>CM041022.1:4887766-6278032 GCA_022984855.1 Dimocarpus longan
GAGAATTGGAAATTAAAATGGATAGATCTGTGTATCACCATGGAAAAGTGGTAGTTGCCAACAATCCAGAGTTTAAAGAAGTTGTTTTGGTAGAGACTCATAAGTCAAAATTCGCGGTGCATCCTGGTAGTATAAAGATGTATCAAGATCTGAGGAGATAATACTGGTGGTTTGGAATGAAGCGAGATGTAGTTGAGTTTGTTGCTAAGTGCATGATATGTCAATAGGTAAAAGCT
The DNA here is from genome assembly GCA_022984855.1 of Dimocarpus longan. Classification (NCBI taxonomy): domain Eukaryota; kingdom Viridiplantae; phylum Streptophyta; class Magnoliopsida; order Sapindales; family Sapindaceae; genus Dimocarpus; species Dimocarpus longan. Next base: position 4,888,003 of record CM041022.1, read on the forward strand.
GAACACTAGTGACCGTTGAGTTTACTTCAACCATTATCAATTCTAGAATGGAAATGAGATAGGGTCACTATAAACTTTGTGACGGGATCACTCTTGACCTCACAAAAATATGATGTAGTATGGGTCATTGTGGATCGATTAACTAAGACGGCCCACTTTATACCCGTAAGAAATGACTACAAGCTCGTTAAGCTAGTTAGACATTATGTTAAGAACATTGTCTGATTGCATGGTGTACCCTCTAGTATTATTTCACATAGAGACTCATGTTTCACTTCTAGATTTTGGAGAGCCTTACAAACTGCTTTGGGGACTAAACTAAATCTTAATATGCCGCTCATCACCCTCAAACTGATGGGCAGTCTAAGAGGACTATCCAAATATTTGAGGACATGCTCCGTTCTTATATTTTGGACGTAGGAGGAAATTGGGGTGAACATTTACCATTGGTGGAGTTTGTTTATAATAATAGTTACCAGACTAGTATCGGTATAACTTCATATGAGGCTCTATGCGGAAGGCCCTGTAGATCATCTTTGTGTTGGGTTGAACCAGACGAGTGGGTTACCATTAGACCATAGATTATTGAAGAGACTACAAAAAAGATAAGGAGCATTCAGGAAAGACTTAAGGTAGTCCAGAGTTGCCAAAAGAGTTATGCCAATCTTCACTGGCGTGAGGTGGAATATAAGGTCGGCGACTATGTTTTTCTGAAGGTGACTCCTTTGCGTAGTGTAACTAGATTTGGAGTTAAGAGAAAACTAGCCTCCAAATACATTGGGCCATTTCAGGTCATGGAAAGAATTGGAGAGGTCGCCTATCAATTGAATTTACCATCTCCGTTGGCACACGTCCACAATGTCTTTCATGTGTCTATGTTGAGAAAATGCGCTGCAGCCCGTCTTACATTATCTCATATATTAAGATTCCTATACAAGAGAATATGACATACGAGGAACAGCCGGTACGGATCTTGATAAGAGAGATTAAAGTGTTGCGAAATAGAGAAATACCTATAGTTAAGGTATTATGGTAGAATTATACAGGAGATGAGACTACATAGAAGCTGGAGTAAGAGATGTACCATAAGTACCCTCATCTATTTGAAATTCGACTCGAGATTGCACTTTGAATTTCAGGACGAAATTCTTTTAATGAGGGTAGAATGTAAAACCTCAAATTTTACTAGAAGTGAAATTGAAAAATCTTATGAAAATATTATAAAAGTGCAAGGGAAAGTTAGATTTTTAAAGTTTTAATTTAAAATCGTAATTTATAAATAATTGAGTGGTCAAATTGTAATTTTGCTAGATTACATAACCCTTCTTCAACTTTTAGCCGACAGATTTCTTTCTCTCTCCCCATTTTCTCTCCAGCCTCCCCATTCTTGTGACCCCGATTTTGACCTCTGGTTTCAATCACATCCGACCTTCATTTTGGCCAAACTTGGTATCGTTGGAAAGCTCGTGCGACGTTAATTCCATAGGTACCAATGTTGCAAATTTTTATCATCGTTTGGGTCATCATTTTGGCAAAGGAAGTTCAACCATTAATCAACTTTGATTTTTCAAGATCCCGACGAAACTAAGTGATTCTGACTTTGGCCAATCCCATTTTCATGACAAGTGTGTTGAGGACAACAAAACCCACCTAGCCACACCTCTCACTACCGTGGTTACCGAAAAGTCGCTGCCGGCCACCACGTAAAACAAAGGTAATTTTCTTGACCTTCTGAACTCGAAATTTAGCTCCGGACATGTCTATGGACTCGTTTTTAAGCGTAGAATTCCATTTTTAGGGATATTTTTCCCATAGGATAGCCATGTTAAAAATCTCTCATATTACTTACTTTATAGATTCGATTTGGAACGACGATAACTACATTGGGAATCGAGATTTTCGAAATAGTTAATAGCTCATATTGAGGTAGGGGTTCAATCATGATATTTTAGAAATTTTTATTTTAAAGTTGGAGTTTATTTAAATTTTTTTATGGTTTTGAAAGTGTGTTAATTATTTGCAGAAATATATTATGAATTTTTTTGGGAGTATTTTGCGGTTGTTTGGTGAAAATTATGGTTTTATGATAGGTTTATAAATTTGGTTTACTAAATTAGCAGCCGTTATGTTACCGAAATTTTTTATAAATAAAAAAGAGGGTTTTCAAAATATTGAATCTTATGTATATTGTATTGATTGCATGATAAATTTATTTAAATTGTTTTGTTAACTTGAATAAGGTAAAAGTCCACCGTCCTAGTCATTATGTGATGCTAGCACTAGTTATTTGTACTATACAACTTTATATCAGGGTTACTGTAGAGGATATTTTTCGGTATGGCTACTAGGGTCACGGTATGACTACCATTCAAAATAATTTATTGAAATTATAGGCCACCGGATATATGACTAGAGGATGAAATTTACATTATTTTAAAAATAATATGACTTGACATAAGAATTTAAATGTTGCATTACTATTTTAATAGCCTTTATGTTTTTATGAAATTGTTTAGTGGTTTTGTTAAGACAGTTAACCATGCAGGATTTTAATAATGATTTTAGAAAGTGGTTTTCAAAACCTTATTGAGAATGAAATCCTACTGAGCACTAGTTTACCCCTCCTTTATTTTTTCCCTTCCAGGAAATGTACAAAGTGATTTAGGTGGTCATCAGGCGAAATAGATAGAGGATCAAAGAAATCAGAAACTCTGCTCGTGATATAGTTATTAGTTTATTTCATTTCAAAGTTGGTATTTAAAGATGAATATCCTTAGAGCCAATTTAGGGAACTTACTTTCGATGTATTTTAAAGCATTGAATTAAGAACACTAGAGTTGTGAAATTTCATTTGAGATTTTAAATAAATGTGAATGCTTAATTATAATAAGCTAATTGCATGACTAAGTATTCATAATTTTTATTTATGACTATGAATCCATGATTCTTAGCAGGTGTTCACAAATCTGTGGGAATGATCTCCATCGAAATTATTTTAGAGTGTTTTAAAGTTTTTCATTACATTTTCCTCAATGTTTTATCTTGGTGCTCCGAAGTATCCAAAACAGGGAAAATTTTTATATTTTTAAAAGTTGAAAAATTTCATGAACTTTATAATGTCAATTGAAAATTTCTATCAATTAATATTTACGATTCTACCACGGTCTAGGACCCGAGTCGTGACAATTTACAATATTTTTCTATATCAAAATTATTTTATTATGTCCAATAGAATGCAACATATATGGATTTCATAGTCACTAACCCACGTCATTGTCCAAAGGAATTCTTATAAATGTGTGTTCCCATATGCCAAAGCAATAAGCTCACCAATTTATCAAATGTATTGATCATTAATTGGTCTTTGTCATTGATAAACCAAATAAGTAAATCACTCAATATGATTCCACCATCTCTCCAGATAAAGGTTAGTGTTACTACAACAGCTATATTATTGCCCATCTATTTGGACAATAATCGTTATTATAGATGGTTTCATATATATAAACCAATTTAGTACACTTATTACCCAAATGAAAGCTCCCATTCAAATGAGATAGACACCATAAATTCATTACTTTGAAAGTTCTAAGTATTACAATCTCACGTTATAAATTGTGCATATATACAATTAATGGTTGGAACTAATTATTTGTTTATTTATAAAGGACTTTCAATTCATATTCATCCAAGCGTATTTGCCTCAATATGTTTGAATCAGAAACCTTTTATCATAAATTAGACCAATACTCATTTAATATATAGTTCTATGTTTGTAATAATAAAGGAAAGATATTTATTTTCAATATAATAAATAATACACATTTAATTTAGCTTGAGAAGCCCATTTTGGAGATTGATAGTTTACGAATGGTTAATTTCATCACAAGTTGTGATGTAACTAGAAATGCTAATCTTAGTATGGTCGGTGATATTTGTCATATGTTTGATCATGACTAGGATATTCAAATCAGACATGTTTATCGTGAAGGAAACCGGTGTGTTGACGCTTTGACCAATTATGCAATGTCTTTTTCTACTAGCTGCCATGTATTTCATTCTCCTCCTAGTATTGTTCATCAAATTCTGTTTGAGCATGTCGTGAGCGTTAGCTTTTCTAGATTTTGTAAGGCTTGAGCCTGGATTTTTTGCCCCCTTTTTTTATCCAAAAAAAAAATATATTTAATATGTATTTTCTAATGTATAATTTTAACCTTTTTTTGTGGAAGAGAGAGAACTTAAACTTCAGATTAATTTACAGTACTTTATAGAAAAGTATGTTTATTACTTACCACCAAGCTATATGTTTGGATCACACATGGTAATAGTTAGTGAAAAAAAGGTTTCTTTAATTGAATAAGATTAAAATAGGTGTCCTTAACTTACCTTAAAAAAATTAATTTCATTACGAGTTAAAATAACATGAATGAGTGAAATACACCCAAATACGAGGACAAACTCATGCTTTCGAACACTAACGTTATTTGTTTATAATAAAATGTACAATATGTGCAATTTTTTTTTTAATTCTCAAAAAAGTTATATAAAATGTATTAATTAGTAGGTATATTTTGGGCCATATACACCTTACCAACATATGATATATTAATTTTATTTCTTATTCCAATTTAAAAATACATCCACAAATGATGAACAATGAAGGCTTGACATTTTAGAGTTTAAACTTTGAACGAGGAAAACAAAATTGTGGATTGGATGAATATTAGAGATATCTTGCCATTTCTAAGATTGAGAATTGTCTGACATGACATCTTATCATCATGGCTCGTTTATCTTTTGAGGATAAAATCTGATTGTATTGAATATGTTTTGATCGTTCCAAGTTTGGATGGATATTGGTGCTTACAATTTTGTGGTTTCAAAATTTGAGATAGTTTAATGAATTTTCATTATTTGAAAAAAAAACAAACAAAATTGCATAGTACTCCTTTCCGAAGTGAAAAAAACAAAATTGCATGTATTATTCTTATGATACTACAAATGTACCATACAAATAATAATAATAATCTTGGAAAAAAAGTACATTAAAGAGAAAAAAAATAAACAAAACAGGCAATGTCATACAATATGACGAACCTGGACCCAAACACGTCTGTCTGGGTAAAATTTTGACTCTTTGGAGGTAGTCAACGAGAAATTATGGAATTCCGGTCCATAAATATATATGTTTTTTCTTTTTCTTTTACTAATGTTTCTTTCGTGAAACAAGTAGATTAAAGGTTTCAAACAGATTTGCCTGAGGTTGAGGCTCCATTGCTTTCAGGACTAGAATCATGATCCATGTCCATATACTTACTCCAGAACCAATGTTCCTTCCAGATCAAATGCATGTCTTCAATGGGGACACCTTTCGTCTCCGGCAAGAAGAAGTAGATGAAAACGCTCATTATGACTACAAACAGTGCGAAGAAGAAGAAAAGGCCGAATTTAAAGTGGCAAAGCATGGATAGAAAGGCCTGGGCAATAATGAAAGTGAAGAACATGTTGACAGAGACATTGATGGCTTGGCCTGCTGATCGGACTTCAAGAGGACTGATTTCACTGGGTACTAACCACCCTAATGGCCCCCATGACCATGCAAATGCTGCTACGTATGCACAGATCAGGAACAATACAAAATCCGCATACCCTTTCGATAACTCCCCTTGTCCACTCACTCCAAACTTCAATCCTAAAACAACTCCTGTTCCAACCTGCCATGAAAAAAAAATGCAGTCTTAAACATTGGGTAACTAAATATCTCCCATAAAGCAATTAGATATATATATATACACACATTCTAGAATACACTTATCTATCAATAAACCTGACAACTATAAATGAATAATTGTATTGTAAAATTATTGATTGTATTTTATTATATCTGATTACAACTAAATGAGTCATATTATATTTATAACAATCGATCATATTTAGTTGTAATAAGATATATTTAATTAGTTGTAATCAAATATAATAAAATAATATTAATAATTTTAAAATGTAATCAGTTCAGTTGTATCGATATCCAAATATATTATAGAAGACCCCATACATGCACATTCCAGAATTTACCTGGCAAATTAACATTTGGATGCCACCTTCAAGGAACAAAATTCTCCTGCCAAACCTGTCGACGCAGAAGACAGAAACAAAAGTTGCAAGCACGTTAACAAGGCCTGTGATGACTGCAGACATGAGAGCAGCGTCATTACCAAACCCTAAAGTCTGGAAAAGAACAGGAGCGTAAAACATGATGACATTGATTCCAGTGAGTTGCTGGAAGAAAGGAATAAGAAAGGTGATAATAAGCTGAGGACGATATTTCGGATAGGTGATGTTCGTCCATGGGTGTTCGATTTGTTTGGCAGCCTCACTTGCATCATAAAGATCCTGAAACTCCTCATCTACATGGTCAATACCACGTATTTTTCTCAACATCTGTTTTGCCTTCTCAGTGTGGCCTCTCTCCAGGAGCGAATTCGGAGTTTCCGGTAGGAAAATAGACCCAATAGTCATGAATAAGGCTGGTACACCTGCCAGAACCAAGGATATCCTCCAACCATATCCTCCCTTGATCTGGTTTGTAGCGTAGTTGACAAGATTTGCAATTAGAATTCCAATTGTAATCGCCATTTGAAAACCAATGTTCAGGGCCCCTCTAATTTTCGCCGGAGCCATTTCTGACAGATAAACGGGGACAGACTATACAACATATATAACTTAATTAGTCACCATATATAATATGTGAGGAGGAAAGGAAAGCAATGAAGGGTTTTCTGGTTTCTACCTGATTAGCAAATCCTACTCCAATACCGAGAAATATACGGCCAATGATGAGCATTTCGATGTTTGTAGCAGCGCCATTAAGGAGAGAACCAACCAGAAAGACGACGCCTCCGACGAACATAGAAAACTTTCGACCAAAAGTCCTGGTTAGTACAGAAGCAAAGAAGCTCGCTACAAGAGCAGCTAGGTATAGTGAAGACGTGAACAATGTCAGCAACTGGCTATCGAATTTGCAGTACTCGTTTTGCTCTCCAGTTTCGTTGTTCATTTTCTCGATTACTGATGGGAAAAACTTCTTTAGAAATGGTTCCATTGAAGTAACCCCTCCTGCAATCATCAACAAAATTTGTTTTATTTTAACCATCGGAACATGCATCATTGTCAGACTGAATATTTACTACAAATATAAACAAAATCATGCAAACCTGAGATTCCTAAATCATAACCGAAAATAAGACCACCCATGGCTGCAACCAGACAGGTGATGATCACAAAAGCCGTGACTCTTCCTTCATATTGCCTTGCTCCATTATCACTCACAAAACCTCCACCGGCCATCTTTACTCACCACCCTGATCTTTCAGACCAGATTTTTTTTTTTCTTTCAATAATATTAATTATATTATTGTACAACTTTTTTTTTTTCTTTTTTTTAATAATATATATTAAATATATATTATACAATAATATATATTATTCTGAAAATTTTTTTACAATGTATTTTGGTTTTTCTTTCCATATGGAAACTCAGCTTTATATAGATTTTGAAATCCCGTTAGGGTTTGTAATTTTTTCAGGACTTGATGAGCTAACTTGCTAATTGCTATCCACTTCTTTTTTGTAGCCATGACTTGGCTAACCTTTAATTTCGGTCGAACAAACAGTAGATCTACCCTTTTTGTTGGTAGAATGGAACTTGGCCATTACTCTCCTGAGTGTTTGAATCAAAATTCGAACTAATAATGTAGGGAAGAGTTGCAATAAAGTTGAGTTGGCTAGAGACAATATCTACAAATTAGGGGTAGGAATTAAATACCAATTTTCATATTGATTTATCTAAATTTTAAATATTAAAAACTTGGCAAGATCTTGACTCGAATATCATATTTGTAAAAATTGTCTAACATTAGTCATTAATTTTTTGTTTAAGTTGTTTTTTTGTGTGTGTGTGTGTGTGTGTGTGGGGAAGGAGGGGGGGGGGGGGCGGGGGGGGGGGGGGGGGGGGGGGGGTGGGGGGGGGGAGGGAAGGATGTATATGTATATATACATATATGTATACATATATGTGTACCTCTAGACATAATGGGTCTTAACCCTCAAAATTTATATTGAAATATTAAAAGAAAAAAAAAAGTAAAAAGAATGAATAAAGCATGAGAGAAACACAAAATACAACTATAATCAAACCGAATCTAACAATATTCAAATAATCAAACTTATCAATTATGTAATATAACATCATACAGTAAACATCTCTTTCAATTATACGAGTTACATTTTGATAATTATATATTACTACCAAACTTCATTACATAATAGGAAAAACAGTAAAAGATATGAAATTTAAGCAATGCAATATGTAACTAACACTCTGATCAAGAAAAGTTGTTTAAGAACTTCACAAGATGTTGATTCAAGCATAATATTTATAAAAATTGTTTAACAATAGTGGTTAATTTTTAGAATAAGTTTTTATGCATGCACAGGTATGTATATGTATCTATGTGCATATATGTGTATGTTATAAACACCTATGTATTTATAGATACAAGATTTCTCATACATAAACTCTCTTAGATAAGAGTTATGTCCAAACCATTCTCTCTTTCTTTCTTCTCTTCTTTTTTTTTTTTTTTTTAATATTTTTTTAATAATTAAATTTACATTTTTTTAAAGATTTTGTGATGCTAAAATTGTGAAATATAGTTTATAGAAAAACTGTTATATTTTTTCTAAAACATTATGGATGATGAGAACTAAAAACATGATAGTAAGTAAAAAAATAATATTCGACTAAACTTTAAGAATTAATTAAAGTGAAAATTTCCCTTTTAAAATGGAAGAAATAGCGGTATCTATGTTGTTCAGTGAGGGCGATGACACAAGATTAAGATATTAATGCATAAGTAGTTTATTAGAGTAGTGATTCACATGAAATAATATGTATAATATATATATATATATATATATATATTTAGGAACAGATAAGAAGTAGCATAGCGTTATAATGATAGCAATCTCAATTTATCATGATTTTTATTTATTATGTATTATTTACCTGGTATGTTTAGTTATTATCTACATTATTAATAAGAGATAAGAATAAATATAGATAAGAATAAACTGGTGGCTGTAAAAAAAAATTAGTGGAGTGGGTAATGGAGTAGACCGTGTCTAGCAAGTTATTAGTATATTTTTTCTGATATTAAAATTTGAGAAGAGTGAACTCCGGATTCAAATCTTATTTTGTTTTCAAAAGTAATATTAGGTTTTTTAAATATTTACTAAAAATCATGCTCAAATAACATATTATGTGAGTTATCAATATCATATTAATTATTATATCATCTTATGATTTATAAACTATTGACGGCTCAAATAATCATACCATTTTAACATAAATTTATATATCTTTCAAAACAAGAAAATATAATATGAATTTAGGTAAAAAAAAAAAAAAAACTTATTTATTTTTTCGTTTTTCTTAAGGTGGGGATATGATTAAATTCACATAAAACTACTCACACCTTATGCTTATGAATAAGGATGAAACTTGAATCTTTTAAAATATCTCAAATGCTTTCATGGATTATGAAAAAATTACATGTTACATGAGATGAATAGATATTACGTTAAAATAACATTTCCTATATAATCATCACTCATTTATGTCAAGCTTATATGATTGCAAAAAAAAAAAAAAAAAAAAAAAATTGAACTTGTCAATATAACTATCGATTTTCAGATAGTATGTTAGACAGTCATATTAACAAATTAATAATTATTTAATTCTACTTTTTAAATCAAATAAAAAATAAAAAAGTAAATAAATTAAAATGAAAGCAATAAATTAAAATACATGGAAATATTGGAGAATTAATTTTTAATTTGATTGTTTATCAAATAATATATATGTCACGTGGAAAGCAAATTTTTTGATATTGATGACATGATTTATTTATTTATTTATTTATTTATTTTTTTTTTTTCCAGAACACAATCCATGAGAATATTAAAGATACTCTTAAAATGAATGACAACTTTAACCAACGGATAACGTGTAAATTTAGATAAAAATTTCGATAAGCCTAATATTACTGTATATTTTATAAGTAGTGTTAGACTTCTCAAATATTTCGTCCATAATATATGAGTTGTTAAAATTTTATTAATTATCACATCATTTTATAATTTATAATATCCTAATAATTAATAGGATATATTATTCAAACATAAATTTAAATAAAATATTTTAGATGTCCGAAATTACTCATGATTTATCTTGGCCTATAAATCAAACATTTTCTTGATCTTCCGAAAGCATCATTGCTCAATGGCTCTACCGAAACATAAGAACTGGTACAAATCAGTCAAACTGAGATTCATGGTAAAAAATCTCTGTTTTGAAAGAAGCATGTGTACGAAATCACACAACATGTCAGATATTGCTCAATTGACCGATAAGTTGATCTCTATCTTCACCAAACAGCCTTCTTTGGCTCCCAATAACCCAGAACTGATCAATCTTGCACCAAAGCTGACCAATAAAGTAGTTGAAACCGTGTTAAACAACACGAGTAGCTGGAGAGTAGCTCACAGGTTCTTTGTTTGGGCGTCAAATCAAAATGGGTACAGGCACAATATATACACTTACAACGCCATGGCATCAATCCTATCACGTGCTCGACAAAATGCCCCACTGAGTGCTTTGGCTAAAGACGTTGTAAAGTCAGGCTGTTTCATGTCTCCTGGGGCTTTGGGATTCTTGGTTAGGTGTTTGGGGAGTGTAGGGTTGGTTGAAGAGGCCAACAAGTTGTTTGATCAAGTTCAAACGATGGGGCTTTGTTGTCCAAATAGTTATAGCTATAATTGCTTGTTAGAGGCTCTTTCCAAGTCGTCTTCGACTGACTTGGTTGAGATGAGATTCAAACAAATGCGTGATTTCGGGTGGGGTTATGATAAGTACACGTTCACTCCTCTTTTACAGGCTTATTGCAATGCAGGGATTTTTGATAAAGCTTTGAGTGTTTTTAATGAAATTCATGATCGCGGTTGGGTTGATCAACGTGTGTTTTGTATCTTGGTGTTGGCTTTTAGTAAGTGGGGTGAGGTTGATAAGGCATGTGAGTTGATTCAAAGAATGGAAGATTGTGATATCGGGTTGAATGAGAAGACATTCTGCGTTTTGATTCATGGTTTTGTCAAGGAATCCAGAATGGATAAGGCCTTATTTTTGTTTTGTAAAATGAAGAGGTCAGGTTTTGCCCCGGATGTTTCAGTTTATGATGTCATGATTGGAGGCCTTTGTAAAAACAAACAGCTTGATGAGGCCTTACGGTTGTACTCAGAAATGAAGGAGTCTGGAAATAAACCTGATGGTGGGATTCTTTTGAAGCTTATATCGTCTTGTTCGTCAGAACAGGAATTGTCCTGGTTAGTTAAGGAAAGCTGGGAGGATATGGACGTAAAAGCTATGGCATTGCTTTGTAACGCTTTTTTGAGTGTTCTTGTTGACAATGGTTCGATAGATAAAGCTTATAGTCTGCTTCAGGCTATGATCCAGGGTGAATTTATCGCTGATGTTGGAGGAGATGAGGTTTTGAAATTTGAAGGAACTGTGTCTCCGGATACCACTTCTTTTAGTATTGTTATTAATAAGATGCTGAGGGATGGGAAGTTGGACCTGGCCCTCAGTCTCTTTCGAGATATGGATAAGATTGGTTGTAAGAAAAATGTTTTTCTGTATAATAGTTTAATCGATGGGCTATGCAATTCGAATAGATTGGAAGAAAGTTATGAGATTTTGGGAGAAATGGAGGATTCTGGTTATGGACCAACCAATTTTACCCACAACACAGTATTTGGTTGCTTGTGCAGGAGACAAGATGTTGGAGGAGCCCTTGATATAGTGAGGAAAATGCGTGTTCATGGTCATGAACCGTGGATGAAACATTCTACTTTACTAGTTAAAGAGCTGTGCAAACACGGGAAATCCGTGGAAGCTTGCAAATTTCTTGCTGATGTTGTTGAAGAAGGTTTCCTTCCTGATATAGTTTCCTATTCAGCTGCTATGGGTGGTTTGATCAATATGCAAGAGATGAATCTAGCTCTGGAACTATTCCGGGATATATGTGCTCGTGGTTATTGTCCTGATGTAGTGGCTTACAACATATTGATCAGTGGGCTTTGTAAGGCCCGGAGAGTTGATGAAGCCGAGGATCTCTTGAATGAGATGACCATGAAGGGGTTAGCTCCCTCAGTTGTTACCTATAACTTAATGATTGATGGATGGTGCAAAAGTGGTGATATTGATAAGGCAATGCTTTACCTTTCGCAGATGTCTGGAAAAGAAAGGGAGCCAAATGTGATTACTTACACTTCTTTAATAGACGGATTATGCAACACTAGAAGACCTGACGATGCTCTCATGCTATGGAATGAAATGGATGGAAAAGGGTGTGCACCCAACAAAGTCGCTTTCATGGCCCTTATTTATGGTCTTTGCAAGTGTGGTAGGCCTGAAGCAGCGCTAGTTCATTTCTGCGTAATGAAAGAGAAGGGAATGAAACCTGACATATATGTTTATGTAGTACTGATAAGTGCTTTTCTTTCTGACCACAACTCACCTTTGGCATTTGAGATATTACAGGAGATGGTCAATGATGGAAATTTTCCAGATCCACTTGATAAAAACTATCTAGTTGTCAGGGATGCGATGGTTAAATTGTCAGAAGACACCCAGACTTCTCTTCTTGTTAAAAATCTTATTACAAAGAGCAGCATTCCAACTATTAATTTTTCTGACTAGGGAACCGAAGGTGGAAATTAACTGGGCCATTTGACTAGAAGGAGTCACTAGGATGGGCATGCCTAGGTTGGAAAAGCATTTCCTGTTGACTTAAAGTATTCTTCTAGGATCCTCAAATTACTCTACAGTATATAGTATTTGAGTGGCATCTACTGCAACAGCATCAAGTGAGGTATGTTCCTTATTTGACTTTGTTCGGTACTTCTTACTCGCATTCAAAGTAGATTTTAGGCAATTTATGCCCAATAATCTAGGAATTTTTACGTATCAATAACTAGCTGGACATAGTTAGATTCTGAGTCTTAGTTATTGAAAGTGAATTCTGTTGTTTTCATTGCAAGTAAAGTGTAACTATTATTTGAGTGAATATAATGATGTTAGAAGTCAATCTTAAAAACCAAATGAGCAGCATTTCTTGTGCCCTGTAAGAAATGCAAAATTTCATCCAAACTCAGTGAGAAAGAGTAGTAAGATACACTATTAGATGTTCGAGCTGACAAGTCAGTTAATTTTAAACATGATACCAAGAAATTCAATTTCTGATACAGGTAAATTTCAGAGACCGGGATGGTCTAATAAAGTTATATTCTGCATATTGATAGTTTTGCTGTAGTTAGACATGCATTGAAAACCTTTTTGTATTAGCAGCCTAATTACTACTGCCTCTGTATTTTCCTACATTTAGTTAATTTGTTCATTTTCTTTATGCAAGTGTGTATCCAAACGTTGTTATCTCATTTGTTATGTTCATAAGTAGATTAGTCTTGCTGGGATGTGACAACTTTGTGGTTTCCCTTACAGTTTTGTTTACTTGTAAATATTGATTGAAATGCTTTACTTTTGTTTCAAATTTTTTAAGTAGAATGCTTAAAAACTTAAAAAACTTTTGTTGATGTTAGCCGCAGACACTTGTCCCCTCGTGGATCCAATTTTCCACCACCAAAATAACCATTTAAAGGCCAAGCGCTTGAATTTTTGCCATGTGGGTCAAATCCATACCTAAATGATGTGGCATATGGGTTGTCAATATCTTTTAAATCATAAGATGATGTGATAATTAATATGATGTTGACAATTCATATGCTATGTCATTTGACCAAGAATTTAAGCAAAAAAATATGGGAAGCTAGCATTACTTGTATTTGGGATCTAAAAAATTTGATAAATCATGAAATGATATAATAATTAATATGATGTTGATAATTCATTTTTCATGTTATTTAGGTATAAATTTTATTAAAAAAAAAAAAAAAAGGAAAGTCTAGAATTTGAGCAAAAAAATTTGGGATGCTAGCATTACTGATATTTGAGATCTAAAAATTTGATAAATCATGAGATAATGTGATAATTATAAATCATAAGATGATGTGATAATTAATATGATGTTAATAACTCATATTTCATGTTATTTAGGTATACATTTTAGAAAAAAAAAATGTAAAATCTAACATTTTTCGTTTGGGATCTAACTGAACTCCTTGCTTTTGAATCAGCGCCACTGCTAAGTGACAAGTCATTGGAAGTGATGTGCCATAAGCACAACAGTTAATCATGCTGGGAAGTATAATAACTTTTTCACCTTGGAATAGTTTCATTCCATCTGTGCCACAGACAATCCCTTGTAGAGATAAGTGTCATTCACTCGAAAGGTATATTTGAAGTGGGCTTAAAAGTTTGAAAGCCCTCCCTTTCCTTCGCAAATGTTGTTTGTGTTGTTTCTTATGAGTGTATAAATTTCATATGTGACTCAAAATTTTAACAAGAAAATCAATTTTATTGTTGTATATCATATGAAATTAAGAAGCTAGATATTAAGAATTGCTCAAGTCGGTATCAATTGTTACGTCCACACTATTTTTCTTCATTTCCCTCATTTTGTTACATCTAACGGATTGAGTTGTGGCCTGCAAACCGAAGCAGTACTAGACTGAATTGAATCCAGTCCGTACAGAACTAGACTGGTTATGGATCAAATTGAATTCAGTTTGGTCCTTTTTGATGCCTCTACAATGATGTGAACCTCATATATAAATATACGATATCCATGATTACATTGAAACACAACTTAAGAAAGATAATTAAGATTATAAAAAATCTTTGATCCGTTGATTAAAGAACCAAGAACCAAAGATGTAACAACGCTGCTCCCAAAAAAGAGACGAGAATGTGAGAGATAAGTTAAGGTTAATAACTTAAAAATCAATTTTAATGCAATTCTCAAAAGAACAATAGAGAAAAGTTACAAACTTTATTCAAATTTTAGATTTAATAAGCTTTTTATAGGCATAACAACCCTAAATTAAATAAAACCCTAATTTTAATTAACCCTACTGATGCGGAAACCCCAAGAATCAAGTTTTGTATTATAAGTATTTCTGGGTCTGCGTAAATAGGTTGATAAAAGCCCGAAGCTAATATGGTGGGAGGATTAGATAAATGAAAACCCAAGCCTGGTTAGCCCAGTTCGTTAAAGACCCAGCTCGTCAAAGCGACTATTTTATCAAGCAATGAGCTCGTTGATACTGTTCTTAACTCTCTGAATATTCAGCTCACATAATCAAGCTCTAGCTTTCATTGACCTCAGGCAATCCAACTCGTAGAAACGAGTTTTTCAATTGCTACAGTACCTCTCAAGTCGTGAGTTAGAACTGTCAGGCAGAATTGCTAATCCCTCTAGAGATAACAGTTTGATTTAAGAAAATCTCAATTAATCAGTATGAGTTAACGTTCAAATCATACTTTGATAGAGGTTGACCTGACAGATGACAGTCTTAGAAATGTAATTTATCATAATTTCATTTTGTTTTATTATAATAACCTATAACACACCTCTCTCTATAAATAGGGGTTAAAACTCATTGTAAAACAATATACAACGAATGATATATGCTGTTACTCTGCTGAAATACCAAGAGAACAGTCGTGGACGTAGATATCTACATGGGCTGAACCACATGAAAAACTAGTGTACAACAGTGTTTGTCCTCTACCTTCTATTCTTTTCTTTGCTGTCTTGATCCTTTTGCAGGTACTGAGTTCACGAATCTTGGTCGACCGGATCCATATGTCGACATCTTAAAACCCCTAAACCAGATTTGGATTAAGAATCCCAATTCCCAACATAAGATTTAAATGTGTGAAATCTTGATTTGTTGTTGTATTGTAAGCAAAAATCAAGATATTCAAGAGAAGAATGAATGTCACAAAGGTTAAATTAACCTTTGATAAGTTTGGTTAAGAGTTCAATGAAGAACTTAGAAGAAAATAATCTTTCATTTGCAAATCCCGTCACCCTCCTTAAAGGAGGTATAAACACCTATTTATAAAGACTTTAGTTCACAAAGAAACCCTAAAGATGTCCTAATGGGTTTAATTATAAGGCCTACTCTTTAAACTTAAAAAAAAAAAAAAGGTCAAAAATAATGTAAACATGGCACCTCATTAATAAAATCACATACATGGCACATGACATGCTTATTTACATAATGAGTTAAAATATATTAAATTCTAGACTTTAATATCCGGTCCATATGTGCCAATTAGGTTGACATATTGGGTCGACTTCTTGACTCCACTCGACGGTCCACCGTAGGCTACCATAAAAGGTCCACCATAAGCTTTATCACGCACTCTCAGTTCCAAGTCAATAAAATGTTGCATAAAACTTTAACATGCCTTTTTAACCTCTTTGACCTTGCTCTTGTGATTAATCCATCAGGTATGCTCAATTCATCCTTTGGACGAACATTTTTGTTATGTGCACCATTAACTCCAATGTCATGTTTGCTACTCCTGTCATTCCCTCCCTTTTCAAAAAGATTCGTCCTCGAATCTGTATCCATGTTAAAAGGAGATAGGTCAGCAACATTGAATATAGTAGAAACACTGTACTCACTAGGTAAATCAATCTTGTAGGCATTATCATTGATCTTTTCTAAAACTTGGAAAAGACCATCACTTCGAGGATCAAGCTTACACTTCCTTTGTGTAGGAAATCTATCATTCCTCAAGTGCACCCAAATCCAATCTCTAGGTTCGAAAGTCATAATTTTGCGCCCCTTATTGGCATGTTGGGCATAGGTTTTGCTCTTCTTCTCTATGTGCTATCGCGCTTTCTCATGAATGGTTTTAACCAATTCAGCCTTCTTCTGACCATTTAAACTTGTAACTTCATTCAAACGTAAATGCATCAAATCTAACATAGTTAAAAGATTAAAACCATACACAATTTTAAATGGTGAACAACCAGTGATGAATGCACACTCCTATTATATGCAAACTCAACAAATGACATTCTATTGTTTTTTTTTTCTTTTTTCTTTTTCTGCTATCTCTCTCTCTCTCTCTCTTTTTTCTTCTTTATTTGTTTTTTTTTCCTCTACTCTCTTTTTTTTTCTTTGTTTTTTTTTTAAAAAAAAATATACCAGAAATCACTCACAATGAAAATATTGGTAACTTGCAAATTGAGATGAAAATAAAAAACACAACGAATAGTAATATGAACAGTAGGAAAAGGAACAAGAAATATGACGACACAAACACGATATTATACGGAATAAAAATAAATAGATCTGAACTTTTTTTTTAAGCAAATCCTAGATTAATTAACCTAAAGCTTTGATACCAAATGATGCGAATCCTGTATATAATGATACCACACCTACAAACAATTGAATCAACAACCTTAAGAAAGTTTAACTCAGGAACAAAGAAAATAAAAAGAAAATCCCTTGACCCAATGATTAGCGAATCACGAATCAAAATAATAAAGACGCCACTCCTAAGAGCAAGCGAAGAATGAGGGAGATAAGTCTAGTGATAATTTAGGAATCAAGCCTTGATAAATTCTCAAAGTTTTTCAAGAACAAAGAGAGAAAACTGAAATTTATATAAAAATGTTTAATCTTGGTTTTGAATCTTACATGGCTTTTTATAGGTAAAATAAGTGAAACCCTAAAAACTTACATGGACACCCTAACCTTTTAATACACCCCACTTGAGCTTAAAATAACTAAGTTTGGGTTTAAAATAATTAAATATGGAAGTCCAATATATAAACTAATGACACAATATGTGATAGAACAAATTAAAGCCTAATGATATCAGGGTTTGATACTTAACTAATTAATTAAATAAACTAATTTAATTAAACCAACCTAAACACAAATTAGACCCAAATTAATACAAACAAATTAATCCAGCCCAATATGTCTTGAAATAGCCACGTAAGCCTTCAATATATATGATCTTGGACTTGATATTGAGCTTGGATCATGTTTTGAAACCTTAGTGTCATTTTCATGTCGTCCAACCCTTGTTGCGCAAGACTTTTGGCCCAAACTTCTATTGCTATCTTGCCGATTCTGACCTCTATGATCACTTCGTAATCTTCTTTCTTACCTACCACGTCGAGGCATAAATCTACTATCATATGCAACCTGCTCTTCTTCATTTTCAACATCCTTAGATATCTCATCACCAAATTCATATACAGGTGGGGAAACAACTTGTCTCACATGTCTTTTAC
This sequence comes from Dimocarpus longan, assembly GCA_022984855.1. Classification (NCBI taxonomy): domain Eukaryota; kingdom Viridiplantae; phylum Streptophyta; class Magnoliopsida; order Sapindales; family Sapindaceae; genus Dimocarpus; species Dimocarpus longan. The sequence continues at coordinate 4,906,347 of CM041022.1, forward strand.
CATTTTGAGCTCGCATAGGTGGCTCTCTTCGTAAGTCAGTTATGGTAGCATCTTGCCTATCGATTCGGTCCCTTATTTCTCCATAAACAAGATTCATTCACTCAAATTGGTGTTGCATTGCCCGAATTGTAAAATTTCGATCCGGATTGGCGCTTTCACTTTCGTGATTAGACATGCTTATAAACATGCAAGAAAATATTAGTAATAAAAAAATGACCTTACCAAGCAGTCCCTCATGTGTTTACGCTTAATTGAATGTCATTCCAATCCACTCGTATTTCACTCTTTTTCTATGACCTTTTCTGTCACTCTTATTGTACTCACTATTCTAGTCTTTTTTTTTTTTTTTTTTTTCACTCTCTATTTTTCCTTTAGTTCTTTAAGGAACTAATCACCAATACAAACCAAGAGTCACTAACTTGCAGCAATTTAATTAACTCAAGACAACAACAAACAGAGAAAGAACTAAGGAAAATGAACAACAACGAAATTTAAAGGATTTAGAAAGAATTTAGACAAAATAGGAAGAAATACACAAACAAACTGATAAGAAGATGAAACAAGGAACAATATGCACGGAATTCTTATAATAGATGGTTCAATTGATGTTCTAATGATCTTAAATCAATGGGAATCAAGAACAATAGTAAATCTCTAAATTTAAGTTTAATTAGATAACAAACAAATCTTAACAGCCCCAATTCCAAACGCAATTTATAAAGTGCAATTCAATGAATACTTAGGCTGAATTTAATACCAAATGAACAGTTGAAGCAAAAGAACATAAATTTAGCTACTTGATTGTATTAGTCACAAACGATTTCAAGGTTATGTAATTTTTTTTTTATCGTATCCTTTCTTTATATATATATATATATATATATATATATATAGCACAAATTCAACAAAAAAAAAAAAAATTGACAACCCTTGGTTTCACAGATTGCAACACTTAGATTATTAACAAAACAAATGGAAAGGAAAAAAAGGAACAATAATAAACAAGATGAATTAGCACAAATAGGATAGAATAGAACCTGTTTGAACCAAAACTCTGATACCAAATGATGTGGAAACCCCAAGAATCAAGTTTTGAAACCCCAAAATCAGATTTGGATCAAGAACCTTAATTCCTAACACAAGATCCAAATATGTGAAATCTTGACCTGTTCTTGTATTGCAAAAAAACCTAAGATATTCAAGAGAATAATGAATGTCACAAAGATTAAATTAACCCTTAATAAGTTTGGTTAAGAGTTCAATGAAGAACTTTGGAGAAAATAATATCTCATTCGCAAATCCCGTCACCCCCCATAAAGGAGGCATAAACACCAATTTATAAAGACTTTAGTTCACAATGAAACCCTAAAGATGCCCTAATTGGCTTAATTATAAGGTCTACTATTTAAATTTTTTTTAAAAAAAGCCCTAAACAATGTAAACATAGCACCTCATTAATAAAATCACATGCATGGAACGTGACATGCTTATTTACATAATAGGCTAAAATATATTAAATTCTAGACTTTAATATTAAGCCCATATGTGTCAATTAGGTTGACATATTAGGTCGGCCCCTTAACTCCACTCGACGATCCACCGTAGGCCACCATCGAAGGTCCACCTTAAACTTTATCACGCATCCTCAGCTCCAAGTCAATGAAATGTTGCACAAAGCCTTGAAATGTCATTTTTAGCCTCTTTGACCTTTCTCTTGTAATTAGTCCATCGGGTATGCTCAATTCATCCTTAGGATAGGCATCCTTGTCACGTGTACCATCAACTCCAACGCCATGTTTGCTGCTCACATCATTAATGCCTATAAGCTTTTTATAGGCATAACAACCCTAAATTAAATAAAACCCTAATTTTAATTAACTCGAAATACCTACTCTTCTAAGCACGCACATCAAGCTTTTAATTTAATTAAATATCTTAGCCCAATATTGAAACCATAACATAAAATTAGATAAACTAAACTAATTCAAAACTCAGTCCATAATATACAAATTATGTCCAAATTAATACAAATAAATAAATAACAACTTAATTTGCATTAGAATTGTTGTCCAAACCTCAAGAATGATGTTCTTGGACTTGAATGATATTATGAAGTCTTGATGTCCCTGTCAAGCTGTCTAAACTATGTTATGCAAGACTCTTGGCTCAAATATCTTGAACGAGCCCATTTAAAACTTCCTTCATCCTCTTAGCTCTAGCCCTTGCATAGGTCCCCCATTGATGCATAAAGGATCCACAGACTTGCTTCCTTTGTTCTATCATTCCCTCTCTTCTCAAAACGATTTCTCCTTAAATCGGCACTTGCATCAAAATCAAAAGGAGAAAGATTGGAAATATTGAAAGTAGCCTAACATTATACTTCCCTGGTAAGTCAATCTTGTATGCATTGTCATTGATACATTCAATCACTTGAAATTGACTATCTTTACGCGGTTGTAACTTAGATTTTCATTGATCAAGAAACCTCTTTTTTCGCATATGCACCTAAACCCAATCTCTTAGTTCGAACACAATTTTCTTTCACCCCTCGTTAGCTCAAGTAGCATATTGCTCGGTTCTACTCTCAATAGATTGCCTAACTCTCTCATATAGTTGCTTAACAAATTTAGCTTTCTTCTTACCATCCAAGTTAGCTCTTTCCTCCATAGGTAAAGGAATCAAGTCTAAAAGAGTAAGTGGATTGAAACGATACACAACCTCGAATGGTGAACACCCAATAGTTGAATGCACACTCCTATTGTAAGCAAACTCTACATGTAGCAAACAATCTTCTTAATTCTTCAAATTCTTCTAGATAATAGAACGTGACAAGATACCCAAAGTCCTGTTAACCACCTCCGTTTGTTCATCATTTTGCGGATAGCAAGTAGTAGAAAACAATAGCTTTGTTCCTAACTTCCCTTACAAAGTCCTCCAAAAATGATTTAAGAACTTCACATCTCGATCTAAAACAATGCTCTTCGGTACTCCATGAAGTCGAATAAGCTCCTTGAAGAATAAGTTAGCAATATATATGGTATCATCGATTTTGTGACATGGTATAAAGTGAGCCATCTTTGAAAACTTGTCAACCATAATAAACACCAAATCTCAACCCTTTTTGGACCTAGGTAAACCCAATATAAAATCCATAGAAATATCGATCCAAGGTTCACTAGTTATGAGCAAATGTGTATACAAATCATGGGGTTAACTTTAGACTTAGATTGTCTGCATGTTATGCATTTCTCACAAATTTGCTTAACAACTCTCTTCATGTGCAACCAAAAGAAATGTTTATCTAATACATCTAAAGTTTTCCTAACACTAAAGTGTCTTATTAGACCACCCTCATGCGGTTCTCTAACAAATAACTCTCATATAGACCCCTAAGAAATGCATAATCTACTCTCTCTAAAAAATATCCCTCATGTTATAAAATTTTCCAAAGGTAGTCTTCTCAGAAGCAACATACATACTAGCTAAATAAGGATTATTCACATACAATTCCTTGATATGCTCAAAATCTAACAATCTTGCATTCAAAATAGAAATCAATGTATACTTGTGAGACAATGCATCAGCTACAACGTTTTCCTTTCCCTACTTATATTTGATCATATGAGGAAACGTTTTTATGAACTCTACCCATTTAGAATACATTCTACTCAACTTACCCTGTCCTTTCAAATGCTTCAAGGACTCATGATCAATATGGATTACAAATTCCTTAGGTCATAAATAATATTGCCAAGTTTCTAAGACCCTAACTAAAGCATACAACTCATTGTCATAAGTATGATAGTTCAATGATGCTCCACTCAATTTCTCACTAAAGTAAGCTATAAGAACAACCCTTATACCTATTCCCGATTCATCACGTTTAATCTCAAATGTCTTAGAGAAATCAGGCTATGCAAGCAATGATGCAGAACACAACTTATCCTTAATCAAATCAAATGCATGTTGTTGCTCACTATCTCATTTGAAACCCACACTCTTTTTCACAACCTCAATTAGTGGTGTAGCTATAGTACTAAAATCCATAACAAATCTCCTATAAAAACTAGCTAACCCATGAAAGTTACTTAGCTACTCACTTCACTAACATTTTTAGGTTTAGACCACTCTTTAACAGCCTTAACCTTTTTCTCATCTACTTCTATCCCTTTTGATGTAACGACATAGCTCAAAAACACAATTTTATCCCTGTAATATGAATACTTTCAATTTAGTATGCAACTTCTCTTTCCTTAACACATCAAGCACATTATGCAAATGCCTAACATGTTCATCTATGCTTTTGTTGTACACTAATATATCATCAAAGTAGATCAATTTTCCAATGAAGGAATGCAAAACATGATTCATTAATCTCTTGAAAGTACTAAGTGCATTAGTTAAACCAAAAGTCATGATTAACCACTCATACAAATTGTGTCTAGTTTTAAATGCAATTTTTCATTCATCTCTTTCTTTCATTCTAATTTGATGATATCCATTTTTAAAATCAATCTTAGAAAACACACAAGATTTATGCAACTAATTCAACATGTTATCTAATCTAGGTATGAGATGTAGATACTTAACTGTAATTTTGTTGACAACTAACGGGACTCGTTCCAAATTTTCTTTTTGAACTCCCATGATCCCGTCGGGCACTCCACTGTGCCCTTTTGGACTTTACTAGTAAGACCAAAAGAACTCCATAGAGCAAGTCCTTAAATTTAAATTATTTCATAAACATATAAATTTTTAATCATAAAATTTTCTTTTTCTATAATATAGATTTTCAAAAAAAATTTGACAATACAATGACTGTTTTTTAAGGTTTTCCAAAATTTCAATCACCTAAAAAATAATTCAAAAACACTTCAATATTTTAAACAATATTCTCCACTTCCATATTGAACCTCAGGTCCATCTCAAAACCATCATCTAGCCACAAGAGATCTAATTCAACAAAATCATTTCAATTTCGAAAACATAATTTCATGCATAAAATCTAAAAACATGACACACATTTCTCAAAATATTTACATTATATATGCATCAAATCATTTGATTTAGATGAATATATCGTATCACCATAACCGTGGTAAAATTCATAAAATGATTTACAATCAAAACTAGGTGCATGCATAAATTTTCAATCAAATTTAAATATGCAAAGCTTAACTTCATAGAACATCATTTTTGACCAACCCACCTAATCTGAGGTGGGAGAGCGAGCATCCTGATCGCTGGTTCCTGCACTTGGATAGATTTTCATAAAACATAAAATAAAGAGCGGTGAGCCAAATAAGCTCAGTGAGTGGTAAAATTTTTCTATTAAAACTCTTTCTCTTCCAAATACCTCCCCGAAACACTTTAAAAGAAATTATTTTATTTCCTAACATTTTCTTAATCAAAATCATAAAATTTGATAAATTTATAGAAAATCTTAAAATATGGTTTCAAGCATAAAAACATAATAATATTTCAATCATTGCATAATTTAAAATAATAATTTTTGTGCTAAAACTACACCAATGGAACCCAGAGAATCATCATAACGTAGTCACGTGGTGATATGATTAGTGACGTTCATCATAACGATATACATGAGACATCTCACAACCGACAATGGAATTTTCTACATCACATACAAGAGTGAGATAATACCCCACATATGTAGAAGGCAATACGACTCGACCGACAGACTCAATCCCCTGATGTTAGTGACACGCCCTCCCAACACGTGTCATACATAGTGGGGTATACCGGTTGGGTCTAAATCATAATCTATAACATATAACATGGGATAGGTCATTGGCGTTTGAAAATATTTTCCTTTCCATATCATACAAAACCAAATTCCTTCAATTCATAAGCTTGAAAAATATGAATTATAACACATAAAAATTATTAAAACATAAGCATCATTGTTTCCAACCTTTTATGCATAAAACATTTCATTTTCAAGTAAATATATAAAATATCAGTAACTAATATTTTCAAAAAAACATCAATTTCAATCTCGAAATGTATTATCAATGTTATAGATGCTTAAAATATCAATAACTAATATCTTTAATAAAATCTTAGTACTCATTTCAAACATACTTTAAAACATGTGAATATTAAATTTAAAAATTTCACAAGAACATACTGATAATAAACTTAAAAAGAAATCAAGAATATTAAATAATACTTTTCTCAAAACATAAACAATTTTTATTTCTCACAACATAATATAATTATAAATATGCAATAATTTATAATCTATAAAATCAATTTAATAAATAAATTATTTGTTTACAATACATAATAAAAACTTAAATATACGTAAACATACTGAAAACCTTATTTTATTCATTTTCAAATCTTAAATCATTTTATATGCAAAATTGTATAACTCGATTTCTAAATAGAAATATGATTATCAAAATACATATTTTATAATCAAATAATAAATTATAATATAAAATCAATAAATCAATAAACTAATTAAATAATTTTCTTCTAATAATACATAAATAAATAAAATTTGAAACATATATAAATTTTTCTTTCAATCGTAAAACATAATTTATAATCTATAAAATCAATTAACTCAACTAATTATTTACTTGAAATAAATAATAAAATCTGAAATATAAATAAACATAACTCAATAAATTTAATTAAAATAAAACTATTCACTCACATAATTCTTTTACTTATTTGTGGATGTAAAACAAGTTCCTCTTTGATTTTCTCATCATCTTGGATCCACCCTAAAATCATATAAAACTTAATTTATAATTATATAAAAATAAACTAATTTTTTAGAATCCAAATCCTATTAAAATAAACTTATTTATCTGGATAAATCGGACACCCAAAATATTTTTCTTTTATTTTCTTCTTCTCGACTTCTCCCTTTTTTTTTTCTTCTTCTCTTCTCTAGTCGAATGGCCCCTGTGTTTGATTTGTTTCGAAGACAATATATATATATATATATATGCATATATATATATATATGTACACCACGTCTTTATCCCTTCCACTTACCGCCTCTTTTTTTTTTTTCTATTATTTTATTATTTCCTTTGTCTCAACCTAATCCCTTAATATATCTATATATATATATTTTTTTCTTTTCCAATGGGTCCCACTACTGCACTATTATTATTATTACAAAAAAAAATCACGCCAACCCCATTTGACTTTTTGGTAATATATGTAAATTTTCATTTATATCTCTATGACCATTTTTCTTTTAACCCCACTTTCTTAATTCCTTTTAAAAATATCTTTCAGTTGATGTTAAATACTGGTCAACTCGGGTTCTTGATGCCCAAAACTGCAAATTAGTGTAAAACAAAGCAGAAAAGAGAGAGAGGGAGAGAGGAAGAACTGAAGACAAGTTTTTACATGGTTCGGCCATGAATTGAGCCTACGTCCACGATGCCTTCTCTTACTAGGAGTGACAGTCACTTTTATTAGTTGTTTCTGGTGAGAATAAGCCAGCCCCTTATAATGAATTCCAGGCCCCTATTTATAGAGAGGGGGATGTGCTACAATTTGTACAATAAAGAAATAATTAATTACACTTTCCCAAAATTGACACATATTAAATGTTGAGTCAAATCCCGTGAAATCTGGGTCTTGATTTAGTAGTTACGTTCCTCTTAATCTGCACTGTTACCATTCTGAGAAAGATTTATCGTGTACACCATATTATGTTGCATGCTTGTTCTGCTCTGGGCGACCTGGACCTCGTTAGGCAGCTCTGATTGAATAGCAACCTAAGAGAGTTTTTTGTTGGGTGCTGGTGCGACCTGATCTCAACGAGCTGGGAACTTGTCTATTTGAGCTAAGCATCCTAAGTGCTGAAGGCTCTTACTTGTGAGCTGGACACAGGATGATACGTGAGCGTGCGAGCTGAATATTGGCCAGTTGGGCTTTCATCTACTGGGTCGATCCATTAGATCAGTTCCTTAAGCTTTCACCAGCCCATTTTGCGCAACCCAAAAAATACATACAACATAAGCCCCCAACTCTTAGTGTATTTACGGACTGGGAGCTTCAGCTTACTGGTAAAAGCCAGTTCATCTTGATTTGTCGTGCTGCCTCTTCAAATTCTGTCTTGTCACTCAGACTTGAGAGGAAGGTGTTCATGCAGTTATATGGTCAGACTTCAAAATCAAGCTCCTTTAGAGAGAACGAACTAAGTAGTGCAAAGAGCCAGGCAAGCTTCAACTGAAAGTCGTTTTTATTTGGACTACGAGGTGGAGAAGTATTAAGAGCAGGTTCTGATTCACCTCATTGTGAAGTTTGTTTGGCACTTGCTTTATTTTGGCATTGCCTTGTGATCTGCTTCCATGTTTGCTTTGTGCCTTTGTCCCATAAAGTCTTGGAATTTCCTATGGACTGAAAGATGAAGTCATGAGTTAGCAATAATCAACCTCTCGAGTTGTGCCCATGGGGTGTTAGAACCTGATGACATGGCGAGAGTTGAGGAGGTAGGAACTTTGGCTACGTTCAAAGGGTCGTAACCCGAGCTAATACAACATAATTACCTCTCGAGGTATGCTTAAAAGGTGTTGGTACCCGATGACATAGCGAGAGTTGAGGAGGTCGTAACTTAGTTGTGCTCAAAAGGTCGTAACTTAAGCTCTATAGCGTAAACGTTTGGAGTTATGTCCAGATAAGTCGTAACTTCAGTTAACACAACGAGAGTTAGGGAGGTCGTAACCTCATATGTGCTCAAAGGGTTGGAACTCAAACTATACAGTATAAACCTCTCAAACTATGCCTAAGGGGTGTTCGTACTCGATGATATAGTAAGAGTTAAGGAGGTTGGAACCTCGATTGTGCTCGAAAGGCTAGAGCTCAAGCTGATACAGCATAATAACCTCTCAAGCTATGCCTAGGGGGCGTTGGAACCCGCTGACATAGCTAGAGTTAAGGAGGTCGGAACCTCAACTATACTTGAAGGGTTAGAGCCTAAGTTGTATAACATAAACCTCTCGAGCTATGCCCAAGGGGTGTTCCTACCCAATGACATAGCGAGAGTTTAGGAGGTCGAAAACTCAGTTACGCTCAGAAGGTCGTAACCCGGACTCTACAACATAATTTTTCTTTGTAAATGGGGAGGTTGCCTCCGACTTTGCTTATCATTCAAGGAATCAACAGATTGTTATAGCACATCAATATAATAAATTTGGATTTTTATTGGTATAACAAAGTTGGAGTAAATACATGCTTCTAAAGTTGCTAAGTATGAGGGTGTACCTGCGAGATGAGGGCCACCATGTATGGTGAGGAAGGTACTTTAAGTGGATTTGTGCTTGCTAAAGCTCGCTAGGCCTACAACTATGCTAACTATTGTGATCAATGAGGTCGGGATCGTTGAGGTCGCAAACTTGTTGGTTACACTACATAGACTACCAGGCGACCTTGCTTGATTAGGTCCTCAATGGCATCCCTTAGCTCCCGACATTGTGAGGTATTATGCTCGACCTCATTATGATAAGTGCATAATTTATTCTTGTTTCTACGATGGATGAAGGATCTCATGGGGTTAGGCTTCCCAAATTCTTCTCGATCCTTCTCTATTGCAAAAATTCTAACTTGTGTGTCAACAGGACGCTGTAGTTGCTATGGCGACCTTGATGCTAAGGTTGTTCTTATTTGGGCTGGCTCCTGGCCTTCTTGGCAACCTGGTTGCTTAAGCTATTGTTCCGACCTTCGCTTCCACCATTACTTGTTTTTCCTAAATGGTAGGAGCTGCCCGCTTCATCTTCCTAATTAGTCTTGGTAGGGCCAAAGGCCTTCTCCCATCTAATCTCCTTAGCAGCTCGTTTGTAAAATTTGCCCAGACCTTTTACAGGAGACTTGTAAATACTCTCATAAAGCTTTCCCTTTTTTTTAGCTCTGCCAAGACTGCTGTAAGGGTGCTCTCATTTGAAAGATTCTCCACGTTGCTCACCTCGTTCCTGAATCTGGTAATGTAGTCTTTTAGTGATTCATCTCGTTGCTGGAAGACTGTTGCGAGATAGTAAGGTGGAGCGACCTGTTTCTTTAGAGCCTTGTGCTGGTTGGCAAATTTTCTTTGAAATTCTTCCCAGCTGCCTATGTTATGAGTTGGGAGATTCTTGAACTAGGTCCGTGGAATGTGACCTAAGGTCGTTGGGAAGACGCGGCACTTGACCAATGGATCAGTCATTTGACGGTCCATCTAGACATTGAAGGCATCTAAGTGATCATAAGGGTCAGTGTTCCTGTTATATTGAGAAATATTGGGGACCTTAAACCTTCTTGGGAGAGGTCGCCCCTCAATTTCTTTGGTAAGAGGGGTCATTTCCCCATACTGATCACACTGGCTAGGGAGGGCCAGGACGTGCTTTAAGCTGTTGAAATCTCTGAAGCAGCTTTTCTATCCTTTGAGAGAAAAGTTGGCGAGCGACTATTTGATTCATATCTGTAGCTTGCCCTTTAAGAAAAGTCAAGTCGGTGCAACCCAGCATGTTGTTGATAGCTTGCTTTTTCCTTTTGAGCTCATCGACCCTTGGCTATCGAACGCGAATTAGAGGGACGAGCTGAGGTAGCAGGTCGTGATATTTCTCCGATGGGTCTTTCACGAGCTAATGCTCCTCTATGCTGCTAGTAAGCCTTTCTGAGGCAGCAACCTCAGGTCTGGTTGTGCTCTGAGCTCAGGCCTGTGCTAGCTCCCTGACGTCATTTGTAAGTTGCTGCATCATGTTCCCCAGTGCCTCCTATCGCTGGTGCCAAACCTATAGCCCCCCGGCCTTAAGATCTACTGGAGTTGGCTGGCGAGGGGCTGGTGGGGGCTCATCTCTAATAGTGCCGTTCGTGGGGGTAGTGATATCCCCTATCAACTGGGCGCTTTGTTGCTAACCTGCTTGTCTTTCAAGTTGGTCAATTGCAATGTTGCAATTCCTGGTTCTTCCTTTTGCCATGGTTGCCGAAAACTGGAAAAGAGAAGCTGCAATTTAGGCCATCCTTCTAGAGCCAAAATATTGACGTCAAATATTGGTCAACTCGGGTTCTTGATGCCCAGAACTGCAAGTTAGTGTAAAGTAAAGCAGAAAAGAGAGAGGAAAGGTAGAGAGGAAGAACTGAAGACAGGTTTTTACGTGGTTCAGCCATGAATTGAGCCAACGTCCAAGGTGCATTCTCCAACTATGAGAGGCAGTCACTTTTATTAGCTGTTTCTGGTGAGAATAGGCCAGCCCCTTACAATGAATTTCAACCCCTTATTTATAGAGAGGGAGAGGTACTACAGTTTGTATAATAAGGAAATACTTAATTACACTTTACCAAAACTAACACCCATTAAACATTGAGTTAAATCTCGTGAAATCCAGGTTTTGATATGGTAGTTGCGTGCTCTTTGATCTGTATTGTTACCATTATGAGAAAGCTTCATTGTGTACACCAAGCTATGTCGCGAGCTAGTTCTACTCTGAGTGACCTGGAGCTCGTTAGGTAGCTCTGATTGAATAGCGACCTGAAAGAGTTCTTTGTTGGGTACTGACGCAACCTGATCTCAACTGGGAACTTATTTACGCAAGCTGAGTATCCTGGGTGCTGAAGGCTCTTATTTGTGAGCTGGACGTAGGATGATACATGAGCTTACAAGCTGAATATTGGCCAGTTGAGCCTTCATCTGTTAGGTCAGTCCATTGGATCAGTTCTTTGGGCTTTTACCAACTCATTTTGCGTAGCCCAAAAAATACATATAACACATCCAATAGGATATTTATCTATAAACTTTTGTACTTCTAAAATTGGAATCGAACCAAATTAATAATAATAAATTAAATTTTAATTAATCTCTTGGGTCTAATTAGATTGAGACCTTACAATTCATATCCCCTTATGAAATTTTATCCTTGAAATTTAGGAATTATCTCAACTCAAAATATTTTACTCTAAAGTCATTGTTTTCATTTAATAATCAATGATCATAATAATTCTATTCTAAATAATTCTCCAATTTTTCTACATACATAAGATCGTATATCCTATACAATAACAATTTACACCTATATAAATCATCATTAATCAAAACTTTCCAATAATTATAATTATATTCTGATAGAATATTTCATAAATTTCTTCATATATAATATCTAAAACCATAACAATTAACACCTAAATAGATTGGTATTAAACAAAATTTTTCAATTAAAATCCTCAACAATCATACTCGTATAATTCTAAATAATCACACTTATAACTGTTCTGAATAATAAATATTTATACTTTTCTAAATAATAATTATTTTTTTTATCACTTCCAATAATATACAGAACTTAATAAATCATTCCCTACAACTTTTATACTTCATGTAACTTCTGAATAATAAATCAATATACACCAATGAATAATTAATCACACATTTTTCACTTTTAGGTGGCACTCTGTCATTGACTAATTTCATATGACATAAATCACCATTTTGGATCTCCTTGTGTCACTCTTTTATTGGTTCATTTTGTATGACATGAATTTGTGTTTTTTGGTGACAATTTTTTAGTGAAATGTCTACTTTGTCCTTTAATGTATTTAATTCACATTCATGCCTTAATAAATTTCAAAAATATTTCATGATCATCCAATCATTAAATTGACCATGTAATACTCTAATTAGATATAAGACCTCTCAATTGCATAATTATCACTTTGCCACTTGTCAACTTGCATGCTTATCACCTTGCCTCTAGTCACATATGCATTGCTTTATCCTCTCATTTCACGTCACGTGTCTTATGCATTCATTCACACTTTACGATTTTCTATTTTTGTATTCGAAATCATTTCTAGTTCATTCGAAAATTATTCTAGAATTCAATTTACATACCCGAAAATTTTACTGAAGTTCGATTACACATCCGGACTATCCGGGAAATCTATCGGAACTTAATTTACATATTCGTACTATCCGAGAATTCTATTATAATCCAATTTATCATTTTCGAACTTTTCGAAAATTTTATTAATTACTTCAGGATTGCTCAGGAATCATACTGAAAATTTAATTTTCACTCCTGGACACTTTTAAATTATTTCGTTACTCTATAAATACTAAATATAGTATATGTACGATATTAAGATTGAAAGGGATATTTTCGTCTAATAAACTTCAGATCACTTACAATTTCTTCAAATAGACTTACCTTTGATCCATTTCGGTTTCATTTACCATTAATACTAATTCCGGAACTTTTGGTTTGCGAGGTCCATTTTTTGAAATTACTTTTAACGATTTTCGAGGTTCCTTTCCCAAAAATCACTATTCACTCAAAAATACTATTATTCCAAAAATACTATTCACATAAAAATACTATTCATCAAAAATGCTATTTATTAAAAATTTTATTCCTCATAAAAGAGAAAATTCTAGGCTTTACAACAATTTTGCAATTGATGCACATATGCCAAGTCTCAGTTTTCATAGGTGTTAGTTACTTTTTAGTTCCTATTTAGTAATAAAATCTCATAAGTATATGAATTGCATAGATGTCGTATAGCGGTTGCGAGGATCGTCTCAATAAAGTCGTGAGAATCGATTAACAAACTGGTCCTCGATGAAAATAAATGACTAAAAACAAATAAAAGTGTGCTAGGATTCTAGATTCCACTTAGATATAGATATTAATGATCAAAGCATCGAAGATTTATCAGTTATGTTTGTCATTAGTTTATCACTAGTATTCTCAATACATCTCTTTCGATAATGCATTAAACATACTCTTGTCTACCGACACATATCTTTCAATGGTTATCGAATGAACGAGAGCTCATTAGGTTCAAGACGATATACTACCTAAGTCGGATTGGTATTTTTATGAGGTACTCGGCTATCACTCGAGCAATCACGGCCACCCGGCTATCGCACGAGTGACCTATTTCACTTTCCTAACTTAATGTAGGCATTTCATCGAGCACTTTGTGTGCTATTCCTCACGGTCTCAACATACAACCTCAAATCATGTATATGGTGGTCAATCATATACAAACATTAAGTTCTAAAATCCTTACTCAACATAAACACCGTCTTCAAGCAATAGTAATAAACTCAATTAATATTAATAATGAAAATCTATTATCATCCCAACACAACATAAAATATGGCTACATACAATGAAAAAATTACAAATACAAAAACGAAGTTGAGAAAACAACCTATGAACCTCCCTCTTCCGAGTTTGAATTGATGAAGCTCTTTTTTCTCATGTTTAGACCCTTGTATCATTTTCTTCGCTCATGCAAGGTTTTTCCTTCAAAGTATGAGTAAATGATGTTGGTGGGTGAAGTTTTGGAAGAAACGAAGATTTTTAAGGGGTGAGAATCAAGGGTGAAAGAAGGAACATGAGAGCCCTATTCTAAGCCCTTTAAAACTTCCTAAAATGTGAGGTTTCCCTTTTCAAAGATCCTTAAGTTAGGGCATGAATTAGGGGTGTAAAAGATCGAAATTACCTTTTTTAAACTCCTTTGCACACTAGCAATGTATGGTGCTTAATGGCGTGTTTGGTGACAAGAGAGCATGGTATTAAACGTACAAAAGAAACACTAGAGTTGTGGATGTGCTTAGTTGGAGGCTGGCATGTGTGCATGCAAGCTACAGAATGCGTAAAATGGGCTAAGCTGGGTGTTACTGGGCAAGATAGCGCGTAAGTGTGAACGTAAAAGAGGATGATGGATGTGGTATGTATTGTTCTGCGAGCAAGCTAGGAGGTAGGCACGCGCGGAAGTGCACTGTATGGTAAGAAAGAAAGCTGTTACGCTTGGTATGAGGCTAACATGTGCAGGAGTTATTGTAGAGGCACGCTAGATTGCTTTTATTGTGTAGGCGCTAACTGGTGTGCAGAATGGTGCCTAAGCACACAGGTCAGCGCACTTGGTTTTGTTGTTGTGTAAGGGTGCACTGGATGAGTAACTTGGTTAAAGGAGCATCCACGTAAGTGTACAACAGGCTGTTAGTGTTATGTGCGGGTTGGTTAGTGGGCTATTGGGCGAACAATTTGCTTGGTGAGTGCTTGGCAAAAACATGGGCTATTTGATGTGCAAAAGGGGGTTCATCCTAGCTGTGTTAGTTAATGAGTGATGGTGTGTAAGGGCTGCCAAGATGCTATTATGACATGCTTCTTATACCTAATTCATTACAATTTTCAACGACTCTTGTTTACTCAACAGTGTTGTTCTTGTCACTTCTTTAACTCATTCTTGGACCAAAGCTTCATGTTTACTCACTCACACCATTTACAAATTTATTACTTGAAAAGTACTCAAAAGCACGTAAAATCTACTTGAGAACAATTACAACAATAAAGATTTGAAGGCTTAAACCATCATTAAAAATATCCTTACCATTAGGCACAAGTAAAACCGGTACAACACATGGACTCATGCTCTGCTTCACATACCTCTTGTTTATCAACTCTTCAACCTACCTTTGAAGCTCATTTGTCTCTTCGGGATTACTTCTATATATGGGTCAGTTTGGAATTGCAACCCCAGTATAAAATCAATTTAATACCCTATTCTCCTCTTCGATGGCAATCCATCCGGCATCTGCTCAGGGAATACATCTTTGAAATTCTGCAAAAGAGTTGTAAAAACACTAGACAAAGAAACATTTAGGTCAGAGTTAGAGAAATAAACATCTTTGTACAAAAATACAAATATTTACTGCTTGGCTGGAAAAGCAGCTCTCATATAATTTCTTTTTGCGTAAACACTCAATTTTTTTCTCACTTTTCTTTATCTCATTCTCTCATTTACACTTGACCTTCCTACTTTTCTTTTGCACACACTCTAGCGTTTTGTCACTTTTTCTTTCATTATCAGTTCTATTTCTGTTAGCCTTACAAGTGTTTGAACTCTCTACCTTTATTTTTCTCTCACTCTCATTCTTTTGCATACTCTTTCTTATCCTCATACACCTGTCTAGCTATTAAAGGTACAAAAGTGATCATTCACTCATCTATGGTAAAAGAATATCTGCTCTTAAACTCATTATGTATTACCTTCCCATCATATTACCATAGACGACCCAAAAGCAAATGATTAGCATTCATAGGTATAACTTCATACCAAATATTTGTACCTACAAATAGCGAAAGGAATTTCTCCATAATCGTTTAATCATTGCAACTTATGTGGTCTAGGATGTTTTGAAGTAGATAAACTCAATTTCTCCACTGACTCGGTGCTAGCACCATTGGTGCAACTACTCGCATGAATAATCACACTATACACCATATCCTTGATATGACATCTAGTATGAAAATTATTATCACTCTGCACCTTATGATCTTTCTTCACTTGCACGCTTAAAGCACGTCTTGCCACTAACAACTTTTCAATTACTGGATACTCAATTTTAATATCACTAGTGTATTCTAAAGGTGGAATCTCATCATCATCACTCTCCCATTCGGTCTCTATA
Organism: Dimocarpus longan; assembly: GCA_022984855.1. Lineage (NCBI taxonomy): Eukaryota > Viridiplantae > Streptophyta > Magnoliopsida > Sapindales > Sapindaceae > Dimocarpus > Dimocarpus longan. The sequence goes on from CM041022.1 coordinate 4,922,794, forward strand.
TCTCTCTCCTCCATCAAGATCATAGTTCTCTTATTAGGACATTGAGAAGTTATATGGCCTTTTGCCAAACATCTGAAGCATTTGGAGTCCCTATTTCTCTTTTAGGTTATCTCGAACTTGCCTTTATCTTGGCTACTACCTCTACCCTTCTTAAGCTTAGTAGTTGCGGCCTTAAGTTTTACAAATGGCTTATCTTCTTTTCTTCTCCAATTCGACATCCAAGTAGATGTGAAACCCGAATTGCTATCATAACATGACAGTGAACCCTTTCTTTTAAGTTGTCTATACACCTTCATAGACATATGGACCAAGTTCTCAAGCTCCACATAATGCTACAATTCAACAATATTGGTAATGTTTTCATTCAATCCCTACAAAGCCCATGTCATAGTAGCCTCTCTATATTCCTCCACATTGGTTTTAACCATGACTATCTCCATTTCCTTATAATAGTCCCTTCACACTCTCAGAACTAGTGTTAGACTTTACAGTCACTAGTATAATTCCTTATAGTATAAATTAGGAACAAACTACTTCCTCGTAACAGCCTTCATATCACCCCAAGTGTTTATAAGACATTCCTCATTTCTCATTCTATCTAGCACTAATTGCCCCTACCAAACCATGACATAATCAACAAACTTAGTTGTGACTAACTTTACGTTCTTCTCCTCAGTAAAGTTATGACATTCAAAGACCAACTATACTCGTTTCTCCTATTCTAGGTACACATTAGGATCCACCTTTCCTTGGAAATAAGGTATCTTCATCTTAATGTTATCAATATCCTTATTTGGTCCATCCAGTCTATGGTTTTATCTTCCTCTCTCATTCCAATCCTTATAATGTATATTATCTCTATTACCATTATCTCTACCTCCATGACCACCTCTACCACCTCTAATTCAGCCCTATTAGCATTAATGGCATTGTCGTCTCCTTCTAAATCTTTTTCATAGAACACCTCATAATCAGCTGCAAATTCGTTATTACCACCATGCTCTTCCGGAGTTCTCCTTTGCTGCTCCCTTTACAAAGTAGCTCTAGCCTTATCTTGTTTATCCATTGGATCCCTAATATTCTTAAACATCATGTTCATCTTCTCAAATTGTCGTTACATGACTTTGAGAACTAACAACTCATTACCCTTTTCTCCTCATTCTCCTCCTTTAACATCTTTATCGTCGTTTGTAAACATTACTAACACCTGCAAGAATGTTAATAAAAGGAACCTCACAACACTCTCTCACATGTTTAACTCAAATCACTCATATGTTTATCACTTAGTACTCTTAATTTAACTCAACACTCCCTATCCATACTCAAATTTTCTTACTAAGTTCTTTATAGAACTAATTGATCACAACATGGTTACCTTTGAAATAATTGCCCCAAAAAATCTCAACAAAGAAAAATGCACACACAAAGAACACAAGAGAACAATGACACAAGAATTATGAAACAACGAAAAGCATTCTGATTTTAAGAAAAGATTTTAACATCACAGATAACTTGAATTGTAAATAAGACAAATTAATATCAACTCACTTCAATCCAAGTAATTTATGGTGTTTAATTTTTTTTTTTTTGACACTTTTTTTAAGAACTTTTTTTTATTAAACTGGAATGCATACAAGAGAAATTGAATGTAAATTACGGGTCAAACCAAAAATAAAATATTGATATGAATCTTGTAAATCAAGAAATAAATATGATGATGAATCAAGATTTCAAGAAATCCTAAAATGCAATTTCAAAAACCCTAATTGTTGAAGCGGTTTAAGAATAGATTATGAAAATTTAAGCCAAGATTGATGTCTTCCGCGAAGATAGATGATGTAACAAAAGAAACTAAAAGAAGAAAAAATATAATTGACTAATAATAAATGGTGATGTGTGAACTACGAGAAACAAAAGAACAATATATATATAATTTGCTCTATTTTCTTTGTTCATTCGATGCTTTCATTCATTCAATCATGATAATCTATAATTCTTTTTTTTCTTTTGTCTCTTGTAATGTCACCATCCATCACATCATCAATCAATTAATACTTTTGTCTTTTGCTTCTTGAATTCCACACATCAACCATTATATATATATATATATATATATATATATATATAGTGTATATATACATATATAGAGAGAGAGTATGGGTGATGTGTGGAATTCAACAAACAAAAGACAAAAGCATTAAGAAAAAAAAAATTATATATTATAATGATTGAATGAATGAAAGCACTAGAATAAACAAATAAAATAGAGCAAATTACAATTTAACTATCTAGTTAAACGTAAATACAAGTTGAGCAAACTTTTCACTTTTATTACAATAAACCCCTCTACCATTATCTCATATTTGTTAAAGTTAGCAGATTTAATGGTAAAATTATCTTTTAATCTTATTTACCTTACCTTTTATTTTTTCTTTTAAAATTAGATCTCCATCATTCAAATGAATGATGGAGATTATTTTCTCTCTTATTAATTTTTAACCTTATAAAATTTTCTTTTAAAGTTATTTTCTCTCTTTCTTTTTTCCCCATTAGCCACAATCATCGTCTCTCTCTTTCCTTCTTCTTTTTCTTCCTCATCCATTTCTTCTTCTACCCATTTTGATTCTATAAAACTATCCAAAAACACCAAAAAAATCGCACTTTGAACATACCAATATAAAAAAATTAATCCAGAAAAAAAATACAAAAACAGAGACCACAAAAACCACAGTGGAAGAAGGCGAAGATGGCAAAGAAGAAGGCTCGAGTGAAGAGAGAGAAGAAGAAAGAGGCAGCGGAGTGGAGGAGAAAATGGTGGGCGTGATAGAGAAAGAGATCGGTGGACGACGACTAGGTGTTTATGGTGTGTGAACTAGTTTAGTTGGGATAGAATAACAGCTAGGATTTGTGATGTGTGATAGGGTTTTCAAACTGATTTTTTTTTTTTAATTCTTCTGCAATTCTCTATGTGTGTGTTTTTAAGTGGAAATGGATTTATGTTTTTTGAACTAGTGTGTGTTTTTTGAGAGGTAGCTAGGATTTAGGTGAACCCAGACATTCAACGGATGAACAAGGTCTGTGTTCGTACCTAAACCTTCTATTGTTAAAGGTTTGGGTTCAACCCAATTCAATCGTTAAGCTTTTTTTTTTTTTTTTTTTTTTTTAAAAAAAAAATATTTTTTAAATATGAAAAAACACTCATAGTTAAGAATAATTTTTTTTTTAGTGTTTTTCATCAGTGCAGAACTGAATTTCGTTTTTTATTTTTATTTAAGCACTGTTGTTTTTTTATGTTGATGGTGGTTGTAAGGTTGTGTTGATACTCTCGATTTTTATGATGTTGATGAAGATGTGTTGATGTTCTGGGTTTAGAGATTTAGGGTTGATGAAGATGTGCTGATGTGTTTGATTTTATGGGTTCTTTATGAATTTGTTTTATTAGATGTTCTATTGTTGATTTTCAAGGTTATTGATGAAACTGCTTTTTTTTTTTTTTTTTTGACACAATTCACAAAGCTGTTTTGGATGTAAATTTATTTATTTGATTCTTTAATTTTTACTTAATTTTGTAAATTTTAATTATTTTTTAAATTTCTCTTGAAAAATAATTAAAATGTGACGGTGTTATGGTTGTTTAATCATATTTACACGGTTGACTATCAATTTTAATAAAGATTCCCTAACGGAAGGGGGTTAATTGTAATAAAACCAACAACATTGCTCCGCCTGTAATTACGTTTCAACTGGGTGACTAAATTATAATTTGCTTTTATCAAGATGTTTGATGGATGAGGAGATAAGAAGATGATGGTTGGTTCGGCACTCAATTGTGACGATGATTGGTGCGGCACTCAATAAAGTTATGTAAACCAACATGATATGTGGCTAAAATTAAAATTGAAATGAGAAAATTTAAATTAAAAACTCAAACTTGAATTAATTAACTGAAACTCTTATACCAAGATGATGCGAACCTCATACATAAAGATACGACACCCATAATCAAATTGAAATATAACCCTAAGAAAGATAATTCATATTATCGAAAATTTTTGACCCATTGATTAGAGAACCAATAACCAAAGATATAATGATGTCACTCCCAAGAAAGAGATGAGAATGCGAGAGATAAGTTATGGTTGATAAATCAAGAATCAATCTTGATGCAATTCTCAGAGTTTTCAAAAGAATAATGGAGAAAGTTATAGACTTTATTCAATGAATGTCTGCTTGAAATTTTTGGTTTAATAATCCTTTTATAGGCATAAAAACCCTAAATTAAATAAAACCTTAATTTTAATTAACCCTACACACCTACTTTTCTAAGCACACTCACATTAGACTTTTAATTTAATTAAATATCTTAACCCAATAATTAGAAACCTAACATAAAATTAAATAAATTAAACTAATTTAAAACCTAGCCCATAATGCAAACTATGTCCAAATTAATACAAATAAATAAATGACAACCCAATTTGCATTAGAATTGTCGTCCAAGCTTAAAAAATGATGTTCTTAGAGTTGGTTTTGGATTTGAATGATATTTTAAAGCCTTGATGTCTCCTCCAAGCTGTCCAAGTCATGTTGTACAAGACTCTTGGCCTGAATCTCTTGAATGAGCCCATTTAAAACTTTATTGATCATTTTGGCTTGAGTCCTTATCATAAGTCCTCCATTGATGCTTAAAGGATCAACGGGCTTACTTCCTTGGTTTCCATTATATAGTACACATTTGTTTAACAAAAAATAGAGTCAATTATAAAATAGCTACTTGATGTTTAAGCATTTATAAGTAGAACAGATTTTATGTTTTACTAATGAGAGCAAGTTACAATTTAATTATCCAATTTGAAACTATATTCAGAAGGAGCAAACTTTATGATTTTATTACAATTAACACACCCACCGTTAGTCGATTTCCGTTAGATTTAATGGTCAATAGTATAAATATGTTTAAAGGGCTAAAATGCCCTCACCTTTTATTTTAAAAAGAAAAAACTAAAAAAAAATGAAAATAAATTTAAGAATAATTAAACACAATTTTTTTTTTACAAAAAAAAAACAAAAATAACCATCTATCTCTCTTTCTCTCTCTCTATTAATGCATCATCTAGGAAGAACCTAAATGATGTTCATCTAGGTTCAAATCGAACTCAGATGAGATGTGGTGTCGGGTTCATCCCAAATGGGTTTGATGATGTTTGTGGATGATTGATTGGATTTGATGATGTTTTGCAAATGATGGTTTGATGATTTTCGAGGTTCGATGATGTTTGTAGATGATTTATTGGCTTTAATTGAAGATATTTTACATATGTTTGAAGACGAAGTTTGAAGATGATTAAACCTATTCATTGTCTCCTTCTCTCACTACCTTTAGTCCTCTCTCTCTCTCTTTCAATGCACCTTCCCTTCTCTCCCTTCAAATTTATTATTTTAAAAACAAACATGAAGATGTTCTAAGTTCGACCAAGTTCTAGGTTCAATCAAAGCCAAAACATGAAGTTCTAGATTCCATCGAATCCATAACAATTTTAGGTTAGATAAAAAAAAAAAAAATAAACTATCCTTTTATCTCTTTTTTTTTACTATATTTTAATGATTTTGTTGAAATGACTAGATTTTGTTGAAGATCGAACCCAGAATAGTTCTTGATTTTGTTGTTTGTTGAAGATTAAGTTGGGGTTGAGTGAGAAGGGAGAGATAGTGAAAAGGATTGACTAATTTTTTTTAATTTAATTTAATTATTTAATTTTTTTCAAATTAATCTCCATCTGATGAAAATTTTTTTATTTAATTTTTATAATTTTTAAAAATTAATCTCCATCATTAATCTTAATTTTTATAATTTTTTTTTTCTAAAATTAATCAGTAGGGATTTGATTAAATTTATTTTAAAGTTTTTAAGATTTATTTAAATAGAAAAATTAAAAAAAAAATAAGATCAAAATATAATTTTACTGTTAGTTAGTTAACTCTGACGAAGATGGACTAATGGTAGGAGGTTAACTGTAATAAGATCCAAAGCTTGCTTTGTCTTAATATAGTTTTCAATTGAATAGTTAGGTTATAATTTGCTATATAATGATAATATAGGGACCGACTTTGTATTGTTTGGCTTTTGTTGTTATTTTATTTATTTATTTATTTTTGGTTGAGTATTTTTATTTTCATTTTCATTTTCAGAAATGAACGTGGTCCCCTTTAGTGCGCTGATTGCTCAAAGACTAGCAAGTGGTTGGTCAAAATTGCAATAATTGATTGACTCGGCCAACAATGCAGTCCCTTGCGACTTGTTTGTGTTGTTGCCACGTGTGATGGACCGGCCAGCAATTTCACTTCTAGAGAGTCGTTTGTTTTGTTTTTATGGACCGAAAAATGTTAAATCTCGCTCCATATTAAATAGTAATTAAAAATTAAAATCTAAATAATATATATATATTTTTTTCATATCTAAATATATTATAAAATTATTTATTTTTGAATATTAAAATTACCTGAAAACTAATAATTTAATATTGATATCATTTTTATTATACTATGAAATTTTATTTAATATAATTAAAAAAACATAAATAATTATTATAATATTATTTGTAATTAAAATATGATTAAAAAGTATAACAAAATTAATTATATTTATATATTCAAATAAAAATAATGAAATTATCTACAAGTTGAATTATATTTAAAAAGCAACCAAAAAAAAATATTTAAATTGTAAATTAAAATATATTAGCCCAATTTTAAAAATTTTGGGATGGGAGGGTTTTATTTAAAAAAAAAACAAATGTTGTATAAGCACTAGGAAAAAATATTTATAATATAACATTAAGATAAAATTGAAAATATGTTGTTTTAGGAAAGATAAACCTGTACTAGAATATTTTAAATATCATTAAGTAATTTATAATTAAGTTAAAAGTAAAAAATTATATTTTTTTTTCAATTATTTTTGGATGGTTTTAAGTAGTTTAACCACATAAAAAAAACAAACAAAAACAACTTCATAAGTATAATTCGATACCATTAAATTATAAGTGAAAAAACAAGCAGTTTCTAGGTCATTTGAATAATAAATTTTAGTCTTGTTATCAATTAGTACTTCAAATAATGAACGGGCAGCTTGAAGTACAAAAAATTACTCACAAGTGGATTAGTGTGATGGTTCTAACCCCTTTACCCACTTCTTCATAAAGCATTGACAGAGTTTGAATACCTTGTCTACAAAAAGTGAACAATTACACTCTAGATAATATGTGTGTGAGCAAATTACATGTATGTTATTCCAATTGAATGACAATTTTCATGTGGATCCCTCTTTCCCGCTTGTTTGGAGTAGATTGTAATAAGTGATGAGGTCTAAATCATAGCATATAGTCTATACTAAGATGGTTCGATAGTAGTAAAATGTATTGTATTGGTAAAAAAAAAAAAAAGTTAAAAAAAATTACTATGGCAACTAAAATGAAAAGGCCAGCAAACTATATAAACAAAAAGGAGTATCATCTGCATTTTCAACTTTGAGTAGCTAATTGGAAGTGCACGATGGGTGGCATTTGTTTTAAAATCTTCGATTAAGTACCATATGATAAAAAACAAAGATTATTTCCTATAAAACTATTTCTCATATTAACTAACAGTTACATACATTCCACAAAGAAACCAGGTTCATTATCTAAATCCGATCAACTGGAGACTAGTCAACTGAAAATCTAATGCTTGGTTGAAACATTTTAGAGACTCCATGAATAGGGTTTAGCCCGGAGACCAATCACACACTTTAACATGACAACACAAGTCAATTAATTAATATTTTTTTAAAATTATAAAAAATTAACATACAGTCAAAAGATAAAAACACCCTTGGATGTGTTGAAATTAACGATATGTTGACTAACCATTGACTTACCTAAACTAACTGCTGGTTTGTAATTTATAATAAGCATATGAAGGTGAGTCCATTTGAGAAAGTGTAGGGGAGGGAGAGTTGTGATGCGTGAACAGAATGGCAAGGATGGAGATTGGAGTATCAGATGAGTTGTTAGGGACAATTGTACCAATAGTAGTGTATTGGGTGTATTCAGGAATATATGTAATCCTTGGATCTCTTAATGGGTTGGAGAATTATAGGTTGCACTCTAGAAAAGATGAGGATGAGAAGAATTTGGTCTCCAAAGCTGCCGTTGTCAAAGGCGTTCTTCTTCAACAGTTACTTCAGGCTATCATCTCCATTCTATTGTTCACGGTATTCAATTTTTTATTTTCTTCTTTTTTGTTTGTTTGATTATGTGTTTTGTTTTCTTGGATGGTTGATTTTAATAAAATTGGAAGGTCAATTTTGCTTTTGTTGTTTTTGTTTTTTGTTTTTATTATTATTATTTTTTTTATTTTTTTGGTTTTCTTGATTTGCAATGTTTGGCTATGACTTGGGAGATTGTTCTATGAGATTTTAGGTCTCTGGTTTTGGAAGTTATTTGTGGGGTTGTTTTAGTTGTAGCCAATTTCAATAATTTGAATCCAAATTTTGCATACTTGTAGATATGCATAAGACTGTATCAAATTTTGTTGTACCCGAGCGCTTAAGATATGTTTTTATATGGCTCAGCTTGGTCATTAATTGGATGTCGGAATTATGGAAATTGTATTGGTTTCTTTTTGTAATTATGATATTTATTTAGTTTGGTTGAAGCCTTAAAAGTACTGGAATTTTATGGCATTAGCTAGTTGACCATATGTAGTTTATTTTTATTTTATTTTTTAAATAAGCCTCAGCTCTTCATCTTGAGACTTTAGAGATCTTATGCTTTGATAGAAAAGTGATCCAGAAAGAGATTGATACATAAAGGACAGATTAATAATAGATATAAATCAAATCATCCAGTAAGGAATAGTTTTGGAGATTGATTCAGAAATGACAAATTCATAGATATAGATATCAAATCATCCAGAAAGGAATAGTTTTGGAGATTTGATCCAACTCTTCATCTTGAGACTTTATTAATCCAATATGGATGGATGGTGGGGATCCAATCTGGATCTCCACTTTTTTTTTTATATTAGTTTATAATTTTTTATTCAAAAATATTATTTTATATTTAAATAAAATTTTGAGGGTTAAAAATGTATTTTTACTTGTTATCCAATTTTTCTATTAATTTTATAATAGATGGAGAATTTTAAATAAAAATAAAACCATATGACGGAAAATGGATAATCTATTAATAGTCAGGAGCTGTTTTAGAATTTTCCCTTTATTTAATAATTGATGGTGGGATGTTGGTTTTGCACAGGTAACAGGATCTGATACAGATGCCAACGCTGATCAACCCTCGTCCCTAATTGTTTTAGCTAGACAGTTTCTTATGGCCATGTTCGTAATGGATGCATGGCAATATTTTATGCACAGATACATGCACCACAACAAGTGTCTGTATCGGCATATTCATTCTGTACATCACCGGCTTGTTGTCCCCTATGCATTTGGAGCTCTATACAATCACCCGGCGGAGGGGCTTCTCATCGACACAGTTGGGGGAGCCTTATCTTTTCTCCTCTCCGGTATGTAGCCTCGAGCCTCCATGTTTTTCTTCTCCTTTGCTATCATCAAATCAGTGGATGACCACTGTGGGCTATGGCTTCCTGGAAACCTCTTCCAAATGTTCTTTAGAAACAATACTGCATACCACGATGTCCACCATCAGCTTTATGGCAGCAAGTACAACTTTTCACAACCGTTTTTTGTCATGTGGGATAGAATTCTTGGAACCTACATGCCCTATGCACTTGAAAAGAGAGCAAGTGGGGGCTTTGAAGTGCGACCTATGAAGGATTACAAAGACAGCTGACCATTACACTAGGAAGATCAGTTATTTTTTTGAGAGACTCTATGTTGTGATTTGATACTTATATATTTTGAATTAAATTTATATTTTGATAAAATATTAAGGCATATTTGTATAACAATAATTATGTTGTTTTTCAAATATTAAGCATATTTTAATTTTTATATATCAAGAATAGTATATTGTACTATTTAGAAAAAAAGTATAATTTGAATGGATTGAATATTTCATTTAAGGTTCTTTTCATAAATGAGATCGAATTATTTTATGTGATTGAATTAGATTTAATCCGACCTAAATTATAGTTAAATCGGATTTAAATTACAAATGGATTGAATCAAGTAATAAATTTTGCTAAACATAATGGATCCAATCTGTGGCAAACCTCTAATCAAATAAAAATTTGCGCTAACTATTTGTTCTCATATTAATTGTTATGAAAAATAAATCTTATAAAAATTGTTATAGTTGATACATTATCTTTCTGGTGGAAGGTGGGTTGGTGGTATCGTTTTCTCCTACTTGTGACCAAGTTTCCAATAAATGCGAGTTCGAAGACACAAATGGGTCCATTAATTCGTAAGTCAAAGCTTGGACTCATCATTTTAACAGCTAACTACTGATACTAACATCAATGATAACATCTCACTATTAGCATCTAAAACTAATCCAACAGCAGCATATTTCATGCCTTTAAGCATTTTTTGATCATGACTGCCTTATAATCATATTCTAGAGAGGCACTAGTAATTGTCCCAATTACATATTCATTTTATTTACATTGGATGTACGACGTCTCAAATAAGCATAATGAAAGAAATTCATAGCATTAAATAAATTCGATATAAAACAATAAAACGGAACCGAAAACGTACTCGTTTCTATGTAGCCGAAAATTCCTTTGGATTCTTTGAATTGTTCAACTGGTCGGATTCCAATCACATAGATGGAAAGGAATCTCAAATCACAGTGTAAAGACCTTGCCATGTATTCTCTCTAAATTGTGTTTGCTCTATTCTGTGTTGTAAAAGCAATTTCTCATCTTCCTCTACAAAAGGAATACATCAAGTATTTATAGAGGTGACGGTTATTTTCTGATAACCGTCAGCAACCACCGATAATCGCTAATAACCGCCAGCGGTTATTTATTCCTATCCAAATCCTATTCAAATTGAATTGGATCGGGTCATGGGTTTGGATCATCTTGGGTGGACCCGACCCAACAACCCAATAACCCAACATCTCCCACTCACACAAGATGAGCCAAACAGAAGTAACAGAGAAAACACTGGTGACCCTCTTTATGATAAGGAGTACAAGCATTCATACAGGTAAATACACTGTGTGACCTATGAACAATAATATATGCAATGTGACTTGTCTTTCAAATCTCAATTGTACTGTTATACAAGAGATTGTAAATATGTTCATTATTATGTCCTAGATTTAATAGAATTTTATTTGCTCGAGCACATTTAATCCCTTAACGTAATATGCTCAATCCTTCAATATTCCATATAATCACAATTGCAATTCCAAATTGCAATTAGTCGCGACTAGTAACTATAGGAATAAAATAAAAATTCATTAAATCTTCCTGTCTCACTTTCGTCCCTCGGTCAACAAAAATGACTGACACCATAGTAATATCTCATAGGCCGTATTATCATAGCTATAGAAGACACACTAATGATACAAACATCACCTTGTTACTTTGAGACAAAGTAAACAATCACTGAGGACATAGGTAGAAGTTTTACAAACTTCAATGAAACTTACACAATGAGGAATCAGGGATAAATTCACTCATTTTTCATGTCGGTCACAATAAGCACACGCGGTATGAAACACATGTTACAGTGAATCTTGTCCTTCAATAAAGACGCGTATGTCTTTTATAATTAGATTATTTACTGTACAAATCTTAGTTCAGATGCTTTCCTAGCACCTAACCTGAGTTTCTAAAAACTCGCCCTTCAAGCGTTTTTATCAAGAAACTCACATCTGGCTTAATCAGGTTCTCATGATGGTGGGGATGTATCATGAGCGGTTCAATAATTGATTTAGGTAAAACCTCATCTTGATTACAATCAAGGCGACATTTCATATATTTCAAGCCCTTAAGAGAATAATCTCATTTTTATCCTCTAAAAAATATATGTGTCTCATCTTGGCTTGCTCTCCTAACAATCAAGGCGACTGTACGTGTAAGAATACCAGTCTCAAAACCTGACGACATACTTTCATATATAATCTATGTGAAATGAATATGTGCTAGTTTTATATAACCATAATGACGTATCTAATTATAAAGCAGATATAGCTTAACGTAACAATTATAACATTACAATCTACGAAACTCAAAGATTCAGCATATGACATAAATAATCTCTTGTCACAACTTTTGTGAATGGATACACAACCATCTCACACTTAGATACACACTTAATTGTTACATTTTTTTTTTTTATCACTATATCCCTGATGAAATTCTACTTAAGGGTTGTTTGTTTTTTGCACTTAACACTTAATGGTGTAGAATTTGGCTAATTAAGAGATTTTTATTTGTTTTTTTAAGTGGTCAAACCACTTAAAATCATCTAAAAACCACTGGAAAAAAAAAAAAAGTAAGAGGTTGTTTATTTTTTTATCTGAAGACTGAATAGTGCTGCTGAAGACTGAAAGCTGAATGGTGACTAAAATCTGAAATCTGATTTACATGTTTGTTTTTTCTTTTCTTACCTCTGAATATATAATAATCTTGTTTGTTTTTTAAAGTTAAAATTATCTGATTACTAGTAATTTGACATTTATATCCTTTTACTATTAGTTGTTGTATAATTTTATTTAATATGATACAAACAATTGTAATAAATTATTTAACAAATATTAAAACACTTATATATATAATATTCTTATTCATAATTAAAATAAGATTAATTATTATAGTATAATCAATTAAGTTTATATGTTCAAATAAAAATAAACAAAATAATCTTAAATTGAATTACTATTATAACAAAAGTTGAAATTGTTACTTATATATATAGTATTTTTATTCATAATTAAAATAAGATTAATTAAAATAGTAGAGTCAATTAAATTTATATATTCAAATAAAAATAAATAAAATGGTTTTAAATTAAATTACTATTACAACGAAAATTGAAATTGTAAAGTAATATATATTTTCTGATATAATTAAATAAAAATAATCAAAAACTTAAACAAATTGATTTGTAATTTGGTCTCTGAGTTGTTGCATAAACATTTTATCAATAAAGATTCTTACCAGAATTTAATTAGAGAAATATAGTAATCCAGTTATAAAAAAAAATATAATGTTGAGATGTTTAGGGTTTTTATTTTTCAATGTTGTTTATTAAAATATTAAAAGAAATTTTTATAATATAAAACTAAAACAAACTTGGAAACATATTATTTTAGGAAGGATAAACTTGGAATAATATATTTATAAATCATTAAGTGATTTTGTATTAAGTGAAAAGTAAAAAAATGTTACTTAATTTTTTAAGTGGTTTTTGGGTGGTTTTAAGTGGTTTGACCACTTAAAAAAACAAACAAAAATCTCTTAATTAATCAAATTCAGCATCATTAAGTGTTAAGTGCAAAAAACAAACAACCCCTAACATTTTTTTACTTTTCACTTAATGCAAAATCACTTAATGATTTATAAATATATTATTCCAAGTTTATCCTTTCTAAAATAATATGTTTCCAAATTTGCTTTAGTTTTATATTACAAAATTTCTTTTAATACTTTAATAAATAACATTGAAAAATAAAAACCCTAAACATCTCAATATCAAATTTTGTTTTTATAGTTGGATTACTATATTTCTCTAATTAAATTCTGGTAAGAATCTTTATTGATAAAATGTTTATACAACAACTCAGAGACCAAATTACAAATAAATTTGTTTAAGTATTTGATTATTCTTGTTTAATCATATCAGAAAATATATATTACTTTACAATTTCAATTTTTGTTGTAATAGTAATTTAATTTAAAATCATTTTATTTATTTTTATTTGAATATATAAATTTAATTGACTCTACTATTTTAATTAATCTTATTTTAATTATGAATAAAAATACTATATATATAAGTTACAATTTCAACTTTTGTTATAATAGTAATTCAATTTAAGATTATTTTGTTTATTTTTATTTAAACATATAAACTTAATTGATTCTAGTATAATAATTAATCTTATTTTAATTATGAATAAAAATATTATATATATAATTATTTTAATATTTGTTAAATAATTTATTACAATTGTTTGTATCATATTAAATAAAATTACACAACAACTAATAGTAAAAAGATATAAATGTCAAATTACTAGTAATCAAATAATTTTAACTTTAAAAAATAAACAAGATTATTATACATTCAGATATAAGAAAAGAAAAAACAAACATGTCAATCATATTTCAGATTTCAATCACTATTCAGCTTTCAGTCTTCAGCAGCACTGTTCAGTCTTCAGATAAAAAAACAAACGACCCCTTAGTCTCTATGTGCTTCGATTTACTGTGATATTTCTTATCTTTAGTATAGGCAGTTGCTACCTGAGTGATATAGGGAGTAATCAACAGTCTCTTCCAGATATGTCAATATACTTTTCACAGCAATCTAATGTTTCTATCTAGAATTGGATCGATATCTACCTATCAGTCCAACTGCATAGTAGATATCAAGCTCATATACATCATAGTCTATATGAGACTTCTGATAGTACTGGAGTAAGGAATCCTTTGCATTCTTAAATCGACGATAATGAATAGCCTTACGGTTGTTTTTACGAGTTGATAATTTTGAGGGCACTAACTCTTCAGCCTTTTTACTCCCACTGGGAACAAATGCACCAGCTATTCCAATAGCTCTGTCACTCCCACTAGGGATAGAGTATTCAAACAACTCTCTATTTTCCTCTAGTTAAATATTCGGACATAGAACAACATCCGAATTGTTCAACTCGTAAAATTGAAATTTCTTTTCAACCTCACCTCTACAAGGAAGTTCATTCATTAAGAAATTCACATCTTGTGACTCTAATTCAGTAATACTTCCATTTCAGTTTTCTCCTATGAGTACATATAAGTGCTCGGAGTATCTAATTAAGATACACTTCTTTTACTCTAGCACCCAGCTCTCCGTATTATACTGGAAAGATCATGTACAGATCCTGCACACTTTCAAGGTCGCATATAAGTAAGATCAGGTTTCCTATCTATCCATAATTCATAGGATATGGAAGATACTGATTTTATAAGGACCATATTTAGAATATAAGCAGCTATTAAGAGCGTATCTCCTCAGTAAGATACTGGGAGATTTGCTTTGTGTCATCATAGATCTTACCATTTTCAATAATATTCTATTCCTCCTTTACGCTATACTATTTGTTGCGGAGTCCTAGGAATATTCAACCATCTACCAATACCTTTCTCATGACACAATATCTCATATTGGTCAAAAAAGTATTTTCATCCTTGGTCAGTTTATAAGAATTTAACAGTTCTATCTAACTGATTCTTCACCAAATTTAAATACAATTTAAAGCAATCTAATGCCTCATGAGAGATCAGATAGACATGACCAAAATAAGTGTAATGATCTATGAATATTATACAACATGAGGCACCATTTATAGCTCAAACAATTATTGGTCCACAAATATTCGAATGAATTTAATTGTAATGGATTTTCAGCCCTAATTCCTTTTTAAATGGTTTTCTAGTTGTTTTTCTTGTTAGACAACTTTCACATGCAGACAAATCTATCTTATTGAGAGAACTTAAAAAATTCTTCTTTGGCTAATTTATTCATTAGATTTCGCCCGATATGTCATAGTCTAGCATGCCAAATATAAACATCAATATTGGCAACATCAATTGAAGTAATTAATGAAAAACAACCATCGCATTAATAATACTATCAAATTCGATATTTAATACGATAAAACCACTCATCAGATATCCAGTACTTAATCACCATTAATCTAAATTAAATCCTCAAACAGTAGCCATGAAAAGTTATACATTATCCTAAACCTAGAAGGACAATTACAGAGACAATATTTAATCGAATTTTCGGAACATAGAGGATGTCAAGGAGACATAACACTTGGCCACCTTACAGAATCACTTTGCAGGTGCCAATTCCTCTCAAGTTATTCCCCATATGGATCCATTTTGTTCCTCGGTTGATCTAACGATACTCTATAAATGCTCTTCTAACATATACTGAAACTTACGGTGCTAATTATGATAGATATCACCATTCAATTTGTCACCCGTGTTCAGTTTAGCAACTATGTTTTCGAAGCACATGTCATTTCTCTAAATGACATTTATTCTACTTAGAGACTTATATTCTATATCTTTCTACGTTTATACTAGCACATCCACTATCATTTCACTAAAATATTACAACAACTATACACTCATAAATATGATAAAAGAATCTTTGGATAGGAATCGAAAAAATAGTCAAGCTACCCATCATCATCCAACTTCCAAATATTTACTAAACCATATATGTAAGTGTTTTGCGCAAATCAGTCCTAATATCATGCTCTACAAGATTTTAGGACACCCACAATTTAAATAGTATCATTTGAGATCTTTATAACCTCAAACATGTCATTATCGAAATCTCTATGATTTTCAATATTTTATCGTCTGTGATTTCTATGATCTCAAAATCCTACTACTCATATGAGATTTATTTAATCTCAAGGTCTTGGTCAACAATTTTGAGATTTTAATAATCTTCTCATTATCTGATAAAACAACAATCATAATCATGTCATCAGATAGCTCATCATTAAAATCAATCGACCCAATCCCACAAAAGCATATTTTATCACCCAAAAACATAAAAGTACACATGTATGCTTAATCTAAAATTAAATAAAATTTAATACAAAAACTAAGGCATTTTAATTTAGCTGACAATTAGAGCAAAAGAAAAATAGCTGGGATGAAAAGAGGAGAAAAATAAAATTTTTAAAAAATATCGCCAGAAAAGTTGCCGGAATCCACCGTCGGCGGCAGCGCGTGGCAGACACGCGCCGGTTACGCTCTCCACGGACCTCCTACGCCTGCGCTGACGTCAGCATGACACATACCGCAATCGGAGTGAGACACGTGTCATAAACCACGCGTCATATGCTCACGAAGCCATGTGGCGACTCCATATTAGGCCACACGTCCCGCACAGTTTACCGAGAGACATGTGTCGTGCATGCAAGTGACCACGTGGCCAATTTAGAGAACGGCACATGTCGCAATATTAGCTAGCCACGCCGTGAGCGCTCAGCCACTCATGCTAAGCCACGTGTCGATTGCATGTCATCTCGCGTGTCAGCCTCGTGGCACCACGTGTCGCTTGCGTGGCAAACAAGTCATCAGTACATGGCTGCCTTAGATTTCACGCGCCAGGGCGGCGCGTGTAGTCTTGCCGACCTCAGTTTCCGACGGGACCTGTGCCAGATTTTTTATAATTGCATCCTCTTTTGGTTTTTACTCTTAGTTTTTCATTTTGGCTCTAAGGTAAATCGCACTCTCCTTGAGTGAGAGTGTGCTAATGGTCTTCATAAACTTCAATAACCTTTTACTATCACAGTGTTTTTCCAGATTTTAATTTTCTAAATTTTCATTCAAATATGTTTTTCTCCTTCGATTCTAATCCAAATCGGGCTTATAATATATCGTTGGAAAGATCTTTTCGAGCCCTATCTAATGGTGTAATAATCACACGAAGAAGAAAAAACATAAAAACCATAAATGCCTAAGAATAGATTCAGATTTCATACTTCTATTTCTTAGGTTTTCAATCCGGAAAAAATTAAGTTTCATGGCAATTTAATCACTCAAGCATGATCAATAACCAGCAAACAATTCAACCGGGCTCTGATACCAATGAAAGAAATTCATAGCATTATATAAATTCGATATAAAACAATAAAACGGAACCGAAAGCGTACTCGTTTCTATGCAGCCGAAAATTCCTCTGGATTCTTTGAATTGTTCAACTGGTCGGATTCCAATCACATAGATGGAAAGGAATCTCAAATCACAGTGTAAAAACCTTGCCATGTATTCTCTCTAAATTGTGTTTGCTCTATTCTGTGTTGTAAAAGCAATTTCTCATCTTCCTCTACAAAAGGAATACATCAAGTATTTATAGAGGTGACGGTTATTTTCTGATAACCGTCAGTAACCACCGGTAACCGCTAATAACCGCCAGCGGTTATTTATTCCTATCCAAATCCTATTCAAATTGAATTGGATCGGGTCATGGGTTTGGGTCATCTTGGGTGGACCCGACCCAACAACCCAATAACCCAACACATAAAAATTATGATTTATTCAATTCTCACCTACAAGAATTACATTTGTAATATATATTTTATAATTAATCTTTTATTTTAATAACTTTGACTTTATCGATCTTCTATTGACACTTTAGTGACTTTAACGTTATCTTTTCTATGTTTCAGGTTTCCATTCTTCGACTTCATCATCTTCTATTATACCTACCTTTTGTAATTTCCAAACTTTTGTGCAGCTTGATTATCTCTTTTAACATATATTTTACTAGATTCAGGTTTTTCTACGGTCCTTTCTGCTTTGGTAAATTCAATCCTAATTAACCCTCTTAATTGGCTTTTAATAAGTTTTTGCGGTACTTGCATCTTAACATATTGACTTGAATCTATTTAGGATGGAGAGAATGAGTAAAAAAGCACAATAAAAAAGAATTATTTGAATTTGATAGAAATATCATAGTTTTAAACTTTATAGATTGTGTGAAAATGGTTATTTTAGGAAGATCAATAGAAGATGTAATAAGAGTTACTAGAGCAATAAGAAGCCTAGAGCAATTACAACTTTAATCATATCTTTCATTGCTCTAGGCTTCTTATTGCTGTAGTAACTCTTATTACATCTTCTTTATCTTCCATAGATCTTCCTAAAATAACCATTTTCACGCAATCTATGAAGCTTAAAACTGTAATATTTGTATCAAATTCATATGATTTTTCTTTATTATTCTTTTTTACCCATTCTCTCCATGCTAAATAGAGTCAAGTCAATATGTTAAGATGCAAGTACCACAAAAACTAATTAAGAGGATTAGAATGGGATTTACAAAACTTAGAAGAAGACAGGACTGTAGAAAAACCTGAATCTAGTAAAATTTATGTTAAAAGAGATAATCAAGCTACACAAAAGTTTGGAAATTACAAAAGGTTAGGCATGATAGGAGATGATGAAGTCAAAGGATAGCTACGTGAAGCGTAGAAAGGTTGTAAAACTAGCGAAGTCGTGGGAGAAGTTTTGTGGGTTGCAAAGACTTGGACAGTTCTAGAATGAAATTCAACAATTTGAGTTGAGTACAAGTCATTAGACCATGGAACACGCTATGTACAGGGAAAAATAGACCACAATTGCTACAAAATATCTGACGCAATGCCGAGAAGTGGTTTTTGCATTAGTGATCTGGTGCAATAAGTCTAGTCAACTTACTCTGATTATAATTCCACCTTTTTTTTTTTAATTTAAATTATGTTATTTATAAAGGCAGATTTATAGAAATTGGGTTCAAAAAAAAAATATATGTATAGAAATCACATTCTGCTCTTTCTCAAGGAATATAACACACATTTCCGTAATTAAATCCTGCATTCAGGAAATATTCTGGCCCCGAAAACAATTTCGAATCTAGGGTATTTGTCACTCTAATTGGACAAGTACCATAGCATTTGACTTAGCTTGTTCGTTAACAATCAATATATGTTCAGACACATTACCATGATCACTTATTATATATATATATATATATTTCTATTCATTTACATACATACACATTTTCCGCTCATAATATTCATAGTTGCAATCTAGTAAGTTGTGAGCGATGCCATGAAAAATGATAATTATGATTGAAAACAATTAAAGCAGTATATGCTTCATAAAAAAAATGGTAAAAATTAAATCAAACATGTATTCTAAATTGTTCAACTGGTCGGAGTTCGGCCACAAATTATGGAAAACTCTTAATTCGCAATGTTCAATGCTTTGCCGCTTTACTGTTTTCTCTCTTTTCTATGTGTTTGCTCTGTGTTTTATGCGTGCTGTATGTATTGGCCTGAATTTCTCCAACCAAAATACCATCCATTCTTTTTTTTTCTTTTTTTCCTATGTGAAACAATAACGGCCAAAACTAGTTATTTGATATTATCCACATTTTATTTATAAATTCTAGGCTTGGGTTTGGGTTATCTCGGATGGACCTGAACCACGACCCAAATAACCCACCTCTCACTCAAACAAGATGAGTTAAACAGAACTCATAGAGAAAACACTAGTAACTCATTTATAATAAGACGTTAAGACATTCATATAGACAAATATACCGTGTGATCTATGAAAAACAATATATATAACGTCACTTGTATTTCAAATCTCAATTACAATTACACTACTATACAAAAGATTGAAAATTGGTTCATTATCATGTCCTAGATTTAACAGAATTTTATTTGCTCAAACATATTTAATTTCTTAACATAATATGTTTGATTCTTTAATATTCTATATAATGATAATTGCAATTCCAAATTGGAATTTGTCGTGACAATTAATTATATGAACAAAATAATAAATTCATATTCCTGTTGTTCACAATAAACAAAGTATGAAACACATGTTACAATAAATCTTGTCATTCAATAAGGATGTCTTTCATACTAAGATTATTCATTATACAGATCGTAGTTCAGACACTCTCCTAATGTTAACTTGAGTTCCCAAAAACTTGCTTTTCATGTAGCTATTATCAAGAAACTTACATCTGGTTTAATCAGCTTCTTATAATGATAGAGATATATTATAAGCGGTTCAATAATTAATTTTCGGTAGAACCTCATTGCCTATCATCAAGAAACTCACACTGCCTTTCATGCGTTTAGGCATGACTTGATCTTGACTGCATTATAATCATATTCTAAACAGGCACAGGTAATTGACCTAATTACATATTTATTTCATTTACATATTGGACGACGTCTCAAATAAGTATAAAAAGCATGATTTATTCAATTCTCACCAACAAGAATTACTAAATAGCAAAGTCGGTGTTGGGTTTTGTACCCTAAGACTTGTAATAATGTAAATGGTTTTATAAATAATAAAGTATTCATTTTATTCAATTTATTTATTTTGCAAAATTGTATATATCATGAGAAACATCCTTAATTACTGATATAATTTCAAACTAAGTATATAAGTGTTATATACAGGCGGATTTAATTTGAAATAAGTAATCTAAAAAGTCCGTAGAAAGCAAATAAAGCTGGGTACTTTATTTGTAGTAAATCTATAGTTGCGGTCCATTTTGTATTCAATACGATAGTCTTATCCAAGACCATTCATATAGTGACATAAAAATGGAGGCACCTTATATAATATAGATTACATAGGACTGGACCACGATAAATATAAGTCTCTTATCAATATCCGTTAAACTCAGAGATTTATATTTATCAACCAGATGATCATATATGAATTGATCTTAATCCTGAGTGTGTTATGGACTCCTGCTTGTTGAGTTATATCCTTTAATTTATATGGGTGAGATCGGTGTAAATGTCCAATCAATAACTTCGTACTTTGGGGATATGATTTAGTAAGTAGTTGGGAACATTCTACACAATAGTGGAATCCACTACTTCTTGCAAGAAGTAGAGAAGTAGTTTCCTTAAGAGTTGATTCAGGTCTTGAACAATATAAGCGCTCAACTTTCCATTCATATGAAAATGGAAAGATAAATTCATAAGTTGTTATGGATATATTGTTCATTAGAGAATCAATGATACTTAAGGATTAAGAAATAATCAGAGGGGTAAAACGGATATTTTGACCTAGCTCTAATTATGAACTATTTGTGGAGGGTCAAATCATATGTAGTGATTAAATCAATGGACATAACAACTTATGAATTTATCTTAGACACCATGCAACCTATCCCCCCAAGGGGTACATAGCCGTAAATACCCATCATCTTAGGCACGATCTCAGGTTCCCAGTCCTCACCTACCTTATCAACCTTTGAAATAGCCTGAAGCTCAACCCCTTCCAACTGACTCTCAATTCTTACTCCCAACTTACATTGCTGGCAATAATCTTTTTAAGGAATATGCTCGAAGCTCTGAACCCAAGAATATGCTCCCACCTGCATAGCATAAAGGGTGTTCGCAGCTCGAAAGAAAGAGTGTGAGATGGGATTTTTTATCTGATAGCTCGCAGATCGAACTTTAAGAGCATTCTGCCAAAGGGCGAAGCAAAGAACAAGTCAAATATCAGAGACTATAAATCGAGTTGGTTTTACATCTTCTATCCTTCTCTTAAACACCTTCAACATTTAGTTTTATCCTTACCCCATGTAATCACATAAGATTGGCTTTTATGAGCTTTTACATTTATGTCTATATTCTATTGTATTCTAATGTTTCTTGTTTCACCTTGTAGATGGAGACAAGGGGATCATCATCGAAGAGGAGAAGGGCCGTCTTGGAATGCTAGCGGATTTAGGGGAGACTAGCATAATCCACACGTTTGACAACAAACTACTCAGAGCCTATCAGCTCGCTTCTACTCGAGACAGTGAGTTACTTGATAACAAGAGAGATATTGGGATCCGAGGTAAACGCGAACTTACCTCCGCTCTTCAAGCTGCTCGAGAAGCTGAGGCAATTCCTACACCACAAACTGTAGAGATGGTGAAACTCCCTCTCCGCCAGTATCCCACAGCTCGACTGCTCAATCACCGGCGTCAGTTGCTGTTACCTTTGCTGCAGCGACCTCTTCCAAGCTTGTCGTTGCCATTACTACCTTTACCAAGGTAACCACTTTTGGGTCTGTTTCGGGACCTCAAGAAGCCTAGGTCTCCACCTCGTAACCAGAAGTGTCCAAAATTAAACATGAGCGGACGGGGGCTCCTATTACCTAGGTCCGAGTTACTCCAGGCGTTGGGGTAAAAAGGAAGTCAATGCCTAGACATCCTCCGCCTAAGTGGTCCCGAGCTGATAAGAGTAAACAGTCTGAGGTCATAGGGAGAGGAAATGAACCATCAGCCAAGGTGCGGCCCCAAGACTTTTTAGAAGGGTCATACCTCAACATTGCCCTTAAGAGCCTACCTGACATCTAGGGGAATGCTAGTAGGAACCTAGACAAATAAGGCTTGCAAGATGTTGAATTGATTGCTTGGATAGCTTCCCACAGGCTGATGATAATTTCAAGTGTTTTTACCTTTCTTATTTCCTAACTTGAATGCTAACTTACCGCTTTTCAAGTCATTATAGGGGTAATGAAACAGATGCATGATGTTGTGGTCTTCAGATAGAACTGAGAAAAGTTCGAGGGCAAGAAGAAGAAACTGAAAGACTATCTCGCACTCATGACCAAAGAACTAGATAAGGCCTATTAGTCAGAACAAGCTCTCATGGCCAAGTTGAATAGTGTCGAGGTGGCCAAAAGGGAGGCTGAGGATGCCCTGGCTCACGAGAAGGGCACTCATATGGTTGTAAGGTCGAATCTCACTGCTAAGATCCTCAAGAGTGAAGAGGAATTAGAGAAAATAAAGGACGATCTGAATATAGTCGTGCAGCAAGCAGAGAAGATGGTGTAACTAGCTAAAGCTGTTGAGAAGAAGTTAAAGAAAGCTATATAGCTGGCTGAGGCTGCCAAGAAAGGAGATGCTCAAACTGAGGTAGAAGCCGAGGTACGGGTTGCCCAGGGTAAGGAGGAGGCTGAGTCAAACACTTTTGGCAATTTCCTTTTCACCTTATGGGAAGTTCATCTAGAGCTAGACTTCTTGTTCTTCGATGAAGAGGTGATCATTAAGGTAGAAAACTTTAAAGCGCTGGCTGCCAAATCCTCTCTTGGTCCAGTCGCAGTTTCTCAAGGCACCAAGCTCTCGGATATGCTTTCACAAGATGAGCTGGCTCAGGCTGCAGTGTCCCCAAATACGACCTCCCATGACATCCCCATTATGTAGTTCAAATTTTCTGTCTATGAATTCATGTAACACCCACCTTGCTTTGCGAGGATATTTGCAATAGATACTTCAACTTTATATTGAATTTAATATTGATTCACTTCATTATGAGGTTTATTTCAAGTTTATTTGCCTTGCTTCATATTGCATCATGCCTCTATTTTACTTTACTTTTTTTTTCTAAGTATGTGAATTGTCTTCGAACTGAGACATAAGAAAATTAGTGAGACTTTCGGAGACCATTAATAATGGTGTAGTAGCTCGCAAGATATACTCACTTTGAAAACTTCAAGAATGTATCCATCGGGTCGGAACCCGAAACAATATAGGAGGATTTTTAACGAGCTATGTTAGAACATATTTAGTGGCAAGCTATATCCAGTAGGTTGATACCTAACTAACATAGCGAATTTTTTAATCAGCAATTCAGTTGGTCATAACCTCAACTAACAGCGAATTTTTGATGAGTTGTCCAGTAGGTTGTAACTTAAGCTAACAACTTAAGTTATCGAGCTATATCCAGTAGATCGTAACCTCAGCTAACATATTTTTTGATGACATGTCCAGTAAGTCATAACATTAACTAACAGCATCAATCATCAAGCTATGTCCAGTAGGTCGTAACCTTAGCCAACATAATGAATTTTTTGATGAATCCAGTAGGTTGTAACCTCAGCTAACGGTGTAAAGTTTTGAGCTATGTCTAATAAATCGTAACCTCAACTAACATATCAACTTTATAACTTGCAAGCTATGCCCAGAAGGTTGGAACCCTAGCTAACATAGCGACTTTAAGTTTTTATCAAAAGCAAGTGCGTAACACTTAATGGAGGTATTAAAATTTATTCAGATTATAGTATAGGAAATTTGGAGCTTTTATTACTTTTCAAAGATTGAATTTCATATCATAAATATACACAAGGAGAGAAACATTACTAAAAATATGAGCGAAGGAGTTCAGAAATCCAAGCTCGAAAGATCTCAGCTCTATTCATATTCACGAGATGATACACTTCATTTCCCAGATTTTGCTTGATGATGTATAGACCTTCTCAATTCGGACCCAATGACTTGTCACTAGCCTTATGATCCCTAGGTAGGATAAGGCGTAGAACGAGGTCATCGATGTTGTAGTACCGAATTTGGACCTTTCTGTTGTAATATCTCGCAACCCTTTGTTGATAAACTGTTACCTTCAAATGAGTTATTTCTCTTGCCTCTTCAAGGAGATTAAGGTTAGAAGCAAGAAGCTAATTATTATCTTTTGGATTGAAGGATGCTCTACGCTACGAGGTCACTTCTAACTTTGTAGGGATCATGGCTTCGGATTCATACACCATAGAAAATGGGGTTTCCTGGGTAGTGCTGCAAGCTATGGTTTTGTAGACCTTTAGCACTTTTTGTAGCTCGTTCACCTAAGCTCCTTTCTTTGCCGCCTTTGTCTTCAAGATCTATTTTATTATTTTGTTCATAGCTTCAACTGGACCATTGGTCTATGGATGGTCTACTATTGAGAAACTTTTGATAATCCCTAGGTCGTTGCAGAACTTGATGAACCGGTCGCTATTGAACTGACTCCCATTATCTTTCACGATCTATTGAAGGACTCCAAACCTGCAAATAATGTTACTCTACACAAACTTTTCTATTTTCGTGGCGGAGACCTTTGCTAGCTCTTTGGCTACTGTCCATTTAGTAAAGTAATCGATTATGACCACAACGTACTTACAATTCTCGCGAGCTGTTGGTAAAGGCCTAATCGGGTATATTCCCTAAATTGTGAAAGGCCACGGGCTCACCATCTATTAGAGATAAGCTGATGGAGGTCATAGGACCTTTGAGAACCTTTGGCACTTGTCATATTTCTTAACTAAGTCGATAGCATCCTAATTCACAGTAGGCCAGTAGAATCTTTATCGTAGCACTTTTTGAGCTAGGGATAGCCCCCCAGTATGATTTCTACAGTGGCCAGCATGTATCTCTTTTAGTACAGTCTTATAGTCCTGGCTATTAATGCATCTCATGGGTATAGCTGAGAATCCTTTCTTGTATAGCATGTCATCGAAGATGCAATACCATACAGCTCAAGCTTGTAGGCGACGTGCCTTCACTTTGTCCTTCGATAGTTTTTCGTCATGCAAGTACTCCAGGATTGGACTCATCCATGAATCTGGTCGGACAGTAATGGCCATCACTAAGTTATTTTCTTCGGTGCTCAGGACCGATAAGAATTCTACTAGTATAGATTTTAAGTCTTCTATAACTTGTCAAGCGAGCTAGTGCATCCGCATGTGCATTTTGAGCTTATGGGATCTAGTTCACTTCAAACTTCTAAAAGGTGCTCAGCAGCTCCTGAACTTTTTGGAGATAAATAACCATTTTGGACACCCTAGTCTGATATTCGCCTCGAATGTAATAGACTATTAGTTGGGAGTCATTGATGATTCTTAGCTGCTCAGCTCGCATTTCTTTAGCTAATCGTAGTCCTGGTAGCAGTGCCTCATATTCAGCTTTATTGTTGGTGACCTGAAAATCAAACTCCAAGGAATAGAGGATTTTCTACCCTTCAAAATTGATCAGCAGCACTCCAGCCCCAATCTTTTGCCTGTTGGATAACCTATCCATATATAGCTCCTACATCGGACTCTCAAAATATTTGGCCTCCTCTTCTGTAGGCTTCGTAAATTCTGCAATAAAGTCTGTAAGAGCCTAGGCCTTGATTGCCTGTCTTGGTTTGAACTTGATGTCGAACTATAATAGTTCTACCGCTTACTTAAGTAGTCGACTGATGTGTCAGACTTCTAGAGGACTTGTTTCGGTTGGAACCAAATGAGGACCTCAATTCTGTGGACTTGAAAATATGGACGCAGCTTTCTAAATGCGATTACCAGGCAATAGACAAGTTTCTCTATTTGTGAGTATTTGGTTTCCGCATCGAGTAGCATCTTGCTCATATAGTATGTCGAAAACTGCGTTCTCTCCTCTTCTCGTACCAAGGTTGCACTAAGGGTGTGTTGAGATACTCTCAGATACAAGATGAGCTTTTCTTCCTCTACTGGTTTGATAAGAGCAAAACTCGGCCCATATAGTCTTTCAACTGCTAGAATGCCACCTCGTATTGCTCAATCCATTCAAAATTTTTTGCCTTCTTCAGCACATCAAAGAAAGGAATACACTTATCAGTGACCTTTGAAATAAATCTGCTTAGAGCTACTACCTGGCCATTGAGGCTTTGCATGTCCTTGATCTGAGTGGGAGAACTTATGTCAGTTAGCACCTTGATCTTTTTAGGATTAGCCTCAACCCCTCTGTTGTTTACTGTGAAGCTAAGGAATTTCCTTGAGGCCACTCTGAACACACACTTGAGAGGGTTCAGCTTCATCTAGTAGTTTCTCAGTATCTGAAACATTTTCTCCTGGTCGCGTACATGGTCAACTGCCTGCTTAGATTTCACCAACATATCATCCACATACACCTCCATCATATTACCGATCTATTCCTCGAACATCATATTGACCAAGCGTTGATAGGTTGCCCCGTATTCTTCAATCCAAAGGGCATTTACTTTATAGCAGTACAGGCCGCGATCTGTGATGAATGATGTGTGCTTTTCATCTTATTAATATCTAATTATAGCCCAAGTAGGCATCCATGAAGCTCAAGAGCTAATGACTAGCTATTGCATCTACGAGCTGGTCAATTCAAGGTAAAGGGAAGTTATTTTTCGGGCATGCCTTATTTAGATCGGTGAAGTCGATGCAAGTTCTCCACTTCCTATTATTCTTCTTCACGAGTAAAGGAGTGTCAACCCATGTTGGATAATAGGCTCCGCAGATGAATTTATTGGCTAATTACTTGTCCACCTCTTCTTTCAGAGTAGCATATTATTTTTACGTCATTGGCCTCCTCTTTTGACGAACTGGCTTGTAATGAGGGTCAATATTTAACTTGTGCAACATGACCTCCAGGTCTATTCCCACCATATCCTCGTGGTTCCAAGCAAAAACGTCTAATTTCTCTTTGAGGAAATCGGCGAGCTGGGATTTCACCTCTAATGTTAAACCTCATCCTATCTTGAGGCATCTTTTAGCATCTACCTCGTTGACTTAGACATTTTCGAGCTCTTTGATAGGTCCAACTACCCTCTCTGCGTCTACTTCTCATGGAGCAAGGTCATGACTTACCCTTTTTTCACTTATAACATGTGGTTTACCCCCCGAGACCACGTTTACCTTATTTTCTCTAATCCCCATTTAACTGCGTCTTCGTAGTAGCATTAAGTTAGGTACTACTCGCCTCGTACACAACCTATCCTATTGGGAGTTGGAAATTTGACTGTGAGGGTTTTGGTGGAGGTGATTACATCTAAGTCATTCATTGCATATCTCCCCAAAACCACTTTATATGCTGAGGGACAGTCAATTATTATGAAGTCTACCAATACAGATACTTGATGACCTAGATCTCTGAGCTTAAGTGGGAGTCTAATCTGGCTCATTGGAGTGATGGCATCTTCGGTGAACCCATAAAGAGCTTTTGGGGAAGGTTTCAACTGTTCTACCCCTAGTCCCATCTGGTTGTAGGACCATTTACATATGACATTCGCCAAGCTCCCAGTGTTCATCATAATTTGTCGCATCTTTATGTTACTGGTCTTTGCATGGATGACAAGTGCGTCATTGTAGAGCTAACATACACCTTTGGCATCTTCATCACTAAAAATAATATCCTCCGAGGTCATTCTCGTCTTCTTCGTAGGTCCTTTTTGCCCGTTTTATCCTACAAGCAAGACATGTTTAGCCTCCCACATATAGCGTTCACGGGATCTGTTTGATGTATATGCAATGTGAGGGCCATCATATATGGTGAAGATGGTTTTCACCGCAAGCTCGTGCTCTGGTTCGAGAGTTCATTGGTGTTGTCGCTGTGCTGGCTGTTATAAGTTTGTTGTTGTTAAGGTCATTGATTTGTTAGTCATACCACATAGTCCCTTAAGTGACCTTTTCGGATCAGATCTTCAATAGCGTCATTTAGCGCGCAACAGTCTAAAGTGCATCCTCCACGCGGCAGCTCTTATCTTGGCTCACTCTGACTCTTAAGCTTGTAGCGTGTGGAACTTTCTCCTTTCTACGAGCTCTGTGACCTTCAACTCTTATACGTGAATTAAAGGAGCGAGCTGAGTTGGCGAGTCGTAACTCTTATCTAAAAGGCCTCTCAATAGCTATTGTTCCTTCACGTTGCTGCTGGTGAATTTCTCTAAGTGCAACGACCTCAAGTCTATTCTTTGTCTGGGCCCGCGTAGTGCCCTGATTATATCCGTAAGTTGCTGAATCGTATTTTCCAATGCTTCTTGTCACTGATACCATACCTGTATCCCCTCACTCGTAGGGGCCGTCGGTGGTGTTGATGAGGGGCCAATGGAGGAATACCCATAGTGGCGTTGTTATTGGGGACATGAGATATTCCTTCAGCGAACAGAGTTACGTTCCCTCTCGGTTGGGTATCATGCTGTTAATGGTCAGTTTGTCTTTCTGGTTGATCTATCATCGTGTCAAAGCTTCTGGTGGTTCTTCCTCTTGCCATAGTGGTCAATAAAATGGAAAAATTTGCAGTTTGGGTCTTCCTTCTAACACCAAGATGTTGACATGTAAAATTAGTCGACTAGCGTTCCTGACCCAATGAATGCAATCAAAGTAAAAGCAAAGCAAAAAACAAAAGAAAAGGCAGAGAGGAATAACAGAAGACAAAGGTTTTTACGTGGTTCGGCCTAAAAAAATGTCTACATCCATAACTATTTCTCTGGTAATTTTAGCAAAGTCATAGTATATTATTTCTGGTGTGTGTTACAATAAATTTTTAACCCCTATTTATAGAGTGAGGTGATACAACTCGAGTACAATTGAAGTAGGAAAGAATTTACAATTCATTACATTTCCATAATTGCATTCATAATTTTAGAGATTTGATTCTACTAAATCAGGAGTTTGATTGCGATTCAAATTCTGGCACTTAACTCATTCAAATTAAGCAGTTACCATCCTAGAAAGCTTCCAATTAATGCACAATGCGATCTATAAGCTCCACCTTGCTTTGAGCAACCTAGAGCTGATCTTTGGGCAATCGTGACCACAGTTGACCAGTGACCTGAGAACTGTAATAGTGAAGAAGGAGTTCGTTTTTGTAAGTTGGACGTCTTGAGATCAGGGAATTGAAGCCTTATTATATACGAACTAGGCATGCTTAGTACTGAAGGCCTATATATGCGAGCTAGACATTGGCTAACTAGGCTCTTATCTGTTGGGTCAGTTTATTGGACTAGTTTATTGGGCTTTTACCGGCCCAATTAGACAGTCTAAATAATACCTATAACAATACTAATGAGAATTTAATTAAAAACAATATTATAAAGGTGAGTTTCATGGTTAGGGTCATATTATAACTCTAGATCTTAGATCTAGTTTATCATCATCAATTCACAACATAATAATCCCAAGAAATAATCCAAAAACATCAATTTAAAAAAAAAAAAAAAAAAAAAAAAGTCGAGAAGAGTAAAAGAATTTCTCATGAAACGGAGGGATTCCCTAGCTTATTCACAAGGCCAAATTCGACTACACCAACTTAAGTCTCCCTCTCTTCTTTGTTGTTCCGAAGATTTCTATGATGATGTGGAAGAATTCCTCCAAAGTATTGCTGATGGACTGTTAGCTCCTTAAAAATGTCTCCAATGGCTATTACGGATCCTCGGTTGAGGCCGCTAGAATTTGTTGAGGGGCTCTCAAAATAATATATATTTTTGCTCAAGAACCAAACCTTTAACCCACCTTTAAACCTTTATCACAGGCCTACGATGCTTTTACTCTCTGCCTTTTTGCTCGATGAATTTCACATTGTAAAGCCGGTATTTGTAGGCTTGAGGGATGAGATTTTCTCTTCCAATTAATTGTACAAATCGCAAGATGCTCTCCTTATTAATTGATACTTTGAATGACTCTATATCACATTATCTTCTCTAAGATATTCCACTGCAATTGATGTTCGATTCGAATTATTTTTTGTGAGGTTTCTACACGTAGCACAATATTTTCCAGACTGCGATACATGTATTACAATTCATCACCCTGAGCCTCTCTCTTGTTGAAAACAATCAACCACGAGAATAAAGCTTTTTGTCTGTCTTCGCCACCTCTTGCAAGCCTTACCCGC
The DNA here is from genome assembly GCA_022984855.1 of Dimocarpus longan. Taxonomy (NCBI): domain Eukaryota; kingdom Viridiplantae; phylum Streptophyta; class Magnoliopsida; order Sapindales; family Sapindaceae; genus Dimocarpus; species Dimocarpus longan. Next base: position 4,953,944 of record CM041022.1, read on the forward strand.
TAGTGCCATGCTCTCGGGTCTTCCATGAGCCATTATTGAGAGCTACATGCTCACAGTCAAGACTTGTTTCTCATGGCAAGCATTTGTCGCGAGTTCAAGCCTTTCGACCATAACTTGCAATCAAATGACCACTTGGACCTTCCACTTTCGTATTTTGCACATGTACACAAACGTTGTCCTTCTATGCTATAATGGCCTCGAAAGTTGTCATTTTGCTCCTTAAAAGCTTCATTGACTCACTTGAAGATAATTACTAAATAAATATTAAAATATCCGTAATTACTCAAGTTTTCATCATAAAAGATAGGAAAACAAAAATCAGATCACAATATATTTTAGTGTGATTAAACCACTGAATATTTCTAAGTTTACCTTGACTCTACCTCCTAAGTCAAGTGTTTGCCAATGTCATTAGGGTTGAATATGATTGATCGTTAATACTAATTGGGTAAAGGGCTAACCTGGTTATTTGATATAAAATTTAAATAACAAAATTAGAAAAATAGATTAAAAAATAAATTGATCTCCATTGTTTATCAAACTCAATGGATGGTATAGATCAAACTTATATTAAAAAAAAAAAAAAATTAAAAGGAAAAAACATTTTTAAAAATTATAGGTTATGAACCATAAAGATGGTTCTACTTATAAATGGTGAAACCTCAAGTAGCAAGGTTGTAATTTTCTCATAAAAAGAATAGTTGAAAATAAAAAATAATAATAATAAAAAAAACTACTAGTCTTGTCCTTTCCTCTCCTAGCATATGGTTAGCTCTCTTTGTTAACCCTTTGACACAAGGACATGTGATGCTCTCTTATTTGTCGTTCTAAAAAAGAGGCACGTGATTGATCAGCTTCTTTTATTGCCCTATCTAACATAGGGATACGTTGCACTCTCTTATTCATTGTTTTGATAAAAGGACATGTGATTGGTCGGCTTCTTTTGCTGCCCCCTCTTACGTAAGAACATGTAGCGCTCTCTCATTCATTGTTCTAACAAAAAGACACATGATCAATCGGCTCCCTTTGTTATCCCCTCTGACATAGGGACACATAATGCTCTCTCATTCATGGTTTGACAAAAGGGCACATAATGAGTCGGCTCCCTCTGCATGCCTCCTTTGACACAAAGACACATGACGCTCTCTTGTTCCTTATTATGATAAATGGGCATGTGATTTATTGGCTTCCTTTGTTGTCCCCTCTGACACGGGGACACATAACACTCTCTTGTTTGTTGTTTTGATAAAGGGTACATATCATCCTTTTTTTCTGTTCCTTTTGACATAGGGACACGTGGTCGATTCTAGGCCCTTTCATTTTTCCTCTACAGATTGAGGCATGTCATCTTAGGTGTCTATCTGACCTAGGCCTGCTATCAGACCTAAACTTCTTGCCTCTCTAGCCGTGCAGTGGTACGGGTTGTCAAATGACAACAAGACTTATTTGAATTGCAATTTGAAGTTTCCCTTTGTTCTATCTTCTCATCATTTGTTAAGGGTCTTTTGATCTTTCTTATGCCTTTTCTCATGGTGACTAGTAGAGGTGGACAAAAAAACAAGGACCAATTTGAATTAAATAGACTTGACTCAAACCAAGAATGTAGTTTTTCAATTTCAATTCTGTTCGGGTCGATTTAAGAGATAAAAAATCAATTATTTTTGGTTCGAGTCGATTTTGGGTCAATGAAACCAACTTGACTCAAAAACCAATTTAAGAAATGTAAAAAAAAAAAAAAAATGTATATATGCCAAAGTGTTTGGTCTAAACTTACAACCCTAGCCATCATCACTCTACCACTAATTCTCTCTCAACTTTCTCTATAACTTACAACCCTAACATTTTCGTCCTCCTCTTCCTCCAATTCGCTACCTCATTTTTCCCTCTTCTCCTCCTCTTTTACTTCGTCGAGAAACAAACAAGCCTTGGAAAATGGATTCCCCTCAAACAAGAAAAATCAAGTTGAATCTCTGGAATGAATAAAAGCTCTTTAAGACTAAATAAGTTTTCAGGTTCTTTTTGCGGAATGATAGATTCTTACCTTGTAACACTCCAAATTTACTCTATACCTGGATGAATAATATTTTGGACTGAATAGTGATTTTTAGATAAATAGTGATGAGTGAATAGTGATTTTTGATAATCAGATCCCGAAAACCATTAAAAGTAAAATTTTTGATGAATAGTATTTTCGGGTGAATAATATTTTCGAATAAAAAGTGCCTGTGTGAATAGTGATTTTTAAAAAATTGGTTTTTTATATTAAGAGTTTTGAAAATTTTATTGGCATTAATGAAAACTGAAACAGATCGAAAACGAGTCAATTTGAGGTAAAACGAAACAGTTTCCGAATCCGACCGAAAATTCGAAGAGATTTTCGAAAAAATTTTAAAATTTAGAAAAGTGTCAAAATGAGTATTAAAATGCTCAAGAAGAATTTTAGAGACTCAAATGACACTTTCGAAAGAGATTTTGATTGAATCGGAAGCAATCCGAAAATCGTCTAGGGCAATTTAGTGAAAAAAAGAGAGCTGAAAAATGGCATAAAATGATGTTTAAGAGTCACCGAAGTTATTAGGAGTATATAGAAAGTCCGAATATAGGTCTCGGTAAATGTTGAAAGGATTTCAAAAAAATCCCAGAAAAGTCGAAATCAGACGTTCCGAAAAAGTCAAAAATAAAAAAGATAAAAGAAGAGATAAGCATGGGAAAAACAACTAATAGATGTGTGACACATGGCGTTAGAGATAAGGATGAGGACACATGTCAAGTTTTTATGGATGACATTTTTATAGTTTAGTAAAATTTTAAGAGCAAAATTGTCATTTGGAGATTTTTATATATATATATATATATAAGCATGAAATGAAATTGGAAGAAGCATGGTAGACGGCAACAGAAGCAAAAACCCAGAAATGAAGAAGAAAAATGTGAGAGGGAGAGTGAGGTCGAGAGAGAAAGAAAAAGAGAGAAAAGGGAGCAAGAAAAATGAAGAAGAAAGAGAGGAAGAGAAGGTCATGGATTCAAGTAGGTTTTTACCTTCTCTCATCCTAGTTTCTATCCTTAAACAATCAAGAGGAGTTGGAGAAAATTTGGTAAGAAAATAGATTTAATTTAATGTTAGTTAATGTGGGTTTTTATAGGTATTTTTTTTTTTTAGAATGGATTTAAATGAGTTTTGATAGATTTTATGGTATGAATGAAGTTAGATCATTATCAAATTGAGCTTAGAAGAGGAAAAAAACATCAAGGAGTCTTGGGTCATGGAAATTAGCAAGGTATGAGTTAGGATTTAAGATGATTTTTATAGAAATTTAATTGATTTTCAAGTTTAAGGTTTTAGTTGAATATTTAATATTTATTTGAGGTGTTTGAATGTGATTTTGAGTTGAAATTATGAGGATGAATTTATTTGGCCATATATGCGTATGATTTGAAAAAATTTATGTATTTAGATGGATTTTAGTATCTGAATTGATTTTTGGGTACTTAATTAATTTTGGAGTGTTTTGAGTATGATTAATGTTATGGAAATAAAAAATAATGGATGAAGTGTGTGAGTGTAGTGTTCGGCCAAGGGTGGCTGTGTGGGGGATTTTGTAGCTTTTTGATATTTGATGAATTTGTATGAAAATTTAAGTGAATTTGAGTTGGTTTGTTTGAACAAATCGAAAAATAAATGGTTGGAAAGTTTGTTGATGAATTTAGTGAACGTACGAATTTTTATGTGTTAAATTAAATTTAGATTATTTAGATTGTTTTGTTGATGATTTATGTTGATTTGAGGTGATATTTAAAATAAGAATGGAAATGCATAAATAGATGAATAATTATATTAGTATGTGGATAAATTGTGTTTTTGTGTATATTGAAATGGTTTTAAATGTTAGAATGAGTATATGAGGTTTTGGGATGAATTTGAAGTGGTTGGAAGTAAAAGAATGCAAAAAAAATTGAAATTGGAAAGTTTGGGTGTAAAATTGGGATTAAGGTCAAGAAATTGTGTAATTGGGTATCTTATCCTCGTGATGTGTTTTAGTGATATTTAGGATGTATTTGAGTGTTTTGGTGCAAAAGAAAATAAAAGAAATGGATGCAAGATTATTGGTTGGAAATGTGATTAAGTTGTGAAATTATGGAGCATATATATTAAATTGGAATTAAGTGATTAAATGGTATCCTATGTGTTCGATTATGTTTGGTTTGACGATTTAACGTCTTAAAGTGATTAATTTAATTTTGACGATGATAAACGCTTTCTTGAAAACCCTATATGTTGGGTGGGAGTAAGGTGATCGAAAGAAAAGTAAGGAAAAGTTATGAGCTCAAATTGAAAGTGTGGAGAAGCTGGAATTATTACCCAAAAAGGTTGGTGTACACTTATTTTGAAACTTCAATTTTATTAGTAAAGTTTAGTATTTATAAGTTTTTGAAATATTATGAATTTGATTAAAATGATATAGTAATTATAATTGAAATTTGATTTTATATTATTTGAATATGTTTTGAAATAGAAAATAAATTGGAAACAAAAGTTTGAAAATGAAGGGCTTTGAATGATTTATATATTAAATTATTGAGTTAAAATAAAAGTTTTCTAAATCTCTTTTATTTGGACGAATGTAAGTGAGTTTTGAAACCTAAGGATATTTTTGTTATTTTGTGCTTAATTTGTATTGATGGAATAATGTTTTAATGAAGTACGAAATAAATTGGTGATTTGAAAAGAAAAGTTTCAAAAATTTTAACCCTTGACCGAATATGTGTATGAAAAGGAAAATGTTTGTATTGTTAAATTTTGATATTAGAATATAGGGTAAAATGGTCATTTGAAATAACTAAGATTGATGTTTTGAAAGATTTTGAAAAATTGTTACAAATATGTTATTAAATATTTACACAATTTAAAATTTATATTTGATTTTGAGATATGTGAAATTATTCAAATAAATTGTAATAAAATATGTTTAAATATGATTTTAATGAATTTCAAACATAAATGAAAAGAAACGAAATGAAATGGAAAGAAACAAACAAATTTAGTGTCTTGACCGAGCGTATATCGGAAGAAGGGCATGAACGTTCTGTAAAAGATTTGATAAGTTAACCAAATATAAAATAGTGTTTTATGATGTTTATATTGATAATTTGAAGGTATGGGAAAAATTGTAGCTAAAATTGTGTTTATCACTTTCTAAATAAAACTTTTGTTTAAAAATAAAAGTTGTCAAAAATATAAAATTCTTAGCAATTAATAAAATTAAAAAAGGGTTCGAGTAAACCTGACCATTGGTAGGTGAGGACTGATAGTTGACTAATCAATAGGGTGAATTAGCAGTACTGCACCGTTACACCGATACATAGTGTTCGACGGATGGAATATGAGAGATACGAGATGTCCGGTCCTGAAGTCGAAACCGATTGTGATATGTGATTGTGATATGCGACTTGACAGGTAGCCACCAAGTGGTCGATGCTGGGGACGCCGTTCATTCTGGCGGGCAGCCATCGAGTGGTCGATGCTAGAAGACCCGAATTCTGGTCTATGGTATCGTGTTAGAGTTTACAAAGGACGCTGAAAAATGTAAAAGAAAAATATGTGCACTAAATTGTAATTTAAGTTCTTAGTAAATTATTTATAAAGATTTAAAAATTTGTGAAATATTGGTTTACGACTTGTATTTTGAAAAATGTTACATTTTTTTTTTTTTAGCGTTAAAGATATTAAAGGAAAAAGCATGTGAATTGTAATTAGACAAAAATGATTTTATGCATTGTGCATCTGTAATTATTAGTAAATTCATTAATTAGCGAACTTGATACAAAGTTTAAAAATTGCTGTTAAAAGAGATTTTTATGTTAGTATATATTTATCAGTTACTAAATTTTAGTAGCTTTTATTATAAGTATTTGGTAATGGTGAAAATTGATTTGATAAAGTCATACTCGAAAAATGACTTTGAGGCATTTCATGGGTATCTTTCCCAATAAGTTTATATATTTATAATTTATTATAAATATCTGAAAATTGTAAAATCTTTCTTTAAAATCTGGTATTTTGGAAAATTGTGAATTTAAAATTAAATGTATATTCACTAAGTAGAAATACTTAGCGCGTTGGATTTTTCACACATAGGTTTAAGTTTAGGCACCATAGATAGAGATAGTCACGAAAAAAGCTGCCGCGTTTCCTACAAGTCACATCTCTTCACATTTGGGCTAGATATTCGTATTTATGAGATTTTGTAAATGATAATGTATATCAATGGTATAAAAGGTTTTGGTGTTGTAAATGATAATTCTATAAATAAATTTATTATTATTATTTTTAATTGGTATTTATCTTTATTAATGTAATTTTTATTAAATATTGTGTTTATAAATGTTTGTGTGGTGAAGTGAAATTGGAATCGGATGGGAGGTCCGAATGGAAATTAGGAAATGAAAATTTTAGAAGTGTTATTGTTTTTCTTGCAGGTTTTTAAATTTGGATTTTTCAAAAAAACAGAGGAAATTCTGTCGGATTTTCGATAAAAATAAATCCACGTTTGTAAAAGGATTTTCATAAACGAATTTGAAAATGAGAAAGGTAATACTCTTCGACTGGATTCTCATACTGCCGGGGATCAAGGGAGGATACCTTTTAGATCTTCAACATGCAATGACAGATTGATACACTGTACATCTTCTTTAAGATTGCACACTTTTGAGCTTGTCTTCACTGTTTGTAGAATTTGAGCTTTTTGGTAAATACAGAGTTAATTAAGGTAATTGAAAGGCATATGAGAATGGGTTTTTATTTTGTTTTGTTTATTTTTTAAAAATTTGTTTGAATTTTTATTTAATGAGTGTGAGTAGACATGATCATGGTTCGGTTCGAACCATCCAGTTCGAACCGAACTAGGTCAATGGAATCAGAACTAGAACAAAGGTTTTGGTTCCGGTTCTAGGTCCGCTACGATTCTTTTATTAATGGAATCGGAACCGTCGGTTCAAAGAACCGGTGAAACCGGAATCGCTTTGAATCGGCGGTTCCGGTTCTAACAAAAAAAAAAACTGCAAGGTTACCTTTTTTTTTTTTTTTCCATTTCACCCCCTCTCCTTAATTTCTCTTTTAACTTCTCCCTTTCCTCTATAAATACCCCTCCTATTCTTAATTTCTTCTCACACCTATCTCTCTCAATCTCAACTCTCTCTCTCTCTATTAATCTCAACTCTCTCTCAATTTTAACTCTTAGTTTCAATATTCTCTTAATTCGCAATCTTAATTTCCTTTAATTTTTTTTTAATTATATCTATAAATTATAATTTTTAATTTATTATTTAAAGTTTCAAATTCTTAATTTATTATTTTTAAATTTCAAAATCTTATTCTATTATTTTTAAATTTTAAATTGTCAATTTATAATATTTATAAATTTCAAAATTTCTACTTATAAAAAAGGTTCCTGAACCGGAACCGAAATCGTTACAGAACTGTCGGTTTCAGAACCGAACCGGAACCGTTTTATCTCGGTTAAGGTTCTGGTTCTAACTTTTTTAGAACCGAAACCGTCGGTTTGGAACCGGAACCGAAATCGAACCGAACCGTGATCATGTCTAAGTGTGAGTGTTGTTTGTAAGTTTGGTTTTAAGCTGTGGAATGGAAGAACAAAACAGGTTTTTTTTTTTTTTTTTCCAATTTACATTTTCTTTTCTTCCTTTATTTGTTTTTTCTATCAGACATCGGGATGGATGATCTTCATTTTATTGTGGAAGTGATACAAAAAAGATTATCTTGTTTTTTTTTTAATTTGGATTTTGGTGATGAACTGTTGAATCTGTGTGAAATCCATGGAAACTAATAGGATCAAATCGACTTGACACAAGTCTATTAAGGTTGGTTTTCCTCCCTTAATTGAGTTGCGTCAAGTCGTTTTCTGTTATATGTATTTTTAGGCTACCGTAAATGGGCTGGTAAAAGCCCAGAGGCCCAGTAAGATAACTTGCTGAAACCGTCCCAACAGCCAAGGGGTCCAAGTGACTGGTTCAAAGAAACGGGCATAACTTTGTGCTCGGATGTCAAATTGGCTATTACAATATGTTTTCGGAAAGGGATTTTTGTGCTCTATAGCATGGCAACCAGGGGCACCCCAGTTGATGCCGTTTGCATCCTCAAAATTACTGTTTTCATGGATGTTTTCTTGAGGTTTATATTTGTTGACAAAAAGTTCTGACAGCAACCAGCGGCGAAGAGGCGCCCAGATCTGCTTGCCTGGAGCTGACCGCTGATTCTATCCGCCAGACTGACCATTGATTTCGACCGCTGTCCACTGGCATTGGTCGCTCTCCGTCAGCCTGTCCGTTGAATCTGATCGCTTAGATCTACTCGCCTAGAACCGCCCCAACTCGCGGACAGCGTGACGTGCACGCGCCAAGCCCTTCTCAGAATGTTAGCAGCGCGATTTTCGGGGATCTCGCCTACCATGTCAGGCGACTCAGACTTTGTGACAGAAAACTTTGAAAATTGTAATATGCATTTAATACTTTCCTATTTCAGTTGTACGATTACTATAGCATGTCCCATTCCTCTATAAATAGGGGGCGATTTTTCTTGTAAAAAGGATCGAGTTTTTGAGTGTCGTTACTCTGTCGAAATAGTGAGAGAGTGAACAGTGGACGTAGGCATCTTTTTGGGCCGAACCATTCTAAAAATCTTCTGTGTCTTCTCCTTCTCACCTCTAACCTTTCTCCCTCATTCTCATTACTTTGCATGCATTCCATTGACTGACCGAAACTGCAACTTGGGCTCCAAAATAACCTCGTTGACTAAGGAAACCATTTTTCGACGTTAACACTTTCCAATTTGAAAAGTTGAAAATAGTCGATTTCGGTTCGATTTTGTCCAAAACTGACTCGACCTGACCTTACCTGTGCTCATCCCTAGTGATTAGTTTAGAGGCCATTGTTCCCCTTCAAAACCTTCACGTAAAGGTTCCCTTTTGGGTTCATCCTACGAACTAACCATGGATTTATCCCTTTAACTTCCCTTATGGGTTAACCCCTGGCTTCTTCCTCAAGCGCCCTTGGCTGATTGTTTAATGGGCTTTATGGTTTTAGTTTATTTTAATTTTATGAGGTTAATTTCTTTCGCAACAAAAGAAAATGAATAGTTTAGAAAAGGAAAAAGTTATGTAGATTCAATTTGAAATCAGATTGTTAACAATCATTGTTTGGGACCTCTATCAAATCAATGGAGATCATTGTTTCAATAGAGATATTACTTATTGGGATCTCCATCATGGGTAAAAAACCTAGCAATGGTATCTTCATCCCCATGATGGAGATCCTAATTGATTATATCTCCATCGATAATGAAGATCTTATCACCTATGATCTCCACCAGCAATGGAGATCCTAGATGCTTAAACCTCTATCCCTATTGACATTCTAGATGACGATAGATGGAGACCCAATCTACATCATCTTTTTTCCTTTAATTTTTAATTTTTTTCCCACTTTTTTAATTAATTAATAATAATATTATTATTATTATTTATATCTTTATTATTCATCTTAAGAGATCTATCTCTCTTTTTTTTTTTTTTTTTTTTAAATTTTCTAATTTTTATTTTTCTAAAATTTTTGTTTTTATTAGATTTCAATCATCCATATGCATCTTAGAAATGGATGCTAGAGATCTAATATTGTTTTGCATTTTTCATAATTTTTTACTTATTTTTAAAATTAAAAATTAGGATTAAAAAGATTAGAAAGATCCCATTTGATATGTGGGATTATATTAAATGTGATTGATAAGTTAAGATTAGATGAATACTTAATGTGTTTGACATAGTTGAGATTGAGTTGTATTTAACAAAATTAATTTAATATTAAATTAAATTAATTTTTAAATAAAAATATTTGTATCATTTTTAAATATATTTAATGTAAATAATAAATAATAAAAATAGAAATTAATTAAATATAATATATTTTAAATAAAATTAAAATATTTTAATTTATAAAACTATTTTAAACAAAATTTATAATTATAAATATATTTAATATTATCATTATTAATTTATTATATTTACTAAAAATAATTTTTTTGATACAATATTAAAAATTAATTAAAATTTTTGAAAAAAAAAAAAAGAAAAGAGATTCCTGAAACCCACCAAATCCTTCTCGTTGAGGTAATTATGTGGGGCCCGTTTGGGCTTGGATTGTCAAGCCCACATGGTGGATTCCGTCGGATGGATAATTTCTATTCTAATCCATCCCACAAAATTGTGGGTCCACCCAAAGGGCCTTACTGGCATTAACTTTAACTAACTAGAGAGGGAGGTCAGTGTAAATTAACGAAACACTGGCATCCCTCTGTTACTAGGCACCTGGTACTAGTTTTAAAGAGTAGATAAATGTCATCACGGTGGCAATTGGTATGCGTGCAAAAGCTACAAAAAAACTCCTATAAATTCCATATTTTGCCGATCAAAATTACATTACGTGTCAACACAACTTACTTCAGGGTTCATTTCAATTTCTTCCCCGAAACGGTACCAGGAAGAACATCCATTAGCTGCAGCTAGCTATCTATCTCAACTCAATCATGGCAGGAGAGTTAGACATGGTATTATATGGCTTGAAAAGCAGACCTTCGAGTCTTCTCCATTCAATCTTCATGTACACGGTGAACATGGCTGCAAAGACTCTTGTTTCAGTGGCTCAAAACTCGATAGCTGGAAAACATAGACAAGTGGAGAACAAGAGATCATTTGAGGTTCATGGTCATGATCATGACCTGGCTTACTGTCTGGATCTTAAGGGTTTTGATGGATCACTTCCCTATGATCACATCTTCCTCATATTATCATCTTGGAGGGTTCTCATCCGTCGGATTATTAGACTGTTTATCATTGTCATCATCATCATCGTCATTGTCCTTACCATCTTCTTGTTCTTCTTCACTAGATTTGATTCTCTATGAAGGATTTGATGGTCCCTCTGTTACAGCATTTGGTAGAGCACTAACATATGCAAGTCAACCTTAAATTGATTGCTTCCTTTCTTTCTTTTTCTTGCTCTAGTTTTAATGTGTAGACTGATTCATCTATTATTTCCATGCTCATTTTACTAGTTGTTTAAACAATGGCCCTCCCTGCTGTGAATATTTATGCAAAAGCATACACAAAATTTCATAATTGGGATACATATAATTCTTGTCATTTTATTAATTTAATTATTTTTATATTTATATTTGCTGATAACATCATCGTTATCGAAAAATATTTCAAGCTAGCAAGATAAACACCATTTCTCTTGTCTTTAGGGGAATATTAGGAAGTTGGTAAATCTTCTGTTATTGGGTATTTAGTTTCCATTTTAAATAAATATTTTTATAAATAAGTCATTTATAAGTAAATCTTCTATAAGTAAAGTTTTTAAAATGAAGATTTTAATTATTAGGTTGTCAATTGAAAAAAGCTCGTAAATAAGATTTCTTATAGTTTTTTTTGAAGCTTTTAGAATTTGTTAGCTACAAAAGTTCTAAAATTTATAAAAACTTCTACTAAAAATTAGTAAAAATCTTTCATAATTCTAGTGAGTACATTTTTTGTTGAAAAACTAATGAGTAGAGATTAGCTAATTATTTTTATAAATCTCTTATTATAACATAAGAAATCTTCAATTTTGAATCTAATGATAAATATAAGATATATATAGGTTTCCATTTATGCTGAATTGTGTAGGCGGTATCATTATAAAAAGCACCATTTAAATTAAGGCTTGTTACTTCTCTTGGCCACTAATAAAAGCCTCAAGTTATATTTCACTCCTTTTCATACATACACAGAAGCCCCAGTGTAAATTACAGAAGGGACTCACAAAATAAGTCACCTAATCACCTGTCATGTTATTTATTTGACTTTCATTTGTATTGCTTTATGACAATCTTTTTTTGAGCCTATCAGCATAGCAACTCCGGCGAACCACACTAAATTTAGTATCATTTTGATGTAAATATTAAATTTTTTATATCAAATTGTTTTTAACTTCAATGTATTGGACACCAAATTAATGTGAAAAGTATTTTTACAAAATATTTCATACATAATTCTTTAATCAATATTAATTAATTTATTTGATATATAATTTTATTCTCAAATAATTATTCAAAATATATTATAAAATTATTAAATATTTACATAATTTTTCTGATGGTATCGGAGGAAGTGGAGATGACTTCCAAATTTCTAAATAGTTATTTATAAATATTTATGTCAAGTATTTTATTTTTAAATTATGTTGTTGTTGTTGTTATTTACTTTTTATTTTTATCATGTATTTTTAATTTAAAGTAATGGTAATGTTAATGTTATTGTTTTTTATTACATTATTGAGTTTTTACATTAAAAATATTATCAGTTTTATCAAATGATTATTAAAATAATAAATTTTTATATATATTAAATAACTTAAATGACATTATATTAATATATTACTTATAATACATGTTAAAAACTTAAAAATATATTAAAACATATTCAATATTATACTCATTTTAACTATCTTAATGAAAAATTTTCAACGGTATATATTTTTTTTAATAATCTAATTTATATTTATAATTATTAATCAAATTATATAAATATATTAAATATGGTAAATGATATAAAATGAATAAAATTTATTGTGGTTATTAGTCGGAGGATATTGTTGGAATTTTAGAAGACAAAATAAGAGCATGTGGCGCACAAAAGTAAATTTGGTGTTAATTACGGTGGTGTCATACTGTAGTAATTACACCAAATTTCTTTTTGAGAAATGAGCCTCCATACCAAATTGGTGTAACATTGGAGACACTTTTGACACCGACTTGATGTTTTACACTAAAATGATGCAGCATTGGAGTCGATTTAAGAATTACCTAATATGACATTAAAAGTTGATTTTTAGACTCCTTTTAACATTATTTGAAATGAATAGTATAATTCTGTCGACGTTGGGAATTAGCTGACGAGATTCGTTTCGGCCCAAACTGTAGTTGATGTTATAAATGGTGTAATAAACATGTAAAAAGTAAAGGAAAGGGTAGAGGAAGAACACAAGACAAAGGAATTTTTAAAGTGGTTTAGCCCAATTTTTGCCTACGTCCACTGTTTTCTCACTATTTTTTGCAGAGTAATTGTACTCTTATAAGTTGTTTTGTCTCCTGTATAATGAAAATCCTCTCCTAGTTATAGGGTGAGGAGGTGCTATAGTAATGGATAATAATTCAAAGTGTAATGATATATTACATTTAATATGTGCATTCAATGCGGCTGACATATGTCAGGTCAATTGAGTCAAAATATGCATTAGGCGGCTAATCAACGAGGATTAGATAAGACTTTCGTAATTCATGCTGTAATTTCTGACGAGATCGACGTGGGCAGCGCACCTTGATGACTTTTACTCTGACAATTCTGACAATGTCTGGCCTGCTTCATGCGAGCTAGATCAGTTGAGAGCTCGTCTGAGCGAACTGGAATATCCAAAGTTTAATTGAGTTTGTTTCTGTAAACTGGTCATGTATTCTGATTCCGCGATCTGGCTATCTGGCAAGCTTCATGTCTGAAGGATCTGTATGATGGATGAGCTGTATCGCGAATGATTGATACGAGGCATTCTGCTGTATTAAGCTGTATAGCTGACGAGCTAGTTGCCTAATAGGCTGGATTCTTGCACGGTCTATGCCTCTGATAAACTGACTCCTCAACAGGCTATACGAATGATAAACTGGATGTCTGCTGAGCGGGTTGGAAGTTCCAGCGAGCTATGCCTTAGCCAAATATGTAGTCTCTTCTTCTTGGAGGGTCTTGGGCTTCAAACTGTCTTGGACTTCTATCAACAATATTGGGCTTTTACCAGCCCAGCCAAGGTGGCCTAAAAATATCCATAACACTAGCCCCTAATTTTCAGTTCATTTTGCGGGCTGGAAGTTGATAGACTGCTGGTAAAAGTTGATTGAATCTGATTTGGTGACTGGTTTGGAAGGAACGGTTGCATTGCCTTTTCAAACTCTAAACTGTCTTGGGACATGTAGGGGGCATGCCGGCTATCGTGTAAGGTACGTCTCTCACTGGGTGCATTTAATGCACGTCTTTCAACTGACGGTGCATGATGACCATATCCCTTGAATTGCGCTGAACTGTCAGATCTGAGGCGGTTGAGGAGCCACCAGATTTGATGGTTGGGGTTTCAGTCACGCGCCCCTATATAGGGCAGATTTCTTGTCATTTTCAACTTCCTCTTGTCATTTTCCATAATGCTTCATCTTCCTCTCATCTTCAACCTTCTCTTTGTCTCAGGCTCTAGTACCAGCATTTTAAAGTCTAAAGATCATCATTCAGATTACGGCTTTGCTTCAGAGTAAGCTTTTCATACTTTTCTTGTTTTTTGGTTTTCGTTTCTGGTTTACTTGTATGGTGCATTTTTTGGCCTGATCTTTTGAGTTGTTCTTCATGTACGTTTCTGAAAACTTATTCTTTGCTGAGATGCTTCATTTTCTGCTGTTTTGATCTTGTTGACTGGGTTTTACACATGATTTTGCTGTTGGTAATGTTGAGTAGGCGAACTGTAGGCTGAGACTTAAATAGGTCGCTAGGTCACTAGGTTATCTGAACCATAGGTTGAACTTCCATTCAAAATTACTTCTGTGTTGCGTTTGTGACCTGTTGACTTAAGAACTTTATTAGAAACATAGAGAGTATAAGTATAGGTAGGGATGGTCTGTACACGGAGACCTAATCACTCATTTTCTATGTGTAGATGTCTTCAGGTCGTAGTCGTCGAGAGCATAGAATAGATGAGTTCTCGAGCACTAGCTCTAGTATGAAGGATAGTGACATGGGAATAGTCGTGAGGTCAGATGAGTGTCTTCCAGTAGTGGAGATGCTGTTGAGGAGTTCACAGCTCAGGTGGATCCCATAACAACAGTCCGGCCTCCTAGCAGTGCGGGTCGCGATGTATTCGCACGCCATCTTTCGAGTCAGCTCGTGAATAGCCTTAGAATACTGCATTCCTAGGGGCTGTCGTATCATGCTTCCGTCTTCTTTCGACCACGCGGCTTCCCTCCTCACGGCTATGTTACCGTTAGCATCGTACATATGAAACATGGGCTCAGATTCCCGATCCCTAGCTACCTTGTCGATTTATTGAATCTGCTAAAACTCAACCCGTTCCGTTGACTCCGAACTCCTATGCTCAGCTTACCTCACTGGCATTAGTTTTCTTGAAGAACAGACTGGAGACTCCCAATCCACGCATTTTCTCCCACCTGTACAACATAAAAGGAGTTGCTAGCCAGAAGGGGGGAACCTCGCGAGGGAATATATTATCTGACAACCCGTAAGTCAAATTTCAAGGGCTTGCTGCCAAAGGGATAGACAAATGACAAATCTAATGTAGGAGATTACAAGTCGACATAGTTTTATATATCCTGTCCTTCTCTTGTCCATCTTTAGTATCACAGTTTTGTTTTTACTCCAGGTAGTCATAGGGTTGCATTAGCGAGCTACATTATCTTATTTATTTATTTTTTTAACATTTCTTGTTTCGTTTTTGCAGAAGGGAGTAAAGGAGAAATAATCGTAGAGGAGAGAAATCACCTTAGAATGCTTACGGATTCAGAAGAGGGGAGCACTGTTCAAGCATTCGACGATAATCTCCTTATACAGTTCCAGCTCGTTCTAACACCAGATAGCAAGCTAATAGATAGTAGGAAAGATATAGACGTTCGAGGACAACGTGAGCTCGACTTTGTAAGCAAGCTACTAGGGGAATTGTCGATCCAGCTCCCTTAGACGCTCTACTTATGCCAAAAATTTCCCTGGAACAACGTCCTAAACACTATGCTGCTCATGCGACTTCTGCCTCTACTGGGGTAGTTTTATCTGAACAGGCGGCAGCACCCACTGAATCCTAGCCCTCTGCTTCTCAGTTGGAGCCTATTAAGATTGAGAGTGATCAGGAGCGGGCTACTGAAGGAGTTGCTACAAGGGGTGATGCTTCAACTGGAGGGGTCCCTACAAATGAGATTCCCTTAAATCAGGTCCCAACCAAGGGGACTACAACAAGTGGTGCTTTAGCTTCCCCAACCAAAGGCACAAAGAGAAAGATAGTAACGAAGCAGGCTTTATAAAAACGCTCCCGAGCTGAAAAGGGCAAGCAGCCCGCGACCTCAGAGAGAAGCCAAAGATCAGAGTCTGAGGGTGAGCTTGAGCGTATCCTTGGGTCGCTCTATCTTGAAGGAGTTCTGGAACTCCTACCAGAATTTCTTGGAGGTCATGCCAGGAAGCTGGACACGAACGAGCTGACTGACAATAACTTGTTATTCTGGTCCCTTTGCCATTCTATCATGGTATCTTCTGACACTTAGCCATTTTTCATGTTTTCTTACTTTCAATACTGACTTGACTTGTTGTATCGCAAACCGCCATAGGGATCCGGAAACAGATGCAGGAGTCACTGGTCTTAAAAGAGGAGAATGAGCATCTCCAAGCTGAACTTCAAAGGCTCAAGGTTGAGAAGGAAAAGCTCAAAATGGAGAGGGACGACTTGAAGGGCGAGCTTGCCTTCATGTTTAAAGAAGCCTCTAGAGCCAAGACAGCGGAATCCATGTTGAACATCCAATTGAGGAATGCACGAGCTGTTTAAAATGAGGCTGAAGAGGCTTTAGTCCGTCAAGAAAATGTGTATCGAGCCTCAAGGTCGATGCTTATTGCTCAGATCCTGAATACTAAAGAGGAATGGGATAAGGTGAAGTGTGACTTGGCAGCTTTAGAAACAAAGGTGGGTGAGGTCACTCAATGAGCTGAAGCTGCTAAAAAAGAGGTTGAGGACCTTAAGGATGAGCTGATCAGGGTCAGAGAGGTGGTTGCAGAGGAGACATCGGGTAACTTCCTCTGAACCCTTTGGAAAAATCATCTCGAGACAGACTTCATCTGTTTCGGCGAGGGAGGGCTCGCTGAGGTAGAAAAGTTCAAGGAAGAGGCCACTTTAGATTTAGTAGCTTTTGGCAAGGTCCCTCAAGCCACGACCTCAGAGATTACTCACGTTGATATCCCTCCAGCATCGACGCCGCATGATATAGCTGATGATCCTTCCACTTTTAAGGGCAGAGGCATAGAGTAGGGTGTCCTCGAGTTGACACTTAGGAAAATTTTTTATTTCTTCTGTATTGTTTTTTCCTTCTTTTTCTATGAAGCATTTGTAATGAACCGTTTGGACCTCGTTTTAAGGCTTTTTTATATGGTTGTCTAATTCAAGTATAATTTGCTGGCTTGGTTGTTTATACTTCCTACAAAACATAATTGATAAAATACTTCACAATTGGCAGTGATATATTAATATCTTGTGAGCCCACTGTTGAATTGCTTTATATATCTTGCTAAATAATCTGCAAAGTAATCTGCATAGCAAACAGTAATCTTAATCAGCAGGTTGAATAATAATGCTTTTGTAAAGATGGATGTTTGTTAGCTCTGCTCAAAAGGTAAAAACACAAGCTGATACAACGAGCTGCACTCACAAGGTCAGAACCTGAGCATCTACAGCTAGTTGTGCTCAAAGGGTAAGAACCTGAGCTATACAGCATGATAAACTT
Organism: Dimocarpus longan; assembly: GCA_022984855.1. Classification (NCBI taxonomy): domain Eukaryota; kingdom Viridiplantae; phylum Streptophyta; class Magnoliopsida; order Sapindales; family Sapindaceae; genus Dimocarpus; species Dimocarpus longan. The sequence continues at coordinate 4,971,576 of CM041022.1, forward strand.
TTTGGGATATGCTCAAAGGGTTGAGACTCAAGCTGTATAACGAGCTGCGCTCGGTTGAAAACCTAAACATCTACAACAGGCTGTGCTCACAGAGCGTACTAGAGCATTTACAACAAGTTATGGAGGTCGAAACCTCAACTGAATTCAAAGGTTAAAACCTGAGCTATACAGCTCGCTATGGTCACAGGACGTACCCGAACATTTATAGCGAACTATACTTGAAAGGTTAAAACCTAAGTTCTTCAGCATATGAATCCTCTCAAATTACGCTCACAAAGTTGTAACCCGAGCATCTATAGCGAGAGTTAGGGGGGTTGTAACCTTTGTTGTGCTCACAAAGTTAGAACCTGAGCATCTACAGCACATTTCAATCATCTTAGGGCATTTAAGCCAAGCTAAGAGGATCTTCGACTGGTGTATTGCGTCTCGCCACTTAGTGACTAGAGAGTGAAGTGTTTAGAGTAATCTTGATGGGGCAGACCTGTTAACGAGCTGCGATCATGGGTAACGAGCTTGGGATCTTATGAACCCCGTTTCCCTGTAGGGCAGGTGTGGGGTCAGCTATTATGCTAATAATAGGCCCTTATCCCTTTAAGGTAAATAAATGCTTGACTCTGCAGCTCGTTCCCTATATTTTATAGCTTTACACTTCACATATACAAAAAACATTTAATCAATTTGTATCAGTAATTTTGGTGAAAAATCTGGAGCTTATATTAAATGCATAATTTTACAAAAATTACAAGTGAGAGAAAGAGAATGTTATCTATAATAAGGCCTTAGATGTATTGCATTCCAAGCCCTAGAAAGTACTACTCCACTCATGTCTGCTAAGTGATATGCTCCATTCCCAAGATCTTCCTGGATGATGTAAGGTCCTTCCCAGTTAGGTCCTAGAGTGCCATCACTGGGGTTTCGAGCTCCTGGGAGAATTTGTCGTAACAGCAGGTCGCCTAGTCGGAATTTTCAAACTTGGATTCTTTTGTTGTAATATCTAGCCACCTTTTGTTGATAGACAGCAACTCTCAGGCGAGCTGCCTGATAACTCTATTTTTATAGAGTTATTTTATCTTTTTAAACTTGAATTCTTACTTAGTTCTTGATATTTTTATTTTTATTAAGTAAATTATTTCATATTTTTATGTTTTTATTTTCAGAATAAAATTGGTGAAAAAGTGCACGTGGACCCCACCAAATGCTATTGTTCGAGACAAGCTCATTGCTATAAAATGAATATCATTCGAAGTATCGCCTCAAGAATTACTCGAATTAGAGATTGCATAAAGAAATTATCGCAGTTTAAAGATCGAGAATTCTAAAAATAAATATTATGTCATGCTGATGTAAGAAATGATGTAATGAAAATTATGATGTAAGTAATGATGTAATATAAAAGTTGACTTGCATAGGGTAGGTGAACCATGATGTAAGCAATGATGTATTATGAAAATTGACTTGAATGAGGTAGGTGAACCATAATGCAAGCGATGATGCAAAAGGGTGGAAAATTAGGAAAATATGATGATACGATGATATAATTGGAGGTGAACTTTGCCTATAAATAGGCCTTAGAATCACCATTCCAAGCATCTCATCAAACACCAAAATAACAAGTAGTTTAGAAAGAGAGAGAGAGAGCTTGGAGAGGAGGAGCAAAGCAGAGGAAGAAATTCTACAGCGAAACTTCAATCCACTAAGTTTTCTTATATTTAATTTTCTAGTCTTTGTAAATTCTAATATGGAGTAGATTTATTTTTCTAAGGTTATAATATAACCTAATTTTGATGTTCTAATCCTTTGTTCAATTTAATTAAAGGTTCTTTTTATCTTGGTTGATGTATTTAATACCGTGCTTAATGCTTCTAAATAACTGATCATTATTTAGTTGAATTGTTAATCATAATGATAGCGAAAGTTTATTTATGTATCTAGTTCATTGTATTGAATGTCATAAATTATATACAGGATAAGAATATACCTGCATGGTTTGTGTAATATATAAAAGAGATCCATAAATTTTAATGAATCCATTAATGTTTTAACTTGCATGGGGACATAGTAGTTAAGCTTTATAGGGTATTTTCCTTAGATCTCGGGAGGGGCTATGTGAATAATTCAGGGAATCTCGACTAGCAACTGGATAATTAATTTTTGTTAAAAAGAACAAAGAGGAGGAACAGATTAGTTATAGTGAAATCAGAACCTTAGAATATTCATTCATTGAATTAATTCTTATTTATTTACATTTGTATTTAAATTTAGTTTTAGTTTTCACCTCCAATTTTGTCTATCAAATAAAAGTTGAGTTATTTCAATTTTGGGCATTAATTAACAACAATCCTCGTGGGACGATACTTCTCTCATCACTTTGTTACTTGTTTGGTTCATCCACTTGCGATTTTGCACGACACTACCTCTCTGGTTTCTTCAAGGAGATCCAAGTTTGTTGCTAGTAGTTGGTCATTCTCTTCGGGGTTGAAACTTGCTCTTCGTTGGCTGATTTTGTCGAACTCCGTAGGGATCATAGCTTTGGATCCATAGACCATTGAGAAAGGAGTTTCTCCGGTGGTACTATGAGTTGTCGTTCTGTCGGCCCAAAGCACTTTTTGTAGCTCGTCTACCCATGCTCCTTTCCTGGCTTCAAGCTTGGTCTTCAAGATCTGTTTTATAATTTTATTGACGACCTCGACTTGACCATTAGCCTAAGGATGATCCACTGCTGAGAAGTTTTTTGTAATACCAAGTTTGCTGTAGAACTTGAGAAACTGTTCACTTGTGAATTGGGTTCCATTAGCCATGATGAACTGTTGAGGAACTCCAAATCTGCAAATAATATGATCCCACACAAATTTTTCCACTTTTCTTGTAGAAATTTCAGCAAGTTCCTTTGTTTCTGCCTACTTTGTGAAATTATCTACTGCAACAATGGCATATTTACATCTGCCTCGACCAGTTGGGAGAGGTCCTATCAGATCCATACCCCAGATAGCAAAAGGCCATGGACTGATCATTTGCTGCAAATAGACTGGTAGAGCTCGCGAGATCTTGGAGAATCTCTGGCACTTGTCACATTTTTTCACTAAGTCGATGGCGTCATGCTTCATGGTTGGCCACTAGAAGCCCTGACATAATGCCTTTTGAGCTAGAGATAGCCCTCCAGCGTGGTTGCCGTAATGGCTTTCATGGATGTCCTTTAAGATGGTAGTGCAGTCTGGCTCATCAATGCACCGCAATAGAGGGGCTGAAAAGCCTTTCTTATAGAGCTTGTCGTCAAGGATGCAGTACCTTGCAGCTCAAGTTCGCAGACGATAGGCTTCCAGCTTATCATTTGGCAGTTTATTCTCTTGTAAATAATCAATCAAAGGATGCATCCATGAATCTGCTGCTACGATCAGGATTAGTACTTCATCACTAGGCTCTGCACTTGGTTTGGGCAAGACTTTTATTGGTATATCTCTAGAGAAATTTGTGTCCTGAACTGTTGCCAAGCGAGCTAAAGCATCTGCATGAGAATTTTGAGCTCACGAGATTTGATTTATCTCATATTTTTCAAAGGTTCCCAACAGCTCTTGGACTTTCTGAAGGTAGATTGCCATTCTAGTTCCTTTAGCTTGGTATTCTCCCTTAATCTGACACACCATGAGCTCGGAGTCACTGAAGATTCTGAGCCGTTCAACTTACATTTTCTTGACTAAACGGAGCCCTACTAGCCAGGCTTCATACTCTGCTTCGTTATTTGTGGCCCGGAATCCAAACTTGAGAGCATAAAGAATTTTGTGACCTTTTGGACTGATTAACAGTACTCCAGCTCTAGCTCTCTACTCATTTAAGGATCCATCAACGAATAACTCCCAGAATGGACCTTCTGAAGATTCAGCTATTTCATCTGTAAGTCCCGTGAACTTGGCAATAAGATCAGCCAGTGCTTGCCCCTTAATCACGGACCTCGGTTTGAACTCGATGTTGAACTGAGCGAACTCGATGGCCCATTTCATGAGACAACCTGAAGTGTCGGGCTTCTAGAGGATTTGCTTAAGAGGATACCTAGTTAGCACCTCAATTTTATGTGCTTGGAAATAAGGGCGCAATTTTTGAGATGCCACCACCAGACAATAAACGAGCTTCCCGATAAGGGTCTACCTTGTCTCTACGTCAACTAGCTTCTTGTTGACGTAGTAGAATGGGTACTGAGCTCCATTTCCTTCTTCTCATACCAAGGCCGCACTTAGGGCATGTTGGGATACTCCGAGATAGACTGTTAGAGTTTCCCCTTCCCTTGGTTTTGACAGAAGTGGAGCTCGCTCGATATACTCATTCAGCTGCTGAAATGCGACCTCACATTCTTCTGTCCATTCAAAGTTCTTATCTTTCTTCAAGACTTCAAAGAATGGGACTCATTTATCTTAGGCCTTGGAAACAAATCTGCTGAGAGCAGCGACGACCTGACCGTTAAGACTCTGTACTTCTTTTGGTTTTGTTGGTGACCTCATATCGAGTAAAGCTTTTATCTTTTCTAGGTTGGCCTCGATTCCTCTGTTGTTCACCATGAATCCAAAAATTTTTTCGAGGCTACTCCAAATGCACATTTGAGGGGATTAAGTTTCATTCAATAGTTCTTCAAAATGTGGAACATTTCCTCGAAGTCACCTACATGGTCAGCCGTTTACTTTGATTTCACCAATATATCGTCAACATAGACCTCTATAGTCTTCCCTATTTAATCTTTAAACATCATGTTCACCAGCCTCTGGTAAGTTGCTCCTACATTCTTCAATCCAAAAGGTATGACCTTGTAGCAATATAGACCGCAGTCTGTGGTGAACGAGATATGCTCCTCATCTCTAGGGTTCATTGAAATTTGATTGTACCCTGAGTAAGAATCCATGAAGCTGAAGAGCTCATGCCCAGCTGTTGCATCTACAAGTTGATCAATTCTGGGCAGTGGGAAGCTATCTTTGGGGCAGGCCTTGTTCAGACCCGTAAAGTCTATGCAGGTCCTCCATTTCTCGTTCTTCTTTTTTACTAGTACGAGATTAGCTACCCAGACCAGGTAGTGAGCTTTACAAATAAATCTGTTTGCTAGGAGTTTATCTACTTTGTCTTTCAAGGCATCGTAGCATTCTCTGGTCATCAGTCTCCTCTTTTGGTAAATCCGTTTGCTAGGAGTTTACCCAGACCAGGTCTATGATGGGGATTTATGTTCAATTTGTGTGTCATCACCTCTGGAACGATTCCTACCATGTCTTCATAATTCCAGGCGAAAACATCCAGATTTGCCTTAAGGAATTTAGCTAGTTAGGTTTTTATTTCTGGAGCCAAGTCTTTCCTAGCTTAAGGCATCTTTCAACATCTACCTCGCTAACCGAAATATCTTCCAGCTCTTCAACTGGACCAGTATTCTGATTTACATCTAGCTCCCTGGGGTCCAAGTCATGACTAACCCCAGAAGTGCTGACTGTCTGGAGCTCGCGCCTTAAGTCCATACTCATTTTCTTTCCCTTTGCTCCCATGTTTACTGTATCTTTATAGCAACGACGGGCTAGCTGCTACTTGCCTCACACACATCCAATCTCATTGGGAGTTGGGAATTTCACCGTGAGGGCCCTTGTGGAGTTGACCATATCCAGATCGTTCATCGCGAGCCTTCCTAACACCACGTTGTAAGTGGAAAAGGAGTCTATAATGAGGAAGTCCGTCAGCACTGTTGATTATCGACATGCATTTCCCACAGTCAGGGGCAATCTGATTTGCCTTATGGGAGTGACTACATCTCCATCTCCAGTGAACCCATATAAAGGTTCAGGGGAAAGGCTTAGCTGTTCATCTCCAATCCCCATTTGGTTATAGCACCCCCTATACATCACGTTCACCAAGCTTCCTGTATCTAGCATTATTCTTCTGACTTCTACATTCCCGATACGAGCTCGGATCACTATGGCATCATTATAGGGCCAATGAATACCCCTGGCATCTTCCTTTGTAAAGATTATCTCATTTGATGCCATTCTCGCTTTTTTGGCAGGCCCCTCTGACTCACTTCGTCCGGCGAGCTGTATGTGAGCAGCCTTGTGCACGTAGCGCTCTTGCGACCTGTTTGAAGTACCTGCAATATGAGGACCCCAATGAATTGTGAGGATTGTTCTTACAGCAGGTTCAAACTGAGGATTAGGCATTTATTGGGTTTGCACAGGATGTTTTTGTTGCCTTTAGTGAAGATGTTGCTGTTGGGATCGCTGTCCTGTAGGTCGCACAACATACTCCCTTAGATGACCATTCCTAATCATCTCTTCAATGACATCTTTTAATGCCCAACAATCAGAAGTGTTGTGTCCTACTTCATTATGATAGGCACAGAATTTACTCTTATCCCTGTGTCTTTTAGGAGTCTAGATGGGAGGTAGTCTCCCAAAATTCTCCTTGTTTCTTTTAGTTGCATAATATCCTGTCCTTGGAGTCTGATAGATCTGCACAATTCTCATAGTGACCTGAATAGGGAGGGCACTCACGCCTTTGGTCACTCCTCGGCTTAGGCCCATTTCTGGCCTTTCTTGCAACTTGATTGTTGTTTCTCTGCCCTCCACAGCTGCCCCCTTCATTGCTTCTTTTCTTCCCCTGATTGGAGCTACCAGCCCCATCTTTTTGGACACTCGCCTTCTTGAGGCCAAATGCTTCTTCCCATTTGATTTCTTTCCATGCTCGCTCATAAAATTCCCCTAAGTTCTTCACTGGGGATTTATAAATGCTCTCGTACAGCTTCCAGTCTTTCCTCAATCCTGTCGAGATAGCTGTCAAGATCCCTTTCCTTCATCTGTAGGATTTTCTACATTAGTTACCTCACGCCTAAACCTATTGATATAGTCCTTCAACAATTCGCAGGACGCTGAAAGATAGTTACGAGGTGGCAAGGTGGCGCCAGCTGCCTTCTCAGCCCCTTGTATTGGTTCAAAAATTTTTGTTGATATTCCTCCTAACTCTTGATGCTGCGGGGTGTAAGGTTCCTGAACCATGTCCGCGGAATATCCCAAAGTGTTGTTAGGAATACGCGACACTTCATTAGCGAGCTGGTGGTTTGGAGGTCCATTTGGACATTGAAAGCGTCGAGATGGTTGTAAGGATCAGAATTCCCCTTATATTATGGGATGTTGGGGACTTTGAATCTTGGGGGAAGTTGCTCTCTTTCGATTTCTCAGGTGAATGGGGTTCTTTCACTATATTGACCTCTGCACTCCTGAGTTCCAGGTTAGGCTTCTAACTACCGGACTCTCTGAAGGAGCTCATCAACGATCTGATCCTGCACCCCAGACCGGTTGAGAGAAGATTGTCTGCTTATTCTACTCTCCCTGTCTGGTGAATTCCAGTTTTGAACCCTATGCCTCCTTCCTTGTTCGAGTTCAGGGAAGCGGCGCACAAGTTCATTCTCCCGGTGAGGCCTGTTTAGCTTGTCTTCTCTAGGCGGATCTCCACGTCGGTTTTGTTGTTCATCTTCGTTTCTCCAAGCTGGAGTCTGTACATGTCCTTGGCTTACCTCAACTTGTCGATGCCCATCCTGGTTCACTCTCACTCTTTATCTTGAGTAGTGAATCGCATTTTCCTCATCGCGAGCTTGTTGGACCCGAGCTCTAGAATGTATGTTTAAGGAATGGACTGATGCTTCTGGCGTTGGCACCTCCCTGGCAGGTCTTCTATTTTTTGCTAGGATTTGGACTGGTTATTGAGCTACTTGGACCTGTGTTAACGTCATTATTGCCTCCACTAGTTGTGTCATGGTGTTTTCCAATGCCTTATGACACCACTATAAAATCTGGACAACATTCTCTCCAGCATTGTTAAGTACAGATTGGTGAGAAAGAGTGGAGGTATACCTTGAACATTCCCGGGTAAAGACATATTTGAGGTGGTTCAGCCCCCAGGCCGATTTGTTCTCTAGCGGGCTGGACATCTCTTTGTTAGTTTTTGTTATTGAGCGGATCTGTATGATGGATGAGCTGTATCATGAATGACTGATACAAGGCATTCTGCTATATTAAGTTGTATAGTTGATGAGCTAGTTGCCTGATAGGTTGGATTCTTGCATGGTCTGTGCCTCTGATAAACTGACTCCTCAACAGGCTGTATGAATGATAAACTGAATGTTTGCTGAGCGGGCTAGACGTTCAAGCGGGCTGTGCCTTAACCAAATATGTAGTCTCTTCTTCTTAGAGGGTCTTGGACTTCTATCAACAGTATTGGGCTTTTAACAGCCCAGCCAAGGTGGCATAAAAATACCTATAACAAACTCTTAAAATTCTTCAAATCCTTTATCGTTAAGGTAGATTGTGTATATACATATATATTTATCTGAAAGACTGTTTTAATGAAAATATTGGAACATTAGACCTCTATTAGTGGCTTTTGCATTTGTTCTGAAATCTAAAATCCTGGACCATTTAGAATTGAATTCCAAATAAAAAGCATTTAGCGACGTTTAGCATATGATTGAGACATAGTCTGCGTGCATGTATGAGTCTGCATGCACTTTTTTGTTACGCCAAAACTCTGCCACGTAAAACTAGCTTGTACAAAGATTTTACCACTATCTTTCCTATTTAATTGTTTCTCTATTCCTGTGGAAAGAATATTCATTTGTTGTGGCAGCGTAGCTTTTCTGTTGTTTACGTTCGTCAATTAGAAGACAAAATTCATATCAGACAAAATTCTTTGTTGTTTTAGTTTGAATATAAAAGAAAGGGACAAGGACAAAAATAGCATTATAAAGTATTGAGTTAACATTTGGGTCACTTTTCAATAAATGGAACAATTGGGTCTCAAATTACATATGAAAATACTAAAATACCCTTCTCATAAAAAATGGTTAAAGAGATATTTTACAAACATCAAACCCTCCACTTGTAAACATCAAACACATCAAACCCTCTACTACTCACACTGCAATCTTGATATCGGTCACTATCGGTGTGAATCATATTGGGCATCACTGGTATGAGTAGTGGTGCCATGTCTTGATATGTGGAAATCAGAATGCAAAACACTACTCACACCAGGTGTGACGAGTGTGAATCATACTGGTCACTATTGGTGTGAGTAGTGGTGCCACGTCTTGATATGTCGAAACCAGAATGCAAAACACTACTCACACCAGATGTGACGAGTGTAAATTATACTGGTCACCATTAGTATAAATAATAGTGCTATGTCTTGATGGAACAAAATCAGAAGGCAAAACACTACTCACACCAGGTGTGACGAGTGTGAATCATACTTGTCATCATTGGTGTGAGTAGTGTTTTGCCTTCTGGTCACCATTGGTGTGAGTAGGCAAAACACTACTCACACCAGGTGTGACGAGTGTGAACCATACTGGTCACCATTGGTGTGAGTAGTATTTTACCATATCAAAACATGGCACCACTACTTATACCAATGGTGACCAGTATGATTCACACTCGTCACACCTGGTGTGAGTGGTGTTTTACGTTATGGTTTTGTTCAATCAAGATTGAAAAACAATTGAAAAAATAATAACTATCAACAGAATAACAATTGTTTAAAAGTTAAGATACATTACCCGTAATGTAGAAGATGAAGATGAATGATGTGAAGAAGAAAATGAAGATGGATGGTGGTTGGTGCAGAAGCAAATGAAGATGGATAGTGGATGGTGTCATAAAAATGAGAAGAGAGACCAAAAGAGAAAGGACATAAAAGTAGATTTGCAAAATAAATAAATGAAGGAGGAGGAGAAAGTGAAGAAGAAGCAGGGGCTGTTGGCGGGAAAATAGAGAGAAAGAGGAAAGATAATGAAAATGTTATTAAGGATATTTGTATAAAAAAAAAAAAAAAAAAGGAATTGGGACACAATTGTTAATTTTATTTAAATGAGATAAGAATGTTAGTTCAATATTCTAAAAAGATATCAGTCGACATTTCCTTTAAAAGAAATCCCCATTAAGAGGGCCGCTAACTATTGTCTAATATTAATTAACTGATTTCTTTTCATTGCTAATCCACCTGCGATAGCTTTGATTAGTGACTATTCACGAATTAATTTATTGCACTGAAATTCAAAATTTTCCCCTTGTTTTCTTCTTAAAAAAAAAAAAAAAAAAAGAAAGAAAGAATTCTCCTCTTTGAATTGTTTTGCATGTACAAAACATATATATCTTATACCGAGTGACATTTCTGTGCATGCTTAGTATAGAAACAAATATTTTATGCTTTGGCCCCACACAAACGTAGCTTATGATATCGTACTTCAATTAAACTAACATAAATTTATACTCACTATATTTGCTATGCTAAATTAAATAAGGTAACATGTCGTTGAATTGGTTTAGATTGAATTGAATTGAATATTTAAATTAAATTTTAAATGTAATTTAGTTTTTTACTTGGTATATTAAAAGAGTGAGTTAAATTGGATTAGATTGTATTAAATTAATTTTTAATAAAATTAATTAGTTAGCTAAAGTAAATTAAAATTAGTATAAATTATTTTATAATTAAATAAAAATATTTACAAATAATTTAAATACAAACCTGACAATCATAATATTTTGAAATATTTAATTTAATTTCTTTTTTAAAAAAGTAAATACCAGTTGTAATTAACTATTGTTTCTCAACAGTGACTAATTTAGCATAACCATTGTTTCGTCCAGTTGGGTGTTACTGTTATAACCAATGCTCCTAACTCACGCTAAGAGTTTGAATATTGTTGTTTGAGGGCTTTATCATTAAGATCCATCCATAATCCATGTGATTGTGTTCTTTTTGATAAATTTGATCTGTTTTAATGTTTGAACTAGTGTATCATATTTAGATCTCATTAAAATACACGTAAGTTTAGTTCTTGAAGTGGATGCGTGCAGATTCCGGGGCTTCTAAACGAGGTCCCAGCAACTCAAGCAAATACCAATTCGCAATGACAATGGCTGACAGAAATATGCATGGAAATGCAGGTGACGATCTTGTAGAACTCCTCGAAGTGAATCGGAGTGCGAATATCTTCTGCATTTGCGCGTACTTCAACACTTTTCCACCGTTCTTTACAAAGCAAAGACCACAACGGAGTAACACGCGTCTTCAAGGCCATTCCTTTTGGGTCCTATATAGCTCCATATTTAAAGGGACTTGGATTTTGCGTGAATGCGGTGTTGTCATCTTGGGTGAACAATGGCTCGTCCTGGCGGAGGGAAGTGGGTGGTGAAGTGGAGGACAGTCCAGTGATGGCAGAGAAGCTAGCTCAGGAGTCGTCGTGGATAACCAACAAGCTTAGAGTTTATGGGGGTGTGCAACATGCTTTGGTCCAGTGGAGTTTCTCATCTGCTCTTGCTTCTTTTATCTCTCACTGCGAATCCCAGGGTCTAGGACTCCTCCTCAACATCTCAGGTTTCTCTCGCTCTCTTTCTCTCATTATTAAATATTAGGATTTAACTATTTTACTGATTGAATAAGATTATCTATCAATAATAATATTTAGAATGGTAGTAAGAGTAGTTATTAAAAAATATTTAAGGGTTGTTATTAATGAGTAACTTTACCCAACCAATAAATTAGTCAAAACCTATTAATTAAGTACATATTTTTTGCAACTAAATTTTAGAAATCAGCATGAAATTAGAGTAAGTTTTCAAACTAAAGAGAAACTTTCAAAGCTCATTTTAAAAATAGTGTAATATCTAGGACTACTATCAGTCTTGTCAGTTGTTAGTTAGTTGGACCCGAGATGAGCCTCCTTTGAAAACAATATAGATAATATGATACATTTTCAGCTTTTTTTGGGTTTAATTATTCAATCCAGTGGTGTTCCAGCATCCACTAGTATTCTAATAACTTTGATGACAAATTTTTAAAAAGATGTTTCTTCAAAATTAGACAGATGTTTCTGAGAAAGTATTGCAAATGCAAGTAAAGTTCCAAGTAAGGAAAAAGATTACTCTCCAATTTCCAACACTAAGGGAGAATGTGGCTTCTAATTCGAATTAAACATAACGAAAGTCAACATTATATTTTACAACCAATGTCTTTTACTGGTTATAGTAATTACCAAGTTTTTAAAGATCTTGTGTAATAATATTATTATATAGAGGAAGTTGAGGGTGTCTAATAGGAGTAAGGATTCTCTACCATCCTTTTTTTTGTTAATCTTTTGATAATCTAGTGACACATCAGTATTTAAAAAAATGAATGATCAAGATTGATAAATTTTTCTCTCTCATACATTACTCACACTTAAATTATTCTCATAAAAAGATTAGCACAATGTCAACATTGACAGAGAATCCTTGTCCGTCTAATAGTAGATTCTTTATTCATATCAAGGATCCTGATTTTAAATTATATCTTGTATACTGAACTTCGAAATTCGTATTTATTTTAATATTTATTAATAAACATTTTAAAGACCATAAGAAAAAGATGAGAATTCAGCAAGATGGCATGAAGCAGCAAATGTTAAAAGTGATAAAATTCAACATTCAATAATTATTTCCTACGAAAATGAAATATATGGATAGACTTATAGTACATCACTATTTCTCATCCATAATTATACAGCTAAACTTTGGTTTCTTTCTTATTTTTTTATTTTGTGTACAGCTATATTATTTGGAGATCTATATAGAGAAAATAATAAAGTAGCAAGCGAAGTGAAATTCAGGTTGCTAGTGTTATGGCTTCCTCTGCTTTGTCATGCAAACAATGGAGTTGCATATCCAGTTTTATCAGGCTTTGAAAAGATGGAAATTAAATAGAGAGAGAAATGGACGAGGTTATCTCTACCTTACCAGCTATGGATCAAGAAATCATCCTCACAAATTGGTTACAAGATTTCACTGTTTCGGCCTCTGAATGGCCCAATCTCCAGATATCGTATGATCGTTGGTGCCAATCTGCTCGCCAACTTGTTAAGCAATAAACTAGTTGCATGCATGAATGCTGTACCCGATGTTAATGTTTTGTTTTATGATGTAGAATTAGAGTGCTTAAACATTAATTATGATTAGTAGCTTTACTTTGTTAGAAACTTGTGGAACATTCATGAAGATGTTATAATTGTGTGTACATCTTCTACAATATTTATAGAATCTTCCACCTTTTTTTTTTTTTTTGGTTATTTTCTCTTCTCTTTTAATTTTTAATATTATTCTATAGATTTGTTACTAATCAAATATTTCTTATCATTTAGTTAAATAAATTATAATTTGAATTGTTCTTTTACGATGGAAAGATATTTAGGACACAAAAGTTAATGAATCTAAGAGTAATTGGATTTGTAAATGACATGCTTGCCTGTTCTAAAGGATAATTAGGAAAAAATATTAAAAAATAATGTAAAACCCAAAACCTCAATCGTCGAAAAATGAATCATTTTTCGATAGATCGCATTTCCGATCGGAAAAATATTTTCTTTTCAATTCCGGATCATTTGGAATATTTTTAGAAAAGAATTACTAAAATAAATTCGAGTACGTGGAGACGAATTTGAAATTTAAAATAATTCCGAAAGCGAAATCAAATCTTAAGCAGATTACCGGACGAACGGAAATGAATTAGATTTCTAAAGCAGAAGGGAAAGCACATGGAAAAGCATGTGGCAAATGAATGCACACGTGTTGCACATGCAAAGAATGAAGCAAGACAAGTGGCAAGAATTTCCTAAGCATGAGTGCCATGTGTCATAAAATGATTAAACGAATATAAATCAATGGAAAATGAAGATTTAAGAAATCAAAGCCTTCGGTCTCTTTTATTTTTCAGAAAACCGAGAGGGTGAATTGGAGGGGGTGAGAGCAAGAAAGTGAGCTGGTGAGAAAGATCAGCAGCATCATTCGGTCACCCATTTGTCTTCAAACCGAGAGAGAGTTGAGTGAGAGAGTGAGGAACTCAACCAAATTTCAAAGCAAAACCAAGAGAGATTTAGAATGAGTAGGAGAGCCGTGAGTGAGGGACATTGAGAGCAGCTTTAGATCCTCTTCTTCTCCATTTCAGATCTGAGAAAGTGTAACCGTGAGCTCGTGAGGGGAAGAAGGAACGAGCAGCAGGCATTGTCAAGCTCGAGCTGCATGTGTCGTCCAAGCAAAACTGTGAAGGATTTCGTGGAATCCAAGTGCAGCAAATCATGAACTGGTGTGTGGTAGTGCAGCGAGTGAAGAAGAAGGAGAGTGCAGCTCGGTCACCCATCTGTCTTCAAAACTGAGAGGAGATTTGAGAGAGAGGACGAGAGAGTTTTTTGCCTGGAACCTGTTCTGCCGTGAAGATAAGACCAAGACAACTATGGCAATGGTGATTTCAGGAAGCTGTTTTGAACAATCTCAACTCATACAATAGCAAGCTAATCGGCAAGAAAGGAAGACAACAAATCTGTCAAGGGAAGAAACCTGCTCTGCCGTGAAGGAACAAAGGGGACAGCAGCAGGTCTGGACTGTTTTGAAGCCAATGTTGAAGATTTTCACTCATGCATGAAGGATACATGAACCTAGAAGGGAGATTTATCCATTTGAGGTTAGTTTGAAAGATAATCTTTGAGTTTTCCATGAGTTGTTTGTGTAATTTTTGGATTCATGATTTTGTGATGAAATAATCCTTGGGTTTGAAGTGTTGTAACTTTAAGAGAATGAGAATGAATTTGCATGTAGCTTTGGCATGAAGTTTGAAGAGAAATATTGTGTTGGATGCATGTGAACTCAAGCCAAAGTGGGGGTAATTGATCCAATGTAGTTGAGTGTTTTGCCATGAGTTTGGTTGTGACTTGAATGTGTAAAATCGTGTAGGAATGTTGAAAAAGTAAGGGTGTGCAGTTCGGTCAACTGAGGATGGAAATGGTTCGATTTTAGTTTGATGTATTTGTGTGATTTACATGCTTGATAATGTGTTTGAAAGTTGAATAAGGTTTAAAGCTGTCTTGACTGCTCGAATAATGTTTAAAGCTGGTTTGATTTTTTTTAATACTATTGTTAAGCTGTCTTGAGCTGTTTTGATTTATGTTTAAGCGGTATTGAACTGTTGTTAAGCTGTCTTGAGCTGTTTTGATTTATGCTTAAGCTGTATTGAACTGTTGTTAAGCTGTCTCGAGCTGTTTTGATTCATGTTTAAGCTGTTTTGAATGATGTTAAGTTGTCATGAACTGTTTTTAGGAGCATTTAAGTGCTACACAATTAATAGCGAGGAGTTTGAATGAGTTATAAGATATTTAAATGACAGAAGTAAATTGAAATGGAAAGGAAATTCGTTGGATGTCGAATGGTTGTTTTGCGATCAATTATGTTTCGCAATTGCACCAATGTGATGTTGAGGGATTCAAATTGAATTTATAGCATATCTCATGTGTTTGATTTTGTTGTAATAATGAAAATCAAAGAGGATGAATGATATAGAATTTATGGACATTTGGCTATAATAGTCCAAGTTGATGCTAAAATGCGTTTAATACGTTAAAATGGAATCTAGCTTTGAATCAACAATTCTCATTTGTGTTTAGAGGTTGGGATTTTGAATGGAAGTTTCATGGGTATGATTGGAGTTAATATTGCTTAGAAAAGGATATTTCGATACCGTTGAATAATTAGAAGTTATTGTTGTTGCGTGTGTTAGTGCGCAGCAAAATCGTGCTTGTTTTAAAGTGTGGGTAAATCGCCGAACGAAAGGGAGGACATGGAAGAGTGGATTACTTAGGAAGTAAGTAGTGAGTTGGTTAATTTCAAAGTTTTATGTTTCATTTCCATTGTATAATTCAAATACTTTAGTATTTGAATAATTTTAAGCTGTGCTTAATTGATTTTCCAAGTTATCATGTTAAATTCAATTCAAGCATGTTATTATATTTATTTATGCATGTATAAATTCTTGAATTATTGTTGTAAATGTAGTTATTTTAAGTAAAATACATTAGTAAGTTTTTGATATATACACATGCAAAGAAAAGATACGAATAACGATGCTTCGAAGGTATTTTCGATCATAAAGTTTATGTTAGAAAAGAAAGTATCTGGTTTCAGCTGCAAGTTAGAGCGAGATATTTCTAAAAGTGATCAATATGCTTCCATACAAGTAAATAAAAGTTAAGCGTGAGTTTTAAGTGTATTTAAAAATTTTTAGATGTCTTTAGTTTATCTTAACCTTTAGCATAACCTGACTGAGGTACCCTATGCGTGTATGGCAAGAGATAGGGGGAATCGTAATCCCAAGTTCCCGTATTTTTTTTTATGTTGGGAGGGAAACGTAATCCTAAGTTCCCGTATTTCTTGATGTCGAGGGCAATCGTAATCTCAAGTTCCCACATCTGAGCACACGCAAATAGAAAATTTCTAGTATTTCATGTCAAGTAGATATTTAGCTTAAAAGAATAAGTTTTCCCTGAGTTACCTTTTAAGATAGTTAAAGAAATGAAATACGTCCATAGACGTAAGTTTAGAAAAATAAGAAAATTCATTTTCGAAAAGTTTACTAAAAGAGTTTCAAGCATTTTCAGATAAGAAAGAGGCTTAACTCTACGGGAACTTTCCAACCGAAGCAGATCTCTACTGGAAGGTCACCGTGGGGTGCCAGACAAGTCGTCTAGCTAGTATAGTTAGAAAGGGGCTTGTCAAATAAATTTAGAGCCATTTGAAGAATTTGATGTAGATGCATTTGAATGTTTTCGTAGTACTTGTTTTTGAAAGTTTAACTCTTTCTGAAGGAGACAATGAATCTATAAATATTGCACTAATTTATTGTTGGGATATGTGTACTAAGAGCTTGTAATTATGTAAACGGTTTAAATAAATATTATTAAAGCATTCATTTTATTTTATTTATATTTTTGCAAAAATTTATATATCATGAGAAACATTCTTGATTATTATTTTAATTTTAAACTAAGTATATAAGTGTTATATACAAGTGAATTTAGTTTGACATAAATAATCTAAAAAATACATAGAAAGTAAACGAAGTTGGGTACTTTATTTGAGGTAAATCTACAATTACGATCCATTTCGTATTCGATACGATAATTTTATCCGAAACTATTCATGTAATAATGGAAATGAAGGCACCTTATATAATAAAAATTATATAGGATTGGCTCACGATAAACATATGTCTTTAATTAATATTCGTTAAACTTATATGTTTATATTTATCGACTAGATGATCATATATGAATTGATTTTAATCCTGAGTGTATTGTGGACTCCTACTTATTGAATTATATCCTTTAATTTACATGGATGAGATCTGTGTAGATATTCGATTAATAACTTCGTACTTTGGGGATATGATTTAATAAGTAACTGGGAACATTCTATATAATAATGGAATCCACTCATTTTTGCAAGAAGTAGATAAGTAGTTTCCTTAAAGATTGATTCAAGTCTTGAACAATAAGAACATTCAACTTTCTGTTCATATGTGAAACAAAAAAATAAATTCATAAGTTGTTATGGATATATTGTTCATTAGAGAATCAATGGTACTTAATGATCAATAAATAGTTAGAGGGGTAAAATGAATATTTTGACCAGCTCTAATTATGAATTATTTGTAGAGGGTTAAATCATATGTAGTGATTAAATCAATAGACATTGAAAATTTTAGATTGTATAAAATCATCTACAATTTTGAGAGTGCAATATTAGATTTTTAGTGGAGCAACTCTAAGATTAATAATAGTGAATTATTTAATTAAAAAATTTAATTAATAACTTCGACATTATTGGAGTTCAAAACTGTAGGTCCATTAGGTCCCTTTAATAGTTCATTTCATTATAAGAAACTTATATATAAAATATTGTAATCGGATCATCTAATTACAACTGTTCCGTAAGTAGCAAAATATGTGTTCACTTGGTATTTGAATAATATTAATTATTTAAATTATTTAATAATTAATTATTTAATTGATTTATTAAAAGGTCTTGAATTCGATTCTCAATAGTAACTTTTGTATAAATTAATTATGAATTAATTTAATATAGGTCACAAATTCGATTTCAAAATATAATATGAGTTAATTTTGAATTAATTATGTTATATAGGGCAAAAGTTTAATTTTAATAAACATGAAAATCAATATTAATTTTGATTAATTAAAACCCTAATTGGTTGCCTATAAATAGAAAAGAAATAGTTTTATTTTTTAAGAAAAACAAAGTTATTTTGGTTTTTATTGTACTTTCTTTGAAACCATATGAAAATTTTTTTTTCTATAGCATAATACAGAAAAAAAATAATTTGTATCTTTTTTCTCTGTATAGCCAAAATTAATACTCACCTCTTACATAATTGTTTTTTTTTTTTAGGAAATAAATCAATAGAAAATTAACACAATTCTATATAATTGTGTCCACTCATTTATTTTTTGGTGTAGAGACATATCAAGGAAGGTTAGATAGTGAGCAATACATAGAGATTAATACATAAGGTAAAAATCTTGAAGACATTTCAAGATTATGAAGACTATAACTGAAAGCCAAGGAATGTCTTGGTTAATTTATGTAATCTTGAAATCAGATTTAAGTTGTTAAAACTAAAGAACCTAGTCATACACATGTTATTTACTTAATTATTTTTATGAAATGAATGGATAATTATATAACATGTACGTGCATCAAAAATATGTCATATCGAATCATGAGGTGTCTACTCATTACATTATAACATAACATGCATCATATGTATTATTTTACTTTACTATCAAATTGTTTATTAGTATAAATAAAAGAATAATACATAGGATGCCTTTAATAATTTGAATTGATTTTAGTAGAAAATCATAGGTTTAAAATTAGAAGTTTGATTTCAATAATTGACATTCATAATGTGAATTAGATTTTAATTAATTAAAATTGGGTAACTTCACATTAAATCTAGCTTTTTTAATTTTGATTATTTAGATTAGATTTATAAATTGAATTAGATTTTTAAATGATAAAAATTCGGTAATTCATTAAGTGTTAATAAGTTTCGGACTTTAGTAACACACAAATTCTTATTAACTTAGATTATCTTTTTAGCTGTTAATAATCTAAGACAATGACTAGAAATATTTAATAAAAAACCTAATTAACCTTAAAATAGTGAGTGGGAGAGGGATATATGATAATATATCTCACGGTTTCCATTATTAGTTTAACACCGTGAAAACTTAGATGCGCCTCAAGACGGTTTTGCATCGTCCTCCTACGGGTGGTGTCCATTTAAATTAATCAAGGTTGACTTCGTAATGGATAGGATTTCTAGATGTATCTTGAGATTGACCTACCTTACGCTGGCAATTCTCGAGTAAAGTCCATGAAATCTTAAATGATAGGTTACACTTATAAAGGAAATAATTAATTGTTAATTATCTTTCTGACTAAAAAATGATAGTCAAATAATAAAGAAATAAGAGTTATTCTATAATATTATTTGATTGAGAATGTCTGAGTTTAACATACAAATATTTGACCTATTCTACGATGGCATCTATTTGTAGCATGTTAGATTATCGTGGTATAGGAATTATTTGTTTAGAGTTTGTCATAATTCACTATTCGTGTATCATGCATCACGTTTAATTTTGTGCCAAAATTATATGATATTAATTTTTTGCAAATTGGTATTAAATATATTTTATTTTATTTATTTTTCAAATATGGTATCTCTATTGATTTCTATTCTTGATAATGATAAACTTAATAGGGAAAATTATGTCAAATGGAAAAGTAACTTGAACACAATCCTGGTTTGTAAGGAACTTAAGTTTGTCATAATTCAGCTTTGGCACAACTCACAATCCTGGATGTACTGTGCACGAGACCTATCAAAAATAGGTCACAATCGATGAGAAGACCTGCAACTATTTGTTAGTAGGATGTCTGAAGTACTTGCTACCAAGCACGAGACAATGACAACAACAACTAAGATATTGGAGCCATTACAGGGCATATTTGGACAACCTTCTGAGCAATAACGGCACGAAGTTATTTGTGCTGTTATGACTGTTGGATGAAGGAGAGTACATCTGTTCGAGAGCATGTCTTGAAAATGATGACCCACTTCAACATGACTGAAAGTCGTGATAAGCCTATAGATGAGCGTAGCCAAGTGAGTATGATGCTAGAAACTCTTTTAAAGAATTTCATGCAATTTAAGAGCAACTATGTTATGAACAAGTTGACTTACTCACTTATGCAGTTGTTTATTGAACTCACTACTTATGAATCTATGAATAAAGACAAGAGTAAGTCCGGTAAAGAAAATATTGCTGAGTCTTCTTATTCTACTAAAAATAAGAGGAAGAAAAACATTGAAAGAGCTAAGGCTAAGGCTAAGCCCAAGAAGCGAGCTACTCGAAAGAAGAGTAAAAAGGGCTCTAAAGCTACCAACCCCAAAGGAAAATGTTTCTTTGGTGTTGATAGGTATTGAAAGAGGAACTATCCTAAGTACCTCAAAGAGCTCGAAGAGAAGAAAATAAAAGATAAATGTGATTTACTAGTCATTAAATCTTGTTTAGTGGAGGATGATTCATCCCCTTGAATAATTGATTCAAGAGTCACTAATCATGTTTATTCTTCTTTGCAGTTGATTGATTCATATAGGTAGCATGATGAGGGAGAGTTCAACATGCAAATCGGCACTGGAAAAGTCGTTTCAACAAAAACAGTGGAAGAAGTTAAACTTCATTTCAATAATAATTGTTATGAGCAATCTCTATTTTATTCTAGGTTTTAAGAAAAAATTGATTTCTGTAGCTAAACTTTTGGAATTTAATTATTCTGTTTCTTTTTATAATAAATCAGTTATTATTTCTAGAAATGGTTTGAAAATTTGTTCAGGAATATAAGAAAACGATTTATATGTGTTAAGATCATTAACGCATAACTCACTACTTAATACTGAAATGTTTAAGGTTGAAAAACCAAAAACAAAATGATAAAAGATTTCTTAAAACGATGACATATATCTTTAGCATCTAAGACTTAGTCATACTAACCTTGACAGATTAAATAGACTTGTAAAGAGTGGATATTTAAGCGAGTTAAAGATCGACATTTTACTTATTTGTGAGTCATGTTTAAAAGATAAAATGACCAAAAGACCTTTTAATGAAAAGTTCAAAAGGTTATCTATTTATAGGTTATCCCAAAGAGACTAGGGACGGACTCTTTTATAGTTCTAAAAAAAAAAATGTTTGTATTGATAAACACTACTTTTCTTAAAGAACTATATAAGAGATTACAAACCTCGAAGTAATGTTGTACTCAATGAGTTACTTCCTGGGTCAAACAATACTCCGTCAGAAACAGTTTTTGATAAAAACATAATTTAGACCATGCATAAACGTCAGACAGATTCTCATCAGAATCATCTACGACGTCGTAATAGTGGGAGGGTTATTAGACCTCTAGTTTGCTATAGAGAGATTGGAGAGGCACAAATTGCTATCTCCGATAAGAATGTTGATGATCATTTATCATGATGCAGTAGAGGATTCTGATAAGAAGGAATGACTTAAAGCCATAAATCTCGAGATAAAGTCTATGTACTCTAACTCAGTCTAGGAACTTGTAGATCAACTAGATAGGATAAAACCAATAGGTTGTAAGTAGATATATAAGAGGAAGAAATGAGCGGATGGAAAGGTAGATACTTTTAAAGTTAGACTAGTGACAAAGGGTTATACCCAGAAAGAAGGAGTTGACTATGAGGAAATTTTCTCGCCAGTAGCTATGCATAAGTCCATTCGAATTCTTCTTTCCATTGCTGCATGTCTCGACTATAAGATATAGTAAATGGACGTCAAGACTGCATTTTTGAATGGGAATCTTAATGAAAGTATCTATATGGTACAGCCAGAGGGATTCATGTCCTAAGATTAAGAGCAAAAAGTTTGCAAGTTGCAAAAGTCCATTTATAGACTTAAGCAAGCATTTCGATCTTGAAATATAAGATTTGACACTTTGATCAAGTTTGATGGTTTTGAGCAAAATATCGATGAACCTTGTGTATACAAACAGATTATCGATCAAAAAGTGGTTTTATTTGTACTTTACGTTGACTATATTTTACTCATTGGGAATGATATTGGGGTATTATCAAACGTAAAGAGCTAGCTCGCTAGCCAATTCCAAATGAAAGATTTGGGAGAGGCTAGTTATTTCCTTGGGATCCAAATAATATGAAATCGTAAGAACATACTGTTAGCGCTATCTCAGACATCATATCGATAAGATTCTTGCATGATTTTCGATGCAGAACTCCAAAAAAGGTAATTTATCTTTTCATCATTGAGTTCATTTATCTAAGGAACGGTGTCCTAAAACATCTCAAGAAATTGAAGATATGGGACGGATTCCCTCTGCCTCTGTAGTAGGTAATCTCATGTATACTATGTTATGCACGAGACCGGATATATGTTATTCAGTGGGAATAATTAGTAATTATTAATCCAATCTAGGATTTGATTACTGGATGGTAGTAAAGCATATTTTCAAGTATCTTCAGAGAATGAGAATGTAAAACCCAAAACCGCATTCGTCGGAGAGCAAAATATTTTTCCGATGGATTGCATCCGATCGGAAAAATATAATTATCGAGTCCGAAAATATTTGGAATATTATTTTCAATGAAGAAAAATAAATTCGAGTTCGTGAGACGAATTCGAGATTTATTAAACAATTTCGAGAATGCGAACCCGAGGTTTAATCAAAAGCGGATTCCAGGACGGACGGACGGACGGAATTCGAGCTTGGAAGTTAAAGCTAGAATGCATGGAAGGCTTTTAGTATAAAATATTATTAATAAAGAAGAAGTTATGATGGCTCTCGGTCAAACATGGTTTTAAAAAAAAAAAAAAAAAAACAAACAAAGCTTGCAAGAGGCAATCACTCGGTCTCATTTCAAAACAGAATCCAAAGTGAGAAATAGAAAGGAAGTGAGCTACTGCTCGTGAGTGGAGGAGATCAGATCTGCTCTTGAGACCATGCATGCAAGCAAGAGAAGAGTTGCTGCCCTGCCATTGTCACCGTGAAGCACCAGCTGCTGCTGAAAGGGGTGTCGCTGCTGTTGAACCAGGTGTGGCCGTGAAGGAGCAGCTGCCGGCGAAGGGAAGCTGCTGTCTCGTTGCTGTGGCTATTGCTGACTTGCTACCGTGAGCAAGGAAGACAGCTGCTGGCGTGAGGAGGTCGTGCACCAGCTGTTGTCACCGTCCCCAAGTGCTGACGCCGGAGAGAGGAAGCTTTCTGCCATTGCTGTCGCCGGTGCTGTCTTGCTGCCATAAACTGAAGAGCTGCAGCTGTTGAGGTACTGCTGTGCTGTCATCGTAAGTTGCTGCTTTTGCTGTGTGCTGTCACCGTGACCAAGTGCTGCCATTTTGTGCTGTCACGTTGCTGTCTTGCCGTCGTCGCAAGCTGCTGTTGTCCGAGCTGCTGTCGAATGGTTGTCAGGTCAGGCCAGAACGCGCGAAACAACATCAAGGCAGGGAACAGCTTGCTGCCGAGAGCGTGCGAGAGATTCGGGCCGTTCGGATGCTGTTTCGAAACTGAGAACAGCTCGCTTATTGGGTAAATGCCGCCCCATTTCTCTTTTGTGAATGGTTTGAGTAATTTAGTGATGTGACTATGACAATAGAGTTAAAATAAGCGAGCATATCCCAATGCAATTGAGTTTTTGCGGGCTGTCGTCATGTGCAGTTTTTATGCTCGTCATGCGCAGTTTCTTTATGCTCGTTTTGTGCAGTTTTTATGGTGATTCAGGATTGATTTTAGGTGCAGCTTTTATGCTGATTTAAGGTTACATAATGAGCTGTTATAGGGCTGTTTTGTGAGCAGTAAATATGCTGTTTGTGGCCTGTCGAAGCGTGATGTTGCTTGCTGTTTTCGGGACAGTTCTGCATGCTGTTTTGGTGCCGTTTGCATGCTGTTTTGGTGCCGTTTGCACGCTGTTCTGGTACAGTTCTACATGCTGTTTTGGTGCCGTTTGCATGCTGTTTTGGTGCCGTTTGCACGCTGTTCTGGTGCAGTTCTGCATGCTGTTTTGGTGCCGTTTGCATGCTGTTTTGGTGCCGTTTGCACGCTGTTCTGGTGCAGTTTTGCATGCTGTTTTGGTTTAGAATTACAAGTTACTTTGACATCAAAACTGCCCCAATTAATCGCGTACGCTAGTTCGACAAATATAAGTTGTTTTGAAGTAATGTTAAGCGATGTTTTTGCATCGAAACTATAGGTTTGATTGTTGCGTGTTGTTTTGATGATAACCATAGAGTTTCGAGTATTTTAAGTCGCGATAACGAATCGGTTGGAAATAGTTTTCGTGTACGAGTATGAGTTATCCGTTTTGTTATCGTGCGAGGATAGTCACTTGAATTATAGTGTTATAAATCCTTGTATGGCTTAAAGTTTAGTTTCGCATGAGTTATGTTTTAACGCCATCTCGATCGAAATAAATTGTAGGTGAATCGGAAAGTGAACGAGAGCCGTAGCGGGAAACGGTGATAAGTATTTTGGAAGCAAGTAGTGAGTGTGGATTTTTAAAAGTTTTCATACATTCTATTTTATGAATGCAATCAGTTTTAGCAAGTAAAAGGTTTTGAGATTCTAGTAAAAGTTTATAGTTTTCAGTTTATCATCTATAAATGCATGTATAGCTTTAAAGTTTATGCTATGAATATGTTTATATTCTTCAGTAAAGTAATTGAGCAAGTTGAAATTATATACATGCATAGAGATAGTATTTATGAAAGTTATTTTGCGATATTATAGCATATTGCCGAGATTTCATTTTATATATGCCTATGGTTTACCCTAACCCCTAAGATTACACCCGACCGAAAGTATTCCATACGTGTACGGTAGTTGGGGGGAGTTACTAACTTTGGGGGGATCGAGTCTGTCAGTCACCCTCTGCACGTATGGGATAGTGTAGATCTGCCTGATGTTGGAGAGATTCGCGATCCCAGAGTTGTATCCACATCTGCGACTACACATGGTGAGAGTTCCCCTATCTTAGTGGCGTGTCTTCGCACCGTCACGAAGGACAAGATTTCCCTGGGTTGCCAGATAAGGCTAGTAAGAAAATAAGAAAAGTTTTAAGAAAAGTTTGATAAATAACTTTCACAGTTTTTAAACGGGTTTACAGTTTTCAGGAAAAGTAAGTAAGTAATAGTTTTCCAATCTATTTTTGGGAGGAATAGTATTTTTAAGCAAAAGTACAGTTTATGTAAACTTACCCACTCACTGAGTTATTCTCACCACTGTTTTCCTGTTTTCTTTAAAACCCTCCCTCAGGTGCAGGTGCGAGTAACGCGGTTGACGTATCTCCTTCGGACGGACAGGCCAGCTAGACACACGTGACCAGATTGCACTATTTTCTAGCATAGCATCATGTATTGTATTTAATATCATTTTCCAGATTCTCTAGTTTGGTAAAGATTATTTTGAGCTAAGGACTTTATGTAAAAATCATGCATGTCGTTTTTAAGATTTATTCAAGTTACTTCCGCTTAATTGCATGATTATGAGTTTGAAAATCGCCGGAGGTCTATTGATTATAGAAATTGTTTGTGAATACAATTATATAGGTTTTATGAAATATTTTACAGGGTGGAATTTTAGAAAAACAGCCGTTGTGCTGCCGGTTTTCTGTGAAAATCCTATTTTCATAAAGTTATTTTCAACGAACAAAATTCCCACCCTTTTTCACAATCAAAAGGATTTCAAGTATTTTAGAAAAGAAAAGAGGCTTAGTTTCACGGAAACTTTCCAGTCAGAGCAGATCTCGACTGGGGAGCCACCGTGGGGTTACCGGGCAGGTCGCCTAGCTAGTAGTTAGAAAGGGGCCTGTCAAAGAAACTATATGTTAGTATAGTTTGGAGAGGATTTAATCTCATTAGGATATATAGATTCTAATTTTCAATTGGATAAGGATTCTAGAAAATCTACGTCTGGATCAATATTCATCCTTGGTGGTGGAGCCAGTGTATGGAGGAGTGTTAAGAAATCATGCATTGTTGATTTCACTATAGAAGTCGAATATATAACAACTTATGAAGCGGCTAAAGAAGCAGTATGACGATGTAAATTCTTAGCTGCTTTGGAAGTTGTTCCAAATATGGATAAACCACTTACCCTTTATTGTGATAATAATGTTGCAGTGGCTAATTCCAAAGAACTAAGAAGCCATAAATTAGGGAAACATATAGAAAGGAAATATCATCTCATTAGGGAGATTGTACAAAGGGGAGATGCGAACGTGATGAAGATTGCATTACAAGATAACCTTGCTGATCCATTTACGAATACCTTAATAGCTAAAGTGTTTGAAGGTCATCTAGAAGGTCTAGGATTATGAGATATGTCACATCTGCTCCAAGGCAAGTGGGAGATTATTAAGGTTTGTGCTCTAAGAGCTTATAATTATGTAAACGGTTTTAATAAATATTAATGAAGTATTCATTTTATTCGATTTATATTCTTATAAAAATTGTATATATCAAAAGAAACATTTTTTATTATTGATGTAATTTTAAACTAAATATATAAGTGTTATATAAAAACGAATTTTGTTTGAGATAAGTAATCTAACGAATTCGTAAAAAGCAAACGAAGTTAGATACTTTATTTGTGGTAAATCTATAGTTGCATTCCATTTTGCATTCGGTATGATAGTCTTATCCGACACTATTCATGTAGTGACATGGAAATGAAGTCACCTCATATAATAAAGATTATATATAACCAGATCACAATAAACATGAGTCTTTAATTAATATTCGTTAAACTTAGAGATTTATATTTATCAGCCAGATGATTATATATGAATTGATCTTAATCCCAAGTGTATTATGGACTCCTGTTTATTGAGTTATATTATTTGATTTACTTGGATGAGATAAGTATAGATACCCGATCAACAACTTCATATTTTGGGGATATGATTTAATAAGTAGCTCAGAACATTCTACACAATAGTGGAATCCACTCCTTCTTGCAAGAAATAGATAAGTAGTTCCCTTAAGGGTTGATTAATGTTTTGAACAATAAGAGCACTTAACTTTCTGTTCATATGTGAAACAAAAAAAAATAAATTCATAAGTTGTTATGGATATATTATTCATTAGAGAATCAATGGTACGTAAGGATCAAGAAATAACTAAAGGGTAAAACGGATATTTTGTTCCAGCTCTAATTATGAACTATTTATGGAAGGTCAAATCATATATAATGATTAAATCAATGGATACTGAAAATTTCAAATTATATAAAAACATCTGTAGTTTTGAGAGTGCAATCTTAAGTTTTTAGTTGAGTAACTCTAAGATTAATAATAATGAATTATTTGATTAAAGAGCTTAATTAATAATTCTGATATTATTGAAGCTCAAAACTGTAGGTCTATCAGGTCCCTTTGATAGTTCATTTTATTATGAGAAACTTATATATAGAATATTGTAATTGGATCGTCCAATTACAACTGTTACGTAAGTAACAAAATATGTGTTCACTTGATATTTGAATAATATTGATTATTCAAATTATTTGATAATTAATTAGTTAATTATTATTTATGAATTAATAATTATTTAATTTATTTATTAAGAGGTATTGAATTTGATTTTCAATAGTGACTCTGGTATAAATTAATTATGAATTAATTTATTATAGGTCACAAATTCGATTTCAAAATATAACATGAGTTAATTTTGAATTAATTATATTTTATGAAGCAAAAGTTTAATTTTAATAAATATGGGGTTCAATATTAATTTTGATTAATTGAAACCCTAATTGGTTACCTATAAATAGAAAAAAAAAATAGTTTTCTTTTTCAAGGAAAAAAAATAGTTATTTTGGTTTTTGCTGTACATTCTTTGAAATTGAAATAAAAATAAAAAAAAAAAAAATTCTACAGCATAATATGAAAAAGAAGAATCTGTATCTTCTTCTCTGTATAACCAAAATTAATACTTAGCTCTTACATATTTATTTATTCTTTTTAGAAAATAAATCAATAGAAAGTGAGCACAATTCTATATAATTGTGCCCACTTACTTATTTTTTGGTGTAGAGACATATCAAAGAAGATTAGATGGTAAGCAATCCACGGAGATCAATACATAAGGTAAAAATCTGATTCTTATTTCTTTATATTATTTTATGGATCTAGGGTTCTTGAGTTTTATTTAAAAAAAAAAAATTAAAACTCAATATTCTATAAATTCTTATTTTTTTGACAAAAACAATTTTTGTTTTTTTTTTTCCATTTATTTATTATCGTAGTTTCTAATTGTTTTGAAAAATATTAATTTAACTCCCATCCAATGTGACTTGATGCAATGGTAGACTAAAAATTGATATGAAAAGTACTTTAAAAAATATATATTTAAGTATAATTATAATTGATATTATATATTTTTTATATATGAATATTATTCCCTAAAAAATTATATGTTATACAATATCACAAATATATATATATATATAAATGTTATACAAAAACAATTGATGTATAATTGAAAATATTGCATCTATCAAAATTTTCATTTACTAATCTTTTATTTTATTATCTAATCGGGATGTATAATTGGGATGAGTGTTGTATTTCGCGCTTTATGAAATATGAATATATTTAATTATACAATGTGAAATATTAAATATTTTTCATAATATGAAATACCAATATTTTTTACAATATGAAATACAAATATTTCACATGATGTGAATATCAAAATCTTAATAAAATAATATTGTCCAACAAAAAGTGAAATTTATAGACATCTTTGACAATAAACTTGTAAAAATATTGTGTTTCAAAGTTTGTAATGTAGTTGTTTTACAGTATGTAAAATAGTTATTTCACATTATGTAAATAATTTATAAAGAGTGAAATACATTGTACGAAATAATTTTTTTTAAAATGCATATGGGGTTATTCGGTCATTATTAGATTAATGAATGAAAATTTAATCATGAAAATGAGTACATACAATCAAACTATTGAGAATGAAAAATTTGAGGTATGCCTAAAACTAAGCGAAAATACATTTATTCTTTTATGACACCAAACCCTTATATTGTTAGCTTAAAGAATCGAGAACGCAAAATGCGTTTAGCGATCCTAAGTCGCGATACATGATGGAAAAGAGTCTGAATTTGGCATAAAGACTTGAACATGTACCACTTAAAACCTTACTTTGCACCTTATAAATAGATGACTTCAAGCACGAAATAAAGCAACCTTTCACAACCATTGAACAGCCACACATCACACCGAAAGAGAAAGAAGAGAGAAGAGTTTTGGAAGGGGTTCAAGGGGTGTTTTGAACACCAGCTACTACAGCTTTTTGCAGACATTTATAGCACCCACTTGAACCAATTTTGTGCTATTTTGTAGTTGGTTTTAGCATCCCTTTGGTGAGGGTTTCGAGTAGTCTTGAGAGAGGAGGAGAAGAAGCCTTTAAAGTGGTGTTTTGAGGCCTAAATCGAATCACAAAGTCAGCCCTTTATAGTAGGTCATGACAGCCTTTAGGGTTTGGAGTTGAAAATTAGTTTGTCATAAACCCTTTTAGAGTTCAACAACAACCAATCATCACTTACAAATTTGGTGCATAAATGACATGAGAGGAGTGAAGATTTCAGTGGCTGATTCTTGGTGATAAGAGGATTACACCATAACATAAAACTTTCCATTCCCTTGCTTTGATTTTAATTTTTTAATGATGGTGTTGATTGTTTGTTTAATTGGTTTAATTTGTATTATATTGATGATAAACTAGAAAATTTGTCTCGGGTTGCAATGAACCTTAACCCATTAAACTCACCATATTTTATTGTTGTTTAATGGAATTTTCATTGTTTGAGTTCTATTCTATTATGTACTTAAAGCTCTTGAATTACTTGATCACTAGTTTAAGAGAATTGGTAATCTTGAGTGAGCTTGAAAGAGGAACCTTTGTGTTTAGATATGGATAGAATGACATATGGCATATAGGATAGAAATATACTTATATGTTATGTGTGATCGTATACGAGTACTTATTTATAATGAGTTTGTATTAACCATCCAGTATGAAAATATAGTTTAGTGTTTAATGTAAACATACTTGTGATGAACTCAAAAGAGGCTCACAAATACTATATTGCTACTTTAAACTCATGATAAGAGAATGAAATAATTAACGGTAGAAATATAGGTTGAATGTATTAGTTGGGTGAAATTGTAAATCTAGATCATTATCTTCTTAGTTATTGATGGTTAATTTTTTAGTGCATTAATATAACTCAAGAACCCATGCAAGTATACACATTCCAAATGTAATATGATGGTGAATCAAGGTCATTTCTATAGGGACAATTGCCACTAAAATAATTAATTACCAAAATTAATCAAAATAGAGTTTATCCATTCGATGATGAGAGATTTTTATAATCAAATAAAACTTAAATTAAAACAATTTAAAATATGATTCCAATAGCAAAGGTGAGAACCTAGGGAATACAACTCCACCACAATAATTCTTCTATTTGTCCTCCTTTGTAAAAATGACAAAAATATTTTAATTGTGTATTTAATCGGATAAATCTGAATTCCCCACAAGCCTCTTCCGAATGTTCAAGTGATAATATCTAGACCAATTTATCCACACATGATTACACAAAACTTACAGGTATATTCCTATTTTGTATGATTCATGTATCCTATTGATTTCTGAATTACAATATCATTTCCAAGCACATTATAACCACAATATCTACCCAATTAACAGGCCTAAATTAATGGGCAACATTAATTCCCAATAGGATATAATACATAATTAAAAAATAAATTAAATAAACTAACATAAAATTAATGTGGCTACATTTGTAGCTCTAGATTGATGAAATTAGTTAAACATTAATTTGAGCAGCATAACAAATGACTAGCAGAGCATATTTAAATGAATAATAGTATTCACGGCAAAGGAAGAAGTCAAAAGAATTTTCCTTGTATCTTGGCCATCACTTGTTTTGAATCAACTTCTCTAGACTTTGCTTCGACTCACTAAACACATGACTTGCAGTGCTACGATTGATCTTGATGATCCCAAATGAATGAAAGGGTCTCTATTTATAAGCTGTCGAGGAGGTATATACTATAAGCGTTTCGAAGTTTCGAAGCTTTCGAAATGATATTTGAGAGGTACGATTAAGTTTTATAGACTTCCTTTTGTTGGAGATGTTTAGGATGAGTTGTGGATGAAATTTGATAATGATATGATTAGCTTTTAGGATTTAGAACCTCGTTAGTGCGGAGGTTCATGTGATTATGTTTCGTTGTGATTGCGAATGATTTTTAAAGTTAAAGATGTGTGGAAATTTTGATGTGGGGGCTGTTATGATAAGAGTTAGGGACTATTATGTTGCATTTTTATTTTTGAGTTCGTTAACATGTTAAATGATGCATAATGGTGTATTTTAAAGTATTGAATAGTCGTTCGATTATCGAAAAATCATTTCCGGGTGATTCGGATAAGTTTTTTGCGAACGCGAATGTGTTTGGTTTGCGATTTTTGTTATCGAATGTGAAATTGTATATGATGTTAACAAGCTACCATGATGTGTATTTAAGCTCATTAAAGAGCTAAATGTTGACGTTAGGATGGATTGGAATATGTTAAAGTTAATCGAATAATTTTCGTTTCGCGCGAATACGTATTGTTGATTTTCGGAGTCGAAACGGAAATTGAATTAAAGTGTAGTATGCTACCATGATTTTCATTATTATGTTTTGAAGTGTTTGAATTTTCATTTTCCATGATTTGAGTAAAGTAACAAGTTGTATTGACAATAAGGTTGATTTAAAACAAAAATAGTCACACAAAACGTTAGAAAATGATAGTTCGCGTTAAAATTGTTGAAATCGTGAAAGTTTGTTGTTTATTCGTTATATTTTAGAACTTTAGTTTATTGAAGCCATTTGAGTACGATTTCGATGATATTGATTAAGAATAGAATGACATTATTGTCGGTTTCGAAATCGTCGAAAAAGTTAGCATAATCGTAAAGTCTCGATTGGATTGCGTTGTGATAATGACTTGATTTATCTATTAACTTTAGTATATTATTGTTCTATTTTTATGCATGTATAAGTTTACTCAAGTTATGCTATAAATGTGTTTATTTTCAAGCAAATTAAAAAGTTTAAATGATATACATGCATAGAAAATATGTATGGAAGTTAATTTTGAAAAAGTTTAGGCTTTTGCCTTAGAAAAGAAATTATTCGGTTTTTAAACCGCAAGATAGAAATGAAATACTTATGAGATTTCTAAAAGTGATCAATATGCTTCCATGTAAGTAAATAAAAGTTAAGCACAAGTTTTAAGCATATTAAAAGATTTTTCGATGCCTTTAGTTTATCTTAACCTCTAGTATAACCTGGCAGAGGTACCTTTTGCGTGTATGGCAAGAGACGGGGGTAATCGTAATCCCAAGTTTTCGTACG
Organism: Dimocarpus longan; assembly: GCA_022984855.1. NCBI lineage: Eukaryota > Viridiplantae > Streptophyta > Magnoliopsida > Sapindales > Sapindaceae > Dimocarpus > Dimocarpus longan. The sequence continues at coordinate 5,004,015 of CM041022.1, forward strand.
CCTAATAGACGGGGAGAATCGTAATCCCAAGTTCCCGGATTACCTAAATGTCAGGGGGAATCGTAATCCTAAGTTCCCGCATTTCCTGATTTTGTGGGGAAACGTAATCCCAAGTTTCCACATTTCCTGAATGTCGAGGGAATCGTAATCCCAAGTTCTCGTATCTAAGAACTCGCAAATAGAAATTTCCTAGTATTAATACTGTGTCAGGTAGTAGTATAGTCTCGGAGAATAAGTTCTCTGGATTGCCATATAGGCTAATTAAAGAAATGAGATACATCAATAGATGTAAGTTTAGAAAAAAAAAAATAAGAAAACCAATTTAAGAAAAGTTTAATAAAGTATTTTTCACATTTAAAATGAGTTTTACAGTTTCTAGAAAAGTAAAGTAAATAGTAGTTTTTCCAACATATTTTGGGAAGAATATTATTTTAAGTGAAAGTACAGTTTAAATTAAATTTCTTACTCACTGAGTTATTCTCACCATTGTTTTTCATGTTTTATAAAATCCTCCCCAGGTGCAGGTCTGAGCAAAATAGCAGAAGCATCTCCATTGGACGTACAGGCAAGATAGAGACACGACATTGCTGCACCAGTTTTCAGTCGAGTTATCATGTACTACATTATTTTATTTTCATATTTATCTCATGTTGTAAATATTATTTTGGATAACGGATTTTATCATATTTTCAATAACGATGTTTTAAGATTTTTAAAGTAAGTTTGATTTCCACATGATTAAATTATTTTGCCTTGAAAGCATCATTGCAAATGTTTGTGGTATTTGGAAGATGGTCTGAGGCTTAGTAGTTGAAAAGTTACTGATTTTGAATTATACAGGTTTGTGAATTCTTATAAGGTGAAAATCTTCATAAAACAGCCATCATGCTACCGGATTTTCATAAAAATCTGTTTTACGAACAAAATTTTCACCCATTTTCATAACTAGAAGAGTTTCTAAAAATATTCAAAAGTTTCTTTTTTCCAGTAGAGAAAGAGACTTAGCTCCATGGAAACTTTCCAATCGGTGCACATCCCGACTGGAAGGCTACCGTGGGGTGCCAGACAGGTCATCTAGCTAATGTGGTTAGAGAGGGACCTGTCAACTTGTGTCATAAGACTGGATACAACCAACGTCAATGTCCCCAATGATTTCCTACTCCAAATCCGGAGATGTATAATTAAGAAAAAAATGATTAGATATTGACATTGAAATTCTGCTTCTTGTATATTTGATTTTTTATATAGTAATCGGTTCCGTTATTTAGTTTAGTTGTTAATGAATACATGATTGACTATTTATTCAATGCACTGTCATTACTAGCATGAAATAAGTAAAGGTCAATTTGGGAACATTTAATGTGTTGAAAAGTGGGTGAAAAGGAAAAGAGATACTGGATCGATTTTTCAGGGTAGCTAAGAAACCGAAATCGGTTTTTCAGTAACTATAAAACCGATCACACACAAAATAGATTTCCTGTTACATCTGTTTTTTTATTTATGCCTAAAAATCGATTTCGATTTTTCAGGCATCGTGAAAAACCGATCGTCGAATGCTTGGAACCATAAGACAATTCAAAGAGGGGTAAAATTGGAAGAGTGATGATCGGTTATTTACTATGCCTGAAAAACCGATTCAGATTTTCAGGCACTTTGAAAAATCGGTCCTTAGTTTTCAGCTGTAGCCGGATGAAATTATATTTAGTTTTTTAATATTTATTTAATTTTATTAAATTACATGAAATTATTCATCCAATTACCATTATGCCATTTAAGTTCAACACCAATCGGTTATTTTAACAAATATGGATGGTTCATCTAATAAAAAAATTGGGTTACTTTTGATTAGATTATTTTTTAGGGGTTTTTCATAGTATCCGAACTACCAAAGAATTTAAAGGACATTTGACACCAATCGATTTTTTTAACACTAATTGGTTTTTTTAGTTAACAAGCGACAGTCAAGTTAATTAAAAAATTAGTTACCTTAAATACCTATTTAATTAAAAGTTATTTGCATGTAATCTGACACAATCAAGCAACAGGACCTTCTTTTGGTAAGTGTCAAAGATATTGTTAATTCTTCTACAAAATACTTACATTAATAATTAATCACAACAAATTATCAATTAAAAATAATTATCAATATCATTAGTAACAAGTTTAAAAAAAATCTATCCAATAATTTTATGTAGCTAGTGGTTTTCTTAATTAATGGTGCGTTTACTTTACTTGGAGGAATCGGAATAACAATCGGAATGATCTAGAATCGGAATGACTATAACTATATACCACATTCAAAAATTTACTTAAAAAGTTTAATCAGAGATATAATGCTTTAAGTTATGTAAATAAGATATGTAATTAAACATGTATTATTTAAAAAAAAAAATAGTAAGCAATCAAACAATTTAAATAGTTATATATTAAAAAAAAAAAATTGTTTTAAATACCTCAATTAATTAGATATCAATTGACAGTTAAAACATCAATTGATTAGATATCCATCACTTTGTTTTAAATACCTATTAAAATATAATTAAGATTTTTGTCACTTCGTTCTTAAGCAACGGAAGGTTTGAGATCTGAAATATAATTAGTAACAATGTTGAAGTTAGTAATATATTTATATAATACCTATTGTAATTGTATCTTTTTAGTACTTCGGCACCATAAAAAAGGGTCGAAAGAGGGGTAAAATTGGAATATAATTTAGTATCGATTTTCTATTATGCCTAAAAAACCAAAGGCTGCCTGAAAAATCGAAAATACCTTTTTCGGTTTTTCAAGTAATCTTGAAAACCGATTTTGGTTTTTCAGCATAGTAAAACCCGATTTCGATTTTTCAGGCTGAGTAAAAACTGATTTCGATTTTTCAGGCATAGTAAAACTCGATTTCGGTTATTCAAGCTTAGTAAAAACTTATTTCGGTTTTTCAGAGATAATAATAAAAAACGATTTTGATTTTTCAGGCATAGTAAAAACTTATTTCTATTTTTAACCTATAAAAAACTGATCTATTGATCTTGGACATTATATTATTTGACCTATACATAAACTCCAAGTAACATTATTTTTTAAATAAATGATGAACATATAAAGCTATAAATTTACTTATATATAACATAACCATCAGAGTCTACTATCCATTTTTCAAATTGATTTGCTTTATACATAGGCGTCGAATATATATATATATATATACATATGTATGTATATCTCATGCAATCTTTGCTTTCAGTGCAATGGCGTCTACAGCTACGTCGGGTTTTCTTGATTTCCATGTACTCTCTTTGGACTGTAAAAGGTCGCGTATGTACATGGCGACATATGCTACACAACTCGTCCTGTGTCATAGATAAATGAATTAAGTATTAAAACAACATAAATTAATAAATATATTTATTAATTTAGTTATAAATTTACTCACTAATCGAGTTGTTGGGACACAATTGATATATCAAGACATTCAACTTTCCACTGCTTATCCACGACGGACATATCTATCTGGGTCTGCTCATAAAATCCAATAAACCGCAATAGGATGGACATGAAACACACCAGCGGCTCAAGTGCTTGAAGCCATTTCGCTACGTCAAAATTTGTCAAGGGATCATATACTAAAATTTTTTGATCTCTGAGGCACACCTGACAGAGGACCCAGTGATCTTGATTCAAACAACATGATAGTAGCACCTATAGATTGAAAACATCAGTGCTATAAGACTAGTTCGGATGGTCAAATAATAAATAGTAATCTTTGCACACAACACTTACATTATCAACACGTCACCACGGGACCGATACATCTATCTGACCACACCCGAATACATGACATTCTGAGGGTACCATAGCTGTAGCCGGATCAAATTTTACACCTTTGCCAACATATTACTGATTATAATACATTATTATAAAAGACTGCACGGTAACTAAACATGTTATTTAACTTTAGGGACACATGAAATGAAATTGTAAATGCATATCTAACGAAAATATAAATACTTACAAATAAAGAATTGTCATGGACGACGTATCTAGTATCCTCAGCCTCATTCCACCATTTTTTCCGTAGGTATATCAAATATGTATCGATGTGCTTACTAGTCAACCACATGTTTTCGTTCTGGAAAGTGACTAGTGTGGTCCGTATCACACACCACCCACAACGATGAACCGTACGCCTAAAAATAAAAATAAATAAATAAACATTCATGTAATTTTTCTTACATTTACAACTTGCATAGAAGGATAATTATTCTTTTTTTGAATACCTGAAGTTCAAAGATGTTGAAGCTTTGTATTCATTATAAACCGCCTCTACGGGGTCTACAAACTCTGCCACCTCCTTGACTTGCTGTTGGGCCACTTTCTTTTTCTTTTTTGCTGATTTAGGACCTGTGTATGGCGTCATTAATAATTGATTGATGGACCACCTCATCCTCATAAAGAGATGTCTGACGAACCCCTTCGTCCTTATAGACAAGTGTTTGACAAACCCCCTTGTCTTGATATAGTGCTAGTGGTGTTGTTGGTATTAGTGATAGCCCATAAATGTGCTCCTCTGGGACAAAACTCCCACCGTCATGATTGTCGTCGTCACCGTCGTCGTAATCTGGATCATGGCCACTAGTTGGAAACCTAGGAATTTTTAAATGCTCTTCCACCCGTCTCAGTCTCTTATCGATGTCCTCAACGATCATTAAAGTTGCCTTCTACATCTTATTCATCCTACTTAACTTCTTATAAGTAACTTTCTGTAAATCTACAATGTACTCAAACAACCACTTCATCTGTAGAAAATAATTATATGTATCATTTTACAAAATGAACACAATAACAAAACATTTTGACAGATTCTCCTCTATTTTTTAAGTATACAAGGAAATATAACTAGCATAGAAGAAATTACACTTCATCTATCATGTTTAGAGATTCCTTCTTTTTGTCCGACCCCGTACTACCACACAAAAATGTCCATATCTTTTGCATTTACTGCAATGGATATTCACTGAATTATCATATAAATAGTTTGATTTGTACCACAGGATGGATGTTTGATACATCGTGCGTTTTTTTTTTTTTGAAACTCTGAAAAGGTATCCTCTGATTCTAATTGCATGCTTCGGACGTCTTCATTTGCAACAGAGTGACCCTCAACCTTATCATCACCCTCCACCATGACATTATCCTTTCCACCCTCCACCTAATAATCATCATGTCCCCCTACACCATTATTGTCATCATCATCATCATTATCATCACCATCATCATTACCATCATCATTTACATTGTCACCCTCACTCCCTCCGTCGTCAACTTTATGTACTTCAGCCATAACCAAATGATTCGGAATGAAGGATTTCCAATAATCCGTGTTTCTTTCGATGTTGGTAGGCTTAAGGGTTTACGCAATGCCAACTATCTGTATTATATACATATATATAGTTATACTATAGTGGTATACTTTATATAAATAAGGATAGTTAAAACAAACAATTAATTTAAACCAATTTAGTTTATGTTTGCTACTTACGAGAGAAAAATCATCAAGGCTTTTCGTGTTTGTCGGTATCCTTTTAAGTGACCTTCTCTTAAATATTCACAAATCGTTTTGCAAATACTGATTATTTTTCGATATTTTCTCTCTCAACACCGGGAATAATTTTACCAAACATCATAGTAATACAAAAAACAAACATATAGTTAATATATAACCATATTAGAAAGTAATAAATATTAAAGGTATTAGTTATACCTAAAACGTCAAGACATAACCATAAATATTAATGTTAGACGGTGGGTTTCTGATCCGCTCTTCATTCAATGCCAGGCGGAGGAAGTGCAACAAGACACTATAACATAATCTACCCTAAGGGAACGAGTTTCACCTCTCTGTATTCTTAATTAAGATCCACATAAATTGCGGAATCTTCGTCCTGTCATCCTGTCCCATGAAGAGATGGAAAGCGATCCCTAAATTCGCTAACTTTAAAAGATCTTCATCATTTATTACATCGTCACCTATATGGTCTATATGGCTTCTTGCCTATAAAAAACGTGGTAAACTCGATTATATCCAGCAACACTCTATTAAACCATCGTCATAGGAGACTGTTCTGGTCATTTTGCACTGTATTGAAGATTTTGTGGTCGATGCTCCCAAAAGGAAGTTCTGTAACCAATAAAAACTCCTGTTTTCCAAATCTATATGTTCTCCCACCGATTTCAAATCACATTTCATCGGTGCGTCCACCCACCTTCACTTCTCTAGTAAGACCCCATAATATCATGGAGGTAGCAGTCGTATTGCTGGCAATCTTCAAAATATGTCCAAATGGGCACTCCTTTATGAACCGATCGTACAACTTTATTCTAGTAAAAATGGTAATTATTTTATTAATCAACCTTGAACCAATGTTTGTATTCCCATTAATTTCCTTGAAAAATTTTTGCAAACTATATTTATATCTGAAATTCATCTGTAGGAAAGAAAAACAGCAACAAAAGATCAATATCAGGATGAAAAACCAAATTGATTTTTTACTGTATCTGAAAAATCGATTTTCCTTATTGGTTTTTCAGTTCGGTTATTCACTTTGATTTTTCACATCGATTTTTCAATTCGGTTTTCACTTTGGTTTTTGATTTTTGATTTTGGTTTTTCCCTTCAGTTTTTCATTTCGATTTTTCACTTCGGTTATTGAAAAACCGAAGTGAAAAATCGAAATGAACAATTGAAGTGAAAAATTGAAATGAACAACCGAAGTGAAAAAATCGAACTCAAAAATCGATATGAAAAACAGAACTCAAAAAATCGAACTGATGCCGACAATGCTGTTATGGTTGGAATCAACCATTTTCAACACAAATAAGGCCAAACACAGTCAAACCAACCTAGTTTAAACCAAATACTGATAACCTAACATCTATATTACACAAATATTCAAAATCGCGAATCAAAATAAAAAAATACAATCGCAAAACCTAAAACCATAACTTCGCAACAAAACGTAGCTCTTCAGCGATCGTAGCTCCGTTGGGAAGGTCGGAAACGTGGCTGTTATGGCCGAAAAATGTGGGTGTGAGTCATCGGGTCACAATTGAGTTCAAATCGCACAACACGGATCGGTTTTTTCTTTTGTTCGGTGATGGAAAATGTTTTCCATCGATTTCTGGGCATTTATATAGGTAGGGGTTGTTTCGTAATTTCACATGTCTGTTTTTTATAAAATTATGAAAGTTGAGAGTTTATGGGTAAAAATATGTAGGGGTCTTATGGGTAATTTGGGTATATGATAAAATTAATTTGTTTGAGGGGTTAAAAATAATTTTTTTTTTAAATACGGGGTAAAAACAAAATTGATCATTTTTAAATGGGTATTTATTGTAATTTTTGCTTTTTTTAAAGCCTATAGCTTACGAATTAGAAGGATGAAACCCCAAATCTCATATATGTCAAATGGGATACTAAGCCAATAGCACTAGCAATTTGTATATCCATCAATGTTATTGTTGTTGTCATCGTTGTTGTTGTTGTTATTATTATTATTATTATTATTATTTAGTTGTTGTTATTATTGTTATTATTGTAAATTTAAATTTAGATAAACTGCCTATTAAGGATTTCAATTAACATAAATTGCATGTATATTCCTTTATAAACTACTATTGTCATAATCAAATTAGTTGGGCTGTAAGTAAAATATTTTAGGTATTATATCAAATGTGTATTATCAATTTATCATTGATTATCAATTGAGATAGATTGTCTACAGTTATCAAATTTCAATTGAGATAAATTATATACGATATAAACCAAATACTACATTGGACATCATTGTCGTTGAATTTGGATAAACAAATTTTATAACTATATTGCTGGTGAATTTTAATAAACCATGTATGATATAAACTATGTGTGATTGTCAAAATTTTGATTAAGATAAACCGCCATTGAATTTCAATGAACGGTGTGCTATCAACAATTGCTATTGAATTTTAATTAACTGTATACAATATACATCGTGTACTACCATCGAATTATAATAGATATATACTATCATTGAATTTCAGTACATTATGTAGGTATAAACTGTATACTACCTACTACTATTGCCATTGAGTTTTAATAAACTGTATATGATATAATTTGTGTGCTACTGCTAAATTTTAATTCAAATGACCATAGAATGTAATGAATAGCATATGCCATAAGCTATGTACTAACTATTACCACCATCATTGAATGTTATTGAATTGCATGCTACTTTTAAACTTTAATTGAAATAAATTAAAGTTTACTTTCAATAACATGCAACCTTCATTTGAATTTAAACGAGATAAATTGGATAGTATGATAGCATTAATGGTGTACTATTATAGTAGCATATCTATTTTAATTTTTGTGGAAATTACAAAAAATACCAATCCGAAAACGGTCAATTTTGTTTTTACCCCATATTTTAAAATAATTTTTTTTAACCCCTCAAACAAATTAATTTTATTGTATACCCAAATTACCCATAATACCCCTACAAATTTTTACCCATAAACCCTTAACTATCATCATTTTTATTGAAAACTCACACGTGAAATTATGAAACAGACCCTACATATATATCAGGCCAAAAATGGATCATGGACCAAAAGTAAAACCAAAAACTGACGACCAATCGCAACCCGACGACGCACCACCACCATATTTCGGCCATAACAGCGACGTTTCCGACCTCTATAGTGGAGCTACGACCGCCAACGACTAGTTGTTCAAGTAGAGGTATGGTTTTTTGTTTTGTAGTTCTATTTTTTTATTTTGATTTACGATGTTGAGATATTTGTGTAATATGGATGTTGGGTTATCAGTATTTGGGTTAGAGGATGTTGATTTTACTGTTTTTGCACTGATTTTGTGTTGAAAATGATCGATTCCGACCATAGCAGTGTCATCGGAATCGGATCGGTTTTTCAAATTCGGTTTTTAGAGATTGGTTTTTCGTGTTCGGTTTTTCAAGTTCGGTTTTTTGAGATCAGTTTTCCGTAATCGGTTTTAAGAGTTCGATTTTTCACTTCGGTTGTTTTAAAAATTGAAAATGAAAAACCGATATGAAAAACCAAGGACCAAAGGTTTTCAGTTGAATAACTGAATTGAAAAACCGATGCACTGGGTAATCGGTTTTTCATACTACTTGTAAAAAATTGAATCGGTTTTTAAGATATAGTAAAAAACTGATTCGGTTTTTTAAATATAGTAAAAAACCGATTCGAGATTTTATTGTATCTGGAAAACTAAATTTTCATTCTTAAAAATCAAAAGTAAAAAACTGATATGAAAAATCGAAGACCAAAGGTTTCCAGTTGAATAACCAAACTGAAAAACCGATGCCCTGGGAAATTGGTTTTTCATACACAGTAAAAAATTGAATCGATTTTTAAGATATATTAAAAAACCGAATCGGTTTTTCAGATATAGTAAAAAACTGATTCTGGTTTTTCTTGTATCTAAAAAATCAGATTTTTTCATTCTGATATTGATACTAAGTTGTTGTTTTTCTTTCCTACATATGGATTTCAGATATAAATATAGTTTGTAAAAATTTTTGAAGGATATTAATGTAAATACACATATTGATCAGAGGTTGGTTAATAAAATATTGGTCGTTCTGAGTAGAAGAAAGTTGTTCGACAAGTTCATAAGGGAGTGCCCATTTAGACATATTTTGAAGATTACCAACAATACCGCTGTTGGCTCTGTGATATTATAGGTTCTTGTTAGAGAAGTGGTGGTGGGTGGACGCACTGATGAAATGTGGTTTAAGATTGGTGGGAGAACATATAGGTTTGTGAAGTAGGAGTTTTTATTGATTACAGGACTTCATTTTGGGGGCATCGACCGCGAAATCTTTAATACAGTGCAAAATGATTCGAACAGTCTACTATGGCGATGGTTTAATGAAGTGTTGCCGGATATAACCGCTTTTACCACGTTTCTTGAGGCAAGAAGTTATATGGACCGTGAAGGTGACGCCGTAATAAATGATGAAGATCTTATCAAGTTGGAGAATTTAGGGATCACTTTCTATCTCTTCATAGGGCAGGATGACAGGACGAAGATTCCGCGATTTATGTGGATTGTAATTGAGAACACAGAGAAGTGGAACTCGTTCCCTTGGGGCACATTATGTTATAATGTCCTGTTGCACTCCCTCCGGCTTACAGTGAATGAATAGTGGATCAAAAACCCACCGTCTAACATTAATATTTAATGCTATGTGTTGGCGTTTCAGGTATAACTAATACCTTTAATATTTTATTGCTTTCTAATATAGTTATAAATATATTTGTTTGTTTATAACTATATGTTTGTTTTTTGTATTATAGTGGTGGTTGGTAGAATTATTTTCGGTGTTGAGAGAGAAAATATCGAAAAGCAACCCGAATTTGCAAAATGATTTACCAAGGTGTAAGAGACGGTTACTTAAAAGGACATCAAAAAATGTGAAAAGCCTTGATGATTTTCCTTCTGTAAGTAGCAAACGTAAACTAACTTGGTTTAAATTAATTGTTTGTTTTAAGTATTCTTATTTATATGAAGTATACTAGTATAGTATAACTATATATATGTATATAATGCAAATGGTTGGCATTGCGCAAACCCTTGAACCTACCAATGCAAAAAGAAACACAGATTATTGGAAATCCTTCAATCTGAATCATTTGGTTACAGCTGAAGTACACAAATTTGGCGACGGAGAGAGTGAGGGTGACAAGGTAAATGATGATGGTAGTGTCGATGGTGATGGTGATGGTTATGGTGGTGGTGGTGGTGATGATGATGATGATGATGATGGTGTAGGGGGACATGATCTAGTGGAGGGTGGAAAGGATGATGTCATAGTTGAGGGTGACTCTGTCGCAAATGAAGATGTCCCAAGTGTGCAATCAAAATCAGAGGATACCTTTTCAGAGTTTCGAATAAAAAAGGCACACGATGTTCCAAACATCCATCCTGAGATATAAATCAAACTATTTATATAATTATTCAGTGAATATCTATTGTAGTAAATGCCAAAGAGTTGGACATTGTTGAGTGGTAGTATGAGGTCGGATAAAGAGGCGGAGTCTCTAAATATTATAGACGAAGTGTAATTTCTTTTATGCAGGTTATATTTCCTTGGATACTTAAAAAACAGGGGAGATTCTGTCAAAATTTTTTATAATTATGTTCACTATGTAGAATGATGCATATGGTTATTTTCTACAAGTGAAGTGGTTGTTTGAGTACATTGTAGATTTATAGAAGGTTACTCATAAAAAATTAAATAGAATGGAAAAGAGGCAGGAGACTGAAACGGGTGGAAGAGCATTTACAGCTTCCTACATTTTCGGCTGGTGTCCATGATCTAGATGACGACGATAGTGATGACGACGATCATGACGGTAGGAGCTTTATCCCAAATGAGCACATCTATAGCCCATCACCGGTACCAAAATCACCACCAGTACTACATCAGGATGAGGGGGTCCGTCAGACACCTATCAATGAGGACGAGGGGGTCCATCTGCCACCTATTGATGTGGTCCATTAGCCATCTATTGATACAGGCCCGTCAGTCATCCATTAGAAGATTGAGGAGGTCCTTCAGTCACAGGGTGTTCATCAGTCACCCTATGTCCCAGAGGAGCAAGAGATGCAGTCTAACATTCATAAGGACTTAGGAGGTGTATCAGATGTAGAGGTTGAGCATTGTTGTGATCAGGTAGACAAAGTATATATAATGTGTTACAGTTTGACATATAATTGTAAATCTACAAATCATGTATTTATTTTGCTTAAAGTTACAGGAAGAGGGCATCCAAGAACGGGGCAAACGAAAGACGAAGCCAGCTGCACCTCTATGGACGTCATACATGAATCCTGGGCCAATGAAAAAGAAAAAGAAAGTGAGCCAACAACAAGTCGAAGAGGTGGCGGAATTTGTAGACCCTTATAAGGCAGTGTATACTGAATACAAAACTTCAACATCTTTAGACCTCAGGTAATCCAAAAAAACATAATTATCCTTCTATGCTACCTTCTGAATTATATGAATGACTACATTTTTTTTTTGTTAGGCGTGTGGTTCATCGTTGTGGGTGGTGTGTGATACCGACCACGTTGGTCAAGCTCGAGAACGAAAACATGTGGTTAACTAGTGAGCATATCGACACGTATTTGATGTGCCTACGGAATAAATGATTGAATGAGGATGAGGATACTAGATACGCTGTCCAAGACAGTTCTTTATTTGTAAGTAAATCCGTTACTCATGCATTTACAATTTCATTTCATGTGTCCCTGAAGTTAACTAACATGTTTAATTACCATGTAGGCTTTTATGACAATACATTATAATCAGCAATACGTCAGCAAAAGTGAAAAATTCGATTCGACTACCACTGTGGTGCCCTCTGAATGGCATGCATTCGGATGCGAGTAGATAGACGCCTCAGTCCCATGGTGGGGTGTTGACAATGTAAGTGCTGTATGAGAAAATTACTATTTAGTATTTGATCATTATTTATAATATTATAGTACTGACATCTTCAATCTGTAGGTGCTACTATCGTGTAGTCTGAATCAAGATCACTGGGTCCTCTGTCAAGTGTGCCTCAGCAGCAAAAAATTTTAGTATATGATCCCATGGCAAATGTTGACGTAGCAGAACGGCTTAAGTCACTTGAGCCGCTAGGATGTTTAATGCCCATCCTATTGCGGTTCATAGGCTTTTATGAGAAAACCCAGATAGATATGCCTCCCGTGGAAGAGCGGTGGATAGTTGAGCGTTTGAATAGATCAGTTGTGCCCCAACAACCCGATTGGTGAGTACATGTATAACTAAATTAAATTAATTAATATATTTATGTATTTATGTTGTTTTAATACTTAATTCATTTATTTATGATACAGGACGAGTTGTGGAGCGTATGTCGTCATGTACATATACGACCTTTTGCAGTCCAAAGAGATTACATGGAAATCCAAAAAACTCGACGTACCTACAGATGCCATCGCTCTGAGGGCAGAGATTGCCCGAGATATATATATGTATTCGACCCCTATGTATAAAGTAAATAAATTTGAAAAATAGACAGTAAACTCTAATGAGGATGTTGTTTATAAGTAAATTTATGGCAAGGAAAATTTATATGTTCATATTTTATTTGAAGTATACATTCGAATTATCGAGATTTACAATGCTGAAATCGGTTTTTCAAACTGTTTGAAAAATCGAAAGGTAGTCTGAAAAACCGAAAATGACATTATCGATTTTTCAGGTTGCATGAAAAACCGAAAAAGGCATTTTCGGTTTCTCATGCTCTATGAGAAACCGAAAATGCCCTTTTCGATTTTTCAGGATGGCTGAAAAACTGAATTCGGTTTTTCAGCCATCATGAAAAACCGAATTCGGTTTTACAAACAATTCCCCCTTTGATACGTTGACAACTGAGGTATTTAAAATAAATAATTTTTTTAAATATTGTGTATATATTAAATTTATTTTATTGCTTACTAATACCTTTTTTAAAAAATATATATTTAATTACATATCTTATTTACATAACTTAAAGTATTATATCCCAAAATAAATTTTCGTCTCTAAATTTTGTGAATGTGATATATAGTTACAGTTTTTAATTATTTGTGAATGCGAAATTAATTATGTGAATGTGAAATTTTCATCTCTAAATTTTATGAATATGAATGTGATATATAGTTACAGTTTTTAATTACAATTTTTCATCTCTAAATTTTGTGAATGTGAAATTAATTATTTGTGTATGTGTTTTATAGAAGAATGGACAGTTTTTAATTGATATTTTGTTGTGTATGTGTTGAAATTAATTGGTATTTTGTTGAAATTAATTATTAGTGTATATGTTTAGATTATTCCTTAGTGTATGTGTTTTGTAGAAGAATGAAATTAATTATTAGTGCATTTGACTTACTAAATTAATTTCTATTAGATCAATTATCCTCCCTTTAAGGTCATTTTGATGCGTCAAATTGAATTCAACTATTTATAACACTTGAACTCAAACTAAACTAAATTTTAGTTTTTTTTTTTTCAATTAACTTCTATTCAAATAAAATAATTTTAGTATATGATCTTTATTAATACTTAATTTGCATCCAAATAATATTTGAAAATCTAAACCCTAAATTAAAACAAGAAATGGTAGTATTATTTAGTCTCACCCTTTTGGTAGGATTCATTATTTTTTATACTATCACCAGACATAAAATGATACTAGAATTTGTTCGATTCAACCTAAATATTATAGATTCTAAATAAAATAAAAGATTTGTTGCATATTTATTGAAGCCATTTTGTTACTTCAATGATTTTACGTATAAACATTTCAGTTAATCTAGAATCAATGATTCGATTGGTTTTTACAATAAAAATAAAAAAATCAATCATCAAATTCAATAAATCAATAAGCCAATCATTCACTCAGTCCATACAATAAATTTGGATCAATCGAAATTTGCGTATTAATCAATAAAAAAAGAAAAAAAAATCAATAAATCAATGTTACTGTATAAATTTTCATCGGTTTTCTACTATGCCTTAAAACTCGAAATTGGTTTTGCAGCCACTGTGGAAAACCGAAATCGGTTTTTGACAAATACTGAAAAACCGATTTCACTAACAAAAGAAAACCGATTTCAGCCACTATGAAAAATCAGTGCTGGTGTTTCAGTGTCAATAGAAAATCGATTGGGTTTTTACAGCCCCTCGAAAATCGATACCGATTTTTAACAAATACTAAAAACTGATTCATGAAACCTGTAATTGAAGAAGCAATGTTAACAAGTACTATACTTCATTGATTCAGTTTCATGTCATTTGATCTATATATATTTCATGATATCAATGACAGTGCATTACGAATAAAGAAAACTATCATTTATTCATTCATTCATTAAAAACTAAAATAAATAACGAATCCGATTATAATATATCAATTTAACAAAATAAGTTAAAATATACATGAAACAGATAATTCTACTCATTGTTTTCATTATTATCCACTTCTAGATTTGGAGTAGGAAAGCGTAAGGGACATCGACGTTGGTTGTGTCCAGTCTCATGACACAAGCGGCATCTTCGGGACAGTGGGGTATTCTCATTAACGTTTGTGCTCGTGCCAGCTTCCACATTCATAGCTACGCTCATCTCTCTGCTGATAGAAGTAGGGGGGTTAGGGCAATGAAGAAGGTTGTGCCCCCTCTGACCACATCTTCCACAGTTTTTTCTAATACGATCTTCTCCAGCTGAAGGAATCTGAACCTCCTTTGGCCTATCTTGTTGTTTTTTCCCTATGGGTGGTAGTACAACCATGCTTCTAACTTCCACAGAAACATTCCAACTAGCTAAATTAGGGACTGGATTGATCAGACTTGTATATGCAACTTTTAACCATTCTGTGCAATAATACTGACTGTAAAGTGTATCACAACTAACGCCCTTGAACCTGTACAAATATGAAAAAACCCAAATTTAGGTATCATGATATGGCATAAAAAATCGAAAGCAACAATGTACAATTACCATACTTGGCCATAACATAGGCATGAACACATGGCAATTTATCTAGGTTTCACTGCTTACACGTACATATATGCTTTTGAATATTAACCATCGCATCTCCTTTGCTATGATGCATGACACTGTACGTGAATGGTTCTGTGATGGGATGGACACTACCTTCCAATGATAGATCTTTTGCCAACATGATACGATCGTACACCGCGATGGTAACATAAGTTGTCAGCTTCTCAGTAACAACCCATCTATTATTAAACCATCTCTGCAACACATTTCTTATATATTCATGTGCAGTTGTTATTGGCAAACGGTGTGCTTGCATCATACATTTGTTGAGCGATTTTGCAATGTTGGTAGTCATCATTTCATATCTTCTTTTTGGACAATGTGATCGTGACCACCTGCTCACCCCAGCCTTAACCAAAGTTCCATGTGTCCTCGGATGTAACGCTCGTATTTCTTCCAATATTCTGTTGCATTCCTCAGACATATAACAGTATGCTGCATTGTAAAATGCATTTTCCACATCCGAACGCTTTTTACAATATTGTTTAAGGTTTTGTCATAGGTAAAAAAAACATAACACATGTAGGATGAAAGGAAAAGCTGCTTTCATCTCATTTGATATGCTTTTATGATGATTGAATACAATAAGCAAATCGTCAAACATGCTAATCGCTAATCGCAATTTTTTTAAAAACCAAGTCCATGAATAGTCTGACTCTCCATCAGCAAATCCATAAGTGATGAGATAAATCATCTCCTCTCCATCTTTGCATGCAGTGAAAAAAATCACTCCTTTATATTCACATTTCAAATGAGTTGCATCAATAACAACAACCGGTCTCATATAAGACTGAAAACCCTCAATGGAAGCTCCAAGTGCATTGAAGGAATACAAGAACCTATTGTTTTCATCTCTCTCAATTGCCATCATTGTGCCGGGGTTTGCTAACTTTAACATTTCAAAGTACGACGGAAGCTATTGATATGACTCATCCGCTTGTCCATATGCTAGTTTCTTTGCATATTGTAAAACCATCCAACCTTTGTTATATAAAATATGAACTCCATACTGCTCTAGCATTTCTCCAATCAAACGATTAGGTGTATAAATATCTCTCCCCACCTTTCCTGCATACAATTTCCCGATGACAATAGCCTTCAGACTATTCATATGCGATTCCATGGATGTCTGACGACACGTGTGCTCCGTCTCATACTTCAACATAAACCACATCGAGCAACCCTTTCTACATCTTGCACGAACTATAAAGCTACATGTTTTATCCTTGCAACTGGCCTCAAATTGCTCAGTGTCTGAACGTCTAACCCGATATTCAAACTTCGCGGTTAGAGCATATTCTCCAATGACTATACTCATTTCTTCTTTACTATTAAAGAATGCTCCCTTATACAACGAACCACGTTGGTAGACAATTGACATAGCACTTGAAGTAGCCTCAATGTCGCCTAGTTCAACACCAAGAACAATCTAATATGGTTGTAAAAGATTGTTCTCAAATTGTAAACCTAAAAATCTTATTTCTGGAAACCCTTCTTCTTCTTCAGAGACATCATCAAATCGAGTTTCTTCGTTATCACTATCTTCAGTTTCTTATTCGTCACTATCCCGTATCCCATCATTATTATCATTTATGTCCCAATCTTTATCATCAGTACCATAATTCATATAGTCATCGTTAACGTCGCAAATGGGACTTTCTGTAGATGTGAATGGGGTGACAGCAGTATCAACCTGATTGCTTCCAATACCTGAAGTAAGGTAAAAATGACTTTCAACCATACGGGGTTTTACAGTTCTTGACGTATCCGGCTCGTCATGTCTTCTGTCTGGTATTGAGTCAGTGACAATCGGATGAACAATATGCCTACTAACCTTAACTCCAAAATCTTTTGCAATCTTATCTACATAAATCTCTTTAACATCAATATTTCTTATTGCCGTTAAACCAACAACACCAAGATCGGACATGATGCAGATCTTTTTAACTTTACCACTTGTCACACTTTGTAGTAAATAATGTATACGAATATCCCACCTTCTTCTATCAATACTAGTCTCTCTGTACACAACATCCATTAATAATGAAAAACTACTATTTTTGTGCACCCCACACATGATCGACTCACCTCGAATGTAATTACATCCATTCCACTTTCCATTAAAATTGATTACAATCGTCTCTTGAGCCATTCCTGTAACGTTCAAATCAAATAATACTATTAATAAATTAAACATTTCAATAGGACAACATTACAAAATAACAATCTTATCTAATCAAATTTAACACTATAAATCAATACCCAGCATCAACAACTCAAGAAATATCATAATTATGCTAATAATGCGTTCAGTTTTTAATTGGACCTTGACTGTTGAAACCAGTTTTTTTCTCAACTAAAATGCATTGATTGTACACTCACAATACTCTCCACTCAAATATAATCAAATAAAACAATCATATTTCACAACATTCCAAACACAAATATAGCAGTCACTAAAAAAATTGTTAATTTCGGGTTTTCAGGGTATCGATTTTTCACAACTATTCTATCGATTTTTCAGTAACCGATTTTGATTTTTAGTGACTAAAAACCGTAATCGGTTTTTAGGTCACTTAAAAACCGATACTGGTTTTTTAATGACTGAAAAACCGATGGGCCTCTTCACTCGGTTTTTCAGTGCATGAAAAATCGATTATCAGTCGTGAAAAATCGATTTCGTCGCAGATTTTGTAGTTTCCATCGCAGATCACGATTATCAAAACCATCACAGCCAATACATTTTTATAGTCTTTTAGCACGCAAATATGAACAAAATAATTCAAAAACTAACTGAAAAAACATATACATTACCTTTTGCACTCAAATGCTTCAAGAATCTTCTAATATTTTAATGAATGAAGCTTGAACATTAAAAAACCTTCAATGGCTATTGTGAGGAAGAAGAAGAAGAGGAAATATGATATCAATGGTATATCAAATATCAGAAACCATTAATGGGGAAGGATGGAGAAGAGAAAATATGGAGGATATTGTGAGGAAGAAGAATGTTAGTTTCGTAATTTCAATGGTGGGTATTTGGGTAATAGAAACTTAAGGGTATTTTCGTAATCTTGGGTATATAATGAAAATAATTTGTTTGAGAGGTCAAAAACAAATTTTATTAAAAATCTGGGTAAAAACAAAAGTTTCCTTTTCATTGGGATAAAAACTATAAATTTCCCTTATTTTTTTTACATTGTTGTTTTTATCCTAGGGGAAGAGACAAGTAAAGAAAGTATATATATGGTAATAAAAAGCAACAACTATATAAACAATATGGTAACTTAATAAAATATGGAATATCTATATTAAAGCAATACAACGTATAATTTTGTTTTTCATGTCTAGGTATTATGAATCCAATTTATTCCTCCCATATATATGTCTTCCAGTTTAGAAAATAATTTCCTATTCTCCTTCTTATACAAACACACATACACGCATACATAAGTACACATATTTCTTTTTCCTTTTTCTATTCCTATAAATCTATACTTCACCCACACTTTAAGATATGATTTAATTTTCACAAGAGCAAACTCTATCTGGTTAGTGTATATCTAAGTTGGAGAGACAAACATGGCACGTCATTCATCAACTCCTTCTCAAGAAATTGAACTAATAGAGGTAAGCAAAAGCTACATAAAAAAGAATCAAGTTGTTTCTATCACATTAAGTTTGTTAAAATCTTATATATTAGGGTTTTATTTGGTTTGGTGATGTCCTAACACATATAAATCGTTATATGATTCCTATTATTCTCTAAACAAGGTTATTTGAAGATTTGTGATAATCTCTATCTTTGAATCTCAAATTGAGTTATAGTGTGACTTTGTATTGTAAGGATTATTGTTTCTTTTTTTTTTTTTTATCCTTATTTGCCAACAAGTCAATTGGTTTTCTTTTAAAATGTTTATAATTAGTTTTATATATATATATATATATATATGATCTAAGATTTTTCATAAACTTAGTAATTAATTACATATATTAAGCTTATGATTATGTTTTAGATTTACTATTAGCCTCAATTGCATGTGAAACTTATAATGAAAATGGATTAGAAAGTCAACCATAAGAATCCTAGCAAAGAATCATTGTTTGCTTGTATAAATGGTTTAAACACTTAACTAAATTGCTAGAAGATTTTATAATTGTTTTAACATTGGTTTTAGCATCCATTATTTCTTCCTGTAACCATATCACTTTTGTTTACTTTTGTTCCACACTTGGAGAAAAATGATTGATCATTAACTGATTTTTGAAACATAGGAAAGATATCGTTGGAGGAAATGAAATATTTTCATAGGAAAGATATCGTTGGAGGAAATGAAATATTTACATATGCATATATATTTGCATCACTATGTTAAACTCCACATTACAATGACATAAATGATATACTTCTAGTTATTTTTCATCAGTAATTAACTTTATTTCTTGTTTATTTGAAATCTCTAACGTACCATTTATTCATTCATTGATGATGATGTTTAAGTATTTATTAACAAACATAATGTATAGTTGTGAAATGTTATAGTTAGTGATTGATCATGTACTTATTCTCTTTTTCCTATTTAACAACTTGTTTATAAATACAATGACATGAGCTCTAATCTACCCCATATATATATATATATATATATTAGTTCACCAAATTTAATCAAATCATTAATTGGATATGCAACAATCCGTTACCTTTAAAGCCACGAAATTTCGTTAAATAGGGGACTTGAAGAAGGTTAAGAGAGCTTGATTCCATGTATCCAAGTTCATCTTGCATTTTGTATCATTGATTAATTTATTTATAATCTAAATTCTCTTATGCTAGTTGTTCTTTTTATATGTTCTTCCTTGTACTCGTCTTTTTTTTTTTTTTTCATTTTTATTTTGAGCAATTAACTTTCATTTTGCTACAATGGAAGGGTGAAGCTCTTGGCATGAAAATATAGATTTATTTAGCTCTTAAAATGATCTTGAAGTTTCCATTTCTTGGTTTATATATGTTAATAAGTTCTTATTATATGTAATATTGTTTATCCTTTACGAGTTCTATATAATCATGATTCCTTTCTTTTGTAGGTGGGAATCTTGGCAAATTGTGGACAATCCTTGTCATAATATATATGTGATTTTGTTTAGAAATGTACGGTTATACCGACACGATCCTCTGGGTAAGGAATCTTGATTCATTATAGTTGATTGGCACAATGAGTAGTAGACTTGAATTTTGAGGTAATTGAATTAGATTTGTGAATGTAACATGGTGTTGATGTCATAGGATATGATCTTGATTTATTTATTTGTTTCCAAAGAGTATGAATAAAAAATGATAAAAATGTGTGATTAATTGTTCATTAGTGGATATTGATTTGTTATTTGAAAGATAAGAAGATTATTGGAAGTGTAAGAGTTACATAAAATGATTTATTAGAATTTGTCGAATGTTGTGATAAATATGATGGCTAATAGAAAAATTATGAGGTGAAATGATTGGTGGTGTTTTTTTTTTTAAAAAAAAAGAGAATGAAATGGAAACAAAAAGGAAAAAAAAAAAAATCAGAGCAATAGTCAAGCAAGTTGATAAGCATGATAATGAGACAAAAGAGAGGGTGTGTGTGGACGTAAAAGCAAAAGAGAGACATGTGTCCATTCCTAAACCAAGTAAAGAAGGTGATGGTGATAAATATTTTAATATATAAAAGAGACAAGTGTCATACACAAGGTTAATAAGTAAAAGCAACAAAAAATAAAAAAGGAAAGCAAAAGAGACAAAATGAAGTCTATAGCCGAGAATGAGAGGGAGGGCATGAGATAGTGTCATTATTTTTTTTAAAAAAAAAGGACATGTGTCCATCAAAGATGCAATACAAAGAGATTAGAGTAAAAGAAAAGCCAAAGAAAGCATGAGATACACAATTGAAGAAAAATAAAAGAAGAAGAAGAGAGAAGGAAAATAGGAAAATGAGTGATTTAAATATTTGGGTGTCCGATTTAACTAGATAAATGATTTTTATTTCAATAAGATTTGGAATCCAGAAAATTTATTTCAATAAGTTTTGAATTGAGTTTATATGATTTTAGGATGGATCCAAGATTATAAAAAATCAAATAACCTGTTTTAGATCCAGATTTGAGTAAAAGAGTTATATGAGTGAATTATTTGTTTAAATCAAATTAATTATTTACAGTTATATATTTCAAATTTTATTTACTTAATTGCTATAAAAAGAAAATTATTTAATTAGTTTATTGATTTAGTGATTATGTATTATGATTTATGATTTGATTATAAAATATTTATTATTGATAATTATATTTATATTTAGAAATTGAGTTATACAATTTGTATATAAAAATGATTTGAGATTTGCAAACGAATAAAATTAGGTTTTTAGAACACCAATAATGTACCCCCCCTTTAACAGTAAGACAGACTACATATGTGTGAGTTCCATAGTAATCCAGCACATATATGACAGATGTCAGAAAAGTCATTGAATTGTCAAGAGAGTCATTGAATCGCTCAATACGTATATGATAGATGTTATCACTCGTTTTACGTGTATATTGAGTATCTATATCAGTATGATAGATTTGTCTGGATATTAGTTGGTGTAAATTTTCATATTACAGATGTTACATGTTGAGTTAGATCATTACAATAAGAGATTTATAGATCATCAGTTTTATAGAAAGAGATTTGATAAAAAGTTTCTGAAATTATATGAGATTATTTATAAAATAGATTTAATAAGTTATTAAAAAAATTTTGAATAAATTATTTAATAAGAAAGAATATATATGTTTCATTATATCACATTTCAACCTTTTTCTAGCATACTTTTTACAAAATAGATTCAGAATGATTTATTATTGTAAAGTTGTAAAGAAGATTTATAAAGAAATTTATAGTTTCATTGTGATATAAGGTTTAAATTCATTTTTATTTTTCAGATATGAAATTATATGAATCATTGAAGAGTATTTATTATTACTAAAAATATGTTAACTTTTATTTAGAATTTTCAAAAAATTTATATTCGTTTATTGGACGTTAGCACTCATTTTTTTATAAATCCACTGTAGCTCGTGAAGATTATTGCAAATCGTAAAAATGATCACATGACGATGAACAGTTGAATTTGTGCATATTATTTCTTTTATTTACCAAATTTTCTAAATGTGTTTCAAAAATACTTTTACAAATGAAATATCTTTTTCAAGTATTCTATGAATATTTTATATATTTAGTCTATAGGTTCAACATGAAAAATATATATATTTTTGATTTATTTAATTTATATTTTGTTCAAAGTGATTATTAAAATTATAATGATTATTTTAAAAAAAATTTAGTACATCTAAATTTTAATAAAAAAGACTAATTTTTACATGATTCTTCCAAATACGAAATAGATGATGAGATAGGTCCTTTCAATAAAGATGGGTTTCTTCATTTGGTCTCGTTAAAGCGAGAATAGAGCATCTGTAAAAGACAAAAGCTTAAATTTCAGCGCCAAAACCCCGAGGAAGTTTCATCGTTATTCACGCCATTACTAATATACAAAGTTTGATGTCCACGCTTACGGGGCCCACGCACCAAATATCTTTACCCATTGGGTTCATTCGCTTATTGACTTTACACTTTTCATTAGTCTCAATGATCATATAGTAATCTGTCATCCAACTATTATGTTAATGGAAATAAAGATAGAACTTTAATTTGTTTAATGGTTTTTTTTAAAGTCTACCATTACATGTTTTTCTCATAAACGGCTTTAATTAATTTTTCTATAATAATGCTTCTAAAATTCAAAAAGCTTTACTTACTTTTTATTTTATAATAATGCTCACCCTTATGCTTTCTCATATAGTATTACATCACGGCTTGGATTCATGGCTAGTTATTAATTATTAATAGTTGTTATATTTATGCAGCTTCTTCGCTGTCAATTTCAGAATGACATTTTCTTTCTTAAAATTCAATGACCGCCTATAGAATCAACTACTTACAACCCAGTTTATACTTACAAGAATCAAACACATTTTTTTATTTTTTTAGTTTTTGGCCCTTTCTATAATATCAGTCTTGTGTATATATTTATAAAAAAAATAAAAACAATATTATAGCACAGTAACTAATTCATTGTACTGTATATAAAATAGTAATATTGTCATTGACATCCATTTTTTTTTTTTTTCTGAAATGACGATAGCCTATTTGTGCAGTCACAACATTATAAAATTTTAATTGATATATATATATTTGTAGTGTGGTGAGCACAAATCGTCAAAATTCAATATAATAAATTAAATGAATTCCTATTATTAACTGTAACACCACCATGCAATACGGTCTGGGGTCCTAATTCAGAGAAGGACCTAGTGTAAGTGTCTAAGAAACTAGATTACTTTAATGGAGGTGCTTTAAAGCGAATAAGACATTGGCATTTTTGCCTCAAAAGGAAAAAAAGGATTTTCTTCCTGTCGTCTCCTTACGGCAAGAATCGAGTATCTGCAAAAGATAAAGCTTAAATTTTTGAGCTGGAGCAAGTTTTGTCGTTATTCACGCTGTTACTAATAATAAACAAGGCTTGAGGTCCACGCTTATTGGGCACATGCACCAAGTATCTTTACCGGCCGTTTCCTCAGTTTATTTGCTTCTTCGGCTTTACATTTTTCATCAGTCTCAATAATCATAGAGTATCGTGTCATCCGACTATTATGTTAACGGAAATAAAGAAAGAACTTTAATTTGTTTAATGGTTTTCTTAAAGTTTACGATCACATGTTTTTCACATAAACAACTTCAATTAATTTTTTCTATAATAATGCTCACCTTTATACTTTCTCATATAATATTATATCACGACTTGGATTCATAACTATTTAATAATTATTAATGGCTGTTATATTTATGCAGCTTCTCCTCTACCAATTTCAGAATGACATTTTCTTTCTTGGAACTCAATGAACACTTACAGTGTCAACTATTTACAACCTAGTTTGTACTTGCAAGAATCGAACAAACATCTCTTTATTATTCTTTTCTTTTTCTTTTTTCTTTTTTTAAATACCTGATACCAAATCAAATGTTTATTAGGACCTATAGATATATTCGATAAGCATGTAGCCCAAAAATCTATCGGGATCTACAGATATGATCTGTTTAGTATGCAGCTCGAAAATCTATTGAGACCTATAGATATGATCTATTTAGTGTGCAACTCAGAAATTTATTCTCAAGTTAGAAGAAAACTATTCATAATTAGTGGAAAAATTGCTGCTCTTATGGTGACCCTGAGATTTGAACCATGTACTTGCTTAGAGAAGCAAGGCAAGAGAGGCAGACGCCATTGCGTCAATCTACCAAATTTGTTTTTTCTTTGTTCCTTTTCTTTAATACCAGTCTTGTTTATTTATAAATAAAAAAAAAAAAAAAATTACCAATATTATAGCACAATAATTAATTTGATTGTACTGTATATAAAAAAGTAATATTGTCATTGGACATCCAATTTATTTATTTATTTATTCTGAAATGAAGGTAGCCTATTTGTGTAGCTGCAACTATATAAAATTTCAATTGATAATATATATATATATATATATATATTAAAATTATTTGTTGTGTGATGAGCACAAATCGTAAAGCATAATGTACAATTGATTATAATAACAATTATAAATCCCAATTGTAAACTTTAACACCGCCATCCAATGCATTTTGAAATTCTCGTTGAGTCTAATAACAATTTAGATTAAATGTTTATACTATAGGTGGTAAAAAAAAAAAAAAAAAACTTTATACGATAGCATTATTTAGGACAAGAATTTGGGATAAATATTTGGACTAATCTATTGCTACTAATGGGTATAATCTAACAAGTCTTCTAGAGACTTCTCTCTAGAGCTCTCCAAAGAGAGACTTCTTAGAAACCATCGTCTCTGGTTAGACCTACAATCTACACCAATTTCTTTGTCATTTTCTTCTTGTTTCCTACTTTCTCTCGACAGCTTCTCTAGATCTAGGGTTTTAAGGGTTGGATCTAGAGATTTCTGGATCCATTCCTTAAAACCTAAAACCATGTATAGTGTTGGGTCCTTCTTGGAGTGTCGATTGGCCGATTCTCTTCTCTTTCACATCCTCCTCTTCTGTTCTTGAGAAGGTTTTGGGTTTTTTAAAGGTTGGTCCAAATGACTTTTGGATCCAACCTCTAAAAGTCTTTTATTGTATAGGTTTAGAGGTTGACGACTCAAGTTTGAGAGAAGACTGGCAGATCTTAAGCCTCTTTGTTGACCATAACTTTCAGTGATTCCTGGACTCTTCTTTTGCTTATAGCAGAGCAAACAGGGTCCCTTATCTATTTTAGTGGCTATTTCTAGTTCTTTGAAGGTTTCTAGGTTGTAGATTTTATAAAGATTTCAACTATTAGCCGTTTTTGTGGAAATGCTTATCTTCTCTTTGTTTTAGTGTTGTTGGTTGTAATTTATGGCTTAGTTTTTATATGGATGGACTGGATTTAGCGTTATGAGACCATTTTCCTTGTTTTGGGAATCATCCGATATTCCATATTTGGCCATCTGTACTACCTTATATGTGAAGATTGATCTAGTAGCTTGTGATTTGAACTTATGTTGTCCCAAATTTGATTAGGTTCTTAGTGATTGTATTTTTGTTGTTCTCGAATTTAGGATGGTTTAATGAAACTCTAGTATTTAAAAAAAAAAAAAGTATTGTTATGGGTAATTTAGCGATCAGATTATTCGGGTCCAGGAAGATCTACAGTGTAGACCCAATGGCCCAAAGGCTCAACAATCCGTCATTCTTCCAGTCCACCTTCCCAATAGGGGACTCATTCGTCAGACCTACTCTCTATTTTTTCAACATGCCCCAAGTCCCCTTTATGATTGTCAGTCTGTTCGTGAATAAGTGTTGATATTTGATAGCCGTTCTGTTCGCCTAGGTTGATCGTCAGTTCTGTTCGCTTAGGTTGATCGCTAATTTTGTTCGTCCAGGATGATCGCCAAAGCTGTCCGCTGAATCTGATAAGCTAAGCTATTCGCCTAGCCTGTCCACCATATCTGTTCGCTTAAGCTATTCGCCAATGGGTGATCGCCAAACCTGTTTTGTCCGGACTTGTGCGTTCAGAATTGTTTGTCTGGATTGTTC
This sequence comes from Dimocarpus longan, assembly GCA_022984855.1. Taxonomy (NCBI): domain Eukaryota; kingdom Viridiplantae; phylum Streptophyta; class Magnoliopsida; order Sapindales; family Sapindaceae; genus Dimocarpus; species Dimocarpus longan. The sequence goes on from CM041022.1 coordinate 5,030,856, forward strand.
GGTGATTTTTGGGCATGCCCGTGTACCTGCTCATTTATGAGATTGCTCGCCTATTATTATGATCAGTCGCGAATGTATTAATTCATGATCTGTCTTCTTTACTCTCAAAATGTCTAGTTCATCAGAAGCTTATCTGTTCACCAGTTGGACTGAATATTCTGTCTGCAAGAAAGTCCATCTCAATCGTGCCCCCCTAGAATCACGAGCCAACAGAAGTCAAAGGTGCCATGCAAGATACCACTCCAAGCGTACCATGCACGCCACATTCACCAGAAGCTAAAGCCAAGATTTCGGTAGCCTCTGATGACCCGTACAGATCAGTCACTTGAAATTGCTCTCGGGCAGACCTCAGAAGTGACAATATCGACCGCATTTAATATATTTTCGATCGCATTTAATGCATTATCAGCTGCATTAAATGAAATCCTGACGCACTAAATGCAGCCCATCATTGTGTTTTCAGTTTACTGTATGCTTTTGTCTTATTCCATTTTACTGTAGCTCCTCCCCTTTCTCTATAAATAGAGGAGGATTTTCATTGTAAAGGCAGTGACAATCTTTTTGAGTGCCGATACTCTGTCGAAATACTGAGAGAGTGAACAGTGGATGTAGGCATCTCTTTGGGCCGAACCACTCTAAAATCTTCTTGTGTTTCTTGCTCTTTGCCTATGATCTCCTCTTATTGTTTCACTTTTACTTTACACAATCCACATCAATTGCCAGGAACTGCAGCTTGGGTCCAAAACGAACCTCGTTGACTACAGAGCCAAATCCGGACGTCAACAAGTATTATCTAACAAAGCTCAGTAGCAATATGGAGCCTTTGTCTAAGGCCTCATATTTATCCAAATTTTGGAAGGTTCCAAAATAATTTTGTGGTTTTTATTTAAAAAGAGTAATTTTTTATATAAATTATTATTGCAATAAATCAGAATTCTATCTTAAAAAATTAATTTAATTTCTAAAGTAATAATGAGAGTTTAAATGATAGTATTCTTTAAATAAATGAGAGTTTATTTTTCAAGGTATTGTTGATTTCAATATTTTAGACATAAATGATATTTATCCTAAAGTCAAATGATAAAATATAAATGGAAAGAAAAAAATCTTGGGCAATATAATATCTTTGAAAAAAAACCTAGTCTGATACGCAATGGCACCATGGACGAAAACCTAGTGTAAGAAGCTAATCTCGCCATCGCCGTCTTTCGCCCTTTTTTAGTTTGCTACTGTGCCAGGAAGACTATTATTAAATGAAAGCTCTCTATTGGAATTGTAGGGGTATCTATTAAAAAGATATTCAACGGGACTTATGTGATTTTTGACCTCATCATAGGCTAGATTTTCTGTTTTAGGCTGATCCTTTTTGTTCTTTTGATGGTGTTGATTCTTGATATTCCTTGGGGTTCACTTTACTTAGCTTGAATAATCACTCCCTTCCAAATTTGTGGGTGTTTGTTTTTTCTAATATTCTGGATGTTTCTATTTATATGATTTTTTCTCAGCAAGTCACGATTTCAGTTTCTTTCAATGAGACTTTAATTTTCTTACCTTTTTCTATGGTAGTTTTAATTATGTTACTCGTCTCTCTCTTTGAATTCTTTACTTGACATGATTGATGTTAGATTTCCTTGGTTGGTAGTTAGCAATTTCAATGCTATTATGGGTCATCATGAGACCACAGCGTAGTTAATAAATGCTCTTTTAAAGATTTTGTGGCTACCATTACAGCTGGTGATCTTTAAGAAATTCAAAACAAATGAGCTTTCTACTATAAAGTGAGGTCCTCATCACGTGGTATTTCCCTTTCCAAATTGGATAGATCTTTTGTTCATCTTCTTGATTATTAGACAGCTGCCTTGAACATCACTCTCCCTAGACTGCATTTGGATCATTTGACAAGCCCCTTTCTAACTATACTAGTTAGGGACCTGCCCGGCATCCCACAGTGACTTTCCAGTTGAGATCTGTTCCGGTTGGGAAGTTCCCGTGGAGCTAAGCCTATTCCTCATCTGAAAATACTTTAATCTAAAAATGGGTAGGAATTTTGTTCGTTGAAAATAATTTATGAAAAAGAGTTTTACGGAAATCCGGCAGCACAACGGCTGTTTTTCTAAAATTTTCACCCTGTAAAATCTTCACAAAACCTGTATAAATTCATTCGATATCTTTATCAAACTAATAGGCCTCAGGCCCTTTTTCAGATACTCAACATGCTTAAAATATTCAATGATATGGAAAGCAACTTAATTAAAATTTTAAACATCATGCATGATATTCACAAAAAAAATCCTTTATCCAAAACAATATTTACAAAACTTGAGAAATCTGAAAACGATAGTAAATGCAGTACATGATAACTTGTCTAAAACTAGTGCAGCGTGGTCGCGTCTGAGCTCACCTGTACGTCCGATGAAGATACTTCCACCTCGTTGCTCGTTCCTGCACCTGAAAAGGATTTTAAATAAAACATAAAATAATAGTGAAAATAACTCAGTGAGTGAACATAATAATAAATTCTGCTTTCATTATTATTTTGAAAACGATACAGTTTATTTAAGCAAAAGATTCTAAACTAACGTCTATTGACGCATTTCATTTCTTTACTAACTTAGAAGGGTGACTCTAGAAAAACTCATTCTCTTAAGCTCTTAAGTTAAAAATCTATATGACATGAAGTACTAGAAATTTTTTGTTTGCGTGTGCTCAGATGTGGGAACTTGGGATTATGATTCCTCCCGAATATTAAGCCGTACAGGAACTTATGATTACGATTCCCTCCGTCTATTAGGCATATGAGAACTTGGGATTACGATTCCCCCTGTGTATTACCATACATGCATAAGGTACCTCAGACGGGTTATGCTAGAGGTCAAGATAAACTAAAGACATTTAAAAATCTTTTAATACACTTAAAACTTTTAGAATTATCTCATAAGTGTTTCGCTTTCTAGTTACGGTTTAAAACCGAAAAACTTGCTTTCTAGAGTAAAAACTTAATTATTTGAAATAACATTCTCATGTATCTTCAAGACTAAATACATATATACAACTATACATGCATTAAAAGGAAAGCGATAATATTCTAAAATGTTACTTGAATAACATAATAATCATAAACTAAAATAGTATCGCATTAATAATTTCATATAACATAATTCGCGAAAGCTTTATAAAAATGCACACTCACAACTGGCTTCCAATAACTGATCAAACACTCCTGATATAGCTCTCGTCCGCTCGTCAGTTCACCTACAATTGGTTTCGATCGAGTTTTTGTTAAAACACGACTCGTGCACAAACTAAACTTAAACCACATGAGGATTTCTAATCATGACAATTCAAGTGATTATTCTCACATGATAACAATACGGAGCACTAATATTCGCACGCGGAAACTGTCTCGAACAAATTCATTATCGCAACATAAACTACTCGAAACTCTACGGTTACAAAACCAACAACTATGTCATTCGAAACCAAAATAACATCTTTGGCATCACATTCTAATGGATTCAATAAAAAGAAGATTCAAAGCTAAACGAATAACATAAAACTTACGCGATTTCACTAGTTATTGCGAATTATCGTTTCTAGCGTTTCGCGCGATTCTTTCGTTTCCAATTAAACTTATTGTCAATTTCTACTCATGACTTTACTTAAAACACGGCAAACGAATATTCAAACACTTTAAAGCATAAACATGAAAAATATGGCAGCAAGCTTAACGAATATCCATTTCCGATTTCAACTCCGAAATTTTGACAATTTAACGATTTCGCGCAAAACGAAAACTATCCGATTACCTCAAATATATTTCAAACTATCCTAACATCAACTTTAACTCTTTAACAGCTTAATTACGTCTCGAGGCAGCGAGATAACATCATAAACATTTTCATATTCGGCAACGAAAATCACAAACTAAAAACATTCGCATTCGCGGAAAACTCAAGCAAATCGCTCGAAAACAATTTCTCAATATCCGAACGACTATCCGATACTTTAAAACATACCAATACTAACCATTTTCCACGACAACGAACTCGAAACTAAAAGTATAACATAACAGCCCTTAACTTTCCTATAACAGCCCGTACTTGAAACGCAACGAAAACAATCGATGACAATTTCATTCCAAAAACACAACCGGACAAAAACGAGCAAACATCCGCACTAACGAGGTTCTCAATCCTAAACCCAATCATAAATCATCAATTATCAACCATATCTCAATTCTAAATATTGTCCATCCAAACTAAAACCATAAAATCAACTTACCTCACTAAAATCGCTCGAAAGTTTCGAAAATCACTCGCGAACAATCACGACGACGAGACGACGCTCACGTAAGCTCACGGTAGCAAGCAATCTCCTTCCACCAGCAAGTTGTCTTCCCTTGATGTTGTTTCAGTTCAGGTCCCAATGGTTGTGCTCGGCCTGACTTGATAGCAGCTGCTCGGTAGCAGCCCACACAACAGCGACAGCAGTAGCACGACAGCAGTTACAACTGCGACGACAGTAGCAGCACGGTAGTGGACACGGCAGCAACGACAGCACTTCAGCTCACGGTCTGACCCCTCCTTGCTGCATGCATGATCAGATTCGCTCCTGGGTTGCCTGGATGACACATGCAACTGTTGGTTGAAGATGCTGCCACTCCTTTAGTCCCTTTACAGCTCACGGCTTCAGCTCTTCAGTTCACGATCAGCTCGACCGGCTCATTTTCGCTTGCATGCACGGGCTGGTGTTCTCAGATCTGGTCTTCTCCTTCAGTTTTGCTTCATCTCAGTTTGAAGACAGCTCCCTCAATATCTCGATCACTCTCTCATTCTCAATCTCTCACTCTCGGTTCTCTCTCAAAATGGCTTTTGGTTTTGCTTGATGATGCATGGAGACCGAATGGTGAGTTCTCTCTCAAGATGGCTTTCGATTTTGCTTCTCTATTCTCACATACTCTCTCGGTCTTGACTTGGTGATCGAATGAGGATTAGGAGAGCTTACTTTACATTTAATTTCCTTTCTTGATTTTCCATTAACTTATATATATATATATATATATATATGGCCTCTCTTAATCCAACACTTGTCATTGATCAATCCTTGCATGTGTGACACATGTCACAACATGCTCCAATTTTGTTTTATTATTTCTCCTGTGCATTCTCCCATTTTTTATTCCGAAATCGAATCCATTCCGTCCGTCCGTATGGGAATCCGCTTTTAATTGCTTTCGCCATCAGAATTATTTTAAAATTTTGAATCCGTCTTCACGAACTAGAATTTATTTTTATTATTCTAAAATAATTATTCCGAACATTTTCGGACTCGATGATTATATTTTTCCGATCGAATGCGATCCATCGGAAAAATATTTCGCTCTCCGACGAACGAGGTTTTGGGTTTTATATCATTATCTTATCTTGGTTGTTTGTAGTGGTTATGATTCTCAATGACCTCATCCTTTCAGATTTCAGAGTATATGGACTTCTCATGTTTCATTTATAAATATAGTTAAAGCTTCTTAGAATGTCTCTTTAAAAGGTTCTCCTATAAGCATTATTTTTTGTATGCCGAAGCTTATCAAGGCTGCTTTAAAACTTTGGAACTGGGAGGTTTTTGAGGATCTCTCTCTTCCCATTTATTAGGCTATAAATAAAGTTATGCATATTCAGAAGCGCCTTAGTTTAGAGGGTGTTTCTGACTCATTTTTCTGTACGGAGACTAATGCTTTATCTAAGTTAGATGTTGCTTTAAAGCAACGAGATATTTATGTCAATGAGAAAAGTTATATGAAGTGGTTATAGGATGGAGATTGCAACATAAATTATTTTCATTCACTTTTAAAAAGGATGAGAGCGATGAAATCTTTATCGATCCTTCGTATTAAGGATGATAATGTTTTGAACCATCGTCATATTGCTGATCATGTGGTTTCTTGCTACCAAAATCTTTTTCAGTAAGCTGATGATTTGAACTTTGATCTATCTTTGATTCAAAAGTATGTTCCTTCCCTTATTTCGGTGGAAGAAAACTTTGGTCTTATTCGTGCTCCTATTGTTCAAGAAGTGAGAGGTATTGTCTTTAATATAGATCCATTGAGTGCCCCTGGCTTGGATAGTTTTATAGGCATATTTTATACACATTGTTGGGACATAATTGGTAAAGATATTACTGCTATTGTTCATAATGTTTTTTGCACTAGTATTGTCTTTCTTGGGATTAATTCGAACTTTATTGTTTTGGTTCCTAAGACCCATGAGGCTATCTTAGTGGATCCATTTTGACCTATTGCTTTATTCAACCTTCCAGATGATCATCAATAAGGACCAAAATTCTATTTGTGCTCGAATTATCTCTCCGAATCAATTTGGTTTTTTGCCTAGTCGATAGATTGGAGAGTGTATTGTAGGAGTTTTAGAATGCTTTAATGTCTTTTCTAATACTAGTCGAAACAGTCGTATGGTTTTGAAGATTGACATTTGAAAGACTTTTGTTTCAATCAGTTGGTCTTTTATATTAGAGATGTTATAGTGCTTTGGATTTTCTTTTACTTTAATCAATTGAGTTCTGTCCATTTTAAGTTAGCAAGAATTTTGGTCCTTATTGATGATTATCTGGAAGGTTATTTTTCATGTTCTCGTGGAGTCTGGTATAGAGATCCCCTATCTCCTATATTCTCTTTTGCCTTGTTGAAGATTTCTTGAGCAGATATATATCTCATATGGTTTCTTTTGGTCTGCTTCTCAGCATATCTAATCCAATAAGTGTAAAAACTCTTTCTCATTTTTTATATGTTGATGATATCTTTTTGTTTTGTCATGCTTCAATTTCTAATATTAAGGTTATTATCAAGGCTTTTAAGGTTTATAGGGATTTCTCTAGTTAGCAGGCTAATTTATTTTATAAATGGTGTTCGACCTTCCATCGTAGATGATATCATATCGCTTAGTGCTATGAAAAGAGACAGTTCTTTATTGACTTATCTTGGTGTTCCTATTTTTCAAGGTGCCCCTTGCAGACAATGATTTTTGTCCTTGGCCAATAGAATTCGTCTAAAGCTTCAATCTCAAGCGGATTTTACTCTCTTTATGGTTGATAAGCTGTGTCTCATTCAATCAATGGTCTATGGTTCGTTCCTTCATTTTTTTCAAACGTATTGCTGGCCTCAGTCTATCCTACACTCTCCCACTTCTTCGATTAGGAATTTTTATTGGACGAGCTCTATTGCTAGAAGAAAATCAATTCAAGTTTCCTGGAATGTTTATCGTCGATCAAAACTTGAAAGGGGTTTAGGTTTGTGAGATCTATATATTCTTAATAAAGCTCTCCTTAAAAAATTTACTTGGAGGTTTATGAATGAGGATTCTATGGTTTTTGAAGTTTCTCCGAGCTAGCCTCTCTCCTACACTTCTTCATAGGGTGAGATAGGCCTAGTATGAAAAGTAATTATTTTTCTTTGGTGTTAAAGTCTAATTGGTTAGTGGGTGGTTATTCAAAGGTCCGTTTATGGTTGGATAATTAGATGGATGAACCTCTTACAGACATGATTTAGAACTTGCCTCTCTCAGAGCTTCCTCTTTCAACCTGTATTAGAGAAATTTATTTTGATAATAGTTGGCATTTTTCTCCTTCTATCCGTATGACACATCAAGATGTAGTTGAGAATAAAAAGGTGGTAGTTATTAGTACTTCTTCTATTCGAGAGAATGGACTCTTTCTATAGATGAAAGAGTGGCCACTGCTGTTACTTATACTTTTTTGGCTAAGCTGTGTCTATACCATCACTGGGCTAGACACATTTGGGCTACTTTTATTCCTCTTTTAAGATATATGCTAGTTTAGAAAGTCATGCATAATAAATTACCCATTGATCTATCTCTTCGACGTCGTGGTTTTATATTCCCTCCTTGTTGTCGTTTATATTGGTCTGTTAAGGAGAGTTTGGAAAATTTGTTTTTGACCTGCCCTTTTACAATAAATCTTTGGCATTTTTTATCATCCTTGTTTGGTCATACTATATCTCTATCTGGGATTATTATTGATTTGTGCAAGTTGTTATGTCTATTAAACTTTGTTCTCAACTTCAGAACCTTTGAATGGCTGATATAATTACAAATTTTTGGATTATTTGGCTTATTTGTAATAAAGCTACTTTTAAGGAGAAACGTCATTCATTCCATGAGGCTTTCTCCTTTATTTAGCGTATCATTCGAGAGGCAGATTCCCTCAATTTTAGGGTTATGAGGAATTCAGTGGATAATATTTTAGCTCTACGTAAGCTCTATATTCTTGCTCGTCCTTCTAAGGCTCCCCATATTATAGAGGTTGCTTGAGTTCCTCCTTATCTGGATTGGCTTAAAGTTGATGTTGAAGAGTTTGTTTTTAGGGCTCCTAGTTTGGCTAGTTGTGTTGGAGTTTTTCAGACTTACCGTGGATTTTTTAAAAGTGCTTTTGCTATTTCTTTAGAGATAGGTTATGCTTTTAAGGTAGAGTTGGCAACTGCTATTCATGTCATTCAATATACTTGGAATTATCATTAGACAAAACTTTGTTTGGAGAGTGATTCAGTTTATATGGTTTTATTTCTTTTTGCTCACTTAAATAAAATTCCCTGGCATTGGTGATCAGCTTAGGATGAGTGTGGTTTTATTTCTTTTTTCTCACTTAACTAAAATTCCCTGGCATTGGTGATCAGCTTAGGATGAGTGTCTTTCTTATTTACAAGATACAGATTTTATGGTGACTCATATTTATCGTGAGGGAAACTCGGTTGCAGATGCTTTAGCCTCTTGTTCTCTTTCTTTTGTTTGTGCCACTTGGTGGTGGATGGCTCTGGCTTTTTTAGGCTCTTTCTTTCTGTTGATTTACTTAACAAGCATTGTTATCTGTTTTACTAGTTTTAACTTTAAGGGGTGGATACTTTTTTCCTTTATTGAGTTTTTCTGGTAAGGTTTTTTGTAATGGTTTGGTTTCAGCTAAATCTTCTGTTGTCTTTCTCTTTCCATCGGCTGGTTTTCTTCTTTTAGAGATTGCACATTATGTCATTTTGGCATTCTGTCTTACTTTACTTTGAATGTTTTATTTTTCTTTTTAATAAAATATTGGATTTTACCAATAACCTTATATATATATATATAAAGGAAAGATATAAGTATCAAGATAATTTGGCATTAATTTTTGAAGGAACTGCACAACACTTCCTTTAGGTTTGCCTAAAAATAAGTGAAAATATATTTACCCTTTTATTATACTAAACTCTCATGCTATTAATCAACTTTAACGATTGATAAGAAATTTTGGTCAAATGACCATTTTACTCATGAATAAGACAAAAATTAAAAATTAAAATAAAATAAATAAATAAGTTTATCTCCACCGTCCATCTGAGATATGGACGGTGGAGATTTTTTCTAATTGTTTTAAAATATGAAAAATAAATTAAAATTTAAAAATAAATTCAAAATTAAAATATGACAAATAAATTAAAAAAAAAAAAAAAATTCCTATCTCTATGATCCAATTGACCAGCAACAACGCCCAAAAGAGAATTTCATGATGTTTGTTTGTGATGTTAATCAGTTAATTTATGATTTTGTGTTTGTTTCATGATCTGATTTTTTATTTCATGATGTCCCCAAAATTAGGAGGAAAAGAAAAAGGTTAGGAAAGAATCCAAACTTTTCTGATTTATATTGCCGAGTATTAACTGGCAAAGCTCCACATCAGTATTATTGTTCGCCCCAGCTCTAACATTTTTGTTCTTCTGAATTGCTGCTATAGCTCGTAGGAGATGGCAGACACCTCCAAGCCTTCAACTTCAAATACCAATCCTGATCAAGAGACGCGTCGGCGCGCTACGAAGAATTTGTTCGAGAAGGCCATGAAAGGCCAATGGAAAGAAGTTCTTGACATATACAGAGAATATCCGTGGATTCACGATGCCAAGATCACCAAGTCAGAAGCAACTGCATTACACATAGCCGTCTCCGACATCAAAGAAGAGATCGTGGAGAAGCTCATCAATGTCATCAAGTCGGGGACATCGATGTCATCGAAGGACGTTTTGAGTACCGGCGATGAGCTAGGGAACACGCCTCTCCACACGGCGGCCACGCTGGGAAATGTGAACATGTGTAGTTGCATTGCGAATGTGGATAAATCTTTAATTGGCATTCGCAACAAAGACGGTGAGACTCCATTGTTCATGGCTGCCCTTCACGGTCAAGAGGATGCTTTCCTCTGCCTCCATGATTTGTGCAAAGATGGTAAAGGCTATGAGTCTATTAGAAGGAACGACGGCGAGACCATTCTTCATTGTGCTATCTCTGGAGACTATTTCGGTCAGCTTTTTCAGTACTTTAAAGAGTTTCATTCACTAGTGAATAATTTTTTTAAAAGCTATAGTACTGGATTTCAATAATAATTTTTAAAAATTTGGTCGGTAATGATTTTTAGAATTTTATAAAAGTTTCTTTCTTTTTGAGAAGAGTGTTAACATATACTAATGCTGGAGGTTAGTTTGAAACATTTGGCTCTTTTTTTTTTTCGAAAGAACAGAGTTGGCATTTCAAATAATACATCTGTACGAACATCTGGTGAACTCAGTGAACGAGCAAGGGTTCTCACCTCTCCATCTGCTGGCGACCAGGCCTTCCGCGTTCAGAAGCAGTAGCCACCTTGGAGGTTTCGATACATTGATCTATCACTGTATGTTTAATCTTAATTCTCACCACACGTTTTTTCTTGAATTGTTAAAGTTTATTACATATTTCTCATAAAATTCATGTTAGATCAACTCGGAATAAGCTCCCACGTATATGATATGTTTTTTTTTTTTTTTCTACTTCTATAGAATTCATACTTGCAGTGAGAAGATCGTAATTATTGAACTGGTCATTTTATTCTTCTTTTAATAGTCTTAATTGGTACACGTGCCGAGGTACTAATCATCTGTCTTGTTATGTGGAAGGCATATTTGTTGAAAAACTTGAGATGGAGAAATCTGAGAGTAAATTTTTGCGTGCAAAAACGAATGTGAAGGAACCCATTTGTCCCCCAAACTACGAAACCTGCCACGACTTGATTCGCCCGATGTGGAAAGTATTTGGTACGTCAATGAATGAAACCATGCATTTTTCTCTTTCAATTAAAAACAGTAGTGAAAAGCATTGCTTTCGTTTCATGTTTAACAGAATTAGTACTCTCTAAGGTAACGAAAAATGCCTCAGGAGGTATAGACGGTGGGGGGAAGCCAGTCGCCCCAGATGCTGAGAACCCTGCAGAAAGTGAGAAATTTCTATTCTGTTTGAATGCGTGCGTCTTATGCATATTGAGTAACTATATTGGGAGAATTCTCTTATCACAAAGACATTAAATGTAGACCGACTTTAAGAACCTAATGCGAGTAAGATTCAAATACTATTTAATATTATAATTAGCATTGACATCACCAATTCTTAAGCCAAAATAGGAAAATTGATTCTTCACAAACAAAACATGTACGAAAAGCAACTGAAATGTATTCCTCAGGAAATGGAGATATGATTGCTACATTTTCATTTATTAATCCTGGAACAACTATTTGTGCCTACAAGTTATAAGATGAATATACTGCAAGGCTAATTGGAAACTATCTTGAATTAGCACCAATTTTGATAACGTATAATGTCTTTAATCACAAAATATGCTGTAACAGAGTTAATACTCTCTGTTTCCAGGAATGAAAACTGCCATTGAAGCTACACAGGACAAAGAGGAAAACCCATCACATACAGAGAGTCGTGCTAAAGGTGAGAACTTTCTATTCTGTTCGAAAGCATGCATCTTATAATTTATAAATATTGAGTAAGTAGATGCAGTATTGAGAGAATTTTCTTATTATAAAAATTCGATGCGATTCAAATTTTATAGTATTTAATGACAACTGACATTACCTGACTCTTCAGCCAATATTGGAAGATTGATTCCCATAATTCCTTGGATGAAGAGACTTTATAATCCGGCTTTTTCATATATTGCAATCTATCTAAGGCATGCATCAAATAAATTAAAGTCTTTTGAAGACATGAAACACTTGTTAATAAGGAAATTTCGACGATATTGCAGCGATCCATAATGAAATGTTCAAAAGAGTTAAATAATTTTTGTTTTTAACACAGCAAATGAAGACAATATTAAAGCTCAAGGTCACCAGTTACGACGTCGCATTTATAGCGCCCCGTTTGAGTTTGTCAAGCTTGTGTGCAAGGCAATGCTCATAATTCTAGGACTGGGTATGCCAATGCTAACTGTTTTTATGCTGATATTTTTATATTCAATTATTATCAGTATCTTTACTAATTCAGAGCACGGTAAATTAATTTTACGATGACAAGGGTCAACCAATATAAGGAAATTACGGGAGAAGAAACAGAAGCACACATGGTCTGTTCAGATCATGAATGAACTTCTGCAACAAGCCAGTACGTACGAGTACGAACTTGATGGAAGAAAGCCCCTGCCACCACCACCATCCGGACAAGAAGAAGATAGTCAAGAGCCCAAATTTTATGGCTTTGATTCTGGCGACGACGATATCTATGCTGTTGGTGAAGCTGCCTCGGACGAAATTGAGAAGCCGGTACTCCACGAGGCTTTAAGAGCTACATACCTAGGTAATGCTAACTAGCTTTTGCTTCCTTTTTATATATAATACACAGAAGTGCTAAATTCACTCACCCAATACACTCTCTTGGAACAATTTCCATTAAATGTAAGATACAAATTGTACTTTTTGAACGTAAAACTTATTTAGAAAATGTATTAGGAGAGCGTATTTTACATTCCTCATATAGATTTAGGCTTTTTAAGATAAATGACTTACAATTAGTAGATCTATTAAAAGTGATACGGGTTAATAATTTTATTAAGTGTGACACAAAAGTCATCCCTTTAAACACAACTATCTTTAACTAATTTGAAAATTTACCCACATCCCTTATGAAAAAAAATTAAAAATTTAAAAAAGTGAAAATCTCTTAATCGAACGAAGCTCGTCAACGAATACAACACTTCTTTTTCTCCTTTTCTTCTTTCTTTTTTCTTCATCTTCTTCTTCTCCATCCCTTTACTAGATTATATGGTAATATTTTGGGTACCTTTTATTTTCTATCTTTAAGCTGAAATTCAAGTGAACTGGTTTTAGAATTCATTAGATATCTCTTATGTTATTGTGAAACATATACATTTGTGATTTTTGTAGATATGAAAGACAAAGTCCTAGAGATGAAAAAGAAAGAATCAGTAATATTAATCGCAGCAAAGAATGGAATAACAGATATAGTGGAGAAAATCTGGGAAATGTTTCCAGTAGCTATTCATGACATGAACTACCAAAACAAGAATGTAGTGTTGTTGGCAGTGAAGAACAGACAATCAAATGTATATAAGAAAGAGTCACCAATATTAATCGCAGCAAAGAATGGAATAACAGAAATAGTGGAGAAAGTCCTGGAAATGTTTCCAATAGCTATTCATGACATGAACTACCAAAAAAAGAATATAGTGTTGTTGGCAGTGGAGAACAGGCAACCACTTGTATATCAGCTTTTACTGAAACGATCAAATATAGAGAAAGAAAGTGTGTTCCGAAAAGTTGATTATGAGGGTAATAGTGCATTGCACTTGGCTGCAGGGCTTGGAGAAAATAAGCCCTGGCTCATTCCTGGGTCTGCTCTTCAAATGCAATGGGAATTCAGGTGGTATAAGGTATGCCCACCGATCACATATTCACATTTAACAAAAATGAATTTCCCATGTTTGTTTTCTGTTGTTAGATGTTTTCTAGAAGGCGTATTTTTATAAAAGGATGAATTGCACAAAACCCCCTGAGATTTGAAAGTTACATTTTATTATACAATATCCACACTCTGTTAGTTGATTTCCATTAAAATTAGTCAAAATCATTTGACTTAAGGGCATTTTCGCCTTTTACTTTTTTAATAATTTTTTAAATTTTAAAAATAAAATTTAATATTTATATTTTTTAAAAAAATTAATTTTAGAATTTTCTTTAAAATAAAAATAATAAATCTTCATTGTCCATCTCTAATGGAAATCAAAGAATTAAAAAATATATATATGAAAAAAAAATTTTAAAAATTGTAAAAAGATTTAGACTCGAAACTTAGATCTTGAACTTGAAGATCTAGGTTTCCAAAAAAACAAAAACATAAAAAATAAAAATAATGATTGAAGATTTGGGTTTTGACACAGATCTTCAACTTGAAGATTTGAGTTTCGAACCCAAATTCTCCAAAAAACCCAAAAAAAAAAAAAAACAAGGAAAAAAAAATCATCATCTAGGTTTGGTGCCCAAACAATGAACATCCTCTGAGTTTATCCCAAATGACCTAGATGATGTTAATTTATTAAAAAAAAGAAAAAAGATAATATTTGGAAACCCAAAGATGAGATCTGAAAACTCAAATCCTCAACTTGAAAATCTAGGTTACCAAAATCTTAAAAAAAAAAAAACAATTTCCAAAAAAATGTGGGTAGATCGTTAACTTAAAATTTTTTTTAAAAAAATATATTTAAAAAATGAAAAGAAAGAAAGAAAATTTAAAAAGAAAAAATGAAGTTGAAGGTCTGGGTACAAATGCCAGATCTTCAATTTTCAAAAGGTTAAAAAAGAAAAATAAAATAATAATAATAATAACCTTACCCAATCCATCATCTTCTTTATTAAACTCACCCTACTTCATCTTCATCATAAATCAACCTTACCCAATTCATCACGACATCACAAATCCATCACAAATAAAAAAAGAAAAAAATGAATCCATCAAAAATTACAAAATCTAACCAAAAAAAAAAAAAACTAATGGGTCTCGTGGAGACACAGGTGATCTCTGATGGTGGAGACCAGTTTGGGTCTCCACCAACAGAGACTCAAAACTGGGTCTCGATGATAGAGAGTCCTCAATTCGGGTCACCATCGTGAAGACCTAAACGGTCTCCGCCATCGGAGACCACTTAGAACTCCACGACGGAGACCCAGTTTGATCTCTATCGCCAGTGTAGACTAGTGGTCTCTATTATAGATTGATCTTCATTGTTGGAGACTCGAATGGTCTCTACAGGAGACCATCTCCACATTTTTTTTTATTTTTTCTTTTTTTCTTTTTTTTTAAAAAAAATATTATGTTTTTTTAATAATTTTTAAAAAGAAATAATAAAATATTTTGATACTTTAATTGAAAAAAATGAGTTTTATAAAAGAGTAAGCACTAACGTCCAGTGAGTAATTATACTTTTCTAAAATATTTCTATTAAAATTAAACATATTGTTAATAATAATCGATAATTCTTATATCATAATAAAACTGTAACTTCTATATAAATTATTTCTATAATAATATAATATGTAAAACTTTTCTAAAATCTCTTTATATAAATATGATTTTCTATAACTATCTATTTGTATTAATCCAATTCAATATATAATATCTATAATATGAAAATCTACACCAATTAGTACCTAGGGAAATTTGTCATACATGATGGAGATACTCAACACATATGCAGAGCAAGTAAAAACATTTGTTATACACGTGTTGAGCAACTCTCTCAGACTTATACACATGAAACCTACTTGACTGTTAGAGAGGAGAGTACAATCTTAATGTTTTGAAAATATTTTTATTTTCCTTTCTCAAATCTTTTCTTACTATACATATAATTCTGCATAAATACTTTTCTCAAAATGTAATCAATATTATTTCTCAAAACATAGATCATATTATTTAAAAGATTAAATCATTCATTTTCAATAAATAATAAACATTGAAATATAAATAATCAAGATTTAATAAATTAATTTACAATAAAAATAATCTACTCACATAACTCCTTTACTCAAATTTGGATCTAAAGAGGATTTTTATCTGATTTCTCATAATCCTAGATCCATCTTAAAATCACATAAAATTCAATTTAGAACTTATTATAAAATTTGCTAATTTTCTAAACTTTAAATTTTATTAAAATAAAATTACTTATCTAGATAAATTGGACATTAAAATATTCAAATCATTCATACGAAATTTCTCTTATCTTTTCTTGCTCATGACCTTCTTCTTCTTCTTTGCCCGTTCTTTTCTTCTTCTCTTTTTTGTTTTGCTATGCGGTTTGGTTTCATATTTTGATTTGCTTCTATGATATATATACATATATATACATATATGTATGTATATGTACTAGCATCTTAACTATTGCTCTTATATATATAAAAATAAACAATAAAACTACTCCCATGCTATACCTACCCCCTTTTTTTATTTAAAAAATATTGTCTTCTCTCACAACCACCCCTTGTTAACCTTATATATATATATTTAAAATTTTCAATAGATACGACCCACCACATTTATCAATTTATAAATTTACATTTTGTAAACCTTTGACCTTTTCCTTTTACATCACATTTTCTTGAGTTCTTTTAAAAATGTCCCCAAAGAGGATGTTTATCCATATACCTTTTTATTTTTAAAATTTGGGCTAAATTTAATTAATAACAATAAACTAGATTTCCACTAATTTTTGGGTCCACTTGGATTGAAGTCTTACATTAATATTATATTTTTGTCTTATCCATGGGCAATTGGGTAACTTCATATTGTTGAGGACATTTTAGACTTTCATTCAAAATTGATGGAAGTCAACTAAGGTCGTGGGGGTTTGATGCAATTAAAGAGTAAATATGTTTTCACTTGTTTTTAGGAAAACCTCATAGGGGTATTGCACAATCACTTCTTTATAAAACCACTTTAGGTATACTTGTCAACACTGAATTACATAAAAACAATCTAATCCATTTAAAACAAAACTTCACTTACTTGAAATTTTACGTTTTAACATGTTACAAATGAGCTATTGACAAAGGATTTCGAGCATGGATACGTATAATTATCTCTTTACCATATGATTGAGATTTGCGTCTAAAATGCAGTTTGTTAAAGAATCCATGGGCTTTAACTTCTTTGTTCGTTACAACAATCAGAACAAGTCCTCAAAAGAGATATTCACCGAAAGCCATAAAGAACTCTTGGAAGCTGGAGGCAAATGGCTAACCAGCACATCGGAATCATGCTCCGTTGTAGCTGCACTCATTGCTGCCGTCACTTTCGCCACATCTGCCACGATACCAGGTGGGGTCAAGGAAGACACCGGCACTCCAACTTTGGAGAACCAATCGACATTCAACTTGTTCGCCATCTCATCACTCGTGGCTTTCTGCTTCTCTGTCACGTCCCTAGTAATGTTCTTGGCAATACTGACATCTCGATATGAAGAAAAAAATTTCGGTAAAGATTTGCCGAGAAAGCTCATACTGGGCCTAACTTCGTTGTTCGTGTCCATCGCTTCGATGATAACAGCTTTTTGTGCGGGACATTTTTTTGTTTTGAATGATAAGTTGAAATATGCAGCATGGCTTGTGTATGCAATTACGTGCTTGCCTATAACTCTATTCGCCATTGCCCAGTTCCCACTCTACTTTGATCTCATCCGAGCTACTTTTATGAAGGTGCCGCAACGTAGCTACAAGCCCATTTCTAACTAGACCCTTTTGGATAGTTTTTGTTTATGTGTCTCCTTCGTTCCTAGATGGTTCTGTTTTTTATTTCCAAGTTTGATGGCTTATAATAAGTTTGAATTGTGGATTGAAATTGATTTTTTTTTTTTTTTTCTGAGAGAGATTGAAATTGTGTTTTGAGAAATAACAAATGATCCAATATTAATATCTTTGATCTGAGATGCTTTGCTTCAGTGCTACAACATGGTGGAGTTAGCCATTCGTTTTCAAAACATTATTAACAATATTGTTATTAAAGCCTCTCGAGGTCTGGTGCTATATGAAGCACACGGGACAATTATTTTGGTGCTTAAGTAATAAATTATAAAATTAATGACAATTTGGTAATGGGTCGAGACAGTTTTGGACCAAAAACTGCCTATAATCGGTTTTTCAAAGTCCAAACCAATCCCATCCAATTTACAAAGGGAAACTGACATAAACCAAACAAGGTCCGATCAATGCTGTTTGATTGGTTTAGATCACTTTCAACAGTTCCTCAACAAATTGATGAAGCCTAAATTATACAACACAATTCAACGAAATCAAATAAAAATTACACAAATTAAACAAAAGCCAACCAAATTGCCAAAACTAACGTGACACCAATCAAAGTCTAACCAATTTTTCAACAACAACCAAAATAATTACATAACAAAAAATAACCTACTTTTGTTAAAGTTCAACAAAACCACCATCATTATCATTAGATTCATCATAGTGAAATACAGAAAACTCGAGAGATGAGCTAACAAGAACGATGAACACCAAGCAATTAGGGATTACATGTGCTTGACAATGGAGTTGCGTTGATAATGACGATAGAGAGGGTGATGACAAAGTGAAGTGGCTGGGTTGTTTATGGACTGAAAAGTGAAGGTACAAATAATAATGGAAAAGTGAAAACGATGATTGGTCATGGTTAGGTCGGCTAAAGGTTGTCTCGAGCATGTGTTAGCATTGGATCAGGGCTGGATAAGGGCGATGGCAACTAATTTTATTAATGAATTAGAAAGTTGAAATTAATTCGAAAGTGGGCATTATGAGGATGTCAACTAGTTTCATTGATTAAATATTTACAATTAAATAATATTTACAGTCACAGTATAGGATGGATAAGAAAAAAATCGGCCCATTATCCATGCAATAGAGCGCATATAACAAGGAAGAGATGATTTCCAAAAGGTTGAGATGTGCCAAGATACACTAGGTAGTTGATAAGAGATAATGGAAGGTTGAATGAAAGTTAATATAACGATAAAGGGGGATAGGTATGGGTAACTATTTTCACACTAAAAAAACCTCTACCAAAATACTCTTTCTATCACCATCAAATTATAATTTAAGCGATAAAAAGGTTTAAAGATTTTCAAGCTGTAATGGATTTAATGGGGGTGTATTAATTTATGACTATAAAAAACTTTTATAAACTTCTTTTAGTGAATGACTTTTGTAAAATTTTATAAACATTGACTTCATAAATTCATAAAAAACTTTCAAAGATTTTTATAAATTCTTTTTAAAAAAACTTTTGTTAACTTGTATAGATTGTTATAAACTTCTAGAAAAATAATATCAAAGACTTTCATAGACTTCCAATATACTTTCATAGACTTTCATAGATATTAATAAACTTTTACTAATTAATATAATATTTACTTTTATAAGTTAATAAAATTATATTCATCATGTCAATAATTGATTAAAAAATATGACATATAAAATAAAAGTATAGTTTATTTCAAAATAATAATAATAATAAGAAAAGTATAGTCACCTCAACTACATAAATAGATAATCAAAACATCAAGTATTTCAAATATTTTATTATTTAATTTATATCTTCTATGAAAAATAAAATTTTTAATATCCGTTATTGTTAATAACCCCAACATCGTTCCATATATCAGCAGCTATAAAAACTTTCAATTCATTAACATGCTCTCTTTGTTGTTTTTGGGTCTTAAAAAATGAGTTAAAAGCGTCGTCTACATTAATTAGTAATGATGATAAAGATGAAGAAAATTCATAGATATTGATAAATTTTTATAGATTTTCATTTACTTCTAAAATAAAAATATAATTCTTTAACAAACTCATGCAAATTATATATTTTGTGTTGACGTGGTAAACCAGCCAACCAGATTCTTGAGCCCAATGCCGCACAGATGAGGAGACCTGCAACAAACAGACCAGATAATGGCAAGGAAGAGAAGAAAGAAAGAAAGAAGGAGAACACACAATGTTTGAAGTGGTTCAGCCCTTTTTGAGAACGGCCTACGTCCACTTTTCTGGTATTAATGGCAGTATCTCTCACTAAATGCTCACTCTCTCTGTGTTTCGACAGAGTAACAGCCCTCTTAACTCTCCAATTTCTGGATCCGTTTACAATAAATGCCTTCCTCTATTTATAGAAGAGAAGAGGCTACAGATGGAACTAACAGACAAAAAGGACTGATCTTGTCGTAATTAATGCTTCTGGAGAGTCTTTAATGCTTTTGACTTGTGCCAGGTCAACTCTGGCAAAACGTGGGCTGACTGCTAACCCATGCTGGTTTGGTGAGATTTCCCGAAATTAAGCTGTCATTACGTGAGAAACCCTTACTTATCGTGCAAGACACGCCATTTTACTGTCTTGCACTGAAACTGGGCGATCTGGGTAGAAAACGAATTGAAGACGCATCGTGACGATCTTGACTTCGAGCCGTCCTGGCGATCTCGATGTTGCGATCACCGGTCTGCGACCTCGACGTCGCTGGGAGGGCGATCTGACATCATCTTCGCTAGAATCCTGACAGGCTCAATCTGGGTACTGGAGCGATCTAGCGGGCCCGACCTAGTGGGCTGAGGAATAGTGCTTTACATTTGGCCTTGGCAACTTGGGCCACCATTTTGATGGGCCTTTGCTGGCCCATTTAGGGAATCCAAAAATACCCATAACATCAATCCCCCAGTTCTTAGGTCGTTTCCTGCGGCCTGAGAACTCAATAGTCAACCATGATCTTTGTAACGAACTGAGACTTTATACGGCGATCTGACTTCTGGAGCGAACTGAAATCTTCATACTGCCCTGAGAAACTTTCCAACGGTCTGAATGTTGATCTGAAGACTTATCCGAACTGAAGAATTGCCCAGCGAACCGGGAATTTAGATCAGCGTACTGATATCTGAGGCGGACTGAAAACCTTTCACCGATCTGAGAAATTGAAAAGATAAATTTTTCCCTCTTTTTTCTTGGACACGTGGCAACACCCCCTGAGGCGGTTCGGCTTCTGCCACGAGCATTTAATGTACGTCTCTTCGTCTGATGGCGTCTCTTCGGGTCACGTACCCTAGATCGCGCTGCACCGTTGGATCTGAGGCGGTTGGCATACCACCAGATCCAACGGTCGGGGATATGACTTCGGGATCGGCTATATAAGGGGGGCTAGTTTGTTCTTTTTGCTTTTTACTTGTCATTTTCACGCTTCAGGTTTCATCTTCGTCTTCTCCGCTTCCGTCTGCCATCAGTCTTCAGTCTTTGATTCTCCGGCGTCCATCATTCAGGCGACGTTTCTGCTTTCTGGTCACCGGTGAGTGCATTATCTCTGTTAATTCTTCTTTTTCCAGCACTTTGTTGTTATTTTTCTGGTGATGATTTGTCTGTTGCTTGGTTTTCTGGCATTCTGCTCTTGTGCTTGTGTTTGAGTGTCTGCGTCTTTTCGTACTTCCCTAGTTTAATCCGTTAGGTTGCTGTGGCCTGTAGAATTTGCTGTTTGTAGGATTTCGAGCGATCTTGAGGTCGCGCATAGGAAGTAGAATACGATCTTGAGGTCGCTAATAACTTTGTGCGGCGTCTGCGACCTGTTAGGGAGTAGCTAGATAGCAAACTAGGAGCTTTAGTTCGATAGGAACGGTCCGCATTCAGCGGCCTAACTGCTCCTTTTTGTTTGTAGATGTCTTCAGGTCGCACACGCCCACTGCACATCGTAGGAGAGGACGATTCCTCTAGCTCGGAGGATCAAGTGAGGGAAGTCCCTTAAGCGTCCTTACGCAGCGAAGGGATGGCTGAGGAATTTTCAGCTCGGGAGAGCTCCGAAGGGGACCAGCCTTCAGAGGCCAGGGACCTTGACCCTGTAGAGGCTAGGCGAGGTCGCCAGATGTTCAAGTTCTACCCCTCTCGACTGACACGCGAGGACCTCTCCGGCCTAGGGATACAGTACCATTTTCCCCGGGGTTGTCGTATGATGGAGCCTGCTCCCACAGATCACGCGGCCACACCCCCCAAGGGTTTTGTGGCCATCAGCATCCAGCACTTAGAGGCCGGACTGCGATTTCCGATTCCGCCCTACCTGATCGAGCTTCTGAACAATCTGAGGCTCGCTCCAGGGCAATTGACCCCGAATTCGTACATCCAACTGTCTTCCTTGGCGATCTTCTTTAGGAAGTACGGTCTCCCTTTCCCGACTTCGGGAATTATAAGGTATTTATATACCTTCAAATCTAACAGCAAGGGACAGCCTCGGGACGGTTTTTACTATACCTCTCCTCGCCCGACGGCCATTTATAGGGAAGTCTTGCTGAAGGGCGAGGCCAAGGGCAAATCCAATGTAGGCCGTTATAAAACGAACTGGTTTTATGTATCCTGCCCTTCGTTATTGAATCTTGCGAACTTCAGCTTTCGAGCTGAACCAGGTAGGGCGTTCTTCAAGCTGCTTTCCAGCTTTTGAACGACGATCTTGAATGAACTAACCATCTCCTTTCTTTTGCAGATCTCAACGCACCGTTCCTTGGTTTGACTCAGGGCGAAACAGCTGACCTCGAGATCCTTGGAGCTCACAGGTCTAACGAGGACGACGTCAAGCTAACGAACGAACTTCTTCGGCAGTAGCTACTTGCCCCCTAGCCCACGAAGAGACTGATCCGTTCGAAGCACATCGGGTCTCGGCAATCTCGACCTGTAAGCTCCGCTTTTGACGAAGTCGCCGAAACGAGCTCAAGCTCGGAAAGCGTTGAAGAAGTGATGGCACCAATACAGATAATTCCACCCCCCAGGAAGAGGGTTCGCCAGACCGGGGGTCAGGCCGTGACACCGTTATTTACACCGGACTCCTCAGCCTCAAAAGGGCAACAAGCCGCGAGCACGGCTGGATCTCCAGCCCCCCAGGCCGTACGGCCTGTTTCGCAGAGGGCTCCTCCGGTCAGAGGAACTACTGCTGTGGACAAGGGCAAGCAGGTCGCGATCGAACAGGGGACGAAGAGGAAGGATCATGTCGTTCCCGTCGAGCTCTCTCTCTCTAAGAGGACCGCGCTGGAGATAGGGAAGCAGGTCGCTTCCTCACCACAGGAGCCTCCTTCCCAGGACACCCCGGAAGCGCCTGCCGAAGTCGTTCCCGGGCTATCCTACCTTCACCGCGTGGTCGAACAGGTTCCCAGCCTCTTGGGAAATACGGCCAAGTTTCTGGATGGCCCAAACAGCCACGGGGCGAACTTGGTCTCCTGGGCAATTCGTGAAGCTGCTAAGGTAAATTTCCTTTCCCATTTCTTTTTATTCCTTTTCGATCTCTTTCTCCTTACTGCTTTTTGATGTCGCAGAGCGCGATGGCGATGGCGAAAGTGTTAGACAGCGAAACGAAGAGGGAGCAAGAGGAGAAAAAGCTTAAGGTCGCAAAGAAACAGCTCGAGGCGACCCTGTCAGAACGTGACATCGACCTCACGGTGGCGAAAAGCGAACGCGAGATCTTTCAGGGAAAATTGGCCGAGGCTGAGGCCGCTCGTCTCCAGTCTGATACCCTTCGGGCTGAGGAAAATAGCAGGATGGAATTCATCAATGACAGCCTCAATTCTCAGATAGAGACGGCCAAAACTCTGGTGGTTGATCGCGAGATCGAGCTTAAGGCCGCAGAAGACAAATATGCCGTGGTGGCTGTGGAAATGACTAAGCTCAAAGAAGCGCTAGCTGCTGCGGAAGCTCGGGCCGAAGAGGTCAGGGTGGAGACAGAGCAAGGCATAATGTACACCCTGTGGACGCATCATCCTGAGATAGATTATTCCATCTTTGGAGATGACGCTGTGAAGGACGTCGAGTTCTATGCTGAGGACGCTCGGGCCGCAGCGGAAGCAGAGCAAGGTCAACCTCAGGAGACTTCCCTGACGCCTGCTGAGATCGTCCCTCCAGAGGCTGCCGATGACCAAGTGGCCACCAGCCCGACCCCCCAGGACCCTCAAGACCCCTCCAGTTCGCAACTTTAATCCTTTTGTTGTAATAGTTTATTTTTGTATTTTGAACTTACCTCTTTTGAGGTCTTCATTTGTAATAATAACTTTTTGACTTAATATATGCTTCATTTTGCTTCACTCTAATCTGTGTGATGCTTTTATCGATTGTCGATTGTCGTAAATAATGATTGCAAATGTGCTGGTGACGTTGTCACGACGTTTCTTTTTAATGACAAGTCCACAGGAGGACGTCGGCCCGTCCAGAGCGTTGCGAGCTCACAAGGCGCGGCGCCTCCGTCCAAGACTTGAATAGTTTTAAGTCCACAGGAGGAGGTCGGCCCGTCCAGAGCGTTGCGAGCTCACAGGGCGCGATGCCTCCGTCCAAGACTTGAATAATTTTAAGTCCACAGGAGGACGTCGGCCCGTCCAGAGCGTTGCGAGCTCACAGGGCGCGGCGCCTCCGTCCAAGACTTGAATAGTTTTAAGTCCACAGGAGGACGTCGGCCCGTCCAGAGCGTTGAGAGCTCACAGGGCGCGGCGCCTCCGTCCAACACTGTTGAATGATTTTTAGTCCTCCTGCGCCTCCGTCCAACACTGTTGAATGATTTTTAGTCCACAGGAGGACATCAGCCCGTCCAGAGCATTGCGAGCTCACAGGGCGCGGCGCCTCCGTCCAAGACTGTTGAATGATTTTTAGTCCACAGGAGGACGTCGACCCATCCAGAGCGTTGCGAGCTCACAGGGTGCGGCGCCTCCGTCCAAGACTTGTTGATGCAGTGCAAGTGAGAATGAAGACAGAACATTCTTGAGAAGCGATGCAAATCTGCTTGAATATATTCACATATATACACAAAATGTCACAAAGTTACATTTAAAACAGATAATTTCGACCTGAATAAATTACACAAAATACGGTCGAAGCTTCTCGGCGTTCCATGCTCTTGGGACTTCCGTTCCATCCATGTTGCTTAAGTGATAGGCCCCGTTTTCCAGATTCTTCTGAACGATGTAGGGACCTTCCCAGCTTGGTCTTAAAGTGCCTTCGCTCGAGTTCCGTGCTGCGGGCAGAATGAGTCTTAGCACGAGGTCCCCGATGTTATAGCGGCGAGCTCGGACTTTCTTGTTGTAGTATCTGGCGACCCGCTGTTGATAAACTGCCAACCTCAACCGAGCTTCATCTCGCAATTCATCCACGAGGTCAAGGCTGCCGGTAAGCAATTGTTGATTGTCTTCGTTGTTGAAGGTCGCTCTCCGATGCGTTGTAACCTCGAATTCTGCCGGTATCATAGCCTCGCATCCATACACCATTGAGAAAGGCGTCTCCTGAGTCGTACTGCGGGCTGTAGTCCGGTAGGCCCACAACACCTTCGGGAGTTCGTCTACCCATGCTCCTTTTCTTGCTTCCAGCTTCGTCTTCAGGGTCTGCTTTATAATCTTGTTCACGGCTTCGACCTGACCATTAGCTTGAGGATGATCTACTGCTGAGAAGCTCTTTGTGATCCCGAGCTAGTCACAAAAGTCGATGAACTACTCACTGCTGAACTGAGTCCCGTTGTCCGTTATTACCTGCTGCGGAACTCCAAACCTGCTGACGATATTACTCCACATGAACTTGATGATCTTTGTCGTCGAGATGTCAGCTAACTCTTTTGCTTCTGCCCACTTCGTGAAGTAGTCAACCGTAACCACGGCGTGCTTGCAATTTCCACGGGCCGTCGGTAGGGGCCCGATCAGGTCCATTCCCCAGATCGCGAAGGGCCACGGACTTACCATCTGCTGCAGGAGCGCCGGAGGAGCTCGGGGCACCTTTGCGAACCTCTGACACTTGTTACACTTTCTCACCAAGGCGATAGCGTCCTTCTTCATTGCAGGCCAGTCCTGCCTTAACGCTCTCTGAGCTAGAGCGAGTCCCCCGGAGTGATTCCCGTAATGCCCTGAATGCATGTCGCTCAACACTTTCTCGCAGTCCGCCCCATCTATACATCGCAAAAGAGGAGCTGAAAAACCCCTTTTATACAACAGATCGTCATAGATGCAATAGCGCGCAGATCGCGCCTTCAATTGGCGAGCTTCATTCTTGTCTTCGGGAAGGACCCCGTTCTGCAGATAATCAACTAACGGCCTCATCCATGAGTCCTCTGCCACCACCAGGGCCATCATTGCCTCCCCCTTTTGAATGCTTGGAATTGGTAGGAGCTCAACAGGCACGGGCTTCAAATCTTCTGCTATCTGAGTAGTGGCTAGGCGAGCTAGGGCATCAGCATGTGCATTCTGAGCTCGCGGTATCTGGTTCACTTCGTACCTCTGAAACGCCCTGAGCAACTCTTGCACCTTCTCAAGATATGCTGCTGTATTCGATGTCCGAGTCCGGTACTCACATTTTACCTGAAATACAACGAGCTGAGAGTCACTGAATATTCTCACCTGATCAGCTCGCATCTCCCTAGCGAGCTTCAACCCCGCTATAAGCGCTTCGTACTCAGCCTCGTTATTGGTTGCCTTGAATCTGAATTTCAGAGAATAGAAGATCTTGTCCCCTTCCGGACTGATAAGCAGGATACCTGCCCCCGCTTTACGCTCGTTTGATGATCCGTCAACATATAACTCCCACATCGGCTTTTTTGACGGTCCAGCGTCTCCCTCAGGAGCTCCCGTAAATTCTGCAATGAAGTCCGCGAGGGCTTGAGCTTTGATGGACGGTCTGGGGACATACTCGATGTCAAACTGGGCCAGCTCGACTGCCCACTTTAATAGGCGACCTGAAGTATCCGAGGTCTGGAAAATCTGCTTCAGGGGATACCGAGTTGGGACCTCGATCTTATGAGCCTGGAAATAAGGTCGGAGCTTTCTGGATGCAGTCACCAAACAGTCAGCGAGCTTCTCTATCTGGGAATACCTGGTCTCTGCATCTGAAAGCCTCTTGCTGACATAATACACGGGGAGCTGTGTCCTGTCTTCTTCCCGTACCAAGGCCGCGCTGAGGGCGCTATCTGATACCCCCAAATAAAGGATGAGCTTCTCCCCTTCTACAGGTTTTGACAATAGTGGAGCCCGACCCATATACTCTTTCAGCTGCTGGAAGGCCTGCTCGCACTACTCCGTCCATTCGAAGTCTTTTACCCTTTTCAACACGTCGAAGAATGGGATGCACTTGTCAGTCGCTTTAGAGATGAACCTGCTTAGCGCCACGACCTGACCTGTGAGACTTTGGACTTCCCTGACCTTCCTTGGCGACCTCATACTGATTAAGGCCTGGATCTTCTCTGGATTGGCCTCGATTCCTCTTTCATTCACCATGAAACCTAGAAACTTTCCAGACGCCACTCCGAACGCGCACTTCAGCGGATTGAGCTTCATCCGATAGCTCCTAAGGATCTGAAATGTTTCTGCCAGATCGTTAACATGGGACTCGGCCTGCTTCGATTTGACCAACATGTCGTCTACATACACCTCCATTGTCCCGCCGATCTGCTTCTCAAACATCTTATTGACCAACCTCTGATAGGTCGCTCCAGCGTTTTTAAGGCCGAAGGGCATCACCTTATAACAATAAAGACCTCTATCTATAATGAACGAGGTATGCTCTTCATCTCACAGGCTCATGGGGATCTGGTTGTATCCTGAGTATGCATCCATGAAACTCAGCAACTGGTGACCAGCAGTTGCATCCACCAGCTGATCGATCCTTGGAAGAGGAAAACTGTCATTTGGACACGCCTTGTTGAGATCGGTAAAGTCAATGCACGTCCTCCATTTCCCATTCTTCTTTTTGACGAGCACAGGATTGGCGAGCCACAGCGGATATTGGACCGGTCTGATGAAATTATTGGTGAGCAGCTTGTCAACCTCTTCTTTGATGGCATCAGATCGTTCCTTGTTCAATGGCCTCCGCTTTTGACGAATTGGTCTGCAACGAGGATCAACATTCAACCTATGCGACATGACCTCTGGATCGATCCCGACCATGTCTTCATGATTCCATGCGAAGACATCCACATTTTCCTTGAGGAAATCCACGAGCTGACTTTTCACATCAGGAGTAAGGCTCCGTCCCACACTAAGACATCTTTGCGGATCTTCCTTACTGACCTGGATAGATTCAAGCTCGTCAACCGGACCCGATGTCAAATACTCATCTACCTCGCGAGGATCAAGATCGCGATCAAAGCCTTCTTTGCTGACTTCACTTGGCTTTCCTCCAGCCACCAAATCCACTCGCTTATACGTCACCCCGATCTTCATAGCCTTCACATAACAGCGCCTTGCTGCATATTGCTCACCTCGGATTACCCCCACTCCGCTGGCCGTTGGGAATTTGATTGTGAGAGCTTTGGTTGACACGACCATATCCAGATCGTTCATCGCGGGCCTCCCCAAAACCACATTATAAGCAGATGCCCCATTGACGACGAGGAAGTCCGCTAGGGTAGTCGCCTGGCGAGCTGGATCTCCTATTGAAAGCGAAAGTCTTACTTGACCTATTGGGATGACGGCGTCCCCAGTGAAACCGTAGAGAGGCTCTGGAGACGGCTTCAGCTGATTAGCTCCTAACCCGAGCTGATCATAACAGTCCTTGTACATAACGTTGACCGAGCTGCCTGTATCGATCATAATCCTCAGGACCTCGGTATTGCTGATCTTCGCACTGATGACAAGGGCGTCATTATGGGGAAATTTCACCTTGCTTTCGTCCTCCTTTGTAAAAACGATGTCCTCCGAAGTCATTCTGGCCTTCTTCGCTGGCCCTTCCTGATCACCCCGTCCTGTAAGATGGACATGATTTGCCTCTCGCACATATATTTCATGAGACTTACTAGAGGATCCGGTGATGTGGGGACCGCCATGGATGGTATAAATGGTTTTCACCGTCAAACCAACCCCCTGCTCCTGGCCCTGCTGACTCGTCTACGCGGGCTGGTGATCTCAACGAGGACGCTGATTCTGGGGCTTCTCCTGGCCGGGCTGCACCACGTACTCCTTTAGACGGCCATTTCTTATCAAGTCTTCTATGGCGTCCTTAAGGTCCCAGCACTCAGATGTATTGTGCCCGTTCTCCTGATGATAAGCACAGTATTTACGAGGATTTTTTAACTTACCCGGGAAACCAGTGGGGCTCGGCCTCCCGAAGTTGACTCTGTGCTTCTCAGTCTGGAAAATCCGATCTTGCCTGTCTGAAAGGGTACTATAACGATGGAAACGATTTCGAGGCGGGGAGCGATCTCTTCTGAACTCTTTTTTAGCCCGCTTCGCCACTTGATTGCTAGATCGGTTCTTTCTATCTTCGCCACCGACCTGATCCCTTTTCTTGCCCTGATGGGATCCACTTGCTTCATTCTTCGGGTGATTGGCCTTTCTCGAGCTGAATGATTCTTCCCATCGGATCTCCCTATTAACTCGTTCATAGAATTCTCCCAGATTTTTCACCGGCATCTTGTAGATACTCTCGTAGAGCTTGCCGTCCTTCCGAAGTCCCGATGAGATCGTACTCAAGATTCCCTCTTCAGTCGGGCTTTCCACATTGTTGACCTCGCTTCTAAATTGGCTGATATACTCCTTCAGCGATTCCCCTGATCGCTGGAAAATTGTCGCGAGGTGACAGGCCGGCGCGAGCTGTCTTTTCAAGGCCTTGTACTGATCGAGAAACTTCTGCTGGCACTCCTCCCAGCTGCTGATGCTGCGAGGTGGGAGGTTTCTGAACCAAGTTCGCGGTATTTCTTCGAACGTTGCTGGGAAAACACGACACTTCACCAGCGAACTAGAAGTCTGCAGGTTCATCTGAACGTTGAAGGCGTCCAGGTGATCATATGGATCCGAATCCCCATTATACTTCGGAATGTCAGGGAGTTTGAATCTGGCAGGAAGCGGCTCTCGATCTATCTCCGCCGCAAGAGGGCTTCTATCTTCACTTCGCTCTACCACCGCCTGAGCTCCAGGTTGCGCTTCGAGCTGCTGCATTCGCTCCAGGAGCTGCTCAATAATAGGGTCTTGAGCTCCGGGCTGCCTCACGGGGGATCTCCCACTCCTTTGGCTCCCCGCGGCGACAGACCGCTGACCTTGCCTCCTTTGTCCTTGGCCTACCTCGTAGTTTTCATTTCCCCTACGCAGGTCCTCTCGGCCTTGACGCAGCTCGTCTTCATCCCTGCGAACTGAACCCCGGGGACGCCCATCATTCACCTCGACCCGCCTATAGCCGTCCTGGCTGATTCTTATCCTCAAGTCCGAAGGCCGGGCTACATCCCTATTCTCCCGAGCTCGCTGACTCCGGGCTTCAGGACGTCTGTTCGACGAATGGATGGATCCTTCTGGAATATGCACCCCCCTTGAGACCTCTGCTACGGGTGGTGGGATCACAGTCGTCCTGGGAACATTCTGATCAGGACCTCGCGCCATTATTCTCAACGTATCTAAGATCTGCGCCACATTAGTTTCCAACCTTTCCTGACGTCGAGCCAGGTCATGCACGGCGTCCCGTCCTCCACGAGATGGTCCTGCACCGGTATCGGCCATCTGGGCTTGGTGTCGCAGCTCGGCTTCTTCAGCTCGCTCGTCTACTGAATTTCTGGTCGTTCTTCCCCTTACCATGGTGATTACAGAGCTCCACTTGCAGTTGGGCCCTCCTTCTAGCGCCAAAATGTTGACGTGGTAAACTAGCCAACCAGATTCTTGAGCCCAATGCCGCACAGATGAGGAGACTTGCAACAAACAGACCAGATAATGGCAAGGAAGAGAAGAAAGAAAGAAAGAGAACACACAATGTTTGAAGTGGTTCAGCCCTTTTTGAGAACGGCCTACGTCCACTTTTCTGGTATTAATGGCAGTATCTCTCACTAAATGCTCACTCTCTCTGTGTTTCGACAGAGTAACAGCCCTCTTAACTCTCCAATTTCTGGATCCGTTTACAATAAATGCCTCTCTCTATTTATAGAAGAGAAGAGGCTACAGATGGAACTAACAGACAAAAAGGACTGATCTTATCGTAATTAATGCTTCTGGAGAATCTTTAATGCTTCTGACTTGTGTCAGGTCAACTCTAGCAAAACGTGGGCCGACTACTAACCCATGCTGGTTTGGTGAGATTTCCCGAAATTAAGCTGTCATTAGGTGAGAAACCCTTACTTATCGTGCAAGACACGCCATTTTACTGTCTTGCACTGAAACTGGGCGATCTGGGTAGAAAACGAACTAAAGATGCGTCGTGACGATCTTGACTTCGAGCCGTCCTGGCGATCTCGATGTTGCGATCACCGGTCTGCGACCTCGACGTCGCTGGGAGGGCGATCTGACATCATCTTCGCTAGAATCCTGACGGGCTCGATCTGGGTACTGGAGCGATCTAGCGGGCCCGACCTAGTGGGCTGAGAAATAGTGCTTTACATTTGGCCTTGGCAACTTGGGCCACCATTTTGATGGGCCTTTGCTGGCCCATTTGGGGAATCCAAAAATACCCATAACATTTTGTAAGTTATATTTTTCATCTCAATGATAATAGTTTTTTTTTTTGACATAATGTAAATAAACATATGGAAAACAACTATCAAAACTAATGATTTACAAAATTCAAACGGATTAATTTTATGATATTTTACAAATATTAAAATTGATTACTGTACCCCGAATATTAACTAATCAAAAGTAATATGAATAAAAGTTGAAAAAAAATATCACATGTATAAATATAATTAAATAATTAAATTTAAAATTTTAATTTTCTTAATTAATCACTAGCTAAAAAATCACAAAATATTAATTTTTTTTCTTTTTTATTTGAAATAGAGATTTTTTCTTTTATTTTGTAATATAAAATATAAGGATTCTATCGATTAATTTCATCAATTTTAAAGCAATAAGATTTTTTATTTATACATTGTGAGTTCTATTTTCATTATTTGTACACAAAAAATACTAAACTGCTGTTAGCTTGCAATATAATTGTTAATATTAGTTGTATTATTTATTACAAGAATAATAAGATGATTTATATTAATATCCGTCTAGACATTTTTTTTTTTGGTATTGTATTTATATAAATATAAATTATAAGATATTTTCTTTCTTTCTTTTTTTTTTTTTAAATTTATTTTGCCAAGATCTAATTCTTCAATTTTGATTCAAACTTCAAATCTTCTACAAAATAATAAATTAATGTCCTTTGAAAAAGAAGGGGTTTAATAAGATTTAAAAACTAAAAAAAAATAACAATTTAAACATAGGAAAAAAAATATTGACCATTATAATTCATAATAAAATAGGAGTGAAATATGTGTTTCTCTCTGTGTGTGTGTATTTTTAAAATAAGTGAAATATTTTTATTTATGGGAGATTCAAATGTAAAAGTTATTGTGAGATTTGTTTCTATAATCAACAACAAAAGTCTACAAAAATTTTTAAGAGGAGTGGAAGAAAATTTTTGAAGTTTGATTATTATAAATTTAATATAAAATTCTATAAAAGTCATTAAAATTTTAAATTCTATAAAGTCATTGACATTTTGAATACTTTATAACTTTTATAAACTCTTAAAAAGTCTTGATTGAATATACTATAACTTATATAGACTTTGTAAAGATATTAAAAAGTCTATTTTGAATACCATATGATTTTTGCAGAGTCTTTAAAAGTTTCTATTGAATACACCTAAACTTTTAAATTCTATAAAAATTATTAAAAATTTAAATTGAATACACCCCCTAAATATACAAAGTTAGATATATAACTACTAATTATAAAAGCAATGATTATTCCTTAATATTTTTTTTATATATTTTTAATAATTTTAACTCTTGATTTGTAGACATCTATGGAGTGCAATTTAATGATATACAATCAACATTATATCTATACTAATTTAGCATAATGACATGACGTTATATATATATATAAAAAAGGAAAAAAAAAAAGCTAAAAATCTACTAAAATGATAAATAATCTCAATTTGCCTTAACTTGTCAAAAATTAGTCAAAAAATCATTGTTGTCAGTCAAAAGCAGTTTCCATCAAAATTTTTAGTGATTTTGTGACAAAAATAATAAAAGACTAAAATATCCATACTATGTTGAAAAATTAAAAAGTAAAAAACAAAAAAAAAAAATGGTCAATACTAAATTTTTTTTTAAAAAGAAAAATCAATTACCAAACTATCTTTTCATAAACAAAATAAAAAATAAAAAATAATAAAAATTTTTAGAATTTACAATTATATAAAAATAAGTAAATAAATTACAATTTTAAATCATTAAAATAACAATTATTATTAAATCTAAATGAAATATATTAAATTAAAAAACTCATCTTATTTCTACTATCCATCTAGCGATGGAGGTTAATTTAAAAAAAATAAAAAATAAAAAATTAAATAAAAAAAAGTTCAATCTCTATTATCTGTTTTAAGATAAATGGTAGAAATTAATTTTTTAAAAAATTAAATAAAAATGACAAATTGACAAACTAAAAAAATTAAAAAAAGAAAAAAAGCTTTGAAAAAGAAAAGTTCATTAGAAAAAGATAACCCAGTTGCCTCGATTTGTTAAGCAGATGAGCAACAACAAAAAAATAAAAAACAAATTAGAAGATGAACAACAACAAATTAATCCAATTACTTTTTTTTTTTTTAAACATATGGGTTCAATGTAAAAGCAGAAAAACCATCACAATCAATAACCAACATCTGGGTTCAATGTAAAAAAGCAAAAAATTTATATTGTGAATCGAAAACTACTATAAATAAATAAAAAAGAAATACCTTTTCTTTCGAATTTCGACTTGCTTCTCTTTACACTAATACTTCTGCCTGATCTTCTTCTTGGCCTCCACCAACTGCAACTTCTCTATATTGAATTCTTACAACCACCACACCACAAAACAACCAATCAATCACAGATCAATACAAAACAGACAAAATCAATCACCGAAACACAATTATAAAATTAAATAAAAATTAAATAAATTAAATCAATCATTGTTTGATTTATGTGGGCAAATGGAGCGGCGAACCCAACCTAAAATCACATCACAAACCCACCCCACCCAACCTAGAATCACATCGACCATTACAACCAACCCAGAATCATCAGCGAATCATTGGCGAACCCATCCCACTACCAGAGTCGGCAGACCTACCATTAGTATCAGTAGACTCACCATCAGATGGCCTTTGTGACGGAGACGACCTCTGGTTCAAACCCAACTCCTCTGCATCGGGTTTGGTCGAAGATGGAGCGGCGGCTTTGGTCATCGACTGATCTTCCGAGCTGGATATAATTAGACTCGGCGGTGGCATAAAATGAGAGCGGCACTGATGATAATGGTTGATGGGTGACGACGGTGATGGTTAGGGTCGTGTGTTGACTAGTGTGTTGAATGGTGATGGGTAAATGAATCTTTGATTGGCATTCGGAACAAAAACGGTGAGACTCCATTTTTCATGGCTGCTCTTCACGGTCATGAGGATGCTTTCCTCTGCCTCCATGATTTATGCGAAGATGGTAAAGGCTATGAGTATAGTAGAAGGAACGACGGCGAGACCATTCTTCATTGTGCTATCTCTGGAGACTATTTCGGTCAGCTTTTTCAGTACTTTAAAGAGTTTCATTCACAAGTGAATAATTTTTTTAAAAGCTATAGTACTGGATTTCAATAGTAATTTTTAAAAATTTGGTCGGTAATGATTTTTAGAATTTTATGAAAGTTGAATTATATACTAATGCTGGAGGTTAGTTTGATAGATTTGGCTTTTTTTTTTTTTTTTTGAAAGAACAGATTTGGCATTTCAAATAATACATTTGTACGAAAATCTGGCGAACTCAGTGAACGAGCAAGGGTCATCACCTCTCCATCTGCTGGCCGCCAAGCCTTCCGCCTTCAGAAGCAGTGGCCACCTTGGACGTTTCAATACATTGATCTATCACTGTATGTTTAATCTTAATTCTCACGGCATGTTTTTTCTTGAATTGTTAATGTTTATTATATGTTTCTCATAAAATTCATGTTAGATCAACTCAGAATAAGCTCCCACGTCTATATATGTTTCTTTTTTTTTTCGCAATTTCTATAGAGTTTATACTTGCAGTGAGAAGATCGTAATTATTGAACTGGCCTTTTTATTCTCCTTTTAATAGTCTTAATTGGTACACTGGCCGAGTTACTAATCATCTATATTGTTATGTGGAAGGCATATTTGTTGAAAATCTTGAGGTGGAGAAATCTCAGAGTCAATCTTCGCAGGCAAAAACGGATGTGAAGGAACCCATTTGTCCCCAAAACTACGAAACCTGCCACGACTTGATTCGCCCGATGTGGAAAGTATTTGGTACGTCAATGAATGAAACCATGCATTTTTCTCTTTCAATTAAAAACAGTAGTGAAAAGCATTGCTTTCGTTTCATGTTTAAACTCTCTAAGGTAACGAAAAATGCCTCAGGAGGTATAGACGGTGGGGGGAAGCCAGTCGCCCCAGATGCTGAGAACCCTGCAGAAAGTGAGAAATTTCTATTCTGTTTGAATCGTGCGTCTTATGCATATTGAGTAACTATATTGGGAGAATTCTCTTATCACAAAGACATTAAATGTAGACCAACTTTAAGAACCTAATGCGAGTAAGATTCAAATACTATTTAATATTATAATTAACATTGACATCACCAATTCTTAAGCCAAAATAGGAAAATTGATTCTTCACAAACAAAACATGTACGAAAAGCAACTGAAATGTATTCCTCAGGAAATGGAGATATGATTGCTACATTTTCATTTATTAATCCTGGAACAACTATTTGTGCCTACAAGTTATAAGATGAATAAACTGCAAGGCTAATTGGAAACTATCTTGAATTAGCACCAATTTTGATAACGTATAATGTCTTTAATCACAAAATATGCTGTAACAGAGTTAATACTCTCTGTTTCCAGAAATGAAAACTGCCACTGAAGCTACACAGGACAAAGAGAGAAACCTATCACATACAGAGAGTCCTGCTGAAGGTGAGAACTTTCTATTCTGTTCGAATGCATGCATCTTATAATCTATAAATATTGAGTAAGCAGATGCAGTATTGAGAGAATTTTCTTATTATAAAAATTCGATGCGATTCAAATTTTATAGTATTTAATGACAACTGACATCACCTGACTGGATCTTCTAGTATATGATAAGAACTGACATTACCTGACTCTTGAGCCAATATTGGAAGATTGATTCCTATACAATGTCTTGGATGAAGAGACTTTATAATCCGGCATTTTCAGATATTGCAATCCAACTAAGACATGCATCAAATAAATTAAAGTCTTTTGAAGAAATGAAACACTTGTTAATTAAGGAAATTTCGACGATATTGCAGCGATCCATAATGAAATGTTCAAGAGGGTTAAATAATTTTTGTTTTTAACACAGCAAATGAAGACCATATTGAAGCTCAAGGTCACCAGTTACGACGTCCCATTTATAGCGCCCCGTTTGAGTTTGTCAAGCTTGTGTGCAAGGCAATGCTCATAATTCTAGGACTGGGTATGCTAATGCAAACTGTTTTTATGCTGATATTTTTATATTCAATTATTTTCAGTATCTTTACTAATTCAGAGCACGGTAAATTAATTTTACGATGACAAGGGTCATCCAATATAAGGAAATTACGGGGGAAGAAACAGAAGCACACATGGTCTGTTCAGGTCATGAATGAACTTCTGGGACGAACCAGGTTGTACGAGTACGAACATGATGGAAGAAAGCCCCTGCCACCACCATCCGGACAAGAAGAAGATAGTCAAGAGTCCAAATTTTATGGCTTTGATTCTGGCGACGACGATAGCTATGCTGTTGGTGAAGCTTTTTTGGACGAAATTGAGAAGCCAGTACCCCACGAGGCTTCAAGAGCTACATACCTAGGTAATGCTAACTAGCCTTTGCTTCTTTTTTATATATAATACACAGAAGTGCTAAATTCACTCACCCAATACACTCTCTTGGAACAATTTCCATTAAATGTAAGATACAAATTGTACTTTTTGAACATAAAACTTATTTAGAAAATGTATTAGGAGAGCGTATTTTACATTCCTTGTATAGATTTAGGTTTTTTAAGATAAATGACTTACAATTAGTAGATCTATTTAAAGTGACACGGGTTAATAATTTTGTTAAGTGTGACACAAAAGTCATCCCTTTAAACACAACTATCTTTAACTAATTTGAAAATTTGCCACATCCCTAATGAAAAAAAATAAAAAATAAAAAAATGTGAAAATCTCCTAATGGAACGAAGCTTGTCAACGAATACAACACTTCTTTTTCTCCTTTTCTTCTTTCTTTTTTCTTCGTCTTCTTCTTCTCCATCCCTTTACTAGATTTTATGGTAATATTTTGGGTACCTTTTATTCTTATCTCAAAGAAGTATCAAATAAGCTCCTCTAAACAAAGTGTTCCCAAACAAAAAAGTTTCTAAATCCAAATATACAAATATTTCTAACCTTTTAAATGAAAAACCTTTGTAACAAATAATTAATTATTAGAATTAGCTGTTTTTAAGTGAAAACTTATTTGAATCTTAAATCTACAATTATTTCTAAACTTCTGAATGAAAATGTTGCTAGGCAAAAAAAATGTCTGACCAAAAACTTTTATAGATGGAAAACTTTTTCAGAACAGAAAAAAAATATATATATTATAAAAAAAAATACTAAAGGGATATAATCAAACAATGATTCAACAAATCAAATTACAAATTTTATGTCAAATGATTTTGAAGTTCTTGTGTGGTATAGGGATCCAATAATTCATGCCCAATTGTTAAATTTGGTCCCATATCGGTGATCTGGCTTGACAACTGCCAAAACATTCATACGATTCTGGACAGAAACTTCTTCACAAAAATGTTTCTGAAAACAGTTATAGAAAAACGATTCTGAAAACATTTGTGGAAAATTTTCTTGAAAACATTTCTACAACAACATTTCAGAAAATTTTCTGGAAAAATTATTGTACATTGGAAGAAAAGCTCAAGGTTCTAGGGGAAATTTCCTCACTCGTGTGATAATTCAAAGTAAAATAATATTTAAAAAGGTCTCTTGAAAGTTTCTAGCGAGGCATTTTCTTTTTGGCTTTTCTAAAACATTTCTAAAGTTTTCTAGTGCAAAATTTCCCCGAAAAAATTAAAGTTGTTTGGGAAAATTGTTTGTGGTCGAATAAGTATAAAAACTCAATAGTTATTAAGAGACTTTCAAAGTCCTTTACACCCCTTCATGTTCTACATGAGCTTTTAAGATTGCACATAGTAAGATCCTAAATCCACAATATATACATCAAATTATTTAATAGGGCTTACAGGCCAAATGTACATGCAAAATATATACATTCAAATTTATTTTAACTTCTTGATGGCCAAGGGCGAAACATGTCGGATCTGTAAGTTGATCGAATCATTTGGATGAACAAACGAAGTTGCAGCATCACAAATATTGCCACTGGAAAAAAAGCCAGTATAATAATTGGCACGTACACCCATTGCCATCTCTCAATAAGTACAATAGTAAGAGCTGCTCCAAAAGCTATTATCATAGAGGCTATGGCAAAGAAAAGAGAGCCAAGACCTATAATTAACTTCTTTGGTAGTGATTCAAGGAAGTCATCTACCGCGTATCGTGCAGTTAGAATTTCTAAGAACATTAATAAGGAAGTCAAAGAAGCAGTCAGACCTAATGCATTTGAAATAGCAAAGAACGTGAATGCAATTGTCTGGTAAAAAATTAGAACCTCTTTGTCTTGTACGTTCCCTTTTGGTACAGTAAAAGCTGCAGCAAACAATACGGTGGCAATGAGTGTTGTAACAAGCATGCAAGACTTAGCTGTGCCTTTCATCCACTTCTCTCCTTGCTCAGCCAATTTCTCGTGCTCTTTTCTAAAAACATCTTTTGGTGTTTGATTGTCATCGTTTTTATATTCCCTGAGAACTGGGGAGCTCATTTTCTCCACCTCCTACACAACATTGGACAAAACTAAATATACATAACATCATATATGATAGAACACTTATATCTGATATGTTAAATGATATTATCTAATTTAATATCATAACATCATTAAGTCTCATCAAGTAGTACTATATGCATGTATAGATATTAATTAATAAATGAAGTGTGCTAGGATTAGTTACTTACACAGAGATATATTTAATAACTCCTGTAAGTTTAACGATTAAATAGTAGGCGATGAAAATTTAAAAATCAATTCACGATTTCAAGATAATAGCTAAGCATGATTGCATTTTGCCTATAAGCTATAGCCAATTTAATTTTCAATGCTAAATTAATGGGACATAATCTCAATATGTACCTTAAACCACTGCAGCTCTCTTTGCATTTGAAGCGCTGCACCTGAAACTGCAAATAGTTTAAAATCAGGGGCCAACTTCCCTGCCAAGTGTAGAGTGGTATTTCTTGACTCCAGTGGCCCTCCACACAATAACTTAGTAGTTGACATAGAGATCTCTTTTATTATATTGACTATTGTTTCTTGCCGATACTCAATAGCAACTTGCACTATGTTTCGATCAGATTCTTGTTTTATGGGGAACCAAATAAGATCTGGAAAATGATTTAAAAGGGTCTCTACAATCTCTTCAATACCGTTTGCAATGGCATAATGCAAGGTTGGTCGTTGCATTGGATTTTGAAGAAATTCAATGATTTCGTCATAGCTCTTGCTAGAAAGTTGTGTGCAAACGTGATGTACTAATTCAACAGCACATTCATGTGTGAACTTGGCATTTTGAACCTTTTTTATAGAGGGTGCTGCATTTAAATATTAGATTAAATACGCAAGAGTTATCAACTGGTAGAAGATGGAAATATTGGATAAATTTTAAATTAAAGTTTATATATCTGTTGTATGTATGGTTGCTTACCCAGTTGGATAATAGCTTTCCAGAGTAATTTTTTGAACTGTCGAAACACTATTTATAAGAATAAGAAATTCTTGTCAATTAATTCGGCTGATGTCAGAGTCCGCTGATTTAAAGAATAAAATGAGTAACATTGAAATTGGCAAACCTTGAGTTGTGGAGCTTCGTTGTTGTGGTGAGGTGACCAACGCTGGAGACCCTTTCGTGTGGACAACTAATTGAACCAACAAGAAGAAACCATGAAGGAATTTTCCAATGAAAAATGAAAGACGTGGACATTTACGTAAGAAGTTGTTGAT
This sequence comes from Dimocarpus longan, assembly GCA_022984855.1. Classification (NCBI taxonomy): domain Eukaryota; kingdom Viridiplantae; phylum Streptophyta; class Magnoliopsida; order Sapindales; family Sapindaceae; genus Dimocarpus; species Dimocarpus longan. Next base: position 5,070,860 of record CM041022.1, read on the forward strand.
GGAAAACATACTTACATTTGTAAATACATCTTTCGATAAATCCAAGATTACTCATGCTGAAAAAGTATGAAGGGTTTTGTACCAAATAATAGAGCAAAGAGTTCCCCAAATCATCATCGTCAAGAGCCAAGTTAGGATATGTTTGAACAAAGTGCAAGGCTATACCTATTGAAGTTGGAACACACAAAAAAAAAAAGTTAATCATAGAACTATGTTTGTCGAAGTTGGAGCTCTAAAATCAATACATGATCTTTCTAGAGTTGTACTTGGTTTTATTATTAGTTCTTACCATGGAAACCTGATTGAATTAGATTGCGTAGGATGGCAGGTAGTGAACGAATGTAGAAGGGAAAGTTTGGAGACTCAACCATGGTTATCGAACTAAGGTACCTTACCATTTTCTTACTTTCACCCTTAGTAGAATAGACAAGTGGCGTATATCCATCATTGTCGACCAGTTGTGGTAAAGCACCGTTCTTTTGAACCAATGCCTTAGCAGTCCTTACGCTTCCACCTATTGCAACATAGTGAAGGACTGTTTTTCCCTCTTCATCTTGTATTGCAATTGATTCTGGAGATGATAGACGTCCCAAAAGCTTTAGGATGAATCCCCATTGGCAACTTAATGCAGCAACATGCAGTACTGTTTGTGCTTTGACTGATATCCTAGCGGTCAATGCATTTTGATCAAGCTCAATGAAATTCTCAGCACTTTCCCAATCACCTGTTTTTGCAGCATTGTACAATGGCTGGTAGTAATAGTGACGCCCTCCTTTTCCTTTGCAATCAACATTGCTTTAATAATGTTAGAATATATAAGAAGCAATGCATAATTCTGATGCTTATTTATTTTCTGGCGTGGATATTTATATATTTTTTTCTATCAAAATTAATTTACTCAGTTAGCTGTCACAAGCAATCGTGATCCCAATCACTCACCATTACTAGTTATCACAATTAATCCTAATCACAATTTCTAGATAAAATAAAGATGCATAATGTCATCTAAGAATTTTCATGAATGCATATATACATTAAATTTTAACTGTCTAATAAAATTATCTTTTAACCCTATTATAACACACTTGCAACATAGGAGACCACCTATGCACCCAAGTAAAATGGCAGCACATCCCAATATAAATTATAAACAAACTATTTAAGGGCTACTTACGGAATTCCTCAGCTGCAATTTGGGCTTGAGACAACTGTTGTACCTCAGAACTACTACTTGGCACGTTGTCTTGGTTTGGTTGCCAAGAGGGACTAACATTTGGTTGAATATCTTCACTCTCTGATTGTTGTGACATTGTGTAACTTTCGAACACTAGATGTTTTACTAGGAAAACAAAGATAATATGTTACTTGGTTTACCTAATCATACTGTACGTGGCAAACAATCATACTGTGGCAACCATTTTGTATCTTATTTATATAGTTGGGAAAGATACCTTGGTTCTTTGATGTCCATGAAGTGAGGGGAAATAGATGGATTCTACAAATATAAATATTCTAAGCCCCTTTTTTTCTTTTCAAGGTGAACTCTGCTTTTAGTAATGAATTAATATAGTGAAGCTAGCAAAATAATGCGTTTCTCAACAAGGGATCATATGCTTTCTTCATGATAAGGGCAAATATTGCTTTTCTCTCTCTCTCATTGCTTTTCATAAAGGGATCATATGCTTCCTTCATGATGAAGGCAAATATTTATTTTCTCTATCTCTCTCAGTGCTTTTATTTATTTATTTCAATTTTTTTTTCACTCATTTTAAGAGGAATAGTGATTCATACCTGTCAAAAGAACATTCATTTAAGCCTTATGTTTAAACAATAGTTATTTTCTTCCTATATAGATGTTTAAAAATAGTTTTTAGATAAAGATGGTAATAATAGACGTATACATAATGATAAAAGTAATTAATAATTTACAACAAACTGAATTATTACAAAATATATTAAATAAAGGAACTACTTAAGAAGTTATATTTCAAATATTGCAATGTTAAAAAAAGAAAAAACCCAATAAAGTGAACAATGAAGGAAAAAAGAAAAAGAGAAATTAATGAAATACTTTGCTATCATTTATTGTAAGAGTTATGTTTCAACAGTGGGTTATCTCTTTATATCTGAATGTTAAAAGCGTTTTCAAATATAAATTTATGGTATAAGGATGTACAAGTAAAGACAAAAGTTATTACTAATTCCCAACAAACTTCCATTTTACAAACTACATTTAATGAATAACAAAAGAAACATTCTCAAATGATGCTATCTCTAAAAACAGAAACCCAATAAAGTAAACATTAGAAAGGAAAAAAAAAAAAAGGGAGAACTGATCATGCAAAAGAAATTTCTCTTTATGGTTTTTTGGTTCCCCACATTTTTTTAAATTATTTTGTTCCCCACATTTGAAAGAGCACTTGAGCTTGACCATACAAATAAAACTTCTCCATATTTGAGTGTGGCATTGGGCTGATTGAAGTGGACCAATACAAGGGAGAGACTTTTCAGGATATTTGGGCCTAACAATGTAATGGATGAATTTAATTGATTCGTCTAACTTTTTAAAACTAGTTGTAAAGGAAGAGACTTTTCTCCGTATTAGAAAGTACTGACTATAAAAGTTCTATGTGTATGTGTGTGTCAATATATATATAGAGAGAAAGAGTGATGCTACATGCAATCAGTCAAATAATGTTTACACTCCTTTTTTTAATTAATAACAATATGTCAAATATCAGTCAAATTACCGTCCTGCTTGCTTCTCAAGAAGCAAACTAGACGAACGAGAAGTTATTTTGGAGCCAAAAACTGATTTAAACAAGGGTTTGTATTTAGTGTGTGTGAATATATATTTATATCCACGTCCACTCTATTTTGGAACTATATATATATATATATATATATATAATGTAACGACACCCTTTACAGCTAGTTTTTCTGTTCTTGTTAAGGAAATCTTTCTCTCTCAATTATCAGCATTTACTGACACTATCCTTACCTAGGTTCAATTAGTAACGCATTTGTCATTTGCCATGTCCACAGATAGAGGTGTCATGTGACTTTGTGCGATATTTTGAATTAATTAAAATCCTCAAACTAGAATAACTAGATTAGATTATTTTATTTTATTTTTTTATTACTGAGATTGCTCCAAAAAACTATCGAGATCGGATATTAATGGCATGACCCATGCTTCCATACAGAAGGGATTCACACACAAAGGTGAACGAGATACCTATAAGAATGGGGGATGTTGCTACTAAATGAAAAGTAGAATCCTCGTCATAAGGCATGATGGCCGTGGCTTTTAATGAATGGCGCCCACAACTAGCTGTGATTAGATGATTTTTGAAGTTAAATATATCATGCATAAGTGATATCATTACATTATATTATATTAACACAAAAAAGATGTCGATCTAATCAGTGGCTTTATTCTTTTATCCTCTTGAGAGAAGAGGGTTTCTTTATTTGATGTAATAGTTGAATGATAAGTGTAACTGCATTAGGAGAGAAAGAGATTGATGTGGAGGGTCCCATATATTCCACTCAAAAAGATTTGTGCGTGACAGCTTGTTAAGGCATCTTTTAGTGGTCATGCAACTAATCTTCAGTGGGGTAAGAAAACAAAAGAAAATGCATGTATTACATCTGCCACTGCAATCTATGCTGAAAAAACTAAGATGGCGAAAACTGTCTATTGATATCCAAATATATCATTTTAATTAATGGATTTCAATATTAGTTTTTATAAGAGGGAGTTTCATCGAGGATCTATATGATACAATAACTTAAAACAAATCTACACGTTTGCAGATAAGGGACAAATCTATAAAAATACAGGACGTTCAAGGAACATGCATAGTGAATTCAAACATTAAATTATCACAACAATGAACTCAATTGTATAAATCTTTGAACCTCCTCAATGCGACCAAAAGGGGTTAAAAGTTCAATCATTATAGAGTAATGTTCTTCGGATGCCTTAATTTTATATTTACGGGACATTATATTGAAGATCCGGCAAGCCTCATCAACGAATCCAGCTTGATTGCAAATAGATAGAACCGCTTTGAAAGTGAAATGGTTTGGAGTGAAACCACCATGTCTTGTCTCATTGAAATGATTAATTGCATCTTGGAACAAGTCATTGTACCCGTAAGCTTCTATAATGGCAGTCCACGTTACAGAGCCCTTGATGGGGACTGCATCAAACACCAACATCGCAATTTTAACATATCCACACATTGCGTACATCTTGATGTTTTCTGTTGCAACAAAAGGAATGGACTCGAACTTTTTCTTCAAAATTTGTCCATGAATCTCCTTTCCAAGCTTCAAAGCTTTAAGTTCACCACAAACACTCACCACCCTCGCCATTGTAACACAATCTGGCCAGAACCTTGATAATAGCAGCCACCGAAACAAACCAAGAGCTTCATGTGAGCGTCCTTTATCCACATACGAATCAATCATGGCAGTCCATGAGATCACATTCTTCTTCTCCATATATATCATTGAACGATTTGACAGAATACTCAAAGACACCACATTTTGAGAACATTAACATCAAGGAAGAAAATATCGACTCATTGGGCAGGAACCAATTTTTAAGTGCATAAGTATGAACCTCCTTCCCTTGCTTCAAAGCTCTCAACTGGGCACAAACTAATTTAAAGCTCGCTAAAATTTTATAAAACAGTAATTAAGAATGAGACAAGACATAATTTTCATTTTCATTATAAATTTTTGGGTTACGTTAAACTAATTTAAATTTCTAATTATTTATTTTTACTTTAATAATTATTTCAAGCATTAGATTAGAAACAAGTTAGCTAGCAATTAAATGTTGAAGTAAAATACCTAAGGCATGTATGATATGTACTGTATCGGCCAATTAGACCGAACAATACTAATTTAATACTGTTAAGTCTAGATTAATAATAAACTCTGAAGTAGAGTGTTAAAGTGACACACTCTCGCCCAGCTTAGCTTGTCAATAAGCAGATGGCTGTGGTTCTAGCATTTTTATCCCTAGAGTAGATAATTTTTAAATAGTTCATAAGTGTGGACAATTTATTAAAAAAAGTCTATTAGTTTATGGACAATTTTCTTACTATATATGGGTAACTCTCTCTCATCTATTAGGAAGTAGTAGTAGTAGCAGTAGTAATAATCCGGACTGTATCTTAAATATCTAGATCATAAGATATCGATAATTATAATATGTACTTGTGTTATTAGAAATAAATAAATAAAAGGTCCAGACTAATAAATCCGTTCCAATCCCTTTGTACACTATTTAATTGTTTATCAAGTCCAGCCCATACAAATGTTACTGGACTAGATAAACATGTTTTTCTTTTTTAATTTCCATATTAGTTACCTCACTTCGTCCTCAGACCTCATTTGGCGAAACAAAATTGGATATGATATGATTGGAGGCTAGTGAATGGGGTAGGATGTGATAATTGGATACGACTTTATTATACTTTAATATGTTTGATGCAGTTAAAATTATATTAGATTTGGCTCAAATAATTTAATATTTAATTAAACTGATTTTTTTAAAATTATTTAAATTACTTATAAATCTATTTAATATAATTAACAAATAATTATAGAAAAAGTAATTAAATGTGAAATAATTTTTTTAATGATATTAAAATTATAAATTTCCTAAGACTATTTTAGATTGATTTATATTTATTGGTATAATAAATTAATATAATTTCCAATAAATAAAATATAAAATAAAAAAGATTGCATCCTAAATATGGGTGATTTCAAAAACCCACCTAATTGGTTGGGTTTTGAAATCTCACTCATGTGGAATTTCATGGTGGGGCTTGTGTGAGCCAATGAAGGGAAATTGTTCTTCCCTCCCATGCCTAAATGCCCAAATCGATGGAATGGACAATTTTAATTTAATCCCACCAAATTTTTTATTTATCAAACATAACTTAAGAGGTAAAATGTAAACCCCAGAACCTAAATCCCGAAAAAAAAATGCTTTCCAATAAATAGTGTCAGTGACCGAATCGGTCCAGAAATGACACTAGAAACAAAATTCAGTATCCGACTAGATGATTATGATTGAAAAGTGATTGGTACTACTCCGGATAATATTTTCAGGAAAAATAAAATTTTTCGGGTGAATAGTATTTTCGATGAATAGTGATCGGATGAATAGAGAATTTTTCGAAAAAATGGGCTTTGAAGTTTAAAAATCCCAAAATAATTATTAGAATCCAATGGAACTGAAATGGAGTAAAGTTGAGTCTGTTTGAGTGGTTTTTAAGGGTTCTGAAGATTATTTTACGAAAATACCTTTAATGGAAGAATAATGAATTCGGATGAGTTTAAACCCAATTTAATTTTTTTTTAAAGCATGGAATTAAGAGTTAAGAGACTCAATTAGAGTATTGCATAGTCAATTTGATGATTGGATGACCATGGAATATTTTTGAAATTTATTTAGAGGTCAATGAAAATATTTTCGAATCCAAATGGAATTTCGGAAAGATTTGTGGATTCAAAAAATTTAGAAAGAGGTATAAATGAGTATTAAGATATTCAAGAGGTATTTTAGAACTCAAACAACCCTTTCGAAGGAAATTCGAATTGAAACAAGATCAATATGAAAATCTTCAAAGACAATTTAGTGATTTTACGAAGAGCCAAAAAGAGGTATAGAATAACTTTTAAGAGTCACCAAGGCTACTAGAAGTATATAGGAAGCCCAAAAGTAGGTTCTGGTGAATTTTGAAAGGATTTCGAAAAAGTTCCGAAAAAGCTAAATTTGGACGTTCTGGAAAGTTCAAATTGTAAGTAATAAGAAAAGATAGACATGTGGGGTAAGGAAACCATGGAAATGTGACATGTGGCATAAGAGATAATGATAAGGACAAGTGTCAAACTTTCATGGATGGCATTTTAGTGATTTTGACTAACTTTAATGGGCAAGATTGATATTATGGCATTGTTTAAGGACAACATGGTAATTTAGAGGGTTATATATATATATGTGTGTGTGTGTGTATATATAAATTAAAGTGTGAAATGAGATGAAACCAGAAGAGAGACTCGAGTAAAGGAAGAAAAGCTTAGAAAGAAAAAAGAAAGGAAGAGAGAAAAGAGAGAGAGGTGTCACGGCCAGCCTAGGAGGAAGAAGACCATGATGTTTTACCCAACTTTTCATGCTAAAAGTGATGATTTGTGACCAAGTGAAACAAGAGGAAGAAGAATCAAAGAGGGAAAAAAAAAAGAGGTGAGTTTTGTTAGTTTTGAGTAGTTTTTCATGGATTTAGGGTTATATGGGATTTTGATGTCTTTGTATGTGATTTTGGCATGTGTTTGGATAGAGTTTAGCTTGGGATTGAAGATTTGAAACTTGGATAGTATTAAACTCAAAAGATTAGTAAGGGTTAAGTTAGGGTTTTGTTGATTTATGGTTTAAAATAAAATAAAATAAAAAATCAATTGACGCATGTTAGGGTATTAGAATATTGAGAAGATGTTTGTGATGATATTTATGTCAAGAAATTGAAGAAAGCATGATAAAAGGGGTATGTGTGAATTCAGCCAAGAGAGAAGTGTGATGATAGATTGTGTTTTAAGTTAGTTTGCATGAGAATTGAATGATTTTAAGGGAGTTAATGGAAAGAAAATTAAAGAAATGAATGGTTATATGTGACTTTGAATTTTATTAGTTTATGGGTGAATATGTTTCTAATTGAATTAACGAAGTTTGATGACGTGAATTGGTGTTTTTATGTGAATTAAGGTTAATTAAAACTAAAGGAATGAAGAAAAATTAAAGTGAAAGAAGTTGGATGTATATTGATTAAATGACATGGGAGTTAAGTTCAAAATCTAGTTTAATCGTGCTGATGATTCGAATGATCAAATGGACGAATTTATATGGATTTTCTTTTTTTATGAGTTTAAGATGATTTGTAATCATACAAATAAAAGGGATGAAATGTGGTATGTGTTATGTATGTGTTTGGTTAAAAAGGAAAGATGTTATGTAATTGGATTATTTGTTTTTTGGATGAAGTCATGTGAAGTTCAATTTGAGAAGTTACTTATGGAAGGAAAAATTAAATGAATGAATGAATGGATGGGCATGTTTACTAGTATATGGTCAAGAGATGTTTTGATGGAAAAATTTAATTGATTTTAGTATTTGATGAAATTGCATGAGATTTAATGTGATTTTAAACTAATTGGTGGAGAGAAATTGAAGAAATCATGATGATTCAAGCATGGATAGAATTCAACTAATTAAGGACGATGATGATGATGATGTGTTTTAATTTAGTTTATATGATTTTATGATAATTTAAATGCAAATGGAAATGAAATTGGGAAGAAAGAAAATTTGGAAAGTGTTGTATGTGGATTTTGTTTAAGTGGTTTAAGGATGTTTAATTGAGAATTAAGTTGATTTTAATGAGTTAGAGTTACTAAACGATGTATTTAAGTGTGTCTTTGTAAAAGAAACAATAAAGATTAAAGATATGAAAAGCTAAGTAAGAATATCCATTTTAACACCTTACTAGTTTGGGTGAAGGATGAATAAATAAGAAGATAGTTGATTGTAGTTTTCAAATTTTGCATTAGTAGTGAATATTGATGTAGAATATGGCTTGTAGGTGAAGAGCAACCAAGGTTGGAAAGAGAAAAAGATTTAAAGGGTTACTAGTAAAGGGAAGGAGCAAAGTGCGAGTGGTTATATTTTTTAAGTTTTCTGTTTTATGAACTTCTACCTTTAAAAGTCTTTTACATGCTATTGAAGTAGTTATGAATCCTTTAAATTATTTCAAGTGTTATTTGAATTAGTTATGAAATATATTGCGCATTTTAGTTGTGCATGATATGGAAATGTATGAGAAACAAAAGTTTTTAAAGCTTTATTAAGCATTGTATTTAATAATTTAGCCATATGAAATTTTATTATGAATATAAGTTTCAATAGATTTTATGCAATGTGGAAATTTTTAAAGTAAGATGTCAAATGTATTTTATGTGCTTTTAGTAAAAAGCTTTGGTTTTCTAAAGTATACAAAGAAAGTTTTCGAAGGCCAATGGACCACCCATGTTAAATATTATGGATACTGAAGGTGTGAAGGACGCTTGAGTGAAGCACCTATGGAATTGACGGAAATGATATGAAGAAAAGTTTATAGACCCAACCGTAGTACCCTATATGTGCAAGGCATGTGTCGGGGGTGGTGTCACTATATTTTCACTGCATTGCATTGGTAGCATTGAGTCTATCGTGTTGTCCTCTACACATATATGGTAGTATCTCACTCCGTTTATTCGATGTAGAATTCAGCTTTGTGGTGGTGGGAGGTCTTTTATAGAGTCATGGTGAGCGGCGCTAGTTTAGTCATCACATGACGTCACATTGCACGGCACTAGTTTAGTCGACATGTGACTAGATTCCACTCACATCGTATGGTGCGAGTTTAGTTGTCGAGTGAGTTTGTAGCTCTATTGGGCTCCAATTGGTGCATTTAGAAAAGAAGCCAACCAAAAGTTTTAATAGATTTAGAAGATTAATGAGATTGAATTATTTTAGTATAATATACATTGTGTATTCTTTAGCATTTACAAGTGAAGCTTTTATATTATTATGTTTGGCAAGAAATTAGAAAGCTGATTTCATTTCTTTAGATTTACAGATTTTATAAGTTTTTTAAGAATAGAAGGTTTTAATGAGTAATGAGAAAGCATTTTAAGTTTTCAAGCAATAAAGAAGTATTTATATGAATTATACTAACTTATTAATTTTATAAAAGCTATTAAGAAAAGTGATTAGTTTCCAAAATTTTATTTTGAATTTTCCATAATTTTATTTTGGGAGGATACATAGAGATTTTAGAAAGTAAATTTTAAAGTTCAAGTTTACCACTCCCTAGGTTTTAATGCTCATCATTCTTTTCAAATTGTTTTTGAAAAATCCTCTCCAGGTGCAGATACGAGTCGTCAATCAGAAAAGGTTCCAGCGGACGTGTAAGTGTGCTGCAACTACGATGCCACTACTTCTGCTTATTATTTTTTTTTTTAAAGATATCATGTCATGCATAACATCCCTAATTTTTGTTGTATAAGTTATAAGATATATTTTGATATGAATATCATATATTTTGATTTAATGAAATTCCATGTTATGAACTATGTTATACGTTTGTTTAAGTAAAACAAATTTCAATTTTTATAAAAAATATATATATATATATATTCCCCACGTTTTCGTTAGAAAGGAAAAAAATTTAGAAAAGTAAACGGCTTAATTTCACGGGAACTTTTCAACTGGATCGGATAGCCGCTGAAATGCTACCGTGAGGTTCCCAGCAGATCGCTTAAGAATGGGGCCTATCATAAAGTGTTCTAGCCTCACCATTATTCTATTAAAATACAAGATGCGTGAAATATTCTTCTCTTGATATGAGTTGTTATCACTCGATTGTGGGAGTAATTATCTTGATAGTACTATCAGTAATCTATCTCGACAACCCAAAGCTATTAGAGTTAAAAAAAAAAAAAAAAAAAGATATTACAAATTATTTATGATATTATTTTAAATAAAATTTCATTGATAAAATGAAAATATAATTCAATAAAAGAACACCGAAATAGTATTAAAATACAATACAAATCCAGTGAAACTTGCTCTCATAATTAATTTAAATAGTGAACTGATATTTAATATAATTGTTTGAAATGGTTCTACCCTTCATAAAATCATTAAAAGAACTATTAGTCAAACTGTCATGATGATATTGTTCAATACCTGCATTGAATATCCAGTAACGAAAGCAGCCATAGACAATACTTGATTGTATTTTAAGGCAAAATATACATATATAACTGGCAAATGTACGCTCATACGTATTCAAGACAACCTTCTAAATGGAAAAAGAACAAATTAACAACAGAAGACGAAATTATAACCAAATCTGCTCATCCTCATCAAAAAGAGCCAATATAGCGAGTGCCTGAGTAATAGAGTTGACTTGCCTCTCTGAACAAAGAAAATTGCAAGAAAACATGAACTAACAAACCCACTTCAAAATGAGAGACTACTCCGGAATAAATGAGACGCGCAACATAGCAGAGTCAGATTCCCCACAAACAGGAAAGATATTAGTCTCCAAAGCCTACCATTAGAGCAAAAGGATGCTTGGGCAAAGAACAAACATACAATGTCTACTTGGTACTTCGAGGATATTACACTTAACCACCACCCAAAACCGCAACTACCTAATCAGAGACCAATCTTAAGTAAAGCAAGACTGTCTATATAAATAGTTGCACGCATGATATTTTTTGGCCATTCATTAATCTCAACACTTTCATTCGTTTTCTTATCCAACTCATGCCAAAAAACTGCCTACCCGTCAAAGACCCATCATAATATCTATAAAAAAAATCATTGCAATGGTGTTTTCTAGTTTGTTAGTTAGGAGAAGCTATATTATATAAAGTTGGAGCTGCAATGTTTGACTTGGTGAAGTATGAAGATTTGTTGTAGTAATTGCTTAATCATAAAGTTAGTGATGCCATATGTTTACTTATGGCGGTAGATCATGGAGTCCAAATTGTTGACTAAAGGTCATCAATATTTAATTAGTTTAAAATGAGACTAACTTAATAATGAAGGAAACATACATGCTAAAGCAAGTTGCATTTGCACTGTCATTGTAATATTACATTATTTGTTTTATTGTGAAGCATTTGTGATGACTGCCGTTGTTCACCTATACATGGGTATGATATTATTTCACTTCATTTATCCCAAGTCTTAAGTCCCATATCTCTTCTCCTTAGTTCTCTCCTAAAATTTTATAGAGTGGTTATATTGTAGTTATTAGTTTAATAAAAATCTTCCAGTCTTAACCCGTAGATATTTCTTTCACATTTAGTGTTTTATCTTATATCCATTATTTTATTTTATTTTTCATTTTCTTTTAATATTATTCTCAATTTCATATTTACACTAAGATTATAATAATATCGGGTCATCATAATACAGTTGATGTGACATCATAATATATATATATAAGAAAAATCACTCCAAAATTTGGGAAAGAATTGGTGTTTTCTAGTTGATATGTTCCTTCCACAAGAATATGCTAGTGTGACTGTTGATTGAGATAGCAAACAATCCATCACAATAACCGATCACAAGGAGAGATCCCCAATCCTCAAAAGGGAGCTCTAATTTGAAAGCATTATTTGTTGAATCCAAGTCTATGGAGAAGAGATTAGGTTCAAATTGTAACGCCCCAAATTTTACTCCATACCCGGATGAATAGTATTTCTGATGGAATCGTGATTTTTGGATGAATAGTGATTTTTGAGAATCTGATCCCAATAATCAGTAAAAGTGAAATTTTTGATGAATAGTGATTTTCGATGAATAGTATTTTCGAATGAAAAACCGTTCTTATAGATAATAATTTTCAAAAAATGGGTTTAACATATTAAAAGCTCTAAAAATTTATATTGGAATTACTAAAAACTGAATCGGATAAAAAAGAAGTCAATTTGAGGTAAACGGAGCAGTTTCCGGATCCGATTAAAAATTCGAACGGATTTTTGAAAAATTTGAAAATTTTTGAAAAGTATCAAATAAGTACGAAAATGCTCAAGAAATGTTTTTGAGACTCAATTGACACTTCTGAAGAAGATTCAGATTAAAATGGAACCAATTCGAAGATTTTCTTAAAGTAATTTAGTGAAAAACGGAGAGCCGAAAAGCGGTCCGGGATGACTTTTAAGGGTTACGAAAGTTAATAGGAATATATGGAGAGTCTGAATATAGGCCCCGAAAAATTTTGAAATGATTTCGAAATAGTCCCGAAAAAGTCAAAATCCAGGCGTTCCGATAAAATTAAAAATAAAAAAGATAAAGGAAGAGATAAACATTGAAAAAGTAAACCATGGATGAGTGACATGTGGTGAAATGAATAAGGATGAGGACACGTGTCACAATTATATGTATGACATTTTTGTAATTTTTGTGAGTTTTAAGGGCAAAATTGTAAATTGGAGGTTTATATATACATATATATTTAAGTGTGAAAATGAGATTGAAAAGGGGTATTAGTCAGTCAGCAGAGGCAGAAGATAGCTGAAAGCGAGCCGAAGTGAGAAAAAAGATAGGAGAGCCGAGAGAGAAAGAAAAAGAGAGAAAAGAGAGAAAGAAAGAGAAAGAAGAAGGAGAGGAAGAAAAGGTCATGGGTTCAAAGGGTTTTTCACCATTTCTTACTCTAGTTTCCATTCCTAAATAATCAAGAAGAGTTGGAGAATATTTGATAAGAAATTTGAGTTATTATGATGTTAATTTTTATGGGTTTTTTAAGTTAATTTTAGTTATTATAATGTTAATTTTAGAATTTTTAAGCTAAATGAATTTTTGATAAATTTTATGGGTTGATTTGAGTTAGATTAACTTCAAAGTGAGCTTGGAAGGTGAAGAAAATCATCAAGAGGCTTTGGGTCAAGAAATTAGTAAGGTGAGTTAAAGTTTGAATATTAAGTTAATGAAATTTAATTTATTTTTTAATTTAAGGATGTAGATGAATATTTGATGTTATTTGAGGTGTTTGGATGTGATTTTGAATTTTATATGAAGAGGATGAGTTGAGTTGGTCATTATTAGTATGTGTGTAATTTGGAAAAATTTGTGTATTGGGATGGATTTTAATGTTTGAATTGATTTTTGGGTGTTAGATGAGTTTTAGGGTGTTTTGAGTGTGATTGAAGTTGTTAGAAAGGAAAAATTATGGATGAGGGTGTATGTGTTAAATTCAGCCAAGGGGGTTTAATGTGAGTGATTTTGTAGTTTTTGATGTTTGATGATTTTATGTGAAAAATTAGAGTTGGTTTAGAAATTGAAAAAGAATTGATTAGAAAGCTTGGTGATGAATTTGGTTAGTGTAGGAGTTTTTTTTAATGTGTTAAATTGAAATTTGAATGATTTAGATTGTTTTGGTGATGATTTATGTTGATTTGAAGTGATAATTAGAGTAAAAATGCAATTGGATAATTAGATGAATAATATATTAGCATGTGGTCAAGTTGTGTTTTTATATGTATTTAAGTGATTTTTAATGTTTGAATGACTTGTAGGGGTTTTGAAATAAATTTAAGTTGATTTGGAATTAAAAGAATGAAAGAAAATTGAAAATGAAAAGTTTGGGTATAAAGTCGGGTTAAAATCAAGAATGGATATAAATTGGGTATCCTACCCCTCTTGATGTGTTTTAGTTAGGTTTAAGATGCATTTGAGTGTTTTAATGCAAAAGAGAATAAAAGAAATGGTTGCGAGAATATTGGTTAAAAATGTGGTTAAGTTGTGACATTATTGGGTATATATATATTAAATTGAAATTTAGTGATTAATTGGTATCCTAGATGTTAGATAATGTTTGATCGGAGGATTTGATGTCTTGAAATGATAGATTTGATTTTGATGGTGGTAATCGCTTTCTTGAAAATCCTAGGCGTGGGTTAGAAGTAAAGTGATCAAAAGAAGAATAAGGAAAAGTTAGGAGCTCAAATTGAAAATATGGTGAAGCTAGAATTATTGCTCAAAAATGTTGGTGTACACTTCCTTTGAAACTTTAGTTTTATTAGTAAAGTTTAATATTTATATGATTTTTAAATATATTATGAATTTGGTAAAATTGATGTAGTAAATGTATTTGAATATAAATTTTATGTTATCTAAATATGTTTTGAATGATGTTGGGGAAAAATTTAAGTTGAAAACTAAATTTAAAAGAAAAATGGGTGTTTGATCGAAAATGTGTATAAAAAGAAAAGAATGGATTTTGCAAAATTTTGATACCAAAACTATGGGTAAAATAGTCATTTTAAATGATCAGGACTGATGTTTGAAAGATCTAGAAAAAAAATTGTTACAAACATGTGATTAATTATTTACGCGATTTAAAAATTTGGTTTGATTTTAAATTACGTGAAACCATTCCGCTATATTGTACTAAAGGGTGTTTAAATATGATTTTAATATATTTCGAATGAAAATGCAAAGGAAACGGAATGAAACGAAAAAGAAATGGAAAGAAATGAAAAGAAACGGATAAGTTCAGTGCCTTGACTGAGCATATATCGGAAGAAAAGTACGAATGTTATGAAAAACATTTGATATGGAAAATAGAGTTTTATGAAGTATATTGATAATTTGAATATATGTGAAAATTTGTGACTGAAATTTTATTTATTGCTTTCCGAATAAAATTTTTATTGAATAATAAAAGCTGTCAAAAATGCAAAATTTTGTTTGTAATTAATAAAATTTAAAATAGTCCGAGTAAACCTAAACATTGGTAGGTAAGGACTGGTAGTTGGATAACTAATAGGGTAATATTAACAGTACTGCGCTGTTACACCGATACGATACACAGTGTTTGACGGATGGATTATGCGAGGCACCGAGTGTCTAGTCCTGAAGTCGAAACCAATTGTGATATGTGATATGATATGCGACCCGACAGGTAGCCACCGAGTGGTCGATGTCGGGGACGTCGTTGATTATGGCGGGTAGTCACCAAGTGGTCGATGCTAGAAGACCTGAATTTCGGCCATGGTATCGTATCATAGTTTACAAAGGGCACTACAATATATATAAAAAGAAAACTGTATTAAAATAATTGAAAATGAAAATTATTGTGTTTTATGTATGCTTCAATTTATATTTTGAGTTCTTGAATTAATTGTAAAAGTTTGAAAAGTTGCGAAATATTAATTCCCGACTTGTATTTTGAAAAGTGTTAAATTGTGATGAAAATCATGTGGTTATAAATGGAAAGGAAATGATTTTATGTAAATTGTACATGCAATTATTAGTAAATTGAGTAATTATTGAATTTAAATATAAAGTATAAATGATTGTCAAAAGTGACTTTTAAATTTCTCTCGTTATTCATTTTTATTTTGTTATATTTTGATATTTGAAAAATATCAAAACTGAAAATTGAGTTCTTTGTAAATTATTGAGAAAAATTTAAAAATTTGTGAAATATTAATTTACGACTGGTATTTTGAGAAATGAAAATTTTTAATTGAATTCGTGTTATTATGTTTAAAAAAATAATAGAAATTTATAAATATATGAAAAAAGATTGATATGTATTTGATATGTGTAATTATTAGTAATATGCTTCCATCGGAATTTGTAATAATTTTTTTTTTTTACAAATCGAATTGATACGATTAATAATAAATTATATATATTTTGTATTTGTGCATTTATTAGTAAATTGAATTAATTATGAATTTTATTAGTAAAAGTTAAAAATTTTGGATATTTTGTTTTATAATATAGTATTTTGAATAAACGATGAATTTAAAACTTAGTGTACATCCATTAAGTAGAAATACTTAGTGCGTTGGATTTTCTGCGTGCAAGTTTAGGGTTTTGCGCAAGGTAGATAAAGTCAGGTGAGACGACGGCTACCGCACTCCCTGTGAGTCACAATTCTTCCGTATTTGATAATTACTCTTTTGTTATTTTATGATAGTGTTAATAAATAATGATGCATGCACATGTATATTAAGTCGTGTAAATTTGTAAACAATAATGAATATCCATAGTAGAAAAAGCTTTTGGTTTGTAAATGAATGATTAATTACCTTTTTATTTGTGCTTTATTTTGCTTAAACTGATTTTTATAAGATATTGTATTCATATATGTTTGTGTGGTGAAGTGATTTTGAAAGTCGGACAGAGAGTCCGAAACGGAAGTGGAGAAAAGGGATGTATTTTTAGAAGTGTATTTGTGTTTCCTACAGGGTTTGTAAATTTTTGGTTTTCAGAAAAACAGACTAAACTCTGCTAAATTTTCGTTAAATTAAAAATAAGGTTTTGAAATAATAATAAAGTTTTCAAACAATATTAAAATTTTTAATGACGGATATTGAGTAAAAGGAATAAACGGTTTTAAACGAATTTTAGTAAGAAAAGTAGCATTCTCCGTCCGAGTTCTCTCCGTTTCAACGGGAGTTTGAGTAGAGAGTGTTACACAAATCGCATACCTTCTCCTTTTACAATGGGTCTTCTTCGATTTAAAGAGCGATGATAGTAAAAATGGCGGTTGATGAAATCTGGATTGATTATATAATGGAATTGCTTCAACATGCACCTGAGGTGAAGGAGAGTCTTAATTGAAAATTTGCAAAGTATTTCATGATTACATCCTCTGGAATCGCAACTATTGACGATGGGTCGTCTCTATCTACCTATTGGAGTTCGATTTTTGGTTGGGGTTCAACATGAGGGACTCAAATGGGTTATTTTTGGTGAAAAACCTAAATATTAATGAAACGACCCAACTCGGATTAATCCTGTAGAGATCTGAGCAGAGCCCTTCCGGTACCCCACAGAATTCTCACAGTCTTAATGTAGGTGACTCGAAAGAACTCTGTGAAGTAAAGCCGTAAAACAATTTCATTTCTTAATCATTTAAAAATTATGGTGGAAAATTTTCGGTAGCATAACGGTTGTTTCTCCGATATTTCCAACCTTTTCAAACACCTGTAAAATAATTTATAAACATTTCTAAATGCATACATTCTTTTCACTTCCAAATAGGACCTCAGGTCCATCTCAAAATCAATGTTCAAACACAATTCAAGCATTCAAAACCAAAACCATTTCAAATTTAAAACATTCCAAATACGTGGCATCGTAATTGTTATTATAAAACTTAAACATGTACATTACACTAAATCCGTTATACATCAAAATAGTTACTTTAATTTCACAGTGATGATCGTCTGATAAACTCGCCTATTCTTGAACTAGAGATTTGCCACTTGGAGGACTCGAATTTGTGCCTGGAGAGTTTTATAAATAAACAAGAAAATAATGAGCTAAAAAGCTCAGTGAGTGTTATGCAGTTCTAAATAAGTTTCTTTTAATATCATTTCTAAAATCTTTTGAAAGAATTCTAAGTTCTGTAATAAGTTATTCAAAACATGAATTTCACGTTATTACATAACCATTTTTATACATATTTGCTTGAAAACAATATAACAAAATTATATGCATCGTAAAAATTCATTCATAACATAATCATAAACTCATAAATAAATTCATAAGACATGTATCTAATGGGACCCAAGGAAATCATGATCACCGCTCGGTCCTAGGACACCGGTGGTGGGGACGGTCAATCTCAGTCATAAACCACTATGCCGCGGAATGTTACCTCGCTGCACATAGGGCATCAGTCATAATAGTACCTTATATACACATAGAGGGCGACATGACAGACTCGATCCCCCCATAGTTAGTGGACTTTCCCCCACAGATATGTCATACGCGTAATAAGACACTTCGACCGTATAACAATCATATTTCAGTCATATAATGGGGATTGGGTAGCTATCGATTTTGAAATACATTAACATGCTAAAATAATTGTTGTATAACATATTTCTTCAATTAAAAATCAAAACATAAAAACACATTTCAATAATAATTTATGCTATTAATATTGCTTTAAATGCATATATAAAAACATGTATAAGCGTACATCATTCATATAAATTCATTTAGATATTAAAAACGTTTCAATCTTTCATTAAAGTATAGTAATCTTAGTGCATTTATCATTTCATAAAACAATTTACACTCACCGATTTCTAACTCACGGAAACATCCCGATTTTTTACTTCGCGATACTTCCTCAACTTCGCTTTTCTCCACCTGATCGCTTATATAATTTAACATTCTACTATAAGCATGTCGTAACTATGCTATTTGAATCTAAAGAAACATCATCGAAGTTACATTCTAATGGATTCAACAAAAAGGATAAGCGAAACTAAACGAATAAAGAAAAACTCACGCGATTTCGACGACTTACCCCGGATTATCGCTTTCAGCATTTCGCGCGATTACTTCAATTCTAATCAAGCTTATCATTAATACTACTCGCGACTATACTTTATGATGGAAAACGAATATTCAAACACTTTAAAACACAAAAATTGAAAATCATGGCAGCAAACTAAACGAGGACACATTTCCCGATTCAACTCTGAAATTCAACGATTTAACGATTTTGCATGAAACAAAACTATCCGATTAACTTTATTATAATTCGAACTATCCTAACGACAACATTTATTGTCTTAAAGAGCTTAATAACATAAATGGCAGCTTGCTAATCACTAATTATATTTCCACATTCGACAACGAAACTCGCAACTAACTAATATTCGTATTCCCGGAAAACTTATCCGAATTGCATCAAAAACGATCTTTCAACATCCGAACGATTATTTGATACCTTAAAACACACTAAAATGCATCATTTTTCATGTTAACGAACTTGAAAATAAAAGCACAACATAACAGCCCTTAAATCATATCATAACAGTCCCTACAACGAAATTTTCACGAAATTTCAACATCGAAAATCAACCGTCAACACAACGAAACAAAATCGAACGAACCTCCACACTAACGAGGTTCTAAATCCTGAAACTCAATCATAACGTCATCAATTATTATCCATAACTCAACATCATCATTATCCATCCAAACGAAATCAATAAAACTCAATATACCTCTCGGAACTCAACTCGAAACTTCACAACGATCGCGCGAGGGTACTGCCCAGTTCAACGCTTTTATCCACGTGTTCCCTTCAATCCAAAATAACATGCAACCAATAAAAATTCATCGAAACGTCAACACGAAACCAAATGAGACAACATTTACCTTTGCGTGAGCTGTTCTTCGCTTCGAAACAACTCTCAAACGTTCGCGACAGCCAAGCGGAGCCAAAATCACTCACGGCAGCAGCTTCTCATGCCAGCAGCTTCTCACGCCAGCAGCTTTCACGCCAACAGCAACTCCTCTCAAGGCCTAACAGCAACTGCTCGGCAGCAGCTCACAACGGCAGCAATAACACCAGCGCTCAGCAGCAACAGCACCTGGTAGCAGCAGCACCAGCGCTCGGTTGCAATAGCACTTGGCAGCAGCAGCACCAGCGCTCGGCAGCAATCAGCACCTGGCAGCAGCAGTTCCAGCGCTCGACACCAACACTCATCCAAGACAGCAGCTCACGGCTTCACTTTCTCCTTGCATGTACATCCTCTAGTTCAGATCTGCTCCATCGAGCTGCCAATCTCACTCTCTCACACTTCTCCCGATTGTGCACACACACAAACTCACCAATCTTGGTCGCACATCCCACATGCAAGAAGGGCAGCTCTCGGTTTATGCTTGAGAGAAACAAATGGACCGAGCTTGCTTCTTCAGTTTGTTTGTTTTCTTCCAATGACCGAGAGAGGGTATTTTGTTGCTATTGACTGAAATAATAGATAACATTCCTTCTTTCTCCTTTCAATTCTTAAATATATATTTGTTTCTTAAAAACTTGACATTTGGCATGCATGCAACAGACTTGGTGCCACTTGTTTCGTTTCCTTTCCACATGCTTGACACGTGTCCTTCATGCGCGGATTTCACTCGCCGCTTTTCATGCTTTCCATTCCGCTTTCAAAATTCAACTCATTTCCGTCCGTTCGGAAATCCACTTGTAACTCGATTTCGATTCCGCACACTCGGAATTATTTTTACATTTCGAATCCGTCTTCACGCTCTCGAAATTATTTTTATTACTCTTAAAAAAAATATTTCGAATATTTTCGGACTCGAGAATTATATTTTTCAGATCGAAAACGTAATCCATCGGAAAAATAATTCGCTCTCCGACGAACGAGGTTTTGGGTTTTACAATTAATGGGAGTTTACATCTAAATTTATTTTATTTTAATAATGTGGATTATTAATTTTGATTAATTTTGTTTTTGGAAGGGTCTTTTTAATGACTTTTTATAAGTTAATCATAAATTAATGAATTCAATTTAGGTAAAGAAATTAATATTAAACTATATCTTAAAGATGGTAAATTATTAATTAGTTATATGTGGTTTAAGTTTTCATGACCGGAATCAACTTTTATATTTATGGACAAATTAGCTCGCATTGTTGGTTTGACTAGTTTTGATTAGGAAAAAAATTGTAGATATAGTTCTAAAAGATTTTTTTGGATTTAGATAATTATGGATCTCCAAAATGGTTTGACTCTGATGAATAGCGAAAAGTTTGTCTCTCTTGTTCTTGACGAACGCGTGCGTGAAAATGGGGAGGTGAGCCTCTTTCGTGTCATGCAACGTCACACAAATAGAGGGAGGTGAACCTTTTCCTTATTCGTACTTCTCCTTATTGGTCGAGAATAAGGAAGGCTGCCACTCAATTCAGTGGTGAACTTATAAATTAATATTAGAGGGGTACCTTAATAATTGATAATAATATTAAAAATAACTAAAATTATAGTAGTCAAATAAAGTTTTTTTTTGGTTGATTTCTAAGTAGTCTTTATCAATTTCAAAATAACTAAAAATGAAAATAAGTAATGCACTTAATTAAGTACATATATAATATTACTAATTAAAAATTGCTTATAAAACATAAAGAAAAAATGAAATAATGCTTAATTTTTATTTGTGATTATAATATAATGTTTAGCAATCAAATTATGTAAACTTTATATTTAAATCAAAAATTAAGTTTTTGTTAGAAATAAAACTTAAGCAAATACAATATAACATATTTTGTCTGCAAGAGAGTTTTTTATATCACTTCATTGGTTACAAACAAATATAAATTACAAAAATAATTAAAAAAATAAGAAATAAAAATTAAATTATGATTATATTTTAAAAAATTAAATGTAACAATTAAAATTTATATTTTAGAATTTTAGAATTCATCGATTTGATTATCAAGTCAAGTTAGAGATATTAATATTATACTTAAATTGTCTAAAAAGATATTGATATTTCAATAAAAATGGTAAATACATTTAAATTTACTTTTTATCATATATACTGATAGAGATTTTAACAAATGATAGATAAAAGTTTGAATAAAAATCAAGACAACAATAAAAATTAAATTTTAATAAAGATGAGGATAGAAAATTAAAATTAATAAAATGATAAATCTATGTTTTATATATTTAGGGATATATGTAAAAAAAAAAAATTAATAAAAATCTTATAAAAGATAAAACTGAAAAATAAAATGCAAATTTTAAAAAATCCAGAAGGGGCACGCGTCCCCCTCCCTCTGATGATGCAGTGGGTCCGCCAGTGACTCAACTAGTTACAACTTATGAGATCAAAACGTACATCTCTTGAATCTGGGAAACAAGAATAAGCAGTGTAAAAATTGGTCGGCAAATTGCCTAAACATAGTTAATTGTTATTTACAATTCTCGATTAAATGAATATAATTTCATTATATCACCAGTTCATTAAAACATCAATTATTAATCAATTACCTAATTATTTGAGACAAACTTCGGTGCAGCATATGTATGGTGCATCGTTGTATACAACGATGCACCATATATATGCTGCACCCAAAAATCTTTCACATCTTTGTTTTATTTTGTTTTGTTTTATTTATTTATTTATTTTTGGAATAAAGAATCTTGCATGTGAAATAGAAGGTTTAATTTAAAAGCACATTAAAAACCCGGTTTTATAATGTAATAATAAGAAGACAGTACTTAAACATGGTAGAAATCCCATTGAATCTTGCTTTCATTACAACACTTTTGGTTCAGATGGATCGAATCTTAATCAAACCATGAAGTGTAATATAAATATCAAGTTTATCAAGGTGATATTGTTGAATGATTGCATGGGCGATCGAGTAAGCATTCAATTATAATTTAATCTAAAGCACCTCTACTAAGAGCCCCAATAAAGAAGAAAGAAAATTAAAATAGAGAAGTGAAATTACACTCATTAGTAGATAAAATAATCATATATATACATTCTTCTTTTAATTCAACTAATCATATATTAACATTAGAAAAAATAACACCATCTGCATTTAACATTAGAAAAACTAACACCATCTGCATAAATAGTTACACTTGTTGCAATATGTTGACGGTCCATTAATCTCAACTCCAGGGTTTTCCTTTTACAAGCCATAATGGAAGACTTTTCTACTGTCTTAGAAAATGAAAACGTTATCACCACCCTTTGAATAAACCAAAACCATATGAAATTAAATTATTAAAAAAAATTGAAGTTAATTTTAACTGTTCATTTTCGTAAATAACTGTTTATTTTCGTAAATGCTACATGGACCAAGATCATCTTAAATTTAACTGATTTTTTTTCCCTTTTTTAAGTACAAATTGAATACTTGAAAAAAAAAAAAAACAATAAAATACAACTTGAACCCATAATTTCACCCTTGCAAGTGTAAAGGAGCTATTATTGAAAGTCTGAGCCAACTTTAAGTTTTATCAATTTTAGCAAAAAATTTATAAAAGGTTAATTCTATTCTATAGTAATGATCAATAATCATATAAAAGCATTAAATGTTCTGGTGACCTGAAAAACCCGATTTGCTATTCAAACTAAAAGAATTGTTTCTACAATTTAGATAAATACATAGTAATTAGGAACTTGATAACTTGGAGCTCGAAGAAGCAAGCTGTGTTTGCTCGCTTAATTACTGAAGCGGTACAGATAACTGTCTCAAGCTTCAACCGAACTAATTTGGCTTCAGTCTTTGCTCAAAGAGATTGGTTTTCAAATTCCTCAGTGTCACAGTCCTTTGGTGTGACAACACTGGAGCAAAAGCCTTGGCACAAAACCCAGTATTTCATGCTCAAACAAAGCACATTGAGGTTATGTGCATTTTGTTCGTGATAGGATTGCTGCAGGTTAGTTGGAAGTCAAATATATCTCTACAGTTGATCAAATTACGGATGTCTTTACCAAAGCCCTTTCAACTGATTGATTTTGGTCATTCTGTTCCAAACTGAACTTGGTGCAAACACCCCAGTTCAGTTTGAGGGGGGATGTAAGCATTAATAATTAATCAACCAGCTTCAGCATCAGCTTCTCAACAGCTCTCAGCTTTAGCAGCCCCAGCTTCTCACAGTCAGCAGCTTATGAATACACTTGCCAGTCTTGCTTACTAAAGCATAGAAGGAGCTGGCTGATTTGCAGCTCAAGTTAAGTAGTCAGAAGTTGGTTATTATTTAAGGGTTGAGATTTTTCAGTTAGGAATCAAGGGCTGTGATCAAATCCTATGTTTGTATATAAATGTTCTTTCTGTAATTAGTTGATTAAGAAATCAGAAATCAAGAAATACAAGCTTAGTTTTTCTCTCAAAAAATCTCAGTTTTGCTTCCACCATTAAAGCAGAGTTTGAGCTCTGCTTGCTCCTGGTTTAGCTTGTCATGTCACCTATCTTTAGCCATTTCTTCAGTGAAAGACTCTCAATGTCTTTTACCATGCATTAGGAGTAATTTTACCATGCATACATATATGTGGAAATTATAGGAAATACCCACTAAAAAAACCTCAATTTTATTTTTAACCCACAAATTTAAAACAATTGTTTTTAGCCCCTCAAACAAACTAATTATATGTTATACCCAAATTACCCATAATGTCCCTACCTATATAAATGCCATAAAGCGATGGAAAACAGTTTTCTATCATCGACCAAGCCGAAAACCGATCGGTTTTTGACAGAAACCGAAGGAGACCCAAAAACCGAGCGAGACCTGACACACATCCACATTTTCCGGCCACAACCGCGACGTTTCCGACTTACCCAGAGGAGCTACGAGCGCGGGGGACCTGGGTGTTTTTGCCAAAGTTAGTGAAAGGGTTGGGTTGTTTTGTTTTTTTATTTTCATTCGCGATTTGGACATGTTTGTGTAATATAGATGTTGGGTAATGAGTATTTGGTTTAGACTAGGTTGGTATTGACTGGGTTTGGCCTGATTTGTGGTTGATATGGCCGATTCCGACCATATGAGCCTCGTCAGCAACGGATCGATTTTTCACACCTGTGGAAAACCGATAGGTGTGGAAATTCAATTTTAAATATGTGTAGAAAACCGAATAGTGAAAAACCGATGATTAGCTTTCCACATATGAAACACCGATTCGGTTTTTCAGATCTTTAAAAACCCGAATCTCGTCATGCACTTTGACATCGATTTTTCGAAATGTAATGAATCATATCGGTTTTGTGAGTTCGGTTTTTGAGTTCTGCTCATTTCAGATGAAAAACCGAATCGGTTTTCCAGAAGCAGTGAAACACCGAATCGGTTTTCCACACTTGTGGAAAATCGATTCGGTGTTTCATTGCTTATGGAAAATCGATTGTTAATATAGTGGCAGAATGACTTTTAATTCTGATATTGATGTTTTTGTCACTGTTTTTGTGTCCTACAGATAGAGTTCAATTATAAATATAGTTTACAAACAGTTCCGAAGGAAATGAAAGGGATTATACACATTGGTCAGAGGATGGTTAAGAAAATACTTGATATTCTGACTAGAAGGAAGTTGTATGACCGGTTCATAAGAGAGTGTCCATTCGGATATATGTTGAGGAATACCAAACATACGGCTACCGGCTCCGTTCTATTATGGGTTCTCGCTAGAGAAGTGGAGGTGAGTGGACGTAAAGATGAAATGTGGTTTGAAATTAGTGGGAGAATATATAGGTTTGGGAAATAAGAGTTTTTATTGATTACAAGACTTCATTTTGGAGGCATAGACCATGAAATTTTCAATGCAACCCAAAATGACCCGAATAGTTTGCGATGGTTCAATGGAGTATTGCCGAATATATCCGACTTTACTACATTTGTTAAGATAAAAAGTCACTTGGACCGTGAAGGCGAGCATGTATTAAATGATGAAGATCTTTTAAAGTTAGCGAATATAGAGATCGCTTTTCATCTGTTTATGGGGCAAGATGACAGGCGAAGATTTCGCTATTTTTGTGGATCATAATTGAGGATATGGAGAGGTGGAACTCATTCCCTTGGGGCACATTATGTTATAGTGTCCTATTCCACTGCCTCCGCATGGCATTGATTGAAGAGCGAATCCAAAAGTCACCGTGTAACATCAATATTTATGGCTATGTCTATGCGTTTCAGGTATAACCAATACCTTTAATATTTATTCCTTTGTAATGTGGTTAAATTAAGTATATGTAATTTTTTATTATTTTTGGCATTATAGTGGTGGTTGGTAGAAGTGTTCCCGGTGTTGACAGAGAAAATATCAAAAAGTGTCCGAAATTTGTAAAATGATTTGCCAAGATGTATGAGAATGTCACTTAAAAGGACACCGACAACTATGAAAAGTCTTGATGATTTACCTCCCGTAAGTGACAAACATAAACTCAATTGGTTTAGTAAATTTATTGTTTGTTTTAATTATCTTTATTTATATGAAGTATAACATTATAATATAACTATATACATGTATATAATGCAGATAGTTGGCTTTGGGCAAACCCTTAAGCCTACCGACGCCGAAAGACAAACGGTTTATTGGAAATCATTCAACCCAAATAATTTAGTAATGGGTGATGTATATAAATTTGGCGGGGGAAGGAGTGAGGGTAACAGTGTAAATGATAATGATGCGGATGATGGCGATGATGATGATGATGATGATGATGACGAGATTGATGATGTCAGGGTGGAGGGTGACTCTGTCGCAAATGAAGACGTTCAAAGCATGCAATCAGAATCAGAGGATTCCCTTTCAGAGTTTCGAACAAAAAGGGTGCACGATGTCCCAAACGTCCATCCTGAGGTACAAATCAACTATTTATATGATTATCTACTGAATATTCATTGTATTTAATGCAAAAGATATGAACATTGTTGTGTGGTAGTACGGAGTTTGACGGAGAGACGAAGTTTCTAAACATGATAGACGAAGTGTAATTTATTATAAGCAGGTTATGTTTTTTTGGATACTTAAAAACACATGGGAGACTCTGTCAAATTTATTTTAAATGTGTTAACTGTGTCGAAATTTTTTTACAGGTGAAGCAATTGTTTTAGTATATTGTAAATTTACAGAAGACAACTAATAAGAAGTTAAGTAGAATAGAGAAGAGGCATAAGGCAACTGTAAAGATCGTTGAGGACATCGATAGGAGACTAAGACGGGTGGAACAGTATTTCTTATATATTAAGAGGTATCTCAGTAGTAGCGATGATTCAGATGATGACGACGGTGACGACGACGATCATCACGGTGGGAGCTTAGTCCCAGAGGAGCCCATTTGTGTCCCGACTACAGTTCAGCCAGCACCATCAGCTCTACATCAGGACGAAGGGGTTCGTCATACATCTCTCCCTGAGGACGAGGTGGTCCAGCAGTCACCTATTGAAGCGGGCCTATCAGTCATCCAGCAGGAGATTCAGGATGTCGTTCTGGCACAAGGGGTTCACCAGTCACCCAATCAGTGGGAGGAGCAGGAGATACAGTCTGACTTGATGACGGCCATAAGCGGTGTAGCCGCTGTAGAGGCTGAGCGGGGTGATGACCAGGTAGACATAGTTTAAATTGTGTGTTTAACGTTGACATATAATTATAAATATTTTTTTGTGTCTTTGAATTTGAGTGCAGTTGCAGGGAGAAGACATCCACGAACGGGCCAAACGAAAGACCAAGCCAGCAGCACCTCTACGAACTCCATACACGGATCCTGGGCCGGCGAAAAAGAAAAAAAAAATTGTCCAACAGCAGGTGAAAGAGGTTACACAGTCTGTAGATCCCATAGAGGCCGTCTATAATGAATATAAAGCTTCACCACATTTAGACTTTAGGTATGGAAAACAAAGTAGTAATTTCCTACAATCGTAGTTGTTGCCGTAACTTTTACCAATTTGTTTAAATTTTTTATTTTAGACGTGCGGTTGATCGTTGCGGGTGGTGCGTGATACCGGCCACATTGGTGACCCTGGAGGACGAAAACAGTTGGTTAACTAGTGAGCACATCGATACGTATTTGATGTGCATACGAAACAAGTGGTGGAATGAGGATGAGGATAGAAGATACGCCATTCATGGCACTTCTTTATTTGTAAGTTATTGGTTGATAATTTCTTCCAATATATCATCGGAATCAAATAATATTATTAATTTTTTTCCTACAGGGCATTATGACAATGGAGTATAATAACCAATACGTCAATCAAAGAAAAAAATTTGATCCAGTTACAGCAACTATACCCTCAGAATGGCTGCCATTCGGATGTGGAAAGATAGACGCATCGGTCCCTTGGTGGTGTGTTGACAATGTAAGTGTTGTTTGAAAATATATATTTTTTATTTGATCATTGGAACTAGTCCTACAACACTTACATTGAGAGAAACTGTAGGTGCTATTGCCGTGTAGTTTGAATCAACAACACTGGGTCCTCTGTCGGGTGTGCTTAAAAGAGAAGAAAATATATGTATATGATTCTCTGGCGTCCATTGACATAGAAGAACGGCTCTAGGTACTTGAGCCGTTGGTGTGTTTTATGCCCATTATGCTTCGCTTTATAGAGTTTTATGAGAGGACTCAATTAGATATGCCAGCTGTAGATAAGCGGTGGGAGGTTGAGCGTATTGATATGTCAGTTGTGCCACAACAACCTGATGAGTGAGTAAGTTTAAACCAAAATATTTAATTTTTGGGGACTTGTTAATTAATATTTAGTTATTATTAGTTAATTGACATATAATTATGAAACAGGACGAGTTGTGGAGCATATGTCGCCATGTACGTACGACACCTTTTGTAGTCCAGGGAAAGTACATGGGAATCAAGACCACGTGATATAGCTGCAGACGCCATCACACTGAGGGCAGAGCTTGCACGAGATATTTATTCCTTTTCGCGTCCTTTGTATAAAGTAAATAACTTTGGAAAATGGACGATTGATTCTTATGGGGAAGTTGTATATAAGTAAAATTAATAAACAGTTAATTATCCATTTCTTATTCAATTTCTGACTTCAATTATTTATGTCAATCAGTGAAAACAATAATTTAGTTTTTAATAATAATTTGTTTAATGATACGACAAGTTATTGGTTTTGAATCAATCAGACTAAATATTTCATCAATTGAAAACAATGATTTAGTGTTTCACACATGAATAATAATGAGTATAATAATGAAATCATTGATTTTGAATCAAGCGCAATAAATAGTTAATCAATTGAAATCAATTTCATTAGTTGCAAAGACATGAATAATTCCACTTAATGAAATCATGAAATCAATCGCAATAAATATTTCATCAATTGAAATCAATTTAAGTTAATTTAAACACACGAATAATAAATGATGAAATCATGAAAACATTGGTTTTGAATCATCCAACACTAAATATTTCATCAATTGAAATCAATTCAACTGAAATCATTGGCCTTTAGTTAATCAGAAGAAATAATTAATCAATTTAAATGAATGATTTAGTTTTAAATATTATTGTGTAATTTAAATATTATTATGTAATAACATCAATAATAAAATTAATAGGTGAAGTCAATAAATCATCGGTTACTAAATTATGTCTTCAAACAGGTAACACATAAATGTTTAAGTATTAGATCGATTAGTTATTCCATCGGTTCAAACAAACACAACCATTTAAATCAGTAAAAATAAAATGTCATCATGATGTGTTAGTAATAACATTATGTTAATTATTAACACATGACACAAAATTGGGATCACTTGTTGCCCATCCAGAAGAAACATTTTGAAAGCAAAGATCGGTATTTGATTCGGTTTTTCAGATCTCTAGAAAACCGAATCGGTTTTCAAATTGCTATGGAAAACCGATTCGGTTTTCAGATGATTTGGAAAACTGATGCAATCCTTCAGATGCCCTGGCTAACCGATTCGGTTTTTCAGGGACTCCCAAAAACCGATTCGGTTTTTCAGGGATACTAAAAACCGAATCGGTTTTTCTTTGTATGGAAAACCGATTCCGCTAAACTATTAATTGTAACAGATTCAAGCAATTGTAACAGATGAATGTGGTGTACTGACACATTCAAGCAATTATAACAAATACTAAACTATTAATCCGTTCAACAAAACTAAAAGAAAGACCATTCCGATTATAATAAATCAATTTAACGAAATAAGGTAACTTATACATGCTTCAGAGAGTTCATACTCAATTCCTACTCATTGTTTTCATCATTATCTATTTCTTGATTGGTAGCAGGAAATCGCAGAGAACATCGACGTTGGTTGTGTCCAGTCTCATGACACAAGCGGCATCTGCGGGATGGTGGCCCATTGTCAATAACAGTTGTGCTCGTGCCAGCTTCTGCATCCACTAAACCTGAGCTCATCCCACCCCTGGTAGAAATAGGGGGGGTTAGGGCAACGAAGACGGTTGTGCCCCTTCTCACCACATCTTCCACATTTTTTTCTACGACGATCTTCTCTGGCTGAAGGAATCCGAACTTTTTTCGGCCTACCTGGT
Source organism: Dimocarpus longan (assembly GCA_022984855.1). NCBI lineage: Eukaryota > Viridiplantae > Streptophyta > Magnoliopsida > Sapindales > Sapindaceae > Dimocarpus > Dimocarpus longan. The sequence continues at coordinate 5,101,281 of CM041022.1, forward strand.
TGTCTTTTTCCTATGGGTGGTAGTACAACCATGCTTCTAACTTCCCCAAAAACATTCCAGCTGGCTAATTTAGGGACTGGATTGATCAGACTTGCATATGCAGCTTTCAACCATTCTGTGCTGTAATACTGACTAGAAAGTTATCACAACTGACGCTCTTGAACCTGACAAATTATCAGAAAACCCAAGTATAAGTGTATAGACATAACATGAAAAGCCGAAAGCAACAACGTCGAAATATCATACCTGACCACAGCACATGCATGAAAACATGGCAACTGATCTAAGTTCCATTCCTTACATGTACATGTGTGCTCTTCAATATTAACCACCGCATCTCTTTTATTAGGATACATTACACTGTACATTAACGGTTCTGTAATGGGATGTACATTACCTTCCGTTGCTAGATTTTTTGCCAACATGATGCGATCGTACGCAGCGGTGGTAACATAAGTTGTCAACTGAGAAGCAGCAATACGTCTATTATTAAACCATCTCTGCAACACATTTTTTATATATTCATGTGCAGTTGTTATTGGCAAACGGCGTGCTTGCATCATGCATTTGTTGAGAGACTCTGCAATATTGGTGGTCATCATTTTATATCTTTTTTTTGGACAAGGTGATCGTGACCACCTGCTCACCCCAGCTTTAACCAAAGTTCCATGTGTTCTCGGATGTAACGCTCGCATTTCTTCCAATATTCTGTTGCATTCCTCAGTCACATAACAGTATGTTGCATTGTAAAATGCATTTTCCACATCCGAACGCTTTTTATAATGCTGCTTAAGGTTTTGCCATAAGTGAAAAAAACATAACCGGTGTGGAACTTCCGGAAAAGCTTCTTTCATCCCATTCGATATGCTTTTATGACGATCAGATACAATAAGCAAATCGTCCGACACGCCGATCGCCAATCGTAATTTTCTTAAAAACCACATCCATGAACAGTCTAACTCTCCGTTAGCAAATCCATAAGCGATGGGATAAATCATCTTTTCTCCATCTTTGCATGCAACAAAAAAAATATCCCTTTATATTCACCTTTCAAATGAGTTGCATCAACAGCAACAACCGGTCTCATATAAGATCGGAAACCCTTAATCGAAGCTCCAAGTGCAATGAAGGAATACAAGAACCAGTCGTTTTCATCTCTCTCAATTACTGTTATTATGCCCGTTTGCTAACTTTAACATCTCAAAATAGGACGGAAGCTGTTGATATGACTCATCCGCTTGTTCATATGCAAGTTTCTTTGCATATTGTAAAGCCTTCCAAGTTTTGCTATACAAGATTTGAACTCTATACTGCTCTAGCATTTCTCCAATCAATCGATTAGGTGTATATATATCTCTCCCCACCTTTCCCGCATATAACTTTTCGATGACAATGGCCTTCACACTCTTCATACGTGATTCCATGGCTATCTGACGTCACTTGTGCTCCGCCTCATACTTCAACACAAACCACATCGAGCAACCCTTCCTGTATCTGGCACAAACTATAAAGCTACAAGTTTTGTCCTTGCAACTGGCCTCAAATCGCTCCGTGTCTGAACGTCTAACTCGATATTCAAATTTCGCTTTCAGAGCATATTCTCCAATAGCTATACTCATTTCTTCTTTACTATTAAAAAATGCTCCCTTGTATAATGAACCAAGTTGGTAGACGGTTGACATAGCACTTGAAGCAAGCTCAATGTCGCCCAGTTCAACACTAAGAACAATCCAGTGTGGTTGTAAAGGATTGTTCTGAAATTGTAAACCTGAAAATCTTATTTCTGAAAACCCTTCTTCTTCAGACACATCATCAAATCGAGTTCCCTCGTTATCACTATCTCTAGTTTCCTCAGACTCACTATCCCCGTATCCCACCACCATTATCATTTTTGTCCCAATCTTCATCATCAGTACCATAATTCATATAGTCATTGTTAACGTCACAAATTGGACTTTCTGTACATGTAAATTGGGTGCCAGCAGTATCAAGCGGATTATTGCTCCCAATTCCTGTTCGATGAAAATGACTTTCAACCATTTGAGGATTTACAGGTCTTGACGTATTTGCCTCGTCGTATCTTCTTTCTGGTATTGAGTTGGTGACAATCGAAAAAACGATACGCCTATTAACTTCAGCTCCACAATCTTTCACAATCTTATCCACATAAATCTCTTTAACATCAATATTTTTTATTGCCATCAAACCAACAACACCAAGATCGGACATGATACGTATCTTTTTAATTTTACCACTTGTTGCACTTTGTAGTAAATAATGTATACGGATATCCCACATTCTTCTATCAATACCAGCCTTTCTGTACACAATATCCACTAATGATGAAAAACTATTATTACTGTGAACCCCACACATAATCGACTCCCCTCTTACATAATTACATTCATTCCGCTCTCCGTCAAAATTGATTACAATTGTTTCTTGAGTCATTCCTGTAACGTTCAAATAAAATAATAAATTAATCTCATTTCAATCGGGCAACATTATAAAATACAATCTTATATAATCAAATTAAATACTATATCAAAATTATGCTAATAATTCATTCAACTAGGTTTTTGCTCCACTAAAGTGTTTTCATTGTGCACTCTTAATACTCTTCACTCCTATATAATCTGTTAAATAAAAATACAATGAATCTAACAACATATAAGACTGAAATTTTATTTTCAGCATTCAAAACACAAAATATCCATAGTAGTTTTTTCAAAAATCGCTAATAATGAGTTTGTCAGTCACTGATTGAAAAACTGGCTTAAAAACCGAATCGATTTTTCAGGAACTGAAAAACTGATTCGGTTTTTCAGTGCCACTGAAATACCGAATCGATTTTCTAGTGGCACTGAAAAACCAAACGGTTTTCCAGTTTTTCAGTGGTTGTTAGCCACTGAAAAATCAATCACACAAAAACAGATCGATTTTTATCGATTTTTCTGTGATCGGTTTTTATCGCAGCAAAACTTCGATATGTGACTGAAAAATCGATTTTTCAGCCGTTATTCGCCCCTGTAAAATCGATCGATATTTCAGTCACTGAAAATCGATTTGAATAGTCAATCAGTTTTCCAGGGACTGAAAAATCGATTATCAGTCATAAAAAACCGATTTCGTCGCAGCCTGTGCAGTTTCCGTCGCATTTCCAGATTTTCAAATCCATCAAAACCAATACAATCTTACAGCCCTAAACCATGCAAATATGAACTAAATAACCCAAAAACTAACAAATAAACATATACATTACCTTTGATCACCAAATTCTTCAAGAATCAAATCCTCCAATGGATGAAACTAATGTTGAAAATCCTTCAATGGATATTGTGAGGAAGAAGATGAAGAGAAAATATAGACACTCAAAATCAAATCTCAGAAATTATCAATGAAAAAGTAGGGAGGGGAGAAATATGGAGGTTTTGGGGGGAAGATGAAGGTTAGTTTGGTAATTTCAATATTGGACCTTTGGGTAATATAATCTTAAAGGTAATTTCGTAATCTTGGGTATATAATAGGAATAATTTGTTTGAGAGGCCAAAAACAAATTTTATTAAATATTGGGGTAAAAATAAAAATTCTCTTTACATTTGGGTAAAATTTATAAATTTTCTTACATATATTTGATGGATACTTAACTCGTTGATTTAATTACAATTATTGCGATAGATAAAAGTTTTCAAATTATAAAATCTCTTGAGAAAACTAAAAAAAAAAAATGCTTGAGAAAAGTTTTTTTGTTTGGTTGAATAAGTAATAAACTCAATCATAAAAAACTCTCAAAGACCTTAAACCCGTTAAAATTGCTTTTTTCATGAACTTTTTAGATCAAATTTTGTGATATCATGAATACATAATATATACAAGAAAAGATTATTTATTACAGCTCAAAGCCAAATATATGTATTGACGCATACATTCCAAGTTTTCTAAACTCCTTATGGTTAAGGGCAAAATGTGTCGGACCCATAGGTTGATTTAACCATTTGGATGAACAAGAGAAGTAGCAATATTACAAATATCGCCATTGGCGAAGAAGCTACTGAAGTAATTGCCATGCAAATCCAATGCCATTTCTCACTAAGTACTATAGTTAGAGTTGCTCCAAAAGCTATTATCATTGTGACTATAGCAAAAAAGAGAGAGTCAAGACCTATAATTAACTTATTTGAGAGTGATTGAAGGAAATCATCTATCACATATCGTGCAGTTAGGATTGCTAAGAACATCAATAGAGAAATCAAAGAAGAAAACAGACCTAATGCATTTGAAATAACAAATATCGTGAATGCATTTGTCCATTAGAAAATTGAAATTCCTCTATCATTTACATTGCCTTCTAGTACTGTCAAAGCTACGGCAAATAGTATAGTGGCAATGAGTGTTGACACAAGCATGCAAGAATTGGTAGTATCTGACAGACCCCTTTCTAGTTGTACTAGCTAAGCGACCTGCCCGACACCCTACAGTAGCTTTCCAGTAGAGATCTGTTCTTGTTGGAAAGTTTCCATGGAGCTAAGACTCTTTCTCATCTGAAAATGCTTGAAACTCTTTTAGTTCTGAAAATGGATAGGAGTTTTATTTGTTGAAAATAACTTTATGAAGATAGATTTTTACGGAAATCCGGCAGCATAACAATTGTTTTTCTAAGATTTTCACCCTGTAAAAACTTCACAAAACCTGTATAATTTTATTCAATATATTTTCTTAAACTAATGGGCCTCAGGCCTTTTTTCAAATACACAACCATTTGTAATATGCTTAAAATTCAATGATATAAAAGTTTGACTTAATTAAAATCTTAAAATATCGTGCATGAAATTCACCATAAAATCCATTATCCAAAACAATATTTATAATACTTGACAATTCTGAAAACGATAGTAAATGCAATAGATGATAACTTGATTGAAACTAGTGCAGTGGGGTCACGTCTCTAGCTCGTTTGTACGTCCGACGGAGATGCTTCCGCTGCGCTACTCGTACCTACACCCGGGGAGGATTTTAATAAAACAGGAAAAACTAGAGGTGAGAATAACTCAGTAAGTGGGTACTATAATTTAAACTATACTTTTGTTTAAGATAATATTCCTCTCAAAATAGGTTGAAAAAATTACTGTTTACTTTACTTTTCTGAAAACTGTAAACTTATTTTAAATGCGAAAGATACTTTTATTCAACTTTTCTTAAATTTCTTTACTTGTTTTTCTTAAACTCACGTCTATCGACGTGTCTCATTTCCTTACTAGCCTATTTGGTAACCCAAGGAAACTTATCCTTTGTGACGGTGTGAAGACACGCCACTAGGATTAGGAGAACTCTCACCATGTGTAGTCGCAGATGTGGAAATAACTCTGGGATCGCGATTCCCTCCAATATCTGGTAGATCTATACTATTCCATACGTGCAGAGGGCGACTGACAGACTTGATCCCTCTAAAGTTAGTATCTCTCCCCAACTTGCCATACACGTATGGAATACTTCGACCGGGTGTAACTAGAGGTTAGGGTAAACTAAAGACATATATATATATATACAAAATCTCGGTAATTTGCTGTAACATTGTAATATAACTTTCGCAAATAATGTTTCTATGCATGTATATCATTTAAAACTAACTAATTTACTTTACTTGAAGAATATATACATTCACAATGTGATATATATAAAACTATACATGCATTGTATGAAAGATAATGATATTATAAAATCTTACTTGAATATCGAATTAAATCACTTGCTAAAAATGAAATCGCATTCATATAATAAAATGCATGAAAACTTTATAAAATCCACACTCACAACTTGCTTCCAATTAACTTAACCAACTCTCGTTACGGATCTCGTCCGCTCGTCGGTTCACCTACAATTGGTTTCGATCGAGTTTTCGTTAAAACATGGTTCACACAAATACTAAACTAAAATCACACGGGGATTTCGCATCACGACATTTTCAAGCCATTGTCCTCGCACAATAACAACATGAAAACACTAATATTCACACACGAAAACTATGTGGAAACCAATTCATTATTGCAACATAATCTAATCGAAACTTTACGATTTTGCTAGCTTTTCGACTATTTCGAAATCGACAACAATGTCATTCATTCTCAATCAATATCATCAAAATCACACTCAAATGGATTTAACAAAGAGAACATTTGAATCTAAACGAATAATGTAAAACTTACGCGATTTCGACAATTTATCATGAACTATCATTTTTAACGTTCCGCATGATTATTTCGTTTTTAATTAAACTTAACGTTAATACAACTTGTAAATTCACTCAAATCATGGAAAACGAAGATTCAAACACTTCAAAACAAAATCACGAAAATCATGGCAACATACCACACTTTAACTCAATTTTTGTTTCGATTCTGAAAATTAACGATTTAATATAATCGCGCGTAACGAAAACTATCCGATTAATTTTCATATATTTCAAACTATCCTAACGTTAACATTTATTATTTTAATGAGCTTAATTACACACCAAGGCAACTTGATAACCTCAATTACATTTTCACATTCGACAACGAAATCGCACACTAAATACATTCACATTCGCAGAAAACTTATCCGAATCACTCGAAAAAGATTTTTCGATAATCAAACGACTATTCGATACTTTAAAATACATCATTATGCATCATTTTTCATGAGAACAAACTCGAATCTAAAAACACAATATAACAGCCCCTAAATCTCATTATAACAGCCCATAAATCAATTTCACAATGAAGACAATCACCGAAAATTTTATTCAAAATTACAACTAAACAATATCGAATAAACCTCTACACTAACGAGGTTTTAAATCCTTAAACCCAATCATAACATTATCAAAATTCATTCTCAACTCATCTTAAACATTATCAATCAAAACGAAATCCATAAACTCAACATACCTTTCGAAACTCACTTGGAAACTTCGAAAATTACTCGCAAAGGTGCTGTCCTTATACTTCACCTTTAGTCTGAACTTCCTTCAATCCAAACTACACAATCAACCTTTAAAATCACTCAAAACGTCAGAACAAAATCAATGAGACAACACTTACCTTTACAAAAATTGTTTTTCACTTCGAAACAACCCCCGAGCATCCGTGACGGCAAGACAACGCTAAGAAGTCACTCACGGCAGCAAGAATCCTTCTTCCTCACTTGTATGCACAAGCTGTCAACTTCCTAGCAGCACCTAACATTAATTTCAAGTTGAAATCACTTCGATATAGCACTAAAAAACTCATCTCAATCTGCTGATTTTCTTCAAAAAAAAAAAAAAAAAAAAGAAAAAAGAAAACAGCACTCAATCATCCTTAACAACAAGCTAACACCAACCTGAATTTCACAGCATCAAGTTCACTCTTCTTCACCTGCATACACGGGTATAGAGCTGCTGAATTCATGCTCAAATAGCTCCCCTAATCCACACGAGCTGCTGCTCTTGATCTGAAATGCAGCTGCTCGTCCTTTCTTCCCTTCACGATCTCACGGCTACACTCTCTCAGATCTGAAATAGGGATTGAAAAGATGATGAATCTTGGGTTGATATAGCTGCTGTTTGTCACGCCCAACAGCTCCTCTCTCACCTCACGAGCTCCTCTCTCTCTCTCGACTTTGCTCCTTGACTGAATGGATAATGTTTGCTTGAGTTGTTCTCGCTCAGTTGTCTCTCATGGTTCACTCTTTCATTCTAACTCTCTCGGTTTTGCTTGCAAATGGATCACCGAATGATTGAAAAACTTCATTTTTCTTCTTTCATCTTTATATATATATATATATATATATCTATGAGATATAATCTCTTGACATGTGACAATCATGCATGGGAAACTTCTTGCCACTTGTCTTGCTTCATTCTTTGCATGCGCGACACGTGTGCCTTATGCATGGATTTCGCTTGCCATTTGTTTTTCCATGTGCTTTCCATTCTGTTTTCAAATTCTAATTCGTTTCCGTCCGATCGGGAATTCGCTAATGACTTAATTTTTACCTCCGAAATTATTTTTAAATTTTCGAATTCACCTCCACATACTCTAAATTATTCATTTTTCTAAAATAAATATTCCGAATAATCCAGAATCGAAAAATATATTTTAGTTCAAAAACGCGATCTATCGAAAAATAATTCGTTTTCCGACGAATGAAGTTTTGAGTTTTACAATTCACCCCTCCTTATAAAAATTTCATCTTGAAAATTTACACAACTTCTTTGTTGGATAAAGATTCTCTCTCTAACAATTAAAGCCTAAGTCATTAATGCTAATCTAATACATAACTCTCATGCAATGCATTTCAACATTTGAATCCATCGAACAAACTCAATAAAAATCTGAAATTATAAAATTCTTAATTCGAATAACCAAATATACTTACTTGCTTCAAAAATATGCGGATACTGGTTGCGCATCACCTCCTTGTACTCCCATGTGGCTTCTTCCACTTTATCATTCCTCCACAACATTTTAACCAATGGACTGACTTTGCTGCAAAGAACCTGTTCTCTCTTGTCAAGAATCTGAACTGGATGGGGTCTACTCATATGATAGGTTCTGCTTGAGTTCCATTGGCTGCTCTGACAACACATGTGAGAGATCTGCTATATACTTACAGAGCATCGAGACATAGAATATATTATGGATTCTGAAAAGTTCTGCTGGCAGCTCAAGTCGATATGCTACCTCACCTACTCTGCCAATCACTTCATAGAGATCGATATATCGAGGGCTTAACTTACCATGCTTCCTAAAATGAATTATTCCTTTCCATGGTGATATCCGTAAAAATACCCTATCCCCAACCTGGAACTCCAAATCCTTCCTACGCTTATCTGCATAACTTTTCTGTCAATCTTGGGCTATCTTCAAATTGTCTCGAATAACCTTAATCTTATCTGCAGTCATCTGCACAAGCTTGAGCCCAATTAACTTTCTCTCGCCCATCTCATCTCAACATACTGGTGTCTTACACCGTCTTCCATAAAGTGCTTCATACGGTGCCATGTCGATACTAACCTGATGACTGTTATTATAAGTAAACTCGATTAACGACAGATGAGTATCCTAACTTCCTCCAAACTCCATCACATAAGACCTGAGCATATCCTCTAAAGTCTGAATAGTACGCTCAGACTGTCCATCTATATGTAGATGAAATGCTGTACTGAAATGTAATCGGATACCCAAAGCTTTCTGTAGACTAGGCAAAATCTCGATGTAAATCTCGAATCTCTATTCGATACAATCGACACTAGAGCCCTTTGCAATCTCACGATCTTATCCACATATAACTTGGCCAATCTATCAAGGGAATATGTATTTTGGATAGGTAGGAAATAAGCTGACTTAGTAAGTCGATCCACTATCACTCAGATACTATCATAACCATTTCGACTCCGAGGAAATCCTACCACAAAGTCTATTGTAATACACTCTCATTTCCACTTCAGGATGGAGAGTGGCTGAAGAAGTCTTGTTAGCCTCTGGTGCTCAGCTTTTCTCTGCTGACAAATCAAGCACTTTGACACAAATTCAGCTATCTCCCTCTTCATACCTTTCCACCAATAATGCTCTTTCAAGGTATAATACATCTTCGTGCTTCCTGGATGCATAACATATGTTGAGGAGTGAGCTTCATCTAAAATTTCTTTCTTGAGTTCGACCATATTTGGAACACACAACCTCTGTCTCATCCTCAATGTACCATCATTTTTTACTGAGAAGTCTCCTTGTTGGCCTGATTATACTTCTTGTCTGATTTTATCTAACTGGGATCTTGAATCTACAACTCTCGGATTCTATCCACGAGTACCGGTCGAATCTGAAATGTAGCTAACAATGCACCTGAATCTGCTACTTCCAAATTAACTCCTAAAGATCTCATCTCTACTAACAACAAAAAATACACAGCTCTTAAATAAGCTACTGAGCTGGTGGGTCTCCTACTCAATGCATCGGCTATTACATTTGCCTTCCCTGGATGGTACTCTATGGTGCAATCATAATCCTTGATCAGCTTCAACCATCTCTTTTGTCTCATGTTCAACTCTTTCTAGGTAAACAAATACTGAAGTCTCTTGTGATATATAAATATCCGACATCGAACTCCGTACAGGTAATGCCTCCAGATCCTGAGCGCAAACACCACTACAACCAACTCTAAATCATGGGTTGGGTAATTCTGCTCGTGCTTCTTTAATTGCCTTGAAGCATAAGCTATCCCTTTTCCATCTTGCATCAGAACACAACCCAAACCCTACCTCGAAGCATCATTGTACACTATAAAGCCTTCATTCAGAAGGAAGAGTAAGTACGGGAGCTGTGGTCAATTTTGTCTTCAATTCATCAAAACTTCTCTGACAGGCTTCTGACCACTCAAACTTCGCTTCTTTTCTGGTGTGCTTCGTCAATGGGATGGCAATCCTGGAAAATCCTTCAACAAATTTTCTATAATATCCTACCAATCCTAGGAAACTCCGTACTTCCGTTACGGTTGCTAGTGGTTTCCAATTCATAATCGCTTCGATCTTCTGAGGATCAACACTAATCCCATCAGCTGAAACCACATGACCCAAAAATGAAACTTCATTAAACCAAGCTGAACTTGGCATACAATTGTTGCTCCCTCAACGTCTGCAAAACTAATCTTAGATGCTCACCATGTTCTTCCCTACTACTAGAATACACCAAAATATCATCAATGAACACTATGACAAACTTATCTAAGAATTCATGAAACACTCGATTCATTAATGCCATCAATGCTACTGGAGCATTGGTTAGCCCGAAAGGCATAACCAAGAATTTATAATGTCTATAACGCATCCGGAAGATAGTCTTAGGAACATCATCTCCTCTGATCTTCAACTGGTGAAACCCTGATCTCAAATCTATCTTAGAAAACACCCTTGCTCCCTGTAATTGATCAAATAGGTCATCGATCATTGGCAGAGGGTATTGATTTCGAATAGTCACCTTATTCAATTCCTGGTAATCAATACACAATCTCAAACTTCCATCTTTCTTTTTAACAAAGAGCACTGGTGCTCCCCAAGGAGATACACTAGATCTGACAAAACCCTTGTCCACTAATTCTTTCAACTGAACTTTCAGTTCCTTCAACTCTGAGGGTGCCATTCTGTACGGTGCTCTAGAAATTGGTGTTGTTCCTGGAATCAGATTTATCTCGACTTTAATTTCCCTATCTGGAGGTAAACCTGGAAGATCTTCTGAAAACACGTCAGAAAACTCTGTAACCACAGGAATATTCTCTAACTGAGTCTCCCTCTCGGTCGAATCTATCACATAAGCCAAAGAACCTACACATTGTTTCTTTAGCATCCTCTTGGCAGTCATGGCTGATATGATACGGGATGGAAGCATTCTGCGCTCCCCTCGGAATACTACATCTGGCTTTACCAATGAACTGAACTTGACTTCTTTCTGAAAACAATCCACCACGGCATGATGTGTAGCTAACCAATTCATGCCTAACATAATGTTGAAGTCACATATGTCCAACAACATCAAACTGACTGGAAATGATCTACCCCCAAGCACAATGTCACAATCTCTGCAAACACTTTCTGCTACTAAAGAATCTCCGGTGGGAGTAGCTACTATCCTATCACACTCTAAGGGTTCTAACTTCATATTAACATGTCTGACAAAGCCTTTAGAAACAAAAGAGTGCGTAGCATCAGGGTCTATTGAAACATGAGCATCAAAATTAAAAACTATTACAGTACCTATCACCACCACTGGTGTAGCCTTAACTTCTTGCTGCGTTACCGCAAACACCCTAGCCTGAGTATGAGGTCTCCGTGACTGTCCTCTAGGTGGAAAACCTCTACCAACATCTCTTCCAAACTGAACTGTAGTCCTTGGTCCTCTCATCTATGGACCTCTCTTATCCCGTGTTTAACCTCCACTAGACTGTCCCTGAGTAGACGGTCTCGACCCACTAACTCCTGTTGCTCTCTGTGGGCAATCCTTCATAAAATATCCCTCTTTACCACAATGATAGCATCCGGTGATACCCATATGACACTCTCATCGGTGCATCCTACCATATTTCCTACATGGCTTTAATCTGATCTGAGTATCACCCCTACTCTGGGGCCCCGATGGAGGTCTGACAGAACTCTAACTGGACGAGGCTCCTTGACTCCGTTGCTTGCTACCCGACCATCTAAACTTGCTTCTAATTTTGGGAGCCTTGCTGGAGCCTACTGAATATTAACCTGACCCCTGACTACTCTTTGATTTCTATACCTGCTTTCTGTCACCCAACGCAGTCCTCTCTACTTTCAAGGCTACCTCAACTAGTCGTCCATACTCTTTGTACTCTGTGGCTACCATATATGCCTTGATCTTCGGATTTAGGCCTTGTACGAACTTATGACACTTGTTCACCTCGTCACTCACTATAAACGGTGGCACTCGAGATAACTCAGTAAACTTCCTCTCATATTCTTCCACTGACATGCTACCCTGAACTAGACTGTAAAACTCTTCAATCTTGGCGTCCTTGTACGCCCTTAGGTAGAATTTCTCATTAAACTCTTCCTTGAATTTTTCCCACGTAACCTGATCGATTGTTCTTCGCTTGACATAATCCCACCAATGTCTAGCTGACGCTCGCAGCAAAAATGAAGCAATAAACACCTTTTGGGGATCGGTGCACTCCATCTAATCCAACACCCTCTCAGTATTGTCTAACCATTCCATTGCAACCTCTAGGCCATCTTTTCTGTCAAATGCATCGGCACCTAATTTTCGTGCCCTCTCTACGGTGGCGTTTGGTGCGCGCAGCCTCAGCCCTTGAATAACCTGAACTAATCTCTCAATCGGATCCGACTCAGGCTTTACTACCGGTGGCTCAACTGGAACCCCTGGCTGTGGATCATTTACATATTCATTTACTTGCTCCCTTATTTCTGGAGCAGTAGGTGGAGCATCATCTGCAGCTCTCCGTTTACGCGGATGACCGACGTAATGAATGACTCACTGCACTTGAACCAAATAATCAGTCATAAAATGTATGATGTTTGAGAAATACTATGAAAATGCTCGCAACTCATGTAATGTATTTAAAAATCTCACCTCTGATACCAACGTTGACAGGCCCCTCTCTAGCTATACTAGCTAGGTGACCTACTCGGCACCCCACAGTGGCTTTCCAATCGAGATCTGCTTCGGCTGGAAAGTTTCCATGGAGCTAAGCCCCTTTCTTATTTAAAAATGCTTGAAACTCTTTTAATTCTGAAAATGGTTAAGAGTTTTGTTCGTTGAAAATAACTTTACAAAGATAGATTTTTACGAAAATTCGGTAGCATGACGGTTGTTTTTTTAATATTTCCACCCTATAAAAACTTCACAAAACATGTATAGTTTCATTCAATATATTTTCTTAAACTAATGGGCCTTAGACGCTTTTTCAAATACACAACCATTCGCAATATGTTTAAAATTTCAATGATATAAAATTCGACTTAATTAAAATCTTAAAACATCATGCATGAAATTCACCATAAAATCCATCATCCAAAACAATATTTACAATACTTGGTAAGTCTGAAAACGATAGTAAATGTAATACATGATAACTTGATTGAAACTAGTACAGTGAGGTCACATCTCTAGCTTGTCTATATGTCCGACGAAGATGTTTCCGCTGCGCTACTCGTACCTGCACCTGGATAGGATTTTAATAAAACAGGAAAAACTAGAGGTGAGAATAACTTAGTGAGTGGGTGCTATAATTTAAACTATACCTTTGCTTTAGATAATATTCCTCCCAAAATAGATTGGAAAAACTACTACTTACTTTACTTTTCTGAAAACTGTAAAACGCGTTTTAAATGAGAAAGATACTTTTATTAAACTTTTCTTAAATTTCTTTACTTGTTTTTCTTAAACTCACGTCTATTGACGTGTCTCATTTCTCTACTTGCCTATTTGGTAACCCAGGGAAACTTATCCTTTATGATGGTGTGAAGACATGCCACTAGGATTAGGGGAACTTTCACAATGTGTAGTCGCAGATGTGAAAATAACTCTGGGATCGCGATTCCCTCCAACATTAGGCAGATCTACATTATTCTATACATGTAGAGGGTGATTGACAGACTCGATCCCTCCAAAGTTAGTATCTCTCCCCAACTTGCCATACACGTATGAAATACTTCGACCGGGTGTAACTAGGGGTTAGGGTAAACCAAAGACATATATATATACAAAATCTCGGTAATATGCTGTAACATTATAATATAACTTTCGTAAATAATATTTCTATGCATGTATATCATTTAAAACTTACTAATTTATTTTACTTGAAGAATATATACATTCATAATGTGATATATATAAAACTATACATGCATTGTATAAAAGATAATGATATTATAAAATTTTACTTGAATATCGAATTAAATCACTTGCTAAAAATGAAATCGCATTCATATAATAAAATGCATGAAAAATTTATAAAATCCACACTCACAACTTACTTCCAATTAACTTAACCCACTCTCGCTACGGATCTCTTCCGCTCACTGGTTCACCTACAATTGGTTTCGATCGAGTTTTCGTTAAAACATGGCTCGCGCAAATATTAAACTTAAATCACACGGGGATTTCGCATCACGACATTTTCAAGCGATTGTCCTCGCACAGTAACAACACGGAAACACTAATATTCACACGCGGAAACTATGTGGAAACTAATTCATTATTGCAACATAATCTCATCAAAACTTTACGATTTCATTAGCTTTTCGACTATTTCGAAACCGATAACAATGTCATTCATTCTCAATCAATATCATCGAAATCACACTCAAATGGATTCAACAAAGAGAACATTTGAGTCTAAACGAATAATATAAAACTTACGCAATTTCGACAATTTATCGCGAACTATCATTTTTAACGTTTCGTGCGATTATTTCATTTTCAATTAAACTTAACGTCAATACAACATGTAACTTCACTCAAATCATGGAAAACGAAGATTCAAACACTTCAAAACAAAATCACGAAAATCATGGCAGCATACCACACTTTAATTCAATTTTCCTTTCGACTCCGAAAATCAACGATTTAATATAATTGCGTGTAACGAAAACTATCCGATTAACTTTCATATATTTCAAACTATCCTAACGTCAACATTTATCATTTTAATGAGCTTAATTACACACCAAAGCAGCTTGATAACCTCAATTACGTTTTCACATTCGACAACGAAAATTGCACATTAAATACATTCGCATTCATGGAAAACTTATCTGAATCACTCGGAAACGATTTTTCGATAATCGAACGACTATTCGATACTTTAAAATACATCATTATGCATCATTTTTAATGAGAACAACCTCAAATCTAAAAACACAACATAATAGCCCCTAAATCTCATTATAATAGCCTATAAATCAATTTCGCAACGAAAACAATTATAAAAAATTTCATTCGAAATCACAACCAAACAATATCGAACGAACCTCCGCACTAACGAGGTTCTAAATCCTAGAACCCAATCTTAACATTATCAAAATTCATTCTCCACTCATCCTAAACGTTATCCATCAAAACGAAATCCATAAACTCAACATACTTTTTGAAACTCACTTGGAAACTTCGAAAATTACTCGCAAAGGCACTATCCTTATACTTCACCTTTAATCCGAACTTACTTCAATTCAAACGACACAATCAACCTTTAAAATCACTCAAAATGTCACAACAAAATCAATGGGACAACGCTTACCTTTACACAAATTGTTTTTCACTTCGAAACAGCCCCTAAGCATCCGCGATGGCATGGCGACGCTAAGAAGTCGCTCACGGCAGCAAGAATCCTTCTTCCACACTTGTATGCACAAGCTGTCAGCTTCCTAGCAACACCTAACATTAATTTCAAGCTGAAATCACTTCACTATAGCACTCAAAAACTCACCTCAATTTGCTGATTTTCTTAAAAAAAAAAAAAAAAAAAAAGCACTCAATCATCCTTGACAGCAAGCTAACACCAACCTGAATTTCACGACAGCAAGTTCACTCTTCTTCACCTGCATGCACGGGTATAGAGCTGCCGAATTCACGCTCAAACAGCTCCCCTAATCCTCACGAGCTGCTGCTCTTAATCTGAACTGCAGCTGCTCGTCCTTCTTTCCCTTCACAAGCTCATGGCTGCACTCTCTCGGATCTGAGATAAGGATTGAAAAGATGATGAATCTTAGGTTGATACAGCTACTGCTTGTCACACCCAACAGCCTCTCTTTCACCTCACGAGCTCCTCTCTCTCTCTCTCGGCTTTACTCCTTGACCGAGTGGATGATGTTTGCTTGAGCTGTTCTCTCTCAATTGTCTCTCATGGTTCACTCTCTTATTCTAACTCTCTCGGTTTTGCCTGCGAATGGGTGACCGAATGATTGAAAAACTTCAATTTTCTTCTTTCATCTTTATATATATATATATATATATATATATGAGATATAATCTCTTGACATGTGACAATCATGCATGGGAAACTTCTTGCTACTTGTCTTGCTACATTCTTTGCATGCGCGACACGTGTACCTTATGCATGGATTTCGCTTGCCACTTGTTTTTTCATGTGCTTTCCATTCCGTTTTCGAATTCTAATTCGTTTCCGTCCAATCGAGAATCCGCTTATGACTCGATTTTTACCTTCGGAATTATTTTTAAATTTTCGGATTCACCTCCATGTACTCTAAATTATTCATTTTTCTAAAATAAATATTCCGAATAATTCGGAATCGAAAAATATATTTTTGTTCGAAAACGCGATCTATTGGAAAATAATCTGTTTTCCGACGAATGGGGTTTTGGGTTTTACAGTATCTTTCATCCATTTCTCTTTTTGCTCAGCCAATTGCTTGTGCTTTATCCTGAAAACCTCTTTTGCAGTTTGACCATAATCATTTCTCAATTTCCTGTAAGAACGCAAGGTAAGTTTTTCCACCTCCTGTACAACATAAGGTAAATATATAACAGCATATAACAATATATTTGATATTCTAATTGATACCACATTATATATCAATTAAATATTGAATTTTTCTAGGATTTGTTGTGTAATAGCTTTCTAGAATAATCTCTTAAATTGTTGAAACACTGTATAGAAGAACAAGTAATTAATCCCAATAATAATGTGAGAATTTGTTGATTTAAAGAATTTGAAGAGTAACACTGAATCAAATACAACATTTGCAAACCTTGAATGGTATAGTTTTCTGTCTCTATTGGGGTCAATAATGCAGGATACCATTCTGCATGAACAACTTGAACCAACAAAAAAAATCATGAAAATTATTTTTAAATGGAAAACAAAATACATATATTTATAGGGTACTTACATTTGTATATCCATCTCTCTAAAATCCAAGATTACTTCCACATAAAAAGTGTGAAGGGTTGTTGATGTGAACCTCGTCAGTTGTAGCACAATTGAGATGCCTAGGACCGTTCTAATATCTGGTTTGAATGGAAACCGCGACCCAACACCTATAGTGAGATGTGAACCTTGGTATAAGGGTGACGCCACAATCGAGGATGGAGTATTCGATTGATAAGTCAAAGAAAGGAGGAACGCCACAGAGAAATCTGATAAGTTCCAATTAGTTCTCAAAGAACAAGAGAGAAATTAAGCTCTCAATTTTCATTCAAATTCTGATCTGCCACATTACATCCTTTTTGTTCTTTATAAACTAAAACCCTAAAAGAAAAGAGAGGCTACATGCCTTTTCAAAAAGGAACAAAATATTTGGTCATTAATTGCCTTACAAAACAAGAAACTAATTAAAACTAAATCAATCAAGTAATTGACTTAATCCCTATTTGGAAGGCTGAAATTAAAGAAAATCAGCCTCTTAATTTGGGAAACAAATCAATTCATTATTTATTGAAAATCTAAAAAGGAAACAACTTAAATTGAATCTTCTTGCTTGTGCCACACGCCCAAGCTTTCTGCCACACACTCAAGTCAACTCTTATTCAGCCCAATTAATTGCCTTGATGATGTTAATTAGGCCTTGGTCTTCATATAGGCCCATCTTGGACTTTATTAAATCGGAATCAACCCAAGTGTCTTGAATCAGGCCATTTAGTGCTTCCTTGAATCTCTTAGCCCTTGCTCTTGTTATTGGCCCAACTGGAACATGTAATGGGTCACTTGGTGTAGCTCCCTTGTTCGTAACATTCCCTCCCTCTTGAAAAGGATTTGTCCTCAAATCGTCACCTACATCAAAAGGAGACAAATCAGAAACATTGAAGCTTGCACTAACATTATACTCACCTGGAAGATCTAACTTGTAAGCATTGTCATTGATTCGTTCAATCACTTGAAATGGGCCATCGCCCCTCGGAAGCAGTTTAGAACGACGTTGCACTGGAAATCGTTCCTTCCTCATATGTAACCACACCCAATCACCAGGTTCAAACACAACTTTCTTCCGTCCTTTATTAGCTTGCGTGGCATATTGCTCAGTTCTCCTTTCTATGTTTTGTCGAGTCTTTTCATGGATTTGCTTGACAAAATCTGCCTTTCTCCTCCCATCCAAGTTAACATGCTCATTCACAGGTAAAGGAATTAGATCCAAAGGAGTCAGTGGATTAAAACCATACACAACTTCAAAAGGCGAAAAATGAGTTGCAGAATGCACACTCCTATTATAAGCAAATTCTACATGCGGCAAACAATCCTCCCATGTTTTCAAGTTCTTTTGTATTATAGCACGCAATAAGGCAGATAAAGTCCTATTAACTACTTCAGTTTGACCATCAGTTTGGGGATGACAAGTAGTAGAAAATAAAAGCTTAGTTCCTAACTTACCCCACAATGTCTTCCAAAAGTAGCTTAAGAACTTAGCATCTCTATCCGAAACAATAGTCTTAGGCATGCCATGCAATCTAACAACTTCTTTGAAAAACAAATCAGCAATATGTGATGCATCATCAGTTTTATGGCAAGGAATGAAATGTGCCATTTTAGAAAACCTATCAACAACCACATATATAGAGTCCTTACCCCTTTTGGACCTAGGCAAGCCCAACACAAAATCCATAGAAATATCAACCCAAGGCTCACTAGGTATAGGCAAAGGAATATACAATCCATGAGGCTTAATTCTAGACTTAGCTTGTCTACATGTAATGCATTTCTCACAGATTCTTTCTACATAACGTTTCATATGAGGCCAAAAAAAATGTTCATGCAAAACATCTAGTGTCTTGGCTATGCCAAAATGCCCCATCAAACCTCCCCCGTGAGCTTCTCTAACAAGCAATTCACGCAAAGAACTCTTAGGCACGCATAATTTAGTTTGTCTAAACAAAAATCCATCATGCCTATAAAACTTGCCAAACGCTACCTTTTCACATGCATTGAATACTTTGCTAAAATCAGAATCTTCCACATACAATTCTTTAATGTAATCAAAGCCAAGCAATCTAGCATCCAAAGTAGAAAGTAAAACATACCTTCTGGACAAAGCATCGGTGACCACATTTTCCTTACCTTTTTTGTACTTGATCACATATGGAAATGTTTCAATGAACTCCACCCACTTGGCATGCCGCTTATTTAGCTTGTGTTGCCCCTTTAAATGCTTCAAAGACTCATGATCAGTGTGAATCACAAATTCTTTCGGCCAAAGGTAATGTTGCCAAGTTTCTAATGCCCTAATCAAGGCATACATCTCCTTGTCATATGTAGGATAATTCAAGGCTGCTCCACTTATCTTCTCACTAAAAAATGCAATGGGACGTCCTTCTTGCATTAAAACAGCTCCAATATCTATTCCTGAAGCGTCACACTCAATCTCAAAAGTTTTAGCAAAGTCAGGCAAAGCAAGTAAAGGTGCATTAGTTAATTTCTCCTTAATCAAGCTAAATGCCTTTTCTTGTTCCGTACCCCACTTAAACCCCACATTCTTTTTGATAACTTCAGTTAAAGGTGCGGCTAGACTACTAAAATCTTTCACAAACCTCCTATAAAAACTAGCCAGCCCATGAAAACTTCTTACTTGTCCCACATTTGTAGGTTTCGGCCACTCCCTAATTGCCTTAACCTTTTCCTCATCAACCCCAATTCCCTTAGCACTAACGACAAAACCCAGAAATACAAGCTTATTGGTGCAAAAAGTACACTTTTTGAGATTAGCAAACAACTTTTCTGTTCTTAAAACACCTAAAACAAGTTTTAAATGTTCAACATGCTCATCCAAGTTTTTGCTATAAATCAGAATGTCATCAAAGTAAACAACCACAAATCTTCCAATAAAAGCACGTAAAATATGGTTCATTAATCTCATGAAAGTACTAGGTGCATTAGTTAATCCAAAAGGCATAACTAACCACTCATATAAACCATATTTTGTTTTGAAAGCAGTTTTCCACTCATCTCCTTCTTTCATCCTAATTTGATGATATCCACTCTTAAGATCAATTTTAGTAAAAACAATAGAACCATGCAATTCATCAAGCATATCATCTAATCTAGGAATAGGATGTCGATACTTTACAGTGATATTGTTGATGGCACGACAATCAACACACATCCTCCATGTTCCATCCTTTTTAGGCACAAGCAATACGGGAACCACACAAGGACTCATACTCTCACGCACATATCCCTTTTCCATGAGCTCACTAACCTGCCTTTGAAGCTCCTTTGTCTCCTCAGGATTACTTCTATATGCTGGTCTATTTGGGATGGGTGCTCCGGGTACAAAGTCAATTTGGTGCTCAATCCCCCTTATTGGTGGTAAACCCTTAGGCATCTCTTCGGGAAACACCTCATCAAAGTCCTGCAAAAGTGAAACAACAACACTAGGCAAAGAAGAGTCAAGTTCATTAGCACTAAAACAAGCCTCTTTGTACAAAAGTACAATCATTGGCTGATTAGAAAACAACGCCTTCTTGACCTCACTCTCTCTTGCATAAAAATTCACTTGTTTTTTGTCTCTCTTTTTCTCATCAACCTCTTTTTCCTTTTCACTCTTCTTTTCTATTTTTGTTGTTTCAGACTCTCTTTCTTTTGTCTCTCTCTCTCTTGAACTCTCACTCTCCTTTTTTACATCTCTATCTTTTTTTAACCTCACTTGATCTTCATATACTTGTCTTGGGGTTAAAGGTACAAGAGTGATTGGCCTTTTATTGAGCACAAAAGAGTATCTATTGGTATATCCATCATGAGTCACATGCCTATCAAACTGCCATGGTCTTCCCAAAAGGATATGACTCGCATTCATTGGTACCACGTCACACATAACATCATCTTTGTATTTTCCAATTGAAAATGACACCAACACCTGTTTATTCACCCTAACTTCCCCACTATCATTCAACCATTGTAGTTTATAAGGTTTTGGGTGCTTCAAAGTTGCTAAATTCAATTTTTCTACCAAAATAGTGCTAGCCACATTAGTACAACTCCCCCCGTCAATAATCATACTACATACCTTATCATTAACATAGCAACGGGTGTGAAAAATGTTATCACGTTGTACCTCATCATCTTCCTTGGCTTGAGCACTAAGAGCTCTCCTCGCAACCAAAAGTTCTCCACCCACCGGATATTCAAGGTCACTTGCATCCTCCAAAGGTGGCATGGACTCATCATCAGATTCATCCTCGGATTCGATACCACCCTCATCCTTCAAAACCATTACTCTCTTGTTTGGGCATTGTGATGCAATATGACCTGCTCCCAAACATTTAAAGCACTTAATGTCACGGGTTCTAGAAGGTTGAGAATCTGATTTACCTTGATTTAATGTGCCTCCAGCCTTATGTTCTTTGGAAGGTTCGGCCTTGGCCTTGAAACTAGGCTGGTCCTCCCTCTTGCTCCAATTCGGTTTCCATGACGATGACGAACCCGAATTTTGCCCAACCCGTGTGGAACCCTTCCTCTTCAATTGTTGTTCTACTTTAATGGCCATGTGTACCATGTCAGTCAATTCAACATGATGTTGCAACTCCACTACATTTGCAATGTCTCGGTTCAGCCCATTTAGAAACCTAGCCATAGTCGCTTCTCGGTCCTCCTCTACATCAGCTCGAATCATGGCTATCTCCATCTCCTTGTAGTAGTCTTCAACACACTTAGACCCTTGAGTAAGAGTTTGCAATTTTTGAAACAAACCCCTATAATAGTGGCTTGGAATGAATCTCCTCCTCATAACAGCTTTCATCTCAGCCCATGTCTCAATAGGTCTTTCTCCATTCCGTCTCCTACTCACAATCAATTGATCCCACTAAACAATAGCATAATCAGTGAATTCTATGGCTGCCAATTTCACCTTCTTCAATTCGGAATATTCATGGCAATCAAACACCAATTCTATTCTTTTCTCCCACTCCAAATAAGCTTCAGGATCAGTTTTACCTTGAAAGGTTGGAATCTTCACCTTTATACTACCCAAATTATTATCAACCCTCTCTCCATATCTATCTCCTCTATTCCCATACCTATCTTCTCTACTCCCATATCTATCTTCTCTATTCTCATACCTAACTCCTCTACCTCCCATTCCATGCCTAAATCTACCCACACTCATATTGGACATGTGATCAGCCTCATCCATGTCATTATCATCCCCATAGTAATCATTAACTTCTTCTCTAACCGGAACTCTCTCTCGTCTACGTGCTTGTGGAACGGGTGGTGGCTGTTCCACACGTGAATTTTCCACTTGATCTAATCGCTCATGTAATTGTTCCAATTCCCCCCTCATCATCCGTCTCATCTCCTCTACTAATGCTTCCTTCCAAAGCTTTATATCCGCCGGGATGGAAGAATCCTCAGTAGAGCCTTTATCTTTGTTTCCGGACATGTTTTCCTGCAAAAAAAAAAATAATAACAATAATAATAATAATAAGGGACCTCACAGCACTTCCTCACGTGTTTTCGCTCGAATAATCAGTTCACTCAACACTCGTGTTTACACACAATAAATTTGGCTTTTACCCTCAGTATGTACTCACCACTCTTGCCTTTTTCCCCTCGTAATTTCTCAAAAGTTCTTATCAAACTAACCAAACAATAATCAAGATTTCTTAGTCGCATTCACACGAGACAAAAGAAATCTCCTAGGTTCACACGAAAATGAATCACAACGAAACTGGAATAACAAAGTTTCTAGTACCAGTATTTTTTTTTTTTTTTTTTTTTTGCTTGCCACTACACAAAACCAAGATGAGAAATAGCAATAGCTGATATATTCAACTACAAGATCGTTCTGATTTTGTACTCTTTTTTTTTTTTTTTTTTTGGATTGATCAAACAAAATCAACGAAGAAGAACAACTAAGATAGATAAAACCTGATGTTAGAACCAGCTCTGATACCAAATGATGTGAACCTCGTCAATTGTAGCACAATTGAGATGCCTAGGACCGTTCTAATATCTGGTTTGAATGGAAACCGCGACCCAACACCTATAGTGAGATGTGAACCTTGGTATAAGGGTGACGCCACAATCGAGGATGGAGTATTCGATTGATAAGTCAAAGAAAGGAGGAACGCCACAGAGAAATCTGATAAGTTCCAATTAGTTCTCAAAGAACAAGAGAGAAATTAAGCTCTCAATTTTCATTCAAATTCTGATCTGCCACATTACATCCTTTTTGTTCTTTATAAACTAAAACCCTAAAAGAAAAGAGAGGCTACATGCCTTTTCAAAAAGGAACAAAATATTTGGTCATTAATTGCCTTACAAAACAAGAAACTAATTAAAACTAAATCAATCAAGTAATTGACTTAATCCCTATTTGGAAGGCTGAAATTAAAGAAAATCAGCCTCTTAATTTGGGAAACAAATCAATTCATTATTTATTGAAAATCTAAAAAGGAAACAACTTAAATTGAATCTTCTTGCTTGTGCCACACGCCCAAGCTTTCTGCCACACACTCAAGTCAACTCTTATTCAGCCCAATTAATTGCCTTGATGATGTTAATTAGGCCTTGGTCTTCATATAGGCCCATCTTGGACTTTATTAAATCGGAATCAACCCAAGTGTCTTGAATCAGGCCATTTAGTGCTTCCTTGAATCTCTTAGCCCTTGCTCTTGTTATTGGCCCAACTGGAACATGTAATGGGTCACTTGGTGTAGCTCCCTTGTTCGTAACAGTTGTTTGCCAATTGGAAGAGCAAATTTTGGCGAAATTCATCACCGGAAAGAGCCAATTTATGATATTTTCGAATAAAGTACAAGGCTATATCTGTTGAATAAAGTTGTAACAAAAAAAAAAAAACAGGTAAATTATAAATTACATGTGTTGAAGTTGGAATACAAAATAACAACACTATACTTGTTGAAATTAAAGTTGTATTGTTAGATCTTAGCAAGATAACATGATTTAACTAAACCATGAAGGAGCGTGGTAATGAAGAAGATGGCTTAACTCTGGTTGTCAAAGTGAGGTACCAGATCATCTTGCTACTTTCACTCCAGACAGAAGAGTGAAGTGGCGGAATTCCTATGTTGTCGACCATCTGTAGTAAATTAGGGTTCTTTTTAATCAATGCCTTAGCAGTATTTTAGCCTCCACCTTTTACAACATAGCGAAGGGCTGTGCCTCCATATTCATCTTGCATTGCAATTGATTCTGGAGAGAGACGCCCCAAAAGCCTTAAAACAAATCCCCACTGGCGACATATTGCTGCAACATGCAGTACTGTTCGTTCATTGCTCGTTATCCTAGCGGTCAATGCATCTGCATCATTGTCGATGAAACGTTCAGCAATTTTCCAATCACCTCTTTGGGCAGCATTGTACAATGGTTGGTAGCTGTTGTGATCACTCCTATCCCTTTATAATCAACAATACTTTATTTTGTTAGACTATTCCATAGAGCAATGCCCAATTTTAATTTTACAATCGATCACTTGCCTCTACTATCATAACTATTTTTTTAACTACAATTTCTACGGAATAAAGATGCAGAAGTCACCTAAAAATTTTACACTGAATGATGAACAAACTATTTTAAGGCTACTTGTAGAATTCTCTTTAAATTCATCTAATTAAATTCTCTTTTATTCCTATTATAACACACTTGCAATATAGGAGACCGACTGTACATAAGTATTATGGCAGCCACGTCCCAATTGAATCATTAACAAACTATTTTAGAGCTACTTACAGAATTCATTAACTGCAATTTGGGCTTCGGACAACTGTGGACGTGCCTCTGAACTACCACCTGGCATGTTGTCGTGGTTTGGTTGTAGTACACCTCCACTGTCTTGTTGACATAATGCGACTTTTTTACTCCAAATGCTTAACTAGAAAAACAAAGAGAATGTGTTAATGATTTACCTTCCTGATCATCATTAGGTGGCAACCATTTTATAGTTTATATATATATAGGCATCCTATACATACCTATATATATATATATTCAAAGTACTTTTACTTTCCGTTCTCAATAAAGCGTCACATACTTGCTTTACGACAAGACCAAATTATTTTTTTATCTTTATTTATTTATTTTTCTCTCTCTTTTCACTATTTTTAGAAGTGGAATTGTAATACGTACTCTTCAAATTACATTTATGCAGGAACTATGATCAAACACTTAGTTATCTTCTTCGTATAGAATTTGGAAACGGGTTTTAGATTTTAAAAATGACACGAACATATAAATAATGATAAAAATAAACATTGATTCCGAACAAATTTAATTATCACAAAATTCATTTAATTAAAAACTATACAAAAGGTCATATTCTCAAATAATGCAATCTAAAAAGAAATAATAAAACCAATAAGGTGAGCAATTAAATAAACTAGAGAAGGAGAAATGAAATACATTGAGTGCTTGACCAGTAGTGTCTGGAATTGGACCAATTGAGGGGAGACATGTTGAGGGAGAGATTCTGGTATTGGGCTGGTAAAACAATTTGGGCATTTAGAATTCTAAAGGATTTATTGCTGTGTGTGCATTTAGAATTCCATCGGACTATTTGTCTGTGCATTTAGAATTCTATAGGATATTCTGGGTCAGGAATTGGGCCACCTGATGACACACATGTTGAGATAGATATTCTGGTATTGGGCTGGTAAAACAAATTGGGTGCTTTGAATTCTATAAGAGTTATTTAGAGTATGCATTTGGAATTCTATCGGATATACCCTTGTGTTCATTGGAAATGAATGATTATAATTATAGCAGTCAATGCACTTGGGATATAGGAGACCTGCTACATATGCACCTAATATATATATATATATATATATATATAGTTACTTACAGAATTCTGCAGCTGTGCTTTAACAATCTGGCATAATTAATTTTACTAATTTACACGAACATATACTTTTCTCTAACATCCTTTCAGTTACAATCTCATCAATTTTATTATCATTTAAAATAATTTATTGGTTGTACACCCCCACGGTCTCTACTCTCTTATTGTCATGGCATTGTTTGATTTTTTAATACAAGATATATGGTTCTCTAGGAAAATAGAGAACGAGAATTAAAGATGATAAAAGGGCTAGTGTCTGAAATTATGAACACTGTAACTCTTTTATGCCTTAAGAAAATTGAAATGCTGTTGCTATAGTTGCCTCCAGGCACTGCCAAAGCTGCAGCAAAGACTACGACAGCAATAAGAGTTGTCACAACAGATTCTACAACATCAATAAAGTTTTAAGGATGTCTAACTCTATGAAAACCTTCAAAATTTTCCAATTTGGCATTAAATTATAAGTTTTCCAGAAAAATAAAAATTGTTTAGGACAAGTGTTAGTGTTGGTCAAATTAGCAAGTAAAACATTAGTTGTAAGAGACTCTCAAATCCTTTACGCCCTTTAAAATAAATGCTTCAAATGAGCATTCAAAGTTTGACATAATATAAGATATATTTAGAATATATACCACGTATAAAATAGAAAAGTTATAATCATGAAATATCATATACATTCAAAATTATTCGAAGTCTTGATGGTTAAGGGCTAAAGATGCTAGCTCCATAAGTTGATTGAACCATTCGAACGAACAAGGGAAGTTGTAGCATTACAAATATTGCCACAGGGAAAGAAGCGAATAAAGTTACTGGCACAAAAATGCAATGCCATCTCTCCTAGAGTACGATAGTTAAAGTTGCTCCAAAAGCTATTATCGTAGCGACTATGTCAATAAAGAGAGAGCCAAGGCCTAAAATTAACTTCTTTAGTAGTGATTCAAGAAAGTCATGTACTGTATATCTTGCTGTTAGGATTGTTAAAAACATTAATAAGGATGTCAATGAAGAAAATAAACCTAGTGCATTTGAAATAGCAAATATTGTGAATGCATTCGTCCTTAAGAAAATTGGAACCCCTTTATCATTGACGTTGCCTCCTGGTACTGTAAAGGCTGCTGTGAAGAGTACCGTGGCAATGAGTGTTGAAACAAGCATGCAAGAATTGACAGTATCTTTCATCCACTTTTCTCCTTTCTCAGCCAACTCCTTGTGCTCTGTCCTAAAAACATCTTTTGCTATTTGATCATTTTTATCTTTCCATTGCTTGTAAACGGGGCAGGTAATTCTTCCCACCTCCTACACAGCATAAGACACACTCGTACACATCACATAGCCATATATTTGATATGCTAATTGTTGGGTTGGGTTCCCTCATATGTAGAGGCCCAACAAGTCTTAACAAGATTGAGCTCATATGGAAGTCCTAATGTAATTAGGAATTGAAACCCTATTTATTTCTTATTTCCTTGATCAATATAAATAAGAGAAAAGAGGGTTTGGTGGCTGGTGAGAGTTTAGGGTTTTTTTGGTGGCAGAAAACAACACAAAATCAAGTGTGAAGAGAGAAAATCGTGTGGAAGAGAGGAGGAAAGAAAAGAGTGAATTTTCTGCACAGAAATTCACCCGCGCAGTTTCAGAGTTGTTGCGATATCGTTTTTGTTAACCGTTGGATCGTGCTGAAATTTGGACAGCACATTCATCTCTTCTGGATCTTGATTCTGAACGGTGAAGATCGGAAACGGAGTTGTCGTTTGTGAGATATACAGCCCGTAACAGAGCTGTCACGTTTTGCGGTCACTGTCAGCGCAGCAGTTTTGTAAGACCGGTATCTCTTTCGTTCACCGTTGGATCGAGCTCAAATTTGGACAGTATACTCAGCACTCGTGATTCTAAATTCTGGACGGTGGAGATCAGAGTTTGAGATCCCAGTAGAGAGCGACGCAGTCCAGAATGTTCTGCTGAGTTTGTGATTTTTCTCTTCACTTGTTATTTAAACATAAATTTGTGTTATTAGGGAACCTAGATAATTGTTGCTTGGTTTTGGTTCCTAGTTGATGTTAAAACAGTTTGTTACTCTCATCTTTGATTATTAGTGGAGATTTTTGGGTGGACTACGGTCCCGTGGTTTTTACTCCTCGCATTGGGGAGGTTTTCCACGTAAAAATTGGCTTGTGTTATTGGTGCATGTGGTTGTGATTTAATTGCTCATTATTTGATCGTTGGTGGTATTTCTATTGTGGTGAATTTGTGCATTACTTAGTGGTTTTCCATAGGATTCATTCAGGGGGAGAAAAAGTTCCGCTGTGAAATTTGCTTGTGTTTGGTTTTTCTCCCATCAAAGTGGTATCAGAGCCAGGTTCCGAATTTTGTAATGATGAATATGGAGAACAATTTGAATCTAAGTAGAATGATTACTCTGAATGGTTCGAACTATCATATTTGGAAAGGAAAGATGGAGGATCTTTTGTATGTGAAAGATTTTCACTTACTTGTTTTTGCTACAGAAAAGCCTAGTGATAAATCTAATGCAGATTGGACTTTGCTTCATCGGCAAGTATGTGGTTTCATTAGGCAATGGGTGAGTGATAATGTTTTGAATCATATCAGTGGGGAAACACATGCATGAACTTTGTGGGTCAAGCTTGAGGAGTTGTATGCCAGAAAAACCGGGAATAATAAATTGTTTCTGATGAAGCAATTGATGTATTTGAGATATCATGATGGTGCTCCTCTGACAGATCATTTGAATACATATCAGGGGATTATAAATCAGTTGGCTGGCATGGGTATCAAGTTTGATGATGAGGTACAAGCATTATGGTTGCTCGGTACATTACCGGACTCATGGGAGACTTTCAGATCTTCTTTGTCGAACTCTGCTCCGAATGGAATGATGACAATGGATTTGGTCAAGGGTAATATTCTGAATGAAGAGACGAGAAGAAAAACACAAGGGTCTACTTCATCTTCAGAAGTTCTGGTTACAGAAAGCAGAGGGAGAAGTAAAAGCAGGGGTCCGAAGAATAGAAGTCAACACAGAAGTAAATCCAATAAGTTTGCAAATGTTGAGTGTTACTACTGCCATAAAAAGGGACACATGAAGAAAAATTGCAAGCAATTGGAAAGAAAAAATAAAAATGACACAAGCAAAGAAAATAAGAATGAAAATAATAGCAATGATGATAGAGTTGCTACCACCATTCAGGAAGACTTTCTTTTCATGTATGATGCTGATTCCATTAATTTTGCATGCCATGAGACTAGCTGGGTGATTGACAGTGGTGCTTCCATTCATGCTACATCACGGAAGGATTTCTTTACATCTTACACACATGGTGATTTTGGGAGTGTAAAGATGGGGAATGATGGCACGGTAAAAGTTGTTGGCATTGGAGATGTGAACCTGGAAACAGATAACGGCTCCAGGTTAGTTTTAAAAAATGTAAAACATATTCCTGACATTCGTGTGAATATTATTTCTACAGGTAAACTTGATGATGAGGGATACTGCAACTTCTTTAATAATGGTCAGTGGAAGCTCACCAGGGGTGCTATGGTTGTAGCCAGAGGTAAAAAGTGTTCTACCTTATATTTGTTGCAGGCAAAAATTTCAAAGTCCATCATCAATGCAGTTCAGGATGAAGACAAAGTAGAACTTTGGCACAAGAGGCTTGGACACATTAGCGAGAAAGACTTGATTGTTTTAACCAAGAAAAAGCAGCTACCTGACATGAAAAACATACAGTTGAAGAGATGTTCTCATTGTTTAGCAGGGAAGCAGAACAGAGTCAGCTTTCACAGCTCTCCACCTATAAGGAAGTCAAGTATACTTGATCTAGTGCATTCAGATCTCTGCGGCCCTATGAAGACGAGATCACTCGGTGGAGCCCTATATTTTGTGACTTTCATAGATGATCACTCGAGAAAGACTTGGGTTTACACCTTGAAGACGAAAGATCAAGTATTAGATGTGTTCAAGATATTTTAGGCACTGGTTGAGAGACAGACTGGGAAAAAGTTGAGATGCATCAGAACTGATAACGGGGGAGAGTATACAGGTCCTTTTGATGAGTATTGTAGACAGCAGGGTATTCGACATCAAAAGACACCTCCTAAGACTCCTCAGTTGAATGGTTTAGCTGAGAGGATGAACAGGACACTAGTAGAGAGAGTGAGATGTTTGCTTTCACAGGCACAGTTACCAGGATATTTCTGGGGTGAGGCTTTGAGTACTGCTGTTCATGTTCTTAATCTCACACCGTGTGTTCCTTTACAGTTTGATGTACCGGATAGAGCTTGGAGTGGTAGAGATGTTTCCTATGATCACTTACGTGTTTTTGGGTGTAAGGCGTTTGTTCATATTCCCAAAGATGAGAGATCCAAGCTTGATATGAAAACTCGACAGTGCATCTTCATCGGTTATGGTTAGGATGAGTTCGGATATAGATTCTTTGATCCGATTCAGAAGAAACTTGTGAGAAGCAGAGATGTAGTATTTGTGGAAAACCAGACTATACGGGATATTAAGAATGGGAATTCAGTGTCCGATGACAATAATGGTTTGGTCGATTTGAGTTCAGCTTCTTCAACAAGTTTGCCAACACAGGTTGATTATCAGCAGGTTACAGTTGATACAGGTGGTTCCTTACAGGCAGAGGAAGATATTGAAATGAATGAACAGGTGCAAATTCCTGATGCTCCATTAGATGTATCACTCAGGAGGTCTACTAGAGACCGACATCCTTCCAATCGATATCCTATAAGTGAGTACGTGTTATTGACTGACGGGGGAGAACCCGAGTGTTATACAGAGGCCTTGGAAGACAAGCACAAGAAGGAATGGCTTGAGGCTATGCAAGATGAAATGCAGTCACTTTATCAAAATCATACTTTTGAGTTAGTAAAGCTGCCTAAAGATAGAAGAGCTTTGAAGAACAGATGGGTTTACAGAATTAAGCATGATGAGCTTAGTACTCGACCTCGATACAAAGCCAGATTGATTGTCAAAGGATTCAACCAGAGGAATGGCGTTGATTTTGATGAAATTTTCTCTCCAGTTGTGAAGATGTCATCCATCCGTGTTGTGCTTGGTTTAGCAGCCAGTCTTGATTTAGAGATCGAGCAGATGGACGTGAAGACTGCATTCCTCCATGGTGATTTGGAGGAAGAGATTTACATGGAACAACCAGAAGGTTTCATTGTAAAAGGAAAAGAGAATTATGTGTGCAAGTTGAAGAAAAGTCTTTATGGTTTGAAACAGGCATCGAGACAATGGTATAAGAAGTTTGAGTCAGTTATGGAAGAGCAAGGCTACAAGAAAACAACTTCTGACCATTGTGTATTTGTTCAAAAAATTCTCTGATGATGACTTCATTATTTTACTGTTTTATGTTGATGACATATTGATTGTTGGCAGGAATGTTTCAAGAATTGATAGATTAAAGAAGAAATTGAGTCAGTCTTTTGCTATGAAGGACTTAGGGCCAGCAAAGAAAATTCTTGGCATACAAATTGATCGTGATAGAAAGTCCAAGAAGTTATATATGTCACAGGAGAAGTATGTTGAAAAAGTACTTCAGAGATTCAACATGGACAAAGCTAAAGCAGTTAGTACTCCACTTGGTGCACATTTCAAGTTGAGTATGAAGCAGTGTCCTCCTACAGATGCCCAAGAAAATGACATGGAAAATTTTCCATATGCTTCAGCAGTCGGGAGTTTGATGTATGCAATGGTATGTACGAGACCAGACATAGCTCATTCTGTTGGTGTTGTTAGTCGGTTTATGTCTAATCCTGGAAAAGAGCATTGGAATGCTGTCAAGTGGATTATGAGATATCTTCGAGGTACTTCCAGTTTGAGACTTGGTTTTGGCGGTGAGAAGCCACTGCTAGTTGGCTACACAGATGCAGATATGGCAGGAGATGTGGATTCTCGTAAGTCAACGTCTGGTTACTTGATTATCTTTGCAGGTGGTGCTATAGCTTGGCAATCGAGATTACAGAAATGTGTTGCACTTTCTACCACAGAAGTAGAATTCATTGCAGCAACTGAAGCTTGTAAAGAGTTGTTGTGGATGAAAAAGTTTGTAGTAGAGCTTGGTTTCAAGCAACAGAGATATGTGTTATTATGTGATAGTCAGAGTGCTATTCACCTTGGGAAGAATTCAACTTTTCATGCAAGATCGAAGCATATTGATGTGAGATATCATTGGATTAGAGATGTGTTGAATGATAAACTGCTGGAACTTGACAAAGTTCATATAGACGATAATGGGTCCGATATGTTTACAAAGGTATTACCAAGGGAGAAGCTTGAGGCCTGTAGGATGATCATCGGAATGGCGAACCCCTCCACATAATCGGGAAGGGGGAGATTTGTTGGGTTGGGTTCCCTCATATGTAGAGGCCCAACAAGTCTTAACAAGATTGAGCCCATATGGAAGTCCTAATGTAATTAGGAATTGAAACCCTATTTATTTCTTATTTCCTTGATCAATATAAATAAGAAAAAAGAGGGTTTGGTGGCTGGTGAGAGTTTAGGGTTTTTTTGGTGGCAGAAAACAACACAAAATCAAGTGTGAAGAGAGAAAATCGTGTGGAAGAGAGGAGGAAAGAAAAGAGTGAATTTTCTGCACAGAAATTCACCCGCGCAGTTTCAGAGTTGTTGCGATATCGTTTTTGTTAACCGTTGGATCGTGCTGAAATTTGGACAGCACATTCATCTCTTATGGATCTTGATTCTGAACGGTGGAGATCGGAAACGGAGTTGTCTTTTGTGAGATATACAGCCCGTAACAGAGCTGTCAAGTTTTGCGGTCACTGTCAGCGCAGCAGTTTTGTAAGACCGGTATCTCTTTTGTTCACCGTTGGATCAAGCTCAAATTTGGACAGTATACTCAGCACTCGTGATTCTAAATTCGGGACGGTGGAGATCGGATTTTGAGATCCCAGTAGAGAGCGACGCTGTCCAGAACGTTCTGCTGAGTTTGTGATTTTTCTCTTCACTTGTTATTTAAACTTAAATTTGTGTTATTAGGGAACCTAGATAATTGTTGCTTGGTTTTGGTTCCTAGTTGATGTTAAAACAGTTTGTTACTCTCATCTTTGATTATTAGTGGAGATTTTTGGGTGGACTACGGTCCCGTGGTTTTTACTCCTCGCATTGGGGAGGTTTTCCACGTAAAAATTGGCTTGTGTTATTGGTGCATGTGGTTGTGATTTAATTGCTCATTATTTGATCGTTGGTGGTATTTCTATTGTGGTGAATTTGTGCATTACTTAGTGGTTTTCCATAGGATTCATTCAGGGGGAGAAAAAGTTCCGCTGTGAAATTTACTTGTGTTTGGTTTTTCTCCCATCACTAATGGATATCGTTATATCTAGTATGAGAAAATCATTATGAGTCATTAAGTATGGACCTCAAGTTACGAGAGTAAATATCCGAGATACACAAATAATGATTAATATAAACGGATCTCAACAGACTTTTTACTCATTTTCATGTCAACTTAAAATAGAAGTACTATATTTATATATAATTAACAGTATATAATAAACTGCTTGTGTTAGGATAAGTACACTAACATAGATATTTTGCATAAATCATGTAAGGTAAATGCTTAAACACTTAGTGGTTAAAGTTCAAAAAATCAACGTACGATTTCAAGATGTATTGATTATTGTACTTGGCTATAATGGATTAAACATCCAATGATAAACATGAGTAATTCTAAATTAATTGAACTTAATTTCAATACGTTAAATCACTGTAATTCTCTTTGCATTTGAAAAGCTGCACCAGAAACTGAAAATAGCTTAAATGCTGGAGCCAACTTCCCCGCTAAGTGTAAAGTGGTGCCTTCCATTTCTATCTGACGAGAACACAACTCCTTAGTAGTTGCCGGAGAAATGTCTATTGTTATATTGAATATCATTTCTTGCCGATATTCAATAGCAACTTGCAATATGTTTCTTTGAGATTTTACGTCAAAGAAAATTAGGTCTGGAAAATATTCTAAAAGGGTCTTTACAATCTCTTCAATTCCATTTACAGTGGCTTCACCCAAGATGAAAATTGGATTTTGAAGAAAAAAAATGATTTCCTGAAAGCACATGCTAGCAAGTTGTGCACAAACATGATTTATTAAATCAACAGCAGATTTATGCTTCAACTTCGCTTCCCGAACCAATTTTATAGAGGGTGCTGCGAGTGAAAATCAGACAAATGTTGGAAACTTGATGGTGAGAACTCATAAAAAATGGTTAAGAAACAATAGTTTGAGGAGGAAAATAAACACTTGTATTGAAATCTTCTTTTACTTGATAAAAACTTATTTCTCACCACTACTCACTCTTTTTCAAGTTTCCTCACACTTACACAAATGCCTACACCACCTAGGTTTATATAGGACTCCTTTTATAATTACAAGACAATGAATCTACTCATGCATACATTGAACTCACATGTGCAATGTATTTACAAATACATGTACCTCATAAACATATATATTCATCATCTAAATACATGAGTTTCCTAAATCCATGAACACACTAAACAAGATGAATGTGACATTAATATTTTCCAAGATTCATGAATCTTCAAGCCTATAAAATCATGTTTAATTTCCCCTTAAACATGATTTTCCGCAAACTCCAAGTAAAGCTCTCATTTTGCAAAACACATCAACCTTGAGTGGCTTGGTAAAAATATCTGCAACTTGATCTTTCGTCTTGACATACTTCACATGAATCTCCTTTTTCGAAATGCAATCTCTAATAAAATGGAATCTTGTATCAATATGCTTACTTCGATCACGGAACATAGGATTCTTTGATAAAGCAATGGTTGACCTATTATCCACATTAATCACCGTTGCTTCCTTTTGCACAATTCCCATCTCTTTCAATAGATTTCTCAACCATATTGCATGACATGTACAAGATGCGGTAGCAATTATTCAGCTTCACAGGTAGACAAGGTCACAATGGCTTGTTTTTAAAACTCCATGTAAAAGCAGTATCACCCATAAAGAATACAAACCTAGTAGTGCTTTTACGATCATCAACATCTCCAGCCCAATCACTATCACAAAATCCTTCAAGCTTAAACTTATTAGAAAATGAGTAAAACAACCCATAATTAAGTGTACCTTTAAGATAACGAAGAATTCTCTTAGCTACCGTCAAATGAGTAACAGTTGGAGATTCCATAAAACAACTGACTAACCTAACACCAAAGAGAATATTTGCCCTTATACAAGTTAGATATCTTAAACTCCCAATCAGGCTCTTAAAGTATGTTGGATCGACAACTTCACTTTCTTCATATCTTGATAACTTAACTCCAGTCTTGACAGGTGTTGCCACCGGTTTGGAATCAATCATCTTGAACTTCTCAAGCACTTCTCTGGAATATCTTTCTTGAGAAATGAAAATTCCTTCCTCCATTTGCTTCACATCGATGCCAAGATAATATGACATGAGCCCAATGTCTGTCATCTCAAACTCTTGAATCATTGCTTCTTTGAATTTCTTAAACATGCTCGGATTGTTTCCTGTAAAAATCAAATCATCCACATACAAACAAACAAGAAAAATTCTCCATTTTTATCTATTTTTGAGTAAAGAGCATGTTCATATGGACGCTTGACATAGCCATTCCTTTGGAAGTATTTTTCAATTCTGCTATTCCATGCTCTTGGGGCCTGCTTTAATCCTTATAAAACTTTCTTCAACTTTAAGACCTTATCTTCATGTCCCTTCACAACATAGCCAGGAGGTTGTTCTAAGTAAACTTCCTCTTCCAAGTAGCCATTCAAAAAAGCGGATTTGACATCCATCTGATAGATCCTCCAATTGTTTTGGATAGCCAATGAGATAATCAACCTTACGGTCTCCAATCGAGCAACAGGAGTAAACACCTTTTCATAGTCTATACCTTGATGTTGACTATAGCCCTTTGCAACTAATCTTGCTTTGTATCTCTCCACTTCTCCTTTAGCATTCTTCTTAGTCTTGAATACCCATTTGACTCCAATTGCTTTTTGCCCCTTTGGAAGAGCAGTGATTTCCCACGTATCGTTTTTGTTAATTGCTTGAATTTCTTCATTCATGGCTTTTATCCATCTTTTATCTTGTCTAGCCTCTGAAAAATTAATTGGTTCACTATCTGCAAAGAGACAAAATAAAGTGAGATTATTTATTTCTTTAATTTCATCATAAATCTCTCTTAAATTTCTCCAACCACGAGATCCAATAGAAGAACTTTCATCTGATGATGATGGAGGTGATTCGTCATGATTAGGAGATAGTGTTGGAGTTGTAGGTTTCTGAGCTGCTTCATTATTTTCATCATTGTTTTCTTCAACAAAAGGAAAGAAAGGATAATCTTCCTCTTGAGCATTCCAATCCTATGTAGCTTCTTCATCAAAAACAATATCTCTGCTCACAACAACTTTACCATTGCTAGGATTGTAAAGCTTGTAGCCTTTCGACCTTGCATCATAACCTATGAAAGCAAACTTTTCACTTCTGTCATCAAGCTTTGAATGCATTTGATCAGGCACATGAGCATAAGCAATGCTCCCAAAACTCTTCAAATGAGCAATGCTAGGCTTCCATCCACTCCAAGCTTGCTGAGGAGTTATATTCCACAAACTCCTGGTAGGACTTCTATTAGAAAGATACACTGCACATTCTACAGCTTTAGCCCAGAATTCTTTTGGTATATTCTTGCACTCTAACATACTCCATGCCATGTTGAGAATGGACCTGTTTTGTCTTTTCAACAACACCATTTTGTTGTGGTATTAATGGAATTGTCAAAGGACGTCGAATTCCATTTTCATCACAAAACTTATTGAATTCTTTTAAAGTAAATTCACCTCCTCTATCACATCTTAAAGCTTTTATAAAGTAACCACTTTCTTTTTCAACAAAAGCTTTAAATTTTTTAAATGCTTCAAACACCTTTGATTTTTCTTTTACAAAATAAACCCAAGTTTTTCGGCTAAAATCATCAATAAACAATAGAAAATAATTATTCTTACCGAAAGAACTCGGTTTGATTGGTCCACAAAGATTCGTATGCATAAGTTCCAGCAGCTTCTCTACTCTTGAAAAGGATTCTTTTGGAAAACTCTTTCTTTATTGTTTTCCAAAAATACATCCTTCGCAAAATTGATTTGGGTGCTCGATGTAAGGTAATCCAATCACCATATTCTTCTTTGTCATCAACCTTAAGCCACCAAAATTTAAATGTTCAAACCTCAAATGTCAGGCCCACGATAAATCTTTCAAATAAGATTTTAGACATTTAGCAACGTCAGTTTGAATGTTTAATAAAAACATTCGATTTTTCATCATTGGTACCTTAACAATCAAGTTCTCATGTTGATCTCTGATCGAAAGACTATAATTATTCATGAAAATATTATAGCCTTTTTCCAAAAGTTTTCCTAAGTTCAAAATATTATTTTTCATATGTGGAATATAATAGACATTGGAAATAAATTCATGCTTTCCATTTTTCGAGCGGATTAGAATATTACCTTTTCCCTTTATCAGAATTTTTGTTACATCACCAAAGGTAATATCACCGCTTGCAGATTCATCAAGCTCCACAAACATTGATTTGCACCCACACATATGATTACTTGCGTTGCTATCAAGATACCAAATATTCCTTTCGCATGTTTCTTCAACTTTGCATGCTAAAAGCAAAGTGGGCTCACTAGCTTTGTTCTCCCCTCAGTATAATTGACATTTTCTTCAACTTTATTTCTGCATTCCCAAGAGTAATGGCCAAATTTGTGACAATTATAGCATTCGACATGACTTTTATCATACTTGCAATCATTGTTTTGTCTTCAATATGGCCTTGAGTAACTTTGTCTTCCATGACCTCGTGATGAATTAGGATGTTGACTATTACCACCATCTTTATTTGCCTTTTGACCATAATTTCCTTCTCTTCCTCATCCTCGAGAATTACCACGTCCACGACCTCTACTACGACCTTGACCTCGTCCATTCTGACTTCTCTCTTGACTATCTTCCTTGGCTTTTAGCTGTAGCTTTGGTTGCAACAACTGCTCCGTGGAGTTTTTCTTCTTTTTCAAGAGCTTTTCTTCATGAGCTTGTAAAGAACCCATAAGTTGATCCACCGACATTGTACTCAAGTCTTTTGATTCTTCAATAGCTACAACTATAAAGTTAAACTTTTCGTCTAGAGATCGAAGGATCTTTTCAATAACTTGGCTATCATTCACCTTTTCACCATATCTCTTCATATCATTAACCACTTTTAAAACTCTTGTAAAGTAATCTGAAACTGACTCAGATTCATTCATATGTAAAGTTTCATACTCACCTCTCAATGTTTGAAGCTGCACTTTTTTGACTTGATCAACACCCTTAAAAGTGTTTTCCAAGATCTCTCATGCTTGCTTAGCAATGGTTGCTTTAGAAATCTTCTCAAATGTTCCATCATCAATTGCTTGATCAATTATGGTGAGAGCCTTTTGATCCTTCTTTCTTATACTACTCAAAGCATCCTTTTGGACTTGACTCAAAGAGGCTTCATCTTCTGGTTCTGTATATCCTTTGTCAACAATTTCCCATGCATCTTGCGAGCTAAGTAAAGCCTTTATACGAACACACCAAGTGCTAAAACCTTCTTTAGTGAGACATGGTACTTGAAAAGGGACAAGATTGCTATTGGCCATTTTAACACTCAATTTTTTGAAAACCTGGCTCTGATACCACTTTGTTGGAAACTTGATGGTGAGAACTCATAAAATTTGTTAAGAAACAATAATTTGAGGAGGAAAATAAACACTTGTATTGAAATCTTCTTTTACTTGATACAAACTTATTTCTCACCACTACTCACTCTTTTTCAAGTTTCCTCACACTTACACAAATGCCTACACCACCTAGGTTTATATAAGACTCCTCTCATAATTACAAGACAATGAATCTACTCATGCATACATTGAACTCACATATGCAATGTATTTACAAATACATGTACCTCATAAACATATATATTCATCATCTAAATACATGAATTTCCTAAATGCATGAACACACTAAACAAGATGAATGTGACATTAATATTTTCCTAGATTCTTGAATCTCCAAGTCTATAAAATCATGTTTAATTTCCAACAATAAAATGTTTAAAAGTTACGTCTTGGCAGAAGATAAATACTGGATAAATTTTAGATATATGTTTATATTTGAACCAAATTCCCAAAGAAGGTCAACCAAGTTTTTCTATATACTATATATCTAGAGTATTTTAAGAGGTTACTTACCTAGTAGTGCGATAGCTTTCCAAAGTAATCTCTTGAATGGTTGAAATGCTATACATGGGAATAAGGTAAGTTAGGTAATTAATTAATCTGGTGAATGTGAGAATATGTTGATTTAGAGAATTTGAAGAGTAACACATTGAAACAAATATAAAATTTGCAAACCTCGAGTAACAGAGGTTCCTGATCATGTAATGAGGTGACTAATGCAGGAAACTCTTCGGCTTGAACAACTTGAACAAAAAAGAAGAAGCCGTGAAAACGTTTTCCAATGGAGAACGAAAGACATGTATACATATTGATTTATTGGCAAGTTTAAGTTAGAAGCTGCATATGAACAGGACACTTACATTTGCAGAATTAAGTTTCAATTTCTTTCATAAGGATTTTAGCAAATGATCTCTTAAATAAAATGTTATTTATGGACATGATACTTACATTTATAGATCCACCTTTCCCAAAACCCAAGATTAATCCCACTAAAAAAGTATGCAAGATTATTCGCCAACCAGAAGAGCAAAGAAGTCCCAAATTCGTCATTGGCAAGAGCCAAGTTAGGATATCTTCCGACCAAAAACAAGGCTATATCTATTGAAATTGCAACATAACAAAACTTCATTATAGAATTGAATTTGTTGAAATAATAAGCGTACTAGATCGTTAGTTCTTACCAAGATAACCTGACTGAATAAGATTACGGAAGAGTTTAGGTAATGATTTGATGAAGGCAAAGCCAGGAGACTCAACTGCATTTATATTACAGATGTACATCACCATTTCCTTATTTGCACTAAAGATAGAATAGAGAAGTGGTAGATCTCCTAGATTGTTGGATTACCATGTAATAGAACATTCATTCATGTATGGTAAAGAACATAGAGTAGGATTGCATAACTTAATATAATTTTATACTTTTCAATGCCTTATAAAATATAAAATATAATTATTACTTATCTAATTCCATACTACAACAAACAAGAGATAATATTATTCTTAATCCAATCCTAATTGTGCCAAATACATTACATTACTAATTTAGTATAATGCAAACCAATTTCATCTCTTATATATAGTCAAATCCAATCCTACACCCCAAATACACCCTAAGGTCACATTTGGTAGATAAAACAAGCATTGAGATTTGGAAAAAAAAAAAAAAAAAATCGATCTAACCATCATTTATGTTTGGTGCAACGAACGGAGATAGAAAAAACTTCCCGAACCCACCAACCGTCAGTTTTCAAATCCAAATCCCTAAAGGATGGGATTTGAAAACCCCACTTAAAATGATGAGCTTTTCAAATCCCATTTTTTGAGATTTTTTTATATTTATATTTATACTAAAAAATAAATATTAATATATATTTATATTTATATTATATATATTTAAAATTAATTTGTTATGTTTTATTCGAAAGCCAATTTATATAAATGTTATATTAATTTAGTCAAATCCAATTCAATCTTAATTACTGTAAACACGATATAGTACTAATTTAATTTTATCCGATCTTATTCAATCTCGTGTGCCAAACAAGGATAAGAGTTCTGCCTATCTATCTAATTAAAACTTAAAATGGCTACTTACATAATTTTGCATCTGCACTTTGGGCTTTGGACAATTGTGGTTGATTGATTCCTCTGAACTACTATTTGGCACGTTGTTATGGTTTAGTTGCAAACAGAGACTAACATTTGGCTTTACACCTCCAATCCTCTCTGGTTGTTGTATCATTATGTGATTTTGATTTTTGACACTAGATGCTTCACTGAAAAGCTATTGTGCAAAATCGCAAGTGAACGAGTCGAACAAGTAATAAAGTAGTGAGAGAAGTATCGTCCCACGAGGATTGTTATTAATTAATGCCCAAAATTAAAATAACTCAACTTTTATTTGGTAGATGAAATTTGAGTAAATGAGTTGATAACTATGATTAAATTTAATTGCAATTGAAAATAAATGAAAATTAATTCAATGAATAAAAACTCTAAGATTATGATTTCACCATAACTAATCTATTCCTCCCCTTTGTTCTTTTTAACCAAAATTAACTATCCAGTTGTTAGTCGAGATTCCCTGAATTATTCACATAGCCTCTTCCGAGGTCTAAGGAAAATACCCTATAAAGATTAACTGCTATGTTCCCATGCAAGTCAAAACATTAAAGGATTCATTAAGATTTATGGATCTCTTTTATAGACTACACAAACCATGCAGGTATATTCCTATCCTACATGCAATTTATGACATTAAATACAATGAACTAGACACATAAATCAGCTTCCGCTATCATTATGATTAACAATTCAACTAAATAGTGGCCAATTATTTAGAAGCATTAAGAACAGTATTAAATGCATCAACTAAGATAGAAAATCATTAATTGAATTGAACAAAGGGTTGGAACATCAAAGTTAGGCTACATCATAACCTTAGAAAACAAATCTACTCCATAATAGAATTTACAAAAACTAGAAAATTAAACATAACAAGAGATAGGAAAACTTAGTGGATTGAAGCTTCACCGTATAATTTCTTCCTCTGCTTTGCTCCTCCTCTCCAAGCTCTCTCTCTCTTTCTCTAAACTATTTATTGTTTTGGTTTGTGATGGAATGCTTAGAATGGTGATTCTAAGGCCTATTTATAGGCCAAATTCACCTCCAATTACATCATCGATTGCATCATCGTTTCCTGATTTTCAACCATTTTGCATCATCGCTTGCATCATCTTTCACCTACCCCATTCAAAGTCAACTTTCAAATTGCATCATTGCTTACATCATCATTCACCTACCCCATTCAAGTCAACTTCTATTACATCATTG
This sequence comes from Dimocarpus longan, assembly GCA_022984855.1. NCBI lineage: Eukaryota > Viridiplantae > Streptophyta > Magnoliopsida > Sapindales > Sapindaceae > Dimocarpus > Dimocarpus longan. The sequence goes on from CM041022.1 coordinate 5,143,725, forward strand.
CTTTCATCATAATTTTGATTACATCATTTCTTACATCAGCATGACATAATATTTATTTCTAGAATACCCTATCTTTAAACCGCGATAATTTCTTTATGCGATCTCCGACTCGAGTAATTCTTGAGGCGATGAACTTGCTGGGAATGATATTCATTTTGTAGCGATGATCTTGTCTTGAACAATATTACTTGGTGGGGTCCACATGCGTATTTTTAACCAATTTTATTCTGAAAATAAAAATAAAAGAAATATGAAATAATTTACTTAATAATAATAAAAATATTAAGAACTAAGCAAGAATTCAAATTTAAAAAGATAAAATAACTCTATAAATATAAAGTTATCACACCCCCAAACTTAAGATTTTGCTTGTCCTCAAGTAAAACTAAAACTAACAATCTAAGCTAAAACCACAAAAATTAAATCACAATCCATTTTCGTAGGTAAACACGATGGCTTTGAGCATATGCCACAAGCCTTTAAACCCCTAGGTGTCCCTAGTAGGAGGAGTTGTGTCTCCTGAGGGTTTACCAGCAACGATACCCACAAACGTTAAAAGATTCCACCCATAACTTATCAATATCTCACTAAGTACAACTTAACAGAAATCTCATACATGCATGATCTTGTATCAGGACTAAGGATAAGTCATTAATGATCTAAAACAGAATCATCAACAATCTTACACCACTCTCAGAGCAATTTCATTTCAAAACATCATATTCACATGTCATGGACTTATTTCGTTTCGATTCTAATCCTCACAAGATATCTCTCATAACCCTCATGAATCCTACAGCAAACACTCATGCAATCATATGTGATAGAGGTTACGTAAAGACATAGCAAGCGTCATTTACATCACATATGAATATAGACATTTAAAAAGAACCGCACTTTCAAGTGAATAGATCTCATGATTGGAATCAAATACTAAGAACGTAGATAGAGCATGATGACAGACTTCAACTCTCAAATTGGACTTCCTCTTGAAGATCAATAGGCTTTATTAAAGATTGTATTTGGGTTATGGTTAATTGACATGTAAGAAATTTTAGGGTACAGGTTCAACAAGAACTTATGATCATATCAAAGTACTTCATTTATTCTCCTTACTTCATCGCAACATTTTTTTTTTCTTTTTTTTTTTATTTTTTATTTTTTATTTTTTTATTTTAGAAACACATAGTGTAAATGTTAACACTTCAATTCCCTTCTCTTCTTTTACTTCATCGCATGATCCCAAATTTCATAAGGTATGACTAAATTTAAAGGCTCAATAGGGTCATTTAATAAAGGTAAACAGAGAAAAATGTTTAAAGTGTTTGGCTTCAAAGGGTTTATGATGTGTCTCCATTTAAAGTAGGAAAGTAGGCTTTTGTGGAGTAAAAATGACCTATATTACTTCTAAGAAGTCGATCCAATTTTCAAATCAAAGCAACTCATGTTATCTACAATAATGATTTGTTCTTCAGTATTCAATGCAAAACCTATAGAGATCATCTATTAAGAACAAAGTGAAGAGTGTTTAAGAGTAGAAACAAATAAATCTCTCAAAATGAAACGTTTAAAAGGCTCAAATCCTCACCAAGGGTAATCTCCACTAATAGTCCACAATTCATGTAAACATAATATTTATCCACTCAATTAACTAAGATCATGACATTCAAAAGTCTCAAATCATGCAAAGATGTTCATGGCTATTCCTTAGTAAAGATGTTCAACCAAAAACATGCATTAAGACTTCATTAATAAATACAAAGTAGTTAGTCGACTTGTTAGGGCAGAAAGAAAAAATAATAAAACAAATAATGAAAATCTTTTTGCATTTTTTTTTTGTTTTTTTTGTTTTTTGGAAATGAAAACAAAGATGCATATCAAGAGCACAAAAGTACTCCTTACTCTGCCATCTTTTGATTTCAACTCGGACCAGTTTTTGAATCTTATGGTTTTAATAATAGCAAACTCTACCCCCAAACTTATTTGAGACAGTGTCCCCAATGTCTAGTAAGATAAAAAGAAGAAAAACTCAAATGGAAATGCTATTAATAAAACCATAGGATAAGAAAGTTACAACCGGAGAGTAAGATCCAGTGCACGCTTCTTGTTACCGCTTGATTCAGGAGTCCAAACCACCTGCGACATGATTGGATCAACTTCGGGTACAAAGTCTTGCAGTTGGTCAATCAATTCATCAGCACTGGAAGCTGAGACTAGAATACGCCGGTTTGCTTGAGTCATAAAACCCTGTTCCACAGCATGATCAAGAAAAGCCAATAAACCATCATAAAAACCGTTAGTGTTAAGCAAACCTAATGGCTTTTTGTGAATGTTGTAATGGGCCCAGGACGCAATGTTGAAGATTTCTTCAAATGTTTCCAAACCACCAGGTAATGCGATAAAGGCATCAGCATTGAGTAACATGTACGCCATTCGTCCGTGTATGCTCGTGACCTGAAACTCATTATCTATACTCGTACCGATGATATCTTTCCTTTCAGCCAAAGGCTTTATTGTGACACCGATGGTTTGCCTACCTCCAACAGTTGCAGTTACCGCGACAGAACCCCTCAGTCCTAAACTGCCTCCTCCATACACCAAATCTATGTTTCGGGTAGCTAAAGCCGTACCAAGCTCAGCAGCTGCCTTTGAATATTGTGGACTCATACCAGACTTTGGGCTATAAAAAATACAGATGTTTTTGAATTTACTACTCGAAGACTCTACCATTTTTTTTTTTCATAGAAAACTAATTATTTGTTATCAGTCATAAACACTTATTTAAAGAAGATGAAAGAGTAAAAGAACAGTTTTACGATGTTACACAGTATTGGTCAGAGGGAAAAGGAAATGTTAAGTGTAGAAATGTCAAAAAGAAAGCACAATCTTCGAAAAAAAAAAATTAAAACAAGCCGCTACAAATACAAAATTCAAAAAGTTCGGCGACGAAACGTCAAAAAGTAAACACAAACATCGAAAAAGTAAACACAAACGTCAAAAAGTAAACACAGACATCGAAAAATTTTGAAAAGAGCTGCTAAAAATACAAATGTTCGGTGTTGAAACGTCAAAAGTAAACACACTTATCAAGAAAGCTTGAAACGACCTAAAAATCCAAAAGGACAGGTAAGGAAAAGTAAACACAAATATCAAAAAATTTGAAACAGACTGCTAAACAAAAGAAAAAAATGATGCTACAGTAGTTGTGATTGTGGCTCACATCTTCCTATGGTTTTACATCCAGAAACGGCTTAAACAACTTCTATGAGTTGAGGATTGGCTTCCCATCCAGTTTTCTTATAAACTGGCAAACAGGGTCTTTTAAAGTCAGGTTCCCAAGACTGTAACGCTGTTTCTCTTTACTGAATAACTCCCATAAATCTAAAAGAATACGTTGAACTTTCCCACAAGGATGCATCTCAAGAGTCTCACGGATGTTATCCAGAGACTCCTTACTCAGTCCATCCTTTATGCATTTGATTTTATCTTCTCGATTTATGGATAAATATCCAAGATTTTTACAGCTTGTGTCGCAGTTACATCTCGCACACTTATGACAGACTTCCATTCTCTTAGCTCTCATCTTCTTTGAGTAAGAACTTCTTCCTAATCCTGGTAAACGTTTAATTAATCAATCATTCAACTCACCTGCTAATGGTACCTTAGCTTCGATGATCCACCGAATATGCTCTGGAAGACCTAAAGATGTTAGTGCCCTCATTCTTTCGAGTCTGCACTTGTAAATCTTTCTGAGTACATCTTGAGGCAAAGTAGGGAAATGATTTTTGAGTGCTGCAAGACTTGTCTCCATCTCTGAAAGAGAAAATAAAAATATCAAAGAAAAACAAGGACACACAAAAAACACAATAACACACAAATAAAGTAAAACTAGCTAAAAAGAGAAAAACTTGGGTTGCCTCCCAAGAAGCGCTTAATTTATAGTCATTAGCTTGACTGTTGAAAAACGTCTTAAGTTGGGTCTGAAAGCGCGATAGTGGATTTCTGTTGAGGTTCTCCACCATCCATGTAGACTTTAAGCCGTTGTCCATTAACTTAGAATCGGCGATCTGCACTTTGAATTTTAACAGCACCATGTGGAAAAACTTGAATAACAGTGAAAGGCCCAGACCATCTAGAGTGTAGCTTACCTGGAAATAAACGTAATCGTGAATTAAACAAAAAAACCTTCTGTCCTAGAGTGAAATCCTTATTTAAGATCCGTTGATCATGCCACTTTTTAGTGCGTTCTTTGTACAGCTTAGCATTCTCATATGCACCATGACGAAGTTCATCCATCTCATTGAGTTGCAATCTTCGCAGAGCTCCTGATGCTCCTATGTCGAAATTCAACTTTTTGATAACCCAGTATGCACGATGCTCTAGTTCAACGGGTAAGTGACATGCTTTTCCGAATACCAACTTGTATGGAGACATCCCAATCGGTGTTTTGAATGCTGTTCTGTAGGCCCATAATGCATCATCAAGCTTTTTCGACCAGTCTTTTCGAGATGCACTAACAGTCTTTTTCAAAATCCATTTCAATTCTCGATTTGAGATTTCAGCTTGTCCATTGGTTTGCGGGTGGTAGGCTGTAGCAACTTTGTGTTTGACTCCATATATGGCTAGAAGAGCATCAAAATACCTGTTGCAAAAATGCTTCCCTTCATCGCTGATGATTGCTCTAGGAGTTCCAAATCTGGTGAAGATATTTCTACGTAGAAAATTCACCACTACTTTGGAGTCATTGGTTGGTGCAGCAATGGCTTCAACCCATTTTGACACATAATCCACGGCCACCAGAATATAGAGATTCTTGAAAGACGGTGGAAATGGTCCCATGAAATCAATACCCCAAACATCGAACAACTCCACTTCCAAAATATTGTTTAAGGGCATCTCATGCCTTCGCGAAATGTTACCTGTGCATTGGCATTGATCGCATGCAGCAACATACGATTGAGCATCCTTAAAAATGGTAGGCCAATAGTATCCAGATTGAAGAATTTTGCCAGCAGTTCGATTGGCTCCAAAATGTCCACCATAATCAGAAGAATGACAATGGTGGAGAATATCTCGTGCTTCATCTTTTGAGACACATCGTCGAAGGATCTGATCTGGACATAATTTGTACAGGAACGGCTCATCCCAATAGTAATGTTTTACATCCGCCAAAAATTTCTTCTTTTGCTGCCATGAAATGTCAGGTGTATAAACTTTGTGAGAAAGAAAATTAACAAAATCAGCATACCATGGAACATTACTTGTATCCAGAACAAAGAGCTGTTCATCAGGGAAAGTTTCTTTAATGTCTATGTCAAGATCCTCCTTATCCCCTCGTTGCTCTAGTCTAGAAAGATGGTCGGCCACCACATTTTCACTTCCCTTCTTATCTCGAATCTCTAAATCAAACTCTTGTAATAGAAGGACCCATCGGATCAGGCGTGGTTTTGCATCTTTCTTCTCTAGAAGGTACTTGATGGCTGAGTGATCCGTGTATACAATGACTTTGGAACCGATCAAGTACGGCCGAAATTTGTCGAATGCGAAGACTACAGCTAGAAGCTCTTTCTCAGTGGTAGCATAATTGACCTGTGCATCAGTTAGTGTACGGCTAGCGTAATAAATGGTATGAAAAACCTTACCAATACGTTGCCCTAGCACGGCTCCAATGGCATAATCACTAGCATCACACATCAGCTCGAACGGCAAAGCCCAATCAGGTGCAATAACTACTGGGGCTGTCACAAGGGCCTTTTTCAGTATCTCAAATGCCTCTCTACATATATCATCAAAGTTGAATGAAACACCTTTCTCGAGCAAATTGCATAATGGTTTTGTGATCTTTGAGAAGTCCTTGATAAATCTTCTATAAAACCCTACATGCCCTAAGAAACTTCGGATGCCTTTAACAGAAGTTGGTGGTGGTAGCTTCTCAATTGCCTCAATCTTGGCTCTATCAACCTCGATGCCCTTAGCTGAAACTTTATGACCTAAGACGATCCCTTTTTGTACCATGAAATGGCATTTCTCCCAGTTGAGAATCAGATTTGTCTCTTCGCATCTTTTTAGTACTTGTGCTAAGTTATCCAAACAAGAATCAAATGATGAGCCAAATACTGAAAAATCATCCATAAATACCTCAATGAAGAGTTCCACCATATCTGAGAAAATTGACATCATGCACCGTTGGAAGGTGGCTGGTGCATTGCATAGACCAAATTGCATTCTCCGAAACGTAAATGTTCCATATGGGCATGTGAATGTCGTCTTTTCTTAGTCCTCAGGTGCTATAGAAATCTGATTGTAACCAGAATAACCGTCTAGGAAATAGTAGTAAGGGTGACCTGCTAACCTGTCGAGCATTTGATCGATGAAGGGTAAAGGGAAATGATATTTCCTGGTCGCCTTATTTAGTTTCCTATAGTCAATGCACACTCTCCATCCGGTTACTGTTCGTGTTGGAATCAGCTCATTGTTTTCATTGGTGACCACTGTCATGCCTCATTTCTTTGGTACCACTTGCATCGGGCTTACCCATGTACTGTCCGAAATAGGATAAATGATACCTGCATCCAAAAGTTTAAGTACCTCTGCTCGGACAACCTCCTTCATGTTTGGATTTAAACGTCGTTGGTGCTCGATGGATGGTCGGTACTTATCCTCCATAAGAATTTTGTGTTGACATATAGATGGGCTGATTCCTTTGATGTCTGCTATCGACCATCCAATATCCATCTTGTGTTCTCGTAGTACTCTTAACAGCTTTTTCTCTTGTTCTCTACTTAGAGAAGATGAAATAATGACAGGTAGCGTAGATGAGGTACCTAAGAATGTGTACTTGAGATGAACTGGCAGTGGCTTGAGCTCCAACTCTGGTGGTTTTTCTGTTGATGGTACCGGTTGTCTCTTACTTGCTCCAAGTTCCTCGAAAGGTCGTCTGAAAAATATGGGAGATGAAGCTTCCAGTTGGTTAACACATTCTGTGATGTTCAGACTTTCTGAGTTTGGTGCTCCATGTAGGCAAGCTTCAAGTGGATCTTTTGGAGTGATGATTTGATGTACTTCTTTGATACATTCACCCACCATATCTACCCTCATACAGTTATCAACATCGTGTGGATGTTTGAGAGCTTTTAGCACATTGAAGGTTACCTCTTCATCTTGAACTCTGAGTATGAGTTGACCTTTCTGTACATCAATAAGGGTTCTTCCTGTTGCTAGGAATGGTCTACCCAAGATAATGGGTATTTCTTGGTCTTCCTCCATATCTAGCACAAAAAAATCCGCAGGAAATATGAATTTATCCACTTTGACTAGTACATCTTCTATGATTCCCCTTGGATACTTGATTGAACGATTAGCTAGCTGCAACGATACTGTAGTGGGTTTTGCTTCTCCAAAGCCGAGTTTCTTGAAAACGGAGAATGACATTAGGTTGATGCTTGCACCGAGATCACATAATGCTTTATCAAAGAATGAATCACCAATGGTGCAAGGAATTGTAAAGCTCCCCGGATCTTTGAGTTTGGGTGGTAGCTTTTTCTGCAAGATTGCACTGCATTCTTCGGTCAAAGCTACCGTTTCATGCTCTTCCAGCTTCCTTTTATTTGAGAGGATTTCTTTCATGAACTTCACATAGTTGGGCATTTGTTCCAGAGCATCTGCAAAATGAATATTAATTTGCAGCTTCTTAAAAACTTCCAGAAATTTAGAAAATTGCTTTTCTAATTTCTGTTTTTGAAATCTCTGAGGGAAGGGTAATGGTGGTTTGTATGGTGACGGATTGTCTGGGAACAACTTTAACTTTGGCTTCTCTGCTTCTTGTTGTTCAACCATCACTTCTTCTTCTTTCTCGTCTGCTCTTTTGACAGGTTCTTTCAGCATTTTACTGCTTCGTAACGTGACAGCCTTCAGGTGCTCCCTAGGATTGGTCTCTGTGTTGCTTGGTAGGGATCCTTGAGGTCTTGCAGTCAACAAATTCGAGATTTGACCCATTTGTACCTCCAGATTTCGAATGGAAGCTGCTTGATTCTGGAGCGTGGTGTCTGTTCTCGTCATAAATTGAGTAGTGCTTACGGTGAGCTGAGCAAGTGCTTCTTCAAGCGACGGTTTGTTGGCCTGCTGCTGTTGAGGTGGTGGCAGATATGACTGTCTGGGTTGATCATTGTTTTTCCATGAAAAGTTGGGATGGTTTCTCCATCCTGGATTATATGTGTTGGAGTACGGATTATTTTGCTGTCTGTTGCCCACAAAAAATGCTTGATCTGTCTGGTTTTCATCGCATTGTCCGTTGGAATGATCCCCTCCACAAAAATCACAGGATGCTGACTGAGTATGAATGGCATTAGCTGTCAAGTTTCCAAGTTGCTTGGCTAATGTCTCGACCTGAGTGGAAAGCCTGGTTAACACATCATTTTTCTGTATTCCGAAAACTTTTTTCGGAACTGATCTTTCTGATGGCCATTGGTAGGCATTTGCAGCCATTTCTTCTAGTAAGTCCCAAGCGGCTTGATGGGGTTTCCCCAAAAGTGCTCCACCAGCGGCGGCATCTATTAATGTTCTCGTGGAACTCCCCAAACCATTGTAGAATGTGTGTAGCTGCAACCAGTTAGCAACTCCATGATATGGGCACCGTCTTAGCAGATCCTTGAATCTTTCCCACGTTTCATACAATGATTCTCCCTCAAGCTGTCTGAATGTGGCAATCTCGGTTCGCAGTCTTGCAGTTTTGGCTGGTGGAAAGAATTTGGCCAGAAATTTTTGTGCCAAGATGTCCCATGTAGTAATACTCCCTGATGACAGCGAGTTAAGCCAGCTTTTGGCTTTGTCTCGAAGAGAGAATGGGAACAATCTCAATCGAATGGCGTCATCAGTAACACCATTGTGTTTGAAAGTATCGCAGATCTCCAAAAAAGTTGTCAATGTGGACATTTGCATCATCGTTCGGAGCCCCACTAAACTGATTGTTTTGTACCATCTGGATGATTGCTGGCTTAATCTCAAAGTTGTTAGCAGCAATAGTCGGTCGCCGTATCGCTGAAGTATTACCCACCGTGGGTAGAGCATAATCTCGTAATGCTCGAATTTCAGCATCTATTGGTACAATGTTTTGTGTGTTGTTGGGTCCTTCAGCCATATCCATGAGTGCAGTACTTGCAGCCTTCCTTACTTCTTTCCGATTCTTACGACAAGTTCTTTCAATTTCTGAGTCAAATAGTAAAACTTCGCCCCCAGACTTTCTCATACACCATAAAACTCACAAGTAATAAAGCAAATAAAATAAAAATAATAAAAATAATAAATAAATAAATGACCAAATTAAAAATTGAGTTACGTAGTATTAGTATTAATTGAAACAAACAATCCCCGGCAACGGCGCCAAAAACTTGTTGTGCAAAATCGCAAGTGAACGAGCCGAACAAGTAATAAAGTAGTGAGAGAAGTATCGTCCCACGAGGATTGTTGTTAATTAATGCCCAAAATTAAAATAACTCAACTTTTATTTGATAGATGAAATTTGAGTAAATGAGTTGATAACTATGATTAAATTTAATTGCAATTGAAAATAAATGAAAATTAATTCAATGAATAAAAACTCTAAGATTATGATTTCACCATAACTAATCTATTCCTCCCCTTTATTCTTTTTAACCAAAATTAACTATCCAGTTGTTAGTCGAGATTCCCTGAATTATTCACATAGCCTCTCCCGAGGTCTAAGGAAAATACCCTATAAAGATTAACTGCTATGTTCCCATGCAAGTCAAAACATTAAAGGATTCATTAAGATTTATGGATCTCTTTTATAGACTACACAAACCATGCAGGTATATTCCTATCCTACATGCAATTTATGACATTAAATACAATGAACTAGACACATAAATCAGCTTCCGCTATCATTATGATTAACAATTCAACTAAATAGTGGCCAATTATTTAGAAGCATTAAGAACAGTATTAAATGCATCAACTAAGATAGAAAATCATTAATTGAATTGAACAAAGGGTTGGAACATCAAAGTTAGGCTACATCATAACCTTAGAAAACAAATCTACTCCATAATAGAATTTACAAAAACTAGAAAATTAAACATAACAAGAGATAGGAAAACTTAGTGGATTGAAGCTTCACCGTATAATTTCTTCCTCTGCTTTGCTCCTCCTCTCCAAGCTCTCTCTCTTTCTCTAAACTACTTATTGTTTTGGTTTGTGATGGAATGCTTAGAATGGTGATTCTAAGGCCTATTTATAGGCCAAATTCACCTCCAATTACATCATCGATTGCATCATCGTTTCCTGATTTTCCACCATTTTGCATCATCGCTTGCATCATCTTTCACCTACCCCATTCAAAGTCAACTTTCAAATTGCATCATTGCTTACATCATCGTTCACCTACCCCATTCAAGTCAACTTCTATTACATCATTGCTTTCATCATAATTTTGATTACATCATTTCTTACATCAGCATGACATAATATTTATTTCTAGAATACCCTATCTTTAAACCGCGATAATTTCTTTATGCGATCTCCGACTCGAGTAATTCTTGAGGCGATGAACTTGCTGGGAATGATATTCATTTTGTAGCGATGATCTTGTCTTGAACAATATTACTTGGTGGGGTCCACATGCGCATTTTTAACCAATTTTATTCTGAAAATAAAAATAAAAGAAATATGAAATAATTTACTTAATAATAATAAAAATATTAAAGAACTAAGCAAGAATTCAAATTTAAAAAGATAAAATAACTCTATAAATATAAAGTTATCAAAAGCAAAGAGAATGCGTTAATTACTGTTGTGATCCATTATGTCAACCCATTTCTGCAAAGCCACTTATACATTCAAATACGTTTTCACTATGATTTTAAGGCTAAGGGAGAACTTATAATGATCAGGTGAACACTATTCTATAAATTTCAAGCAACCTGATTATATAGAAAAACGATGGAATTAAATTAGTGTGTATAGCAAAGTTACTTTTCATAATTCTAATGGCAATTAGTGTCAATATGCATAATGTGATCTTAGTTACAATACTATAATTAGTTAAATTACATTTTTAAAATTAGACCTTGAAGCTTGGAAGACTAGGACTTTCGAAGTCAATGATAATTACATAAGTTAAGGAGTAGTTCGGTTTTTAATTTGAAAAGGGAATAGTCTCAAATTTTATCAAAGATTAAGCGAGAATAGAATTCGGTATAACATGCTTTTTAATTAATGTATAAATATATATATTGATAGTTTGTTTTTTTTTTTTTCTTTAAGATAGAAGTCTTTGAAAATAAATACTTTACGTTAATCATATATAGTTAAAGAACAAATTATTTAATAAATCCTGCACCAAAATTATCTATATATTTATATTATTTCAAAATTTGTTATTTATTTATAATAATAAATGAATTATTATTTTATTTAATAATATTCTACAAACTATAAAGTTCATCTAATTTAGAATTATAAATATGTTCTTTTTACATTACAAAAGATAAGTTGTAAAAATTACCATAAAAATTGTGAAAATCCATTTTCCTAGAAGCATATAAAAATTGATAATGTATAAAATAAGAGATGAAAATAAAATTATACATATTATTTTGATAAAAACAGTTATGAGAGTAAATATTTTAATCATGATTAAACAATTAAGTATTACAATAAGATCTTTCATTGTAATTTTTTTTTTTAATGTATTTAGGTTGTTTGGCCACTTGAAAAAAAAAAAATTAACTTAATAAGTCAAATTCAAACGAGTTAAATGATAAATAAAAAGAAAAATGATCCATAACAAAACTACTTTAGTATAATTACAAAAATCAATAATATATATATTACTATAAATATCTCATAACTTTACAAAGTTAGAAAGAACCAATTAAATTAATCAATTATATTTAAATTAAATAGGAAAGAGAATGCAACAGATGAATTTAATTAGTTCATCATAACTTTTCAAAATTAGAAAGCATTGATGGTAAAAATCACTTTAATACATATTTATATGTGTGTGTGTATATATAAGATGTCAGAAATCTAAGGAAGGAATTAACCTGCAAATGGGGAAGGAAGATGACTTCTCTCTGCTTTACTTGATTGAGGCCTAAAGCTAACTAATGGTGGGAAATGAAGCTAATGTGAACTTTATATGGAGAACCAAGTGGAAATTTGGAATGAGCCCAATAAATAGTGTGAAACCGTGTTATATTTTTTCCAAAGCCCTCTTTACACGGCAAAGTGATGGAAGACCAAAAAAAAAATCAAAGAGTAATACTTGTCAAAAAAAAAAAAAAATCAAAGAGTAATAATTCTGTACATTATATCTATATATTCCAACGTGAGATGTTATAATTGAACTCACATTATTACTGTGTATCCATTTATCCACGGTCACATTATGAATTCAGATAGACACTAATATGAGAAGGATAATGTTGCTTTAAAAACCAAAGATCCACTCCTCTTTAAATGAAATTGAGTAATCATAGACATGTCATCTTTATATCTCAAACTGCATCCGAATTGATGATAATGTAACACAATATATATATATATATATATATATATATATAGCAACTTTTGAAAGGCAACATGGATTAGGTTTACGTTACCGTAAGTCACCTACGGCAACGTGCAAGGGTAGCACGTTGTGGAAGCAGGCTATGATAACGTTTAGTTGCATGCTACTGAAAGTAAGTGATATATAGCAATATGCAAGGCTGTGTACATTGTCAAAAATCTAGCTTTTGGCAACGTTCAAGGATGCACGTTGCCAAAAACCTAATTTTTAACAACATGCACAGCTGAATGTTGCTTAAAACTAATATTTTGGCAACGTGTACTACCGCACGTTGTCAAAAACCAATATTTTAACAATATGCATTTTCGCGCGTTGCCAAAAATCCAAATTTTGGCAACTTGCAATGTTGAAAGTTATCAGAAAACCAACTTTTGGCAACATGTACAATTGCAAGTTGCCGAAAACCTATATTATGGCAACGTGCAAGGCTGTACGTTGCCAAAAACCCACTTTTTGACAACGTGCAGTCCTACACGTTGCTAAAAATTTTTATTTTAAATTGATATAAATGAATTTAATTATGAATTTAATTTTTAAATTTATTTTATTTAATATCATAATAACTAATCACATCTCATCTCAAACATAAAAAGATAATTATTCTTTGACTTAAATACAAATTACTTACGTAAGATGTAACATAATTAAATTGATAAAAATAAATTCAATTTTGAAATTAATTTTATTTAATATCATAATGAAAATATAGTGATTATAAATTAGTAAGTTATCTATAATAATAAGTATAATGATGTGTTTACTTCACTTGAAGAAATCGAAATGAGAATTGGATCCAGAATCAGAATGATTTGAAATCGGAATGATATGTATGTATTGGAATCAGAATAAGTTGTTTACTTCAACTATAGGAATTAGAATTGAAATCAGTAGTACTCCCATTGAGATGTTTATTTTGCTTTTGAAACGGAATGAAATAATTACAAGTTATAAAAATGTCGTTGATTAAAATAATGAATGAATTACAAAATGTAGAATAATATTTAAGATACAACGCCATATTTTTGTTATTTAACTCATCATAATAGGCTAATAAAATGAACTTTTTTAATTATATTATTATAAGCATGGACTAAAATTATGAATTAATTACAATATGTATGTTATCGATTGGTTTAACTGGGTCAAATCAGGACAAACTTTCTTTATTGGCCACTTGAAAAATGAATAAAAATAATTTAATCAATTCCATTAGTTTCCAAATTCAATTGATTCTTGAATCATGTTATATATATTCTACATGCCAATACCCTTTTTCTTGTATCTTTGATTCTTTATGTCATTGTTTACATAATTAGAAATTCTTTTATTAATAATTTATCTAATTAAAACATTTGTAGATATATTACTTAGAGATTATGTTGAGATCATTCAAATCAATTATTTTGGATCAAGGATTGAAACTTATCAAATCATTTCCAAATAGTTACCTAGAGATTGAAACTTATCAAATCATTTCTTTTATTAATAATTAATTAGAGATTGGAAGCTCTCGAAAGATGTAGTACTGTTGAGATTGTCTTGCTTGCTTGGTGGGAGTTTGACTTTTCAAATCATTTCCAAAGCTTGAGAGGTGGGTCCAAATAGTTAAAAAAATAAAAAAATAAATAAAAAAAAATCTAAGTGATTAGCCCAAACCACTCATTTCCTCTATCATAACCACTTTCCTTCTCCAAAGACAGTATTTGGATGCACTCTCCACCTTGCCGTGCCTGTCATCATTGTGCTTATCGACTAAGTTTTATTTGTGGTGCTTCTCAAAATAAGAACTATGTTTTCCATCTAGGCTTGATATCTTTAGTTTACCCCTGAAATAGGTTTTATTTGTGAACTTTTGGGCTTTTGGTTTGTCAAATGAGATTTTTGAGGATGTGAAATGAATTAATTTATGTTGCATAGCATCGTCAACTCTCTCTCTCAATAGGAGTGGTCCCTCAAAAATTTTTGTTGAATGCTATTGTTATGTTGTTTTATTTATGTATAAGAATATATGTAGGGGTGTTTGATTTTTGTTGTTTTATTTGGATTCAATAATAAAAGTAAAAAGTTATATTGTTTAGTGCAAGAAATGCAAATGGGTTATTTAGATACAATCATAAAAGTAAAAAGAATATCTTTAGGTATGTCAAATGTGTTTTATTTATATTGTTTTCACTGTGTTATTGCTATTTGATGTTGTTTAGTATAAGAAAAGCAAAAAGTTATTATAAAAAATATAGTAAGCTTGATGATTTTGAAAGCCAAAACTAAAACTAAACAAAGAAAACAAATTTGAATAGAGTTTTTGAGTATTGATATTGAATATTAAGGTGGGTTGTTTGCACTTGCATTGTAGTCATTTAATTATTATCAACTTTTTGTTGAATCTAATCTAATTTTTTGCCATTTAAGGAGATGATTGAATTCTCGGTATTTACTAAAGTTAAAAGTTTCATGCATCTATTGGTTATCTAATAATTACACAATGTTTTAGTTACCTATAACAAAAACAAAACAAAAAAAAAAAAAATTGTTACAAATGATTACTCTAGCAATTATATTTATATATAGGGATAGAGAAGCTATTCAAATGTCAAATAGTTTCGTTTATGATTAGTTTCCTTCTTATATATATCTATATATATAATAATATATATACTGGTTTTTGTTTTTAAGATATGTTTTAATTTCTTCCAAACTTTAACCAAAACACGGAATCTGATACAAAAATAGAGATAAAATTGGAGGAGTTGGAAAAAAAGTAGGGGAGCATTGTATTTTGTGAGAGATAAAAAGGCATAAGAAGAGCAGGGGCATTGGGATGAGAGTGGACTTGTTAAACACATGTGGAAGGAAGAAGAGTTTATATGAATATATACGAGTGAGAGATAGAGACCATGCAAAGAACATGGTCACATTCAAAGAAGACAAAAATTATTCATGGGCCCTACATATATTGGTCAACAATTTTTTGTATTTTTTTGTTTTGATTGGCTTTGAGCTAATAGTTTATTCAAAGCCTGATACCAATGGGCCATATCAAGGCTAAAAAATCGAGTCATACTCAGCGAGTAATCACATTTCTTTTACTATTCTTTGTCTTTCTATGTCAGTATTTTATTCTTATATATATATATATATATGTGTGTGTGTGTGTGTGTGTGTGTAGAGATTTAGATAGATAGTGTATTATATTAGTCGACTGTACCATTTAAGCAAAGGAATTCATTAGGATTCACAATTTGTTTGGGCATGTGATATGTTTGGCTATAAGAAAAAAAGTAGGCAGCTTTGAGTCTAGATAGGTAATTTTAATGTGCTATTGTCAAATATTTAGTGTTCCAATGAAGAATTATCAAATATAATTATATTTGCACACCATGGAAAGAAAGTGACAGAATATGATCCTCTTGATTAATGGACACATATAATTATTATCGAGGAGATTGTAGAGTTGCTAATCTTATTGATGTTTTGATTGTGTGTAGCTCACAATGGATAAAAGATAGGTGCACCTATCAAGGTTTATATTAATACTTTAAAAACTATATATATTTTTTAATTATTTTATTTAGTGTTTCTATTTAGAATGGGATGATAAGTTTTAAATTTCCTTTTTGTAGACTCTCAATTGAGTATCAAGAAGGGGCCAGAAACTTTGTTGACAATGCTCATGCTAGTGTCGGGAACTCGGATCTAATAGTTTGTCTATGCATGCATTGCAAAAACTTGCAATGCCATAACTATGATATTGTATATGAACACTTAGTAATTAATGGAATGGATCCTTCTTATCATACTTGGGTCTTTCATGGAGAATGTGCTCTTAGTACATCTACAGGATGTGGAGGTATAAATATGATGTATAGAGATCACATAATGTTTCAAGATGAACAATTCATGGGGGATATGAATGAAAAGCTTCCTCATAAAGAGCTCCTGAATATAGTTAGTGTTGCTGAGACTCCTTTATATCCTGGTTGCTTAAAGCACACCAAGATGTCTACAACAGTGGCTTTATTCAAGCACAATGTCACACATGGATTATCTGATAATGGTTTTGATGATTTGCTTCAGATAATTCGTGACATGCTTCCACCAAAAAATACACTTCCTGATTCTTTTTATTCCTCAAAGAAACTCTTGAAAACATTTGATCTTGGGTACGAAAAGATTCATGCTTGCATTAATGATTGTTGTCTTTTTCAAAAAGAATACGAGAATGACCAAGAATGCTTTAAATGTCATGCATCTAGATGGAAAGTTAATGATCAGACTAAGAAGATTCAACATGGCATTCCTATTAAAGTCTTGCGTTATTTCCCGATAAAACCAAGATTTAGAAGGATGTATGGGGTAACTAAGATAGCCGAAGATTTAAGGTGGTATGATTCTCATAATAGTGAAGATGGGAAAATGAGACATCAAGTTGATTCTGTAGCATGGAAGACAATCAATCATAAATGGCCTTCTTTTGCTTCAGATCCTCGAAATATTAGATTTGGTATGTCTACCGATGGATTTAATTCTTTTCAAGATCTTAGCTCCAAGTATAGTTGTTGGTCGTTCATTTTAGCTATATATAACTTTCCTCCATTATTATGCATGTCCAAGGAGAATTTAATGTTGACATTACTTATTCCAGAGCCAAAAAAACCAGGTAATGATATTGATATTTATTTGGCTCCACTTATAGAGGATTTAAAGGAAATGTGGACTATTGGAATTGATGTATATGATGCATAAGATGCATATAGTGAGTCAACATTTAAACTAAAAGCAATTTTGATGTGGACAATTAATGATTTTTCGGCATATGAAAACCTCTTTGGCTGGCCTACAAAAGGAAGATGTGCTTGTCTAATTTGTGGTGAAAACACTTGTTCGAAATGGTTAAAACATAGTAAAAAATTTTCATACATGGGTCATAGACGGTTTCTTGCTATGAATCATCCATTTCAATTAAAACGAGTATGGTTCAATGGAGAATATGAACAAGGTCGCAAGCCAAGGATATCAAGCGAAGAAGAGATTTATAAAGAAGTTGATGAAGTTGTTAATGATTGGGGAAAAAAAAGGGTACACGAAAAAGAAAATTAACTCAAAATGCAAAATTATGGAAGAAAAAGTCTATATTCTTTCAATTACCTAATTGGAAGGTATATACTATATTTTATTTTACACTTTTTTCTGCATAATCAAACAACAAGTTTTTTTTATTATTAATTTTGATAATTAAATTGTGTAGGGTATGCTTGTTCAGCACAACTTGAATGTGATGCATGTTGAAAAAAACATTTGTGATAGTATTGTCGGTACGCTTTTAGATATTAAAGGAAAAGCAAATGATGGACTTAATTCCCATCTAGACTTAGAAAACATGCAAATTAGAAAGGAATTGCATCCTCAATGTAAAGGCAATGCATTTTATTTACCGGCTGCATCACACACACTTTCAAAGGTAGAGAAGAAAATGTTTTATAGAAGACTTGCTAATATGAAGTTGCCAAATGGTTATGGTTCTAATATTGGGTCTTGTGTGTCGGTTGAAGATTGTAAGATAATTGGCATCAAATCTCATGATTGTCACATTCTAATGCAATAACTTTTACCAATTGAATTAAGAGGCCTTTTACCAAATGGTCTTAGAATTGTAATTTTTCGACTATGTTCATTCTTTAATGAATTATGTAATAGAGTTGTTGATAGAAATAGAATTTTACAAATGGAAGAAGAAGTTGTTAAGACTTTGTGCATGTTGGAAAGGTTTTTTCCACCATCATTCTTTGATATTATGGTCCATCTCACAATTCACTTAGGACAAGAAGCACGACTTTATGAACTTAGACAATTTCGTTGGATGTACCCATTTAAGAGGTAAGTCATAAAAATGGATTGATTTGAACTTTTAATTATTTTGCATTTATAGGAACTATTTATGACTTGATTTTATTATTAGGTTTATGAAAATACTAAAGGGATATGTTAGAAATCGTGCACGTCTTGAGAGGTGTATAGCTTAACGATATCTTACTGAAGAGTACACAATGTTTTGTAGCAAGTATATCAAACAAGCATCTGAAGTAGGAATTCGACATGACGCAACCAAGAATTTGAGAAAGACTTCTTATTTGGAGGGCGTCCAATAAGTGCTGCAAAGTCAATAATTCTCTCAGCTGAAATTTTACAGATTGCTCATCGTTACATCTTGCTTAATAGTTTAGAGGTTCAACCTTATTTAGAGTAAGATTTTAACAATTTTCATGCATTATTAATTACTTTATGTTACTGAAATTTATTTATCTACTTAAATAATTTCTTTAATTATTAGAATGCACTTAGAAGAACTTAAAAGTTTGGATAGACGGCTTGTAAAGAATAATGAACAGTTACAGAACCAACACATGAAAGAATTTAGTGCATGGTTAAGAGAGAAGGTTGGTAAATTCTTCACTTAAGATGTTCAATATATATTATAAAATGATTTTATTATTAATTTTCTTACTAGTTGCTACTACATTTGACGGATTAATGCTCAAGCAAGATGCAAAGATGCATGTATATGTAGTACTTTGAAATGGCTAGCATATGGACCTCGTGAGGTTGCCATATCATATAATGGATATATTATAAATGGTCTTCGATTTCACACCAAAGAGGCAGAGAAGAGCAGACAAAATAGTGGGGTTTCAATATCAGTGTCCATAATGTGTAGATCTAGTGCAAGAGATCAACCACCAATCATTGGACAAATGACATATTATGGAGTTTTGGAACAGATTTTAGTACTAAATTATCATATGTTTGAAGTCCCAAATTTTAGGTGTTCATGGGCAAATATTATCAATGGCATCAAACATGAGGATGGTTTTGTTTTGGTTAACCTCCATGAAGGACAAAACCAATTTGAAAATGATCCATTTATTTTTGCTTCACAAGCTAAACAAGTGTTCTATTGTAGAGAAAGTGAAACATCACCTTGGTATGTTGTAGCAAAAGCACCACCAAGAGGTTATCATGAGTTGGAAACTTATGATGAGACTTTATATGTGTCGTCTATACCAAATAATTTAGGTGCTCTTGGGACGAATAATGATCATGACAATGAAACATATATAAGAGTTGATGTGGAAGGAATCTTATGTGATAATTAAACGTATGTTTTGTAAAAAGATTTGTTTTGTTAGGTTTTTATTACTTTATTAAGAAATGATGAGATGTTTGGAGTATGTGTACGATTGTTGGTTGTATTGAATTCAGTACGTGATGTTAGTTGGCATAGTTAATTATAATTATTTGTGATTGCACGCAAAATTTTTACGAATTTCGATTTTGTATTTATGAGAGTTATTGATTATTATATGTTAGTGTTGTTTATAGGGATACTTATAGGTGATTTGTTGATTGAGAAAGAAACAACTTATCATTCAATAATAAGCATGACAGAGGCAAGTAGCATTATTCATCTAACTTTTATTTTAACTATATTCAATATTTTATGATGTATTTGTATCTAATTTATGTGTTTTGTTCTTAAAAGTCTTCAAAACAAGCTGTAAAAAGATTTTTGAAGGAATGATGAGCAATCTTGTCTTCAACAAGAAGAAATACAAATCGTGGGATAAGAATCTCAACTGAAGAACAAAATTCAAGGATTAGAGGTCAAAGTAGTACAAAAACCCCAAATGAGCAAAGTGGCATACAAGTTAGTCAACCTAATGACAATGTCAAAAAAGCAAAGCAACGCGGATCAACTTGTATGTCCAAATTAAAAGGCAAAGAACCGATGGAAGTGGAAGTTAATATGCAAGGTCAAACAGTTGATGGATCTTCAATTACCTTTTCATCTTACATTAGAACTATTGTAAGAGAGCATGTACCGTTACACTTCCAAGTTGGAAACAACTTGATAATCAAATAAAAGAAATGTTATGGTCATCTCTTTTGATACGTACTTTTATAAGTCTATGTTTATAATTATATTTCTAAAGTTTAAACTTTGAAAATCTCTATTTAACTTGAATTGAAATGTCTATTGTGTAGCAATATTTCAAGCTCTTAGATTGTCATAAAGATTACATATTTCGAAAGATGAATGCTCTGTGGAGACTACACAAGTATAGAATTACTAGAAGAATTAGGGAAGCAAATGCAAAACCCCAAAGAAAACGTGAATTGCAGTCAATTAAACCGAAGAACATTAAAAATGAAGAAGAATGGAAAAAATTTATCAAAGAGAGAACATCTACTGCATTTGAAGTGAGTAGAACTTGAAGTATTCAAAATTAATGTCTTCATTTATATATGGCTTGTGTTTTTGTAATTATTATGTTTGAGAATACTTGTTTGGGTTTGTTATAGGCAAAGAGTAAGCAATTTTGTGATATGAGTCTAAGTCAACAATTCCGACACACAACAGGTCGAAGGGGTTATGCTCGCTTATAACATATGATAGTTAAACTTTCTCATTATTTAACTTTTACAATTAAATTATAATAAAATTGATTAGTTTTGTTTTAAGTAGATAATAGAGTACATTTTTTGTGTTGTAGAAAAAGCAAGCTATAGATGAAGGTAAAGACCCAAATTGTATAACAGGAGTTGATGTTTGGATAAGAGAACATCAAAGAAAGGAGAGCAAATCTGTTAGTCATGCTGTACAAAATGTTTTGATAATATATAGTTTCAATAATTTTGTTCTCTTTCTTATTCTAAACTTTTTTTTTAGAAATTTTTTTTAATCTTTTAATTAATTTACACATGCATTTAAAATGAAATTGAGGAGTTGCACTCATCAGAATGCCCTCCAAATGATAACAATGTGAATGAAGATACCATTGCAAGAATATTAAGGAAAGAGAAACGTGGCCAAGTGAGAGGTCTTAGATTTGGAGCCACCCTATCATGAATAGATGCACAAGTTCATTCTGGACAAAAAATGAAATTACTAGAAAATGAAGTGGTGAGTCTTAAAGAGATGGTGATTATGGTTATGAAGCAAAATCAAGAAGTATGCATTTTAATTTCAACCTTATTTTATTATAGATATATGCTTATTAGAATATATGTTTTAATGAAAACATCTTCTATTATTATTTATATTAGTTATTGAATAAATGTGCAATGGTGGATGAAATGGCGTCTCGTGAGTGCACTTCTTCTCGTAGATATACTTTGGTTAAGTACATGCCTTCTCATGAATTATACTCAGGTTAATAATCCTAAATAGTTTCGTTTTAGTTAATTGCATTTTTTAAATTATCAATAATATGTTATATTAATTATTACAGTCACAACATGGAAGTGTTCTTACAACACAAAGTAACTTCCAACTAGAGAATGCAAATTACCATATCTTACATTGGTATCCAACTGAAGATTGAAGATAAAGTTGTTGCAAAAGGGAGGATTTCATCAACAAACCCTTCAGTTACAATACATAATATGCCTCTTGGAAAATGTTATTGGAGAGTTTGGGTAGATGTGGTATTTGAAGATATAAAGCTATGTAGACCAATCGATGAGCATGAAACTTTAAGTCAAGCTATTGAAAGTACATTTGCTTGGATCAAAGAATGCATCAAGTTGGTGTAAAATAAGTTAGATTTGAAACTTCTAAGGTTTTTTGGTTACTTGATGTTCTTCTTGATTCATTGATATAAGGTTGACATGAATTGTGACATTAGACTTGATTTAAACAAGTTTTAGATATTTTTTGGAACATTGTGATTATGACTTTATTATGGAAGTAATGTAAATATTATATATTAATGAAATTACAATTTGTAAATACATGTTTCATAATTAGTCTCTAAAAGTATTGTTGAGCATTTTGTATAAATTGGAAAAATTAGTTGCTTAACAAAAGGGAAAATGATATTTAGCAACATACATTTGATGTTGCCATAAGCAGCCTATGGCAACATGCAAGTAAAGTTGCCTTAAGCATCAATGGCAACGTGCAGTTGATGTTACCTTAAGATCAACAGCAACAATCATTATATGTTGTCATAATTGACTAACGGCAACGTGCAGCTAATGTTGCCTTAAGCGCCAATAGCAACGTGCACGTCAGGTTGTCTTACATATCTATGGCAACATGCAGCCAATGTTGCTTTGTATTCTATAGAAACGTTAGTTGTAGGTTACTATAACCTATTGCAACATGCACTTGATGTTACTATAAGAAGTAAGATAACGTGCGGCGCACGTTGCCAAAGCCTTCATCACTATGGCAACAAGCTCATCAGTATGCACGTTGCGAAAACCTACGACAACGTATTGTGCACGTTGTCGTAGGCCAAATATCTTGCAGTTAATCCATAAATAGAATACACATGAATTATTCATTGAACATATATCATAGAAGAGCATCATGCGGTTTGGTGACGAAAAAGTGTTCCATTAGGAGGGTTGGCCTTGCGCTCCAGTGCAGGTGGAACTATGGTCCCGAGTTCATTACTTTGGGGTCTCAAATTTCTTTATTTAAGTGTCCAAATTTTTTTTACTTGCTCAAGGGCCCAAAGCTGAAACTATATAAACTTGTGAAATTTATTGATTTTGTAGCTAGTAGACCAAAGGTGAAAATATATTGTTACTTTAGATTTGCACTGGACCTCTAGGGACTATCATATCATTCATTAAGTTTGATAATGCCTTCAATTCGAATCGTCTTTATTACATATGATATCTTAAAAAAAATTATAAATTCAATTATCACTTTGATTATGATACAAATACATGACACGTATTTCTCAATGAGACTATGCTTACAAATTTGTGACTTGAATTTTTGAACGAGGCAATAACTAAGCATTGCATGCGGTCATCATGGTTCAATCCACGTATGGCTGGCGTACAGCCTACGGGGTAACGAAAAAACGAGAAAAGAAGAGATCAGTGATTCTTATTAATTCACATTGTGTAATGAACAAGTAATAATGACGTCATTTGCATTTTCTCAAAGAATAGTTAATTTACTTGTACGAAATTATAGTATGTAAGATATTATTCTGTCAGCCATTTAAATCATAAGCACATTTTTCATCATCTTGGCTTAGGCAGTCTGGATTCTCACCATCGGGCTTTGGAATATCAATAGATACATTTATAAATTCTATGGGAATTTCAAATTTTAGTATTTATTGGAAAAAATATCGGACATGTTTACTAATTAAACATAAAATTAATAAAAATTAAATTTCATATATATAAAAGAAAATCAATGAAATTAAAGAAAGTTGAATCTTTCCGTGGGAGGGGGAGTTTCAAGAGGAAATTAATTTTTTATTCAAGTGTGAGGTACGATTCTCTATAGATATTTTTTTTAAGGGTTATTATTAATTTACCCCCTGAAAGTAAAAATAATCTCAAACCACCACTAGTTTTGAAAATATTAGTTAAGATGGTCCGACCGTCAATTGAAACAGTAAAACGATCAAGTGACGATTCTGTTAATCCTGAGGGTAAAATGGTTATTGGGACAAAACAATGAAAACAAATTAAAAGAAGGAAAAAACAAAAACTGTCTCTTTCTCTCTCCAGCTCACTCACTCTCTCTTTTTCCCTCTGTCACTCGCCGTCTCTCTTTCTCTCTCTCTGTCACTCCATCTTAGCCGGTTTTATTTCTCTGTCGCCGGTGAGCAAACAGCGATCGACCAGTGCGACATGGAAGCCGAAGAAGAGGAGATCGATTGGAGGAGTGACAATGCGGACCAGTCGACGATGGAAGTAGTCACTCCATCTCAGCCAGACCAGTGCGACATGGAAGCAGAAAAAGAGGAGATCGATTGGAGGAGGAAGCCGGTGAGGGACTAGTACGGATCAGTCGGCGATGGAAGTAGTCACTCGTCACTCCATCTCAGCCGGTTCACCCCATTTTCCCCTTTTGACCGTCCATCTCTCTGCCTCATCTCTCTCTGTCATTACTCTCCCCACCATCGTTCTTTGTCATCTCACCCAACGACTAGATCACCGTTCAACCAGCTCGTCTTCTTCTTTTCCTCCTCCACTGACAACAAGTTGCTCCCTCAATATCTCCGACAGATCTAGCTCATTCGACGCGGCTCATCCATAACCGCACTGGGACAGAGAGTCTCTTCTTCGTCAATTTGTTGAATCGAAGTAGATCTGGCTCACTGTCATTCTATCCAGCTTCCAAAGTGGCTCCGTCTTCGCCTCTGCATCCTCCCTTGACACTTCCAGATTGTTTCTGAAACTGCATCAGATAGGTAGACTCTTCTTTGCTGCCCCTAGTTCCTGTTCTCCTCCGTTGATGTGCCTTCGTCGTAAAGCAATGCGGCGGTGCAAAGGTCGATCTGTAGGCGCTGGAGAGCTGAGTGCTGTTGCGTACAGCGGTGCGACGGTGCGAACGGCGGGCTATGTGCCTTCGTCGTAAAGCAGTGCGGCGGTGCAAAGGTCGATCTGTAGGCGCTGGAAGGCTGGGTGCTGTTGCGTACAGCGGTGCGGAAGCGGATCATATCGTGCGGGTGCTGTTCCGACGCAGTTCGTGGAGGAGATGGAGAGGACGGTAAGGAACGGCAGGTTGTGTGCCTTCGTTGTAGAGTAGTGCGGCGGTGCGAATGGGGATCTATAGGCGCTGTTCCTGCGTTTTTTTGATTACTGGATGCAGTGAAATTTGTTTGTTTGGTTTTATGCATCTGAAATTTGGTTTATATTGTTTGATGTAATGAAATCTGTTTGTTTGATGTAATGTACTTGTAGAAAATTGTTTGATGTAATTGTAGTGATGAACTTTTTTTGCTTGGTGTGTGTTGTTGTGATGTAGTGAAATCTGCATAATTGTTTTTCAGTTTAATGTAATTTTAGTTTTTTTTTTTAAATAAAAATTTATTATTTCATTTATTTAATTTTTATTTCAATTTTTATTATTTTATTATTTTTATTTAATTTTTTAATATAGTAAGTGTAGTTTTTATTTAATTTTTTAAATTTATAAGGGTATTTTGGTCTTTTAGTATTTTTTATCACAAAACCACCAAAATTTAAATGAAAACCGCTTTTGGGAGACGGTAGGGGGTTTTTTGGCTAATATTTTCAAAAGTTAAGGTGAATTGAGATTATTTTTGTTTTCAGAGGGTTTTTCAGGATTATCCCTTTTTTTAATAAACAATAGAACTATAACTCAAGAATTAAACATTCTATCCCTTTTAACGATTTTTTTATTAAAATAGGTGTCATTAGTAATAAAATTACTTTACTTTTCTAACTACTACAAGAAGCTTCAACGGAAATGGCTAAATTAAGGTAATTATAATGAGTCCTTGCAAACACGAGTGGCCAGTTATGATTTTATGTAACTCACTAGTGCCTCTTATATTGTATGGAAGAGAATAGGACCTATATGATCCAGAAATGTTTTCTTTTGTGTGGGTTGGAGAATTTTTTTTTTTCTTTTTCACGTTCTTAATATATGTAGATATCGAAAATAAAATAAATCATTATTTTATTGAAATCTATTGAAAACAAACACTATATACACAACAAGTTTTATAGAGTATGAATTAAAATTTATCACAATTTTTATAGAGTATGCATTAAAATTTATCCTTTTATGACAAACGTTACTAAAATTTGTTTAATAATTGAAACTAATAACTAAAAGTACAATTAATTGTTTGCAATTTAATTGTTGTTTTGAATTAATTTTAAAATTTTTGAACGACAAACGTGTCTTAGCAAAAATATATTTCTAACAAAAAACACTTATAGACAGAAAATGTCTGCCACAAAAAATAAAATATATATATTTAAAATGGATTGATTTTAGATCAATATTTTGAATTGGATTGAATAGCATTATTATTAAAAAAAAAAAAAAACAATTATAAAGAAAGATTTTGGAAAGGAAACCATGGTACGTTATATGCTTCCATGACCATTGTGGACATCTTTCTCATGATGGACGAGCCTTCCGAGTTGGTGGCGGATAAATGAGTGGGTGGTTGTATGTAGCTGTTAGACGGTGGAACGACGCAACTACACAAGTAATAGACTTTGGATTTTAAGTTTGAAGAAGTCAATGGCTTTGACAAAACCAATTAACGGAAAAGACAAAGAACTTTTTGTTGAATTTGTAAATGAGGTTGGAAATGGAAACTCCAACTCTTTTGAAAATCTGAATCACATCTTTTTGGAAACAAAATTTCGTCCGGATTGAGCGAGACATTTATATCCTTTATATTAATGACCATATCCTATGAATAAACACTAGGTGGAATAAAAATTAAACTTAATGTAAGAAAAATAAAAGCAACCAGAAGACTTTTACACCATATAACTATATGATTAGGACGTCTATTGAAAGCAACAAAAAATAAGAAAAATTATCAATGATCATTAAGAATACGCGTGGAAAGATAATTTATTAAACGCAAATAAGATAGCTATATGTGAATAGTCTTCAACCAAAATGCAAAGAGAATTGCAATAGTTTAAGGTATTAACATTTTGTCCATTTAATTCAAAACTACTCAAGTTTGGCATTGGAAATTAAAGCTGGTTATAGGCAAGTAAAATATTTCATACTTGTCCTTTTGAAAAATGATGGATAGTTTTGACTCTCAGTATCAAGAATTTAATCATCTACTTTACTAAGAGGTTGTTTATTTTTTCATCTGAAGACTGAACAGTGCTGCTGAAGACTGAAAGCTGAATAGTGACTGAAATATGAAATCTGATTGACATGTTTGTTTTTTTTTTTTCTTATTTCTGAATGTATAATAATCTTATTTGTTTTTTAAAGTTAAAATTATCTTATTACTAATAATTTGACATTTATATTCTTTTATTGTTAGTTGTTGCGTAATTTTATTTAACATGATACAAACAACTGTAATAAATTATTTAACAAATATTAAAACATTTATGTATATAATATTTTTATTTATAATTAAAATAAGATTATTTATTATAGTAGAATCAATTAAGTTTATATGTTCAAATAAAAATAAACAAAATAATCTTAAATTGAATTACTATTATAACAAAAGTTGAAATTGTAACTTATATATATATATAGTATTTTTATTCATAATTAAAATAAGATTAATTAAAATAGTAGAGTCAATTAAATTTATATATTCAAATAAAAATAAATAAAATGGTTTTAAATTAAATTATTATTATAACGAAAATTGAAATTGTAAAGTAATATATATTTTCTGATATAATTAAACAAGAATAATCAAATACTTAAACAAATTGATTTGTAATTTGATCTCTGAGTTGTTGCATAAACATTTTATCAATAAAGATTCTTACCAGAATTTAATTAGAGAAATATAGTAATCCAGTTATAAAAAAAAAAAAAAAATTGATGTTGAGATGTTTAGAGTTTTTATTTTTCAATGTTGTTTATTAAAGTATTAAAAGAAATTTTTATAATATAAAACTAAAAAAAACTTGGAAATATATTATTTTAGGAATGATAAATTTAGAATAATATATTTATAAATCATTCAGTGATTTTGTATTAAGTGAAAAGTCAAAAAATGTTACTTTTTTTTTTTCAGTGGTTTTTGGGTGGTTTTAAGTGGTTTGACCAATTAAAAAAAAAAACAAAAATATCTTAATTAGCCAAATTCAGCATCATTAAGTGTTAAGTGTAAAAAACAAACAACCCCTAAGATTTATTAAATATAATTGCGTTCGTAACTAATCCTATGACTTTTCACTATATAATATTTCTACATTAGTACTTGATGAACCAATGAGTGGTTAGTAAAAATGGTTGGGCTTTGAGGCTCCAGTTTCGAACTTGAATTTGCTAAGTGGTTTTGGGGGATTTCTAGATTATCAAAAAAATAAAACATTAGTAATTGATGAGAGTATGTTAATGATGTTATGATTCTATATATTATGGTATCAATTAGCATATCAAATATAGAGTTATAACGATCAATCTTATATATATTTATAATTTCGTCTTATGTTGTTTGGGAGATAGAGAAAATTATACACCCTTATGAGAGAAACTGGAAAAACAAGGACTATCAAACAACGGAAGATGTTTTAGGACAGAGCACAAGGGGTTGGCTGAGCAATTAAGGAGAGAAGTGGAAGCAAGACACTGCAAATTATTGCATGCTTGTTTCAAATCTCATTGCCACTGTTTTGTTTGCTGCATCTTTCACAGTTGCAGGAGGAAACGTAAATGATAAACGAGATTCCAAATTTTTTACGAATTAAAGGAGGCATTTATAGTATTTTCTATTTCAGATGTATTAGGTCTGTCTTTTTTCTTTGAATTCCCTACTAACGTTCGTAGCAATTCTAATTGCAAGGTATGAGGTAAAGGACTCCCATGAATCACCATCAAAAAGATTAATTATAGGTCTTGGCTCTCTCTTTTTTGCCATAGTTGCTATGATAATAGCATTTGGAGCAACCCTAACTATTGTACTTTGCAAGAGATGGCATTGGGTGGCATTGGGTGTATGGGCCAATTACTTCATAGGCTTCTTTTCCGGTGGCAATATTTGTAATGTTGCAACTGCCTCCGTTTGTTCAAATGGTTCAATCAACGTTTTTCTTGTATATGTTCTAAATTTGTATTACTACTTTGTCAAATTTTCTTGAACGCTCATGTATATAAAACATTTAGAAGGAAGTAAAAGATTAAGGGTCTCTTACAACTATTGAATAACTCGTACAATCAATACGAACCCCTGTCAAGTTCTTATTTTACTCTTGATTTTTTTTTTTAACTGTATATTATTATTACTTCGGGGTTTAACAGAGAGAAACATAATTTGAACTCATAATCTCTAAGTATAAGAGATATACTGTTAGATAAATTTCATCTTATTTACTTGGAAAATTCAAATACTTTAAAACTTTCATCTATGATATTTTTATAAACTATGGTGAAAAGTATATGTATAGCAAACACATGAATAGAAATGTAAAACTGTGCTATGCTTGCCTAACCTTTACATGCTAGTAAGCTTCCATCTCACGAACTTACCTATGATTATATAAGGCAGCATACATTACGTAAACAATACTATTGATTTCGCCTTGTGGGTTCGGTGGAGTACTATAAAGGTGGACATACACCTAGGGAATTATTCACTGAAGAGAATAACTATCAGGTTGAGAATGCAAAGCGCAAATTTTAATTGAAAGGACACATCGAATTCGTGCATGGTTGTTAGGACTCTTGTAGCTATCTTGGTCTTTGCAGCAGATTTTACAGTGCCTCGAGGCAATTATATTTAGTAACAAGCAATTATGAAAAGATAAAACATTTTCTAGAATCAAATTTTGGAAACATTGTTGAAATAATTAATCAAAAAATAAGATCTACTGACCGGATACAATCTTATATCAAATCTTGTCTATTTATACTTATATTTATTATTTTAATTGTTTAATAATACTAGAGGAAATAATTTTTCTAATATTTTGAGCTAATTGTTTTAGAAAATATATGAAATTAACTAACCAGCTTAATTGTTACAAACTGAAACTTATAATTTCCCTAACATTTTGAGCTAATTTATTTGAATATATATGAAACCAACTAACTGGCAACCAATAAATACTAGTGTTAACTGACATTAACCGAAAGTTATAAATTTTTAAATAATTTGGTTTAATCATTTTTTTTTTTATATTTAAAGAATAATTTGGTCTAATCTTGTTTGAAAATATACAAAACCGACTAAACAACACTAACATTAATTGTCATTGGTGCTTTGCAAGAGTGATTGGCAGCACACCTTCGTTTTGTGTGAACTTGGGTTCAACACCCAGCAATGTAGCTTCTATGTGGTTGCTTTCCCCCACCTTGTGTGGGCCATCCTTCAACTTTTATGTGGGCCGATTCCTTCGACATACGAGTTGCTCTCTAGGCCACTTTACAAGTGTCCCATCCCGCTGATCCCAGTAGCCTCTTGGACTACTCCTAGTAATCCGAAAAAACAAAACTAATGATGACCAACGCTAACCACATAAAGTACAAAGTAGGAGCCAACTTTCTTGCCAAGTGTAAAGTGAAGTTTCCTCATTCCATAGATGTCACCACAAATTCTTAATAGTTGCTTGAGCATGACTTTCTCAAGAACGTATGCTTCCTTCATGATAGAGGCAAGTACTGTTCCTTTTTTCTTTAATTATTGTTTCCAAAAGAGAGATGGTGGTTTATGCCCACAAAATAACATTCATGTAAGCTTTATGCTTATTTTATGTATATCTAAAATAAATATTGCTCATCATATTTATATACTTTGATTGATTTCCAAACATCAAATAACTAAAGTTAACCATTAGTTTCTAGTAAGATTTCACTAACAATTTGCACAGGCAGAATAAGCCCTTATTGGGTTTCATTCACTTCGAATAGGGCATATTCTCTTTCAAAAAAAGAAAAAAAAAAAAAAAAAGAATAAGCCCTTATTTATCACAAAGCATTCGCTTCGAAGAGGGCACATTTTGCTCTTTCAATTCCTCCCGAGTGAACAGGTCGCTTTGGCTGTTGATTTTTTTTTCATTCACTGCAACAAATATTTTACAAAGTTTATGACTCATATGTATGATATATGAGCCTAAAAAATCGATTCTGTTTTATTCAATGTTCAATAGAAATACGAAGCATCACGTTCCAAATTTTCCACTCCAATTAAATCATATCCGAAAGGTTGTGGAGACAAGCTTTTACAATTCAAAAATTCCTCATGACCTTTTAAAAAGATAAAGAATTTTTTACTTCAGAATTTTCAAACTTGGTATATGTTTTACTAACTTCCATGCAAAAGTTGTAATAATTCGTGAGGAATATTATAAAATTGTTTGGGAAAAGTGTTTATGTAGGTCGAAATGAGTAAGTGAACATCAATACACTAAGAGACTCACAAAATATTAAACAAGATTTCATATAGTAGTTAATTTATGAATTTAGGATATATACCACAAACTTGTTTATTAGGGCTCAAAAGGCCTTTTACATGCAATAACATACATTTGAAGTTATTCAAAGTCTCTTGATGGTCAATTACGAAAGATGCTTCCATATGTTGACATAATCATTTGGATGAACAAGGAAAGTTGTAGCATTACAAATATTGCCATTGGGAAAGAAGCTGGTAAGACAATTGGCATAGAAACCCAATTCCATCTCTTGCTGAGTATAATAGTTAGAGTTGTTGCAAAAGCTATTATCATAATAGCAATAGCAAGAAAGAGAGAGCCAAGACCAATGATTAACTTATTTGGCAATGATTTGAGGAAGTCATCAACTGCATATCACGTAGTTAGGATAGCTAATAACATTAACAGCGAAGTCAAAGAAGAAAAAAAACCTATTGCATTTGAAATCGCGAACAACATGGATGCATATGCCCATAAAAAAGCTGGAGTCCTTTTATCATTGACGTTGCCTCCTGGTACTATAAACGCTGCAACAAATAGCACCATGTCAATGAGTGTTGAAACAAGCATGCAAGAATTGGCTGTATCCTTCATCAACTTTTCTCCTTCTGTAGCCAATCCCTTGTGCGCTTACCAAAAGACTTTTGTTGTTTGCTTGTTCAAATTTTTCTCTTCCCTTTTATAAGGGAGGTGTAATTATCTCCACCTTCTATGCATCATAAGATAAAATTAAATTTGTATACCATCATATAGCCACTATCACATGATTATGTATTATAAATTCTTGTAAAGTAAATGATTAATCACTTTATAATAAAAATTTTAAAAATGACACTTCAAGCGGATAGCTACAAATTATTGTACGCACCTATAACTATTTAATTTCCAATGATAAAAAGACACGTTTTAAATTAATTTCAATACCTTAGAACACTGCAACTCTTTTTGCATTCGTAAAGCTGCTCCATAAACTGCACATAGTTTAAAAGCCGAGGCCAATTTCCCTGCTAGGTGTAAAGTAGTGTTTTCTGATTCCCGTAGTTTTGTACACAAATTCTTTGTGGCCATTAGAGAGATCTCTTTTATTATATTGACTATCTTTTCTTGCCGAAACTCAATTGCAGCTTGCAATATGTTCCGCTGAGGCATCACACGACCGTCAATCAAATTTGAAAAATATTGTAAAAGGGTACTTACCATCTTTTCAATCCCATTTGCAATGGCAATACTCATAATGTGGTTCGGATTTTCAAGAAAATGATTTCTTTACTGTAAGGGCATACTAGAAAGTTGCGAGCAAACAAGATCTGCTAATTTAACAGCACATTCATGTTTCAACTTCATATCTCGAACTACTTTTATGGAGGGTGCTGCAAGTGAAAATCAAACAAACTGTGAAAAAGTCATAAATTGGTTTAAAGATGAAATATTGGATAAATTTTATTCTTTTGCTTCAGGTTTGACAAATTATTATAATAAGCAGACTCATTTAGTTGTAGATGTATGTTAATATCTTAATTACCTCATCAAAGAGGTTGAACATGTTTTTCCATTATAGGGTTTTTTTTTTTTTTTTTTGGTTATGACACTAAAATTGGTTTGAGTTTAAATAATAACATCAAACTATTAAAATAATTTTTTTGAATGATATTATCAAAATACCCCTAACAATGAAAGTAATATAAAACCACCTATTTTTTATGGTTAAAAAATGAGGTTCAATAATATTATTTTCCATTTTAGACGTTTTTCAATCTTTATTTTTTGGGAAAAATCTAAAAAACCCCCTGAAAACAAAAATAATATCAGTTCACCCTAACTTTTAAAAATATTAGCCAAAAAACCCCTTACCGTCTTCCAAAAGCGGTTTTCATTTAAATTTTAGTGGTTTTATGACAAAAAACATTAAAAGACCAAAATACCCATTCCTTTCATTTAAAAAAGATTAACAAATTTAAAAATAACTAAAATGGGAAAAACTAATTAAATATTTGATTAAAAATTAATTAATAAATAATAATTTAAAAAATTATAAAAATAAGTGAATCTTCACCATCAATTTTTTTTTTAATTTAAAAAAATATGAAGAAATTAAATAAAAAAATTTCGATCGGTTCAAAAAATGAATTAGTGAAAAAATGGAAGAACCCGGGTCATTAACTTAAAAATTTTAAATAAATAAAAACAAAGCAACACCAACATTCTTCGATCAATCAACATGGGTAAAAAAGTGTACCCATGGATTCTGGAACCAGTGATTCAAACGAAGCCAAGTTTGTAATCATAATCACACCCACGCTCAGAATCCAACCACATAAAGCTTTTTGGTGTGTAGTAGTTGCGGTAACAGTTGAAGCAGCAGTAGGAGACCAAAAAGAAAAGCTAAAGAGGGATAGATAAATATAAAATTGTGTAAATCAGATACCATGCAATCATCAAAGTAACATAAAATTGTGTTCGTCTATACATAAAAAACCACAAATACACACAAAAACAAAAACAGTCCTCAAAAGCTACCCCACATTCATCATAGCCAAACTGCCAAACACAAACAAACTCCTCTGGAATATCGACCCCATTAGACCACATTCATCAACTATTGACTCGCCTCCAACTTCTTCTTCTTCTTCTTCTTCTCCTCTTTCTGTTGAGCTTAAATCATCTTCTTGTCATCCATCAGCACCTTACCCGACATCCCACCACTTTTCTGGGCAGTGGTGGAGGCTTTGCTCACTTTGCCGGACACCTACCACATTTCTGGGCAGTGGTAGAAGCCTTGTTGGCTTTGACGATCACCCAACTCCGACCCATATACAACCCCAAAAACGACGGGTACATTCCGTCTCTCCCCATAGCTAAAACC
Organism: Dimocarpus longan; assembly: GCA_022984855.1. NCBI lineage: Eukaryota > Viridiplantae > Streptophyta > Magnoliopsida > Sapindales > Sapindaceae > Dimocarpus > Dimocarpus longan. Next base: position 5,178,068 of record CM041022.1, read on the forward strand.
ACCGCCACTACTACGACTACTGTTACGGGTACACTTACTCTGAATCGACCCAACGTCCGAGTCAACAGACACCCACAGATTCGACGATCCCTTGGTGGGCAGAGAGCCGAAGCTCCGACGCACCGCTGAGAAAAGTGACCCTAGTCCAAGAAGCTCGATGACGACATGAGAGCAGAGGGCGGCGGTAGTGGGTTAAGGTGGGTTTTGATGGTGGGTGGGTGGTGATAAAGTTGAATGGTGACAGTGAGTGGGTTTGGGTTCGAAGAAGAAGAGTAAGAGAAGAAGAAGAAGGAGAAGGAGATGAAGAGAGAGAGACAAAAAGCCATCTGTGTTCGAAAAAGAGAGAGAGACAGAGAGTAGAAGAAGAAGAAGACCATCTGTGTTCGAAAAAGAGAGAGAGACAGAGAGCAGAAGAAGAAGAAGAAGAAGGCCATCTGTGTTCGAAAAAAAGAGAGAGACAGAGAGCAGAAGAAGAAGAAGAAGAAGGGAGAGAGAGAGAGAGAGACAGAGATGTGATTGATGTTATTTTGTTTTTTTTTTTTTTAATGAAAATTTTTAATGTTATTAATTATTTGATGCCACACGTGGCATACTCTGAGTGATCCAGCTGGAATCCATTATGGATTCAAACCTCAAAGACCATTTTACCCTCGAATTTCACGGATCCGTCACTTTTTTTCATCATTTTACTATTCCAATTAACGATCGGATTATTTTGGCTAATAATTTCAAAACCAGTGGTGGTTTGATATTATTTTCGATTCCAGGGGGGAAATTGATAATAGCCCTTATTTTTTTGACACCAACATAAACTATATTTGCAAACAAAGTCCAACAAAAGGTTATAGTTGCCCTCCTTTGTGTGCAAACTAATCATCTTTATTCCTGAATTATAATTTGTGATAATTGATGATGGTGAAAAAAATTATTTCTATAGTTCGATGTCATTGAGTACCATTAGCTGGAATGTTCTCTTCTTACTATATATTTAGAGGATTCTGCATGGGTGCTTACCCAGTTGTATAATTGCTTTCGAAAGTAATCCCTTGAATAGTTGAAACACTGTACATAACAACAAAACATGCTTGGTAAGTAATCAGGTTAACGTGAGGATCTGTTGGTTTAAAAAATTTGAAGAGTAATGATGTTAAGATAAATAAAATATTTGCAAACCTTGAGCCACAAAGCTCCTTGGTTGTGATGCCGGAGAGCCTTCTATGCTTCCTGGGATTTCTTCCATGTTTACAGGAACAACTTGAACGTCCAACAAGAAGCCATCAAGATTGGACTATAAATATTTAATCCACTGGCACAGTTAAGTAAAGAGTTGTTCCAAGGACAAGACACTACTTACACTTATAGATCCGTCTCTTAAACAATCCAAGACTGTTCCCACTAAAAAAGTGTGAAAGCTTACTTGCCAACCAGAAGAGCAAAGCAGTCTCTTTGTCAAGAGCCAATTCAGGATATTTTCGCAAGAAATACAAGGATACATTTGTTGAAATTGTGACACAAAAAGGACAGATAGTAATTAAGACAATCATAAATTTGTGCGAGCTGTGTTATTGGCATTTATATATTGTTAGTTCTTACCAAGAAGACCTCTTTGATTTAGTCTAAGGAGGGTAATGAAAGATGCTCAACTCTGTTTATCAAAGAAAAATACCACACCAACTCCTTATTTTCGCTAAGGATAGAACTGTGAAGGGGAATAGATCCTTCATTGTTAACCATGTGCAGTAAATCAGCATTCTTTTCAACCAATGCCTAAGCAATCCTTAAGGTTCCAGCGTGTGCAACATAGTGAAGGGCTGTGAGTCCTGATTTACTTTTCATTGTAACTGATTCTGGGGATAGAAGTTCCAAAAACTTTAGGACGAATTCCCATCGGTAACTTTTTGCTGCAACAAGCACTACGGTACTTGACCTGTCTGTTATGCTGACGGTAAATGCATTGGAATCACGATCAATGAAACTTTTAGCTGTATTCCAATCACCTCTTTGTGCAGCCAGAAACAATGGTCGGTAGTAATTGCGTTCCTGTCCTTGCACTTTGCTTCAACAATATTTTTTTTAGACTATAGGATAAAGAAATGATAATTCTAATTACGTTTATGGTTATTCTTTGATGTAGATGTCTGTATTTATTTTCTTCCAAGATTTACTGATGAATTGGTTGTTAGTGTTAGACAATATGAGCAGCAGTATGTGCAACACACTCAAGGTGCACAATGCTCATCATCTCATAATTGGCGGGAAAAACAATTAGAGGAGTCCAGATTAGTTTGTTAGCAACCAATCAGATGTAAACATCTATGTAACTAATTAGCTTAGAAAAAAAGCAATGTATGTATATAAAAAGCAAAGTCTCTCAATTCATTGTAACTTAGCATTGTATCATCAATAAAACACATTAGAAAAAATTCTCTCAAATTAGGTTTAAGAGTTCTATTTGTTTGTTTCAAGTTTTCATAGAAATTTCACATTATTTTCAAGAATCAAACATGGTATTAGAGCTTAACAATTCCATGTCTTCTGCTTTCAAAAGTGCTAGAATCAGTGGTTCTTCATTGACTGGCTCAAGATTTCTATCACCAATGAAGCTGGAACTGACGATGAAGCTTGATCACAATAATTTTTTGCTTTGGAGACAGCAGATTCTAGCAGCAATCAAAGGTAATCGTCTCAGTAGTTACATTGATTCAAGTCTTCAATCTCCGATTAAATTGAACTCAGATGGATCTATCAATGATATGTATCTGGATTGGGAGCAACAAGATCAAATCTTGTTGTGCTGGATGTTATCATCTATTAGTCAAGATATATTGCCTCATCTTGTTGGATGTGAGGCAGCTTGTTAGGCATGGTCAAGTATTGAGCAGCTGTTCAAAGCTTAATCAAAGGCCAACATCATGCAATTGAAATTACAACTTTAAAACTTGAAGAAAGATGGTTTATCAATGACTGATTATCTCACTAGAAAGAAAAGTGTGATTGATGCGTTGTCATTCACTGAATACTTGATGAGTGAAGAAGACAAGATCTTGACAATTTTGAGTGGACTTGGTACAGACTATGATCCTTTTGTTATTTCAATCACTTCGATACCAGTGAATCATACATTAGCTGAAATAACAGCCTTATTACTTACACATGAGGCCAGAATTGATAAGCACACTAAAGATCAGAATTTAAGCATCAATCTTGCTACAAACAGGAAGAATGGAGGCAATATATCTAGAGGATATCAGAAAGAGAATGTAAATGCAAACATAAATAACTATGGAGGTAGGCAGACAAGTCACAATCCTGGTGGAAGAAGAGGTCATGGCAGGGGAAAGAGCAATAACAATAATAGACCACCTTGCCAAATCTATCATAGGTCTGGACATGGAGCCTTTCGATGCTATTATCAATTTGATCAGACATATCAACCCTAGTTTGGAGGAAATATTGGTGGAGGAAATGCTAATGGCAGTAATAATTCTAATTCAGGTTACTTAGGAGGTATGAGTGCAATGTTGGCTGGACAATAAGGTGTCAATTCTTTTGCTCACTCTTAGTGGTATCCAGACAAGGTGCTACTGACCATTGTACTCCAGACAGTTCTAACCTTCTAAACAAATCAGATTATCAAGGAAAGGAAAAGATTTACATGGGAAATGGTGTAGGATTGACTATCTCTTCTATTGGCTCTAATGTTTTTACACATAATAGACATGTATTCTTGCTCAAAAATATACTTTACATACTACATATTACTAAGAACCTACTTAGTGTGTCTAAGTTTGTCAAAGATAACAATGTTTATCTTGAATTTCACCCTAGCTTTTGTCTTGTGAAGGACCTTACTACGAAGAAAGTTCTTCTTCGAGGTATTCTTAAAAATGGGTTGTATGTGTTTGATTTGCCTTTACAACACTCAGCTGAAGAAAATGATTTTTTAAGGAGTCACACCTCTTCTCAGTCCCTTTTCACAACTTTGAAAACTCAAAATGATCATTTGTCATGTGTCAATTCCAAAATGTCCAAAGTCCTTACTATATTAGTCAATAAATCTACTGCAAATGTAAATAATGCAGTTAGGATTGATAACTCATGTATAAACAATGATCCTAGTATTCTTCTTTGACATCTAAGATTGAGACATCCCTCTCAATTCATTGTAAAAACCATTATGAATAAATGTCAAGTTTCCTTTTCAAGTTTCAGCTCATTTCTTTGTCATGATTGTCAAATAAGTAAAGCTCACTCACAACTATTTCAAGATTCTCTCATAGTTCACAAAAATCCTCTTGAATTAGTTGTTGCAGATGTTTAGGGCCCTGCACCTATTATATCTTCAACTGGGTCATGGTTTTATGTAAGCTTTCTATATGCATACACTAGGTTCATATGGATTTTCCTTCTCAAAGCAAAAAGTGAGGTGGCACAAGTGTTCAAAGTCTTCAAAAAACAAGTAGAGCTTCAGTTTGGAAACAAAATTAAAACCCTTCAAACTGACAATGGAAAAGAGTTCATTGTTTTAACATCTTTTTTGGAAGATTGTGATATCATTTTTAGGCACTCATGCCCCTACACTCACTAACAAAATAGTCTCATTGAGCAGAAACACAGGCATATAGTTGAAACCGGGCTTAGCTTACTTTCTCAAGCCTTCATGCCTTCTAAGTTTTGGACGGAAGCTTTCACTACTGCAACATACTTAATAAATAGGATGCCATCTCCTATACTACAAGGAAAAAGTCCTTTTGAATGTCTGTTTGGAAAGGAACCAGACTATTCATTCCTTAAAGTATTTGGTTGTTTAGTCTATCCAAATCTTAGGCCATATACTCATCACAAGTTGGAGTTTAAGAGTGAACCATGTAGTTTCTTGGGGTACTGCAATCAATATAAGGGGTGTAAATGTCTAAGTTCGAAAGGTAAACTTTATATTACTCGAAATGCTGTGTTTAAAGAGGATGTGTTTCCATATGCAAAGTTTAACTCAACTAGTGATGGAAGAAATGATACTATAGGTGTGCAACATGTCAGTAATCCTTCATTGTTTCCATCTATTATTTTAAGACCAGTTGTGTCAGGTTCAGATCAATCAGAAACTTCTCACACTACTACAAATCAGTCTTATATACCTTTTGTTATAACTACAGACAATCAGTCTTTACAACATTCAAATCAACATATTTAGAATTATCATCCTATGGCGACAAGAGCAAAGGTAGGATGTTTAAACCAAAGGCATGGCTTGCACATTTAACCGAATAAGAACCTGAGACACTTCAGCAGGCACTATCCCTTCCACAATGGGTTAACGCTATGCAAGATAAGCTCAAACCAGACATGGTCCTTAGTACCTCTACTTGCAGGAAGAAAAATTGTAAGTTGTAAGTATGTATTCAAAATTAAAAGGAATCTCGATGGTACTTTGCTTCGGTATAAAGCACGCCTTGTGGCAAAAGGGTTTCATCAGTTAGCTGGTTTTGATTTCACAAAAACTTTTAGTCCTGTTATAACGACCCATCCTCTCCTTATGATTGGGCCAGGACCTTCCTAGGTGCATGGTTTCACCCATCCTTTGGTCCAGGTACTGTCCCTTAGCCTTTACGGTTTTCATACACCTCTCACACCTCTCGAACCCATGACCAAGATCATATAGTCAAATGGGAAGCAAGATGTGTACCAATTGAGCTAACTGAAGGATGAGTGAGCCCATACACTTAGGAAGGTCCCGACCCAATCATGAGGAGAGGATGGGTCGTTATAACTGTGGTCAAACCTATAACAGTGCACATCATTTTGTCCATAATAGTATCTAGAGGATGGAATTTGAGATAGCTTGACATCAACAATGCCTTTCTTAATGGCATTATTAATGAAGACATATTCATGCAGCAGCCTCCTGGATTTGAGGAGGGGAATGGCTTAGTCTGTAAGCTTCATAAAGCTCTTTATGGGTTAAAACAGGCACCAAAGGCCTGGTTTGACATGTTTCGAGATACCTTTTCACAGCTTGGTTTTGTCTCAAGCGAGGCAGATCAATCTCTTTTCTTTAAGCATACAAGTGAAGTCTGTCTTTATATATTGGTTTATGTTGATGATATTATCATCACATGATCAAAGGAAGAAGAAATTAACATGTTGGTCAAGCAAATGAACTAGTCTTTTGCTCTAAAAGATTTAGGTTAATTACATTACTTCCTGGGAATCGAAGTTCAGTAGACAAGCACTGGTATTCACTTGTCTCAGCATAGATATGTGCAGGATTTATTAAAGAAAACTAAGATGGAAGGTGCTAAACCCTTTTCATCTCCTATGATGGTCAATATGGGAAGTCAGCTTTCTATATATATGGGTGATACAATAGAAAATGCTAGTGAATACAGGTCAGTTGTAGGTGCATTATAGTATGTCACAATAACAAGGCCTGATATCACTTATGTTGTAAATAAGGTTTGTCAATTCATGCAAGCACCATTAGATGAGCACCGGAAGGCTGTGAAACGAATCCTAAAGTTTCTCAAAGGAACATCTGCTATTGGCATTTCTTTTGAAAGAACAAGTAACACAAGGTCAGCCTTTGATATTGTTGGGTTTTCAAATGCAGACTGGGCATCAAATCCAGATGATCGAAAGTCTACTTTAGGTTTTTGTATATATCTTGGTCCTAATCTTGTTGCTTGGAGTGCAAAGAAGCAACATACAATTTCAAGATCTTCAACTGAAGCTGAATACAGAAGTTTAGCTTCAACTGTGGCAAAAATAACTTGGATTAGTTCTTTACTTCAAGAGATGCAAATTCCTCAACTCAAAATTCCTGCAGTTTAGGTTGATAATCAGAGTACCATAGCCATGTCAAATAATTCAGTTCTACATGCTAGAACCAAGCATATAGAATTGGATCTCTATTTTGTCAAAGATAAAGTTCTTCAAAAGCAACTTATGATCAACTATGTTCTTACACTTGATCAAGTAGCTGATGTGTTTACAAAACCACTGTCCACTCCCAGGTTTCAAGCTTTAAGACACAAACTTAATGTGAAAAGCTTCCCATTAAGTTTGAGGTGGAATGTTAGACAATATGAGCAGCAGTATGTGCAACGCACTCAAGGTGCACAATGCTCATCATCTCATAATTGGCGGGAAAAATAATTAGAGGAATCTAGATTAGTTTGTTAGCAACAAATCAGATGTAAACATCTGTGTAACTAATTAGCTTAGTAAAAAAGCAATGTATGTATATAAAAAGCAGAGTCTCTCAATTCATTGTAACTTTGCATTATATCATCAAGGGTTATTATTAATTTACCCCTTAGAATTGAAAATAAATATCAAACCATCCCTGGTTTTGAAAATAATATCTAAAACAATCCAACCATTTAATGAAATAGTGAATTTGTCAATAAAGTAACGGACCCGTTAGTTTTTGAGAGGAAAAACGTCATTTGACATTGACAGCATACATGGATGACAACTATATCCCATTTGTTGAGATTTTAATTAAATAAAAAAGAAAAAAATAAAAACTAAAAAAAATTTCCCGATCATCACTCATCACCACCCATTACTCTCTCCCTCTCATCACCACTACTCTCTCTTTCTATCTCTCTCTCTCTTTCTTTCTCTCTCACATCTCATCCAAGCACCATTACCATTTAAAAGCCTAACCCATCACTGCTCAACACACAACCGGTACCCCATCATCGCCTCCTTTTTTTACACCACCGCCGAGTCTGATTATACAAGCGATGATGTTGGTTTGTTCTTCGATAAGATCTTCGACGTGGTGTTCACGTCGTACTGGTTCATGGAGGAGATGGAGAGGAAAACGAGGAATGGAGGGCTAAGTGCTGTTGCCTCGAGTGGTGCGACGGTGCGGAAGCGGATCATATTGTGCGGGCGTTGTTCCGACGCGGTTCGTGGAGGAGATTGAGAGGACGATAAGGAACAGCGGGCTGTGTGCCTTCGTCGTAGAGCAGTACGGCGGTGCAAAGGTCGATCTGTAGGCGCTGGAGGGCTGAGTACTGTTGCGTCGAGCGGTGAGATGGTGCGAAAGCGGATCATATAGTGCGGGCGTTGTTCCGACTCAGTTCGTGGATGAGATGGAGAGGACGGTAGGGAACTGCAGGCTGTGTCCCTTCGTTGTAGAGCAGTGCGACGGTGCGGAGGTGGATCTGTAGGCGCTGTTCCTGTGCTTTTTTTATTACTGGATGTAATGAAATCTGCTTGTTTGGTTTTATGCATCTGAAATTTGGTTTATATTGTTTGATGTAATGAAATCTATTTGTTTGATGTAATGTACTTATAGAAAATTGTTTGATGTAATTGTAGTGATGAACTTTTTTAGCTCGGTGTCTATTGTTGTGATGCAGTGAAATCTGCTTAATTGTTTTTCAGTTTAATGTAATTTTAGTTTTTATTTTTTTTTAATAAAAAATTTATTTAATTTTTATTAAGCATATTTCATTATATCTCATTACTATTTAGAGATTAATTTTTTATTTAATAATTAAATTTTTTTTAATTAATCTCTGGATAGATAGATATGATTAAAAATTTATTATTTCATTTATTTAATAATAATTTTTATTTAAATTTTTATTATTTTATTATTTTTATATATTTTTTATTTTGGTTTTCAAAGGGTAATTTCATAATTCACTAATTTTTTGTTTTATATTTTTTAATTTTTTAATATAGTAAGGGTAGTTTTTATTTAATTTTTTAAATTCATAAGAGTATTTTGGTCTTTTAGTATTTTTTATCACAAAACCACTAAAATTTAAATGGAAACCGCTTTTGGGAGATGGTAGGGGATTTCTTGGCTAATATTTTTAGAAGTTGAGGTAAACTGAGATTATTTTTGTTTTCAAGGGGTTTATCAGGATTATCCCTATCATCAATAAAACACATTAGAAAAAATTCTCTCAAATTAGGTTTAAGAGTTCTATTTGTTTGTTTCAAGTTTTCATAGAGATTTCACATTATTTTCAAGAATCAAACAGTTGGCAACCGTGATCATGATTGTTTCCAGTCACCTCTGTGGAGCTTGGTACAAAAATTCTCTAGGTTGGGCTGGTATGAGCATTTATATGTGACTTAAAAATATACACGACCTAAAAATTCTCTAGCTTGCTAACATGGAATGTTTTACATAAGCAAATTATTTTCCTAACGGAGACTAGCTATGATTACTTACTGATATCTTCCGGAGCTTGAGTTGCAGAAACTGCTGCTGTTGTCATAAATGGTGCATCACTTCCTCCTTGAATATTACTGGTATCTTGAAGATTTGTTGGTTGCAAATAGAGGCCAGCAGTTGGTTGTTCACCTCCTCCTTGAATAATATTATTGGTGTCTTGAAGATTACTTGCTGGCAAATTGACGCTAACAAATGGTTGTGCACCTCCTTCTTGAATATTACTAGTATCTTGTTGATTAATTGGTTGTGAATTGGGGCCAACAAATGGTTCACCCCCTCCTAAAACATTACTGGTATGTTGAAGATTAACTGGTTGCAAATTGGGGCCAACAAATGGCTCCTCCCCTCCTAAGAATTTAATGTTCTTAAATTATATAATAATGATGATAATAATAATAATAATAATAATAATAATAATAATAAAAAGACACACACAATGAATCAAATTAAATAATTCATCATTTTTTCCAACCTTTTCTAGATGTCAATTTCACTAAAAAATTGAATAATGAAGTGTTTTTTTTTCTTTTTTTAATTATTTGTTATGATAAGTAGCTTTCAAGCTTAATCAAAATACTCTCAAATCCACAATTTTTGACTACTTACGCAAAGCCATAACCCATAAATATTTAAATGTCTCCATCTCTTGATTATGATATTCCATAATCTTTTATTCTTTTTAACAAATTGTCATTTAGTGTCCTATTGAATTACAACAATTTGCAACTGATTTATTTGACTGGGGTTATGATTCCCATTAGAAATCAATTGACATTTAGATAACGTAATTATCTCAATGACTCATTGTTATTCCTTCCTTATTTCATTTCTCTTTATCTTTAATTAGATAACGAAATCATATAACGGATTTCAACAAACATTTTTCTTATGATTTCTAATTTAAGAATCTTTAGAAAATCATTTCTAATAAATTCCAAAATCATCTGAATTACATAGTTTTGGAACAAGGCATGGGAGATAAGTTGTTGAACCACCGTTATCACATCAAATAACAAACTCAATACAATTTGCAAGTTTTGAGACTTCAACTTGTTGGATCAATTTAATTTATGTATATATAATTGAAATCCAACTGAGCGGCCCTAGAACTTGCTTTCTCATTTGTCTCTTTGTACGTTGGTTGAGATGCGAACAAACCCATGTTCTGAACATGGTTCACCTTTTGGTCAATATTCCAGCCACTAATGTCCATTGACTCCACCAACCTAACACATTGCATCTCATATATTCCTCTCTTCATATGTGCAAGAAAATTCTTTATAATTAAGTTAACAATACGCAATCCACATTAAATTTATCGTAACTTGAATAAATTTTTATCACGTATGTGTTTGGGCACAGGTTAACAACACTAACAACTAATGAATATAGGAAAGAGAGGAGGACAAAAAGACAAGAAAATAAATGAGTTGGTTCATTGGTTGTTTAAAGTTTTTTCTTCAATTTTTAAGGTATTAATTTGTGACTTAAGTAGACACGTTAACATTGCCAACATGTTAACTACCTATATATATTTATTTATGGAAAAAAAAAAGAAGAAAAAACTTAATCTCTATCATCCCAAAAGCCACTACCATTTAGAACCATTTTATTGATGATGTCTAACTTAAGTAGATATTATAGATTAGTACTTACTGTAGAAGGATTATATATGCACATATATTCTTGAAAATTTTATTAAATATTTGTAGTTGATAAAGTTTTTGAGATACATAAAACTTGTTACTTAAGACTATTGTTTAGACATAATGTGATTTGAGAGAACGAGAGAGAATTTTGAAACTAGATTTACATGTCACATTTTATAAGATATGAAAAATGAATTTGTGATGCTTCAATTTTTCAAAAGCCTAATTAGAGATCATAACCTACGTTGCTAGTTAAGCAGCAAGAAATTCCAACAAATGGATCAAGTAATGGGTTTGATTCCAAGAGAGTTTAAATATGACCCTTCAAAGCAAAGAGGGTCCAGCCATGCCCTTTTTTTGGTATAGGACCACAATATCAAATGGGTCCAAGCTCACTTTTGCTAGACATCCTCATGCGTAACTTTTAATATTTAAAAAGAGCATGCCTTGTATCGCGAGATAAAATAAAATAAAATGATTGAATATATGTACAATTACTGTAAGCTATTTGAGCTAATCATCAGCACTAGTGTTAAATAATTTTAATAATTAGAATTGGCTTTTTGGTATTGGGGGATGAGGATGACTCCTCGACTTGTCCATTATAAAAGAAGTGTTTTCTCATGATCATCATTTATCATCAATCAATAATATAATGGGCATTTACAAGAGAATATGAGAAAGTAGACTATTTATTTTGATTATGCATGATTACTAAAGAACAATGATGTAATGATTAAAAAAAATAAAGGTAAATAGAGTGCCTTTAGTATTATAGAATTGCTTTTGAATAATAAAATTTGTTTGTATTTTGCATGTGCAGTTGACTGTTTTTTTTTTTAAGAAACTTTTTTTGAGTAAGGATATTTTACCATTAAAAGTCCTAAAAATGTATATGAAGAAACACTTGTGGTTTGCTACAAGTGATTATCAAATTCTAAAACCTTTTCTCTATATATATTAAATGTTAGAAAATAGATACTTTGTTCGATATAGATCTAAAAAATCTTTCCATAACGATAACAAAACTCTCAAATATAATTGTAACATCTAGCTGGTTGAACTTAATGGAACTAAGTGGAATCATTTTTTGAGTTTAGCAAATGAAATATGATATGTTTTACACTAATATTTCTCAAAAGCATTCTATATCGATTAGATACTAATGATCAATATGAAAATTCCAATAAATAATACTAACAAAAGTATGAGTTTTGAAATTAGTACAAAATAAAAGTTCAATTTTTTTTTTAGCATAATTAGTTTGCAAGTGAATAATTTATTTGTTTTTGAATTAATGCTAATCCTGAAGAAAGAAATAGTTTATAAATGAATTAATGAAATTGAAAAAAATTTAACTCCTTTCTTCATTGTTAATTTTCAAAACTCAGTCTTTTATTTTATTTTTATTTTTTTTGTGTGTGTTTGAAAAGAAAAGAACTCTTAAACCAATTTCACATTATATCAATTTATTTTTTTTTTAAAAAAACCCGTAAGTTTGGCATGCAAAAATCAAAGGCAGGAAAAAGGGTTACTTATCTTCTCTCTTGGGATTGGATTGCCACATATTGAATAAGGAGCTCAATGAGAGCGATATCCAAAATTCCTGATAGAATTGGTCCTACATATAAGTGCCAATTTATATTCAGTACAATTGCCTTATCTATAAGGTTTTATTTATCATAAGTTTCATTAAGGATGTTTGTGGATTGAAATATTGGGCGCAACCCTTTTGTTTATAGTTATCATAATAAATGCCACAAACTCCCAAACTTTAAAGTTGCTCTCATTGATTGTGAATTCGATTCCTAGCTAGCTTAATAAAATAAAATAAACTATTAGGCAAATACAGTTTTTTTTTTGTTGGTCCTATTGACTAAACATGAATTCCTTTTTCTTTTATATTTGAAAACAGGTAGGGAATACTATATCAATCGCATTTTGAAAATTGCTAAAAATATTTAAAACATAATTTTGTTTTCGAATTGATTTTAATTTTTAGAATCTGTTTCCGTTTTACAAATCAAACACCCTCTTAAATTTAACTGAAATAATTTTATCAAACCTTGGAACATATATACTGTTATGTTTGGATCCAAACTTGAAAACAAGTCATAGAAAAAAATCGAAATATATAGAATTTATGGAAAACCAGTGGTGGAGACAGGGAGGCCCAAAGAGGCCATGAGGGCCCCTGACTTTAAAATTTTGAAAATTTATCCTCTAAAAATTACAAAATTTAACGTGAGTTTCTAGTTTTTATTTTTTATTTATTTTTTTCAATTTTAACTGTTTTTAAATAACGTATTTTAGTGTTAAAACCATCCAAATAAAAATGTGAATTCCAGTCCTCTGAAAAGCATGTACTTGGAACATAATTTGAATGTCTAACATTATTCTTGTTATCTCAAAGAAGTATCAAATAAGCTCCTCTAAACAAAGGGTTCCTAGTTAAATAAGTTTCTAAATCCAAATATACAAATATTTCTAACCTTTTAAATGAAAAACCTTTGTAACAAATAATTATTAGATTTAGATGTTTTTAAATGAAAAACTTATTTGAATCTTAAATCTATAATTTTTTCTAAAGTTTTTGAATGAAAATGTTGCTAGGCAAAAATAGTGTCTGACCAAAAACGTTTATAGATAGAAAACTTCTTCAGAAAAGAAAAAAATATTATCAAAAAAATACTAAAGGGATATAATCATACAATGATTCAACAAATCAAATTACAAGTTTTATGTCAAATGATTTTGAAGCTCATATGTGACATAGGGATCCAATAATTTGTGCCCAATTGTTGAATTTGGTCCCATGTGGGTGATCTAGCTTGACAACTATCAATCGTTAATATGATTATGAATAAAAACTTTTTCTCGAAAATGTTTCTGAAAACAGTTATGGAAAAATGATTAAGAAAACATTAGTGAAAATGTTCTTGAAAACATTTCTACAATAACATTTCAGAAAATTTTTTGGACTAATTATTGAACATTGGAAGAAAAGCTGAAGGTTCTAGGTCAAATTTCCTCACTTATGTGATAATTTAAAGTAAAATAATATTGAAAAGGTCTCTTGAAAGTTTCTAGCGGGACATTTTCTAAAACATTTCTTAAGCTTTCTAGTGTAAAATTTCCCCTAAAAAATTGATTAACGTTGTCGAGCAAAAATGTTCGTGGTCAAATGAGTACAAAAAATCGATAGTCAGTAAGAGACTCTCAAAGTCCTTTACTCCCCTTTCATGTTCTACATGAGCTTCTAAGATTGCACATAGTAAGATCATGAATCCACAACATATACAACAAATTATTTGATAGGGCTCACAAGCCATGTACATGCAAAATATATTCATTGAAATTTATTTTTAACTTCTTGATGGCCAAGGGTGAAACATGTCTGGTCCGTAAGTTGATTGAACCATTTGGATGAACAAGGGAAGTTGCTGCCTTATAAATATTGCAGCCAAAAGACAGGCCAGTATAGTAATTGGCATAGAAACCCATTGCCATTGCTTGCTAAGTACAGTAGTAAGAGCTGCTCCAAAAACTATTATCATAGAGGCCATGGCGGAGAAAAGAGTACCAAAACCTACAATTAACTTCTTTGGTAGTGACTCATGGAAGTCATCTATCGTATATCGTGCAGTTAGAATTGCTAAGAACATTAATATGGAAGCGAAACAAGAAAACAGACCTATTGCATTTGAAATAGCAAATAACGTGAATGCAGTCATTCGTGAAAAAATTGGAACCCCAATTTCTTCTACGTTCCCTCTTGGTACTGTAAGAACTGTAGCAAACAATACGGTAGCAATGAGTGTCGCAACAAGCATGCAAGAATTGGCAATGTCTTTCATCCACTTCTCTCCTTCCGCAGCCAATTGCTTGTGCTCTTTCCTAAAAACATCTTTTGGTGTTTGATTGTCATCGTTTTTATATGCCTTGAGAACAGGGGAGCTCATTTTCTCCACCTCCGACACAACATTGGACAAAATTAAATATACATAACATCATATATGATAGAACACTTATATCTGATATGCTGAATGATTTTATTTAATTTAATATCATAACATCATTAAGTCTCATCAATTAGTACTATATGCATGTATAGATATTAATTAATAAATGAAGTGTGCTAGGATTAGTTACTTACACATAGATATATTTAATAACTATTGTAAGTTGAATGATTAAATAGTAGACGATGAAAATTTAAAAATCAATTCACCATTTTAAGATAATAGCTAAGGATTATTGTAGTTGCTTGTAAGCTATAGCCAATTTAATTTTCAATTCTAAATTAATTGGACATAATCTCAATATGTACCTTAAATCATTACAGCTCTCTCTGCATTTGAAGTGTTGCGCCTGAAACTAAAAATAGTTTAAAATCAGGGGCCAACTTCCCTGCCAAGTGTAGAGTGGTGTTTCTTGATTCCCATAGCCCTCCACACAATCGCTTAGTAGTTGACATAGAGGTCTCTTTTATTATATTGAATATTGTTTCTTGTCGATACTCAATAGCAACTCCATTATGTTTCGATTAGGTGCTCCAAGGAGCCAAATAAGATCTGGAAAATGATTTAAAAGGATCTCTACAATCTCTTCAATCCCGTCTGCAATGGCATAATGCAAGGTTGGTTGTTGCACTGGATTTCGAAGAAATTCAATGATTTGCTGATAGCTCCTGCTAGAAAGTTGTGTGCAAACGTGATGTACTAATTCAACAGCACATTCATGTGTGAACTTGGCATTTTGAACCTTTTTTATAGAGGGTGCTGCAATTGAATATCAGATTAAATACGCAAGAGTTATCAACTGGTTGAAGACGGAAATATTGGATAAATTTTAAATTAAAGTTTATATATCTGTTGTATGTATGGTTGTTTACCCAATTGGATAATAGCTTTTCAAAGTAATCTTTTGAATTGTCAAAACAGTATTCATAAGAATAGGAAATGCTTTTCAATTAATTCGGCTGATGTGAAAATCCATTGATTTTAAGAATAAAATGAGCAACATTGAAATTGGCAAACCTTCAGCCGTAGAGCTTCCTTGTTGTGGTGAGGTGATTGTTAGAATTGTGAAGCCTGAAAGAATTTGAATTCGAGAAGAATTTGGATTAAAAAACAGAGTCAAACTTTATCTGTCCCGAAAGTAGGTTAAACGAAGTCTGTTTTAAGCAAATAAGATATCGTTGGAAAGCTTATTTCGATACGAATCCAAAGACATAAAAATCGTATCCAAAAATGGCCTGACGCGCTCTTACGCACCCCAACAACGTCCGGTGGTCAGTTTTACACGGATTCTTTTTAATCTGTTTTCTTTAAGGTTTTTGAGTCTGAATCAGTTATAGGTTGTTCCTATCGTATAAATACACATGTTGAATGTCTTATAAGTGTGATTATATAATGTATGAAGGGTCTCTAAGGGTTTAGACTTAGATTGACAAGTTTAGGAAGGTGAGAGAGATTTGTGAGGGAGAAATTCGTGATTGAGGGTGAGAGAGACAAAGGTGTGAGTTTATAATCATCAATTTGATAGTGGAAGAAGTGCTGGTGCACTCGGTGAACGTAGGGAATTTCTCGAACCATGTAAAATTCTTGTGTCTTTTTATTTATTTGTTTGGTATGTGTTTGATTGTGTTTTATGACTTTCTTCTTCTTCTTTCTTTTTGGGTTAATTTCCTAACAACTGGTATCAGAGTCTGGTTCGTTAGTAGTTGGTTTTATCGTTTGAGTGAAATAATATGAGTTCAGAGAAAGACCATTACAAGGTTGAAAAGTTCGATGGGATGAACTTTAGTTTCTGGAAGATACAGATAGAGGATTACCTATACTAGAAAGACTTGTATTTGCCGCTCAAAGAAAAACCAGCAGACATGAAAGATGAAAATTGGAAAGTTTTAGATCATAAAGCCCTAGGTGCGATTCAATTGAGTCTATCGAGATCCGTAGCCTTTAATGTGAAGAATCAAGACATGACAACGTCTCTCATGAAAGCCTTATCAAATCTCTATGAACAACCTTCTACAGTAAATAAGGTACATCTGATAAAAAAACTCTTTTCTCTCTGAATGTCAGAAAACAAAAACTTCAAAGAACACCTGAATGCATTTAATGAGATTACGGATCAACTAACATCCATAAAGATCGAGTTTGATAATGCAGTATAAGCCCTACTCATCCTCGGTCAGTTGCCTGAAAGTTGGAAGGGTACCGTCCAATCAATCAGTGGTGCGTTTGGAAAAGAAAAATTGAAGTTTTCAGAAGTTGTGGATATGATCATGACTGAAGAGATTCGTAGGCGTGAAGATGAGTTTTTTAATTCAAATTCAGCCTTAAATATGGAGAGTAGAGGAAGAAGCAATACTAGAGGTGGGCAATGTGGTAGATCCAAGTCAAGGCATGGTAGGTCTAAATCAAGGAGTCGTCAGAACAATTCGCATAGTGGTAAGAAAGACATTGAGTGTTGGAATTGTCACAAGATGGGGCATTATCGGTCAGAGTGTAAAGCTTCAAAGAAAGAAAGTGAAGGTCAGATTAGTGCGAACTATGTTTCGAAAAGCTTGAATGATGCTTTAATTTGCTTTTTAGAAAGCAATACTGAATCATGGGTATTGGACTCAGGAGCGTCGTTTCATGCTACCTCTAGGAAGGAATTCTTTAAAGAATATGTTGCAAGCAACCTGGGTAAGGTTTATCTTGGTAATGATAAGGTATGCGACATCGTAGGTGAAGGAAAGGTGAAGATTAACCTAAATGGATCTATTTGGAAACTAGATAATGTTAGACATGTACCTAGTTTGAAGAAAAATCTGATTTCAATTGGGCAGCTGACAACATAAGATTATGTGATAACTTTTTCAAAAGATGCATGGAAGATTTCAAAAGGAGCTATAACTATTACCAGAGGAAAGAAGATTGGAACTCTCTATACAACCACAGATGGACGTGGTTTATTTACTGCATCCAAAAGTAGAGATGATCCAAACCTATGGCATCAAAAGCTTGGGCATATGAGTGCTAAGGGATTACGAGTTATGTATTCTAATGGCAAGTTGTCAGATTTGAAATCGATTGACCTAGACATGTGTGAAAGTTGTGTTTTCGAAAAGCAGAAAAGGGTGAGCCTTAAGAAAGTTGGGAGAACTCTAAAGGCAATGAAATTGGAGTTAGTGCACACAGATGTTTGGGGACCTGCACCAGTTTCCTCAGTTGGCGAAAAATATTATTTTGTCACTTTCATAGATGATCACTCAAGGAAGGTTTGGGTTTATTTTTTGAGGCAGAAATCTGAGGTGTTTGAAGCTTTCAAGAAGTGGAAGGCTATGGTTGAGAATGAAACTGGTTTGAAAATCAAGAAGTTGCGATCCGATAATGGTGGTGAGTATGAAGATTCTGAGTTCAAAAAGTTCTGCTTTAAGAGTGGGATTCGTCTCGAGAGGACCATGCCTAGTACTCCACAGCAGAATGGTGTTGTAGAACGTATGAATCGAACATTGACTGAGAGAGCCAGAAGCATGAGACTACATGCTAGTTCACCGAAGCAGTTCTGGGCAGAAGCAGTCATTACAACAGCTTATTTGATCAATCATGGTCCATTAACACCCTTAGATTTCAAACTACCTGAAGAAGTTTGGAGTGGTCAGAAGATAAAACTTTCTCATATTAGAGTTTTTGGTTGTGTAGCATATGTCCATATTAGTGATAATGCTAGAAACAAACTTGAACTCAAATCTATTAAATGTACTTTTATTGGCTATGGGGATGAGGAATTTGGGTATAAGTTTTGGGATGAAAATAGTAAGAAGATGATTAGAAGTAGGGATGTCATCTTCAATGAGAAAGTTCTGTATAAAAATAGGAAATCTATAAAGTCTTCTAGTGGGGGGTTGTCTAAACCTAACTATTTTAATCATGATGATGTGTTTGTTTGTAAGAATCCTAAGTTAGGTAAGGAGTTAGAAGCCAAGGAGACCACAGAAAAAGAACCAGTCACTACTTCAACTTCGACGCCTGAAGGTGTAGACTCAAAACCAGCAAAAAAGGGTATTGTAGATTTATACCCTGATGAGTTAGAGGATCCAGCGAATGCACTGACAAGGTCCAAGCGACGTCAAATACCAAACAAGAAGTATGACTTGAACTATCTACTACTGACTGATGCTGGGGAGCTTGAATGCTATGCTGAGGCATGTCAGGTAGATGATTCTAGCAAGTGGGAGCTAGTGATGAAAGATGAGATGAAGTCTTTGAATTCGAACCATACATGGGAGTTGACAAAATTACCAGAGGGTAAGAAGGCACTCCAAAATAAATGGGTCTTTAGAATTAAGGAAGAACATGATGGCTCTAAAAGGTATAAAACTAGATTGGTGGTCAAGGGTTTTCAACAAAAAAAATGCATTGACTACACAGAGATATTTTCCCCTGTTGTGAGCATTGTGGCGGCAGGAGATTTATATCTGGAGTAATTAGACGTAAAGACTACTTTTCTACATGGTGATCTCGAGGAGGAGATATACATGATGCAACTAGAAGGTTTTATGGAAAAAGAAAAAGAAAATATGGTGTGTAAGTTGACTAAGAGCTTGTATGGCCTCAAGCAAGCTCCACATCAATGGTACAAGAAATTTGATGATTTTATGCAAAAGAATGGATACATGAGATGTAATGCTGACCATTGTTGTTACTTCAAGAAAGTTGGTACCAGTTACATTATTTTATTACTTTATGTTGATGACATGTTGGTAGCTGGTGCAGATTTGGAAGAAATAAACAAATTGAAGAAACAATTGTCTAGTGAATTTGAGATGAAGGATTTGGGGGCAACAAAGCAGATTCTTGGAATGAGAATTAACAGAGATAAGAAGAGAGGTACATTGCAATTGTCTCAAGCAGAGTATATTCGTAAGGTTTTTCAACGCTTTAGCATGAGTGATGCTAAACCAGTCAAAATTCCCCTAGCCAGTCACTTTAGACTTTCCAAGGATCAGTATCCACAGACAGATGAAAAAAAGGCATACATGGATAAAGTTCCATATGCATTTGCAATTGGAAGTTTGATGTATGTTATGGTTTGCATGAGGCCAGATATTGTTCATACAGTAGGAGCAGTTAGTAGATTTATGTCCAATCCAGGCAAGCCGCAGTGGGAGGCAATTAAATGGATTTTGAGATATCTATGAGGTACAATAGAAAAATGTTTATACTTTAAAAAGAGTGATTTGAAGCTACAATGATATGTTGATGCTGACTTTGCTGGAGAGGTAAATCATAAGAAGAGCACTACAGAGTACGTTTTTACTTTGGGTGCGACAGCCATTAGTTGGGTTTCCTAACTACAGAGGATTGTGACTTTGTCTATGACTGAGGCAGAGTGTGTGGCTGTTACAGAAGCAAGCAAAGAACTGATTTGGTTACAAGGTCTGTTAGCAGAATTGGGGTTCAAACAAGTGTTGAATGTGTTGCATAGTGATAGTCAGAGTGCGATACACTTAGCCAAGAATTAGGCATTTCATTCGAGGACTAAGCATATAGGTCTACAATATCATTTCATTCATACTTTGTTGGATGAAGGAGTGTTGACACTTGTGAAGATTCTCAGAAGTAAAAATCCAACTGACATGTTGACCAAGCCAGTGACTATTGAGAAACTAGAGCTATGTTCAACTTCAGTTGATCTTCATGGTTGAAGCAAAAGAAGTTGAGTGCAACGTTTTTCACTATTCAGGAGAATTGATGATTGCATGTGTTTCAGTCTTCAAGTGGGAGATTGTTAGAATTGTGAAGCCTGAAAGAATTTGAATTCCAGAAGAATTTGGATTCAAAAACAGAGTCAAAATTTATCTATCCCAAAAGTAGGTCAAACGAAGTCCGTTTTAAGCAAATAAGATATCGTTGGAAAGCTTATTTCAATACGAATCCAACGCCATAAAAATCACAGCCAAAAAAGGTCTGATGCCCCCGCACGTGCCCCAACAACATCCGGTGTTCGTTTTACACGGATTCTTCTTAATCCGTTTCTTTAAGGTTTTCGAGTCCGAATCAGTTGTGGGTTGTTCCTATCCTATAAATACACATGTTGAACATCTTATAAATGTGATTATATGATGTATTAAGGGTCTTTAAGGGTTTAGACTTAGATTGACAAGTTTAGGAAGGTGAGAGAGATTTGTGAGGGAGAAATTCGTGATTGAGAGTGAGAGAGACAAAGGTGTGAGTTTGTAATCATCAATTTGATAGTGGAAGAAGTGTTGGTGCACTCCGTGGACGTAGGGAATTTCCTAAACCACGTAAAATTCTTGTGTCTCTTTTATTTATTTGTTTGGTGGGTGCTTGATTGTGTTTTACAATTTTCTTCTTCTTCTTTCTTTCTGGGTTAATCTCCCAACAGTGACCAATGTCAACATTGAAATTGGCAAACCTTCAGCGGTAAAACTTCCTTGTTGCGGTGAGGTGACTAATGCTGGAGACCTTTATGTATGGACAACTAATTGAACCGACAAGAAAGAAACCATGAGAAAATTTTCCAACGGAAAATGAAAAACATAGATGTTTAAGTAAGAAGTTGTCGATGGAAAAGACACTTACATTTGTAGATACATCTTTCGAAGAATCCAAGATTACTCATGCTGAAAAAGTACGAAGGGTTTTGTACCAAATAATAGAGCAAAGAGTTCCCAGAATCATCATTGGCAAGAGCCAAGTTGGGATATGTTTGGACAAAGTACAAGGCTATTCCTGTTGAAGTTGGAACACCAAAAATAAATAAATAAATAAAATGGTTAATTATAGAACTACATTTGTCGACGTTTGGAGCTCTAAAAAAAATATATGATATTTTTGGAGTTGTACTTGCTTTTATTATTAGTTCTTACCATGATCACCTGATTGAATTAGAATACGAAGGATGTTAGATAAGAAGGGAAAGTTTGAAGAATCAACTTTGGTTATCAAACTACGGTACCACATCAATTCCTTATTTCCACCAAAAGTAGAATGGTAAGGTGGTAGATATCCTTGAATGTTGACCAATTGTGGTAAAGCAGGGTTCTTTTGAACCAATGCCTTAGCAGTCTTTAAGCTTCCACCATATGCAACATAGTGAAGGACTGTGTTTCCCCCGTCATCTTGCACTGCAATTGATTCTGGAGATGATGGAAGTCTCAAAAGCTTTAGGATGAATTCCCATTTGCAACTCAATGCCGCAACATGTAGTACTGTTCATGCATTGACTGTTATCCTAGCAGTCAATGCATTTGTATCGTGCTCGATGAAATTCCTAGCATTTTCCCAATCACCTCTTTTTGTAGCATTGTACAATGGTTGGTAGTAACAATGATGCCCTCTTATGAATTTGCAATCAACATTGCTTTAATAGTGTTATTTAATATATGAAGCAATGCATAATTCCGATATTTATTTTCTAATGTGGATATTTATATATTTTTTCTATCAAAATTAATTTATTCGTAAGCTGACATGAGCAACCGTGAGCCCGATCACTCATCACTAATACTTATCACAACTAATCTTGTTCACAATTTCTAGATAAAATAAAAATGAATAATGTCACCTAAGAATTTTCATTAATGTATATGCACAATAAATTATAACTGTCCAATTAAATTATCTTTTATCCCTATTATAACACACTTCTAACCTAGGAGACCACTATGCACCCAAGTAAAATGGCAGCACATCCTAATATAAATTATAAACAAACTATTTAAGAGCTACTTACAGAATTCAGCAGCTGCAATTTTGGCTTCAGACAACGGTTGTTCCCCAGAACTAGGCACATTGTCCTGGTTTGGTTGCAAAGAGGGATTAACATTTGGTCGAATATCTCCACTCTCTGCTTGTTGTGACATTGTGTAACTTTCAGACACTAGATGTTTCACTAGGAAAATAAAGATAATTGGTTTACTTAATCATCATGTGGCAACCATTCTGTATACTATTTATATATTTGGGAAAGGTACCTTGCTTCTTTGACGACTTACATATTTGGGAAAGGTACCTTGCTTCTTTGATGTCCATGAAGTGCCAGGAACCTAATGGATTCTCCAAAGATAAATATTTTAAGTCGCTTTCTTTTTTTCAAGGTGAACTCTATTTTCAGTAATGAATTATTGTAGTGAAACTAGCAAATGTGTTTCTCAACAAGGGATCATATGTTTCCTTCATGATAAGGGCAAATATTTCTTTTCTCTATCTCTCTCATTGCTTTTATTTATTTATTTATTTTCACTTTTTTCACTCTTTGAAGAGGAATAGTTATTCATCTAAGAACATTCATTTAAACCTTATGCTTAAACAATGAGTTATTTTCTTTTTACATAGATGTTTAAAAATAGTTTTTAGATAAAAATGGTAATAATAGACATATACATAATGATAAAAGTAATTAATAATTCACAACGAACTGAATTATTACAAAATATATTAAATAAAAGAACTATACAAGAAGTCATACTTCAAATATTACAATCTTAAAAAAAGAAAAAAAACCAATAAAATGAACAATGAAGGAAGAAAGAAAAACAGAAATGAAATACTTTGCAATCATTCATTGTAAGAGTTATGTTTCAACAATGGTTATCTCTTTATATCTAAATATGTAAAGCATCTTCAAATATAAATATATGGTATAAAGATGGCATCTTCAAATATAAATATATGCTATAAAGATGTACGGATAAAGATAAATGATATTATTAATTCCCAACAAACTTCCATTTTACAAAATACATTTAATAAATAACAAAAAAAACATTCTCAAATGATGCAATCTTTAAAAAAAGAAACCCAATAAAGACAACATTCAAAAGGAAAAAAAAAAAAAAAAAAACAGAAAGAGAATTGAAATACATTTGAGTACTTGACCGGTACTGACTTGAGATTTCTCTATAACCAACCTGAATGGCTGAATCCATCATTTTTAAATAAATTAAGAAAATTAATGTGAGAAAGTAATTGCAGACCTAAAGATTCTTCACAGTCCGGTTTATATTTACAGTATGACCACGTAAAAAGAAATTTCTCTTTATAGTATTTTTGTTACCCACCTTTGAAAGAGCACTTGAGCTTGACCATACAAATAAAACTTCTCCATATTTGAGTGTGGCGTTGGGCCGGTTGAAGTGGACCAATACGAGGGAGAGACTATTCAGGATATTTGGGCCTAACAAACCCAACTTCACAATATTAATATATTAATTTTGAGAAAATATATAAAATGACCCATTTCACTAGCTCCACTCAAAAACTGACCTTTTTGGGTTTGTTTGTACAAAAATGACCGTGAATGGATAAAAATGCCCTTAATGAACAATCAGTAAAATTGACAGAAGCTGTACTTTAAGGTACAAACCTATCTTCTCACCTATTCGTCTCTCTCACCGAGCAGACTGTCCCCTCTCACTAACCAGTTATGCAACAGTCTCCTCCCGTCGACCGATCTTTTATTCTGTCGTAGTAACGATAGCCAACATGTCTTCGCATTTCTAATGGCTAACTTCTCTAGTCAGTTCCTAACCTTATCTCTTTATAGTTGTGTAGCAGTATCGTGTCAACCGGCCTTACATCTTTTCGCAGTTCCGATAGACATCTCTTCTCACCTCTCACAGCCAACCTCTATTCTCACTTCCCAAGACCACCATTTCTTCTGTCTTCCCTTGCTTAAAAAAAAAGAGCGTAAATTTTTGGACTATCGAAAAACTACCCAGAACTGACGCTCGGCTTCATTATGGGTAGGTAGTGTATTTGACTACTTATGGTTGCTTTGTGTATGTGACTATAGTGATATGAACCAAGGATTGGATTTGAAAGTAGGTTCTGGGCATTTTGTGTACTGTTGTGTGTGGTTTTATGAGTATAACAAGAATGTGAAAGTTAGATTGTATTGGTAGTTGTAATATGAATATGTACTTTGAGGGTGAGATTTGCAATGGAGGCTAAGATGAGTTTAGCAACGAAGTCTTCATATTAAAGGTGGGAATCCAAATTTTTAGGCTGAGAATCTCAACTTTCGGGTTGGATTTCGCAACCTGTAAGTTGCAATTCTTAACTTTTATGTTGAGAATTCAAACCTCCAAGTTGGGAATCTTAGACTTGTGATTTGAGAATCTCAACTAGAAGGCTGAGATTCTCATTCTTTAGGTTGGGTATCTTAACATAACCAGGTTAGAAATCCTAACCTTCAGGTTAGGATTCTCAACCTTTATTTGACATCAGGAATTAGAAATCCAAACTTGAGATTGGGATTTTCAACCTGAAAGTTGAGATTTTAAAATTGGATATTGAACCAAGGTTGGAAATCCCAATCGTAAGATTGTGATGACTAACCTGAAGGTTGATATTCTCAACTTCCAAATTGGGAATCACGATCTTACGGTTGGGATTTTCAACCTTAGTTCAATATCCAACTTTAGAATCTCAACCTCGAGATTGAGATTCCCAACTATGAGGTTGAAATTTCAAATATGGATAAACAATTCCAACATGAAGGTTAGAATTCCTAACCTAGAGATTAAGATTTCTAACCTTTAGGTTGGGATGCGCAACTCAGAGTTGAGATTTTTAATCTTGATCCAACATCCACATTGATGATCCTAGTAACATTGCCTACATGTTAACTACCTATATATTTATTTGTGATGGGAAAAACAAAAAACAAAAAAATAAAAAACAAAAACTTAATCTCTATCATCCTAAAAGCCACTATCATTTAGAACCATTTTATTGATGATGTCTAACTTAAGTAGTTATTACAGATTACTACATACTGCAGAAGGATTATATATGTACATATATTCTTGGAAACTTTAGTTAATGAAGTTTTTGAGATAGATGTAACTTGTTACTTAAGACTATTTTTTAGACATAGTCTGATTTGAGAGAACGAGAGAGAATTTTGAAACTAGATTTACATGTCACATTTTATAAGATAAGAAAATGAATATGTGATGCTTCAATTTTACAAAAGCCTAATTAGAGATCATAACCAATGTTGCTAGTAGAGCAGCAAGAACTTCCAACAAATGGATCTAGTAATGGGCTTGATTCCAAGGGAGTTTAAATATGACCCTTCAAAGCAAGGAGGGTCCAGCCATTCCCTTTTTTTGGTATAGGACCACAATTTCAAATGGGTCCAAGCTCAGTTTTGCTAGATATCCTCATGTGTACCTTTTAATATTTAAAAAGAGCATGCCTTATATCACGAGATAGCTAGTTTTCTTGATCACTCTACTTTAATACAAAAAATAAAATAAAATGATTGAATATATGTATAATTAATGTAAGCTATTTGAGCTAAGCAAAGGCACTAGTGTTAAATAATTTCAATAATTAGAATTGGCTTTTTGGTATTGGGGGATGATAGCTCAACTTATCCATTGTAAAGAAGTACGCTTTCTCATCATCATTTATCATCGATCAATAATATAATGAACATTAATAAGAGAATATGAGAAAGTAGACTATTTATTTTGATTATGCATGATTACTAAAAAAGAATGATGTAATGCTTAAAAAAAAAAGGTAAATAGATTACTTTTAGTATTATAGAAATTGCTTTTGAATAATAAAATTTGTTTTTTATTTTGTATGGGCAGTTGATTTTTTTTTTTTTTTGGTGTAAGTATATTTTTCTATTAAAAGTCCTAAAAATGTATAGGAAGAAACACTTGTGGTTTGCTACAAGTGATTATCAAATTCTAAAACCTTTTCTCTATATATATTAAATGTTAGAAAATAGATATTTTGTTTGATATATATCTAAAAAATCTTTCCATACGATAACAAAAAACTCAAATATAATTGTAACATATAGCTAGTTGAACTAAATTAATGGAACTACTTGGAAGCATTTTTTGAGTTAAGCGAATGAAATTTGATATGTTTTACAATAATATTTCTCAAAAAGCATTCTATATCGATTAGATACTAATGATCAATATGAAAATTTCAGTAAATAATACTAACAAAAGTATGAGTTTTGAAATTAGTACAAAATAAGAATTCAATTTTTTTAGCATAATTAGTTTGCAAGTGAATAATTTCTTTGTTTATGGATTAATACTTGCTGTGGATATTTTCTTGATTGCTCAAGTGAACTGGTAAAAGTCCAAAAACCCAATAAAATAGCCCAACAAACCCAACACGCAAAGCAAGCTCACAAGGTAGCTCGTATACATATGCTGCAAGCTCTCCCATGGAGTGCAGTTTATTATACAAGCTCTCAACTCAAACATGACCATAACTCACAAGGACAAATTGTCAGGTCACTGGCCATGAGCAAAGCTACCTCACGAGCTCCAGCTCCCCCCAGCTTGTCTAGAGTAGATCCAGCTTGCTGAATGGCTTGGCGTACACGCTAAATCTTTCTCAGAATGATAGTAGCGCAGATTAAGGGACACGCAACTACCAAATCAAGATTCGGATTTCACAGGATCTGACCTAGCAATTAAAACATGTCAATTTTGGAAAAATGTAATTAATAATTTCTTATTGTATTAACTATAGCACCTCCCCATTTCTATAAATAGGGGGCTGTAACAATTGTAAGGGGACTCTCTCTCCTTTCTCTCTCGTTGTACACTCACAAAAACTCTCCCAATAATAGTGACTGCCTCCCCACAATGGAGAAGACACCGTAGACATAGGCCGTTTTTAAAGTCGAATCACGTAAAACTTGTATTCTTTCTTCTTCCTTTCTGTCTCTATTCTCTAGCTTTTGCTAATTCTCTATCAGATTACAGTCTGGGCTTCACGAATCAATGTTGACCAGATCTGAATGTTAACAATACTAATCCTGAACAAAGAAATAGTTTATAAATGAATTAATGAAATTGAAAAAAATTTAACTCCTTTTTTCATTGTTAATTTTCAAAACTCACTTCCTCCCTTTTTTTTTTTTTTTTTTTTTTTTTTTTTTTTTTTTTTGTGTGTTTGAAAACAAAAGAACTCTTAAACCAATTTCACATTATATCAATTTATTATTATTATTTTTTTTAAAAAAAAAAAACCCGTAAGTTTGGCATGCAAAATCAAAGGCAGGAAAAAGGGTTACTTATCTTCTCTCTTGGGATTGGATTGCCATATCGAATAAGGAACTCAATGAGAACCATATCCAAAATTCCTGATAGAATTGGTCATACATATAAGTAGGCAATCTATAAGGTTTTATTTATCATACGTTTTGTTATGTTTGTGGATTGAAATATTAGGCACAACCCTTCTGTTTATGGTTATCATAATGAATGCCACAAACTCCCAAACTTTAAAGTTGCTTTCATTGATTATGATTTTGATTCCGAGCTAGCTTAATAAAATAAAATAAACTAGTAAGCAAGCACAGTTTTTTTTTTTTTTTATTTCCTATTGAATAAACATGAATTACTTGTTCTTTTATATTTGAAAACAGGTTGAGGATACTATATCAATCGCATTTTCAAAATTGCTAAAAATATTTAAAACATAATTGTGTTTTCGAATTGATTCTGATTTTTTGAATCTGTTTCCATTTTACAAATCAAACACCCTCTTAAATTTTAACTCAAATAATTTTATCATACCTTGGAACATATATACTATTATGTTTGGATCTAAACTTGAAAACAAGTAATAGATAAAAATCGAAATATATAGAATTTATGGAAAACCAGTGGTGGAGACAGAGAGGCCCAAAGAGGCCACTGCGGCCCCTGACTTTAAAAATTTGAAAATTTATCATCTGAAAATTATAAAATTTAGCGTAAGTTTCTAGTCAATTTTGACTCTTTTTAAATAACGTATTTTAGTGTTAAAACCCCTCCAAATAAAAATGTGAATTCCACCCCTCTGAAAAACATGTACTTGGAACATAATTCGAATGTCTAACATTATTCTTGTTATCTCAAAGAAGTATCAAATAAGCTCCTCTAAACAAAGTGTCCTAGACAAATAAGTTTCTAAATCCAAATATACAAATATTTCTAACCTTTTAAATGAAAAACCTTTGTAACAAATAATTATTAGATTTTGATGTTTTTAAGTGAAAAACTTATTTGAATCTTAAATCTATAATATTTTCTTAAGTTTTTGAATGAAAATGTTGCTAGGCAAAAGTAGTGTCTGACCAAAAACATTTATAGACAGAAAACTTCTTCAGAAAAGAAAAAAATATTATAAAAAAATACTAAAGGGATATAATCATACAATGATTCAAGAAATCAAATTACGAATTTATATCAAATGACTTTGCAGCTCATATCTGACGTAGGGATCCAATAATTTATGCCCAATTGTTGAATTTGGTCCATGTGGATGATTTTGCTTAACAACTGCCTATCATTCATATGATTATGAATAAAAACTTTTTCTCAAAAATGTTTCTGAAAACAGTTATGGAAAAATGACTAAGAAAACATTAGTGGAAAATGTTCTTGAAAACATTTCCACAACAATATTTCAGAAAATTTTCTGGACAAATTATTGTACGTTGGAAGAAAAGCTCAAGGTCCTAGGGTAAATTTCCTCACTTATGTGATAATTCAAAGTAAAATAATATTGAAAAGGTCTCTTGAAAGTTTCTAGCTGGACATTTTCTAAAACATTTCTTAAGTTTTCTAGTGTAAAATTGATTAAAGTTGTCTAGCGAAAATGTTCGTGGTCGAATGAGTACAAAAAATCAATAGTTAGTAAGAGACTCTCAAAGTCCTTTACACCCCATTCATGTTCTACATGAGCTTTCACGATTGCACATAGTAAGATCATGAATCCACAACATATACAACAAATTATTTAATAGGACTCACAAGCCATGTACATGCAAAATATATTCATTGAAATTTATTTTTAATTTCTTGATGGCCAAGGGTGAAACATGCCGAGTTTGTAAGTTGATTGAACCATTTGGATGAATAAGGGAAGTTGCTGCCTTATAAATATTGCCGCTGGAAGATAGGCCAGTATAGTAATTGGCACAGAAACCCATTGCCATTTCTCGCTAAGTACAATAGTAAGAGTTGCTCCAAAAACTATTATCATAGAGGCTATGGCAGAGAAAAGAGAACCAAGACCTACAATTAATTTCTTTGGTAGTGATTCATGGAAGTCATCTATTGTATATCGTGTAGTTAGAATTGCTAAGAACATTAATATGGAAGCAAAACAAAAAAAACAGACCTACTGCATTTGAAATAGCAAATAACGTGAATGCAGTCGTCCGTGAAAAAATTGGAACCCCGTTATCTTGTACATTCCCTCCTGGTATTATAAGAACTGCAGCAAACAATACAATAGCAATAAGTGTCGTAACAAGCATGGAAGAATTGGCAGTGTCTTTCATCCACTTCTCTCCTTCCGCAGCTAATTGCTTGTGCTCTTTCCTAAAAACATCTTTTGGTGTTTGATTGTCATAGTTTTTATATTCCTTGAGAGAAGGGTTGCTCATTTTCTCCACCGCCTACACAACATTGGACAAAACTAAATATACATAACATCATATATTATAGAACACTTATATCTGATATGCCAATTGATATCATATAATCTAATATCATAACATCATTAAGTCTCATCAAGAAGTACAATATGCATGTATAGATATTAATTAATAAATGAAGTGTGCTAGGATTAGTTACTTACACAGATATATTTAATAACGCTTGTAAGTTTAATGATTAAATAGTAGGCGATGAAAATTTAAAAATCAATTCACGATTTTAAGATAATAGATAAGGATTATTGCAGTTGCCTATAAGCTATAGCCAATTTAATTTACAATGCTAAATTAATTGGACGTAATCTCAATATGTACCTCAAACCATTGCAGCTCTCTCTGCATTTGAAGTGCTACGCCTGAAACTGAAAATAGTTTAAAATCAGGGGCCAACTTCCCTGCCAAGTGCAGAGTGGTGTTTCCTAACTTGAGTACCCCTGCACACAATAGCTTAGTAGCTGACACAGAGATCTTTTTCATTATATTGACTATCGTTTCTTGCCGATACTCAATAGCAACTTGCATTATGTTTCGTTCAGGTTCTTGTTTTATGGAGAACCAAATAAGATCTGGAAATTGATTTTAAAGGGTCTCTACAATCTCTTCAATCCCGTTTGCAATGGCATAATGCAAAATTGGTCTTCGCTTTGGATTTTCAAGAAATTCAATGATTTGCTGATAGCTCCTGGTAGAAAGTTGTGTGCAAACATGATGTACTAATTCAACAGCACATTCATGTGTGAACTTGGCATTTTGAACCTTTTTTATAGAGGGTGCTGCAATTGAATATCAGATTAAATATACAAGATTTATCAACTGGTAGAAGATGGAAATATTCGATAAATTTTAAATTAAAGTTTATATATCTATTGTATGTATGGTTGCTTACCCAGTTGGATAATAGCTTTCCAGAGTAATTTTTTGAATTGTCGAAACACAATTTATAAGAATAAGAAATACTTGTAAATTAATTTGACTGATGTGAGAGTCTGCTGATTTAAAGAATAAAATGGGTAACATTGAAATTGGAAAACCTTGAGCTGTGGAGCTTCCTTGTTGCGGTAAGTTGACCAATGCTGGAGACCCTTCCGTATGGACAACTAGTTGACCCAACAAGAAGAAACCATGATAAAAGAAGATAGGATACTTACGCTGTGGGAAGAATTTCGAATTCCAGTTTTGGTGATTCGAGATTGACCGGTTAAACAACTACCAGGTTCTATTTAATTTTTGAATTATTTTATTCAGAATTTTATATTTTCAACATTGGTATCAGAGCTCTGTTTGTAGTTGTTTGCTGGTAGGATAGTGGTTCCAGCAATTTTGTTTGAATCATTGATTGAAAACTTTGATTATGCTTGTTGAAAGCCTAGAAAATAGAACATGAACCCGAAACTTGTTTGTATCATAACTTTTTCTACTGAAATCCTTTTAGTATGATTCCAAAGCATGTGAAAGTAGACTTCGAGACAAATCTGTAGGTTTTTGAATAATTGTTTTTCGATTTAAAATGAAAAATTTATTTACATTTAAAGTTTCTGCCGAAATTAAATTGTTTTTACATTGAAATTATTTAATTTATTAGGTTGAAAACAAATTATAGTCTCGGCCTTAGGTTTGTGTAATTCAATACCCACTATAATTGGAAATTGAGGGCATAAATGGAAAAATGATGAAATTTTGAGTTTTCTGATGGTAGTCCAGTGACTTTCCGGAATCGGCAAGGCGGCACGTGCATTACATGTGCCAGCCTGACGCATGAGGAAGGGAGCATGACTGGTTCTGCCAGCCATGCTCCACGTGGTGACACATGTCGCCATGTGTCAGATGACATGGAGACAAGTGGCAGTCTCGTCATCTGATGCATGGCAAACTGAGTTGTTGCGACGTGTCCCTGGTGGCCGGGACACCTGGCAGGTGCGTCAGCCCTTGCGTCGGTGCGTGGGCAACTCCTCGAGTGCGTGACCACCGTCGCATGCGCGTAGCTTCCACACTCCGCCGACAACGGCGGTCATCGGCAATTTAAAAAAAATAATAAATAAATAATTTATTTTATTAATTTCATCCTATTTAATAATTCGCTCTAATAAGTGAGTTGAATTTGTTTAATTTAATTTATATCGCTCTAGTAGGAGCTGATTTAAATTTTGCCTTAGTTTCATTATTATTAACCCAATATTAATTCACATGAATTTGCATATTTTTTTTGTATGTGTGCAGATGGAAAATATTGACCCTGCCCTTTATGATGACAATGATTATTACTTGGATACTTTACACCCTGATGTTCTTAATGAACAAAATCATATCCAGCCCGAGGTTATTAATATTCCGTCGGACAATGAGGATGATGATGAAGTTGTGGAGGTCATCAACATTTCCTCTGATCATGAGATTATTGATATCTCTTCAGATGAGGAGGTGAATTAGGAAGAGGTCCATATGGAAGGCTCTAAAGAAAATCCCGAAGAGGAACCAATGGAAGAGGTTCTTGAGGGAGAGCCCATAGAGCAGGAACCTGTAGAGGTGCCTATTGAGAGCCTTAATCGTATTGCGGGTGCTAATCCTGTTACAGAGGAGATACCTCAAGGGGAGCCTAATGAGGCTAATGACAATGTTCCTATGGAAGATCCTGCTGAAAATCATGAGGGAATTGATGAAAATGATGATTGGTTTCCTGAATTGAATTTAGAGGACCCACTAAATAAGCCTATTGTCAGGGACCTTATACTTTTTATAGACTGGTGTATAAGGTTTTACTTGATATACATCCTCCTGGGGGTGTAATTATATCATCAGAAATTTTAGAATTTGTTTTTGTTTTGTTTAAGATTGTGGTAGGAATTTTTTGTTAAGATGTTAGAATATTTATTTGATTTAATGATAATTCTTTTATTTTCATTGAAATAGTCATCTATCATTAAATGTTTATATTTATATGTCATTTTTGAGATGCTTAATATTGGGATCGTTTTGTGCGAAACATTCATATATATGGCAACATAAATACTTGAAAATGAATGATGATGAGTGGCTTGATCACTTTTTCGACTTCTATCCAAAAGATTCTTTTATTATATATATGAGTGTAGCATTGCTGCAATTTTTGATGAAATGAAAATGAATGTGCTAGCATAGATAGAGATAAATATAACCCTCAAGTCTCTAAATAGAATAAATGTCATTTCAGGGAAAATGACATCAGCTTCAAAATCAATTATAGCTGAATTGAACAAGGGTGACAAACTGAATGGTGATAACTATGATATCTGGCACCGAAAGATTCAGTATATCCTTGAAGAGCAAGAGGCTCTTGAGACCCTGTCAAACACCATGGTTGAAGCCCAACATGGTACTTCTGCTTAACATAAGAAAGATATGGAGGCGTATCAGCCCTGGAGAAAGAAAAATAGCATCGCTCGTATAACAATGCTGTCAAGTATAGTTGATGACATCATGTGTGCGTATGAAAAATTCGATATTGTGGTTGGCCTTAAAGGACAAATATGGTGGTACTTCGACCACAAAACGTAGAAGGCTCACAATCAAGTTCGATACCTATTGAAAGCGCTAAGAGCATAACATAAGGTAGCATCTGAGAAAGATGTCGAATATGATTCATGAACTGAAGTCTGCAGGCCATATCCTGACTGATGAGCAGCAAGTGCAAGCCGTGATCCAATCCCTCCCGAATAGCTGGGAAAACATGAGAATCAACATGACTCATAATGACAGCATCAAAATGTTTGATGATATTGGTCGTCATGTTGAACTTGAAGATGAACGCTTAGAGGCAGCTAAAGCTTCAGGTCAGCTTTATATGGCTGAATCCAGTGTGCGCAAAAGTTTAGGCTTTAAGCGTAAGAGAGGAGGTATGAATAAGTATTCTCAAAAAGGCAAAGGAAAAAGAAATCCTAATCCCAACAAAAATGAGTTCAGAAAGCACAAGAGGGGTAAGTGGGGTGGGGCTAAAAAGGACAAGAGCAAGATGAAGTGTTTCAATTGTGGCAAGATGGGTCATTTCGCTCGTGAATGCATTGAGCCGAAGAAACAGGTACCATCTTATTCTGATCCACTAACTTATGTTCACATTTCTAGCTCTATATTTCTCGCTGAATCTCATCCTATTTGGATTGTAGACTTAGGAGCCACATAGCACACAGTTAGAGATAGAGGAGCATTTGTAGAGTACCGTCGGATCAGTCGAGGAACAAGGTGGATATATGTAGGAAACAACTCCAAGGTCAAAGTTAGAGGTGTTGGCACCTACAAAGTGATTCTGCATGGTGGCCAAGTGTTGTATCTATATGACGTCTTGTATGCTCCAGAGATTAGATGGAATCTTATCTCTATAATAGTCCTTTTAAGCCTAGGATATAATTTGACTTTTCATGGTGACTGTTTGACAATTTCTTTGAATTCAGTATGTTTAGGAATTGGTTATGTAAGCGATGGATTTATTGTACTAGACACCAAATATGTAAATGGTACTATTAATGATAATAGTTGTTTTTCGTTAATATCTTCCGCTAATATTGCAAATATTGATGTTAATATTTGGCATGCTAGACTAGGCCATATAGGATAAGATCGCATGAACAGATTGGCAAATGAGGGACTTTTAGATTCCTTCAATAAAATAGAATTGCTTATTTGCGAGAGTTGTCTAGTAGGAAAAACAATTAGAAAATCATTTGGAAAAGGAATTAGGGCTGAGAATCTATTAGATCTAATTCATTTAGATATTTGTGGTCCAATGAATGTAAGAGCAAGAAATGGTGCATCATAATTTATTACCTTTATAGATGATTTCACTCGCTTGGTTATGTCTACTTGATCTCCCATAAATCTGAGGCATTGGATTGGTTTAGATTATACTTGAATTTGATAGAAAATCAATTAGATAGAACTGTTAAGGTTTTATGAATTAACCGAGGGCGAGAATATCTTTCTAAACAATTTGAGACATTATGTTATGAGAAAGGTATTGATAGACAATTGACCATTCCGAGAACTCCGTAACAGAATGGTGTAGTGAAGAGAAAGAATAAAACTTTATTGGAAATGGTCAGATCTATGATGACACAAGCAAACCTTCCAGTATCTTATTAGGGGGATACGCTATTGACTGCTACTTACATTTTGAATAGAGTACCTTCTAAATCAGTAGCTACCACACCTTATGAACTATGGATAAGTAGGAAACCTAATCTAACTTATATGTGACCATGGAGGCGCGTAGGATATGTACATGATCTTTCAAGTAAATTTGGAAAGTTGGGTGCTAAAGGAAGAAAGTGTATCTTCATTAGACACTCAGAGCACTCAACAGGATATGTACTTATAAGTGATAATACAAATGGTAGCATAACTGGATTAGAATCACGTGATGTGAATTTCTTAAAAAATGAATTTCCCAACATAGGTGAAGTTGAAAAGAATTTTCAATTCTACGA
Organism: Dimocarpus longan; assembly: GCA_022984855.1. Lineage (NCBI taxonomy): Eukaryota > Viridiplantae > Streptophyta > Magnoliopsida > Sapindales > Sapindaceae > Dimocarpus > Dimocarpus longan. The sequence continues at coordinate 5,213,869 of CM041022.1, forward strand.
GTTGAATGATTTGGATGATGTTACAAATCCTAACACCCAATCAAAAGTAGATGAAGAGTTACAAGAACACTCTATTCCTAGTGGGAGTGAAAGAGCTTATGAAATAGCTTCTTCATCTGTTCCCAGTGGGAGCAAGGGAAATTATAGGTCAATTCCCTTAGATTCATCAACTCGTAAAAGCAATCGTAAAGCAACTCCTCATCGTCGTTTTGAGATCGAAGGGGAGGCTTTTATGCTTGCATCACACGATAATGATGAGCCAAAGAATGTGAACGAGGCTCTTAATTCACCTACCAAAGATTTTTGGATTAAAGCCATGCAAGAAGAAATGGAGTCAATGAAAAGTAATCATGTCTGGGACTTCATTGACTTACCACATGATAGGAAAGCTATTGGAAACAAGTGGGTTCTCCATATCAAACGAAAGGTAGACGGCTCAATAGAAAGATATAAGGCGAGATTAGTAGTGAAAGGATATACTCAACAAGAGGGTATAGACTATAAAGAAACCTTCTCTCCTGTGGTGAGATTTGCTTCCATTCGCCTTATATTAGCAATCGTCGCACATATGGACTTGGAATTACATCAGATGGATGTAAAAACTGTATTTCTCAATGGAGAACCAGATGAAGAAATTTACATGCTATAGCCTGAGAATTTTGTCTCAAAAGGCCAAGAAGAGAAAGTTTGTAAGTTAAGAAAATCTATCTATGGCTTGAAACAATCATCTAAACAATGGTACCTCCGTTTTCATGAAAGAGTCATATCTTATGGATTTCAAATGACTGAAGAGGACCATTATGTGTATATAAAACGAGTAAAAGACAAGTTCATAATATTATCATTATATGTGGATGATATCCTATTAGCCGGAAATAATAAGTAGTTCATGGCAACTATCAAAGAATGGTTGTCATTGACTTTTGAGATGAAAGATATAGGAGAGGATGCCTACATTTTAGGAGTTAAGATTGTTAGAAATCATTCTAAAAGAATCCTTGCTCTATCGCAAGAGACATATATTAAGAAGATTCTTGAACGATTTCATATGGCTGATTGTAAGCCCATGGATACTCTCATCTCAAAAGGTCAAACTCTTAGTCTAGAAATGTGTCCTAAGACTCCACAAGAACGTGAAAGAATGCAAAGAGTTCCTTACTCTAGTGCCATCAGAAGTCTCATGTACGTAATGATGTGTACGAGACCTGATATCTGTAATGCAGTCGGACTAGTAAGTAGATATCAATCTAATCCTAGACAGAAACATTGGATTGTTGTGAAAAGAATATTAGCTTATCTTAAGGGGACCGAAGATTACTCCCTCTATTACCAAGACAGCAATTTGTGCCTAATTGGATACGTAGATGCTGATTGGGGAAGAGACTTGGATGAGCAAAAATCTACATCTGGTTATGCATTTTTGCTCGGCCAAGGTGCTATTTCTTGGAGTAGCTAGAAGCAATCCTATATTACGTTGTCAACCATAGAAGCTGAATTTATAGCATGTTCGGCAACAGTACAAGAAGCAATCTGGCTTAAAAGATTCTTAGAGAATTTGAATTTGCAAACTGATGTGGAGTAGCCAATAATTGTATACTATGATAGTCAGGCTGTGATTGCCTACACCAAAGATGCGAAATATCATAGTAAATCAAAACATATAGAGATTAAATACAATTTTGTACTATATATTGTAATGAAAAATGGTGTAACAATCAAGTATATATCTACGCATCAGATGATATCGGATCCGCTCACGAAAGCTATGATAAGAGATGTTTTTATGTCACATGCTGGATCATTGGATTTGCGTAGATTATGATGATTGTAATTGTTACATGTATCTATATCTATTTAATTAATTATTGATGTTCTTGATCATTTAATAGTAGCACATATTCACTTCATCTATTTATGAAAGTATATCGTAAGGTATGAGACTAGTATTTTTACATATACAGTCGCCTTGATTACTAAGATAACAAGTCAAGATGAGACACATATATTTTAAAGGACAATTAGAAGATTATCCTCTAAGGGCTCGAATATATGATATATCGCCTTAAATATAGTCAAGATGAGGTTCTATCTAAGTTAATTATTGAACCATTCATGACGTTCTCCTATTGTCATGAAACTTGATTTAGCCAGAAGTGATTTTTTAATAAGCGCTTGATAGTGAGCTTTTGAAAATCACGTTAAGCGCAAAAAATGCGACTGAACTAAGATCTGTACAGTGGATAATATAATAATCACAGACATATGCGTCCTCATTTGATGATAGGATCCACTATAACATGCTCTTCATACCGCATGTGCTTGATAATGACCAACATGAAAAATGAGTGAATCTACCCCAATTCCTCATTGTGTAAATTCCAATGAAGTTTATTCAAAACTTCAAAATTGTGTCCTTAATGACTATTTTCTTTATTTCAAAGTGACAGAGTGATGCTTGTACCATTAGTGTATCTTCTATGGCTATGATAATTCAGCCTATGGGATATGGCTATGGTGTCAATCATTTTTGTTAACCAAGGAATGAAAGAGTAACATGAAGATTTAATAAATTTTATTTAAATTCATATATTTACTCGTCGACGAATTATAATTTGGAATTATAATTATAAATATATGAAATAAAAATTTAGGTCATGCATATAATCGTGGGAGATTACATATGCTTGGACAAATAAAATTCTATTGAATCTAGGACACACAATGAACAAATTTCCAAATCTCTTATAAATATGTATAATTGATATTTGAAAAACAAGATATCTATCATTTTTGTTTCATAGGTCACACGGTGTATTTATCCGTATGAATGCCTTAATGCTTTATCAAGAAAGAGTTGATCAATGTGATTTCTGCAAAAGTACCGTTTGGTTCATCTCGTGTAAGTGAGAGATGTTGGGTATATATGTTATTATGGGCCATGGGCTGGGCCCACCCGAGATTACCTAAAAGTCCAAGGCTCATATTATTGGATAAGACCAAATAACTGTCAGTTATTTGGTGGTTATCAACTTTAATTTGAATTGACAGTTATCTGAAAAGATAACTGTCATATGAAATAGAGTTTAACAAGGAGTTAAACTACAATTTTCACTAATAGCTTTGTTTTTAGAAAAACAAGAATATACCTAAAAAGAAAACATAGGTTCAATTTTTAGAGAAGAAAACGTGCTTTCTCTTTTTGGAATATCTCTATATTTTCTTAATAAAAGAAGGCAGGATACTTACGCTGTGGGAAGAATTTCGGATTCCAGTTTTGGTGATTTGAAATCGATCGGTTAAACAACTACTAGGTTCTATTTAATTTTTATATTATTTTATTCAGAATTTTATATTTCCAACGGGATATTTTTGGACAAAGTATAAGGTTATATCTGTTGAAGTTGGAACACAAAAAACAGAAAAAGTTTAATTATAGAACTACGTTTGGCGAAGTTGGAGCTCTAAAATGACTATATGATCTTTCTGGAGTTGTACTTGCTTTTATTATTAGTTCTTACCATGAGAACCTGATTGAATTAGATTGCATAAGATGTCAGGTAATGAAGGAATGTCAAAGGGATTGTTTGGAGACTCAATTATGGTTATCGAACTAAGGTACCTCAACATTTTCTTACTTTCACATTTAACAGAATAAAAAAGGGGCATGTATCCGTTATCGTTGACCAGTTGTGGTAAATCAGGGCTCTTTTGAACCAATGCCTTAGCAGTTCTTACGCTTTCACCTAGTGCAACAAAGTGAAGGACTGTGTTTCCATTTTCATCTTGCACTGCAATTGATTCTGGAGATGATAGATGTTCCAAAAGCTTTAGGATAAATCCCATTGGCAACTGAATGCAGCAACATGCAGTATTGTTGGTGCTTTGACTGATATCCTGGCGTTCAATGCATTTCGATCACGCTCGATGAAATTCTTAGCACTTTCCCAATCACCTCTTTTTGTAGCATTGTACAATGGTCGGTAGTAATAGTGAGGCCCTCCTATGACTTTGCAATCAATATTGCTTTAATAATGTTAGAATGTATACGAAGCAGTGCATAATTCTGATGCTTATTTATTTTCTAGCATGGATATTTATATATTTTTTATCAAAATTAATTTACTCGTGAGCTGTTACGAGCAACCGTCATTCCGATCATTTACCATTACAAGTTATCACAATTTCTCGATAAAATAGAGATCCATAATGTCATCTAAGAATTTTCATGAATGTATATCTACATTAAATTATAACTATGTAATTAAATTATCTTTTATTCCTATTATAACACACTTGCAACGTAGGAGACCACATATGCAGCCAAGTAAAATGGCAGCACATCCTAATATAAATTGTAAAAAAACTATTTAAGGACTACTTACTGAATTTCTTAGCTGCAATTTGGGCTTCAGACAACTGTTGTTCCAAGAACTACTACTTGGCACATTGTCCTGGTTTGGTTGCAAAAAGGGACTAACATTTGGTTGAATATCTCCACTCTCTTCTTGTAGTGACATTGTGCTACTTTCAGCCCCTACATCTTTCACTAGGAAAACAGAGATAATATGTTAATTGGTTTACCTAATCATAATGTGGTAACCGTTTTCTATACTATATATATATATATAGGAAAGATACCTTGCTTCTTTGATGTCCATGAAGTGAGGGGAACTAGATGGATTCTCCAAATATAAATATTTTAAGTCCCTTTCTTTCTTTTCAAAGTGAAATCTGTTTTTAGTAATGAATTATTATAGTGAAACTAGGGCTGGTACTAGCATTTATGACTTAAAAATATACACGACTTAAAAATTCTCTAGCTTGCTAACGGGGAATGTTTTACATAAGCAAATTATCTTCCTAAGGAAGACTAGCTATGGTTACTTACTGATTTCTTCCGGAGCTTGAGTTGCAGAAGCTGCTGTTGTCATAAATGGTGCATCACTTTCTCCTTGAACATTACTGGTATCTTGAAGATTTGTTGGTTGCAAATAGAGGCCAGCAGTTGGTTGTTCACCTCCTCCTTTGAATAATATTATTGTTGTCTTGAAGATCACTTGCTTGCAAATTGACGCTAACAAATGGTTGTGGACCTCCTTCTTGAATATTACTAGTATCTTGTAGAATAATTGGTTGTGAATTGGGGCCAACAAATGCTTCATCCCCTCCTAAAATATTACTGGTATGTTGAAGATTAACTGGTTGCAAATTGGGGGCAACAACTGGTTGTGCTCCCTCTCCTAGAATATTACTGGTATCTTCAGGAAAATCATTTTGCTGCAAAACGAGGCCAGCAGATGGTTGTGCACCTTCTTCTAAATCATTACTGGTGTTCTGAAGACTTAATGGTGATGAATCCGGCCGCACATTGTTGGGTTGGGTTCCCTCTTATGTAGAGGCCCAACAAGTCTCATCAGGTTAAATTGAGCCCATATGAAATTTCTAATGGATTTAGGAATCATAACCCTATTTAATTCTCATTTCCTTGATCAATATAAATAAGAGAAAAGAGGATTTGGTGGCTGGTGAGAGTTTAGGGTTTTTGGAGGCAGAAAACAATACAAAATCAAGTGTGAAAAGAGAAAATCGTGTGGAAGAGAGGAGGAAAGAAAAGAATGAATTTTCTGCACAGAAATTCATCCCGCGCAGTTTCAGAGTTGTTGCGATATTTTTTTCTTTAACCGTTGGAACGTGCTGAAATTTGGACAATACATTCATCTCTTCTGGATCTTGATTCTGAACGGTAGAGATCAGAACAGAGTTTTCGTTTGTGAGATATACAGCCCGTAACAGAGCTGTTAGGTTTTTGAGGTCACTGTCAGCGCAGCAGTTTTGTAAGACCAATATCTTTTTCGTTCACCGTTGGATCGAGCTCAAATTTGGACAGTATACTCAGCACCCGTGATTCTAAATTCTGGACGGTGGAGATCGAATTACGAGATCCCAGTAAAGAGTGACATAGTCCAGAACGTTCTGCTGAGTTTATGATTTTTCTCTTCACTTGTTATTTAAACTTGAATTTGTGTTATTAAGGAACCTAGATAATTGTTGCTTGGTTTTGGTTCCTATTTGATGTTAAAACAGTTTGTTACTCTCACATTTGATTATTAGTGGAGATTTTTGGGTGGACTACGGTCCCGTGGTTTTTACTCCTCACATTGGGGAGGTTTTCTACGTAAAAATTGGTTTGTGTTATTGGTGCATGTGGTGGTGATTTAATTGCTCATTATTTAATTGTTGGTGGTATTTATATATTGTGGTGGATTAGTGCATTACTTAGTGGTTTTCATAGGATTCATTTAGGGGGAGAAAAAGTTTCGCTATGCAATTTGTTTGTGTTTGGTTTTTCTCCCATCACACATTTGGTTGTGCACCTCCTGCAGTAGTCTCTGGTGGTTGAGCCATTTAAAGACTTTGGCTGTACATGATGATAGCACGAAAAAAGAGAGATGTTAATCATACATGAATAATGCAAAATTACAAGTGGTTTTCTTAGTACTATTTTTATTTTTTCTTTTTTGAAATATGATATATAGAAGATCGGCTGACTTTTTTTCTTAATTTTTGTTTTTCTTTTTCTGAAATTTGACATTAAATAAATGACAATTACCATATAAGATTCAAATCGTTTGCGATTTTTTATTTTTTACCCAAAAATCCCCCCCTTTTTTTTTCCCTACTAATTTAGTCTCTACATTTTTGAAAAATATCCAAAATAGTATTTTACTGTTAGAATCCATTAGTCAATTTGACTAAGTTTAAAGTAAACTTAAAATGAATAATTAATTAAAAATAAAACTAAAACAACAATTTAAAAATATATATAAATAAAAATGCATAAATAGAAAAGAGCCGGGTGGAGGTGGCCTATGGCCGATCCTGCCCCGACAGGGAAAAAGAAATTATAAACAAACAAAAGCAACATCACCATTAGTAGTAAACCGGCCTGTGACCATAAATGGGTTTATTTAGTCATAAAATGCTCCAATTCTAACTTAAAACTTTTAAGGAGTTGACATAAGAAAATAAAATAATGAATTGAAATTTATTTTCACCAAAACCATGTAAAAGTTGGTTCTCTTATGCTGAACGTTAGCATTTTATTTATTATTATTATTATTTTTTAAGAAAATGGATTTCAGAAAGTGAGGCTATGAATAACCTGGATTAGAAGATGAACAAAGTGACCTCTGGTAGTGGTGGCTTGACTTGCATGTAGCGTTGACGGCGACTTTGAGGCTTGAAGCTTTCGAATGAACAATAATTGAAGACGCAAGCGAGATTCTTAGAAGGATGTCAAGTGTGGAACCAAGCTGGCAGACAAAGATAATCAATCAACTCCTACTGGTTGGTCCGCAATTTATTTATGATATCTCAACTCAACCTGAAATATTATTAAGTTAATTAATCAATACTTTCGTACTTAAAAAAAAAAAAAATTAATGAATACTTTCTATCACTTAACATTAGATAATGGACACAATATATTACTTTAATATCATAATAGTATGGAGGAAAAAAAGGTTGAAAGAAAGAGTTAAAATAATCAAATAAATCTTTCATAAAGTGAGATTATCCCTTCCTTAAGAATGCAAAAATCTGCTATAACCTTAAATAATAGACACTATATATATATATATATATATAAATATATATATTTATATACACACACATGGCAGGATGGACAGCCTTTAAAAATTACTCAATTTCTTAAACAAATTATTGATTGTTAAATTAGAAAAAATTAAATGATTGAGTTGCACTCATATCTTTAATTACATTTACATCTATACATATCAAATAAATATGTTTCATCTTCTCTCTCTTCTTTAGAGTGTTCTCTTTTCTCTCTCATTATTAATAAAAGGAAAAAATCTAAAAAAACCCCCTAAAATGATAAATAATGTCAATTTACCCCAGCTTTTTAAAATATTAGTCAAAAAACCCCCTCCAGTTAGCCAAAGGCGGTTTCCATCCGGATTTACAGCGGTTTTGTGACAAAAATATTAAAAGATGAAAACACCCTTACTATATCAAAAATTAAAAAATAAAAAACAAAACAATTAATCTATTATCAAACTTACATTTCATAACAAAAAAAATTAAGAAATAAATAAATAAATTATAGTTTTAGATAATTGAAATAATAATTATTATTAAATAAAACAAATTTAAACAAAAAAAATCATCAGATCTCAACATAAATTAAAAAAAAAAATTTAAAAATGAAGATCTATAGTGATACAGATCTTCAACTGAATTGATTCATTGAAGATCAAAAAGGGAAAAAGTAAATTGAGAATAAACCCAACAAAACAAACATCATCCAGTCAGTTTATCATCGCAGTAAAACACAACAAACATCATCATCAAACAACCAAGCCTGCAAACAACATTAACAGAGCACTATCTCTCTCTCGCAACCCTCTCAGCATTAACAGATTAACAGAGTACCATTCATAAAAATCAAATAAACAACCCTGAAATCCCAAACTAAAACAAAACAAAATCAACCAAAAACCATAAAAATGCAACATTTTCATAAATAAAAATGCAAACAATTGATAACTAAATAAAAATTAAAAAAAAAACAAAAACAAAAATCAGCAACAAACCATGCACCGGTTCCAGTTTCAACATCTGGGTTCAATCAGCAGCAAACCCATCCAAAAATAAGCTTCGCGGACCCACCACCAGGCAGCCCCTGTGACGGAGACGACCTCTGCATCGCGAACCACCACCAGCTTTCACAATCGTCGGCGGCAGCCTCTGCATGCACCAGTTCCAGTTTCGAAGTTGTTTCGGCCATGGATGTTTGGTGCTGACTTGGTGGTGAGGGGGACGAGCGACTGGAATCGACGGCAGACGATGCAGCACTAGCCCAGGGCTTTGACGGCGGCGATCGTGTCGAAGACGAGGATGATGAGGCAGTCTAGTCGGTGGTCGAGGTGGTCTATTGGTTCCCGGAAGAAAATCGGAATCGACGGCAGACGATGCAGCACCAGCCCAGGGCTTTGACGGCGGTGATCGTGTCGAAGACGAGGATGATGAGGGAGTCTGGTCGGTGGTCGAGGTGGTCTATTGGTTCCCGGAAGAAAATCGAGCTGACATTCGGCAAGAGAGAGAGACGGCGAGAAGGAAGAGAGGGAAGAGATTGAGATGGCAGCTGAGTAACTGTCGTCTGGAGAGATTTGGGGGGCTGGCAGTTGAGAGGGACGACAGTGGAGTCTGGAGAGATTTGGGGGAATTAGGTTTTTTCTATTTAAAGGCCCGATACATTTACCTAAATGCCCTTACACCCTAACGGATCTGTCATCTTTCTTACAAAAATCACTGGTCCACTAACGATTGGGTTTTTTTGGATAATAGTTTCAAAACCAGTGGTAGTTTGACATTATTTTCATTTTTAAGGGGTAAAATAATAATAACCCTTAATAAAAAGTATTAATTACATTCACATCCACGATCCTTCTCTCTAATATTTTGTTATTCACATCATATTATTTGGCATACATTTCTCTCACATATTTTCAAAGTCACTTTTCTCTCAATTTCTACATTTTACTTCTATTAATTGTCATAAAACTGTTTTATTCCTGCTTTAGAAATGTTTATTTTAATTATAAGACGCATTCAACTTATTAGAAGCAACAATATTAATGCATGTTCGATACAACTTGTCTACTTATCAAAAGAGTATTTTTTTAATCCTAAAAGTTCTACTAGATGTTGTCATCTTAATGGAGTTTTTAAACAATTAAAAAAGTTGAAATATATCTATTAAAAGAAGCTCAAATTTTGGATTTTTTCAATATATCTTTTTAAGCTTTTCTAAAAACATTAAAATATAGCTCTATTTTATTTTATTGATTTTTCTACCCTTACAACTTAACTTAAATCACATATTTTAGACACTTTACTTTTCTCTACATATTCCTTATAAGAAAAATTTATGAGGATTTTTTTTTTAAACAATGTATTTTTAAAATATTTTATGTGTTTTTTTTTTTTAATTTCCTTTTTCACTTTGAAGTGATGTAAATTATATAACATTAATATCCTTATGATTTTTGAATTCAGAAATAAAAGTATTGCACATGAACTTGATTATTTTATTATCTTTTAAATGTCTTTTTTGGTAATTTTTAACTTAAAAGAGCTTTTAAAATTAATCCAATCAAATATTTTATTGCCTAAAAGAGGATTTTTTTTTTAATTGATTGTCAAACAATCAATAATTTTTGTTTAAAAACTTTATTTGTAAAAAATCTACAGCTAAAAGATCTATTTGAAGAAATTCTACTAAACAAAGATAAAAATGCAAACTTAATTTTTTAATTTAAGTATTTTTTAGTTATTCATTAATTAATTTTTAATTTATTATATTTATTTTTTGGTTTATAATAATAATAATAATTATTATTATTATTTTAATTATTTAAAATAGAAATTTATTTATTTATTTTTATAAAAACTTAATAATAAATTTTATAAAAATTTTTATTTTTATTTATTTTTTCATTTTTTTTTTCTATTTTGGTGATGAAATTGTAGTTTAGTAATTGATTAATTTTTTTTTTTTAATTTTTTAGCTTTTCAATATAGTAAGGGTATTTTTATCTTTTCATGGTTTTGTCATAAAACCACACAATTTTTGGATGAAAATCGCTTTTGGACTGATGGATAGGTGTTTTTGACTAATATTTTTAAAAGTTAGGGTTTAATAATATTATTTTCCATTTTAGGGGTTTGTAAATTTTTTTCACTTTGTTTTGTGCCAACTATACTTATTTCTAGCTTGCCCCTCAAAGTGAAAATCCTAGCTCCACTACAGATTTCAACCCGCCATGGACAGCCCACCAATGAGACTATAAAACGGCCTTTGTCAGGCCAATGATAAGAGAATAAAAAAACTCATGAGTTAACACACTTGCAGGCAACAATTGCAAATTCCAACAAGAGAACGATATGATGATATCATCCCTGCATTCTCATAAGGACATCAGAACTTTGTTTAAGTTAAAAACGATTAAACTTAAAGTGATGGCGAAGTGATTCAACATGAGCACGTTCTTGAGGTGTACCGGCGTGGGGATCAAACTCTCAGTGCTGTCTTCCGATGATTATTAACACTGCTTAGCCATCACCCCATCTGCTCCTATTTTCAGCTTCCACATTTTCTGGGCGGCTCCATGCACGTTATGTTAATTAGACACACAAATTCCAAAAGATTTCTTGTAAGACAAAAACACACAAGCAGTAAAACAAACACACGCACAGGAAAATTTTAGTCACCATTCCCTTGCCTTTATTACCCTAACAAGAAAATTTTGGTTTTCTCTCTCTCTCTATATAAAATCTTAATTATAATTATAAAAATCTTATTGAGTTTGTTTACTAAAGTCTAAAATCTTTTTTCACATATACAAAATTTAATGTAGGTAGGTGCATTTCTTTTCATTAATGTAGGTAGTTGCATTCCTTCTCATTTCATTTATTTTTTTATTTTTCATATCATCGTATTTTTTAAAGTAAAGGTGTGAGAATGTATTTTTCAAACTTTTGGACGTCCACATCCTAAGTTTAGGAAATGCTGCTTGAATTAGATAAGTTTTCAAAACGTCAAAAGGTTTACACTTTAGAACATTATTAAATTCTTTAGAATGTCTTTTATATTATCTTATAAATACCCATATACCACATTATATATCTTTCTTCTTTTTTTATTTTTAAAGATTAAAAAAAAAATGGCAGGTTTTTTTTTTTTTTTTTTTTTTTTTTTTTTTTTTTTTTTAATTATAAAAAAGGAAAAAGAGAGGATACAAAGAGAGAAAGCATTTAGCAAAACAAACCAACAAATTTTTGGAATCTAAATTATCCCAAAGTTGATCGCCATGCTTGGTGTGTGTGTGTGTCTATATATATATATATATATACAATGTTATACCTGATTTTAAAAAGTGAGAACCAACCAATCAAATTCATTTATTGCATTTGAATAAATAAGAGAGAAAATTTGTTTTATAAGAGAGAATACAATTGATGAATTTGATTGGTTAGTCCTTACTTTTTAAAATCAGATATATCTGATTATAAAAATCATATATATAGTACATTCTACAATACAACTAGTATCGATATATTTCAAAACTACAAATGAGTTATTACATTTTAAAATTATTGATTATATTTTATTAAATTAGATTACAACTAAATGAGTTAGATCATATTTATAACAATCGACTATATTTAGTTGTAATCAGACATGTTATTTGCAATCAGATATAATAAAATATAATTAATAATTTTATAATATAATCAGTTCAGATATATCGATACTCAAGTGTATTATAAATGATTCAGATATATATATACATTTTATAATACATCTAAGATATCGATACATTTAACCAAAAAAAAAAGGTGATGACATTATAAAATTACTGATTGTAATTTATTATATCTTATTACAATTAAATATGTCTGATTATAAACAGTAAATATGATTTTGTCTGTCGATTGTTGTAAATGTGATCTGACTTATTTAATTGTAATCATATATAATAAATATATAATAAATTACAATCAGTAATTTTATAATTTTATAATTTATATTTTTTGTTAAGCGTATCAATATTCTAGATATACCCAAAAGAACCCGATATATATAATAATTTTATCATTAGTGTCTCCTAACTTTTTAAAATTAAAACGAATCAATTAAATTTATCCAACACATTTGAATTAAATAGGAGAAATAATTTGTTTTAAGAGAGAAAATGCAATAGATGAATTTGATTTATTCATCTTAACTTTTTAAAGTTAAAGGATACTAATGATAGAAACACTATATATATATATGAGAATGAGAGTTTAAAAGATAGACAACTAGATAGTTATGCCATCTAAATATATTGAGTCATTGAGGTAATTCACTTTATTAATGTATTATTTGTTAGGTATAAGTTGAAATGTAATATATTATAATTCTGTTGAGATTAATCCAAATTTATAATTATTTATATAATTTTAGTATTTATTATTATAATTAAAAGATATATGTTTCTACTTCTATATTTATAAAATATATACGATAAAACTTAAATTCCATTGTTAGAATCAATGGAAATGTGTAGAATCACTTTGGCTGTTGAATGGTTGGTTTGATGAACGTGTGGACGTGGCTTTCAGTAAGATCGTGTTTATGCTTCTTCTTATCTACTTTCTATGAATTGTGTCGATAAATATTGTTATCTACTTTCAGTAGGTGCAATTAATATGTGATCCGCTCACTTGATAAATATTGTTATCTATTTTCTGTGAAATGTGTTGTGAATCACTGACAATAAATTAATTGCCCATTGATTCGTCTTGTCAATTATTTTCTGATGTAGATTGACGTAAGCTAATTATATAACTAATTTCATGTATTAATTTCCTCCATCAAATTGTTGTCCCGCTTTAACATGGACGAATAACCAGAAAAGGATCTCATTAACTGTCACTCCTTTTGTAAAATATGAAGGAAAATAATATATATATATATATAAAAATGGCGATAAGCAGCTCGCTTGTGGATGGTAAACTTGTCACCACTCCCTCTGTCTCTACCTTAGAGACAGAGTGCGATCACTGTCTGATCCCACTTGTTGTGGGTCTGTGTTTGTGATAATTTTTTACTTATATAGTTATATATGGGTCTCTCTTATCAGGGAAATGAACTTGATCTTTTGATGAGAGGGGTTATTACCGGGTTATTACCACCCATGAAAATAATTAGAACACCCATTTTTTTAAAAATATTTATATGACTATATTATTCTTAAATAAAGTACAATGACATATACAAATTATTTTTGTACTGGAAACAATTTCCTTTTGCCTTTCTTAGTTAAAAATAAAACAAATAAAATTCTATAAATGTTCCTAAAGAAAATCTACGAAAAAGTTTACGAATCTTTACATATATCAAATGACTCTCTAAATCTTTTTAAATGCAAAACATTGTTTCTTTCAAATTTTCATGTTTCATTCATTTAAAAAGTGAAGGTTGACCAAAATATATGATAAATTCTTGGTAGCAAATTTGGTGGCTTCAACCATGGGTGTTTCTTGGTGTTTCTCCTTCTTCTTGACAAAGTGTGAAATTAGAGTTAGAAATGGGGTTAAAAATTTATGTTTAAGAGAAATAAAATAATAATAATAATAATAATACTAAAGATAGCATAAGGAATATAATTGATTTTCTTTATTATAGGAAAATTGTTCTAAAGGAATATAATTAATTTTCTTTATTATGTGAAAGTTTGTTTTAAAGGAATATAATTAATATTGTTTGCATTAAATATATTTGACATATTTTTAGCGGTTTTGCAAACTAACTAGTTTGGATAAGGTTACTTAAACCAGTTTCTTTAATAATAATTCTTGGATTGATTGTAAGATGGTTGTAAAAGTAGTTAATGAAGAATCTTACAACCAATCAAAGGGTGATTATTGAAGAATCTTACAATCAATCAAAATGTGGTTATTGAAAATTCTTATAGGGTAATCTTACACAAATCAATAAGATAGCAAATTAAACTTTAATTTTAGATGCTTATACTAATTTCTAGAATTTTAAATTTAATCATAATAATAATTTGGATGTAGAGAACAAATTTGTGGGTCGCTAATTTTGCACACTTTTGTTTTTTGTTTTTTTTTTTTTTTTTTTTTTTAATTCAACTGAATTGCATTAGATAGATATTTAAAATGTTTGGGTTTTGTTCAACAAATAAACCCTAATTTAGGTTTTCATGTCTTTTGGGAAAATTTTGGGTATAAATATGAATCCAATGGCTTTTGAGTTAAGGGATCGGTTTATTTTTTCCACTATAACTTAATGGCGCTAAATTGAACCTATTAAATTATTTTTGTTTATTTTTTCAAATGGTCAAACCATTTGAAACTAATTAAAATCAACTTAAAAATTTAAGTAAGAATTTTGTTACTCTTTACTTAATTGCAAAACACTATAAGATATTTCAAAGATTTTATTTCAACTTTATCCTCTCAAAATAACATATTTTCAAATTTATCCTAATTTTATATTATGAAATTTTTTTTTCTTGATACTTATAAGAAATATATTAAAAAAAAGAAACTTAAATACACCCCACCCCAAATTATCTTATAATTAAACTATTATATTTTAATTTACAATTTAAACATTCATGTTTTCTAATTGATTTCTTAAATAAATCAATATATTTAAATATATAAATATCATTAATTCTACTATATTTTTTAATCATATTTAAATTATGAATAAAATATTATTAATATGTATATAAAAATATTTTAAAATTTATTAATTAATTTATTTTTCAATTGTTTATATCAAATTAATTAAAATTACATAACAAGAAATAATAAAAATTATATAAATATCAAATTAGTAATTTTTAGACAATTTTAATCTTAAAAAATAAATAAATTTACAATATATTCAGATATTATGAAAAAAAATATTATTTAAAATTCAGGTTTTAGTTTTTATTACTAATTGTGGGTTTGTCCATAATTTGATAAAAAGAATCAGAATATAAAAGGTCAAGTGCATTGCACAAGGCCTGACGAAGTTTTATTATCAAGTTCAAGATTTTTATGGTGCCCATTGAAGATTTTGGGCTTGTAGCATGTATTATTTTATTTATTTAAGAAAACCACTGATTAAGGGAAATTTTTACTTGTTTAGTTGATTGGATAAATAGCATGTCATCAATTAGACTAAGGGGTGCCATTTTCATTTTTCAAATGTCGATGCATAAATTAAATATGATATTTATATTCTAATGAGATTAGGGTCGAATGAATATCATATTTTAATTTTTAAATGAGCATTAAAAACTCTAGTAAAATTAAAAATTGTGTGGGAGAGGGCATTACGCATGAAGCTCACGGCCTCCATTAATATTATTAGTCCTATGGTAAAGTTAGGTTGATACCCTATTTTAAAATTTGTGAGTTCTTTATAGAGGGTATGGACCAGAATCTGGTTGCTGTGTTGGATTTCATAAAATAAAAATTTAATATAGGATTTCATAACATCCTCTATGTAATAAATTTATATTATATTGAGCATAATCTCTCTGTGTAATAAATTCATATTAGATGAGAATTCTTTAACAGAGTAAACTCGTCAATTAAATAATTAATTCAAGTGATGAAATTAACATTTAAAATTTGAAACAATGTCAATAAGCTCCTAATATTTACACAAACTATTATGTGATATTATCATTAACAACCCTCATATTGAAAATTACTATCAAATGGCAAAAAAAGTACGTCCATTCAGTTTCATAATATTTTAAATTTAAATTACTATATTATAAATGATATTAGGAAAAATGAACTCTGTGTATTTTCAGAATTAAAATAGAGAATTAATTTCTCTTTTATTATTATTATTTTTTTAACCAATGGAGGGGAAAAAAATAATAATAATAATAAACAAAACAATGGAATAGACTTGGCACGGAGTTAAGATGAGGCTTGGTGTCTCTTTCTCGATAAAATCTTCACTCAGGGTCCCATACAAGAAAATCCACGCTCAGGATCCATAGAAGATCTTCTCTTTATCCTTTTTCTCAGGTCGGTCCAAAGGTTACCATATTTTTATTGGTTTCCATAGGTTGCCATATTCTCGTGTCTATCAAAGGTTCTCATGTCTGTCCGAAGGAGGCTTGGTGTCTCTTTCTGGAGAAAATCTTCACTCAGGGTCCATAGAAGAAAATCCACACTCAGGATCCCTATAAGACTTTCTCTTCTCCTCTTTCTCATGTCCGTCCAAAAGTTGCCACTTTTTCATTGGTTTCCATATTTTCTCTTTATCTTTCTACCGTTCTGTCATCTGCGACATCTTGTTGTCTTTCAAGAAGCGGTTGTGATTTTTTTTTTTTTTTTTATTATTTCTTTTATAAATAAAAAACACTATAAAAAAACAAAAAAAGATGGTTGTGGTCCTTGTGGATTAGCATTATCGATTTTACAAAAATTACAGATCGAGGGATGTGACTGAATATTGAAGGAGCTTTATAACTTTTAACTAAATAAAAAGAAAATTTTTGTTCTTACTCTCTTTTTTTATAAAAATTTGTTTTTAATCTCTTTGATAAATTGTTTCTATTCTATATCCAAGATTATTAAACTACCCTTAAGTTAAAATCATTTAATTGCCCTGTTGACCCATAATTTTGGTCAACTCGGTTCTTAAAACCCAATACCTGTGAAACCGTTATTAACAAACAGAACAATATTGACTAGAATCACAACAAACTAGACACATTGATTTTTACGTGATTCAACAAAGTAATAGCCTACGTTAACGATTGTCACTTCTATTTTCTCAGAGTAACAGTATATATTTTCATTTTGTCTTTTACAATGAATTTCATCCCCTATTTATAGTGGAGATATTACAATTTGAATTGGTTTAAGAATCTTACAGATAAGACAAAAAATAATTTACATTAATTGAGATAATATCTCTCAAGATTATCTCCACCGTATCTACAACAATTGCCAAAAATATTGTGATTTGATTTACATGAAAATAGACAAGTTGACTTATTTCTTGAATTGAATTAATCCGGCTTTATAGAATGTCAACTGATCAAATTCAACGAGCACCCAGAACGAGCAGATTACTCAAGCGATCAGATATCGCCTCTAGCAAGCAGATTTGACTAAGGGATCTGCCTCTTCAACTAACGAATAGATACAAAGATCTCCTAATCACTCTAATAGCCTTTAAAGAACACTATCGAGCAGTTTCTCAAGCATGACCAGATTGTCTTATGCTCTAATACATAGTTAAACCTTTTTGCGAACAAACACGGATCCAATTAATTACTCAATAGTTAAAATGATCAGTCATTCAATCAGCTGTGCTCGGGTACATAGGCTAAGAGACAACCATATATTCTCTTCTTTGACTGTTGACTAATTTGACCAGTTTCTCGGACTTCCTCTCATAAAATAACACGTTGGGCTTCATCCTTGGGCTTTCTCCACCCTCTTTCCGTAATCGCTAAAACACCCATAACATTAGCCCCCTTGCCTTTCAATACATTCCTTGTACCGGAAGCAACGTGTTTGTTTTTGAAGCAATTTTGGTGAGATATGTACCGTCATTTCTTCAAATATTGACTTGTCACGCGACACATGGCACTTCCCTAAATGTCAGTTTAGCGCACATCACATGTCGTGCGTTATCAATACGCATTCAATGCACGTTTCTTCACTAACTACGCATAATGACAAAATCACGAGTTTCGCGCAGCATCACTGGATTTATGACGGTTACACAACTGTCTTGATCTGATGGTTGAGGCTTCAAAACGACAGCCATATATAAACCTCCAGTTGCTTCATTTTCTTTCTTTACTAGTCATTTTCAAGAATAGAAGCCTTTTTATCTTCAACTCTCTCTCGTCTGCCATTGCTTCTCCACATCACCTTCTTCTTCGTCGATGAAATCTTCTATACTCAAGGTAACACCTCATGATTTCCCTCAATCTTTCTATTTTACGATTTGTTCTTGCATTGTTGGACTTTATATATATGAGTTTGTTGTCATTTATAACTGTCCCTATTACTTCCTTGGCATGATAAAACCTCCTGAATTAAACACTCGCTTGATTGTTTAAGTCACACATATGCGCACCATTCCCTGTTTGTAGTCACCTGATACCCTAACTCTGGTAGAGTTAGGAATTTATTGGTTGTTTGATAATTTCTGTAGTCCATTAGGCTTATAAATAGGGCTTTCCTGCGTTTGGTAGCCCTCTGCACACGCGACTTGTTCTTTAGAAAAATAGAAATAACCTTAAACACTGAATTTTGGTCTGCTATTCACGACCTGATCCCTCATTACTTTTGTAGATGTTCGGTCGTAGTCGTCATAAAGTGGGGGCTATTGACGTGGACTCCGAAAAGGAGCTTGACCAAGTCAGAAACACTAATAACATGACCTCTCAGAGTGGTAAGACCACGTCAACCGCTTCCGGGCATTACACTCCCCCTGCTCATACTCCTTTTTTTAAACACGAATCTTCTCTTTGTCCCAACGAGCTTGAATCCATTGCTGAGGATTTCTCCTTACCTTCTGCGTGTCGGGTAATGGTGCCGAAAACCCATGACCATGCGGCTTATCCTCTTAAGGGATTCTTTTCTATTGATCGCCAGCACATAGAAACTGTCTTTAGATTTTTAGTCCATCCTTATCTGGTCGTCCTTTTAAATGATCTTAACCTAGCCCCCTTCCAACTTACTCTCAATTCCTACGCTTATCTTACTGCCCTTGCCTCAATTTTTCTCAAAAACAGTCTTCCTCCACTGACTCTCGTAATGATCCAATATCTTTTTTTTTTTTTTTTAAAGTACCACGGCCTTAAATCCGAGAAGAAAGATAAATTTTATTATACTTCAGCCCGAAACTCCCCTTATAAAGTAAATCTTCCAAAGGAGGTTGGTAAGTCCAAAGTAGGCGACTACAAGACGCACTGGTTTTACGCATCCTATCTCTCTTTGTCCAACCTAAAAAACTTCTCTTTTCGCTCTTCTCCCAGTAAGTATGTTTACATATTACTATTTTGTACACATTCTGCTCGTTACTAATATTCACTTTTGTGCAGATGTTGCTAAGTGTGAGATTTTCCTGATCAGCGAGGAGTTAGCTTTGTTGAAAAGATTTTCAGAGCTGAAAACTCTTTCGAACGACTAGCCGCCAACTGATCACTTCCTTTGACTACATAGCCTCGCTTCTCCAGCTCACCAAAAGTTGCTCGATAAGCAATTTGACTTAGGGACTCATAAAGACAAAGAGATTTCCTCCACTTTCGAGGTATTTGGGAAGGAAATTCCGAACCCGCAAGAAAACCAACCTTCAACAATGGTGCGGCTTCACTTCGAGCAACCCCTTCCTGGCAAAGCTCTTCCTTCAAAGAAAACTAGCTAAGCTGTTGGGGGTTCTGATTCCCAAATGACTACCGAAGCTCCCATAAGGTCAACTATTCAAAAGGATTCTACCGCATCCTCTGTTCATGGTATGAGACACAAATCGGTTGGGAAGAAGCCTTCGAACAAGGATGCTCACAAAGAAGCTGCTTCACAGTCGGCTATTGCTGTTAGTAGTTTGCCCACTCCACGTCCCCAGAGCGTTGATGAAAGCAAGGAGATTACAGAACCAAGGGTTGCAGAGCTCTCCTCAAAACGACAAAAAATACAGGGGAAAGAGCCCATTGTCGAAGAGCAGACCCAAGACTTTGAGCGGGAATATACTATAATGATCTCCTGGATCACGTGCCACAATTTCTTGGCATAAAGAAACCTGCCCTTTACAATGAGGAAATGAAAGGCGAGAGGCTGATAAACTATTTGGGTTTCCACAATCTGTTCGTAAGTCCCCACACTTATTACTATCGCTTTTATTTGCTTTTTTTTTTTACTAACAATTTGTTTCAAACGTCCATAACTTACATGAAGCTTCTCAAAGAGATCTCAGATTGGCCTGAGGAGAAAGTTAATATGGATGAGACCATAAATTCCTTGGAGGACAAGAAGAACAGGATTCAGGACGAAGCGAACTTCTTCAAACAAGAGGCTGAAGAATCCCAAAAGATTGTTTGTGTCCTGGAGGAGAAACTTGAGAAATCCAACAACCTAAAGGAAGGTCTGAGGAAGGCCGTGAAATATCGAGATGCTTCTATCAATTCACTGAAAGAAGAAGGTGAAGATCTGAAGAAGAAGTTTCATATGGTTGAAGATCTGGAAAGGAAACAAAAAGAAGAAATCAAGAGACTGAAGAAGGAGCTGGCCTTGCGCGAGCATGGAGTAATCGAGACTAGGATGGTTATTGAATCGATGTGGTAGGAGGTGATCTTCACTAAATGACTGTGGATTAGCATTATCGAATTTATAAAAGTTACAAATCAAGGGATGTGATTGAATATTTTGTCTTCGAATACACAGGAATAAATGTGAGGAAAAACTTCATTTAGTTATTAAGATTTCGAAAAATATTAAACTTTTAAAAATCTTTTGAAAACAACTTTTTTCATTCATAACTTTTTCAAAACTCTTTAAAAAAATCCAAACCATTAATCAACTGATGGTCAAAAGATTAAAAAAAAAAAAAAAAAGTAAAATGAATCATTTGCCCCTCATTTCGAATTTAATGAATTAAATTATCGTTTTACCCCTTGTTAAATAAAAATATTATAATTAAATATATATAATTAAAAGTTTGTATTTAATTAGAAAAAGAAAAATAATTAACAATAAAAAAATCATCATCATTATCATCAACTAGCCACCAGAAGCTATTTCTCTCTCTTTCCCTCTCTTTTTTCAAAAACTGTTATTCTTCTTTTTCTTCTTTTTAGTCTCTTTCAATCTCTCTTCTCCCCTTTTTCTTCTTCTCTCTTCCAACTTCAAGTTCTAAGTTTAATGGAACCTGAATTCAGAGCTCTGGTTATGGAATCCAAAACCATCTGGTTCTATGTTCAATTGAACCCAAAACCAAAGGGCTCCGGGTGATTGAACTTAGGAGGTTCTGGGTCTCAATCAAAACCTAGAACTTTCTAGGTCTCGATCAAAACCCAAAACCAGAGGGTTTTGGGTGATCGAACCCAGAAGGTTATGGGTTTCGATTGAAACCCAAAACCTCCTAGGTTTCAATTGAAACTGGAACCTTTTGGGTTCAAGCACCTAGATCCTTTTGATTCTGCGATCGAATCCAAAATCAGATGGTTCTAGGTTCCATCCAATCCTGAACCTTAAGTTTTGGGTTCCTAAAACTTAAGGTCTTAGGTTTGATGGAATTCTAAACCATATGCTCTAGCTTTGGGTTCCATGGAACCTAAAACCTCAAATTATGGGTTCCATCGAACCCAAAATCATATGCTCTAGTTCTGGGTTGGATCGAACCTAAAACCTAGGCTACAACATTAGGAAAAAAAAAATTGAAGAATTTAGAGGGTGAGATGAAGATGAAGACAATGACAGTGAGAGAAAAATGTTTAGGGCTTGGGGTCGGGTTTAGGTTGTTGTTTAAGGTTGATGTTTGTGGTTGTTATTTGAGGTTAATGTTAAGGTCTGAGATGTTTTAAAAAATTAAGAAAAAAAAAAAAAGAATTCAAACCATGTTTGAATCGTTTGAATCCAAAATGTTAGAGATTTGGTTGTAAGACCTAGATCTCCAAAACAATTTAAAAAAAAAAAAAATGAAACAAACAACTCAAAAAATTTATCTTCACCCCTATCCCTTCAAATTGATCTGGATTAAAAACATTTCTAAGATGGATAGTAGAGATCTTTCATATTTTTTAATTCATTAATTGTTTTTAATTTTTTTATATGTTTAAAATTTTAATCATCCACGTGTCACAATCTTAATTTCTCACATGAAAATATCATCTTATCTTTTCTGTCCAAACTATTTGTTATGGTTGACTATCAATTGTCTGATAGTTTTGACTTTTTTGAAGAATTTTTTAAAAAAAAATTAAAAATGAAAATAGCTATTTTCAAAAGAGTTTTAAAAATCTGATATTTTTCAAAATCTTAAAGACTAAAACAAAATTTTTTTTCTAAATACAATGATTAAAATTAATGGAATAATCTATACACATTTAATTACTTTTTTTTTTTTTTTGAGAATACACATTTAATTAATTTTTTTTATAACTTTCTATGCACATTTAATTACTTAATTGTATTAAGTTTAGAAATATTATATTAAAAATAGTTCCGATGATTTTTTTTTCCCCTCTTTTGAAGAGAGATCCCTTGAGTTTTGCTCAAGCAGATAAAGTAACTATTTAATTGTCTTAATTAAAGGTATTTTAACTTGGAATGCTTTTAAGGGAATTTGTTTAATAGTTTAATAAATACACTAAGTATATTTATTGTTGTTTTTACTATAACTACGTTGAATACTACTACTCTCCTGTGTTTTTAATGTATGTTATATGTATAGACATTCTTCTAAAGAAATGTATATACACTAATCTTTATTCTGTTATTAAAATATAAATTTAATAAAAACACAACAATAATGTTTATATTATTTTATTATCAGCCTAATTGACACAATTTATTTTTTAATTATAATTACTACTACAAAGTTAAATTTAATATTAACGATTAAAGTTGCTCTCTTAATGTATTGTTCAGAAAAAGGTTACATTTGTTCCCGGTACAATAAAGTTGCTACAGAGGTTTTAAATCTAAAATTAATATATGATGAAGTCGTTCCTGGTAATTTATATGTAATTGAAAACATCATAATTGTTCTTAATTGCAACGTTAAAGTCGTTTCGGAGGACTTAAAAGCTTCATGTAAGATTGTTCCTGTAATACTTAGATATGATGTCCCTAAAATAATATTACTTATTAATTAATTTATTGCATCACATCATTTAATTGATTAGGGTGAGTGTATTGTCACCATTTACTAGTTCCACCCTTCTATTAAATTTTAAAAATCAAGTGTTACTCCTATTATTGTTAATTAATTTGGGATTCTTTTAACTATTATTATTAATTTGGGATTTAACAGAGAGGAACATAACTCAGTTTCTGTTGACACTGAATTTTGGTCAACCTGGTTCTTGAAGCTCAATACTTGCGAAATAACAATCAAGAGACAAAACAAATATGACCAAGACTAAAACAAATAGGACACAATGGTTTTTACGTGGTTCGGCAAAATAATGGCTTACGTCCACGACTGTCACTTCTTCTTTGTCGGAGCAACAATATCTATTTTTCACTCTATCTTTTACAATGAATTTCATCCCATATTTATAGTAGAGATGTTACAATTTGAATTGGTTTAAGAATCTTACAGATAAGGCAAAAAATAATTTACATTAATTGAGATAATATCTCTCAAGATTATCTCCATCGTATCCACAACAATTGCCAAGAATATCGTGATTTGATTTGCATGAAAATAGGTAAGTTGACTCATTTCCTGAATTGAATTGATTCGACCTTCTAGAAGGTCAACTGGTCAAATCCAACGAATACTCAGAACGAACAAAATACCCAAGCGATCAGATGTTGCCTCTAACGAACAGATTTGACTAAGAGATCAGCCTATTCAGCTAGCGAACAGGTACAAAAACCTCCTGATCATTCTAATGGCTTTTGAAGAGTACTTAAAGTAGTTTTTCGAACACGACCAGATACAGTCAAACCTTCACGCGTCCACTTGATTACTTAGTGGTTAAAACGATCAGTCATATAATCAGGTGTACTCGGGTACATAGGCTGAGAGACGATCATATTCCCTCCTTTGACTTTTGACTAGTTTAGACCAACTTTTTGGACTTTCTCTCATAAAACAATACATTGGGCCCCATCCTTAGGCTCTTTCCACCCCCTTTCCATAATAGCCAAAACACCCATAACACTAGCCCCCTTACTTTTCAGTACACCTCTTGTACTGGAAGCAACATATTCGTACTTAGAGTAATTTTGGCGGGATACGAACCGTTGCTTTTTCAAATATTGACCTGTCTCGTGACACGTGACATCTCCTTAGGCATCAGCTTACTGCATGTCATCTGTTGTGTGCTATTAATGCGCATTTAATGCACGTTTCCTCACTGGCTGCCTATGACAACAAAATCGCGAGTTTCGCACTACACCGTTGGATTAATGACGGTTACACAACTATTTTAATCTGATGGTTGGGGCTTCAAAACGACAGCTATATATAAACTTCCAGTTGTTTCATTTTCTTCCTTTACCAGTTATTTTCGAGACCAGATACCTCTTTGCTTCCAACTTTCTCTCGTCTGCCATTACTTTCCTATATCACCTTCTCTTCTGTCAGCGAAATCTTTTACGCTCAAGGTAACCCTCCATGACTTCTCTCAATCTTTTTAGTTACGATTTGTGTTTGCATTATTGGATTATATGTATGTATATACGGGTTTGTTATAACTTGTAAATGTCCCTATTATATTTCTAGCATGATTAAGTCTGGAGAGCCTGAACTGAACACTTATTTTGATTATTTAAGTTGTACCTACGCGTGCTATCCCCTATCTGTAGCCACCTGACATCCTAACTCTGGTAGAGTTGGAAATTTATGGGTTTGTTTGATAATTTATGTAGTCCATTAGGCTTGTAAATTGGGCTCCCCTGTGCTTGATAGCTCCCTATGCTTGCGACTTGTTCTTTAGTAAAGTAGAAATAACTTTAAATACTGAATTCTGGTATGCTATTTGCGACCTAATTTCCTCGTTGCTTTTGTAGATGTCTGGTCTTAGTCGTCGCGGTCATAAAGTGGGGTCTGTTGACATGGACTCCGAAGAGGAGCTTAACCAAGTCAGGAATATTGATAATACGATCTCTCAGAGCGGTGAGACTGTCTCAGACCCTTCCGAGCACCATGCTCCACCTGCTCGCACCCCCTTTTTTAGACATGAATCTTCTCTTAGTCTCAACGAGCTCGAATCCATTGTTGAGGACTTCTCCTTACATTTTGGATGTCGGGCTATGGTGTCGAAAACCCATGATCACGCGGCCTATCTTCCTAAAGGATTTTTTTCTATTAACCGCCAGCACATAAAAGCTAGCTTTAGATTTTTGGTCCATCCTTATCTGGTCACCTTTTTAAACGATCTTAACCTAGCCCCCTTTCAGCTTACTCCTAACTTCTACGCTCATCTTACTGCCCTTGCCTTAATTTTTCTCAAAAACAGTCTTCCTCCACCGACTCCTACAATGATCCAACATCTTTTTCTTTTTAAGAGCACCACAGGCCCTAAATTCGAGAAGAAAGACAGATTTTATTATACTTCGGCCCGAAAATCTCCTTATAAAGTGAACCTTCCAAAGGGGCTTAGTAAGTCCAATATAGGCGACTACAAGTCGCGATGGTTCTATTCATCTTGTCTATCTTTGTCCAACCTCAAAAACACCTCTCATTTTGCTCTTCTCCTAGTAAGTGTATTTATATATAATAATTTTGCTCACATTCTGCTCCTAATTAACATTCACTTTCATGCAGACGTTGCCAAGAGTGAGATTCCCTTGAGTTAGCTTTGCTAAAAAAATTTTCAGAGGTAAAAACTTTCTCAAACGATCATTCGCCATCTGATCATCTCCTTTAATTACACGGTCTTGCTCCTGCAGCTCACCAAAAGTTACTTGACAAGTATTCTGACCTAGGAGCTTGTAAAGATAAAGAGATTTCCTCAACTTTTGAGGCCTTTGGGAAGGACATTCCAAATCTGCAAGAGAGCCAACCTTTAACAATGGTACGGCTTCGCTTCGAACAAACCCTTCCCGGTAAGGCTCCTCTTTCAAACAAATCTGGACAAGCTTTTGGGGGTTCTAACTCTCAAATGACCGCTGAAGCTCCCCAGGATCACCTATTCAAAAAGATTCTGTCGTACCTCTTATTTGCGCTATGATGCATAAATCAGTCGGGAGAAAGCCTTCGAACAAGGATGCTCACAAAGAAGCTGTTTCACAATCAACTCCCGCTGCCAGTAACTCGCTAGCTCCACGTCCTTGAAGCATTGATAAAGGCAAGGGGATTGCAGAATTGGGGGTCACAGAGCCCCCCTCAAAGCGTCAAAAGACACAGAGGAAAGACCCCATTATCGAAGAGCAAACCCAGGACCTTGACGCGGGAATCTACTACGGCGATCTTTTGAATCGCGCGCCTCAATTTCTTGGCATGAAGAAACCTGCCCTTTATAATGAAGAGATGAATGGCGAGAGGCTAATCAACTACCTGAGTTTCTATAATTTGCTCCTCACACTTACTATTATCACTTTTGTTCGCTTTTTTGTTCTTCATTGCTTTACTAGTAACTTGTTTTAGGTATCCATGACATACATGAAGCTTCTCAGAGAGATATCGAATTGGCCCGAGGAGAAAGCTACCATGAAGCAACTATAAATTCTCTGGAGGACTAAATGAATAAAGTCCAAGACGAAGTAACCTCTCTAAAGTTGGAGGTTGAAAAGTCCAATGAGGCTTTCCGCGATCTAGAACAAGAACATGAAAAATCCTTGAACCAGAGACCGGAACAGCATAAAGCTATGAAGTTGCAAACTGACTTATTGCCTCAAGGGATAGGGAAATCAACGAGTTGAAGAAGGCACTTTATCATTCCCAAGACTTAGAGAAAAAACTGAAAGTGGAGAATGAGAAACTAAATGAGGAACTAGCTTTGCACGAGCATGAAGCAATTGAGGCTAGAATGGTTATTGAATCGATGTGGTAGGAGGTGATTTCCCTCAATGAAAAACTAGCCCTAGAGCAGAGCCGCACTAAAGCCTTAGTTAAGGAAGTGGAGGAAAGAACGGGGAGTTTCTTTTTATACAACTTGTGGCTTAAACAGTCATATATGGATGTCTCATTTTTTGGTCTGGAAGCCGTGGCAGAAGTGAAATCATATGCGGAGAGGGCTGCTCAAGAGGCTCAGTTAGAGGCCAATCTCCCAGCTTCCCAATCAGACTATCCTTCTTCTGATCGCGTCTTTCCAACTTATGTCGGACTTTCCTCCAACTCTCCTCAGCCAATTATTATAGAAAATGAAGGTGGAGCTAAAGCTACAGGCGAGCACGATATTCCTCCTAGTACTTCTTAGGAATTTTTATTCATTTATTTATAGTAAATACAAATTCATGGCATGAACAATATTATTCAAGTTTATGAATCTTAGGCATTGCTTGTCGTTATTCTCTTTTTACGTGTTCTTCCTGGTCGCTTATTAAATCACATAGACTGAGCTAATAGTCTATTTAATCCTTTGGCCGAGTAGAGTAGGTGTGGGGACAGTTAATGTGCTAAAACTACCCTTTTAATGCCCCTTACCTCTGCTTGGTTGTAGTAAAACATCTGGACATACCGCTTGTATAAAACAAGTATTGACTAAGTTGTGATTCTGATGCCTACAAGTTGCGTGATAATAATCTGAACCTTCCAAGGCTTATAAGAATTCATAAGTGATGGACACACCTTCCAGAGCTTGCTCGTTTACAGGTTATGCCAATTCTTCTCAGCATCTAAATCCATAGATCAGATGTCCCTTCCAGAGCTTGCTCGCTCATAGGCTACATAGATCTTCTAGGATTATTTAGCGAGTCCACAGGCCATAAGCATTCCTTCCAGAGTCTGCTCGCTCACAAGTAATGCTAAGGCCTTTTAGAATGTTTTTTATCTCACAGATGATTATTACACCTTCCAAAGCCCGGCTACTTATAGGTGGTAATCATATCTTCCAGAGTATTTGCTTACAGGTATCAATTGTACCTTCCAAAGTCTACTTGCTTACAGGTAGCAATTGAACATTCCAAATCATGAGAAGAAATAAAACAATAGATTGTCGAACAAGGATGAGGCGATCAGAAATTGCTTTTCAAAGAGGATCTTTATTGATGTAATAGCTGCATTCATACAAGCCAAACAAAAATAGGTGAACAAAATATAAGCTAAATAATTCAAACATAATATGGCCGGAGATTTTTGGCGTTCCACGCTCGGGGAACTTTTGCTCTATTTAAGTTAGTTAAGTGATAGGCTCCATTTTTCAGACTATCCTTCACAATATAAGGTCCTTCCCAATTTGGGCCGAGAGTTCCATCGTTAGCTTTCCTGGCAGCTGGTAGGACGAGGCCACAAGACTAGATGCCCTGGCTTAAATTTTCAAACACAGACTTTCCTGTTGTAGAACCTAGCAACTCCTTGTTGGTAGACAACAATTCTCATTGGAACTTCATCTCTTACTTCTTCGATCAGATCCAAATTGGCTGCGAGCAGATGATCATTATCTTTTTGTCTGAACGTTACTCTACGCTGACTAGCGACCTCATACTCTGCTGGAATCATTGCTTCTGAACCATACACCAATGAGAAAGGAGTTTCTCTCGTGGTGTTACGAGCAGTGGTTCTGTGAACCCACAATACCTTTTATAATTCATCCACCCAAGCTCATTTCTTTGGTTCTAGCTTGGTCTTTAGGTTTTGCTTGATAATTTTATTGACAGCTTCCACCTACCCCTTTGCTTGTGGGTGGTCTACAATTGAAAAGCTCTTATTGATCCCAAGATCCTTGTAAAACTTCTGAAATTGCTCGTAGCTGAACTAAGTTTCATTGTCTATCACGATCTGCTGCTGAACTCCAAACCTACAAAATAATATTTTCCCAGACAAATTTCTCGACTTTAGCAGTAGATATTTCGGTAAGCTCTTTAGTTTCTGTCCACTTGGTAAAATAATTCACTGCTACAATAGCATGCTTACATCTTTCTTAAGCTATCGGGAGCAGTCCGATTAGGTCTATGCCCTAAATAGCGAAAGGCCATGGGCTGACCATCTGTTGTAAGAAAGCCGACGGAGCCTGAGGTACTTTGGTGAACCTCTAGCACTTATCACACTTTTTGACTATCTCAATTGCATCCTGCTTCATTGTTGGCCAATAAAACCCCTATCGAAGAGCCTTCTGAGCCAACAATAGCCCCCCGACATGATTGTCATAATGTCTAGCATGTATGTCATTTAGAATGGTTTGACAGTCTAAGCCATCAATGCACCTGAGCAATGTAGCTGAAAATCCTTTTTTGTAGAGTTTGTTGTAATAGATACAGTATCGAACTGCTCATGCTCGAAGATGATGAGACTTTAACTTATCTTCAAGTAATTTTTCATTCTGCAAATATTCCATAAGAGAATTCATCCAAGAATCTTGTGCCACCACAATTGCCATTATCTCATCTCTTGATTCTGTACTCGGGACCGACAGAACCTCTACTAGTATAGCTCCCATGAAATCTGCGTTTTTTACGGTGGCTAAATGAGCTAATACGTCTGCATGAGAGTTTTGTGATCGCGGAACATGGTGCACTTCATATCTTTCAAACATCGCCAAGAGTTCCTGGATCTTTTACAGATATAGGGTCATTTTGAATCCTTTAGCTTGATATTCTTCTCGGACCTGACATACAACGAGCTGAGAGTCACTATAAATTCTTACTCGTTCCGCTCGTACCTCCTTAGCCAACCTTAATTCTGTCAGCAGTGCTTCATACTTGGTCTCATTATTGGTGGCCTTAAATTTGAACCTCAAGGCGCATAAAATCCTATGGCCCTCTGGACTTATCAGCATCACTCATGCCCTAGCCTTCTGCTCGCTTGAGGATCCGTCTACATACAGCTCCCATAATGGGCCTTCAGAAGATTTGGGTTTTTCACTCCCTGGTCCTATGAACTCAATCACAAAATCTGCTAGCACCCGTCCTTTGATTGCTATCCCGGGCTTGAATTCTATTTCAAACTGGGTGAGCTCAATAGCCCATTTGAGTAAGCGACCAGATGTGTCAGGCTTTTGGAGAATCTGCCTTAAGGGATATTTAGTCGGGACTTCGATGGTATGGGCCTGGAAATAAGGGCGAAGCTTCCTTGATGCCACAACCAGACAGTATACTAGTTTTTCCATGGATTTATATCTAGTTTCAGTATCGAACAACCTTTTGCTAATATAGTATACAACAAATTACGTCCCGCTTTCCTCACGGACCAAAGCCGCACTAAGGGCGTGCTGGGTAATCCCTAGATAAATGATCAGCTTCTCCCCTTCCACTAGTTTAGATAGTAAAGGTGCTCGACCCATGTATTCTTTTAATTGTTGAAAGGCCACTTCACATTCTTCAGTCCACTGAAAGTTCCTTACTTTTTTCAACACATCAAAGAATAGGATGCATCTATCTGTCGATATGGATATAAACCTACTGAGGGTGGCGACTAGAGATGACCACGGTTCGGTTCGAACCGTGCGGTTCGAACCGAACCGTAACTGTAGAACCGGAACCGTCACTGTAGCGGTTCCGGTTCCGGTTCTTTTAAAATTAGAACCGGAACCGTCGGTTCAAGAACGGGGGGAACCGGAACCGATTTGAACCGACGGTTCCGGTTCTTAAATAAATAAAAAAAATTAAATTAATTAATTAATTAATTAATTAAAAAAAAAAAACCGTTGGGGGTCATATCTGTCTGAATTTCTAATTCTGGTTCATCTAAAATTCAACAATCAACAGACATTAATCCAGGTTATCCAGCATCAAATGGACCCAAAATATCAATTCCATGTACAATAAACAAAATCATCAACGGTTCAACACCATCATAGACACAATCATCATCATCAATAAACAGTATAAATCAATCCCCAGAAGATTTGCCCAGATCTGGGCTTCCCGATCTAGAAACCCAGATCGAACCCAGGTCGACATCATGGAAACCTAGACGTCGATCTGGGTATGGTACCCAGATCGGCGTCTGGGTTTCCAGGGGAAACCCAGGAAACCCAGACGATCTGGGTTTCCAGACGCGACGTCTGGGTAACCCAGACGCGACGTCTGGGTAACCCAGACGCGACTGGAAACCCAGACGTCGCGTCTGGGTTACCCAGACGCGATCTGGAAACCCAGATCCGCGTCTGGGTTTCCAGCTTGACACGGATCTGGGTTCCAGAACCCAGATCTACCCAGATCTGGGTTCCAGAACCCAGATCGACGTTTGGGTTTCCAGGCGGAAACCCAGACGCCGATCTGGGTTTCCAAACCCAGATGGAAACCCAGATCCGCGTTTGGGTTTCCAGATCTGGGTCTGGGTCTAGGTCTGGAAACCCAGACACGTCTGGGTTTCCAGACCCAGACGAAACCCAGAAGTCTGGGTTTCCAGATCTGGAAACCCGTCTGGGTTTCCATGGGAAACCCAGATGTGTCGACCCAGACGCGTCTGGGTTTCCAACCCAAACGTACCCACCAGAACCCAGACGCAGGAGAAGAAAAGAAGAAGAGAAGAAGCCGAGAAGAAGGAGAAGCCGAGAAGAGAGAGACTGAGAGAGAGAAGAAAACACTAGTGACTAGTGAGGGACGTGAGTCTGAGTGATGACTGATGAGTCAGTCTCTGTGACTGTCAGTGATGAGGGACCAAGGTAAATGATCAGTAAATGGATAATTCGATAATGGTAATGGTCCTAATGGATTTTATAAATTAAAGTTAGCAATCGTAAGTAATTTGACTTCAAATAATTAAATTTTTTATTTCGTTTGTGTATGAGTATGAGTGTATCCGGTATCGATTTATTTTTTTAATTTTAAAATATATTTTAATACTAATTTTTAAATTTTAAATTATCATTTTAAAAAAAGGTTCCAGAACCGGAACCGAAACCGTTATAGAACCGGAACCGGAACCTAAACCGTTATAGAACCGACGGTTCCAAAACCGAACCGGAACCGTTTTATTTCGGTTAAGGTTCCGGTTCTAGCTTTTTAAGAACCGGAACCGTAGGTACAGAACCGAAACTGAAACCGAATCGAACTGTGGTCATGTCTAGTGGCGACTTGGCCGTTTAAACTCTGCACTTCCTTGATCTTGGTAGGCGATTTCATGTCAATTAAGGTTTTAATCTTCTTGGGGTTTGCTTCAATTCCCCTATTGTTGACCATGAATCCTAGAAACTTGCCTAAGGATACTCCAAATGCACACTTTAAGGGATTCAACTTCATCTGAAACTTTTGTAAGATCTGGAACATCTCTGCCAAGTCACGCACATGCTCCCCTGCTCGTTTGGACTTTACCAACATATCATCAACATAAACCTCCATCGTTCTGCCGATGAGATCTTCAAACATCATGTTTACTAGCCGCTGGTAGGTTGCTCTAGCATTCTTCAACCCAAACGGCATCACTTTATAGCAATAAAGTCCACGACTTGTAACGAACAAAGTATGCTCCTCATCATCAGGGTTCATCGGGATCTGATTATACCCTGAGTAAACATCCATGAAACTAAGGAGCTAATGACCAGCAGTACCATCAACAAGTTGATCAATTCTCGGTAGAGGAAAACTGTCTTTTGGACATGTCTTATTTAGATCGGTGAAGTCGATGCAAGTCCTTCACTTTCCATTCTTCTTTTTTACCAAAACAGGGTTTGCTACCCAGGTCGGGTAATAGACTTCTCTTATGAATTTATTCACCAGAAGTCTTTCTACCTCTTCCCTGATCGCTTTATAATGCTCCTCTATCATAGGCCTCCTCTTTTGACGAATTGGTCGATGGTGAGGATTAATGTTTAGCTTGTGTGACATCACGTCTGGGCTAATCCCCACCATGTCTTTGTGATTCCATGCGAAGACATCTAGGTTTTCTTTTAAGAAATCAGTGAGCTGTGCCTTAACATCCAGGAGTAAATCTTTCCCTACCTTCAAGCATCGTTCGGCATCCTGCTCACTGACTTGCACATCTTCTAGCTCTTCCACAGGGCCTGTTGCTCGGTCTTCATCTATTTTCCTCGGATCCAGGTCCTGGCTCATCCCTGTAGTATTAACTGGTCACGGTTTTTCCTCGGTCACTATGTTGACCTTATTCCCTTTGATTCCCGTCTTTACTATGTTTTTATAACATCTCCTCACTGGTTCCTGCTCTCCTCGAACACATCCTACCCCATTTGACATGGGAAACTTAATTGTAAAAGTCCTGGTCGATATTGCTATGTCTAGATCGTTTATGGCTAGTCTTCCGAGGATAATGTTGTATGTTGAAAGGCAGTCAATAATAAAAAAATCTGTTATTGTCAAAGCTTGCCGATCTAAATCTCCAACAGTAAGAGGGAGTTTGATCCATCCTAACGGCACAATTGTATCTCCAGTACATCCAAAGAGACAACTCCTATACATCACATTTATTGAGTTGCCTATGTCCATCATTATCCTCCTCACTTCGGCATTTCCAATCCTTAACTTGATAATCAGTGCGTCATTACGGGGCCAGTGTACACCTTTGGCATCTTTTTCACTAAACACAATGCCATCTGAAGTCATTATAGCTTTCTTAGTTGGCTCCTTCTTTTCACTGTGCCCTATCAGCAAGATATGACCGGTCTCTCGTATATAGCGCTCTTATGATCTATTTGATAACCCTGCTATGTGCGGTCTATCATGAATAGTAAAAATGGTTCTTACTGCGGGCATATGGCTCTAATCGACTATCTACTGAGGTTGTTGCTGGGCAGGTTGCTGAACCAGATCAGGATGCTCCTGTGCTGGTTGATTACCTTGCTGAGGATGCTGATTCTCTGGTCGCTTCACATACTCCCTCAAGCGACCTCTCCTAATCAATTCCTCTATTGTATCCCTCAGTTCGCTGCATTGAAAAGTATAGTGCCTGTTTTCTTTATGATAGGCACAATACTTCCTCGAATCCTGGAATCTTTTCGGGATATTTGTGGGACTAGGCTTCCCGAAATTCTTCCGTTTTTTCTGTGCTTCAAATATCCGGTCCTGCCTATCTATCAGGACGTTATAATTCTGGTAATGGTTTCGTGGTGGGGATGTTTTTCTCTCAGGCTCATTTCTTGATCGCTTCGCTACCTAATTACTGGAGTGATTCTTACGACTACTCTCTTCGTTCTTGCCTTGACCCTTATTTTTTCCTTGATGAGAACTACTTGCTCCGTTTTTCTGATCGCTGGATTTTCTGTACCCGAAAGTATCTTCCCAGCGAACCTCTTTGGCTGCTCGATCATAAAATTCACAGAGATTTTTTACAGGGGACCTATAAATGCTTTCATAGAGTTTCCCATCTTTCTTAAGTCCCGCTGAAATTGCCGTCAGGATACTTTCATCCGAGGGGTTTTCCACGTTGTTTACCTCACTTCTGAACCTAGCGATATAGTCTTTTAATGTCTCATCCCACTTCTGGAAGACCATTGCCGAGTGGCAAGTTAGCGCGAGCTATTTTCTCAATGCTTTGTACTGGTCGGTAAACTTTCTCTGGCATTCATCCCAGCTGTTAATACTATGAGCTGGAAGACTCCTCAACCATGCCCTCGGTAGATTCCCCAATGTAACTAGGAACACTCGACACTTGATCAGAGGGTTCGATGTTTGCAGGTCCATCTGAACATTGAAAGCATCCAGATGGTCATATGGGTCATTGTCCCCATTGTAAAGTGGGACACTTGGGAGCTTGAATCTCGACAATAATGGCTCCATCTCGACTTCCCTCATGAAAGAGGTTCTATCTTCTCGTACCTCTGCTTGGCTGCGAAGCCCGGGCCTTGCCTCCACTTGCTAGACCCTTTGCATGAGTTCTTCCACCATTGGATCCTACAGTTCAATTCTTCTTGCAGGGGTCCGTCGATTCCTCCTACTTTCCCTGTCTCCAGAAAATTGATTTCATGACATCTCTCAGTCAACAGGTATTCTTTCACGTGACCTATTTCTTCTATGAGAACTTTCTGCGTGGTGTGACTCTCTTTGGTACACACGCTCCTTATTGCGTCCACGAACTCTTTCATTCCCACGATCAGCCTTTACGCAGCGGCTGTCATCCTGGCTTACCTTTATCCTTAGACTGGAAGGCTCACCTACTTCCTCTTCATGAGCCTAACGCTCACCCCCTCTTGAGCGCAAATTTGAGGAACGAACAGAACCTACCGGTTGTACTCTTGCTCTAACAGCCTATTTTCTTCTAACAGCCATGACATCCACCGGCTGGCGTTGGGGGTCTGCATTCCTGGGGACCTCCGGAGCCTGGGCTTGTGTCAAAGCTCTGATGGTCTCTACCAATTGCACCACCGTGTTCTCTAACGCTTCCTGGCATTACTGCCAAACTGGTATAGCCTCTCCGTCAATGGCTGCTTGATGTGGGGGAAGCGGGGGCAAAGCAGCACTGAAGGTTCCTATAGCATGACCTTGGCCCTGGTGGCTCTCCGATTGGTCAACTTCTGACGCAACAATCCTAGTTGTCTTAATCCTAGCCATATATTAGAAGTCATAACTAAACAAAAGAAAAGTATTGAAAAGATTATAGAATCGTAGTTTGGGCCCTTCTTCTAGTGCCAAAAGATGTTGACACTGAATTTTGGTCAATCTGGTTCTTGAAGCCCAATACCTGCGAAATAACAATCAAGAGACAAAACAAGTATGACCAAGACCAAAACAAATAGGACACAATGGTTTTTACGTGGTTCGGCAAAATAATGGTCTACGTCCATAACTATCACTTCTTTTCTCTCAAAGCAACAATATCTATTTTTCACTCTGTCTTTTACAATGAATTTCAGCCCCTATTTATAGTGGAGATGTTACAATTTGAATTGGTTTAAGAATCTTACTAGATAAGGCAAAAAATAATTTATATTAATTGAGATAATATCTCTTAAGATTATCTCCACCATATCTGTAATAATTGCCAAGAATATCGTGATTTGATTTACATGAAAATAGATAAGTTAACTCATTTCCTGAATTGAATTGATTCGGCCTTCTAGAAAGTCAACTGGTCAAATCCAACGAATACCTAGAACGAATAGAATACCTAAGCGATCAGATGTTGCCTCTAACAGACAGATTCAACTAAGAGATAAACCCATTCAACTAGCGAACAGGTACAAAAACCTCCTAATCGTTCTAATGGCTCTTGAAGAGTACTTATCAAGCAATTTTCTGAACACGACCAGATACGGTCAAACCTTGACGCATTCACTTGATTACTCAGTGGTTAAAATGATCAGCCATATAATCGGATGTACTTGGGTACACAAGCTAAGAGATGACCATATATCCCCTCCTTTGACTTTTGACTAGTTTGGCCAGCTTTTTGGACTTTCTCTCATAAAACAACACATTGGGCCCCATCCTTGGGCTCTTTCCATCCCCTTTCCATAATCGCCAAAACACTCATAACAGTTTCATAACCTAAATGGTTAAGTATAAGAGACACGTTGTAGGACTAATTTTTTTTTTTTTTTTTTTTTTTTTTTTTTTTTTTTTTATAAAAGGTTGTTGGTTAAATCAAATATTTTATTAAAACATTTTATTAAAAAAGGAAAAGACATACAAAGAAAGGCAAGTCAAAAAGCCAAAACTAAACAATGGACAAACTCTAAAAGATTACTAACAGACCATGAGAAGAGAAAGACAACAAAATATTTAGTTGAAACCAAACCTTTGTAAACCAAACCCTATACTAGATCTCATTAAAAATCTTATCAAAAAAAATCCAATAGAAAAAATTAGCAAGAGAAAAAGAGTGTCCACTCCTGGAACCAAAATTAACTGAACCAATAACTTTTGCCAAGTAAATTAAAACTTTAAGAAACTAAGGTGTTTAGTATGTATAGCAAACATATATGTGTAGCAAACATGTGTACGGTAATGTAAAACTATACTATGCTTGCTTGACCTTTATTTGCTAGTATAAGCTTCCAGCTGACGAACTTAATTACCTATGATTATATAAGGCAGCATATGTGAAAAATATTACTATATTGGATTTGCCCTGTAGGACTACTACTGTCTATTATGATTATATAAGGCAACATATATTGAATTCGCCTTGTAGGACTACTATAAAGGTGGAAATCCACCTAGGAATTATTCACTCAAGAACAACGTTGTAAAAGTCGCTAGGCACCAGGTGGTCGACAATCTGGCGTTTAGCGCCTAGGCGCCGCCTAAATGGTTTGACCGGTCGTCAGCGAATCGTTTGCCAAATCTGGAAACATGAAAATAAAATTACAAAATTATTTATGTGAATATAAAGTTACAAACAATCTAACAAATATTATGAGTTTATGTTAGGATGACAGCAAAAAAGTTTACAAGAAAACATATTTTGTGAGGAGTGAAGAATTAGGAAAACCTTCTAATGAACGGTCTGGTGGGTTTGGTGATGAGAGACTTGATCAAGTTAAAGAGAAGGAGGAAGTTTCCATGTTTTTTGGGATGATAGTGGACTCTATGCTTTTTGGGGGTCCAATGAAGAGGATTTCGAATGTAGATCTGATGAATTTGAGCTTGTCGGTTCTGGCCAATGTCGCATAGATGTGGCCACCGATTTTGTCGGTGGCAAGGGCGACACCAAAGGTGTCATTGCACTGGTTGTCAATGGTGTTTTGATTAGCAGAGGGATAGGATCGAGCAGATGAGTTCAGTTAGAAGCATGTGGAAATTGCAGGAAAGTTAGGGAATTGGAGGAAGCGAGTTTGGGATTTATAAAGAATCAAAACGGCATTGTTTTAGGGAGCCTATAATGACGCCGTTTTGGACCTTGACATTTAAAAAACAAAAAATAAAAAAAAATAAAAAATTGAAGGTTTGAGAATCGTAGCAGATGCACACTACACTAGTCACCAGTACACCACCTGAGTAAAGACACATGTCGATTTCAACCTTAACCTGTCGAAGCCTAAACCTTTCGACTTGCAGCAGCCTCACCGTAGGGGCTCCTCAGCTAGTTGCCGCGGAGCTGGTGTTGGCCGCCTAGGCAGCCAGCACCGCCTAGGTTGCCACCTAGACTGATTTTTTCAACACTGCTCAAGAGCATAAAGATCTGGTTGAGAATGCAGAGCACAATGTTTGAAAGGACACATCAAATTTGTGCATGGTTGTCAGGACTCTTGCCGTTGTCTTGGTCTTTGCTATATAGCTTTACGGTGCCTTGAGTCAATTATAGCATATTGATTCCAATTTTATGAAAAGATAATACATTTTCTAGAATCAAATTTTGGAAACACTGTTGAAATTTTTAATCAAAGATTAATATCTACTAATAGGATATGATCTTATATGAAGTATTATCCAGTTTATAATTATATTTAGTATTTTAATTATTATTATTTTTTTTTTATAGTGAGATCAGATAAAACTACCCACACTTAATATGTTTAGGATAAAAGTGAGACTTGAACTTTTAATCTCTTAGGATCAAGGGAAGTATTCAACCACTTTTATTAATGAGTGGTGTGCTAATAACACTAGTGGAAACTTGTAATTTTTCAAATATTTTGAGCTAATTTTGTTACAAATATCTGAAACCAGCTAATTGTGTAATTAATACAAACTGAAACTTATAAGTTCCATAACGTTTTGAGCTAATTTTTATTTGAATGTATATGAAACCAACTAACTTACAAACAATACTAATTAGCGTTAACTAACATTAACGGGAAGTTATAAACTTGTGAATAATTTGGGCTAATCTTATTTAAAAATAGTTGAAATTACAAAAATTACCCCTCTTTGAAAGACAAAATTCGTTTTACCCAAGCCCAAACAATTATGTTTTCAATCTTTTAAACAAATTAATTACATCATATATCCAGTTTTACCAAATTACCCCTACCACAAATTTGCCTAGCTGTCGACTCAAAAGGTGTGTTCAACAACCCAGCCACCAAGCGAGTTGGCAAAGTTGGCCTGACGCAGAGTTGGCCTGATTACTAGGCCAACTCAACCAAGTACTCACCTTCAATGAGTAAGATGGTCGGTTTTGTGTTTATTCGTCATTCTGAGTTAAATTGGTGAGAACTCAATCGACTTGCCCGAGTTCTAAAACATTGATTGAGTTGACGACTTACCTCTCATCATAATATTTTTGTAAAGTAGCTGCAACTATATCCAGATGTTGATTTTTATATCACTTAAGGATTGGTTTCAGAAAGGGACTAGTCAGTTGGAGAAATATTGTTTTTTTTTTTTTTTTTTTTTTTTTTTTTTTTTTTTTTTTAAGTTTATCTAATTATGAGGATTGATTTTCAGTTGACTTTTGTTATTGCTAGAATATTTTTTAGTTGGAGTTTGGCTTTAAACTTTTGATTGAATAAAGTATATTTTAGAATTTAAGTTTTACCGAGTATCATTCTAAATTTTTTGTATTCAAATTTGGGGTGCTACAGAGATGGTGGCCTATACCTATAATAAAAAAATTCATGTAAGCTTAATGCTTATCGTATTTATATTTGAAATTATAAAACATCATGGACTTGTGTGTAATGATAAAAGCAATTAGAAACATCCTAACCATTTCGCTATTGCAACATTTATTTAATAAATTCTTGTTAAAACAAACAAAAAGACATATTCTCAAATAATGCAATATTCAAAAAAAAAAAAAAAAAAAAGACCCAATAAAGTAACTAGTTAGAGAACAAAATTTAAAAATGAAAGTAGGTACCTCCAGCTTTATTGGTAGTGGCATGAGGCTCCTCAGAAGATACGGCCAAAGCCAAACGAAAACCAAGTTAAACTCTTCATGTACATATACTTTAATTGATTTTCAAACATTAAAGTTGTTGACGCGTGAAATTGGTCGACCAAATTTTTGAAGACCAATACCTGCAAATAGCACAAAACAAAATGAGAAACTAGGAAGGGCAGAGAGGAAGAACGATACACAAAGATTTTTTATATGGTTCGACCAGAATAATGCCTACGTCCACAACTGTTTCTCTGGTGATTTTGGCAGAGTCACAATATGTTATTTCTCTAGTGTCTTTTATAATGAATTTTCAACCCTTATTTATAGAATGTGGTGATACAATTTGAGTACAATTGAAATAAGAAAGAATTTGAAATCAACTACATTTTCAAAACTATCTCCATCAAATCAGAAACAGATTCCACGATTCTCGAGATTTGATTTAGTTCAAAATAGGCAAGTTGACTTTTTTTTAGATTAGGTTGTTTCAGCTTTTTAAAAGATGCTTTGGGTGAGCTCGACGAGCTAAGGTTGCTCCACGTAGTGAGCTAAAAATGATAGGTGAGCTAAGAATCACAATATGAGCTCGTTGGACTGTAGACCACGAGCTCAGACTTAACGGTCTGAGATCTCGTGATGGCGTCTTAACTCTCGAGCCTGCTAGGCTTTTATCCGTTGGGCTGAACCATCGGGCCTTGCCAGCCCATTTTCTCATGTCGCTAAAATATGTGCAACACTAGCCCTTCAGCTCTTAGAGCGATCTGCGGACTGGGAGCTTAGAGCTTACTACTAAAAGGTGACTTATTGAGATTTGTCGTACTACCTTTTCAATTCTTGTCTTTTCTCTCTGGATGTGTGGTAACTTTCTAAGTAGTTGTATAGTTTGCATGTCTCATGCTATGCGAATTTAATGCACACATTTGTCAACTGACTGAGCATAATGACAAAATCCTATAACTCACGTTGCACCGTTAGATTGAAGACTATTATTCAACTTTTAGATCTAACGTCGGGGCCTAACACCTATATATAAATGGAGCCTCTTTACTTTCTCTTTTCACTTGTCATTTTCAGACTTCAAATGTCGCTTAGTCTCTTTATTTTCTCATCTTCATCCATCACCTTCATTCTTAATATTGCCAAAAATCAGTGTCTTTACCTTCGATCAGTCAAGTTTTGCTATATCAATAGTAAGTTTTTGCAACTTTTTTTGATTTTTGGTTTTCGTTCCTGCATGCATTGCACCTTTTACTTCTCTAGATCTGACTTAAGCAATCTTACGTTCTTGATGTTGCGTGTCTATTTAAAATTGTGACTTTTAATTTTTTGTTGATTTGATCTTGTTGGTTCACTGTTTGTGAACTGTTTTGTATTTATGGATGCTATATGTTTGAGCTGTAGGAATTTACAGGCCACTAGCTCATAAGTCATCAGCTCGTAGGCTATGCTTACCTAACTCAAGTGACCTGTAGGCTTAGCGATCTGTATGGCATTTGTGACTTGTGGACTTAGGGAAAATTCCTTGAGAATAGGAAACTTAATCTTATAGGGATAGTCTGCATGTAGCGACCTAACCGCTCCCTTTCATGTGTAGATGTCTTCAAATCATAGATGCCAACAATATAGAGTATGAGATGGTGATGCCCCTAGCTCGGATGAGCATAAAGAGCAAGTACGGGTCACACAAGAAGTGACTTGGCAAAGCGAGGAGGTCGTTGAAGGGTACGTCGCTCGTGCGGATCCTGTTCATACTCAACGGCCTTCCGATGCTGAACGAGCTATTGCTACCAAACAAGCTGCTGATGAGAGGAGAGCTCGCCATGTGTTCAAACACCACCCTACAAAAATAACATATATGGAGCTTGAGGGATGGGTATTAGAATACCGTCTTCCAAGAGATTGTCGCATTATGGCAGCTTCTTTTACTGACCATGCAATCTACCTTCCTGAGGGCTATATTGCTATCAGCCCTCATCATCTAGATGCTGGACTTAGGTTTTCAATTCCTTCATATCTCATAAATCTCTTCAACGACCTAAACCTTATCCCTTTCCAACTCACTCCAAACGCTTACACCCAAATTAATTCTCTGGCTATTCTTTATAGGAAAGACAACTTTTCTTTTCCTTTCCCAAAAATTCTAAAGTACCTACTTTCTTTCAAAGGTATTAGCAAAGGAGATCTACGGGATGACCTGTATTATACATCAGCTCGTCTCTCTAACTATAAGAACATCATGCCTTAAAGTGAGACTA
Organism: Dimocarpus longan; assembly: GCA_022984855.1. Lineage (NCBI taxonomy): Eukaryota > Viridiplantae > Streptophyta > Magnoliopsida > Sapindales > Sapindaceae > Dimocarpus > Dimocarpus longan. The sequence continues at coordinate 5,256,196 of CM041022.1, forward strand.
AAGGGAAATCCAATGTGGGTGATTACAAGACACATTGGTTCTACATCTCCAATCCCTCTCTTGTTTGCCTTAGGAACTTCAGCTTTGTTGTCTCACCAAGTAAAGATCTTCAGATCACCCCATTCCGAACTATCTATACTGCGGGCTGAGAGACTCTTGAACCAGGTTCGTGGAATATCCCCTAAGGTGGTTGGAAAAACTTAGCACTTTACCAATGGGTTGTTCATTTGGAAATCTATCTGGACATTGAACACATCCAGATGATCATAGGGGTTGCTATCTCCATTATATCAAGGAATATTGGTGACCTTGAACCTGCGAAGGAAAGGCTACATCTCGATCTCCTTGGTGAGTGAGGTCTTCTCGCTATATGGATCTCACTAGTTTAAGGTGTCAAGGTGAGCTTCGAGCTGTTGAACCCTCTGAAGAAGTTCCTCCATCTATAGGTCCTAAGGTCTGCATTCCCCCCTATGCTCATGACCTGGAGGGCGGTAATCTGATATACATCCTTAACTAACCCTTTAAGAACTGTCAGGTCAATATGACCCTGCACGTCACCGATGATTAACTTAGTCTTCATATCGAGATGTAACCCGAACTCGGTTACGAGCATCCTCTACATGGCGACTCCCATCTTGGCTCACCTTTACCCTTAAGCTTGTAGGACCTGAAAATTCATCCTCTTCATGAGCTCTACGACCTTCAGCTCTTGCACAAGAATTAGAGGAGTGGGCTGAGTTGACAGGTCACAGATTTTTTCTAATGACCCTTTTAGGAACTGTTATTCCCTCATGTTGGCGTTGGTGAGCTTGTCTGGATGCAGTAGCCTCAAGTATAGGTACATTTTATGCCTGGGCTTGTGCCAGCACCCTGATTGCATCTGCAAGCTGCTGCAGCATATTTTTCAGCGCTCATGTCGCTGATACCATACATGTAATCCCTCGATTGTATGGGCCACCGATGGTGGTTGACGAGGGGCCAGTAGAGGAATACCCACAGTGGCGCTGTTAGTGGGGACATGGGATATTCCTACAACAAGCAGAGCTACATTCCCTCTCAGCTACGTATCATGCTATTTTAGTTGTTCTGCAGTCGCTCAGAGCTTCTGGTTGTTCTTCCTCTTGCCATGGTAGTCTGAAAACCTAGAGAAATCTGCAGTTTTAGCCCTCATTCTAGCACCAAAATGTCGATGCATGAAATTGGTCGATCAAGTTCTTGAAGCCTAATACCTGCAAATAGCATAAAACAAAAGGAGAAACTAGGAAGGGTAGAAAGGAAGAACAATACACAAAGATTTTTTATGTGGTTTGACCAGAACAATGCCTACATCCATGACTGTTTATCTGATTTTAGCAGAATCACAGTATATTATTTCTCTAGTGTCTCTTATAATGAATTTTCAACCCCTACTTATCAAGTGAGATGATACAATTTGAGTACAATTGAAATAAGAAAGAATTTGAAATAAACTAAATTTCCAAAAGTATCTCCACTAAATCGGAAACATATTTCGTGATTCTCGATATTTGATTTACTTCAAAATAAGAAAGTTAACTTATTCTTAGATTAGGTTGTTTTAACTTTCTAGAAGATGCTTTGGGTGAGCTCAGTTAAACTTGCTCTAGGTAGCGAGCTGAAGATGATAGGCAAGCTAAGAACCACAGTGCGAGCTCGCTAAACCGTAGACCACGAGCTCAGACTCAACGGTCTGAGCTCTCGTGATGGCGTCTTAACTCCTGAGTCTGCTGGGCTTTTACCCGTTGGGCTGAACCATCGAGCTTTACCAGCCCATTTTCTCAGATCGCTAAAATATGCACAACAAAAGTTAACCATTAGTTTCTAGTAAGATTTCACTAAGAATTTGCACAGGCAGAATAAGCCCCTATTATCACAAAACATTCGCTTTAAAGAGGGCATATAGATAGGCAAATTTCCAGTGTGTTTATAAATTAAAGTAAATTATGGAATATTTTTCTAATGGATAAAATATACATCAGAAACACGTGCAAATATATACGGTTTACAAGTAATATAACAATGAGTAGAGTATTGTTCTTACGAGAGTTGTCCAAATTTTTTATGTTAAGTACTAAAATTAATTTTTATCCAAACTATCAAAATAATAAATTGTTCAATTGAAATAAAAATAAAAGTAACAAAAATAAAATAACAAAAAACAAATAATTAAATTAAATCACAGCCAATAGAGAATTAAGTCTAAGGTTATAATTTCACCCTATCTACAAATTCACTCAACCTATATTTCTATCATTAATAATTTATTCTCATCACGTGATTGATCGAGTATTTCTAAACCATCCAAAGTCTCTTTCAAATGGTAGAGTGGAATTACCAAAATTAATTAACCAATTATATTCCTATAACTATTAATTAACCTAAGCACATTAAGTTTCAACTACTCATTATGATCACATAAACTGCATGAGTATATTCCTATCCCATGTGATTCATGCTGTTAAGACCAAGTTCTCCATGCTTAGGAATATGCATATATATATAAATATATATATGTATCGATAAATACGTTGAATGTGATCGTATTTTTACAATATTCCACCGTTGTGAAGAATTTTTTTTATGTGATGAACTGAATAATTATGAGTCTAATTGAATGTTTATGAGGTTAATTTAATGAATTAGTAAGTGTGGAATATTTTAGAAATACTCTTGAGAGAAATAATGGTTAATTTTATTGATATTAAAATTGTTATGGAAATTTACGAATTTAATGTATTTATTTTTATGGGATAAACTTTTTTTATGAGTAATTATGAGGATTAAACGAGGTTATTAGGGAGTGTTAAGTATGAGTTAAAAATAAGTATGAACATGATTGAAAATGAATAAGTGAGATTAATAAAAATAGTGGTAAAAGAGAGGTAGACATGTAAAATTTTGATTAGAATTTTAACTGGCATAATTGAGAAAAATTGAGGGGTGTTTTGGCACTTTGTTAAGCAAGATAAATGTGTGTTCTTCTAGCTCAGATCTAAGATGTAAAACACACACAAGCAGAACCGAAATCAGACTCGACAGACAGACCTCTCCACTTGGTAATCTCAACCTCTCTCTCTCGGTAATCAAATGAAGAAGAAAGATCAATCATCTAAGGGGTTTTATCATGGTCAGTTGGAGGCTTGAAGAAGCTTGATGAGCAGTTGATTTTAGGCAAGAAAATTAGATCTGGACGTGAGGAAGACAGACCAGAAACATGAAGAGAAGTTGAAGTTGTGATGGGCTGTTGAAGAAGTTCTGCAGACCGAATGAAGAAGGAAGATTTCGGGTGAGCTAAGACAAGTAAGGGCTGAGATGGAAACAGCTAATTGAAGCCAAGAGATGTTGGAAAAGGGCATGGGTAGGCGTGAGGATGATGATGAACAGTAGGTAAGAGGAACCACTTGAACTTGTGAGTTATTTTCTTGAGTTGTGAGCAGTCAATTTCAAGTTAGTGTTGATTTTGTTGTAGTTCAAGTTGGACAAGAAGAATTGGGGGCTATGGATTGTCATGGGAGTCCTTGATAAGTGGCTGATCTCAAACACAAGTAAGTTAGGTAAGGATTAATTGGTTATGTCCCTTGAAAAGCTTAATTGGTGGAGATGGTTGTGTAGATTTTTTTTATGTGATGTGTGTGCCGTCAGTTAAGTGGAAAGAAATGGGCATGTGGTTTTATGTCTGCAGCATGTTTATGTGTGTGTGGGTTGTTTTTTGTTTTGATAATGGAGATTGATTGATTATTATACACGATGAAACTCGAATACACGTTACAACCGAAAGAAAGTCAATAGTAGAGTTGTTCGTGTGTTTTTCGACTAGAGTGAAGGGCAGCTGTATGTGAGTTGAATTTGTGTGATTTTAAGTTGATTTTAAGGTCCTAAGTATATACTTGAATGTGTCTTTGAGTGTGATTAAGCAATAGATAATAAATTACATTGCATGGAATGCATATAATACTCAAAGGTAGCCATGTGACATTATAATGTTCAAGTTGTCCCCTTTGCATTTTATTTTAATTTGGTGGTTTCAAATGTGTATTTAAATGTATTCGGACATGGAAATTTCACGGAAATGAATGGTAATGGTTATATTAATGTGACAGAGATAATGTCGCTGAATTACTTTAAGAAATGTTTAAGGATAAAAATGCCATTAAAGTTTATATTGGAATGGAGTTTTGTATAAAAGTTGGTGATTTAAATTTTAGGTGAATTGGAGGTTTTTCGAATGGAAATCGAAACGTGTAAGAGGTAAAGAGGGTTCCTCGAATTGGAAGTAAACGAACGAAAGCGAAATCGTGAGTGTAAAACTATATATAAATATATATATGTTTCGTTTAAATTTATATTTGTATATATATATATGTTTCTTTTAAATATATATTTGTATATATGTATTTTATATATGTTCATGATTTGAATACAATTGTTTTGAATATATAAATGATTTAAATTTCGATATCAGGTTTAAGGAAAATATTAACTGGTAAAGGCTCGAGAATTAAGGTTTCGACCTTAAGAAAATTTTGACGGGCAAATGTTTATGGAATTTAATAGAAATAGTTTTAGTTTTCAAATGAAATGTTGTTTATAAAAGGATTTTTAGCCGATGGTTACCCTAAACCCTTTCATGACTGAAATGACTGGATATCGGTCGAGATACTTTAAACGTGTAAAGGTTTACGAGCAAAGAAATAGGATACTAAGGGAAGGGATGGAAATTATAGGATTTGCCTTTACACGTTATAAAGTATTATGACTATTACCCTGTGCAAGGCGTGATTTTATCTGCAGCATAGTGGTTTTATGACTGGAAATGGACTGTCCACCACCGTCGCTTTTAGGTCGGTTGGTGAATTATTTCCTTGGGTTCCATTGGTTGTGATTGAAATGTTAACAATTGTTTCAAAAATGTATATTTATGATTTATATAATTGATAAATGAAATGAAATGTTCTATTTATTTATGTAAATGTTATGATTTTATTGAAAGATGTTGAAAGGTACTTAGATATTAAACTGCCCACTCACTGAACTATTTTTATCTCACTCTTCCAAATGTTTAATAAAAATTTTAGGAACCAAGACTAGGGAGCAATCTCAGCATCCTCTTGGACAGTCGTAGGTGGCCTCATTGCAGAAGACGACAACGACTTGAGAATATGTATAAAATTTTTGGGCTGTAAATATGTCATGTTTCATGATTTTGATAATTACATCATTCTTTTTGTATTGTATATATGTATATGCATATTTAAACTCTGAACTACGAGGGTTTTGATCCTCTGTAGATAATTGAGGTACGTAGGCATTTGGGAGTACCCAAACTCAAGCCCAAAATATTTCAAAAAATATTTTTGAATTGTACATAATGCATATGTTTGTTTTTTATGGATGAAAATGATTTTACTGAAAGTTTTTAAATGTTGTTGTGATTGAATTATGGTAGACCTGAGGTCCTGTAAATGGTAGTGGAGAAAATGAACAGATTTTAGAAGTGTTTATAATTTTATTTGTAGGTTTTGTAAAAATTAGGATGTTCAAAAAACAAAGGAAACTCTGTCTGTTTTTCTTTAAAATTTTTAATTGAATAAATGATTTGCTGGTTTTAATTTAAAAAAAAAAAAATCCACCACATTTTCTAGTAGATGATAAAAAAAAAAAATAGATGTTTTAATCGGGTTCGCTCCACGGATTCCTAATTTAATTATTTAAAGAAAATATTTTCGGAGTCCGTTAGAGTACCGGGAGGGCTTCCCTCGGATTCAAGAGGTTAAATCCGGGTTGGATCCTTTCAACGTGGTATTAGAGCAAAAGGTTTTGAATAATAATAAAATGATTTTGGAAAGTCTCCACTTCCTGAAATAATTTAATGTTTCTTTTCTAAATTGCATGACTCATTCATATAGTTTGAAATCGTATATGTTTCACATGATAATGAATAAGTTTTATTTAACAGAAATACGTCGTCAAGGTCGACCTCCCATTAGGAGAGCTCCTGTTCGAGAGCCCACACCAGTGGAGGAATGCATAGAATAGTCCTCACATGTTCCTCCACCTCCAGTTCTTCCTAAACCATCCCAAGCAGGACCTCCAGTGCCTCCAGAGATGGCGGGAGGAAATATATCTATAGAACAAATGGCACAGATTTTAGCAGCCGCCCTTCTGCAGCCTCGTGAATCGAAAGTGTCAATTAAGAAGGCACGAAAATTAGGGGCAAGAAATTTTGATGGTACACAAAGATCCAGAAAAAGCGTTGTCATGGTTAGAGGGAAATCAACGTGTCTTTCAGGTGATGGATTGTACAGATGAGCAAATGGTGACTTTTTCCACCTTCTTACTTAGAGATAGAGCAATAGATTGGTGGAAGGTAATACAGAGGAGATTCCCCGAGGGAGTGTCATGAAACCAATTTAAGGAAGAATTCAATAATAAATTCTTTCCAGCCAGTTACAAAGATGCAAAGATTGAAGAATTTTTCAGGTTAAAGCAAGGAACATTCTCAGTGGCGGATTATGAGCGAAAATTTTCAGAGTTGGTGAGACATGTTCCCTTGTTTTCAGAGGATGCGGTACAGAAAAGTAAGAGGTTTGCTATGGGCTTAATTCCTGAAATTAGAAGTATTGTAGCATCGATTGCACATACACACTATGGTCCATTGGTTGAAGCCACAGTCAGGGTAGAAAGGAATCTGGGATTGAAGTTCCAAGCTAGTACCTACACTCAAGGACAAAAACGTAGTGGGTCAACTTGGGTTCAGGGAGGCTCTAGTAAACAGACAAAGAGATGAGGTAAATCACAGTGGACGAGTGGCAGTAGGCCTAGTCAAGGGGCGCAATCAAGTCAGAGCTCCTCGAAATCATCAACTAGCAGCACAAAGGGTTTGAAACCAGAATGTACTCAGTGTGGAAAGAGGCACTTAGGAGACTACAGATTTGGTACAGACATGTGTTTTAAATGTGGGCAGTCTAGACATTTTGCTAAAGAGTGTCCACAGTTAGTTTCGGGTAGTGAATCAGGTGCAGGATTAGTAGAACAGAGGCCTTTTAGCTTTGGTCGGGGCCAAGATCAGAGAGGTACACCGACTAGAGGCCCTGTACTCCCCAACAAACCCAGTGTACCTACAGGTAAAGGTCAATCATTCAGAGGACAGATAGGTAGACCTCTGACTCAGGCTAGAGTATTTATGGTTACTCAGCAGAAGGCAGATACCGCTCCAGAGGTTGTGATAGGTACAATTACAATCTTTGATCGAAATGCTTATATGTTAATTGATCCAGGGGCTACGCACTACTTTATTTCCAAGAATTTTGCTATAAATACAAGTGCAGAATCTCAGCCCCTAGGTTGTAGTATGGCAGTATCTTTTCTTACTAGGGATTTAGTGATTGTTGATAGAGTTTATCTGGGTAGTATAGTTATTATTGAGGATAGAGAGTTCTTGGCAAATTTAGTTGTATTGGACATCCAAGACTTTGATGTGATATTAGGGATGGACTGGTTGTTGAGACATCATGCCACTTAGACTGCTTTCGAAAAAAAGTCAGTTTTGGTAAAATAGGGGAGTCAGAGGTAATCTTTCGTGGGGTACAAAAAATAATTCCCACCAGCATGGTGTTAGTTATTACAGTTAGAAAAATGCTTTGAAAGTTATGCCAAAGATATCTCGTTTATGCAATAGAGGAGAGGGGCTCTGAAATGAGATTGGAAGATATTTCGGTGGTTCGAGAATTTTTAGATGTGTTTCCAGATGACCTTCCGGGATTACCTCTAGATAGAGAAATTGAATTTCGAATAGAATTAGCCCTAGGGACTGAACCAATTTCTAAAGCACATTATCGAATGACTCTTTCAGAGTTGAAAGAGTTAAAAGCACAGATGGAAGAATTACTAAGTAAGGGGTTTGTCAAGCCAAGTACTTCTCTATGGGGAGCACCGGTTTTATTTATGAAAAAGAAAGATGGAAGCATGCGATTATGTATTGATTACAGAGAATTGAATAAGGTAACAATACGTAATCAATATCCGCTTCCGAGGATTGATGATCTCTTTGACCAGCTGCAGGGAGCTAGAGTATTCTTTAAGATCGATCTGTGATCAGGCTATCATCAGCTAAAAATTTATGCAGAGGATGTTCCCAAAACTGCTTTTAGGACACAGTATGGACATTATGAGTTCATAGTCATGTCATTTGGACTCACTAATGCCCCAATCGCTTTCATGGATCTTATGAATAGGGTTTTCAAACCTTATTTAGATCAGTTTGTAATTGTGTTCATTGATGATATACTGATCTATTCTGGCAGTAAGGAAGAACATGCAGGACACTTGAGGACAGTTTTACAGACATTATAGGAACAAAAGTTGTATGCCAAACTCAATAAATGTTAGTTTTAGCTGGATAGTGTCGCTTTTCTGGGACACGTGGTTTCTGCAGAAGGGGTCTCCGTGGATCCACAAAAAGTAGAGGCTATAGTGAATTGGAGACCGCCTATTAATATGACTGAAATAAGGAGTTTTCTGGGTTTGGTAAGGTATTTTCGAAAATTTGTTGAGGGTTTTCGAAAATAGCCGCTCCATTAACTAAACTGACACAGAAAGAGGAAAAGTTTGTATGGTCAAAAACGTGCCAACAGAGTTTTGATGAATTGAAAAGGAGATTGACCTCAGCTCCTGTGCTTACACTTCCGTCAGGAAAAGATGGATTCTCAGTATATTGTGATGCTTCTAGGCAGGACTTAGGTTGTGTGTTGATGCAAAATAAAAAGGTGATAGCATATACTTCCAGGCAATTGAAAAGCATGAACATAACTATCCTACACATGATCTAGAATTGACAGCTGTAGTTTTTGCCTTACGGATATGGAGACATTATCTGTATGGAGTGCCCTGTAGAATTTTCATGGATCATAAGAGCCTGCAGTACCTATTTACACAGAAGGAATTGAATATGAGGCAGCGAAGATGGATTGAGCTCATTAAGGATTATGAGTGTACCATTGAGTACCATCCAGGAAAAGTTAATGTAGTAGCAGATGCTCTTAGTCAAAAGACTATGGGTTCAATAGCTCATCTCAAGACCACGTATCTCCCACTTCTAGTAGAATTAAGGTCTTTAGGTGTGAGACTAAAGCTGACAGAAACAGGAGCACTACTAGCTGCATTTCATGTTCATCCCATTTTGGTAGATCGGGTCAGAAAGTTACAGACTCAGGATTATGGTTAGTAAAACAAAAAGGAGAAGTGGAGTCTGGAAAGAGAACGGATTATTCAGTTAAGGATAGTGGTACAGTGGTATTGGGATAGAGATTATGTGTATCGAATGTTCCTGAATTGAAAAGAGAAATTATGGAAGAGGCTCACTCTTCTGCTTATGCAATGCATCCGGGTAGCATTAAAATGTATCGTACCCTGAAAGAACATTATTGGTGGAAGGGTATAAAGAAAGAAATAACAGATTTTGTTTCCAAATGCCTCACATGTCAGTAGGTAAAGATTGAACACCAGAAGCCTGTAGAACTCTTGTAACCTCTTTCGATACCTGAATGGAAATGGGAGAGGATTACAATGGATTTTGTGGTAGGACTTCCGTGTAGCCAGAGTTGCCATGACGCGATATGGGTTATTGTTGATAGACTGATGAAATCAGCCCATTTCTTACCTATCAAGAATACTTATTCTATGGATAAGTTGGCCCAAATATATATGAATGAGATTATACGGCTTCATGGTACGTCGGTATCAATTGTATCAGACAGGGATCCAAGGATTACTTCCCGATTTTGGCCTAACTTACAGCGAACTTTAGGCACCAGGTTGAATTTTAGTACCGCTTTCCATCCGCAGACAAATGGTCAATCTGAACAGACTATTCAAACACTAGAGGACATGCTTAGAGCCTATGTTATGGATTTTAAAGGAAGCTAGGATACTCATCTACCTTTAGTGGAGTTTGCATACAATAATAGCTATCAGTCTAATATTGGAATGGCTCCATATGAAGCTCTGTATGGACGAAAATGTAGAACTCCAATTTGTTGGGACAAGGTAGGCAAGAGAAAATTAATTGGTCTAGAGATTGTCCAACTTACGTCAGAAAAAGTTAAAGTTATCAGGGACATACTGAAGATAGCAAATGACAGACAGAAAAGTTATGCGGATAGTCGAAGGAGAGACTTAGAGTTTCAAGTAGGGGACAGAGTATTCTTGAGGATATCACCCCGGAAGAGGGTGTTGAGGTTTGGAAAAAGAGGAAAATTAAGTCCCAGGTACATTGGACCCTATGAAATTATAGAAAGAATTGGAGAAGTGGCGTACAGATTAAAGCTACTCGAGGAATTGGCTAAGATTCACGATGTTTTTCACGTTTCCATGCTTCGTAAATACATTCCAGAATCTTCGCATATTTTAATGGATCAATCGATAGCATTGAAAGAGAACTTGACTTACGAGGAGACACCGGTTCAGATCTTAGACAGAAAAGAGCAAGTTCTCTGCAATAAAAGAATTCCCTTGGTTAAGGTGTTATGGATGAACCACGGAGTTGAAGAAGCTACATGGGAATGGGAAGACCAAATGCAGACTCAGTATCCACACTGTTTACTTAAGGTATGCATATTTAAATTTCGAGGACAAAATTTATTTTAAGGAGGGGAAAAATTGTTAAGACCAAGTTCTCCATGCTTAGGAATATGCATATATATATATATATATATATACGTATCGATAAATACGTTGAATGTGATCGTACTTTTAAAATATTCCACCGTTGTGAGGAATTGTTTTTTATATGATGCAAGTGAATAATTATGAGTCTAATTGAATGTTTATGAGGTTAATTTGATGAATTTGTAAGTGTGGAATATTTTAGAAATACTCTTAAGAGAAATAATGATTAATTTTATTGATATTAAAATTGTTATGGAAATTTACGGATTTGACGTATTTATTTTTATGGGATAAACTTTTTTTATGAGTAATATAAGTTTATGAGGATTAAACGAGGTTATTAGGGAGTGTTAAGTATAAGTTAAAAATGAGTATGGACATGATTGAAAATGGATAAGTATGATTGAAAACGGATAAATGAGATTAATAAAATTAGTGGTAAAAGAGTGGTAGACATGTAAAATTTATCAGAATTTTAGCTGACATAATTGAGAAAAATTGAGGGGTGTTTTGGCACTTTGTTAAGCAAGATAAATGTGTGTTCTTCTAGCTCAGATCTGAGATGTAAAACATATACAAGTAGAACCGAAATCAGACTCGACAGACAGACCTCTCCACTCAACCTCTCCACTCGACAATCTCAACCTCTCTCTCTCGACAATCAAGTGAAGAAGGAAGATCAATCATCTAAGGGGTTTTATCATGGTCAGTTAGAGGTTTGAAGAAGCTTGATGAGCAGCTGATTTTAGACAAGAAAATCAGACCTGGACATGAGGAAGACAGACCAGAAACGTGAAGAGAAGCCGAAGTTGTGATGGGCTGTTGAAGAAGTTCTGCAGACCAAGTGAAGAAGGAAGATTTCGAGTGAGCTGAGACAAGTAAAGGCTGAGATGGAAGTAGCTAGATGATGCTAAGAGATTGTAGAAAAGGGTAGGGGTAGGCGTGAGGATGATGATGAAGAGTAGGTAAGAGGAACCACTTAAACTTGTGAGTTGTTTTCTTGAGTTGTGAGCTGTCAATTTCAAGTTAGTTTTGATTTTGTTGTGGTTCAAGTTGGAAAAGAAGAATTGGAGGCTATGGACTGTCGTGGGAGTCCTTGATAATTGGCTGATCTGAAACACAAGTAAGTTAGGTTAGGATTAATTGGTTATGTCTCTTGAAAAGCTTAATTGGAGGAGACGGTTATGTAGATTTTTTTTATGTGATATGTGTAGGAGTCCTTGATAAGTGGCTGATCTCAAACACAAGTAAGTTAGGTTAGGATTAATTGGTTATGTCTCTTGAAAAGCTTAATTGGAGGAGATGGTTGTGTAGATTTTTTTTATGTGATGTGTGTGCCGTAAATTAAGTGGAAAGAAATAAGCATGTAGTTTTATGTCTGCAGCATGTTTATATGTGTGTGGGTTGTGTTTTGTTTTGATAATGGAGATTGATTGATTATTATACACGATGAAACTCGAATACGCATTAAAACCGAAAGAAAATCAAGAGTAGAGTTGTTTGTGTGTTTTTCGACTAGAGTGAAGAGTAGCTGTATGTGAGTTGAATTTGTGTGATTTTAAGTTGATTTTAAGGTCCTAAGTATGTACTTGAATGTGTATTTGAGTGTGATTAAGCAATAGATAATAAATTACATTGCATGGAATGCGTATAATACTCAAAGGTAGCCATATGACATTATAATGTACAAGATGTCACCTTTGTATTTTATTTTAATTTGGTGGTTTCAAGTGTGTATTTAAATGTATTCGGACATGAAAACTTCACGGAAATAAATGGTAATGGTTATATTAAAATAAAGACACGTAACGGAGATAATGTCGCTTCATTAGTTTAAGAAATGTTTAAGGATAAAAATGCCATTAAAGTTTATATTGGAATGGAGTTTTGTATAAAAGTTGGTGATTTAAATTTTAGGTGAATTGGAGGTTTTTCAAACAGAAACCGAGACGTGTAAGAGGTGAAGAGGGTTCCTCGAATTGGAAGTTAACGAACGGAAGCAAAATCGTGAGTGTAAAACTATATATAAATATATATATGTTTCGTTTAAATATATATTTGTATATATATATGTTTCTTTTAAATATATATTTGTATATATGTATTTTATATATGTTCATGATTTGAATACAATTGCTTTGAATATATAAATGTTTTAAATTTCGATATCAGGTTTAAGGAAAATATTAAATGATAAAGGCTCGAGAATTACGGTTTCGACCTTAAGAAAATTTTGATGGGCAAATGTTTATGGAATTTAATAGAAATAGTTTTATTTTTCAAATGAAATATTGTTTATAAAAAGATTTTTAGCTGATGGTTACCCTAAACCCTATCATGACTGAAATGACTGGATATCGGCCGAGATACTTTAAATGTGTAAAGGTTTACGGGCAAAGAAATAGGTTACTAAGGGAAAGGATGGAAATTATAGGATTTGCCTTTACACGTTATAAAGTATTATGACTGTTACCCTGTGCAAGGCGTGATTTTATCTGCAGCGTAGTTGTTTTATGACTGGAAATGGACTGTCCACCACCGTCGCTTTTAGGTCGGTTGGTGAATTATTTCCTTGGGTTCTATTGGTTGTGATTGAAATGTTAACAATTGTTTCAAAAATGTATATTTATGATTTATATAATTGATAAATGAAATGAAATGTTCTATTTATTTATGTAAATGTTATGATTTTATTGAAAGATGTTGAAAGGTACTTTGATATTAAACTGCACACTCACTGAACTATTTTTACCTCACTCTTCCAAATGTTTAATAAATATTTGGGGAACCAAGACTAGGGAGCAATCTCAGCATCCTCTTGGACAGTCGTAGGTGGCCTCATTGCAGAAGACGACGACGACTTGAGAATATGTATAAAATTTTTGGGCTGTAAATATGTCATGTTTCATGATTTTGATAATTACATCATTCTTTTTGTATTGTATATATGTATATGCATATTTAAACTTTGAACTACGAGGGCTTTGATCCTCTGTAGATAATCGAGGTACGTAAGCATTTGGGAGTACCCAAACTCAAGCCCAAAATATTTCAAAAAATATTTTTGAATTGTATATAATGCATATGTTTGTTTTTTATGGATGAAAATGATTTTACTGAAAGTTTTTAAATGTTGTTGTGGTTGAATTATGGTGGACCTGAGGTCCAGTAAATGGTAGTGGAGAAAATGAACAGATTTTAGAAGTGTTTATAATTTTATTTGTAGGTTTTGTAAAAATTAGGATGTTCGAAAAATGGAGGAAATATGTACGTTTTTCTATAAAATTTTTAATTGAATAAATGGTTTGCTGGTTTTAATTGAAAAAAAAAAAAAAAATTCCACCACATTTTCTAGTAGATGATAAAAAAAATAGATGTTTTAATCGGGTTCGTTGCACGGATTCCTAATTTAATTGTTTAAGGAAAAGGTTTTCGGAGTCCGTTGGAATGCCGGGAGGGCTTCCCACGGATTCAAAAGGTTAAGTCCGAGTTGGGTCCCTTCACATGCTATCCTAGTTTTGGTCCAAATCCTAAACCCTATCATGATTGAAATGACTGGATATCGACCGAGATACTTTAAATGTGTAAAGGTTTACGGGCAAAGAAATAAGTTACTAAGGGAATAGATAGAAATTATAGGATTTGTCTTTACACGTTATAAGGTATTATGACTATTACCCTGCACAAGGCATGATTTTATCCGCAGCATAGTGGTTTTATAACTGAAAATAGACTGTCCCACCACCGTCGCTTTTAGGTCGTTGGTGAATTATTTCCTTGGGTTCCATTTGTAAACCCCTATATTCGATTTTATGTTTCATAACCTTAGAAACTAAGTTATCGAATAAAAAATGACAAAATGGTCATTTAGTAAAATATATATATATATATATTATAAATGGATGGCAAGATTGTAAAACTTTAGTTTAGTAAGTTAATAATTCAATTATATGAAAAAAAAAATGAGACAAATGATCATTGATTTTTATTAGTAAATAACATAACTAAGGGCAATTTTGTAAATCCAACAAATCAATAGAGGATATGGTGGTCATTTAGCAAAAAGGTGGCCATATAATACACCACTTAGTCACTTTTTCATTCAAAATGAAGAAGTAGGCGTGAGAAACAAAAAATAGAAGAGAGAGTTGAGAGGGAGAGCATGAGATGGAAGGAAATTAGAGGGGGAGAAGAACAAGTGATATTTTCAACCAATTTTCAAGCTTCCAAGCAATTGTTCTAGTTGATCCCAAGCCAAAACATCAAACCCTAAGCATAGATAAGGTAAGATCTCATCTTCTCCATAGACTTTAATGTGGAGGAAATGTGTAAAAGCATGATGTTGGGTTTGTATGATATGATGATGGATTAGTTTGTTTACTTGATGTGTTATTGGTGAGATTTTGATGTAAAACAATGTTATAGTTATAAGTTGTTAAAAAGGGAACTTGAATGATGTAAAAATGGTAGGTTAGGGTTATAGGAGAAACCCTAACTTGTGATTTAAATTGTTAGAAAAGCAAAAGTAGTTGTAGATTAAGTGTTTGATGAAAAACTTATGAGAGATAGTTTTGTAAAAACTTGAAAGTTTTACTCTAGAATGAGTGTGTGGGTGTGTTATGGCTGTGAAGATCAGTGGAAAACCTTTGAGATTAGATGGTTTTGAACCCAAATTTTACCATAAATAAGATTAGGAAGATAAGTAGAAAAGATAGAAGTTCAATGGAAGTGGTTTTGAGCATATTAGAAATCCCGAGCTTAATGAAGGGTCAGTAGAGACCTGACTTGTTTTAGCTTATTTGGGGTTGTTCTACACCTCAAAACATGCCTCGGGAACATAGAAAACCATAGGAATTGGAACGGAATCATTCCGATAAAAATTGGCGAAGTTATGGTCAAAATAGTGCGCGTAGAAAGTGTCATAGAGTAAAAGTGGAATCCCGAGCTCAAACCATGAGCTAGAGAAAACCTGATCAAGTCTGACATGTATGGGGGTGTTCTACACCTCAAATGATGCCTAGGAATGATATAAAACCATAGAAATTGGAATGGGATCAATCCGATAAAAATTGACGAAGTTATAGCCAAAATAGTGGGCGTAGGAAACCGAGATGTGTAATAGCGATGCAAATGCATTCGTTGATGTCCAAAATACATGTATCAGGTCATAATTAGGTAAAAGAACCTTAGATACGAAAGAAAAATCATCGTCGCTTGTCCGATGTAAAAGCTCGCTTTGAAAAGTGCCCAAAATGGGGCGTTTTGCCTAGATTGACATAGCAAACGATGGAGTTTCTCGATGAAACTTTACGGGCGACTTAGTTATGCGTTAAGGAGACGATAGAAAAAGGAACGGAGGTGAAACCATGGCTGGTTTCAATTCTGTTTTTCGTTGTCAACCGTATAGTTAAAAAGTTGACTTTTTGTTTTAAGCTTCCGGAGACCAAACGAAACATAGGGGGATGATCCTAGGGGTCTAGAAATAAGACTTTTACAAAGAAACCAAATTTTGAGAGCCTCGGTCGAGTCAAAAATCGAGTTGGGAAACTGTGGTGTAGTGAGTTTTCAATGTATTGGAAACTCTATTTTTATTAGTTTTAGCTAAAAAAGTGAGTAAGTTATAACGAGACTATGATGTGTAGGTGACGAGCACGCGGACGAGACGCGAGAGGCTCTTTGAGGCATTGAGAGCGTTGGGATCGAGGTAAGTGTCCTTCACTTCACTTACATCTAGTTTATTTCCATTTATATGGCAATGATAAAATATATTGTTTTAAAGAGTTTTGCAAAATGGTTTTCCAAAATCATAAGTTTTATGTTGAGTAATGAGTTATGCCTAGAATCTAGAAATGAGATTCGAAGGCGAAAGTAAGTTGCAAAAAGGTTTAAAAGTAAAGCAAAGTAAAGTTGAATTTAGACCCATGTGCATTTTGTGATACGATGTAGAAAAATTCCGTATCTAATTGCAAGTGATGAGTAAATTGCACTACAATATGCGATGTAGAAAATTTCGCATGTAGTTGCGTAAAGTATAAGCTATTGGCACTACAACGGCGATGTAGAAAAATTCCGCGTTGTGGTTACTTAGAGTTGAGAAAGTTCGCCCTACGTCGCGATGTAGCAAATTCCGTGCGTAGTGGCTTTGCACATGGTTGTCTTATGAGAAATGGTTTTCAAAAGAAAAAAAATAAAATCGATTATTTTCTAAGTAATGTCTATGCGGAGTTATACCTTTATATATATATTGCCTAACCTCTCTTTGTTTTGTGTAGCTTGTATACTTTAGTAGACGTTGGCACGGACGCTCTTGCATCAAAGACATTATTTTAATTAACTTTAGGTGGGGAAAATAATGAGACGAACTATATGGATGTTAATGTATTTTGACATTGTGTACATGTCTATATATTGAATCAAATAACTACGTGTTGACATGAGATATTTGACGGATTATAAATCATATTTTGATATGTATATATAAATGAACCATTACACTTGATATGCACATATTGCACAAGGCACATATTTCATATAAGTATGAGTTGTTATATGTCAATTACATATGTGAATTATGTTTGTAAAAGAATTGCATGTTTGTGAAATGAATAAAAAAATGCATGTTTGAGATTGAAAGAAGTTGGACAGTGATCAAAATAGTTCGAAGTGTATTTCTTATGCAAGTTGATTTTGGAAATGTTAAACTTACAGTCGTTATGCTGTCCGATTTTTATAAAATTAGTTTTCAATCAAACGTGAAAAATTCACACCGTTTCAACTATATTAAGAGAAAATAAAAATTTTTAAGCCTAAAACGAGTAAACCGGTTAAGTAAAGTAAAGGGGTTCGTTTCTCGGATTTCTCCAATCCGACAAGTCGGGTTCGGGGAGTCCGTTGAAGTGTCTGGCAGGATCCTCTAGACAAGAGCTTAGATAAGGTCTGGGAAGGGTCCTGTCACCATTGGTTGTGATTGAAATGTTAACAATTGTTTCAAAAATGTATATTTATGATTTATATAATTGATAAATGAAATGAAATGTTCTATTTGTTTATGTAAATGTTATGATTTTACTGAAAGATGTTGAAAGGTACTTTGATATTAAACTGTACACTCACTGAGCTATTTTTAGCTCACTCTTCTAAATGTTTAATAAAATTTTCAAGAATTGAGACTAGGGAGTAGTCTTAGCATCCTCCTAGGCAATCGTAGATAGCATCCTTGCAGACAATGACGACTTGAGAATATGTATAAAATTTTTAGACTGTAAATATGTCATGTTTCATGGTTTTGATAATTACATCATTTTTTTTTTGTATTGTATATATGTATATACATATTTAAACTCTGAACTACGAGGACTTTGATCCTCTGTAGATAATTAAGGTACGTAGGCGTTTAGGAGTACCCAAACTCAAGCCAAAAATATTTCAGAAAATATTTTTGAATTGTACATAATGTATATGTTTTTTTTTTTTTTTTTTTCATGGATGAAAATGATTTTACTGAAAGTTTTTAAATGTTATTGTGGTTGAATTATAGTGGACTTGAGGTCCTATAAATGGTAGTGGGGAAAAAGAATAGATTTTAAAAGTGTTTATAATTTTATTTGCAGGTTTTGTAAAAATTAGGATATTTGAAAAACAGAGGAAACTCTGTTCGTTTTTCTACAAAATTTTAATTGAATAAATGGTTTGCTGGTTTTAATTGAAAAAAAAAAAAATTTCCCACCACATTTCCAGTAGATGATAAAAAAAATAAATATTTTAATCGGGTTCACTCCACGGATTCTTAATTTAATTATTTAAAGAAAAGGTTTTCGGAGTCAGTTGGAATGCAAGGAGAGCTTCCCTCGGATTCAAGAGGTTAAGTCCGGGTTGGGCCCCTTCACATGCTATCCTAGTTTTGGTCCAAATCCTAAATACATTTTCTAAATGTAATCAAGATTAGTGAATCTCTTAAATTGATGATCAATTAATCTAAGAGCATTAAGCATAAAATAGAGTAAAGTAGAATAATGAGAAATTAATTACAAAAAATATTATATAGATGAGTTTATAGATTTAGGGCTACATTATAACCCTATATCATAGATCTAGTTCACCATCAATTCACAAATTAAATCATCGAAATAAAAATCAATCAACATATTTAAATTAATGAAAGCAGAGAGTAAAGAAAATCTTATTGAATAGGCGTGATTCCCTTGTTCCCAAAGCCGGATTCGTCTCTCCAACTGACTCACAATACTTTGTCACCCTCGCTGCGTGAATGCTCTCCAAAAGCTGCGACAATAGGCTAAGAATGGGTTCAAATGGGCTGTTTAAAATCTGTAAAGCTAACAGCATGCAGCCCCTTTGAAACCACAAAACCTTTTTCAACTCTCTCCCTCTTTGGCCAGCAACTCTTTCTCTTCTTTGCTGTCTTGGATGTGTCTTTGTTACTTTGAATAGCTCTATTTTATATAGGAGTTGGGACAAGGTCAGCCAAGCGAAATTTCCAAAACAAACATGGAAAATTTTCATACTTGACAGCCATGAATTCTTCCCTATGAAGGCACAAATTCTTCTCCAGTTTGATTGTTCATCATGGCTTCATCTCAGCCCCTAGATTGCCTTGTTGAACATGATCTCTTCTCCAGCACTACGTCAGTCACAACCTTTAGTCGCGGGCTTCACCTCGTCACCCATGCTTGCGACTTAGTTGTTTGTTGAATGGCAAGGACTGGTCGCTGGCGTCTCTTCTCGTTCATAGCTTGCGTAATCCTCAGTTGCAACCCACAACCTCCACTTAGTCTTGAACACACAAAGACCTCATACTGCTGTATGGGTGGTGCAGGGTACTATTGGATCTTTAATCCAATGTTGGGCGTATATGTAAATAATTATGTATTGCAGGCTCTCAAATGAAATTGAGCCTAATTGAAAGTGATCTATTAGGCTTTGGGTAATTTTGGGCTTTAATGTATCTTATAGGGTGTGGGCCTTTAATGTATAGAGACTTAAGGGGTAATTTCTGTTTTTATGATGAGCTGATGGGTAAATTCCTAATGCACTAATTACAATAGGTCACGTGCAAGTATACACGGTCACAATGTAATATAATGGCAAATCAAGGTCGTTCCCACAGGTACAATTGCTAAATTTTATATATCAATTACCAAAATTGATTGAGACAATTTTATTCAAACTATCAAAACTAAAATAGAGGTGAATAAAAATATAGTAAAACGAAATTAAAAATTAAAAATTAAATAAACAACCAAATTAAATAATGGAACTAACAACAGATTTATAGATCTAAGGCACAATTTCATCTTTTTATTTCATCAACCTATTCTCATTTTATTCTCACAAAAGTAATGACTTTTATATTGTAATTAATCGGATAAAGTTCTAAATCAATTACCAGCCTCTTTCGATCAGTCAAGTAATATTATCCAGAATAATTAATCTATTATATGTCTATATAGATTAAATTAATCTGAACTCATTAAGTTTCAATTATCCACATATGATTATACAATCCTATAGATATATGTCTATCCTATACAGATTATGCTATTCTATCGTTGTCTAACACATGATACCTTTGTCAAGCGCATCATAGTCACCAGATCTGTCAATTAACAGGCTTTATTTGATTGACAGCATTAATATCCAATAGAATAGAATACAAATATAAAAGAAAACAATCATCCATTAATCCAAAAAACTCATTGAATAGGTGATGAAATAAATCGGCTACATTGTAGCCTTAGAAATTAAAATTAGTTCGACATGAAGATGAATAACACAGTACAATAAATTAAAGTGAAAATAAACGACATTAAAACAATCAACCAAAAAGATGGAATAGTCACTGTGTTATTTTCTGAGAGATTTCTTCTTCTGAAGGTTGAAAAAAATGACTCTGGATTTGGAGCACACCCACTTCTGACGATGTTGAAATTGCCTTGAGACTCCACTCCTGTGCAACCCTCTCCGCTGTCGTCCAAACGAGAGACTACAGAGACTTCTCAAAGAAAACTCCACTCAGCCGACACTCAAAAGACCCCTCCTGCTGTCGTTCCGAAAGAAAACAATCAAAGAAAAAAAACCCTAAACTTTTCTCTCTGCCGACCTCCTCGTCTGTTGCTCAACAATATCAATTTATATGAGAAGGGCAATGTTTTGAATGCATCAGTTGACTTCCCTTTTCATTCTTGATTCTCTGTCAATTGCCAATGCAAGTTTCCTTCAAAAAATCCTCCAAATTGCTCTCTATCAATACAATATACAGGCCGCCCGAATCACTGCTTTGACTGCTTACCAAATTAATTAAAAAATTCTCCACAAGACCGCTTGAATTTCCTTCAAAACTTTGATCCATTGCCTAAATTATCTTCGACGAATCAACTGAGACATTCTTGATGATTTTCCACACGTGAAATATGAAAGAAAATTTTGCAACGCACGTTTGGATCGCTTCACGTTGGCCTGCACGTCGTTTACGCGCAAAACGCGAAACAACACTGGACGCAGCCCATAGCCGTAGGCCACAGGCCTGCGTATGCTTCCGGCGGCTAGCTGCTGGTATGGGCTGCTGGAAATCAGCCAGCAGCTATGGCCTGTAGGTAAAATTACGAAAAGGCCCCTTAAGTTTTGAAAATTATACTTTTGCCCTTGAACTTTGAAAAATTATATTTTTACCCCAAAAATTTATAAAATTTACAGTTCAATCCCTACATTCAATTTTCTGCACAAAACACTCAGAAAATATTAGAACACCCCTATTTTACTCGGGTTTTCATCACAAGAGTATAGGTTAAGAATATAAAATCGTGCATAATTTTAGCCCGATTATGAGCTAAAATAGAAATACCAAAAAGGGATAATAAAACATTTATATATGGTGGTCATGGTCTCCAGATTACACGTACATTCTAATTCTTTCTGACATCCCATCATCAGAGAGAGTAAAAGAGAGAAAACTAAAAGGTTCTCTTAGATTCGTGTTAATCTGAAAGACTAAACCTCGTGGCTCTATAAATCGATTGATTAATATGGATTCAGGTACGCTTTTGCACTTTTATTTATTGGTTTTTGATGATTCAACATGAACGTTTCTATTGTTTAAGTGATGGTTTTCATCAAAGGTATATTTTCTAACAAGTGGTATCAGAGTTTCTTCATGCTACATCATTAAGAAAAAATTAGGATTAAATTTGGATCAATGATTATTATTATTATTATTTTTTAGGTGTTTTTTCAGTTAAATAATTATTGTTATTATTATTCTGGTATGAATAAATTTGGATTGACATTATTAAGTTGAATCTATATAGTTTATGGTTGATTATGATTTGTGAAAGAGCCATTCTTGGCCATGGAATGAAAAAAAAACAAAAAACAAAAAAAGGCAGCAATTAAGAAAAACGAAGAAGGCGGCTGCTGTGTGTGTTTATTTTTTTTTAACCTAGGAACCCTATTCTTTTTTTTTTTTTTTTTCTGGGTGTTTTATTAAGAAGCCCAACAGGGCCTCTGTGAATAGTATCAGGCTGCGGGCCTCTGTGAACAGTATCGGACTGCAACAACACTTAAAATAATAATAATAATAATTAAGTGATGCGGGTCAGGGATTAGTCTAGGATCCAGGTTAGGTTGACCTAACCCGGTCCAGTCCTGACCCGATCAAGGTCAACAGTCAAGGTTAACGGTCAATAGTCAATAGTTGACTTTGACCATTGACTGTTGACTTTTAGGTTTTTTTTTTTTAATTATTTTATTTATTTATTTAAATAAAATTTTTGGTGCAATTTTAAATTCAAATATTGGTGTATTTATATATATTTTGAAGTAAATTAATTGAAATAAAATGTCGCCAAAGGGACCTCTTTTGTTGAAATTAATTTTATTTTGAAATATAGATAGATGTGTGTATGTAACTTATGTGAATATTAATCGACCCAAAGGAAGATCAATAATTAACAGAATTGCATGTGCACCTATAGTAATAAACGTGTGATGATTATTTGGTTTTACATGTGAATAATAAATCGGTCCAAAGGAAGATTTATTATTTGATATGTTTTTCTATTGTCAGTGTTTGATTATTACGTCAAGATATCACTTACAAGTTAATATTTTTGTTTAAAGATAAAATATTAATGGAGTGTCCGGTATTTTGAGATGGGGTTTGCCTTTATTTGAATTTATTTTGTTTTTAGACTTATATGACCTTGTTTCTTGTTTGTTTGTTCTCTGTTCAGCTATGACTCCTACTAATATTATTGCCAACATCAATTCTATTCTTTTGTTAAATGGCTCTAACTTCAAATCATGGAAAGAGAACCTCTTAATAGTTCTTGGAGTCATGGATCTCGACCTTGCGTTAAAGGCCGATTCTCTTAAACCTCTTACAGATGAGAGTACCTCTGATGACAAGAGGGATATGGAAAGGTGGAAGAAATCAAATCGCATGTGTATGATGATCATGAGGAAATCCATTCCAGAAGCATTTAGAGGCACAATGTCTGAAAAAATTACTACAGCTAAAGAGTTCCTTGAGGATATTGAAAAGAGGTTTGTTAAGAATGAAAAGGTTGAGATAGGTACACTCTTGACAAGTCTAATTTCAATGAGATATAAGGGTAAAAACAATATTATGGAGTACGTCCTGGAGATGTCTCATCTTACTTCAAAGTTGAAAGTACTTAAGCTTGAACTTTCTGAGGGCTTGTTAGTGCATCTGGTTTTGATATCTCTTCCGACACAGTTTAGTCAGTTTAAGGTGAGTTATAACTGTCGGAAAGATACTTGGTCTCTGAATAAGCTCATCTCACACTGTGTTCAGGAAGAGGAAAGACTTAAGCAAAATAAGACAAAAAGTGCTCACCTAACCTTAACCTCTAAGGACAAGGATAAGGGAAAGAAAAGGAAGAAGGATAAGGAAGTTGCAAATATGGCACCTCAAAAGAAACAACAAAAGAAATCGAATGAATCGGGAGGTTCTGGTTGTTTCTTCTATAGAGCTGAAGGACATCAAAAGAAGCATTGCACCAACTATCACGCATGGCGTGCTAAGAAAGATATGCTTTTTAATTTGGTTTGTTCTGAGGTTAATTTAACTTCGGTACCTAAACACACGTGATGGATAGATTCTGGTGCAACAACTCACATCAGTGTGTCTATGTAGGGTTGCCTAAATTGCCGAAAGCCAAGTGATGCTGAAAGATACATCTATGTAAGCGACGACAAGACGGTTCAAATTGAAGCAATAGGAAAATTTAGAATATTGTTAAAAGCTGGATTTTATTTGGATCTTAATGAGATATTTATTGTACCGTCTTTTAGATGGAATTTGATTCCTATTTCTGTTTTGGACAAATCTGGTTATTCTTGTTCATTTAGGAATGGAAAATTTAGTCTGTTTCATTATTCAAAATTGGTTGGTTCCGGTTCTTTGTCAAGTTACGATAATCTTTATTTGATTGATTCAATTGTTTCATTTAATGAATCCCTGCATTTAAGTGCACGTGGTACAAAGAGAAAATTAACCAGTGAGAATTTGGCTATGTTATGGCACAAGAGATTAGGCCATATCTCCAGACGAGGAATAGAGAGACTTGTGTCAAACGAAATTCTAGATCCCTTAGATTTCACATATTTTAATGTTTGTGTTAATTATATAAAGGGAAAACAAACCAATAAAGGAGATTTGAAGCCAAAAGGTCTTTAGACGCCTTAGAACTCATACATACAAATATTTGTGAGTCATTCCCTACGATAGTTTGGAATGGTCAACAATACTTTATAATGTTCATAGACGATTTTTCTAGATATGGCTATATATATCTTATACATGAAAAGTCATAGTTACTGGATGTGTTCAAAAATTATAAAGCTGAAGTTGAGAACCAACTCAACAAAAGAATAAAAAACGTCAGATCTGACCATGGTGGTGAGTACTGTGGCAGATATGACGGTTCAGATGAACAATATCCAGGACCTTTTGCTAATTTTCTAGAGGAATGTGGTATCGTTCCACAGTACACCATACCGGGTTCACCCACTATGAATGGTGTTGCTGAGAGATGAAACAAAACTTTTAAGGACATGGTGAGGAGTATGATTAGCCATTCTACCTTACCAGAATCACTCTGGGGAGAAGCGCTTAAGACTGCAACTTATATCCTTAATAGAGTTCCAACTAAAGCAACTACCAAAACCCCTTATGAACTTTGGACGAACAAGAAGCCTAGTCTAAAGCATTTGCATGTTTGGGAATGTCCGGCTGAGGCAAGGCCATATAGGCCTAATGAAAGGAAACTGGACTCAAGGACTATGAGTTGTTATTTTGTTAGATATTTTGAAAGATCTAGGGGGTACAAGTTTTATGATCTCACGACTAAGTCAATTTTTAAGTCAGGAAATTCTAGATTCTTTGAGGATATCGAGTTTGCGGGGGAAGATACAGTTAAAGACTTTGTCTTTGAAGATGAATATGTTGATATTCCAATAGGTGTTATTGGCATTGATAAGGATTCTATTCCTGATCTTGTTCAAGACACAAACGATCAAGACAATGTTGAAGAACCTCCAATTCAAGTGATTGTTCTAGAAGAACAACCTCAAACACCTCAAGAACCTATGCCATTAAGAAGATCTACTAGAGAGAGGAGAAGTGCATTACCAAACGACTACATTGTATTTCTCCAAAAACATGAGGTAGACATTGGAGTGATGGAAGATGATCCAATCAACTTCTGTAAAGCCATGGAAAGTTCTAACTCTCAGAAGTGGATTGATGCCATAAATGAAGAGATTAAGTCCATGAAGGACAATAACGTGTGGGATCTTGTCCCATTGCCAAAAGGTGCGAAACCCATTGGTTGCAAATGGATATTTAAGACCAAGATAGATTTAAAAGGTGATGTGGAAAGATATAAGGCTCGTCTTGTCACAAAGGGTTTTACACAGAAAGAAGACATCGATTATAAAGAGACTTTCTCATCGGTTTTTTCGAAAGATTCTTTCAGGATTATAATGACATTGGTGGCGCATTTCAATTTTGAGTTACATCAGATGGATGTGAAAACAGTGTTTCTCAATGGTAACATTGATGAGACGATCTATATGGTGCAACCAAAATCTTAGTGTCAGGAGACCCAAAGAATATAGTTTGCAAACTTAAGAAATCTATCTATGGACTCAAACAAGCATATCGACAATGGTATTTCAAGTTTCATCAAGTGATCATCTCATTCGGTTTTGAGATGAATTTGGTCGATGATTGCATATACCATAAGTTCTATGGGAGTAAACATATTTTTCTGGTTTTATATGTCAATGACATCTTGCTTGCCATTGCACGAAACCAAAAGATTTCTAGCTAAGAATTTTGAGATGAAAGATCTTAGTGATGCCTTTTTTGTATTAGGCATAAAGATACACCGGGATTGCTTTCAGAGTATTCTTGGATTATCATAAAAGAGTTATATTGAAAAGGTTCTTAAGAGATATGACATGTAGGATTATAAACCAGGTGATACCCCTGTGGCTAAAGGAGACAAGTTCAGTCTCAATCAATACCCTAAGAATGATTTTGAGTTAAAGGAAATGCAGAAAATTCCCTATGCCTCAGCAATAGGGAGCCTAATGTATGCTCAGGTATGTACGCGTCCTGATATTGCATACATTACAGGGATGTTAGGCAGATATTTAAGCAATCCAGGAGTAGACCATTGGAAAGCAGTCAAACGGGTCTTGCAGTACTTACAGAAAACAAAAGATTACATGCTCACTTATCAGAGGTTGGATCAGCTTGAGATTGTTAGGTATACTGACTCCAATTTTGCGGGATGCCAAGATAGTATGAAATCTACATCAGGCTATAACTATCTGCTAGCTGGTGGTGCCATCTCTTGGAAGAGTGCTAAACAGTCACTTATAGCCTCTTCTATCATGGCAGCAAAGTTCATAGCATGATATGAGACGTCTAATCACGAAATATGGCTACTGAATTTTGTCACGGGGCTGCATATAGTGGATAGTATTGAAAAACCACTCAAATTTTTTTGTGACAATAAGTTAGCAGTTCTATATTCTAACAACAATAGGAAATCGACAAAGTCTAAGCATATAGGCATCAAGTTCCTAGTTGTTAAAGAAAGAGTTCAGAGTGGACGGTTGTCTATAGAGCACATCGAAACAAACTCCATGATTGCGGATCCGCTCACTATAGGATTGCCACCCAAAGTGTTTCAAGAACACACTGCTCGTATGGGTGTCATGTATTTTGATGATATTCAGTTTTAGTGGGAGTTTGTAATTTTAGATGCTTTTATGATATAGACATTTTTGAGTTATGTCAGTTTATGGATATTTTAAGGTTATTTTCTGTAGAAATAAAGTTTTGATTTATTTGCACTCTGTCTATTGGTTTGATCTCGCTAAGGTTTTAAGGTAGACCAATTGGAAATAGGCATGTTAAGATCATATTGCATGAAATTTCCATGCTACACATCCACATCATGATCCATGTCATTCAATTATATCGACATATGTGACCATTGATGGGTTGAGTTACGTAAGTTGTAACGAAGGCAGCTTTGATTCAATGATTGGCATGATTGATGGACCAGATTGGTTATAGATGCATTTCAGTAATGACAGCAAAGTTGAGCTCATTTAGTTGTTTTCTTTGGCAAAATATAATTATAAAGTTACACATATAGCCCAAGTGAGAGATTGTTGGATCTTTAATCCAACGTTGGGCTTATATATGAATAATTATGTATCTATTAGGCTGTCAAATGAAATTGAGCCCAATTGAAAGTGATCTATTAGGCTTTGGGTAATTTTGGGCTTTAATGTATCTTATAAGGTGGGCTTTTAATGTGTAGAAACTTAAGGGGTAATTTCTATTTTTATGATGGGCTAAAATGGAAATACGAAAAAGGGATAATAGAGTATTTATATATGGTGGTCATGGTCCCCAGATTACACGTACATTCTAATTCTTTCTGACATTCCATCATCAGAGAGAGTAAAAGAGAGAAAACTAAAGGGTTCTCTTGGATTTGTGTTAATCTGGAAGGCTAAATCGCGTGGCTCTATAAAGCGATTGATTAATATGGATTTAGGTACATTTCCGCACTTTTATTTATTGGTTCTTGATGATTCACCATGAATGTTTCTATTGTTTAAGTGATGGTTTTCATCAAAGGTATATTTTCTAACAGGTACTACTGCAATTACTCACACTTTCTTCTTGTCTTCTTGTGATAGCTGTTGTGTGGAGACTACATGAATGGCCGCCGTTGAATATTCTTGCTACCACGTTGACTACATGTGGTTGCACACGGGCTGGACAGCTGCGAGTAATTTCTTCATGGGCCACATGAACTGAACCTTGTAATTTGCGACATGAGCTGCATTAATTGAGCTTTGCACTTGGAATATGAGCTGCATGGTTATGCTTCATGGGCTGCTACTTAGTCTTGCAATTTGGACCTGAATTTCACTCCATGGGCTGCACAAATTTGGCCCTGTAATTACAACAAACCAATGCAATGCAAGGCTGCCTGTAATAACATAGGTTGGGCTTGATTTGGGCTGAATAAATTGTTTTATGGGCTGGTCTTGATCAGCTCATAATGAGCACATATTACTTCTGCTCATGTAATTGTTTCTAGTTTGGACTCACTTTGAAAATTCATAAATTAATTCACCAACTCCTTCCATGACTAATCTAAATAAAATAAATAAAAATATTAAATAATTAACATAATTTAATTGAGAATTCATCACAAAAGTTAAGTAATCTATTATAAAAATATGACATGTTTTAGCATCATCACACATTCTGCTCTTTCAATTCCTACCCGAGTGAATAGCTCACCTTGGCTGTTGATTTTTTTTCATTAACTGCAACAAATATTTTACAAAGATCATGACTCATATATGTGACCTAAAAAATCGATTATATTGTCTTCAATGTTCAATAGATTTCTAAAGCATCACGTTTAAAATTTTTCAAATCCAAACCATATCTGAAAGGTGTTGGAGACATGCTTTTACAATTCAAAAATTCCTCATGACCTTTTAGAAAGATAAAGAATTTTTTACTTCATAATGGAACTTCAGAATTTTTTGAACTTATTGATATATGTTTTACTCATTTCCACGTAAAAGTTGTAATAATTCATGAGGAATATTATAAAATTGTTTGGGAAAAGTGTCTATGTAGGTCGAAATGAGTAAGCGAACATCAATACACTGTTCAACAAGATTTCACATAGTAATTAATTTTATGAATTCAAGTTATATACGATAAAATTGTTTATTAGGGCTCAAAATGCCTTTTACATGCAATAACATACATTTACAGTTATTCAAAGTCTCTTGATGGTCAAGCATGAAAGATACTTTGTCCATGTATTGATTGAACCATTAGGATGAACAAGGGAAGTTGTAGCATTACAAATATTGCCATTGGGAAAGATGCCAATAAAGTAATTGGCATAGAAACGCAATGCCATCTCTTCCTGAGTATAATAGTTAGAGTTGCTCCAAAAGTAGTTATCATGGCAGCTATAGCAAGAAAGAGAGAGCCAAGACCAATGATGAACTTATTTGGCAATGATTCAAGAAAGTCATCAACTGCATATCTTGCAATTAGGAGAGGTACGAGTATTAATACGGAAGTCAAAGAAGAAAACAAACCTATTGCATCCAAAATAGCGGACACCATGAATGCATCCGCCAATAAAAAAACTGGGGTCCCTCTATCATTGACGTTGTCTCTGATGAAGATTGCTGTTTATGATCAAATAATTCTGATACAAAGCTATGCACCAGATTATTATTATTTTTTTTCTTTTTTGTGATACTTTTGTGTAATGATTTAACAAGAATTAAATGAATGTATTATGGTGGAACTTATTTTTAGCTTCAGACTAGGAAACAAATTTCCTTAAATTATGGAGATTTGGTATTGACTCGTACTTTTTGTATCATTAAATATGTTTTTGCTAGAATGAAAAAGTAGTTCCCTTTTACAATTTCTATCTTCTTCTTCTTTCTGAATATGTATATACTAGAAACTTCCTACATTTGGTATCAGAGCAAAATTGATCTTTGTGGGACTGTGTGTGAGAGAAAACAAGTAAGAAAACCTGCTTAAAAAAACTATAAACACTTAAGAGATTTGAGTGATCCTTGTGATGGCTACAAGCAGTAATATTTCTACTCCTTCTCCTCCAATCTGCACTGGAGAAAATTATCATGTGTGGTCTGTGAAGATGGAAGCATATCTCAGGGGTTTGCTACTATGGGACGCTATTGAATCAGACTTTGAAATTGAATTGCCAGATAATCCAACTCTGAATCAGCTCAGAAGGTTTGAAGAAAGAGTCTCTAGAAAATTTAGAGTCTTGAGTAGTCTTCATTCCGCAGTAAATGAGACTATTTTTACAAGGATCATGGCATACAAAACAGCAAAAAAAGTTTGGGACAAGCTGAAGTCATAATTTCAAGGAAATGAAAAGACAAAACATATGCAAATCTTTGATTTAAGGAAGGAGTTTGAATTTCTCAGGATGAAAGAGACTGAGAATGTGAAGGAGTACATTGATAAAGTCATGAAAGTTGTTAATTAAGTAAGGTTGTTGGGTGAGGACTTACTAGAAAGAAGAGTTGTGGAAAAGGTAATGGTAACTCTTTCCAGAAAGATTTGAGGCAAAGATCTCTTTACTTGAAGATGTGTGGGATCTGTCTCAGCTCTCTCTTACAGAGCTTGTAAGTGCTTTACAAGCTGTTGAGCAAAGAAAAACATTTAGAGAAGAAAAAGGCTTAACTGAAAAGGCACTTACTGCATCCTAAAAAGCAAAAGTGCAAGCTGATGATACAAAGAAAGGCTTTCATTCAAATAGAGGTAAAGACAAAAAATTTAATTAGAACAACAAAGGAAGAAATAAAAGAGGCAAGTATCCACTTTTTCCTTATTGTAAGAAGACAAATCACACTGAAAACTACTGCTGGTATAGGCCTACAGTTGGGTGCAAATCCTGCAAGCAGTTTGGACATATGGAAAAGGTTTGTCCAAGTAATGCTAATCATCAAAATCAGCCTCAACCTGCTCAAGCCAATAAAGCACCTGAAGTTTAGGAGAAGCTCTTTGTTGCTGTTTCTGTAGAAAAATACTCAATTGCAGCTCAAAATATTGATGCTTGGATGATTAACAGTGGTTGCACACACCACATGTCAGCAAATTTGAAAAACTTTAAGACTTTGGATAGAGAGTACTCCTTAAAAGTGAGACTTGGTGATGGCAGACTTGTGAATGTCAAAGGAAAATGTGATGTAACAATGGAAACCTTATCAGGTACTAAACTTATCTCTGATGTTTTGTTTGTACTTGATATCAAACATAATCTATTAAGCGTTGGCCTGTTGTTAGTGATGCAGTTCAAGGTGTGTCTCCAAAGGATCCAATTCAAATCCCTATTAGACCGATTATGAAGGCTCGAGCTAAGAAGTTCAAGGAAGCACTTAACGGGCTGATTCAAGAAGTTTGCACTCAAATACAATCATGGAAGCCCATGTGAGGAACTAAAATGCATCAACTTGATCCAAGTTCTAGAGAATTCCAGCCCAAGTCAAATTTAATTTTTGCATTTAATGGGCGTAAATCTTAGACATAAATTCACCAGCATAATGGGAGAAGAGTCAGCGCTCCTATTTAGGTTTATAATAAAATCAGGAATAATAAATCTTAGACTTTTCCATTTTATCTTAGGCGTGATTTCCTTTGTTTTAATGATTATAATCCGAAATTTCCTTTTTCGTCATAGGCATGATTCTCTTTGATTTTAATGCTTGTAATTTTCGAATTCGGATTGGTATTTTTCAGCCTATAAATAGGTGTAATGTCAATGAGAATAGGAGGTCATTTATGATATTTGTGAGAACGAATTTCTCTTTGCTTCTTTGAAAAACTTTCGAACTTGTCGAAATTATCCGTGGCGTTTGAAACCTTTAACTTATCAATCAACCCTCTATTATTGATTGTGGTTTCTTCACCATACCAAGGTTCTTACCTCGTCATAGGTAACGGGTCGCGGTTCCATCCTTCGAACTTGTCTTAAAAAATGGTCTTGGTTTCTTCTCTTGATTACGGGTTTTGTCACGGGTTGGCGGGATTCGTATCAGTTTGATATCAGAGCACGGTTCTAGGTCAGGTTTACCTATCCTTTTACTTTCTTTGTTTTCGTCTTTAAATTCCATTTCCATTCCATTCTAGTTGTTATTTTTTTAAAAAAAAAAACAAAAACAAAACAAAAAAAAAAATCCGAAAGAAAAGAAAACAAAAGAAAAGAGAAGAAGAAAGCAAGAGGATCGAAACAAAAAAAGTCTGAAAACTCTTCATAACAATTTTTGTTGTCTTTTCATTATTTGAGTGTCCACGAGTCTTAATCCAACCCTTATTTCAAGTGTGAAATTTTTTTGTCAAAAGTTTTCCTTTTTTGAGCATCTGAAATCTTGTTCATACGAGTTCATAGCAGTATTACCTTTTTTTTTTTATTGGTAAGTCTTTGGCAAATTGTTATGTGTAATTTTGATTATTGTTTGTTAGTTTGAAAAGAACCGAAAGAGAATTCACGAGTGGAAAAAGGCAAGAGAGGTGAGCATATTAGAGGGTAAAAGCCAATTGGGTGAAATACGAGCGAAAATTAAGTGATTCATAATTTTGAGTGATACACGTAAGAGAGCGAAGTGAAGTCCTTTCCATATTGTTTCTACTTCCATTTTGTAGGTTATAATCATGTCACGCAACCAAGAAGAAAACTCAACTGAAGAGATACAACAATCAACCATTCCTAACCTACAAATACAAGCGATATTGGGTGAGGTGAGATGGATGATGAGGGTTGAGAATGAGCAACTCCATGAGAGATTGGATAGGTTAGAATTGGATAATAGAAGGCAACGAAATCCACCTGTTAGGCCACCACCTAGGCGAATGCCACAAAGAAGATGTTGGGGTGACATTGAAGAAGAAGAGGAGTTGGAAGAGTTGGAGGAGTTGAATGAGCCACCATTGAATCGGGGTAGGTTTAGACGAGGGAATAGGAATATGGAAGTTAGGAATCGAGAGGACAATAATTTGGGTAGTATTAAGATGACAATTCCACCGTTCCAAGGAAAGCCGATCCGAAAGCCTATCTTGAGTAGGAAAGGAAGGTGGAGTTAGTTTTCAATTGCCATAATTATTCTGAGCTTAAGAAGGTGAGACTAGCAAGCATCGAATTTTTTCACTATGCTTTTGTTTGGTGGGATCAGTTGGTGTTGAATAGGCGTCGGAATTGGGAGCATCTGATTGAAACATGGAAAAATATGAAGTCGGTGATGAGGAAGCGATTTGTGCTGAGCTATTATTACCGGGAATTATACAGAAGTTTGCAAGGGCTTAGGCAAGGGCATTGGAATGTAGAGAAGTATTATCAAGAAATGGAGAAAGCCATGATTAGAGCCAATGTAGAAGAGGATCTAGAGGCAACCATGGCGAGATTCTTACAAGGGTTGAATCAAGACATTCATGACCGGGTGGAGATGCAACATTATGTGGAGATCGAGAACATCATGCACATGGTCATTATCGTGGAATGACAACTCAAAAGAAGGGGAGGCACCCGTGCAGGCCATAACCCAGGGTCTAACCCTTGGAAACCCAGTTCTTTAAGAAAGGAGGACAAGCCACAGTCGTCCTCAACTCTTAAGCCTAAACTTGATTCTAAGCTGGAGAACACCAGCCGTGATTCTCAAGGTAAACCCGACACTACTACTGCACGAAATCATGATATTAAATGCTTTAAATGTCAAGGCAGGGGTCACATAGCGAGTCAATACCCAAACAAGCGGGTTATGGTGATGCGAGACAATGGAGATGTTGTGACCGATGATGAAGATTCTGACACCGATGAAATGCCACTATTGGAGGATGTTTATGGAGAAGAATTTGTTGTACACAGAGATTTGTTGGTGACGAGAAGAGCTTTGAGTGTACAAGCCAAGGAGGTGGACGAAGTGCAACGAGAAAACATCTTTCACACTAGGTGTTACGTCAAAGATAAGGTATGTAGTGTGATTATTGATGGTGGTAGTTGTACTAACATTGCTACCCACATTGAGACACCCTAGACCTTAAAAGTTGTAGTGTTTGAATGATAGGGGCGAATTAAAAGTAAGTAAACAAGTGTTAGTTGCATTTCGAATCGAAAAATATGAAGATGAGGTATTATGTGATGTCATTCCAATGCAAGCCGGACATTTATTGCTAGGACGACCATGGCAATTTGATCGAAAAGTCAAGTATGATGGGTTTATCAATAAATACTCTTTTGTACTCAATTAACATCCAATCACTCTTGTACCTTTGACACCACAACAAGTATATGAGGATCAAGTGAAGTTAAAAAAAGAGAGTGATCAAAAAGAAGAGAAAGATCAAAACGAAGAGAATGAGAGAAAATAAACGAGTCAAAATTTGAAAGAAAAAGAGAAAGAGGCCAAAAAAATTGAGAAAGAAAAAAAGAAATCAAATTCGGCCTTGGTGAGTTTAAGAGAGGAAAAACAGTGTTTCATTGCCAAAAAAAGTGAGATCAAGAGAGTTTTGCAATTACAACAACCCTTTATAGTACTTATGTACAACGAGACTTTTTTGTGTACTAATGATCTTGCCGAAAATTTACCGAGCAGCATTAACTCTCTTTTGCAGGATTATGATGATGTCTTTCCAGAAGACACACCACCTGGTTTACCTCTAATGCGAGGGATTAAGCATCAAATTGGTTTTGTACCCGGTGCGACGATCCCAAACCGATTGGCTTATAGGAGTAACCCCGAGGAAACAAAGGAGCTTCAAAAGCATGTCAGTGAATTGCTAAAGAAAGGGTACGTGAGGGAAACCATGAGCCTATGTGTCGTTCCGGTTCTACTTATGCCTAAGAAGGATGAGACTTAGAGGATGTGTGTTGATTGCCGAGCTATCAACAACATTACGATAAAGTATCGACATCCTATTCCTCACTTAGATGACATGTTGGATGAGTTGCATGGTGCTTGTATATTTTCTAAAATTGATTTGAAAAGTGGATATCATCAAATTCGCATGAAAGAGGGTGATGAATGCAAAATTACCTTTAAGACAAAACATGGATTGTATGAGTGGTTAGTAATGCTTTTTGGATTAACTAATACACCGAGCACATTTATGAGATTGATGAATCATGTTTTACGTGCATACATAGGTAGGTTTGTTGTTGTTTACTTTGATGATATTCTCATTTATAGCAAAAACTTGGATGATCATGTTATGCATTTAAAATCAATTTTGGATGTGCTTAGAAAAGAAAAGTTGTTTACTAACTTAAAAAAACGCATTTTTTGCACCGATAGGCTTATGTTTCTTGGTTTTGTTGTTGGTGCACAAGGAATACAGGTTGATGATGAAAAGGTCCATGCAATTCAAGAGTGGCCGAGTCCTACGAACATAGGTGAAGTTCTAAGCTTTTATGGACTTGCCAGTTTCCATCGGCGGTTTGTGAAGGACTTTAATACTTTGGCCGCACCATTTGCCGAAGTAATTAAGAAGAACGTTGGATTCAAGTGGAGGAAAAAGCAAGAAAAGGCGTTTCAGCTAATCAAGCAAAAATTAACAAACGTTCCATTATTGTCTTTACCTAACTTTGATAAGACGTTTAAGATTGAATGTGATGCTTCAGATGTAGGTATTGGCACCGTACTCATGCAAGATGGACGACCAATTGCGTACTTTAGTGAGAAGTTAAATGGAGTAGCTTTAAGCTACCCAAATATGACAAGGAGTTGTACGCATTAGTTCGGGTCTTACAAATGTGGCAACATTATCTTTGGCCCAAAGAGTTCGTGATTCACACGGATCATGAATCATTAAAGCACTTGAAAGGACAACAAAAGTTGAACAAGAGGCATGCGTGTTGGATGAAGTTCATCGAGATGTTTCCATACGTCATCTGGTATAAGCAAGGTAAGGAGAATGTGGTTGCCGATGCACTTTCTCGCAGGTACGCATTACTCTCTACCTTTGATGCAAAATTACTTGGTTTTGAGCACATTAAGGAATTATATCCCTTAGACCAAGATTTTTATGAGAAGTTTCAAGCTTGTGAGAAAAATGCAGTGGGTAAGTTTTATAGGATTGAAGGATTTTTATTTCGGGAGAATAAGTTATGTGTACCGAATTATTCTTTGCGTGATTTGCTAGTTAAGGAATTCCATTGCGGAGGGTTAATGGGACATTTTGGAGTTGCTAAGACCTTGACTATTTTGCAGGAACACTTCTTTTGGCCGTGCATGAAAAGAGAGGTTAAGAGGATTTGTGGTAGGTGTATTAATTACAAGCAAGCAAAATCCCGAGTGCAACCCCACGGTTTATATACGCCTTTACCTATTCCTAATCACCCTTGGATTGATATTTCTATGGACTTTGTGTTAAGTTTCCCTAGGACTAAACGTGGAAAAGACTCAATTTTTGTGGTGGTAAATAGGTTCTCTAAGATGACACATTTTATCCCTTGTCATAAAACGAATGATGCTTCACATATTGCTGATTTGTTCTTTAGGGGGATTGTGCGATTACTTGGTATGCCTAGAACAATTGTTTCAGATAGGGATGCTAAGTTGGAAGACTTTGTGGAGTAAGTTAGGTACTAAGCTGTTGTTTTCTACCACTTGTCACCCACAAACCGATGGTTAGACTGAAGTAGTTAATAGGACTTTATCTACTTTATTGAGGGCTATCATTAGCAAAAACATTAAGATTGAGGAGGATTGTTTACCATATGTTGAATTTGCTTACAATCGTACTGTTCATTCCGCTACTAAATTTTCACCCTTTGAAATTGTGTATGGTTTTAATCCATTAACTCCATTAGATTTATCTCTTTTACCAATATCTAAGCTTGTTAATTTAGGTGGCAAAAAGAAGGCTAATTTTGACAAGCAAATTCATGAGAAGGCAAGACTCAACATTAAGCGAAGGACGGAGCGATATGCCAAGCAAGCCAACAAGGGACGCTCCAAACTATTTTTTGAACCTGGAGATTGGGTTTGGTTGCATATGAGGAAGGAGCGATTTCCGGCACAAAGGCGTTCCAAATTGCTTCTAAGAGAAGATAGCCCTTTCCAAGTTCTAGAGCGCATTAATGACAATGCTTACAGGTTAGATTTACCGGGTAAGTATAATGTTAGTACCACTTTCAATGTTGTTGACTTGAGTCCTTTTGATGTAGGAGACGATTTGAGGACAAATCCTTTTCAAGTGGAGGGGAATTATGCGGTTCAAGGTGTGTCTCCAAAGGATCCAATTCAAATCCCTATTAGACCGGTTACGAGGGCTCGAGCTAAGACATTCAAGGAAGTACTTAACGGGTTGATTCAAGAATTTTGCACTTAAATACAATAATGGAAGCCCATTGATGAAAGCCCACGTGAGGAACTAAAATGCATCAACTTGATCCAAGTTCCAAAGGATTCCAACCCAAGTCAAACTTAATCTTTGCATTTAATGAGCGTAAATCTTAGGCATAAATTCACCAGCATAATGGGAGAAGAGTCAACTCTCCTATTTAGGTTTCTAGTAAAATCAAGAATAATAAATCTTAGACTTTTCCTTTTTGTTTTAGGTGTGATTTCCTTTGCTTTAATGATTGTAATCCAAAATTTCCTTTTTCGTCATAGGCATGATTCTCTTTGATTTTAATGCTTGTAATTTTCAAATTCGGATTTGTATTTTTCAGCCTATAAATAAACGTAATGTCAATGAGAATAGGAGGTCATTCATGATATTTGTGAGAACGAATTTCTCTTTGGTTCTTTGAAAAACTTTCAAACTTATCGAAATTATTCGTGGCGTTTGAAACCTTCGACTTATCAATCAACCCTTCATTATTGATTGTGGCGTCTTCACCATACCAAGGTTCTTATCTCATCATAGGTAACGGGTCGCGGTTCCATCCTTCGAACTTGTCTTAGAAAACGGTCTTGGTTTCTTCCCTTGATTACTGGTTTCGTCACGGGTTGACGGGGTTTGTATCAGTTAGATAAGAATTATGTTGTTAAGTTCAAAAATAGCTGATAACTCTATTTTTATAGAGTTATTTTATCTTTTTAAACTTAAATTTTTGCTTAGTTCTTGATATTTTTATAATTATTAAATAAATTATTTCATATTTTTGTATTTTTATTTTCAGAATAAAATTGGTGAAAAAACGCATGTGGATCCCACCAAGTACTATTGTTCGAGACAAAATCATCGTTACAAAATAAATGTCATTCGAAGCAGTTCATCGCCTCAAGAATTACTCGAATCAAAGAGCACATAAAGAAGTTATCGCAATTTAAAGATCGAATATTCTAAAAATAAATATTAGGGATAATCCCGAAAAACCTCCTCTAGTTTGAGAAAATATTCATTTTACCACCCATGATTTCGTTTTTATCCAAAATTCCCCCTAATGTTAAGAAAAATACTCAAAATACCCCTTAAAAACATGTAAAAAGATGATAATACCCTTAACCGTTATAAATTCCGTCAACTTGACTTGGTTGACCAGTTGACTCTAGGGGTAAAATGGGAAATGTAATAAAAATTAATTAAAATATAAAAAATAAAAATATAATCCCAAAAAATCTTTTCTAGTTTGAGAAAATATCCATTTTACCACCCCTAATTTCATTTTTATTCAAAATTCCCTCTAATGTTTAGAAAAATACTCAAATTACTCTTTAAAAGTATGTAAGATGACGATAATACCCTTAACCATTATAAATTTCGTCAACTTAACTTGGTTGACCAGTTGATTATAAGGATAAAATAAAAAATGCAATAAAAAATAATTAAGATATAAAAAATAAAAGTAAATAAAATAATATACTAATATTAAATATAAAAATATTATACTAAAATTAATAAAATAAATAAATAAAATAACATTATAATTAAAAAATCCAAAAATCCAAAACCCTATTCCATTTGCTATTCATCATCATCATTCCCATCTCTTTTTCTTTTTCTTCTTCCACTCATCTCGTCCCCACCGCCATCGATGACCGTGGCGTACCCATCTCTACCGACTCTTTTAAAACCAGGTTGGGTTTGATGATGATAACTAGGATATTGGGTTTGTGAATCCTGGGACTGGGGTTGATGGTGGTGATGGTAGGTTTGATTGGGTTTGACGGCGATGGTGGCAGTGGTTATGTTGGTATGGTGTTGGGGTTTGATGGCTGGGTATGAGTTTGATTGGGTTTCTGGGTTTGTTATAGTGATTGAGTTTTGGGATTGATGATGGTAACTGAGATATTGGGTTTGTGAATCTGGGTTTTCAATAGTTGGAAACCCAAAAAATTTATCAATAATAAAGTTAACTTTTCTAAGATGATGATGATGGATGACCAGGATATTGGACATTAGTTTTTTTTTTTTTTTTTGGTTCAATTTTTCTTCAACTTCGGTTTATAATGTTTTGATTTTTTTAATATTATTTGGATTTAATATTATTTATTTTAAATTTTAAATTTTATATTATATTATTTAAATTAAGGGTAAATTGGACATTTTAATTTTTTTTTCTAATATTTCCATTAAAAAATTGATGGTAGGGGGGATTTTGGACAAAAATGAAACTTTAGTGGAAAAATGAACATTTTTTCAAACTAAAGCCGGTTTTATAAGATTATCTCTATTATTTAAATCAAGGGTAAATTGGACATTTTATTTTTTTCTAACATTTCCGTTAAAAAACTGACGTAGAGGGGGATTTTGGACAAAAATGAAATCTTAATGGGAAAATGAACATTTTTTTCAAACTAGAGTTGGTTTTTTAAGATTATCCCTAAATATTATGTCATGCTGATGTAAGAAATGATGTAATGAAAATTATGATGTAAGCAATGATGTAATATGAAAGTTAACTTCCATTGGGTGGGTGAACCATGATGTAAGCAATGATGTAATATGAAAGTTGACTTAAATGAGGTAGGTGAACCATGATGCAAGTGATAATGCAAAAGGGTGAAAAATTAGGAAAAGATGATGCATGCGATGATGTAATTGGAGGTGAACTTTGCCTATAAATAGGCCTTAGAATCACCATTTCAAGGATTGAATCAAAAACCAAAACAATAAGTAGTTTAGAGAAAAAGAGAGAGAGAGCTTGGAGAGAAGGAGCAAAACAGAGGAATAAATTCTACGGTGAAGTTTCAATCCATTAAGTTTTCCTATCTTTTATTATGTTTAATCTTCTAGTTTTTGTAAATTTTAATTTAAGCATGGAGTAATTTACTTTTCTAAGGTTATGATGTAGCCTAACTTTGATGTTCCAATTATTTGTTCAATTCAATTAAGAATTTTCTATTTTGGTTGATGCATTTAATATTGTTCTTAATGCTTCTAAACAACTGACCACTATTTAGTTGAATTGTTAATCATAATGATAGTGGAAGCTGATTTATGTGTCTAGTTCATTGTATTTAATATCATAAATTATATGTAAGATAGGAATATACTTGCACAGTTTGTGTAGTCTATAAAAGAGATCCATAAATCTTAATGAATCCTTTAATGTTTTGACTTGCATGGGAACATAGCAGTTAAGCTTTATATGATATTTTCCTTAGACCTCGGGAGGGGTTATATGAATAATTTAGGGAATCTCGACTAACAACTTGATAGTTAATTTTTGTTAAAAAGAACAAAGGGGAGGAACAAATTAGTTATGGTGAAATCAGAACCTTAGAGTTTTTTATTCATTGAATTAATTTTTATTTATTTACATTTGCATTTAAATTTAGTTTTAGTTTTTACCTTCAATTTCGTCTACCAAATAAAAGTTGAGTTATTTTAATTTTAGGCATTAATTAACAACAATCCTCGTGGGACGATACTTCTCTCATCACTTTATTACTTGTTTGGCTTGTCCGCTTGCGATTTTGCATGACAATAACACTTATGAAATTTATGATCCTGATGACATGAAGCTTTTTTCAACTAGAATGCATAACAGGAGCTTTAATCTTGATCTGAAAAATTATGAAATTGAAGCTTTTATTGGTGTTGAATCTGATTCTTGTCTGTGGCATAAAAGGTTGGGTCATACAAATTATGATGTTTTGAAGTTGCTTGAAAAGGGCAAAATAGTGAATGATTTGCCTACTGTGACTGTAATTTCTGATGTCTGTGGTACTTGTCAACTTGGTAAATTGAGCAAAACTCCATTTCCTGTAAACCAAGCTTGGGGAGCAACTGAGAAGCTCCAACTGGTTCATACAGATGTATGTGGACCCATGAGTATACCTTCTTATAATGGCAGCAAATACTTTCTTTTATTTATTGATGATTTTTCAAGGTATTACTGGGTCTATTTCCTTAAAAATAAATCCGAAGTGTTTTCTATGTTTCAACAGTTCAAGGCTGCTACAGAAAATCAAAGTGCACATATGATCAAAGCTTTAAGATTTGACAATAGCACTAAATATATTTCTTCTTAATTCCAATCATTTCTTCAAAAGGTAGGCATTCATCATCAACTCACAGTCACTTATACACCTCAGCAAAATGGTGTAAGTGAAAGGAAGAATAGATCAGTCATGAACATGGCAAGGTGCTTGCTATTTGAAAAAGGATTGCCAAAGAAGTTATGGGCTAAAACAGTTAATACTGTTTTTGCATAATAGACTTCCAACTAAAGCTGTTGATGGTAAAACACCTTATGCAACTTGGATAGGTGTTAAACCATCAGTGATGCACTTGAAAGTCTTTGGTAGCATTTGTTATGCCCATGTACCAGAGGTAAAAAGAGACAAATTGGATCAAAGAGTTGATGTTGGTGTGTTTGTTGGATATAGTATTGTCTTAAATGGATACAAAATTTTAAATCCCATAACTGAGAAGATTTATGTAAGCAGGAGTGTAAAGTTTAAAGAAAATGGTGCCTGTAATTGGGAAAAAATGATTGGAGAGTCCTCAAATTAAAATACCAATGCTGAAAGTGCACTTCAGCTTCATGGTGAAACTTCTGAGGAGGAGGATTCTGATGATGAGCATTATGCTATGAGAGGCACCAAAACTTTATGAGATGTCTACAACAAATGCAATGTTGCTATATTTGAACCCGCCACAGTTGATCAAGCTTTGCAGTCTCCAAAATGGAAAGCAACCATGGAGGAAGAATTTAATATGATAGTCAAAAATGGCACCTGGTTACTTGTTGACAGACCAAAATATCAACAAGTAATTGATACAAAATAGGTATTCCGAATAAAGA
Source organism: Dimocarpus longan (assembly GCA_022984855.1). Taxonomy (NCBI): domain Eukaryota; kingdom Viridiplantae; phylum Streptophyta; class Magnoliopsida; order Sapindales; family Sapindaceae; genus Dimocarpus; species Dimocarpus longan. Next base: position 5,298,222 of record CM041022.1, read on the forward strand.
TGAATACCGATGGCTCAATTAGCAAATATAAGGCCAGATTAGTAGTGAAAGACTACTCTCAGTAACAAGGTATTGACTTCACTGAAACTTTTGCTCTTGTAGCTAGATTTGATACAATTAGATTGTTGCTTGCTCTTGCTACTCACAAAGGCTGGAAAATCTATCAACTTGATGTTAAATCAACATTCCTTAATGGTGTTGTTGAGGAGAAAATTTACATTGAGCAACCTGAGGGTTTTACTATTAAAAGTGCTGTTAATAAAGTTTATTTGTTGAAAAAGGCACTATATGGTTTAAAATAGGCCCCTAGAGCCTAGTATGCAAAGATTGATGGCTACTTGCTTGACTTGGGATTTGAAAGGAGCATTAATGAAGCAACACCATATGTGAAGCAAGTGTGTGCTGGAATTCTACTTGTTTCACTTTATATTGATGATATTCTTGTCATTGGAAGCAATCCAAGTTCTGTGAAAAAGATTAGAAAGCAAATGGAGGGCATGTTTGAGATGAATGATTTGGGGCAAATGTGTTATTTTCTAGGAATGGAAGTGTATCAAGTTTCAACTGGCATTTTCATTTCTTAAAAGAAATATGCAACATAATTGTTGAAGAAGTTTTCTCCAACTGGTTGCAAAGCTGTCAGTACTCCAACAGTTTAAGGATTGAAGTTACAAGTGAATGATGGCTCAACATCTTTTGATCCTTCAATTTATAGAAGTCTGATTGGTTCATTGCTATATTTACCAATCACAAGGCCAGACATAATGTATGCAACCAGCATTCTATCAAGATACATGCACATGCCAACTGAAAATCATCTCAAAGCAGCCAAAAGGGTCTTGAGGTATATTCAGGGTACAATTTCATATGGTGTGCTGTTTAGGAGGAGTTCAGCCCTGAAACTGCTTGGATTCACTGATAGTGATTGGGTTGGATCACTTGAAGACTCAAAAAGTACCTCAGGCTATTGCTTTACCCTTGGATCAGGTGTTATATGTTGGAGTTCAAGGAAACAAGGTTCTGTTGCTTAATCAACTGTTGAGGCAGAATATATGGCTGCATCTACAATTGTTAATCAAGCCTTATGGCTGAGAAAAGTTATGAATGACTTGAAATTTAAGCAAGAAGCTGCTATAGAAATTTTGTGTGATAATAAGTCTGCTGTTACAATGGTTAAAAATCAAATTTTTCATGGAAAAACTAAACACATTAAAATCAAATATCATGCTATTAAAGAAGCAGAAAAGGAAGGTGAAGTTATGTTGTTGCATTGTTCAGCAGAGGAACAAGTTGTTGATATTTTCAGCAAAGGATTGCAGAAGAATAGATTTGAAGAACTTTACCCTTGGATCAGGTGTTATATGTTGGAGTTCAAGGAAACAAGGTTCTGTTGCTCAGTCAACTGTTGAGGTAGAATATATGGCTGCATCTACAGTTGTTAATCAAGCCTTATGGCTAAGAAAAGTTATGAATGACTTGAAATTTAAGCAAGAAGCTGCTATAGAAATTTTGTGTGATAACAAGTCTGCTATTGCAATGGTTAAAAATCCAGTTTTTCATGAAAAAACTAAACACATTAAAATCAAATATCATGCTATTAAAGAAGTAGAAAAGGAAGGTGAAGTTATGTTGTTGCATTGTTCAGCAGAGGAACAAGTTGCTGATATTTTCACCAAAGGACTGTAGAAGAACAGATTTGAAGAACTTAGAGACAAGCTTGGTGTTATGCATAGCTCTTGCATCAAGGAGGAGTGATGAAGATTGTTGTTTATGATCAAATAGTTCTTATACAAAGCTATGCACCAGATTTTATTTTTTTTGCCTTTTTATGATACTTTTGTATAATGATTTGGCAAAAATTAAATGAATGTACTTGTTTTGAATGAATTGTGGTGGAACTTATTTTTAGCTTCAAACAAGGGAACAAATTTCCTTAAATTATGGAGATTTGGTATTGACTCATACTTTTTGTATCATTAAATGTTTTTGCTAGAATGAAAAAGTAGTTCCCCTTTACAATTTCTATCTTCTTTTTCTTTTGAATACGTATGTACTAGAAACTTCCTATAGCCTCCTAGCACTATAAAAGTTGCAGCAAACAATATCGTGGCAATGAGTATTGAAACAATCATGCAAGAATTGGCCGCATCCTTCATCCACTTCTCCAAAGCCAATCTCTTGTGCGCTTCCAAGAAAACTTCTTTTGCTTTTTTCATGTTCAAATTTTTTCGTTCCCTTTGATAAGGGGGTGTAATTTTCTGCACCTCCTACGCAACACAAGACAAAATTAAATATGTATTTAGCATAATTATATAGAATAAGTTCTTGTAAAGTAGATGATTAATCACTTTGTCATCAAAGTTTAAAACAATCAATTTATATTCCAAGTGGACAGCCGCAGATTATATATTGTACTCCCCTATAGCTACTTTAATTTCCAATGGTAAGCAAGAGTAGTTTTAAATTAATTTCAATACCTTAAACCACTGCATTTTTCTTTGCATTTGTAAAGCTGCTCCAGAAACTAACAGTTGTTTAAAAGCAAAGACCAATTTCCCTACTATTTAAAAGCGGAGACTAATTTCCCTGCTAGGTGTAAAGTAGTTTTTTCTGATTCTCGTAGTTTTATATACAAATTCTTTGTGGCTATTGGAGAGATCTCTTTTATTATATTAACTATCTTTTCTTGCCGATACTTAATCGCAACTTGCAATATGTTCCACAGAGGCATCACACGACGGCCAATCAAATCTGGAAAACATTGTAAAAGGGTACTTACAATCTCTTCAATCCCATTTGCAACGGCAGTACTCATAATGGGGTTTAGATTTTCAAGAAGATGAATTATTTCCTCTAAGCTCTTGCTAGAAAGTTGCATGCAAACAAGATTTACTAACTCAACAGCACATTCATGTTTCAACTTCATATCTCGAACTACTTTTATGGAGGGTGCTGCAAGTGAAAATCAAACAAAATGTGAAAAAGTCATAAATTGGTTTAAAGATAAAATATTGGATAAATTTTATTCTTTTGCTTCAGGTTTGACAACTTATTATAATGAGTGGATTCATTTAGTTGTAGATGTATGTTAATATCTTAATTACCTCTTCTCGAAGAGGTCAACCATGTTTTTCTATTATGTGTGTTTTTTTTTTTCCTATTATGACACTAAAATTAGTTTGAGTTTAAATAATAACAACAAACTATTAAAATAATTTTTTTGAATGATATTATCAAAATACCACTAACAATGAAAATAATATGAAACCACCCATTTTTTATGATTAAAAAATGAGATTCAATAATATTATTTTCCATTTTTGAGGTTTTTCTTGTTTTTTTTTTTTTTTTACACCAATGTAAAAACTATATTTGCAAACAAAGTCCCACAAAAGATTATAGTTGCCCTCCTTTGTGTGCAAACTAATCGTTTTTATTCGTGAATTATAATTTGTGATAACTAATGATGGTGAAAAAAAAATATTTCAATAGTTTGAGGTCATTTAGTACCATTAGCTGGAATTTTCTCTTCTTACTATACATTTAGAGGATTCTACATAGGTGCTTACCCAGTTGCATAACTGCTTTCCAAAGTAATCCTTTGAATAGTTGAAACGCTGTACATAACAACAAAACATGCTTGGTAACTTATCGGGTTAATGTGAGATTATGTTGGTTTAAAAAATTTGAAGAGTAATGATGTTAAGATAAATAAAATATTTGCAAACCTTGAGCCACAAAGCTCCTTGGTTGTAATGCCGGTGAGCCTTCTATGCTTCATGGGATTTCTTCCATGTTTGCAGGAACAACTTGAACGTCCAACAAGAAGCCATCAAGATTGGACTATACACATTTAATACACTATCACAGTTAAGTAAAAAGTTGTTCCAAGGACAAGACACTTACATTTATAGATCCATCTCTTAAAAAAATCCAAGACTGCTCCCACTAAAAATGTGTGAAGGCTTACTTACCAACCAGAAGAGCAAAGCAGTCCCTTTGTCAGGAGCCAATTTAGGATATTTTCGCACACCAATAGCATTCATGGCATTGATGAATCGAGTGTTCCATGAATTCTTAGACAAGCTTGTTATAGTATTCATTGACAACATCTTGGTGTATTCTAGTAGTAGGAAAGAGCATGATGAGCATCTGAGATTAGTTTTACAGATGTTAAGTGAGCAACGACTGTATGTCAAGTTTAGCAAGTGTCAGTTCTAGTTGAGTGAAGTTATATTTTTGGGTCATGTGGTTTTAGCAGATGGGATTAGTGTTGATCCTCAAAAGATAGAAGCGATTGTAAATTGAAAACCACCAACTATTGCAACTGAAGTAAGGAGTTTCCTAGGGTTGGCAGTATATTCAGAAACTTTATCGAGGATTTTCTAGGATTGTCATCCTATTGGCGAAGCCCACCTAAAAAGAAACAAAGTTTGAGTGGTTAGAGGCCTATCAGAAGAGTTTTGATGAATTAAGGCAAAACTAACCACAGGTCCCGTACTTACTTTTCCTTCTGAAAATGAAGGTTTGTAGTGTACAGTGACGCTTCGAGGTAAGGTTTGGGTTGTGTTGTAATGCATGACAGAAAGGTGATAGTTTATGCCTTAAGGCAATTAAAGAAGCATGAGCAGAATTATCCAACTCATGATTAAGAGTTAGCTGTAGTAGTATTTGTACTGAGGATCTAGAGGCATTACTTGTATGGAGTTCAGTGCTAAATATTTACTAATAACAAGACTCTCCAATATATATTTAATCAAAAAGAGTTGAACATGAGACAGAGGAGGTGGTTAGAGCTGATCAAGGACTATGATTGCACCATAGAGTACCACCCAGGAAAAGCAAACATAGTAGTTGATGCCTTGAGCATAGAACCTGCTAGCTCAATAGCGCATTTGAGAGCAAAGTATATTCTGTTGTTAGTAGAGATGAGTTTTATAGAAGTTAAATTGGAAGCAACGGATATAGGTACATTGCTAGCTTCATTCTAGGTTCGATCGTTACTCGTTGATAGGGTCCAAAAGTTACAGATTCAATATCCTCAATTGATTAAGATCAAACAGGAAGTGAAGTTGAGCCAACAGGGGAATTTTGTAGTGAAAAACTACAGTGCACTGATGATGGAACAGAGATTGTGTGTACCAGATATGGCAAAACTCAAAAAGAAGATTTTAGATGAAGCTCACTCTTCAGCTTATGCTATGCATTCGGAAGCATGAAAATGTATCATACCTTGAAGAAGCATTTTGGTGGAAAGATATGAAGAGAGAGATAATTGAATATCTTTCAAAATGCCTGATATATCAGCAGGTTAAGTTTGAGCATCAAAGACCAGCAGGACTTCTTCAGCCATTCTCTATCCTGGAATGGAAATGGGAGCATATTACGATGGATTTTATGGTAAGATTTCCTCGAAGTCGAAGTGGGTATGATAGCATATGGGTGATAGTAGATCGACTTATGAAGTTAGCTCATTTCTTACCCATCCGAAGTACATATTCCCTGGACAGACTGGCCAAGTTGTATGTCGATGAGATTATGAGATTACATGGAGCTCCAATGTCAATTGTATCATATAGAGATTCGAGATTTACATCCTGATTTTGGCCGAGTTTACAAGAAGCTTTAGGCACTTGATTGCATTTCAGTACGACATTTCATCCACAGACTGATGGACCGTCTGAGCATACTATTCAGACTTTAGAGGATATACTTAGATCCTGCGTGATGGAGTTCTTGGAGGAAGTTGGAATTTTCATTTGCCATTAATCGAGTTTGCCTACAATAATAGTTATCAAGCTAGTATCAACATGACACCATATAAGGCACTTTATGAGAGGCAGTGCAGGACGTCGATATGTTGGGATGAGATAGGCGAAAGAAAGTTGTTTGGACCCAAGCTTGCACAGATGACTACAAATAAAACCAAGATTATTCGGGACAATTTGAAAATAGCCCAAGATCGATAGGAAAGCTACACAGTTAAGCATAAAAATGATTTGGAGTTCCAGGTCAAGAATAAGGTATTTCTATGGATATCACTATAGAAAGCAATAATTCATTTTGCGAGACGTGGTTAGTTAAGTCCATAATATATTGGTCCCTATAAGGTGATTGGCAGAGTAGATGATGTGGCTTATCGACTTGAACTACCAACAAAACTTTCCAGGATTCATAATGTGTTCCATGTCTCGATGCTATTCGCATGTGTTATAGGACAACCAGTGGAACTCAAGAAGAACCTAACATATGACGAGATACCAATTCAGATCCTTGATAAGAGAGAGCAGGTTCTTCGTAACAAGGTGATCCCGTTGGTAAAAGTGCTGTGAAAGAATCATAGAGTGGAGGAAGCCACGTGGGAGCACGAGGATCAGATACGCAGTCAATATCCATACCTTTTTTAAACAAGTTTATTTAAAATGTTTAAGTTAGCTTTATATTCTTAGTTCTCCAAGTGTGCTTAAATGATAAATTTGAATTATAAGAATCGTATCATGTAAGGGCGTTGTGCAAATTTCGAGGACAAAATTTTTATAAGAAGGGATGAAATATAAAACCCAAAATCCCATCCGATAGAAAATAAATTAATTTTTCTAATGAATAGTATTTTGAGACAAAAAGAGGTCTATATAAGTGATATTTTCGAAAAACGGATTTCATAAATTAAAAGTTTTGATATTAATATTAAATTAAGGAAATCTAAAGTGGAGCAAAGATAAGTCTTTTCGAATAGATTTTAAATGATTCAAAGTATATTAGACGAAAGTACTCTATTTGATTAGTGTTCCGTATGCAGTATTTAGAGAGAAATGGAACAATTTTCAATGCTCGGATGTGAAAATTGAATTTTAGTAGAATTCTGGATAGGATCATAAATAATTTCACATCCAAAGTGGTAAATTATTTTTTCAGAGTCATACGTATTAATCAAATTTTAATAAAATTTTTTGAAATATTAATTTAGTTCTTGTATAAGTTTTAGATGGATTGGAAATGTGAAAGAATGAAATGAATGCATTGAATATAAAATGAAAAGAGGACACTTGACATCCAGAGAAAGGAAGAGAGAATTGATTTGTGACAAGTGGCATTAGATTAGTGGATAATAGATAAAGTAATAATAAAAAAAGTGAATAAAGTGGAAAGTTGTGGAAAAATTTAGCTTGAGAGCTTGGTGAACAAGCGAGCTAATATTAAATAAGAAAATGGGTGAATAATTGAGAGAAGTGGGTCAAGCAAACAACCTTTGTGATTGGTTATAGCAGAGAGTAGGTGAACCAAGAAGGAGAATATGAGAAAGGGAGGTCGCTATTCTATTTTTGCTGAGAGAGTGGGAGCAAGTTTTGAGAGATTTTAGTATTCAAAGTGAGAGGAACAAGAAACAAGAGTGCAGCTTGAATTGAGAGAAAGAAAGATCTATATTTCATCCAGAAAAATGAGTGTTTTACGGTGAGATTGATGATGCAGCAAGCTGAATTAAGAGGATTGGAGAGCTGGTTCACGTGATTTTCATGTCCATCAAGTTTACTTGAGAGTTTTGGAGCAAAGCTTATCTTTTAAAGATTATTTGAGAACGTAATAAGTTAGTTTTCATAAAATTTTGTAATAGATGAACTGTACGAGTCGAGGTTCGGTTTGAGTATTTAAAATGATGGATGATTATTTTATCTTAGCATCTGTGAAGATCGTATATTTATTGAGTTGCATGTTGTTTTGTTAAGAAAATATAATTGTAATGTTTTTGGTTGGGGCGAGCTTGAGGGGTGCGAGCTACGATGCATTGGTTAGCTATAATTTAAAATGTCAAGTAATCATTTTAGATGAATTATAGATCATGTTTTGCATTTTCAAAGTACCCAGCCTTAGGTTGCGAGCTAGAGTTAAATTAAGGCAGAAGCTAGCAAAAGAGTGAAAAGAGTACTAGATGAGCTAGTCAGTGCTCTCAGTTCTGGACGAGCTAAGCTATGCCAGCAGCTTATGAGGAAGAGAAGAGCTGACTAAGCCAGCAGCTCATGAGGTCAAGCTAAGCTAGGGAAGCATCTCGTAGAGTGAGTTGGGAATGCTATCAGTCTGTTGTGAATTGTTTGAGTTGAGCTGAGTAGTAGCTCATGCAACGCGAGCTGGGTTAGAGTAGCAACTCATGATGTGTGAGCTAAATTAGAGCAATAACTTGCTAAGGTGAGCTACGTTAAGACTACTTTAGATCGCAAAGGACGAGCTGATAGAAGCTCACAGTTCATGTTGAATTAAGCTCGAGTAATAGCTTGCTAGATGAGAGAACAAAATAGGAGCTCGCTGGTCGAACGAGCTAGGCAGTAGCTTACAGAAAGTGAGCTGTGTGGAGCTCGCAGTAGTAGTAAGCTAGCTAGAGCAGCAGCTCTCAAAAGACGAGTTGGATAATGAGCTGAAAGTGTAGTGTTTTGCATGCTTGAATAGTAAAAAGTTGCGAATGTAATGCTCTTAATGTGTGATCGAAATTTTTATGACTCGAAGATCTCATTTGTATTCCAGTGTAGATGATTCATCAAGCTCGTGAAGGCGGCAAGAGTGGTTAATATTTTGGAAGCAAATAGTGAGTTTAGTTAATTTTCAAAACTTTCACAAATTCATGAATTGATTATAGATATTTCTATTTGTTTTAATTTAGTATGCAAGTTATTATATCAATTGATTTAATTTAGCATATCTTTATTTTATAACGCATGTAAGTTATGAAATGAATATTATGAGTATTTTTATACTTGAGAAACAAAGTTATTTAATTATATTTATTTACATGCCAATTAAATGATATCTAGAGAATATTTTACGGGATAAAGATTTTAATGTTTTTGGTTTACCCTAGCCCTCGGTTACACTCGGTCGAAGTATCATGTGCGTGTATGGTAGATTGGTTTGGAGAGTCACTAACTTTGAGGGGGATTGAGTCAATGTGTCACCCTTTGCACACATACGGTAGTGTAGATTTGCCTGATGTTAAAGCGAATCAAGATCCTAGAGTTTGCACATCCGTAACTACACATGGTGATAGTTCCCAAATCTTAGTGACATGTCTTCATACCGTTATGAAAGATAAATTTCCCTGGGTTGCCACATAAGACTAGTTAAAGAAAATAAAGTGCATCAATAGACGTTAGATTTAGAAAAATAAGAAAACTAAGTTTATAAAAGTTTAAATAAAAAGCATTTTTTGCATTATGAAAGTTTTATAGAATTTCAAAAAATTAAAGAAATTGATAGTTTTCTAACATATCTTAGGAGGAATAGTACTTATAAAGAAAACATGATAGTATGATAAACAAATTCATTCATTAAGTTTATACTCACCACTCTTTTCATTATTTTATAAAAATCCTCTCCAACTGCAGGTACGAGCAGAGCAGTGGAAGTATCTCAGTCGAATGCACAGACGAGATAGACGTAACGCATCTATACTCAATTACTTCTTGTGATATCATGTATATGTTCATATTTCATGTTTAATTTATGACTTTAAAAACTTATATTAGTTTTGTAAATATTATTCTAGATGATGCATCACTAAGTAACATTTTGTAATGTTATTTTAAAATTTTCAGTAGATTAGACTTCCCTAAAATCTGTTTTGTAAAATATGGAATTAAAAAGAAAAATTCCTAACCATTTTCGTAATCTAAAGAAGTTTCTAATAAGTTATTTTTAAAAATCTTTAGTAACGAATGAGACTTAACTTCATTAGAACTTTCCAGCTAGAGTAGACCTCGACTAGGAAGCTACCATTGAGTTGTCGGACAGATTGCCTAGCTAGCTAAGGTAAAAGGACTCACCAAGAAAACTATACATTTAACAAATGAACATGATCACCTAATTAACACCTAATAGTTTATTTCCAAGTTAAATGGCGTGGTGCACCCATTTGATATAGGAAGGGCATCAGTATGTACAAACTATCCTTATTAATATAATTTCAACAAATTACCAAAATCCAAAACTCCAAAAGATAGTTGAAGACTAACACAAAGAATAATATCATGATTAAAATATAATCAAGTTTGCATTAAATTATAAATTAACTTAATTAGGTAATAACGTCGTATTAATTGAAAGCCACCCCAAAAACCAAAACCCTAATTTTAATTAAAGTTTCAATGTACACATTAGATAACGACTGGTTTTTATAGTTTTCATAACAATGCAATATTTTGTACAGTTAAAATAAATGAATAAATAAACAAAACCTTATCAAGTAATTGAGTTCTCAAAACGATGCTGATGGTGACCCATAAATATGATTCTGCATCTATTTTATAAGTATATTATTATATAAAATTTTAACATTAAACCATCACTATTAGTGTTAATAGTATTGTTCTTATAGATACATCCAATCTGTGGTGATGTTTGGCATATTGCTAGAATGAATTAACACTTTCTACCTCTAAAGTCATAATTAAGTCATTTGATAACTCTATTTTTATAGAGTTATTTTATCCTTTTAAATATGAATTCTTGCTTAGTTCTTGATATTTTGATTATTATAAATAAATTATTACATTTTTTTGCATTTTTCATTTTCAGAATAAAATTGGTGAAAAAATCGCATGTGGACCCCACCAAGTGTTATTGTTCAAAACAAGATCATCTCTATAAAATAAATGTCATTCGAAACAGTTCATCGCCTCAAGAATTGCTCGAATCAGATATCGCATAAACAAGTTATCGAAGTTTAAAGATTAATTATTTTAAAAATAAATATTATATCATGCTGATGTAAGGAATGATGTAATCAAAATTATGATGTAAGCAATGATGTAATATTAAAGTTGATTTACATAGGGTAGGTGAACCATGATGTAAGCTATGATGTAATATGAAAGTTGACTTGCATGAGGTAGGTGAACCATGATGTAAGCGATGATGCAGAATGATGAAAAATTATGAAAAGATTATGCATGCGATGATGTAATTGGAGGTGAACTTTGCCTATAAATAGGCTTTAGAATCACCATTCCATTGATCTCATCAAAAACCAAAACAACAAGTAGTTTAGAGAAAGAGAGAGAGAGCTTGGAGAGGAGGCGCAAAGCAGAGGAAGAAATTCTACGGCAAAACTTCAATCCACTAAGTTTTCTTATCTTTTATTATGTTTAATTTTCTAGTCTTTGTAAATTCTAATATGGAGTAGATTTATTTTTCTAAGGTTATGATGTAACCTAACTTTGATGTTCCAATCCTTTGTTCAATTTAATTAAAGATTTTTTATCTTAGTTGATGCATTTAATACTGTGCTTAATGTTTCTAAATAACTTATCATTATTTAGTTGAATTGTTAATCATAATGATAGCGGAAGCTGATTTATATGCCTAGTTCATTATATTGAATGTCATAAATTACATATAGGATAAAAATATACCTGCATGGTTTGTGTAGTCTATAAAAGAGGTCTATAAATCTTAATGAATTCATTAATGTTTTAACTTTCATGAGGACATAGCAGTTAAGCTTTATAGAGTATTTTCCTTAGACCTCGGGAGAGGCTATGTGAATAATTTAGGGAATCTCGACTAGCAACTGGATAATTAATTCTGGTTAAAAAAGAACAAAGGTGAGGAACATATTAGTTATAGTGAAATCAGAACCTTAGAATTTTCATTCATTGAATTAATTTTTATTTATTTACATTTGCATTTAAATTTAGTTTAAGTTTTCACCTCCAATTTCGTCAACCAAATAAAAGTTGAGTTATTTTAATTTTGGACATTAATTAATAATAATTCTCGTGGGACGATACTTCTCTCATCACTTTATTACTTGTTCGGCTCATCCACTTGCAATTTTGCATAACATCATTCTTTTTTTTTATTATTATTTTTTTAAAATGAAAAAAATAATATAGGGAAAATTTCATTGTAGTTAAAATAATATAGGGAAAATTTCATTGTAGTTTTTAACTTTTGGCGAAATATTACTTTATTACTTACTAATGCATTTTTAGTTTCCATCATCCCTAATATTTTAAAAATTCGTAAATAATTTTTTTTTTTTTTTCAGTTGACTATTAGTCAAATTTAACAGTTAAAAGAGTATTTTCGTTTTTTTGTTCCACCAACTATTTGAAATTAATAAAGAAAAAAACTTTAGATCTCCACCATCTATCAAAGTTATGATGGATGGTGGAGATTTAATTGAGAAAAAAATAACAAAAATAAACTAAAATATAAATTAAATTCAAAAACATAATAAAATGAGTAAAAAAAAAATTATGGATAAAGATTATTCATTCAAATTGTTGCGTTGTATATGTAAAAGAAAAAGAAATTCGATTATAATTATAAGAAAACCACACATTTCACAACTGAACATTATCACCTAATTAATGCTAAAATAGTTTATTTCCAAGTTAAATGGCATGGTGCACCCATTTGATTTGGGAAGGGCATCGACATGTACGAACTACTCCTCATAATTTAATTTCAACAAATTACCAAAATTCCAAAGTCCAAAAGATAGTTGAAGATTGACACAAAAAATAATGTCATGATTAAAATATAATCAAGTTGGTATTCAATTAGAAAATTGACTAACTAGGTAATCACTTCATGTTAATTGAAAGTCACCCTAACAACCAAAACCCTAATTTTAATCGAAGTTTCAATGTTCACATTAGATAATGACTACTTTTTATAGTTTTTATAACAATACAATATTTTGTTAAGTAAAAGAAAAAGAAAAAAAATCCTTATCAAGTAAATTAGTTTTCTCAAAACAATGTTGATTGTGACCTATAAATATGATTACATACCTATTTCATAAGTATACTATTATATAAAATTTGAATATTAACCATAATTATTAATGTCAATATATCCTTACTTTAGATACATTCATGGTGCGGTGACGTTTGGCATATTGCTAGATTGAATGGACACTTTCCACTTCTAAAGTCATATTGATTGATGCATCAAAATATTTGATGGTGCTTATTCAATTTGACATGTCAAATTTAAATTTTGTGTTGTATGTGTAAAAGAAAGAGGATTTGAATTATAATTATAAGAAAACTATTGTGGATATTTTTAGGACTGTCCAAATGGGTTGATAAAAACTCAATGAACTGATCCAATGAATCGATCTAAGAGACAAAGGCCTAGCTGGCCAATATTCAACTCACAAGAAAAAGCTCTCGGGTCATCTTATGTCCAGCTCGTGGGAAACAAGCTTTCAGTTTGCTGACCTCAGATCGTCTAGCTCGTAGAAACGAGCTCTTTCTTAACTACTGCGTTTCTCAGGTCGTTGGTCAACTATGGTCACGGCTGTCTAATGATCAACTCCAGGTCGCCTAGAGTAAGATGAAACTCGCAGATCGCATTACGCATTAATAGGAAACTTTCCAAAAAGGTAATTGCTTAATTTGAGAAAGAGTCAACTGTCAGAATTCGAATCAAAATCAGACTTTTGATTCAACGGAATCTAATCTCTAAAATTGTGGATGTAGTTATGAAAATGTAATTAATTTAAATTTCTTTCCTGTTTCAATTATACTCAAACTGTATCATCCCACTTTATAAATAGAGGTTGAAAATCCATTGTAACATATATACACAAGAAATAAAATATTGTGACTCTGCAAAAATTATCAGAGAAACAATCATAGACTTAGCTATCTTTTTCGGTTGAATCACATAGAAATCCTTTTACATTTTATTCTTCCTCTCGGCATCTTTTTTTTTTTCTTTACTTTATTTTGTATTATTTACAGGTATTGGGTCAAGAACTTGGGTCAACTGATTTTACATGTCGGTATTTTTTCATTTTAATGTTGATGTGCAAGCTACGATTCTTGCGAAGCTTGCGGCCATTGAACCTTTTTGGCCCCGTAGGGTCGTGTTCGGAGTCGAATCCGTAACCTTTTAGGTATTGAAGGTCTAAGACTCTTATCACCAAGCTAAGTTAACTTGGTGATAAGAGTCATACACCCTCAATACCTATAAGGTTACGGTTTGACTTCGGACGTGACCTAACTTAGCTTGGTGGTAAGAGTCTTACACCTTCAATACCTATAAGGTTATGATTTGACTTTGGACGCGACCTTACGAACCCAAAAGGGTTCAACGGGCACGAGTTTTGCAAGAATCGCAACTTGCACGTCAACATTAAAACGCTTGTTTTGTTCAAGTCTTTTGGATTTTTTTGAAGGAATATGAAGAGTTGCAAAATATTCAAGCAAAAAAAAAAAAAAAAAAAAAGGGAAACCAAAAAAAGCATAGTGCATATCAAGTGAGAATCGTGTTATTAAAAATGGATGTGGAAGCTCACCATAAATACAGCAAAATTCGATGGTTTTGAAGAATGAATGCTGAGCGACAATGATGGACAAATGAGAGAAAACTAAAAGACCGAAAGACGTTTGGATTTGAAAATGACAAGTGAGAGAAGACTTTACCTATATATAGCTACCGAGCTCCAAGCCCTAATCGTTGAATCTAATAGCTGTATAACTGCCTTTGATCTGATGATATAGAGCGATTTATAGGATTTTATCATCATGCGCAATCAGTTGAGAAACGAGCGCATTAAATGCACATAACACGAGATGTGCAAACTGTATTATCATCTAGGGAGATGCCACGTGTCCAGAAGATAAGGCAGAATTTGAAAAGGCAACACAACAAATCTCGCCAAAATGGTTTTTACCTTTGAGTTCGTACCTACCAATCCGCTACACACATTGAGAGTTAGAGGGCTAGTGTTGTACACATTTTAACGACCTGAGAAAATGAGCTATTAAGGCCTAATTTTTTAACCGAATAGGATAAAAGCCCAGTAGGCTCGAAAGTCGAGACGACATCATAGGAATGCAAGTTGTTATGTTTGAGCCCACAAACCGCTATTTAGTGAGCTTGCAATATGATTATTAGCTCGCTTATCATCCCCGTTAGCAATCTGGGATTGGTTTAGCTCGTAAGCTCGTTCCCAGCATCTTCTTGAAGTCTGAAGCAGCCTAATTTGAAAAGAAGTCAACTTACCTATTTTGATGCAAATCAAATCTCTAGCATCTTCTTAAAGTCTGAAGCAGCCTAATTTGAGAAGAAGTCAACTTGCCTATTTTGATGCAAATCAAATCTCAAGATTCTCGGAATCAGTTGTTGATTTGGTGAAGATTATTTTGGTATTATAATTATCATAAAATATTTTTACCTAATCTGGATGTAATTCAAACCGATTCAAATTGTATTACCCCTCTTTACAAATAGGGGTTCGAAATCACTTGTAAAAGAGACTGAGAGTAATACATACTGTTACTCTATCAAATTTGAGGGTGACAGTCATGGACGTAAGCATTCATTGGACCGAACCACGTAAAAAGGTTTGTGTGCTTTGTTCTACCTTTCTGTCGCTTTTTTTGTTCTTGTTGTGTTTCTGATTATTTACAGGTATTGAGCTTGAAGAACCTGATCAACCAAATCTCAACGTCAACATCTTATAAATTTTTGATTAGTTGTACTATCAGTCTTTTATGCTTTTTCAATAACTGTCACACAACTTTTTATAGGTTACAATCCACTGGCCGAAAGAATACTTGACGTCTATAACTGGGACTCATAATACCTTTAAGAAGCAACATGTTATAGAATCTCTATGTTTCCATACAAATTTGAATACATATGGACCTTATGCTGGTAAAAGAGGCTCCCTTTTTGATATTGCTCTGAAAGATGGATTCATTGTTGGTTTTCACGGGCGTTCCAGCAATTACATTGATGCAATCGGGGTCTATCATAAGAGCCCTGCGATTTAAGCTCATACAAGGCAAGAAATCGGAACTTTTTCTTCTCTTTGATGCTTAGAATTTCATGAAATAAGGTGGTGTTTGTTTGGACTGGTCCGGAGTTCAAACAGATTTCGATGGTTTGAATTTATATTTTAGATGTGTTTTTGTTTGTCTCAAATGAATCAAACTTGTCCGGAGTCCGATGTAAAAGCAATCGAATTTCATGAAAGAAGGTGGTCTTTATTTGTAGTCATCCGGATCCGGAGTTCATATGGATCTCGGTGGCTTTAATTTATATTTAGTTGTGTTTTTGTTTGTTTGTGTTTGTGGCCAATGAATAAAACTTGTCCGGAGTCCCTTTTTAAAGTCACTTTTGATGATTTACACTAAAATGTTTACTGAAGCAATTGGAAGCCAATCAGCTTCTTATAATCATGCACGATTATTGTTGAAATTTATAACGTTTCGGTTACAATCTTAACAAGTCTGTAAGGAAACTTTAGTAAATAGAATTCAAAGTAACCTAATGCTGATTATGAGGTACAACTAGTGAAAACTAAAGGGACAATCAGAAGCTAATTTTTACGAAGTAATAAACACACAACACATATATCAATAAGTACTACTGGAAAGAAAAATACGTATATATTTTTCTAAAAAAAAAAAAACAGAGTAAACTACAACATTAGCGTTCTTGAACCAAAAAAATATCAAGAAAAGGTTTCAGAAAATTAAGTTATGCACATTTGTATCTCTCTATAATGATACATTTAATTAGAATAAGTTTTAGTTTCTGCTTTTCGCCTCTTGAGAGTACTGGTTTTGAATCGCAAAAGAAGATCGAAAGAGTTAATAGAGACTCGATGTATATACTCAATCAGTCTCTTTTAAAGCCACGTACCATAGGATTAATTCAATACAATGCCTATCTAATTGTAAATTTCTTCTCTCTTTCTCTAAGTTGAGCTTAGATTAACTTGTTATTAATGATTTTTTAATTGAACTTTCTTTTAGCATATAGAAACTAATGATGTTAAAAAACTCTTAACTCCTTTTTTTTTTTTTTCGTTAGTTTTAAAACTCACACATTTTTATTCTATTTGTCTTGGGTTTTTTCTTTTTTATTCTATTATTAGATTTTAATCATTTTGATTTATATTGTGAACCCTTAGAGTCCTTATCTGTAATTATATTGATATTATTCTTTTATTAGTTTCTTAACTTAGTTGAAACAAGCTATTTTTTTTTTTGTCAAACATCTAGATGCGACAAAAAAATCAAACGTCCTAATATTTGGCTGTGCTGGTTTAAGTCAATGCTTCACATTCTGGGAAAATTAAATACTATAAATTCTTTCTTCATCTATTGGGCCACCATTCAACTATAATTAACATTACATAATTTAATTGTAGAATTCTAATTAGACATGACGTGAAGTTCATCTGGAGTTGGCTCAATCGTCACTATATTTTTGTCATCGGGTTCTTGCCTTATTGGTTTGTCTGTGCCCTAGCCTACGTATATATATTCCCCATTGAAAAATATGTCAGCAAATTATACATTGTATTACTATAAATAAAGCAAACTTCTCTCCGTCATGTATGAGCAGATTCAATATAACAATAAGAATAAATTTAGTTACCAATTATGTAAAATGAAATTTTATTTAGTTGTTCACAATTCTCGTTCTAATTTTAATAGAGTTAGTTTATCTTGAAGGAAGAACAATTACATTTATATTCAATTAGAATAGGTACCGTTCTATCTTTTAATTTCAAATCTGGGCTCTCGAACAAGTTGAAAAGACCTCCCACTCTTGACTGACATTGGCATGACCATCTTTACTGCAATCAATCATAATTTTGACATTCAAGGTTAAGAGAAACACACAAGCATGATGCGTTGAATTGTAGCTCTATCTATGCATCCAGTTGATATGTACATGCCGATAGTCCTTCTCTCCTTATGATCAATTGGTTCTATTTAACATGAACCGAATGATCATGAACTAAATTAACAAAAAGTAACAAGTGTAGAAATTTTATACACCTTTGTAAAATTTAGCATGAAGTCCATGGAGAGTGAAAGACATGCTCTAATGATGGACAAAGGCTAATAAATATATCTTTAAATAAATGTAAAAAACGAAAATTTTATAAAATGATATTAAAAATGTGAGAACTTAAAAGATAGAAAAAAAAATTGTTCACGAGTTATTTAATATTAAAAAGATATTTTTTATTTGTTAGTTTCAAAACTTATCACCTTTTAATGCTTGGAAAAAAAAAAAAAAAATTTCTCCGGGTTGCAACAATATAAGAGAATCATGCTTTGTCTATATGTCTTTTTGGATTTTCTAATTTAATGGTATTTTTATAATGACATTTCAAAAGATTCCTCAAAGTTAGGCTCGGCCTGTTATCCTCTTCCTTAATACAAGAAGTTCTTGGTGGCTCTTTTAATTTAATTTAAGGGATAATTCTAATTTGCCTCTATAGTTTGACATAACGATCAAAAAGCTTCTTAACTTCAGAAATCGCTAAAGACACCTGTAATTTACAAAACTAGTAAGAAAAACCCTCTATTGTTTATGAAAATAGCCAAAAAGAACCTTTCGTTGTAAACTTGAACATTAAAAATAAATGTTTGATCGTTAATTAGGGAGGACAAAATCGTTAATTCATTATAAAATAAGTTAAAAAAACATCTAGATTCAAGATGAACCCAACTCAAACACAGATGTTTTTCATCTAGGTTAGTCTCAAACCTAGATAAAATCTGGGTTAGAAGCTCTATTTCTCATTATGGTGCTTTTGTTGATGATTGGTGGATCTCTATTTTGTGCTGGATTTTGTAGATATTTTTTGGTGTCTCAAAGGTCATGGGGTATTATTTTTGGAGATGAATGAGTTCAACTTAACTAACTATTGGCTTTGATTTTGGTATTTTTGAGTAGTTCATTGTGGGTTTGCAACGGATGGCTGATTGATGATATTTGCATATTGGGTTGATGGTTGTAATTGGGTGTTTGAAGACTCA
This sequence comes from Dimocarpus longan, assembly GCA_022984855.1. Lineage (NCBI taxonomy): Eukaryota > Viridiplantae > Streptophyta > Magnoliopsida > Sapindales > Sapindaceae > Dimocarpus > Dimocarpus longan. The sequence continues at coordinate 5,317,016 of CM041022.1, forward strand.
TTTTTTTTTTTTAAAAAAAAAAAATCATTTTCATTTTTATTTTGCTTTATTAATTTTTTTTTCGAAGGGGCAATTTCATCTTTTCACGTATTGTCATTGTTAGAGTCAACTTTTCACTAGTAGAGGTAACAGAAAGGGTCAAATGTAATTTAACCAAACTTTAGCAGGTAATTAGTGATTAGATAAAACAACATGGGGATATTTAAATTATTCCTTAATTTAATGATATTATTATTATTATTAAAAAGAGACACCAAACTTGTCAAAAACTAACCTATGAAGATTAGTCATTATTTATGCAGTTTGAATATTTACTTCTATAATCATAAAATATTATTATTATTATTTTGAAGAAATTATAAGAGATTACTATAAAAGAACTATTCACATTTTTATAAAATGTATCTCTGTAAGGATGGCGGGGATTTAATGGAGAAAAAATTAAGAAAATATAAATTAAATTAAAAAACATAATAAAAAGAGTAAAAAAATATATGGATGAATATTATTTAATTCAAATAGATATGTTGCATGTGTAAAAGAAGGAGAAATTCGATTATAATTATAAGAAAACTACACATTTCACAAGCGAACATGATCACCTAATTAATGCTAAAATAGTTTATTTCCATGTTAAATGGCGTGGTGCACCCATTTGATATAGGAAGGGCATCAGTATGGATGAACTACCCTTATTAATATAATTTCAACAAATTATCAAAATCTAAAAGTCCAAAAGAGAGTTGAAGACTAACACAAGGAACAATATCATGATTAAAATATAATCAAGTTCGCATTGAACTAAAAAATTAACTTAATTAGGTAATAACGTCATATTAATTGAAAGCCACCCCAAAAACCAAAACCCTAATTTTAAATAAAGTTTCAATGCACACATTAGATGACGACTGGTTTTTATAATTTTTAGAACAATGCAATATTTTGTAAAGTTAAAATAAATGAATAAATAAATAAAACCTTGTCAAGTAACTGAGTTCTCAAAACGGTACTGATGGTGACCCATAAATATGATTCCACATCTATTTTATAAGTATACTATTATATAAAATTTTTAAATTAAACCATCACTATTAGTGTCAATAGTATCCTTATTATATATACATCCAATCCGTGGTGATGTTTGGCATATTGCTAGAATGAATTAACACTTTCTACCTCTAAATTCATAATTAAGTCATTCTTTTTTTTTTTTTTTAATGAATAAAATATTATAGGGAAAATTTCATTATAGTTCCTAACTTTTGGTGAAATATTATTTTATTACTTACTAATATGTTTTTAGTTTTCATCATCCCTAATATTTTAAAAATTCATAAATAATTTTTCCGTCAGTTGACTATTAGCCAAATTTAACAATTGAAAGTGAAAGGACCCAACTCGGATGACCCCTGTAGAGATCCGAGTGGAGCCCTCCCGGCACCCCACTGAATCGTTATAGTCTTTATGCAGGTGACTAAAAAGGACTCTATGAAGTAAAGCCGTAAAATAATTTTATTTCTTAATCATTAAAAATTTAGAGTGGAAAAATTTCGGCAGCACAACAGCTGTTTCTCCGATATTTTCAACTTTTTCAAACACCTATAAAATAATTCATAAACATTTTTAAATGCCTACATTCTTTTTCACTTCCAAATGGGACCTCAGGTCCATCTCAAAATCCATGTTCAAACACAAATCAAATATTCAAGACAAAATCATTTCAAACTTAAAACATTTTACATGCGTGACATCGTAATCGTTATTATAAAACTTAAATATTTACATTACACTAAATCTGTTGTACATCAAAACGTTTACTTTAATTTCACAGTGATGGTCGTTTGATAAGCTCGCCTAACCTTAAACTGGAGATTTATCGCCTTGAGGACTCGTACCTACGCTTGGGGAGATTTCATAAAAAGAAACAAGAAAATAGTGAGTTAAAAAAGCTCAGTAAGTGTTATGCATTTCTAAACAAGTCTTCCTTTCAAAAGTATGCTCTCTAAAATTCTTTAAAAAAAATTTCTAAGTTCCATAATAAATTATTCAAAATATGAATTTTATGTTATTTTATAATCATTTACATACATATTTGCTTGAAAACAAGATTATATGCATCGCAAAAATTCATTCCATAACATACCTCGTTTGAAATTCATTCATAACATAATCATAAATTTATAAATCGTATCCTCAGTCATAAAATATGTATCCAATGGGACCCAGAGAAATCATGATCACCGCCCTGTCCTAGGACACTGGTGGTGGGGATGGTCAATCTCAGTCATAAGCCACTATACCGCGGAATATTATCTTACTGCACATAGGGCATCAGTCATAATAGTACTTTATATACGTGTAGAGGGTGACATGACAGACTCGATCCCCCCATAGTTAGTGGACTTTCCCCCACAGACATGTCATACGCGCAATAAGGCACTTCGACCACATAACAGTCATATCTCAATCATATAATAGGGATTAGGATAGTCATCGGTTTTGAAAATTGTCTTTAGCATTTCTTAAAGATTACATCTACATGCTAAAATAATTATTGTAAAACATATTTCTTCGATTAGAAATTAAAACATAAAAGTGCATTTCAATAATAAATTTGCGCGATCGATATTGCTTTAGATGCATATATAAAACATTTAAAAGAGAATATCATTCATATAAATTCATTTAAATATTAAAAATGCTTTAATCTTTCATGAAAACATACTAATCATATTTATACTCACCGATTTCTAACTCACAGAAACTTCCCGATTTTCTACCTCGCGATACTTCCTCAACTTCGATTTCCTACGCTTTATCGATACCTATAATTTAACATTCTAATATAAGCATGTCGTAACTACACTATTCGAGAAATCATCCATCATCGAACATCAAATACACAACATCGAATAATATAAAGATTTTCGAATTAACTTCTCCATGATAACAGAACTTAAATTTGTCTTTATACCATCGATTACTTTCATCACAATCACATTTAACGTGATTCAATCCGTCCTAACGTCAAAGTTTATCATTTAAACAACCTCAAATACATAACATGGCAGCCTACTAACATCATATCCATCTTTCAATTTGCGAGGAAAAATCACAACTAAATGCGTTCGTACGAAAACAAACGTTATCCGAATCACCTGGAAACGATTTCTTGATTAACGAACGACTATCCGATCCTTTAAAATACACCATTAAGTATCATTTTTCAAGATGACGAACTCGAAAGTAAAAACATAACATAATAGCCCCTAAATCTCTACATAACAGCCCCTACAACATATTTTTCACACAAATCCAACATCGAAAATCATCTAAAATCGTATTAACATTTCAACCGAACGAACCTCCACATTAACGAGGTTCTAAATCCTAAAATCCAATCATAATATTATCAATTATCATCCGAAACTCTTTTTAACTATTTTCCATCAAAATGAATTTAATAAAAACTCAACGTACCTCTCGAAAATCAATTTGAAACTTTAAAAACTACTCGCGAAGGTACTACCCTTATACTTCACCTTTAACCGAGCTTCCTTCAATCCAAAATTGACATGCAAGCTTAAAAAAAACACTCAAAACATCTCAACAAAGCTAATGGGACAGCACTTACCCGTTGAATGAGCTGAATCTGCTCAGAAACAGCTTCTAAAAGTCCAAGACAGCGAGCTATCTTCTGTTTTTTAGCTCTAAACAACTTTATCTTCTCCCTCTCTTTCCAAACACTTGCTGCATGCACTGCCTTCCCTCAAAAACTACACTTAAAACCTTCAATTAGCTATTGTTTGTCACCCCAAAACTGCACTCAAACAAAAATCTAATAGCCACTGACTTCGAAGTGCAGGTCACGACAACAACACTCTCTTTTCTCCCTTTTGCACAGCAGCTTGCTGCATGAGTGAAAGGACTTCGAGATTAGCTTCCAAACTTACCCTTTCAACTACTATTCGATTTTCTTTCTTAAGGCAAAGCAACTCTTCACGGTAGCAGCACTCATCCATGGCTTGACAGCAGCTCACGGCAGCAACAATAGCTTACGGCAGCAGCTCCTCACAGCCTGACTGCAGCTGATCGTCCCTCCTTGCTTGCATGCACGATCAAATCCTCCTCTTAGTTTGCTTGGACGACACATGCAGCTGTTGATGCTGCTCGTTCTCCTTCACCAGCTCACAGTTTTGCTCCTTGACCGAGTGGATGATGCTCTCGGTTTTGCTTTCTATCTGCACAGCTCTTTCTCCCTCTCTCAAGCTCTCCTTCTCTCACGATCTCTCAAGCTTTCTCTTTTCCTATCTCTCGGTTCTTTCTATTTCTATTTCTTGCTCTTGGCTTAAAACAATGGTGACCGAATTTGTAAACTTTGGTTTGAAATGAATGGTGACCATAAGTTAGAACAATTGCTTCATATTTTGCATTTTCAATTGATATATATATTGTAGCTGCCACTTGTCACTAATTCATGGTGGATTTGTGCCACTTGTCTTGTTCATCTTTTGAATGCACGACACTTGTCCCACAAGCATGCTTTCACTTATCTTTTCATGTCACTTGATTTCATTCCGCTTTCGAATTCTAATTCTTTTCCGTCTGACCGGGTAATCCGCTTATAATTGCTTTCGCCTTCGGAATTATTTTTAAATTTTTGGATCTGTCTTCACGTACTCGAATTTAATTTTTTATTATTTCTTTTCTACAAATATTCTGAATGGTCCGGAATCGAAAAGAAAATGTTTTTTTTTTTTCTAATCGAAATGTGATCCATCGAAAAATAATTCGCTCTCCAACGAACGAGGTTTTGGGTTTTACAGAAAGAGTATTTTGGTTTTTTTATTCCACCAACTATTTGAAGAAAAAAAAAATTTAGATCTCCACAATCCCTCAAAGTTATGATGGATGGTAGAGATTTAATTGAGAAAAAAATAACAAAAATATTTTAAAATATAAATTAAATTCAAAAACATAATAAAATGAGTAAAAAAATTTATAGATGAAGATTATTCAATTCAAATTGCTGTGTTGTATATGTAAAACAAAAAGAAATTCGATTATAATTATAAGAAAATCACACATTTCACAAGCGAACATGATCACCTAATTAATACTAAAATAGTTTATTTCCAAGTTAAATGGCATGGTGCATCCATTTGACTTAAGAAGGGCATCAACATGTACGAACTACTCCTCGTAATTTAATTTCAACAAATTACCAAAATCCAAAAGTCCAAAAGATAGTTGAAGATTGACACAAAAAATAATGTCATGATTAAAATATAATCAAGTAGGTATTCAATTAGAAAATTAACTAACTAGGTAATCACTTTATGTCAATTGAAAGTCACCCCAATGACCAAAACCCTAATTTCAATCAAATTTTCAATGTTCACATGACTACTTTTTATAGTTTTTATAGCAATACAATATTTTGTTAAGTGAAAAAAAAAAAAAAAAAAGTCCTTATCAAGTATATTAGTTTTTTCAAAGTGGTGCTGATTGTGACCTATAAATATGATTACATATCTATTTTATAAGTGTACTATTATATAAAATTTGAATATTAAACCATCACTATTAATGCCTTTGTATCTTTACTTTAGATACATTCATGGTGCGGCGATGTTTGGCATATTGCTAGATTGAATTGACACTTTCTACTACTAAAGTCATATAGATTAATGCATCAAATGATTTGATGGTGCTTATTCAATTTGACAAGTCAAATTTAAATTGATGTGTTGTATGTGTAAAAGAAAGAGAATTTGAATTATAATTATAAGAAACTATTGTGGATATTTTCATGATTGTCCAAATGGGTTGGTAAAAGCCCAATGAACTGATCTAATGAATCTGTCCAAGAGGCAAAGGCCTAACTGGCTGACATTCAACTCGCAGATCGCATTACGCATTAATAGGAACTTTCCAGAAAGGTAACCACTTAATTTGAGAAAGAGTCAACTGTCAGAATTCGAATCAAAATCAATCTTCTGATTTAGCGGAGTCTAATCTCTAAAATTGTGGATGCAGTTATGAAAATATAATTAATTTAAATTTCTTTGCTATTTCAATTGTACTCAAACTGTATCACCTCACTCTACAAATAGAGATTGAAAATTCATTGTAACATATAAACACAAGAAATAAAATACTGTAACTCTACAAAAATTATTAGAGAAATAGTCATGGACGTAGGCATCTTTTTGGGCCAAACTACATAAAAATCTTTCTACATTGTGTTCTTCCTCTCAGTCTCTTTGTTTTCTTTGCTTTGTTTTGTGTTATTTGCAGGTATTGAGTCAATAACTAGAGTCAACTAATTTTACACGTCGAAATTTTTTGTTTTAATATTGAGGTGCGAGCAACGATTCCTATAAAGCTCGCGGCCGTTAAATCCTGTTGGCCCCATAGGGTCGCGTTCGAAGTCGAACCCGTAATCTTATAGATATTGACTCTTACACCCTCAATATCTATAAGGTTACGGATTCGACTCCGGACGCGACCCTACGGGACTAAAAGAGTTCAACGACTGCAAGCTTCACAAGAATCGCAGCTCGCACGTCAACACCAAAATGCCCATTTTATTCAAGTCTTTTGGATTTTTCTCAAGCAAGGAATATGAAGAGTCGTGAAATATTCAAGCAACAATAACAAAAAAAAAAAAAAAAAAGGAAGCCGAAAAATGCATAGTGCATGTCAAGTGAGAACCGAGTTATTGAAAACAAATGTGGAAGCTCACCTTAAATGTAGTAAAATTAGGTGGTTTTGAAGAATAAACGCTGAGCGACTGCGATAGACAAACGAGAGAAAACTGGAAGATCGAAAGACTTATAGATTTAAAAATGACAAGTGAGAGAAGCAGGTGGAGTCGTTCTACCTTTATATAGTTGTCGAGCTCCAAGCCCTAACCGTTGGATCTAATAACTATATAATTGTCTTTGATCTGATGGTGTAGTGCGATTTATGGGATTTTGTCATCATGTGCAATTAGTTGAGAAACAAACACATTAAATGTGCACAGCGCAAGATGTGTAGACTGCATTGTTGTCTAGGGAGATGCCACGTGTCCAAAAGATAAGATAGAATTTAAAGAGGTAACGCAACAAATCCGGCCAAAACAACTTTTACCTCTGAGTTCGTAGCTCCCAGTTCGCAGAATGCACTGAAAGTTAAGGGGCTAGTGTTGTACACATTTTAACGACCTGAGAAAATAGGCTGTTAGGGCCCGATGTTTTAGCCTAAGAGGATAAAAGCCCAGTAGGCCTGAAAGTCAAGAAGACGTCATAGGAGTGCAAGTTGTTGTGTCTCAGCCCGCAGACCACTATTCAGTGAGCTCGCAATATGATTACTAGTTTGCTTATCATCTCAAATAATGATCTGGGATTGGCTTAGCTCGTAAGCTCGCTCTCAACATCTTCTAGAAGTCTGAAACGGCCTAATTTGAGAAGAAGTCAACTTACCTATGTTGAAGCAAATCAAATCTCGAGATTCTCTGAATCAGTTGCTGATTTGTGTAAATTATTTTGGTATTATGATTATCATAAAATATTTTTGCCTAATCTGGATGTAATTCAAACCAATTCAAATTGTATTACCCCTCTCTATAAATATGGGTTCCAAATCACTTGTAAAAGAGACTGAGAGAAATATGTACTATTACTCTATCAAATTTGAGGATGACAGTAGTGGCAGTATTCATTAATTGGGCCAAACCACGTAAAAACGTTTGTGTGTGTCGTTCTTTCTTTTTGTCGCTTTCTTTGTTCTTGTTGTGTATTTTATTATCCGCAGGTATTGAATTTGAAGAATTGGTCGACCAAATCTCAACATTGACATCTTATAAAATTTTGATTAATTATACCATCAGTCTTTTACGCTTTTTTAATAAATGTCATACAATTTTTTATAGGTTACAATCGACTGGCCGAAAGAATGCTTGACGTCCATAAGTGGGACTCATAATACCTTTAAGAAGCAACATGTTATAGAATCTCTGTGTTTCCATACAAATTTGAATACATATGGACCTTATGATGGTAAAAGACGCTCCCCTTTTGATATTGCTCTGAAAGATGGATTCATTGTTGGTTTTCACAGTTGTTCTAGGAATTACATTGATGCAATTGGGTCTATCATAAGAGCCCTGCGATTTAATCTCATACAAGGCAAGAAATGAGAACTTTTTCATCTCTTCGATGCTTAGAATTTCATGAAATAAGGTGGTGTTTGTTTGGACACGTCTGGAGTTCATGCAGATTCCGATGGTTTGAATTTATATTTTAGATGTGTTTTTGTTTGTATAAAATGAATCAAACTTGTCCGGAGTCCCATGTAAAAGCAATCGAATTTCATGAAAGAAGTTGGTGTTTATTTGGAGTCATCCGGATTCAGAGTTCATATGGATCTCGGTGGTTTTAAATTATATTTAGTTGTGTTTTTGTTTGTTTGTGTTTGTGGCCAATGAATAAAACTTGTCTGGAGTCCCTTTTTAAAGTCTCTTTTGATGATTTACACTAAAATGTTTACTGAAACAATTGGAAGTCAATCAGCTTCTTATAATCATGCATGATTATTGTTGAAATTTATAACGTTTCTGTTACAGTCTTAACAAATCTGTAAGGAAACTTTAGTAAAGAGAATTCGAAGTAACCTGATGCTGATTATGAAGTACAACTAGTGAAAACTAAAGGGAAAATCAGAAGCTAATATTTATAAAGTAATAAACACACAACACATATCAATAAGTACTACTGGAAAGAAAAATACATATATATATTTAAAAAAAAAAAAAAAAACCAGAATCAACTACAACATCAGTGTTCTTGAACCAAAATAATATCATGAAAGAGTTTCAGAAAATTAAGTTATGCATTTTTGTATCTCTCTATAATACGTTCAATTAGAATAAGTTTTAGTTTATGCTTTTGTTCTCTTGAGAGTACTGGTTTTGAATCACAAAAGAAGAATATCGAATGAGTTAAAAGACTCGATGTATATAATCAATCAGTCTCTTTTAAATCCATGTACCATAATATTAATTTAATACAATACCTATCTATTTGTGAATTTCTTCTCTCTTTCTCTAAGCTGAGATTAGATTAAATTGTTTTTAAAGATTTTTTTAATTGAACTTTCTTTTAGCATATAGAAACTAATGATGTTAAAAAACTCTTTAACTCCTTTTTGATTTTTTCGTTAGTTTTAAAACTCACACGTTTTTATTCTATTTGTCTTGGGTTTTTTCTTTTTTATTCTATTATTAGATTTTAATCATTTTGATTTATATTGTACCCTTAGAGTCCTTATCTGTAATTCCATTGATATTATTCGTTTATTAGTTTCTTAACTTAGTTGAAACAAGCTATTTTTTAGCTAGTTTTTGTCAAACATCTAGATGCGACAAAAAAATCAAACGTCCTAATATTTGGCTGTGCTGGTTTAAGTCAATGCTTCACATACTGAGAAAATTAAATATTATAAATTCTTTCTTCATCTATTGGGCCACCATTCAACAATAATTAACAATACATAATTTAATTGTAAAATTCTAATTAGACATGACGTGAAGTTCATCTGGAGTTGGTTCAATCTAGACATGACCACGGTTCGGTTCGGTTCCGGTTCCGAACTGACGGCTCCTGTTCCGGTTCCGAACTGACGGTTCCGGTTCTAAAAAAGCTAGAACCGGAACCTTAACCGAAATAACACGGTTCCGGTTCGGTTCTGGAACCGACGGTTCTATAACGGTTCAGGTTCTGGTTTCGGTTTCGGTTCTATAACGGTTTCGGTTCCGGTTCTGGAACTTTTTTTTAAAATGACAATTTGAAATTTAAAAAGTAATATTAAAATATATTTTAAAATTAAAAAATAAATCGATACCGGATAGGCGGATACACTGATACACAAATGAAATAAAAAATTTAATTATTTGAAGACCAATACTCACAATCACAAATCACAATTAGCTTTAATTTATAAAATTCATTACGGATTATCCATTTACTGATTTACCCTCAGTCCCTCACTGACTCACGTCAGTACGTCACTCACTCAGTCACTCTTTAGCCATTGAAATAATTTAATAATAATAAATTAAAAATTTAATATTTAAAAATAATAACTAATAAATTAAAAATTTAGATTTAAAAATATAAATTGAAATCAAAATTTAAGTTAAAAAATATTATAAATTAAAATTTTGAAATTTATAAATATTATAGGTTGATAATTTGAAATTTAAAAATAATAAAATAAGAATTTAAAACTGCTAAGTGCTAACAATAAACTAAAAATTATAATTTATAGACCCCAACGGTTTTTTTTTTATTATTATTTATTTATTTATTTAAGAACCGGAACCGAACCGGAACCGCCGGTTCAAGTCGGTTCCGGTTCCGCCAATTCTTGAACCGGCGGTTCCGGTTCTAATTTTCAAAGAACCGGAACCGGAACCGCTACAGTGACGGTTCCGGTTCGGTTTCGAACCGGAACCAGAACCTTATGTTCTGGTTCCGGTTCTACAGTTACGGTTCGGTTCGAACCGCACGGTTCGAACCGAACCGTGGTCATGTCTAGTTCAATCGTCACTATATTTTTGTCATCGGGTTCTTGCCTTATAGGTTTGTCTGTGCCCTAGCCTACGTATATATATATTCCCCATTGAAACTATGTCAGCAAATAATACATTGTATTACTATAAATAAAGCAAACTTCTCTCCGTCATGTATGAGCAGATTCAATATAACAATAAGAATAAATTTAGCTACCAATTATGTAAAATGAAATTTTATTTAGTTGTTCACAATTCTCGTTCTAATTTTAATATAGTTAATTTATCTTGAAGGAAGAACAATTACATTTATATTCAATTAGAATAGGTACCGTTCTATCTTTTAATTTCAAAACCGGGCTCCCGAACTAGTTGAAAAGACCTCCCACTCTTGACTAACATTGGCATGACCATCTTTACTGCAATCAATCATAATTTTGACATTCAAGGTTAAGAGAAACACACAAGCATGATGCGTTGAATTGTAGCTCTATCTATGCATCCAGTTGATATGTACATGCCCATAGTCCTTCTCTCCTTAGGATCAATTGGTTTATTTAACATGGACCGAATGATCATGAACTAAATTAACAAAAAGTAACAAGTGTAGAAATTTTATATAACTTCGTAAAATTTAGCATGAAGTCCATGGAGAGTGAAAGACATGCTCTAATGATGGACAAAGGCTCGTAAATATATCTTTAAATAAATGTAAAAAACGAAAATTTTATAAAATGATATTAAAAATGTGAGAAATTAAAAGATAGAAAAAAAATTGTTCACGAGTTATTTAATATTAAAAAGATATTTTTTATTTGTTAGTTTCAAAACTGATCACCTTTTAATGCTTGGAAAAAAAGAAAAAAAATTCTCCCGGTTGTAACAATATAAGAGAATCATGCTTTGTCTATATTTCCTTTTGGATTTTCTAATTTAATGGTATTTTTATAATGACATTTCAAAAGATTCCTCAAAGTTAGGCTCGGCCCGTTATCCTCTTCCTTAATACAAGAAGTTCTTGGTGGCTCTTTTAATTTAATTTAAGGAATAATTCTAATTTGTCTCTATAGTTTGACATAATGATCAAAAAGCGCCTTGACTTCAGAAATCGCTAAAGGCCCTGTAATTTATAAATACAGTAAAAAAAAAAAAAACCCTCTATTGTTTATGAAAATAGCCAAAAAGAACTTTTCGTTGTAAACTTGAACGTTAAAAATAAATATTTGATCATTAATTTGAAAGGACAAAACCGTTAATTCATTATAAATTAAGTTAAAAAAACATTTAGATTCAAGATGAACACAACTCAAACCCAGATGTTTTTCATCTAGGTTCATCTCGAACCTAGATAAAATCTGGGTTAGAATTTCTGTTTCTCATTAGGGTGCTTTTGTTAATGATTGGTGGATCTCTATTTTGTGTTGGATTTTGCGGATATTTTTTGGTGTCTCAAAGGTCATGGGGTATTATTTTTGGAGATTAGTGAGTTCAATTAACTAACTATTGGATTTGATTTTGGTATTTTTGAGTAGTTCATTGTGGGTTTGCAACGGATGGCTGATTGATGATATTTGCATATCGAGTTGATGGGTTGTAATTGGGTATTTGAAGACTCATTTAAAAAAAAAAAAAAAAATCATTTTGATTTTTATTTTGCTTTATTAAATTTTTTTTTTTTTTTGGAGGGGCAATTTCATCTTTTCACGTATTGTCATTGCTAGAGTTAACTTTTCAGTAGCTGAGGTAACAGAAGGGGTAAAATGAAATTTAACCAGACTATAGCAGGTAATTAGTGATTAGGTAAAACAACAGGAGGATATTTGAATTATTCCTTAATTTAATGATATTATTATTATTATTAAAAAGAGACACGGAACTTGTCAGAAACTGACCTATGCACATTAGTCATTATTTATGCATTTTGAATATTTATTTTTATAATCATAAAAGATTGTTATTATTATTTTGAATAAATTATAAGAGATTGCTATAAAAGAACTATTCACATTTTTATAAAATATATCTCTGTAAGGATGGTGGGGATTTAATGGAGAAAAAACTAAGAAAATATAAATTAAATTATAAATTAAATTAAAAAACATAACAAAAAGAGTTAAAAAAGTTATGGAAGAATATTATTTAATTCAAATAGATACGTTGCATGTGTAAAAGAAGGAGAAATTCGATTATAATTATTTAATTCAACAATAATTAACAATACATAATTTAATTGTAAAATTCTAATTAGACATGACGTGAAGTTCATCTGGAGTTGGTTCAATCGTCACCATATTTTTGTCATCGGGTTCTTGCCTTATAGGTTTGTCTGTGCCCTAGCCTACGTATATATATATTCCCCATTGAAAAATATGTCAGCAAATTATACATTGTATTACTATAAATAAAGCAAACTTCTCTCCGTCATGTATGAGCAGATTCAATATAACAATAAGAATAAATTTAGTTACCAATTATGTAAAATGAAATTTTATTTAGTTGTTCACAATTCTCGTTCTAATTTTAATAGAGTTAATTTATCTTGAAGGAAGAACAATTACATTTATATTCAATTAGAATAGGTACAAGCATGATGCGTTGAATTGTAGCTCTATCTATGCATCCAGTTGATATGTACATGCCCATAGTCCTTCTCTCCTTAGGATCAATTGGTTTATTTAACATGGACCGAATGATCATGAACTAAATTAACAAAAAGTAACAAGTGTAGAAATTTTATATAACTTCGTAAAATTTAGCATGAAGTCCATGGAGAGTGAAAGACATGCTCTAATGATGGACAAAGGCTCGTAAATATATCTTTAAATAAATGTGAAAAACGAAAATTTTATAAAATGATATTAAAAATGTGAGAAATTAAAAGATAGAAAAAAAATTGTTCACGAGTTATTTAATATTAAAAAGATATTTTTTATTTGTTAGTTTCAAAACTGATCACCTTTTAATGCTTGGAAAAAAAAAAAAAAAATTCTCCCGGTTGTAACAATGTAAGAGAATCATGCTTTGTCTATATTTCTTTTTGGATTTTCCAATTTAATGGTATTTTTATAATGACATTTCAAAAGATTCCTCAAAGTTAGGCTCGGCCGTTATCCTCTTCCTTAATACGAGAAGTTCTTGGTGGCTCTTTTAATTTAATTTAAGGGATAATTCTAATTTGCCTTTATAGTTTGACATAATGATCAAAAAGCCCCTTGACTTCAGAAATCGCTAAAGGCCTCCGTAATTTATAAATATAGTAAAAAAAAACCCCTCTATTGTTTATGAAAATAGCCAAAAAGAACCTTTTGTTGTAACTTGAACGTTAAAAATAAATATTTGATCGTTAATTAGAAAGGACAAAACTGTTAATTCATTATAAATTAAGTTAAAAAAACATCTAGATTCAAGATGAACACAACTCAAACCCAAATGTTTTTCATCTAGGTTCGTCTCGAACCTAGATAAAATCTGGGTTAGAATTTCTGTTTCTCATTAGGGTGCTTTTGTTAATGATTGGTGGATCTCTATTTTGTGTTGGATTTTGCAGATATTTTTTGGTCCCTCAAAAGTCATGGGGTATTATTTTTGGAGATTAGTGAGTTCAATTAACTAACTATTGGATTTGATTTTGGTATTTTTGAGTAGTTCATTATGGGTTTGCAACGGATGGCTGATTGATGATATTTGCATATCTGGTTGATGGGTTGTAATTGGGTATTTGTAGACTCATTTAAAAAAAAAAAAAATCATTTTCATTTTTATTTTGCTTTATTAATCTTTTTTTCGGAGGGACAATTTCATCTTTTCACGTATTGTCATTGTTAGAGTCAACTTTTCACTAGCAGAGGTAACAGAAGGGATAAAATGAAATTTAACGAAACTATAACGGGTAATTAGTGATTAGGTAAAACAACAGGGTGATATTTGAATTATTCCTTTATTTAAGGATATTATTATTATTATTCAAAAGAGACATTGAACTTGTCAGAAACTAACTTATAGAGATTAGTCATTATTTATGCAGTTTGAATATTTACTTCTATAATCATAAAAGATTACTGTTATTATTATTATTATTATAAAGAAATTATAAGAGATTGCTATAAAAGAACTATTTGTTATAAATATATGGTCTTAACACCACTTCTTTTTTGATAATATTATTTACCTTATTTATTGATATTCAATTATGGAAATGATTATTCAATTTGCCTATAAATAGGCCTATATTGTAACCATTTTAATACACACATCAATTAAATTATTTTCTCTCTTTCTCTCTTACTTTTGTTTGTTCTCTCTTATTTGATTATTGTTCTATATTCATTGCTTTTAGGCCATGTTTTATAACACGTTATCAGCACGAGTCTAGTATGGGAGATTTCATTCATATGATCTACTTCCTACCATCTGATTCAAATAACATAGTATGGGAGATTCCATTCATATGATATACTTCCTACTATTTGATTCAAATAACATAGTATGAGAGATTTTAATCATATGATCTACTTCCTATTATCTGATTCAAATAACATAGTATGAGAGATTTCATTCATATGATCTACTTTTTATTATCTGATTCAAATAATATAGTATGAGATATTTCATTCATATGATCTACTTTCTACTATTTTATGCAAATAATTATGTTATTATAATGTATTATTTGAAGTAGTATTATCATTCTTATTCTTATTTTTATTTGATTTTTATTATATTTCTTATGGTGTGAATACATATAATTCTTGGAACCTGAAGTTTCCGAGATATTTTAGAACCAGAAGTTCTAAAATTTCTATAATGATTTAAAACCAGAAATTTTTAGATTCAAATAATATATTGAAGCATATGTATTTATATATGTCTATGAAAAGGAGGAAATATTTTATATTTTAATCTCATTCATTAACTATTGCTTACCATAGAAATATGCATTGATTTAATATTCTTATTTTATCAGAAATTGTCATGATGAGATATGCAATATTTGAATTATTATTTATATCTTTTCATACCATACACAATCGAAATAATTTTTCTTATTCTTCTTTGACATTCGTTTGTTTAATTTATGGCTACGAACTCACACACACACACATATATATATATATATATTTCTAACATCATGTTGAAATTTATATGAATTGTGGAATTAATCTATATTATTTCATTATTCACATCAATATTAATTATATATTATTTTTATCTCTTTAACATTTTGGAGATGTCGAATTCCACCAAACCTGAATTCAATGTGCTTGACATTACTGGAAAAATTATTAATCATAGATTCTTGATATTGAGTTGAAGTTACAATTAATGAATTTGGTTGATACTATTAAAGAGAACAATACAGTAACTGCCCAAGATAAGGCTACGGCGATGATTTTTATTCACCACCATTTGCATGAGAGTTTGAAAACTCAGTATCTCATGGTGAAATATCCGTTGACTTTATGGAAAAATTTGAAAGATCGATATGATCATTTAAAGACTGTTGTTCTCCCTAGAGCTCGATACAATTGGCATCACTTGAGACTACAAGATTATAAGTCTCTTGCTGACTATAATACTGCTCTTTTTGACATCACTTCAGAGCTTGAGTTATGTGGTGAAAAATTAACCGATGTAGATTTATTAGAGAAAACTTTCTCTACGTTTCATGCCTCGAATGTGCTCCTGCAGCAACAATATCGAGAGCGTCAGTTTACAAAATATTCTGAGCTAATATCATGTATTTTAGTTGCAGAACAAAATAATGAGCTGTTATTGAAAATCATGAGCTACACTCAACTGGTTCCTCAGAATTGTCAGAAGTCAATGCTACCTCAAAAAGGGACCATGGATTATATCAAAGACATAATGGTTCCATCAAATTCGTTTTAATTGATTGGATTCTCGATGAACGATTTGAATCTGAATTTTTGTATTCTAAATCTGAACCAGAAGTTTCAGATTCTAAATAAATTTATTCTCAGTTTTATTTGGATCTTAAAACCTGAAGTTTCAGATCCTTCAATTCTAGATTATAATCTAGATTTTGGAACCAGAAGTTTCAAAATTGTGAATGAAAAAAAAAAAATTGAGAAAAATCAATTTGAATTTGATACGAAAAGAACTCATCTCGAACTTAAGTATGTAGATTTGAAAATATGTCTCCTCATTGAAGTTGAGTAGAGACTTGAAGATCTTTTATGCTAACTTTTGTTCAAGATTTCAGGATATAAATCGCGAAATTTCGATTCATAAATACGTTAAAGTATTATATTTTCTGTTCATAAATTTCAATGCATCGAGATGTGAAAACCAGATAGAGGCGATGATTAAGGTCGTGTTATTTTTGCTCCTCAAAGTAAGATGCGAAATAAGGTACATGACATATATTTTCTTATACCTTATTTGGTTATTAAATATTTGTTACAATTCGTCGTAATTGTATTTTGAGAAATTATTCATTAATTTACTGTGATTACGATTTATATATTTTGGTGAAATAAATGAAGTCAAATGTTTGAAATAATTTGTACTTCAAAATTGCTCTTAAAGTAGCAATGTTAATGATTATGAGGTGAAAAATCATTTATCTCGCATGGCTAAACTGATTAATTAATATCATTCCCTGAAGTGAATGTTAAATCATCTGATAGTTATGACAATGATTATGGTCAGTAAAGCCTTGATGATTATATAAATTTTAACCACCTGAAATGGAATTTATATTGTCATATGCTATAAGCATATTTTACTATGACTGTCATTATAGAATTTGAAGATTCTTACCTAATAAATGTCCCTGAATGACACTATGTGTTTGGTCCCTAAAGGATACTATGTGACATTTTAGTCATTGAAAAATAATATGATAGTCTAATATATCCCTAAAGGATAGTAAGACAGTACAGTTAAGTCCCAGAAGGATAATATGATGATGCAAATAAATTCATGATGCCAACAAATAAATTTTTTGGTTGTTAGGGAGAGAAAAAGAATTAGAAAATTTAACAACGTGAAATTATAATTGGCATGCATCATTCATTATAACGATTATTGTATAAGTCATATGAACCTAAAGTTTAAATGATCATTTACTTGAAAATTGTATACCTGAATGATTTTATATTCATTGCCAATATATTAACCCGGATGATTGTTCCTGAAGAATAATTTACGTAAATAGCAACAAATAAATCATTCGTTATACATAGAAGTGTGAAAAGTAAATTTGATTGTAAAGTTATTTTTCCCTGAAGTGAATAATAAATGATCATGATCATTTTAAAGATCACGTTCGAGCTGTGTATAATCCTCATTATATAAATACAACTGCTGAAGAGTTAAATGTTTTTGAAGAGATAGAACTCTTTAAATCTCCCCCTATAAAACTCAAAAGGGATCTTAATTACATATGAAAAAGTCCATGTGCACAAACTATATAGTTTACCCTAAGCATATGTGAAAGTTTACAGTTACCCTAAAGAGGCATGTGTACTAAGAACTTAAAGAAAATTAAGATCTTATATTTTATTGCTCTGCATATTACAGAAAAATGATGAGGATATTGAATAACATATTGTGGTTAAATGTCGACATAAAAATTATTGATCAAAACAAAAGCAGAGCTATACTTATGTAGTTATATTGGATGCTTGAAGACATCATATGTTTTGATTGAAATAATTACTCATATGAAAATTGAAACAGTGAGATATAATTATATCTCAAAGGTTTACTGTAGAAACCTAATATTGATAATGTAAAAATAAATTGTCTCATAGTTAATTTCATATGATGAGAATTAACAACCCTTGTAGAGGCTGGTGCCCCAAAAGTGGTACAATCTCCTGAAGAGATACAAAATCTTGAGAAAAAATTTTTCTTGGAGAACTGTAGAGTCATGATTATAAATGATGATCATAAACCACATAGTATCAATGAGTATTGAAAATGTATGATTGACCTAAGTGAAAAAAAGCAATTCAAACATAATTGACTTCATCAGCCAAACGTGAAATATTTGGACCAGTAGTCCAGACACTTGAGGATGTCAAACCCATTGGGTATAAATGGGTATTTGTTAGAAAACGTGATGATAAAATGAAGTCGTAAGAAATAAAGCACAACTCGTCGCACAGGGTTTCTCATAAAGACTTGGCATTGATTATGATGAAACGTATTCACCTGTATGAATACAATTACGTTTTGATTTTTAATTAGTTTGGCAGTTTCCAAAAGACTTTAAATATGTCTTATGGATATGGTAATGACATATTTATATAGGTCATTAAATACCAATATAATCCCTAAAGGATTTAAAATGCCTAAAACATATAAATCAAATTCTCGTAACTTGTTTTCAATAAAGTTACAATGATCTTTATATGGTTTAAAGCAATCCAGATGGATATCATATAATCATCTTAATGAATACCTCATAAAAGAAGGATATATTAATGATCTATATATCCATGTGTATCCATAAAGAAATCAGAATCTGGATTTGCAATTATAGAAGTATATGTCAATGACATGAATTTAATTGGAACTCCTGAAGAGCTCCTAAAAACTGCTGAATATTTGAAAAGAGAATTTGAGATGAAAGATTTGGGAAAAACAAAATATTGTCTCGGCCTGGAGATTGAGCACAAATCAAAGGGAATGCTAGTCCATTAATCAGCTTATGTTGAAAAAAAAATCCTAAAAAGATTCAACATGGATAAGACTCATTCCTTAAGTGCTCCTATGGTTGTCCAGTCTTTGGACCCAAAGAAAAATCCATTTCGACCGAAAAATGATGGTGAAAAGATACTTAGTCCAAAAGTACCGTATTTGAATGCCATTAGTACTTTATTATATTTGGCACAATGCACGAGACCAGATATTGCATTTCGATAAATCTTTTGACAAAGTTTAGTTCTGCACCAACTCGAAGACATTGGAACAGAATCAAACATATTTTCTATATTCTCAAGGAACTACAGACTTGAGTTTATTCTATTCAAGGATAACAAATGGTTCTGGTCTTATTGGTTATGCTGATACTGGTTATCTCTCTGATCCTCATAAATCACATTCACAAACTGGATATGTTTTCACATATAATGACACATCAATTTCATGGTGCTCTACCAAGCAAACTCTTGTTGCCACATCGTCCAATCATTCTGAGATCTTTGCACTTCATGAAACAAGTAGAGAATGTGTATGGTTGAGGTCTATTATTCATCACATCCAAAGTATTTGTAAATTGCCTCAAGTTACAAATTCGCCAACAGTGATATATGAAGATAAAGCTGCTTGCATTGCACAAATTAAAGGAGGATACATCAAAGAG
This sequence comes from Dimocarpus longan, assembly GCA_022984855.1. Taxonomy (NCBI): domain Eukaryota; kingdom Viridiplantae; phylum Streptophyta; class Magnoliopsida; order Sapindales; family Sapindaceae; genus Dimocarpus; species Dimocarpus longan. The sequence continues at coordinate 5,336,908 of CM041022.1, forward strand.
GACAGAACGAAGCATATATCACCAAAATTCTTTTACACTCATGAACTCCAAGAAAGTCGACAAATTGATGTCAAACAGATACGTTCTACAAATAATCTTGTAGATTTATTTACTAAGTCTTTATCAACATAAACTTTTAAGAAGATGGTATATGGTATTGGTATGCGTCGACTTCACAAACTGCAAGAGTGATAGTAGTATAATTTTCAGGGGGAGAATCTTCTTTGGACATATGTGCACTGCACTCTTTTTCCCTTAACCAGGTTTTGTCCCACTGGGTTTTACTGGTAAGGTTTTTAATGAGACAATATTTTGGCACGTCCAAGAATCTCGAAGAGTATTATCAAGTGGTGTATGCCCAAGGGAGAGTATTATAAATATATGGTCTCAACACCACTTCCTTTTTGATAATATTCTTTACCTTATTTATTGATATTCAATTATGAAAATTATTCTTCAATTTGCCTATAAATAGGCCTATATTGTAACCATTTTAATACACACATCAATTGAATTATTTTCTCTCTTTCTCTCTTACTTTTGTTTGTTCTCTCTTATTTGATTGTTGTTCTATATTCATTGCTTTTAGACCATGTTTTATAACACTATTCACATTTTTATGAAATGTATCATTGTAAGGATGGTGGGGATTTAATGGAGAAAAAACTAAGAAAATATAAATTAAATTATAAATTAAATTAAAAAACATAATAAAAAGAGTAAAAAAAGATATGGATGAATATTATTTTATTCAAATAGATACGTTGCATGTGTAAAAGAAGGAGAAATTCGATTATAATTATGAGAAAACCACACATTTTACAAGCGAACATGATCTCCTAATTAATGCTAAAATAGTTTATTTCCACGTTAAATGGCGTGGCGCACCCATTTGATATGGGAACGACATCAATACATATGAACTAACCCTAATAATTTAATCTCAACGAATTACCAAAATCCAAAAGTCCAAAAGATAGTTGAAAACTGACACAAAAAATAACGTCATGATTAAAATATAATCAAGTTGGCATTCAGGTAGAAAATTAACTAATTGGGTAATCATGTCATGTAAATTGAAAGCCACCTCAACAACCGATATCCTAATTTTAATAAAAGTTTCAATGTTCACATTACATAATGACTAGTTTTTATAAAAATACAATATTTTGTTCAGTGAAAAAAAAAAAAAAGAACTTTTTAAATAAATTAGTTCTTTCAAAATGGTGGTAATTGTGACCCATAAATATGATTACACATCTATTTTATAAGTAACTACTATATAAAATTTGAATATTAAACCATCACTATTAATGCCAATAGTATCCTTATTTTACATGCATCGGTGATACGGTCATGTTTGGCTTATTGCTAAATCGAATGAACACTTTCTACCTCTAAATTAATTCATATTGACTGATGCATAAAATGATTTGATGGTGCTTATTCAATTTGACATGACATTCAAATTGGTACGTTGTATGTATAAAAGAAAGAGAAATTGAATTATAGTTATAAGAAAACTATACATTTCACAAATGAACATGATCGGCTAATTAATACCTAATTGTTTATTTCCAAGTTAAATGGCGTGGTGCACCCATTTGATATAGGAAGGGCATCTGTATGGATGAACTACCCTTATTAATATAATTTCAACAAAATATCAAAATCTAAAAGTCCAAAAGAGAGTTGAAGACTAACACAAAGAATAATATCATGATTAAAATATAATCAAGTTCGCATTAAATTAAAAAATTAACTTAATTAGGTAATAACGTCATATTAATTGAAAGCCACCCCAAAAACCAAAACCCTAATTTTAAATAAAGTTTCAATGCACACATTGGATGACGATTGGTTTTTATAATTTTTAGAACAATGCAATATTTTGTAAAGTTAAAATAAATGAATAAATAAATAAAACCTTATCAGGTAAATGTGTTCTCAAAACGGTACTGATGGTGACCCATAAATGTGATTCCACATCTATTTTATAAGTATACTATTATATAAAATTTTAAAATTAAACCATCACTATTAGTGTCAATAGTATCCTTATTATAGATACATCCAATCCGTGGTGATGTTTGGCATATTGCTAGAATGAATTAACACTTTCTACCTCTAAATTCATAATTAAGTCATTCTTTTTTCTTTTTTTTTTTCTTATTGAATAAAATATTATAGGGAAAATTTCATTATAGTTCCTAACTTTTGATGAAATATTATTTTATTACTTACTAATGCGTTTTTAATTTCCATCATCCTTAATATTTTAAAAATTCATAAATAATTTTTCCGTCAGTTGACTATTAGCCAAATTTAACAATTGGAAGAGTATTTTGGTTTTTTTATTCCACCAACTATTTGAAATTAATACAGAAAAAATTTTTAGATCTCTACCATCCCTCAAAGTTATGATGGATGGTAGAGATTTAATTGAGAAAAAATAACAAAAATAAATTAAAATATAAATTAAATTCAAAAACATAATAAAATGAGTAAAAAAAATTATAGATGAAGATTATTCAATTCAAATTGCTGTGTTGTCTATGTAAAAGGAAAAGAAAGTCGATTATGATTATAAGAAACCCACACATTTCACAAGCGAACATGATCACCTAATTAATACTAAAATAGTTTATTTCCAAGTTAAATGGCACGGTGCATCCATTTGACTTGAAAAGGGCATCAACATGTACGAACTACTCCTCGTAATTTAATTTCAACAAATTACCAAAATCCAAAAGTCCAAAAGATAGTTGAAGATTGACACAACAAATAATGTCATGATTAAAATATAATCAAGTTGGTATTCAATTAGAAAATTAACTAACTAGGTAATCACGTCATGTTAATTGAAAGTCACCCCAATGACCAAAACCCTAATTTCAATCAAAGTTTCAATGTTCACATTAGATAATGACTACTTTTTATAGTTTTTATAGCAATACAATATTTTGTTAAGTAAAAAAAAAAAAAAAAAAGTCCTTATCAAGTAAATTAGTTTTTTCAAAGTGGTGCTGATTGTGACCTATAAATATGATTACATATCTATTTTATAAGTGTACTATTATATAAAATTTGAATATTAAACCATCACTATTAATGCCATTATATCTTTACTTTAGATGCATTCATGGTGCGGTGACGTTTGGCATATTGCTAGATTGAATTGACACTTTCTACTACTAAAGTCATTTTGATTGATGCATCAAATGATTTGATGGTGCTTATTCAATTTGACAAGTCAAATTTAAATTAATGTGTTGTATGCGTAAAAGAAAGAGAATTTGAATTATGATTATAAGAAACTATTATGGATATTTTTAGGACTGTCTAAATGGACTGATAAAAGCCCAATGAACTGATCCAATGAATCTGTCCAAGAGGCAAAGGCCCAGCTGGCTAACATTCAACTCATAGGACGGAGCTCTCGGGTCATCTTATGTCTAGCTCGTGTGAAACAAGTTTTCAGTTCCCTGACCTCAGATCGTCCGGCTCATAGAAACGAGCTCTCTCTTGACTGCTGCAATTCTCAAGTCATTAGTCAACTATGGTCTTGGTTGTTTAATTATCAGCTCTAGGTAGCCCAGAGTAAGGCAGAGCTCGCAGATCAAATTATGTATTAATAGGAACTTTCCAGGAAGGTAACTACTTAATTTGAGAAACAGTCAACTGTCAAAATTCGAATCAAAATCAGTCTTTTGATTCGGCGGAGTCTAATCTCTAAAATTGTGGATGCAGTTATGAAAATATAATTAATTTAAATTTCTTTCCAATTTCAATTATACTCAAACTGTATCACTCCACTTTATAAATAGAGGTTGAAAATTCATTATAACATATAAACACAAGAAATAAAATACTGTAACTTTACAAAAATTATTAGAGTAGGCATCTTTTTGAGCCGAACCACATAAAAATCCTTCTACATTGTGTTCTTCCTCTCAGTCTCTTTGTTTCCTATGCTTTGTTTTGTATTATTTGCAAGTATTGGGTCAAAACTAGGGTTAACTAGTTTTACACGTCAAAATTTTTCGTTTTAATATTGAGGTGCGAGCAATGATTCTTATAAAGCTCGCGGCCGTTGAATCCTCTTGGCCGCATAAGGTCGCGTCCGAAGTCAAACCCGTAATCTTATAGATATTAAGGATGTAAGACTCTTACACCTTCAATATTTATAAGATTACGGGTTCAACTCCGGACGTGACCCTATGGGGCTAAAAGAGTTCAACAACTGCAAGCTTCACAAGAATCGCAGCTTGCACGTCAACATTAAAATGCCCATTTTATTCAAGTCTTTTGGATTTTTCTCAAGCCAAGAATACAAAGAGTTGCGAAATATTCAAGTAACAACAACAGCAAAAACAAAAACAAAACAAAAAAAGGGAAGCCCAAAAATGCATAGTGCATGTCAAGTGAGAACCAAGTTATTGAAAGCAGATGTGGAAGCTGACCTTAAATGTAGTAAAATTAGGTGGTTTTGAAGAATGAACGCTAAGCGACGGTGATGGACAAACGGGAGAAAACTGGAAAATCGAAAGACGTATATATTCAAAAATGACAAATGAGAGAAGAAGGTGGAGTGGTTCTACCTTTATATAGTTACCGAGCTCCAAGCCTCAACCGTTGGATCTAATAACTAATATAACTGCCTCTGATCTGATGGTGTAGTGTGATTTAAGGGATTTTGTTATCATGTGCAGTTAATTGAGAAACAAGCGCATTAAATGCGCACAGCGCAAGATGTGCATACTATATTGTCATCTAGGGAGATGCCACGTGTCCAGAAGATAAGGCAGAATTTAAAGAGATAACGCAACAAATCCCGCCAAAACAACTTTTACCTCTGAGCTCGTAGCTCCCAGTTCGTAGAACGTACTATGAGTTAAAGGGCTAGTGTTGTACACATTTTAACAACCAGAGAAAATAGGCTATTAGGGCCCAATGTTTTAGCTTAAGAGGATAAAAGCCTAATAGGCCCAAAAGTCAATACGACGTCATAGGAGTGCAAGCTATTGTGTTTGAGTCCGCAGACCACTATTCAGTGAGCTCGTAATATGATTATTAGCTCGCTTATCATCCCGGATAGTGATCTGGGATTGGCTTAGCTCGTAAGCTCGCTCCAACATCTTCTAGAAGCCTAAAATGGCCGAATTTGAGAAGAAGTCAACTTACCTATGTTGAAGCAAATCAAATCTCGAGATTCTTGGAATCAGTTGCTGATTTTTTATAAATCATTTTGGTATTATGATTATCATAAAATATTTTTCCCTAATCTGGATGTAATTCAAACCAATTCAAATTGTATTACCCTTCTCTATAAATATGGGTTCGAGATCACTTGTAAAAGAGACTGAGAGAAATATATATTGTTACTCTGTCAAATTTGAGGATGACAGTCATGGAGTATTCATTAATTGGGCCAAACCATGTAAAAACGTTTGTGTGTGTCGTTCTTCCTTTCTGTCGCTTTCTTTGATCTTGTTGTGTTTTTTATTATTCGCAGGTATTGGATTTAAAGAATCGGTCGACCAAATCTTAACATTGACATCTTATAAAATTTTGATTAATTATACCATCAGTCTTTTACGCTTTTTTAATAAATGTCATACAACTTTTTATAGGTTACAATCGACTAGCTGAAAGAATACTTGACGTCCATAAGTGGGACTCATAATACGTTTAAGAAGCAACATGTTATAGAATCTCTGTGTTTCCATACAAATTTGAATAAATATGGACCTTATGATGGTAAAAGACGCTCCCCTTTTGACATTCCTCTGAAAGATGGATTCATTGTTGGTTTTCACGGTTGTTCTAGCAATTACATTGATGCAATTGGGGTCTATCATAAGAGCCCTGCAATTTAAGCTCATACAAGGCAAGAAATGAGAACTTTTTCATCTCTTTGATGCTTAGAATTTCATGAAATAAGGTGGTGTTTGTTTGGACACGTCTGGAGTTCATGCAGATTCCAATGGTTTGAATTTATATTTTAGATGTGTTTTTTTTTTTTTGTAACAAATGAATCAAACTTGTCCGGAGTCCCATGTAAAAGCAATCGAATTTCATGAAAGAAGGTGGTATTTATTTGGAGTCATCCGGATTCGGAGTTCATATGGATCTCGGTGGTTTTAATTTATATTTAGTTGTGTTTTTGTTTGTTTGTGTTTGTGGCCAATGAATAAAACTTGTCTAGAGTCCCTTTTTAATGTCTCTTTTGATGATTTACACTAAAATGTTTACTGAAACTGTTGGGTTATATGGGCTTGGATCGGGTTCACCTAAGATGACCCAAAGACCCAAACCCGGATCCAACATTTGGTTGGATCAGATCATGTAACTGCTATTAGCAATTTTTGTAGCAGTTATTTGAGTGGTTTCATAACTGCAATGTGCAATTATATACTGATAAATATAACATGATGAAACCAGAGAGTGTGGTTGTGTGAGAAATACAAGTACACAGCAGAAACCAACGAGAGCAGAAAACAAAAACAAAAGCAGAGGAAAACAGAACAAGGTGATTTACATTGTGGATTGTGTATTCTTTCCATACTCTGTGATTGAATTCCGACCCAGTTGAACAACACGAAATCCTGATAAAGTTTGTCATAAAGACGGGTATGCATTACAGTTTTTGCCTATTGTTTCTCTTGCTTTATTAGTAATATGTATACTGTTAATGAATGAATATTGATCAACAGAAACAATTGGAAGTCAATCAGCTTCTTATAATCATGCATGATTATTGTTGAAATTTATAACGTTTCTGTTACAATCTTAACAAATCTGTAAGGAAACTTTAGTAAAGAGAATTCGAAGTAACCTGATGCTGATTATGAAGTACAACTAGTGAAAACTAAAGGGAAAATCAGAAGCTAATTTTTATAAAGTAATAAACACACAGCACATATATCAATAAGTACTACTGGAAAGAAAAATACATATATATATTTTTTTAACAAAAAAAAAAAAAAAAAAAATAAACTACAACATCAGTGTTCTTGAACCAAAATAATATCATGAAAGAGTTTCAGAAAATTAAGTTATGCATTTTTGTATCTCTCTATAGTACGTTTAATTAGAATAAGTTTTAGTTTCTGCTTTTATTCTCTTGAGATTACTGGTTTTGAATCACAAAAGAAGAATATAGAATGAGTTAAAAGAGTCGATTTATATAATCAATCAGTCTCTTTTAAAACCATGTACCATAATATTAATTTAATACAATACCTAACTATTTGTAAATTTCTTCTCTCTTTCTCTAAGCTGAGATTAGATTAACTTGTTTTTAATGATTTTTTTAATTGAACTTTCTTTTAGCATATAGAAACTAATGATGTTAAAAAACTCTTAACTCCTTTTTGTTTTTTTCGTTAGTTTTAAAACTCACACGTTTTTATTCTATTTGTCTTGGGTTTTTTCTTCTTTATTCTATTATTAGATTTTAATCATTTTGATTTATATTGTGAACCCTTAGAGTCCTTATCTGTAATTATATTGATATTATTCGTTTATTAGTTTCTTAACTTAGTTGAAACAAGCTATTTTTTAGCTAGTTTTTGTCAAACATCTAGATGCGACAAAAAAATCAAACGTCCTAATATTTGGCTGTGCTGGTTTAAGACAATAATTCACATACTGAGAAAATTAAATATTATAAATTCTTTCTTCATCTATTGGGCCACCATTCAACAATAATTAACAATACATAATTTAATTGTAAAATTCTAATTGGACATGACGTGAAGTTCATCTGGAGTTGGTTCAATCGTCACTATATTTTTGTCATCGGGTTCTTGCCTTATAGGTTTGTCTGTGCCCTAGCCTACGTATATATATATTCCCTATTGAAAAATTTGTCAGCAATTTATACATTGTATTACTATAAATAAAGCAAACTTCTCTCCGTCATGTATGAGCAGATTCAATATAACAATAAGAATAAATTTAGTTACCAATTATGTAAAATGAAATTTTATTTCGTTGTTCACAATTCTCGTTCAATTTTAATAGAGTTAGTGTATCTTGAAGGAAGAAATTTACATTTATATTCAATTAGAATAGGTACCGTTCTATCTTTTAATTTCAAATCTGGGCTCTCGAACAAGTTGAAAAGACCTCCCACTCTTGACTAACATTGGCGTGACCATCTTTACTGCAATCAATCATAATTTTGACATTCAAGGTTAAGAGAAACACACAAGCAAGATGCGTTGAATTGTAGCTCTATCTATGCATCCAGTTGATATGTACATGCCCATAGTCCTTCTCTCCTTAGGATCAGTTGGTTTATTTAACATGGACGGAATGATCATGAACTAAATTAACAAAAAGTAACATGTGTAGAAATTTTATATAACTTTGTAAAATTTAGCATGAAGTCCATGGAGAGTGAAAGACATGCTCTAATGATGGACAAAGGCTCGTGAATATATCTTTAAATAAATGTAAAAAACGAAAATTTTATAAAATGATATTAAAAATGTGAGAACTTAAAAGATAGAAAAAAAATTGTTCACGAGTTATTTAATATTAAAAAGATATTTTTTATTTGTTAGTTTCAAAACTGATCACCTTTTAATGCTTGGAAAAAAAAAAAAATTCTCCCGGTTGTAACAATATAAGAGAATCATGCTTTGTCTATATTTCTTTTTGGATTTTCTAATTTAATGGTATTTTTATAATGACATTTCAAAAGATTCCTCAAAGTTAGGCTTGGCCCGTTATCCTCTTCCTTAATACGAGAAGTTCTTGATTGCTCTTTTAATTTAATTTAAGGGATAATTCTAATTTGCCTCTATAGTTTGACATAATGATCAAAAAGCCCCTTAACTTTAGAAATTGCTAAAGGCCTGCGTAATTTATAAAAATAGTAAAAAAAAAAAAACCCTCTATTGTTTATGAAAAGAGCCAAAAAGTACCTTTTGCTGTAAACTTGAACATTAAAAATAAATATTTGATCGTTAATTAGAAAGGAAAAAACCGTTAAATCATTATAAATTAAGTTAAAAAACATCTAGATTCAAGATGAACCCAACTCAAACCCAGATATTTTTCATCTAGGTTCGTCTCGAACCTAGATAAAATCTAGATTAAAAGCTCTGTTTCTCATTAGGGTGCTTTTGTTGATGTTTGGTGGATCTCTATTTTGTGTTGGATTTTGTAGATATTTTTTGGTGTCTCAAAGGTCATGGGGTATTATTTTTGGAGATGAGTGAGTTCAATTAACTAACTATTGGATTTGATTTTGGTATTTTTGAGTAGTTCATTTTGGGTTTGCAATGGGTGGCTGACTGATGATGTTTGCATATTGGGTTGATGCGTTGTAATTGGGTGTTGGAAGACTTATTTAAAAAAAAAAAAAAATTCATCTTCATTTTTATTTTGAGTTATTAATTTTTTTTTTGGAGGGGCAATTTCATCTTTTCACATATTGTCATTGTTAGAGTAAACTTTTCATTAGCAGAGATAACAGAGGAGGTAAAATGAAATTTAACCAAACTATAGCAGGTAATTAGTGATTAGATAAAACAATAGGAGGATATTTGAATTATTCCTTAATTTAATGATATTATTATTATTATTAAAAAGAGACACCAAACTTGTCAGAAACTAACTTATGGAGATTAGTCATTATTTGTGCAGTTTGAATATTTACTTCTACAATTATAAAAGATTATTATTATTATTATTATTTTGAAGAAATTATAAGATATTACTATAAAAGAACTATTCACATTTTTATAAAATGTATCTCTGTAAGAATGGTTGGGATTTAATAGAGAAAAAACTCATAAAAAATAAATTAAATTATAAATTAAATTAAAAAAACATAATAAAAAGAGTAAAAAAAGATATGGATGAATATTATTTTATTCAAATAGATACATTGCATATGTAAAAGAAGGAGAAATTCGATTATAATTATAAGAAAACCACACATTTCACAAGCGAACATGATCACCTAATTAATGCTAAAATAGTTTATTTCCATGTTAAATGGCGTGGTGCACCCATTTGATATGGGAACGACGTCAATACATATGAACTATCCCTAATAATTTAATTTCAATGAATTACCGAAATCCAAAAGTCCAAAAGCTAGTTGAAGACTGACACAAAAAATAACATCATGACTAAAATATAATCAAGTTGGCATTCAAGTAGAAAATTAACTAATTAGGTAATCATGTCATGTAAATTGAAAGCCGCCCCGACAACTGAAACCCTAATTTTAATAAAAGTTTCAATGTTCACATTAAATAATGACTAGTTTTTATAACAATACAATATTTTGTTAAGTGAAAAAAGAAAAAAAAAAAAAAAACTTTTCAAATAAATTTGTTCTTTCAAAACGGTGATAAATCCTAATACAATAGTACAAAAACTGCTCAATTGAAAGCAATATGCAAATTAAATAATATAATTAGGGAATTAACCATATTAATTAGGAGTATGTAACTGTTAACCACCCGTCTGCACAAAGAATAAGTCTTTTATGAGATTGTTTTACAATTAACATAGTATGACGGATCAATGAAAAAAATAAGAGAAAAAGAAATGATCAATGAAAAAGGTATGAGGAAAAAATATTTATATATATATATTATTTAATTAGTTTGGTTTCACCATATCAGCTATGAGACAGTTTTAGGGAAGATTTTCTCCTACACAAAATGGAAGTCTCAAATTTAAATCCCCCTTCCCAAGTGAAAATAAAATAAAATAATAAATTAATACACAAGTGGGGTTGTTGTGCTGGCTATATATATGTTATAGCTGAGAGACATACGGACACATATCTAAGAAAACCAAACTTCTCTTTTTTCTTTTAACTTCATCATCCACCATCAATCAAATGGCTGAAAAGTTTTCACATAATCGCAAACGTTCTCATAGTGGACTTGAAGCATTTCAAGTAGGGCTCAAGGTTGACCAAAGAGGAAAAAAATGGAAATATAAAGCAAATGGTGCAATAACAGGGATAATGATCAAGATGAAAGCGAATGTCATTGGATCATTATTCTTTCAAAGTGTAGATGAAAAGGGGAACATTGAGTATTCTGATACATTTGGCTCATATAATACTGATTCCAATGTGTTTCCGGTAAATATAATTCATTAGTTTCAGAACTTCTAATTCTTTTCTCTGTCTTTGTTTTTGTTTTGTTGTTTTTTTTTTTTAATGTAACTTTTTCGTAGATTGCATTTAAGCCACAAGAATATCTGACATCATTAGGCGGCGAGACTCAGAATGGTTTATCCCATACTCAATTTTACATATCATCCATATATTTTGAAACAAATCAAGGAAAACACGGACCATTTCAGACAAGCAATACCCAGGGAAATGGTTCGTTTAAGTTTCATCTGACTGGCAAAATGATTGTTGGTTTTTATGGTCTTGAATCTGGAAAAGAAGATTATGGTGGCCGTATTTGTGGAGGTCTAGGAGTCTATGTCAAGGATTTAAGCCAAGTAAAAGTTGTGACTCACAAAACCAAGGTTGCCTTTATGTGATTTCTTTTATATGATCGATTAATCCTCTTATTTATTTATTTATTGGAGTCCTTTTTTATTCTACTGTTAAAAAACGTGAGTTTTCGAACTAACACCAAAGCATCATCAATGTTTACAAAGTATAGCTCGCAAGTACTGATAATGTGAAAAAACTCATTTCAAGTTCTTTGGTGTAATTAGTTTGAAAATTCATATTTTTTTATGCTATCTCATTGAACTATTTTCTTTTTATTTATATGATTTTGATAGTGGATGACCAATCTATGGGCTACTCATGATCATATAATCTTTTTTTCTTAAACAACTTGGTTAAAAGAAATGTATTCGATGATGTCCAAAATGAAACTGACTAATGAATAATAATTTCTGATATTTATTATTTGTTGCAGCTAGTTGGTCCTTTCAACCAGGAAGAATGTATTAAGGTAGGGCCATGGGGTTTGTCAAGGTCATTGAAGGAGAAGGAATGGACCTATATGCTTAAAGGTAAAACGGAGATCCAAATTAGTTATAATGAAAATTATATCCTGTCAATCTCCTTCAAAGCTTCCAATGCAAATGGAGATCCATTTATCTATTCACGAAAATCTGATGCAAAAGTTGCAAAGCAAGAGGTATGTATATTCAACTTCGTTGTTTTATAATTTCATTATTTTCCTTTCGAACAATTTATTTATCGAATAGATGCGAGAATTTTCTTTGGAGTATTTGGGAATTATTATTTCGTTTCCATTAGTACTAATTACTTTGTCCTAAGCTTCTGTTTTATCTTACAAGGTTTGATTACTATCTCACTACTGTCTACCCTTTTATGAATATAGTGCAATATGAAGGATATCACATTGAACTTTCCTGACGAATATTTGGTATCGATAAGTGGGACTACACATTCTTCCAACAAGGACATTGAATCTCTATGTTTCTATACAAACAAAAGAATATGCGGACCTTTTGGTCCCATGAAGGGCAATTGTTTTAGATTTTACATCAAAGGAGGGGTTGTTGGCGGTTTTCATGGACATGTAGGTAATTTCTTTGATTCCTTAGGGGTCTATATAAAATCTTCTTCAGAATTTTCTGGCAAAGGAAACAATGACAACACTGAGGTAAACGTTACTATGCTTTCCTTTGTTGAGATTATAAACATGTTATCACTTTTAAGCGTGCAACTTCAACTTCAATTTAACCATATTTCCTTCATTAATTTATTTTTATTTTTCAGAAGGTTGGACCAATTGGACTACAGAGAGGGAAAGAATGGGATTACAAACCAAACGGTGCAATTACTGAGATAATAATTTGTCATCGATCGCTCATACATTCACTGCGCTTCAAAAGCGTTGACAAAAATGATGGCCCCAAATATTCAGGTACATTTGGCTGTGAAGGCGGAAATAAACGCAAGGTAAGTATTCTTTTCGTCTTATAAATTTTTAGTTCTATCGTCAGTCTCTACGTGATCTTTTCATAAATGTCATACGACATTTTATAGGTTCAAATCGACTGGCCGAACGAATATTTGACGTACATAAGTGGGACTTACAATACCTTAGAGAATCAACAAGTTATCGAATCTCTGTCTTTCCATACAAATCTGACTACACATGGACCTTTTGGTGGTAAAGAAGGCATCTCTTTTAATACTCCTCCGAAAGACGGAGCCATTGTTGGTTTTCACGGGCATGCTAGCAACTACCTTGATGCTATAGGGGTCTATCGTAAGAGCCCTGTCCCTGCAAACAAGACCATTTCCAGCTCTTCGATAGTTAGAATTTCATGAAATAAGTTGGTGTTTATTTGGACTCGTCCCTAGTTCATACTGATTCCGATGGTTTTAATTTATGTTTTAGTTGTGTTTTTGCTTGTTTATGTTTGTGCCAAATGAATAAAACTTGTCCAGAGTCCGATGCAAAAGCAGTAGAATTTCATGAAAGAAGGTGATGTTTATTCGGACTCTTCCGGAGTTCACACGGATTTCAGTGGTTTTAATTTATATTTCGTTGTGTTTTTGTTTGTTTGTGTTTGTGGCAAATTAATAAAACTTGTCCCGAGTCCCTTTTGATGATTTATACTAAAATGTTTAGTGAAACATTTGAAGTCAATCAGCTTCTTATAATCGTGCACGATACAGTACTAATGTTGTTGAAATTTACAACGTTTCTATTACAACCTTAACAAGCCTGTAAGGAAACTTTAGAAAAGAGAATCCGAAGTAACCTGATGCTGATTATTAATTAAGTGCAACTAGTAATATTGTTGAAATGTAGATCCAGTTGATAAGTACATGCCTATAGTCATTCTCTCCTTAGGATCAATTGGTTCCTTTTAACATGAACTGAATGATCATGAATTAAATTAACAAAAAGTAACAAGTGTAGAAATTTAATACAACTTTTATAAAATTTAGCATGAAGTGCATCAAGAGTGAAAGACATGCTCTAATGACGGACAAAGGCTCATAAATATATCTTTAAATAAAAGTGAAAAGTGAAAATTCCATAAAATAACATTCAAAAGGAGAGAAATTAAAAGCTAGCAAAAAAATTGTTCACGAATTATTTAATATCAAAAAATATTCATTTTTTTTTAGTTTCAAAATTTATTACCTTTTAATGTTTGCAAAAAAAAAAAAAAAAAAAAAAAAAAAAAAAAAAAAAAAAAAACACACACACACTCACGTAACAATATAAGAGAATCATGGTTTGTCTATATTTCTTTTCTAGATTTTCTAATATAATTGTATCATTTCAAAAAATTCCTCAAAGTCAGGCTCGCCTGTTAACCTCTTTCTTAATAGCACAAGTTCTTGGTGGCTCTTTTAATTTAATTTAATGATTTTATTATTTTTTTTAAAAAAGAGACATCAAATTTGTCAGAAGCTAACATATGAAAATTAGAGATTATTTATTTTTTTGTCTGAAAACTGAATACTGTTGTTAAAGACTGAAAATTAAATAATAATTAAAATCTGAAATTTGAATAATATATTTATTTTTTTTCCTTTACATCTGAATATATTGTAAACTTATTTATTTTTTAAATTTAAAATTATTTGAAAATTAGTATATTGACATTTATACTCTTTTTACTATTTATTGTTATGTAATTTTAATTAATTTAATTCAAACATCTAAAAATAAATAATTTAATAAATTCTAAAATATTTTTTATGTACATATTAATAATATTTTATTCATAATTAAAATATGATTAAAAAATATAGTAGTATTAACTATATTTATATATTTAAATATATTAATATATTTAAGAAAACTACTAAAAAAATGAATATTTAAATTATAAATTAAAATATATTAGTTTAATTTTAAGATAATTTAGGATAAGATGTATTTAAATTTTACTTTTGAAATATATTTTTTGTAAGTATCAAAGAAAAAAAGAAAAAAAAAATTGAGTAATATAAAATTAGGATGAATTTGAAATTATATTATTTTAGAGAAGATATATTTGGAATAAAAACTTTTAAATATCATTATGTGATTTGTAATTAAGTGAAAAATTATAATTCTTACTTAATTTTTTTAGTTGTTTTTTGGCAATTTTAAGTAATTTGATCACTTAAAAAAATAAACGAAAATAACTTAATAGATATAATTCAGCACTATTAAATTTTAAGTGAAAAAAACAAATACTCCTTAGTCATTACTTATGCGGTTTGAATTAATATCTTCTTCTATAATTATAAATTATTACTATAAAAAATACATAAAAACTGCTCATATTTTAAAAAAATGTATCTCTACCATTAAAGTGAATGGAGATTTGTTCAACCACCAAATCTAAGAGGAGCTAATAATATCTTTTTTACATTATAAAGTTTATACACATACACATATATATAGGATCATTTTATGTTAAGGATGTTCTGAAATTCTTATTTTCAGACCGCTAACTAGAACCACATATTTTCTGTGTATCCTATCATTGTGATGGGATGTACTGGAATAATGAGTAATTATAATTTATAGTTCTGAAATAAAAATTTAAGGACAATTCTTGTTAGAGAATATGTATATATATGAAAAAGGAAAAGTACTTGTTAATTTAATTAATTTTTCATGCAAATCTTATAATATAATATATAAAGATAAAGATAAATTCGGACCTTGCTTGCCAAGAATTCGCTAACTTTTCTACCTTTTCACAAAGAGTTAAACTTCACCAAACTTAGTTTTTTACAGAATATTGAAAAAAAACACAAATTAACTAAGCATTCAGATTCCAGAATTGATTTACATGTTCAAGTTTTGCATAATACAGGACTTTTTCTAATTTAATATGCACAAAAAGGCCATTAATTACTAATTAATAGGTTTCTTAAAAGAATAATCATTCTTAACATGAGTTTACACGTTAACAGTCGTTCAAAAAAAAGTACTCTCCCATGAAAAACAACAATTAAGGACAATTGAGGCTCCAAGCGTATGTAAAACTTGCATCAAAGCAATCAAGCCAATCAGCTGTAGTCTGAGTAACAGAAATATCATCACCAATGACATCCCCGGGTATGTGGTCTTTACTAGTTAATTCGCTTTTGTATGTATCCTTGTGTTCATTGATAAATTTTGCTTTTTCAAATTAATTTCTAAAAGGTAATGTCAATAGTCTACTAAATTGTAGTAGTTAAAATTATGACCTTTTTGGGAATTGTTTAATTGTGACCTCTTCTTGTTGGCTCTTCTTTTGGTCCTCAGAAATTTATTTAAAGAAATGCTAATGTATTTTTAAGGGAATCATTTTTAATTAAAACCGAGAAATTTCTAATAGCTAGCACTAATATTAATGGGAGTTTGAAGAACAACATTGAACTATTAAAATGAGTTTTTTTTTTTACATCAATTATCACAAACTATCGTGCATGAACAAGTGATTAATTTACAAACAAAGGATGTAAATTATGATCCTTAGAGTCGTTTATTCGCGAACTATTCCTTTTGTTTGCAAACTATATAGGTAATGATAACTGATGGTATGAAAAAAAAAATAAAAAATCATTTTAATATTTCGACGTCATGTTTCAAACTCACACTAATATATCGTAGTCCCATAACAAAAAATCCCTTATTCATTTTTAAAATTGATAATTAATGCTGTGATAGTTTACAAATTACTTCAACTATAATTTTTAGGGTACATTACATAAACTCGGCCTTGAGTTTAACATAAATAACATGATATTCAACTTTTGACAAAAATGACATAAACACACCCTATCATTGGTTGACCATATTTACACTTAACGTTCTAGCTAATTACTTAAAGGCAAAATTGTCATTTCACCTATTAACTAAAACAGAAATTTTTTAAATTAACTTAAATCTTTTCCACAATTATAAATTTTTCTAAATTAAATTGTTAAATGACTCAAACGTTTCAATAATTATAGATCTAACCCTAAACCAAGATTTTAAAAGTGGATGAACTCCACCGACAAAGATGTTCTCATCCACACAAGAACTGTTTCCCTTAGGAGTTATTGTCTCCGAGTCAAAGTTGCTCCGCCTATAATTATATTTCTACTAAATAGTTAAAATGTAATAAAAGTATTTGTAGTTTTACAATTAAGTATACTTAGATGGATGATTAGTTAAATATGACTTCCCATTTTTTGGAATTGTTTTACTTCTTTTTTTTTTTTTTTTTTAATTGGATCTTCTTGTATTCTTTTCTTTTTTGAATTTTTGTATTCTTTTTTTGAAAGAGTAATTATTCGTAACATAAGTAACATGAATTACACGTTAAGAGAATTCAAAAGAGAAAAAGGAAAAGAATAGAATGTAGTTACTTGGTGGAAGGGGAGAGGATATAGAACACTCTGTCACAATAAAAAATAACAATTAAGACTCCAAGTGTGCCAAAACTTGAAAGTAATTAAGCCAACCAGCTGAAGTCTGAGGGACAAAATTATTACCATCAATATTTCCTGTTATGTGGTCTATATTATTGTGCTTCTTTTCTGTTATTTATATTCTTGTTCATGCAACGATAAATTTTGCTTATATATATATTGTTATGGATAAAATAGCGATCAGAATATTCAAGCCCAGTTGGATCTATAGTGCAGGCCCAATGGCCCAGAAGCCCAATTATTCGTCATCGCTCCGGTCCATTCTCCTAGAAGAGGGGGCCCATTAAGTGGGCGCTTATTGTGGCCGCTGACCGCTGCCGCTCATTCTGACCGCAGACCGCCTATTCCGCAAGCTGGCTGTGACCGCTATATTCTCCGTCATCCAGATCGTCATGTTCCCCGTCAGCTTTATTTGCTGAGGTGGACCGTTGGTCCTTATCGCTGGTCATTGGTTCTCGCCCCTCAAACCTGCTCGCCAAAATATCCGCCATCCGTGACAGCTGAGCCTGCCCGCCAGATTATCCGCTGTGATTGACCGCCTGTCTATCCGTAATCCCTGTCCGATCGGGGTGTCCGCCAAGAGGAGCCTCCAATCAAGGGTATCCGATAAATCCTCCTCGTCCAAGACAATGTGACTGAGCTGACCGCTAACCTCTGAGCATGGTCGCTTATCGACTCCTTCACTCATGATATTGTTCGCCTTACTGCCATGACCAGCTGCGGACATGCCGACCCGGAATCCACCTCGTCAACTCTCCAGATGGATAGACCTGTTAGAAATTCTCTTGTTTTCCCCAACCGACTCGATTCTCAGCCTGTTGGAAAATCCGTCTTCGCCATGCTTCTGAAAGTCTTGAGTCAACAGAAGTCAACAGCGCCATACAGAGTACAGTTCCGAGGCTTGCCATGCACGCTACGTCCAACAGAAGCTGTGATCTCAACCTCGACAACCCATCATTGCATATCCGACCCGGTCAGCAGAAATCCCCTTTGGGCAGACCCCGGATGCGACGGATTCGGCCGCATTTAATGCACTGTCAGTCGTTTTAATTGGGATTCCGGCGCATTAAATGCTGTCTGTCAGTGTAACTGTAGTTAACTGTTTGCTTTTGTCTTATTATATTTTACTGTAGCATCTCCCTCTCCCTATAAATAAGGGAGGAAAATCACTGTAAAAATGATCCAATCTCTGAGTGTCGTTACTCTGCCCAAATAGTGAAAGAGTGAATAGTGGACGTAAACATTTTTTTGGGCCGAACCACTCTAAAAATCTTCGGTGTTTTCTCTTCCTCGCCTCTAACCCAACCCTCCGTCTCATTCCCATTGTTCTTCATGCAACCCATGGACTGTCCGAAACTATAAGCTTGGGCCCTAAAATAACCTCGTTGGCTAAGGCAACCTTTTCCCGATATTAACATTTTTGGTGCTAGAAGGAGGGGCTCATCTTCGGTTTCGTCACCTTCCAACCATTTAGCTTTCACAGCTCTGCTTCATTCGCCATGGTTAGAGGGAGGATTCCTAGAGACCTCAATGTAACAGAAAACTACCAGGAAGTTTCAGACCATCAACCAGCCATGCCTACTGGAGGAGTGTCCAATAATGGCGCAGGGACGTCTAACGTGCCAAGGACGGGGAGATGCTCAAGGTATACCCCCCCTCCCAACTTGCGAACCTACATGTAATGCAGTAGGCGAAGATGCAATGCAGGCGATACAGCGACGACAAGAAAGGCTGGAGAATACCGTCGCAGAGTTTATGGGTGAGGTTAGGACCCTGTTCTGGAATCAAGTCCAACCTCCTCAAGTTCCTCCCCAGGCCGTTCCAGAAAGAAATGTTCCCCGTAGGAGGCACGCGGAAGATCCCGATGTGAGTAGGAGGGGTGCCAGAGAGTTTGAACGAGAAGGGTCTGTCCATTCCTACAGCGTGCATTCTAATGCTCAACTCCCACGAGCCCGCGATGGGCATCGATCGGAACAGGTTGACCGCAATCATGATCGAATCCCGGCCCATGTAGATAGAACGGGACCAGGACCTAATGCTGAAGGGCAAGCTGGTAGAAACAACCGATCCCCAGGCAGGAGGGATGGGCACTCCGTCGTTGGAAGAACTGAAACACGAGGTACGTTGGTAGCAGAACTCCTCCAAAGGGTCTGGCAGCTGGAAGCGTGACCTGCGGTACAGGAACAGAGGGGCCAAGCCGGGGAAAGGACCCCATTCGCTGCGGAGATTGAGCTGGAGCCGCTCCCTCCAAGGTTCAAAGTCCCCAACATTCCCCAGTACAGAGGAAACTCCGACCCCTACGATCATCTGGACGCCTTCAACATCTAGATGGACCTCCAGACAATAAGCCCGCTTGTGAAGTGTCGAGTGTTCCCAACTACTCTCAGGGACATGGTTCAGAAGCCTCCCACCGCGCAGCATCAATAACTGGGAGGAGTGTCAGCAGAAATTCCTGAACCAATATAAGGCGCTGAAGAGGCGGCTTGCACCACCATGTCACCTCTCTACCAACTGCCAACGCCCAGGTGAGCCTTTGAAAGAATACATAAACAGGTTCAGATGCGAGGTGACAAACGTAGAAAGCCCTACAGATGAAGGGGTTTTGTCAGCCATCTCGTCTGGTCTAAGGAAAGATGGCAAGCTATACGAGAGCATTTACCGATCCCCCGTGAAAGACCTGGGAGAATTCTATGAGCGAGCTGAGAAGGAAATCCGGTGGGAAGAGGTGACCAATCCTAGGAAGACCAATGCTCAAAGGGATGAAGCTGGTACTTCCAGTCACGGAAGGAAAAGGAGTAGTGGGGACAGCAACCCTGGAAGACGAAGAGAAAAAGCAGGTTGCTAAGAAGGCCAGGACTGGCGAAGACCGGGCAGCAGTTGGGAAATGGAGCGGCCACGGTATCGAAGTCGCTATAACACCTACAACACCTTGTCGGATACCTAAGATCGAATATATGCGATTGAGAAGAACAGGGAAAATTTCGGGCTGCCGGCTTCCCTTCAGGGTCCAGAAGGACGGAGAGATAGGAACAAATTATGTGCTTACCACAACGATATTGGACACAATACCTCCGATTGTTGGGTGCTCAAAGATGCCATCGAGGAATTAATCAGAAATGGCCGCCTGAAGGATTATGTCATGAGACCCCCAAGGAGACCTTCTTAACAGCAACGGCCACGCCAACGTTCAGAAGACCCTCCAGCTCAAAACCAGCCAGAGCCGAATTCTACCCAAGGGCCCTCCGTCAGGACCATCCATACAATTCATGGGGGACCCTCGCGAGCAGAATAATCTAACCGGTCTCAGGAACGATTTGTACGAGAAGCAAGACGCGTCCAGCCTGGGAAGCAAGGAGAGTCAGGGAGACCTGCCAAGAAAGCCAAGAAGGTGGCGGAGGACATTGTGTTTACTGATGAAGACACGCGGGATGTCCGCCTCTCTCACAATGATGCTTTGGTAATCAGGGCGCGTATCGGCAACTCGGTGGTAAAGAGGATCATGATAGACACTGGCAGCTTCGTGAATGTCATGTACAAAGACTGCTATGATCAGATGGGGATTGGCGATGATCAGCTAGAACCATCCCCCGAACCTCTTTACGAATTTACTGGAGACTCGGTCATTCCTGCTGGATAGATCAGATTGCCTTTGACCCTCGGAGACGCCACTAAGCAGTCCACAGTACTGGCAGATTTCCTCGTCATCAACTCTCTCTCGGCGTACAATGTGGTGATGGGGAGGCCCGCGATGAACGATCTCGATATGGTTGTCTCCACCAGGGCTCTCGCGGTAAAGTTCCCAACTCCCAATGGCGTGGGATGTGTGCAGGGCGAGCAATCCATGGCTCGTCGCTGCTATGTTGACGCGATCAGAAAGGGGTCCCAGAGGAAGAAGACGGAGGCGGTTCCGGAGCCAGAGTTGCAGGTAATCACTTCGTCAGGCGTCAGTCACGATTTGGATCCCAGGGAATTCGTCGTACATCAAAGTATTGGCCCAGTAAAAGAGCTTGAGGACGTCCCGGTTGCTGAAGTTGATGCGTCAGGATGTCTCAAGCTGGGTAGAAGTCTGGTCCCGGAGGTAAAGTACCAACTAATTAACTGCCTCAAGAAAAATGCAGATATATTCGTCTGGAACCATGGGGATATGGTGGGAATTGACCCGAACGTAATGACTCACAAGTTGAATGTCAACCCCCGCCATCGGCCGGTCTGCCAGAAGAAGAGGCAAATGAATCAAGAACGTAGTGAAGCCCTGAAGAAAGAAGTGGACAAGCTCCTGGCCAACAGTTCATCCGAGAGGTCCAATATCCGGAATGGGTAGCTAACCCCGTGCTGGTAAAGAAGAAAAATGGGAAGTGGAGACCCTGCATAGACTTCACGGATCTTAACAAAGCTTGCCCGAAAGACAGTTTCTCTCTGCCCAGAATTGATCAGCTAGTGGACGCGACAGCGGGACATGAACTCCTTAGCTTCATGGATGCTTACTTGGTCTACAACCAGATCCCTATGGACCCCAAAGACGAGGAATGCACATCGTTCACCACTGACCGGGGGCTCTACTGCTACAAGGTAATGTCTTTCGATCTGAAAAATGCAGGTGCTACTTATCAGAGACTGGTGAACAGAATGTTTGAAGAGTTGATCGGGAAGAGTATGGAGGTCTACGTGGACGACATGCTTGTGAAGTCGGAGAAAACCGCTGATCACGTCCGCGATCTTGAAAGAATGTTCCAGATCCTGAGGAAGTATCAAATGAAGCTAAACCCTCTCAAGTGCGCCTTCGGGGTTTCCTCAGGTAAATTTCTGGGTTTCATTGTAAACAACAGGGGGATAGAAGCCAACCCGGAGAAAATCCAGGCCCTTTTGGACATGAGATCGCCATGCAACATAAATGAGATCCAGAGCCTGAACTGTCAGATAACGGCCTTGAGTAGATTTGTGTTGAAGACCTCCGACAGGTGTGCTCCGTTCTTTGAAGTATTGAGGAGGGCCAGGAACTTCAAATGGACTGATGAATGCGAGGCTTCCTTTCTACAACTTAAAGAATACATAGGGCGCGCCCCACTGCTGACCAAACCGAAGGAGGGGGAGATATTGACCGTCTATCTGGGCGTATCCCAACACGCCCTGAGCGCGGCTCTGATAAGGCAAGAAGGAAACGAAGCTCAGGTGTCGGTGTACTTTGTAAGTAAGAAGCTGGTCGAGGCGGAAACCAGATACACCCCGATGGAACTGCTCGCCTACTGTCTGGTAATGGCATCCAGGAAGCTGCGTCCATACTTCCAGACGCACAAGATAGAAGTCCTAACCAGGTACCCTTTAAAGCAAATCCTCCAGAAGCCAGATACCTCCGGTCGACTCATCAAGTGGGCTATCGAACTCGCCCAATATGACATCGAATTCAAACCAAGGTCGACAATCAAGGGCCAAGCGCTGGCAGACTTCATTGCCGAGTTTACAGCACCAGCAGACGATCAAGCTGAAACTTCAAAAGGACCATACTGGGAGCTCTTTGTGGACGGATCCTCTTGCGAGAGAAGCGTTGGAGCCGGAATCCTATTGATCAATCCAGACGGGGGTAAGTTCCTTTGTGCCCTTAAATTCGGCTTCAGGGCAACTAACAATGAGGCAAAGTACGAAGCGCTGCTGGCAGGACTCCGTCTAACCAAAAGGATGTTGGTTGAACGACTTAGGATTTTCAGCGATTCCCAATTGGTTGTCTGCCAGGTAAAAGGGGAATATCAGGCCAAGGGATCGAAGATGGCTGCTTATCTGCGGGAAGTTCAAAAACTGCTGGGGGCTTTCGAAGCATTCGAGTTAAACGAAATCCCGCGAGCCCAGAACTCCCACGCAGACGCTCTGACTCGTCTGGTATTCGCTCAAGATACGGACTGCACCGAAAGCATACCTGTGGAGTTCCTGCCCAAACCAAGTACCAAGTCTGACATGGAAGTGATGACCCTGACAATGGCGGATGGGTCATGGATGTGTCCGCTGGTCAATTACTTGCGAAAAGGTACATTGCCAGAAGATAAGATGGAGGCGCGCCGTCTGCGAATAAGAGCGGCTAGGTATTGTATCTATGGTGATGTCCTCTATAAAAGGGGCCTCTCAGCCCCTCTTCTCAGGTGCATTGATGAGCCGGAGTGCACTGCCTTGATGAGGGATATGCATGAAGGACACTGTGGCAACCATGCCGGAGGGCTCTCCTTAGCTCAGAAGGCGCTCAGACAGGGCTTCTACTGGCCGACGATGAAAAAGGATGCCATTGACCTGGTGAGGAAGTGTGACAAGTGCCAGAGATTCTCTAAGATTCCCCGGGCTCCACCAGTTTATCTCCGTCAGATGATTAGTCCATGGCCCTTCGCCATATGGGGCATGGACCTAATTGGGCCTCTTCTAGTGGGTCGTGCGAGGTGCAAATATGCTGTTATGGCCGTTGACTACTTCACCAAATGGGTAGAAACAAAAGAGCTGGCTGAGATCTCCACATCGAAGATTGAGAAGTTTGTGTGGGATCATATAATCTGTAGGTTCGGCATTCCCCAGCAACTGGTGACAGACAACGGAACCCAGTTCACAAGTGAGCAATTTCAGGAGTTTTGCAGCAGCCTCGGCATTGTCAAAAGCTTCTCTGCAGTCGACCACCCGCAAGCCAACGGTCAGGTGGAAGCAGTCAATAAAACCATCAAGCAGATCCTGAAGACTAAACTTGAAGCCAGGAAGGGAGCATGGGTTGACGAACTACAAAAGGTGTTGTGGGTCTACCGCACTACCGCACGCAGTACTACCAAAGAAACCCCCTTCTCAATGGTCTACGGGTCCGAGGCCATGATCCCAGTTGAGTTCGAAGTCTACAGTCACCGCAGGGCGAGCTTCAACTTCGATGACAACAACCAGCTTCTGGCCACCAGCTCCGACTTACTCGAGGAATCAAGGGAAGCTGCTCGCTTCAGGATGGCCGTCTACCAGCAGAGGATGGCTAGACACTACAATAAAAAGGTCCGGGTACGTCAATTCAAACCAAGTGACCTTGTCCTACGAGAGATCCTGCCTGGTGCCCGCAAAGCAAGTGAATGAGTATTGGGACCGAACTGGGAAGGACCTTACATGATCCACGAGAGCCTGAACAATGGAGCCTACCACTTGGCGGACATGGACGGGGTAATCCTGCCAAGGGCTTGGAACGCCATCCACCTGAGGACATACTACATCTGAGCAATTGTATTTTTTATTTTCACTTCGTCACATATGTAAAATGAGCCATGTACAAATGTAATGAGAACTATCTATCATTTGTGGTGAATTATTGCTAACATCAAATGCCTACGTGTGTTTCTATTTAAGGTATGCCACCACAAAACAACAAAGCGCCAACTCAAGGCTCCATCATCTGATAGCCCTAAGGGGCAGGAGGGGTTAAAATGGCCACGAGCCCGTGCACGTAATCGCCGCTCACTAGCTGGCCTCCCCCTCCACATTCACACGCTAACGAAAAATAAAGGGCTTGATTGAAATGACACTCAGCCTTGTTAACGAAAAGTAAAGGGTCTGATCGAAGTGACACTCGGCCCAACTCATGCTGTAGATGCTCAGGCCACGACCTTGTGAGCGCAGCCGAGGCCTCAGCCTCTACAACTTTCGCTGTATCTGCTCAGGTATATCCTTGTGAGCGCAGCTGGAGAGGTTTACTCCGTTATGCTGTAGATGCTCAAGCCATGGCCTTGTGAGCGCAGCCGAGGCCTCAGCCTCCACAACTCTCGCTGTATCTGCTCAGGTATATCCTTGTGAGCGCAGCTGGAGAGGTTTACTCCATCATGCTGTAGATGCTCAGGCCACGGCCTTGTGAGCGCAGCTGGAGAGGTTTACTCCATCATGCTGTAGATGCTCAGGCCACGGCCTTGTGAGCGCAGCTGAGGCCTCAGCCTCCACAACTCTTGCTGTATCTGCTTAGGTATATCCTTGCGAGCGCAGCTGGAGAGGTTTACTCCGTTATGCTGTAGATGCTCATGCCACGGCCTTGTGAGCGCAGCCGAGGCCTCAGCCTCCACAACTCTCACTGTATCTGCTCAGACATATCATTGTGAACGCAGCTAGACAGGATTACCGCACCATATGACCCAAGTTCCTTCAGCCTGAACGCGATCCGTAATTGATCCAGACAGCAATCGCGACGATAACCTATCTGTTATCCGTCCGGTTCCTTCTCTTATTTAGCAAGACCATTATTGTCTACCTTGCCTTTCATCGTGCACGAACATATATATATGGGAAGCGAAATTATTATGGGAAACGAAATTATTTTGGGATCGAAATTATTTATTCGTCTTCAAGGATTCTTTTTTGCCCCTCAGATCACTATATATGTTAAGGGTTATCAATCGGATATCGTCCACAACCCAAAGAACCATCTTTCTTATTATGGCTCCCTAGAGGTAATCATGGGTACGGTCACCCCCCTTTTTTCATCCTTCATAATTCATTGTTTATCTTGCAGGACATGTCTGCTCGCGATTTACTATGACTGTATGCATATAAAAATAAGAAAGCAACAAAACGAAATGGAAGAAATCCTACTGAGATAACAATCAGGCAGTAATTACAAATTGTTCCAAAACACAAAGTAAGAATTATAATTATGAAAGCATCAATGTTCAGAAACGAATCTTGTCTACAACAAAAAAGAAAAATGTTAGAATAATGTGCTTCAAGGGGCTTTGAAAGAGCTGGAGGGGATGTCCTTGGGACCTTTGCTGCCGGAGGCCCCCTGAGAAGATGTGCCCTATCCCTCATCCTTTGCCAACCCTTGAGGAGCTGAAGAAGAACCGCCTTGGGCTGATGGAGCACCCGTCTGAGAGAGTGGCGGGTCAGAGACCTTCTGAGCAACTTGCTCGGCTTTCTTCTGGGTGTCCGCGGCAGCACGGGCCGTATACTTTTTCACCTCCGCCACCGTATTCTTCCCGAGGTACGAATAGTCCAGCGTAGGATGGTGCAGCCACGACGTATATAGAAACTTGCTGCTAGTCTTTTTGGTGGCCTCCTTCCAAGCTTGTTTGGCCTGGAGATCCACCTTGCGATACGCCTCTTGTGCCTGGGCGAGCTCACCCTTTGTCGCGGACAGGTTCCTCTCGGCGTCATCTACCCGTTTCCTCTGAATGGCAGCCTCCTCCTTGATCTTATCTACTTCCTCAATGGCTTTCGCGAGTGAATCAGAGGTGGCTAACCGAAGCCTTTTCTCCTTATCTGCGGTCTTCTCCGCTCCCTTGAGTTTCTGCTCCAGCTCAGAAATGGTCTTCTCCGCAGTCGCAGACCCCTCTTTGAGAATCTGAACCTCCGCCTCCAGCTCCCTGTTTGCTTCCTCGAGAGCAGTCTTTTCCCCAGCCAAGTCGGGGATATCCTGACGCATCTTCATCACAGCCAGCGAAGCCTGAAGAGATAGTATATCAACAACGTGTGCGGGTATAAAACGTAATTACAAAGCGATAAAAAGAACTTACAAGCATGGTGCAGCGCGCAGTATAGTCCATCAACTGGTCGCCGCGAATGTACTTCTGGTAGACGTCCGGCTTGTGAGGACCCAGTAACGCTGGCAGCCGATCCAGCAAATTGTTGAGGTATACTCCCGCATTGGCCTCAGGAGTTGGTCCTCCGTCAGCTCCCTCCGTCATGGCCACCTTCTCCTTGCCCTTGTCTTTAGATCTCAGGCGCTTGGCAGGAGGTTCCAAGGCCTCCTCGTCCTCCTCTTCAGCCTCCGAAGCTGAAGTTCCCTTCCCGGTGGCACCCCTCGCCTGTCTGACAGTCTTCTTCGCCACACTCTTGTACCTTACCCCAGGCTGTTTGCTAGAAGGAGCATTAGCTGCGCCTAACGGATCTGTTGACGAAGCCGGAGGCTCTTTCGAACCAGTTATCTCCACCTCAGGGCCCCCTGTCTCAACTGCCAGAGAAAGAGGGGGAGAGGTCATATCAAGGTCCACCATTGTTTTTTGCTTCTTCAGGGCTGGAGCGGAAGTCCCTTCACCAGGTTCTATGAGGACTGATTTGACTTCACGGCCTTTTCGCACACCGACGTCGAAGGCCAACCTCAAGGGTGCGGTCTCTGTCCTAGGCACAAGCCCGTATTTCCTCAGGAAGGAGTTCTCTGGGAAATAATCGTCCTCGGGATTCTTCACCTCAGCGAATCTTTTCAGCGTTCTTGTCTCCTCCTCCGTGAGACTGACCGTTCCTTTGACAAAAGCTACACGCGAAAACAAAGAATAATTAGTGATAGTAAGGCATAAAAACAAGTGTGAGGACGCTCCAGTAGCGAGCTGAAATAGGCCTACCAGGACCATTGTTGAAGTCAAAATGATCGAGTTCCCGCAGGGACAAGCATGTGGCGTAAAACCACTTGGATTTATAATCCCCTACATTCGATTTACCAGCCTGCGATGGCAGAAATGCCTTATAAGGGGATTTACGAGCAGTGATGTAATAAATACCGTCTCGTTTAGTGTCAAGAGGATTTATGGTGGATTTAAAGAAATAGAGGCTTTGAATTATATTTGAGGTTGGTGGCGAAAGACCGTTCTTGAAGAAGATGTAGACTAGGGTGGTAATCTGTGCATAGGAGTTCGGTGTGAGCTGGAAATGGGCTATCTCCAGATTATTTAACAAGTTTATTAAATATGGGGGAACCGGGAACCTAAACCCCATCTTCACATGTTGGCGACTGATCGCTATGAATCCGTCAGGAGGATCAGCCGCATGGTCGAGATGAGCGGGAACCATGACGCGACATGTAGAAGGAAGATGGTATACGTCGGCCACGGTTTTGAGTTCTTTAACGGTCATCTGAGAGTCATGTTGGTAAAAAGTCTCGTACGCAAAGGTCCCCCCTCGCCTAGAGGAACTCGGCATGTCCTCACTGCCCTAAGCATTTGCACTTGAGGAGCCCCCATCGTGCTGAGAAGACCTCCCCCCGGAGCTTTCGTCACTGGACATGACTCGGCGATAGCGAAGTCCACGGCTTGACATCTACAAAAGAAACAGCCAGTTAGGCCGCTGACAGCTAACCAGACTCGAAAAACCAAGAAGAGACTAAAAAGACTAAGCCTAAACGTCAAGTCGTACGCCTAGGAAGCCATGAGGGGAGGGGGGAGGGGGGGAGTAAGGGTTTCATTCCTTAGAGTTCCCCCCAGGATTGAAAAAAGAAAGAAGAAGAAATGAACTATTTACCCTATGTTGCTACTAGACTTCGTCGGACCATGAAGCAGTGCGGAAATTATCCGCCCCAACTGGTCCAGACTCTCAGAAGAGCAAATGCCATGCAGAAAATGGAAAACAACAGTACCGAGAACAATGTGAATAGGGAAAAAGAGCCTAAGCTGGAGTATGGTGGTCGCCGGAAGTTGCAGACGATAACCTCTGAACAGGGTTGAAGAATCAGAGCGGAGGAATAAGACGATGGAAATGCCTATGAATCTTGAAAATGCCAGAAGAAGAATATGGACTGGTGTTTTTTCTTTTTAAAATAATTCAGCCTCAACCGTTAGATGAAGACAGCTGTGCAACCGCCCCCAATCTGACGACGTGGCGCGATTCCCGGGATTTTGTCATCATGCAGCATGTCAATTGAGTGACGTGCATTAAATGCGCACGGCGCACGTTGTGGCCAATAACCGTCGTTTGGGGAAGTGCCACGTGGCCTAGCAATAAAGTGGAATTCAAAAGGTATTGTAACCGCCCTCTTTCTGTAACTGCTCCCACCTATTCTGCTCGCTCTGGAATATATGTCTCCTGGTCCTCTTTAAGCACCAAGAGCCAGGGGGCTTTATGTTATGGATAAAATAACGATCAGAATATTCAAGCCCAGTTGGATCTACAGTGCAGGCCCAATGGCCTAGAAGCCCAATTATTCGTCATCGCTCCGGTCCATTCTCCTAGAAGAGGGGGCCCATTAAGTGGGCACTTATTGTGGCCGCTGACCGTTGCCGCTCATTCTGACCGCAGACCGCCTATTCAACAAGCTGGTTGTGACAGCTATATTCTTCGTCATCCAAATCGCCATGTTCCCCGTCAGCTTTATTTGCTAAGGTGGACTGTTGGTCCTTATCGCTGGTCGTTGGCTCTCGCCCCTCAGACCTGCTCGTCAAAATATCCGCCATCCGTGACAGCTGAGCCTACCCGCCAGATTATCCGCTGTGATTGACCGCCTGTCGTCCGTCATCCCTGTCCGATCAGGGTGTCCGCCAAGAGGAGCCTCCAATCAGGGGTATCCGATAAATCCTCCTCGTCCAAGACAATGTGACTGAGCTGACCGCTAACCTCTGAGCGTGGCCGCTTACCGACTCCTTCACTCATGATATTGTCCGCCTTATTGCCATGACCAGCTGCGGACATGCCGACCCGGAATCCACCTCATCAACTCTCTAGATGGACAGACCTGTCAGAAATTCTCTTGTTTTCCCCAACCGACTCGATTCTCAACCTGCTGGAAAATCCGTCTTCGCCACGCTTCTGGAAGTCTCGAGTCAGCAGAAGTCAACAGCGCCATGCAGAGTACAGTTTCGAGGCTTGCCATGCACGCTACGTCCGACAGAAGCTGTGATCTCAACCTCGACAACCCATCATTGCATATCCGACCCGGTCAGCAGAAATCCCCTTTGGGCAGACCCCGGATGCGACGGATTCGACCGCATTTAATGCACTGTCAATCATTTTAATTGGGATTCCGGCACATTAAATGCTGTCTATTAGTATAACTGTAGTTAACTGTTTGCTTTTGTCTTATTATGTTTTACTGTAGCATCTCCCTCTTCCTATAAATAAGGGAGGAAAATCACTGTAAAAAGGATCCAATCTCTGAGTGTCATTACTCTGCCCAAATAGTGAGAGAGTGAATAGTGGATGTAGGCATCTTTTTGGGCCGAACCATTCTAAAAATCTTCGGTGTTTTCTCTTCCTCGCCTCTAACCCCTCCGTCTCATTCCCATTGTTCTTCATGCAACCCATGGACTGTCGGAAACTGTAAGCTTGGGCCCTAAAATAACGTCGTTGACTAAAGGAACCTTTTCCCGACGTTAACATATATATATATATAATGACGGACCCAAAAAATTTGTTCAAGGGGGCACATATACTATACTTTAACTGTTCAATAGTGAGTGTATGCACTACGTGCAACAGTGCAGTACAGATTAGGCGTATTTTTTTTTTTTTTTTGACCTTTTTGAAATTATGCAGTGAATTATCAATTTTTTTTAAAAAATTTCAGTGCCCCCGGCCCAACAGTGGGTCCGCCACTATATATATATATACTATTAAATGTAGTAATTAAGTCTGCTTAGATTGACGATTGTTTATGACTTCCCCATTTCTTTGAATTGTTTTAGCTTCTTTTATGATATGAAAGCAATTAAGCGAACTAGCTGAAGTCTGAGGGACAAAATTATCACCATCAATATTTCCTAGTATGTCTTTACTACTGTGCTTCTTTCTTGTTATTTATATAATATTCTTGTTCATGCAATGATAAAATATATAATGATGTCGGTTTAGATTGATGATATATTATTTATGACTTCCACAATTCTTTGAATAATTTTACCTTTTTTCTTATGACTTGAAAGCTATTAAGTCAACCAGCTGAAGTCTGAGGGACAAAATTATCACCATCAATACTTCCTGGTATGTGGTCTTTGTTATTGTGCTTCTTTCCTGTTATTTATTTTTGTTTTTTTTTTTTCAAAATTTATTTTTTTTTAAGTTTTATCTTTTACAATATGTTTATTAAATTTTTTACATATATCCCTAAATATATTAGTTATACAAGTAAAGTGTAGATTTATCATTTTATTATTTTTAATTTTCCATCTTTATCTTTATTAATATTTAATTTTTACTATTTTCTTAATTTCTATTCAAACATTTATATGTTATTTGTTAGAATCTCTATTATGATAATATATATCATAAAAAATAAATTTAAATGTATTTTTATTTTTTGTTTGAAAACTTTGATTGTGACCCAAATCTTCAACATGATTTCAAGATCTGGATACTTTGTATTTTTGTATTTCTCTATATGTATTTTTTTCATTTATTTTTTAGTTTTTATTGTGTTGGTAGATCTGGATATGAACGTAAATCTTCAACATCTAGATTCAAAGCCAGATCTTTCATCTAAGTTTAATTTTTTTTTTTATTTTTTTAATTTACTATATTTATTTGCTAGGATTAATATTGATACTTTAAAGATTGATGTCCACCAATGGATGATTGAGATCAATTTTTATAAATTTTTTTATAATTTAAAAATAAATTTAATTTAACAAATAATAATACTTAATAAAAATTTTATTTTTTATTTTTTAATCTTTTTATTTTTGGTTATGAAATGTTAGTTTGATAATTGATTAATTTATTTTGTTTTTATCTTTTCAATATAATAAGGGTATTTTGGTCTTTTATTGTTTTTTGTTGCAAAATCATTAAAAATTTGGATGAAAACTGCTTTTAGCAGATGGCAGAGGTTTTTTTGCTAATATTTTGAAAAGTTAGGGCAAATTGACATTATTTACCATTTCCCTAGGGACGAAGTGTTTTAGATTTTTCTTATATATATATATATGTGTGTGTGTGTGTGTGTGTGTGTAGCATATAATATTTCTCAATTTTTAGGTAACTATAGAATTTATTAAAATTTTTATAGTGCACTGTAGTGAGAGCTAATTTTGTTGAACAGATTTCAAAAGATTGAAAAAAATGTAACAATCCAAATCTAGTAACAAGAAAATAAGATGTCATGGTCTAACTGGACCTAGAAAAGAAAGTAAACTTCGTATAGAACTTTATTCCAAAGTTTGAAAATAGTTAACAAAAAATTCCAAACATAATCTTTAAAAAAAATTCTAAATTTAATTACTGAAACAAGATACATCCTTGATAAATTCTTAATCCTTATAAAATTCGAAATTAAATTAAATGAATTGTATTAACATATATATAGGGCATATTTTATGGTACACTTGAGTATCGATACATCTGACAACTATAAATGAG
Source organism: Dimocarpus longan (assembly GCA_022984855.1). Lineage (NCBI taxonomy): Eukaryota > Viridiplantae > Streptophyta > Magnoliopsida > Sapindales > Sapindaceae > Dimocarpus > Dimocarpus longan. Next base: position 5,369,351 of record CM041022.1, read on the forward strand.
TGCTCATATTATAAAATTATTGATTGTATTTTATTATATTTGATTATGTATTTATTATATCTTATTATAATTAAATGAGTCAGATCACATTTATGATAATAATTATGTTTAGTTGTAATTAAACATGTTTACTTGTAATTAGATATAATAAAATATAATTAGTAATTTTAGATGGTAATCAGTTCAGATATATCGATACTCAAGTGTATTGTAGATGACTCTTATATATATTATAATACATATGCACATTCTATGATACATCTAGGGTATCGATACACTTAAAAAAGAAATTAGTGATTGCATTCTAAAATTTGTTATTGAAATTTATTATATTTTTATTATATCTGATTACAACTAAATATATCTTCTTACAAACAGTAAATGTGATTCTACCTGTTAATTATTATAAATATGATCTAACTCATTTAGTTATAATCAGATATAATAAATTATAATCAGTAATTTTACAATACAATCGTTTATTTATTTATTTTTTTGTCAAGTATATCAATACCTTAAATATGTCCAAAGGAACCCAATATATATACATATATATATATATATATATATATACACACGCATGTGCATGCATGTGCGTGCCTGCGGTAGTGTGACTTTAAATGATAGACAACTAGCGAGTCATTTAGATAATTCACCTTGTTAATCTATTATATGTTAGGTGTAAGTCCAAATGTAATATATTATAAGTTGAAATGTAATATATTATAGCTCAATTAAGATTTATCGAAATTTATCTCATATATATATATATATATATATATAACAAACATTTAGAAGGAACTAATAGACTAGGAGTCTCTTACAACTAATTAATGTTGAATAACTTGTTCAATCAATACAAACCCTGTCAAGTTCTTATTTTACTCCAGATTTTTTTTTCAACTATCATTATTAATTCAGGATTTAATGGAGATAGACATAATTCGAACTCATAATCTCAAAGGTTAAGTGTAATAGACATACCGTTAGACCAATTTCATCTTATTTACTTGAAAAATTCAAAACTTTAAAACTTTTGTCTATCCTATATTAGTAAACTAAGGTGTTTAGTATATGAGCAGCAAGCATATTTATAGTAATGTAAAACTATACTATGCTTGCTGACCTTTACTTGCTAGTATAAGCTTCCATCTCACAAACTTACCTATGATTATATAAGGCAGTATATATGACGACAATACTGTTGAATTTGCCTTGGAGGTTCGGTGGATTACTATAAATTAATGTGGACATATAAAAAGGGAATTATTGACTCAAGAGAATAACGATCAGGTTGAGAATGCAGGGTCCGGTGTTTGAAAGGACACATCGAATTCGTGCATGGTTGTCATGACTCTTGTAGCTCTCTTGGTCTTTGCTGCAGATTTTACGGTGCCTTGAGACAATTACAGCAACAGGCATATCAATTTAATTTATGAAAAGATAAACAATTTCTTGAATAAATTTTGGCTACATTGTTGAAATAATTAATCCAAGAAATTGGACGCAATCTTTGTCAAATATTGTCTATTTTATAATTATATTTATTATTTCAATTATTTAATAATACTAGTGGAAACTTATGATTTTTCTAATAATTGTTTTAGAAAATATATGAACTAACAAACCGGCTTAATTGATACATACTGAAACTTATAATTTCCCTAGCATTTTGAGCTAATTTTATTTGAACATATATGAAACAACTAATTGGCAACCAATATTATACTTACCATCATTGACCGGCATTAACCAAAAGTTATAAATTTTTAAATAATTTAGGATAATCTTGTTTGAAAACATATAAAACCTACTAAACAACACTAACAAGCGTTAACCAATGCGAACCACCTAAAGTGTAATGTAGGAGCCAACTTTCCCACTAAAGTGGAGTTTCCTCATTCCATAGATGTCACCACAAATTCTTAATAGTTGCTTGACCAAAAATTTATTCATATTAAAATTCTAGGTCATATATGCAACGGATAAACATATAATTTTAAATATTATCGTAAGAGGCTAGGTAAGTATCTGAACCTTGCATGCGTTTATAAAGGTACTACAACAGTTCTTAAATTTGAAAACAAATAAATTACATGCTGAAATTTAAATCACAACATTATATAAAAGTTTATACTGCGTCGTCGGTTGGGACCGATCTAGTCTGATTGTGGCTCTCTTGCACCTGGATTCTCTGCACCTGCACTTGGGAAGGTTTTTGACATAAAACATATTGAGCTATAAAGCCCAGTGAGTGTACAAGTATTTAATTAAAATTTTCTTCCCAAAAATATTTTGAAAACATTTTTATTTTAAAACTCTTTTATTTATAAAAATCGAGGTTTTTATAAAATTTTCATATGTTTTAAAAGTTTAATATTTCTAAAAATACTTCTTCCTAAAATTCGTTTCTAATAGTATGTTAACTTTCTAAAAGCTTTAATGGTCACCCAAGAAATGCTAAAACCATAAAGGCGGCCAGATCAGTTCCGCTCAGTGTGGGAGGTCACGAGATGCAAAGGCTAGCATCATTCACCGTGACAATGCTACAAAGACATCTCGTATACATGTGTGACGGAACTATCATTGCTCACCGTGCGTCGAGAAATACTCCACGAATGTAAAGGGCGACAGACATGACAGACTAAATCCCCCCTAATGTTAGTAAGACTAACCCTCCCAATACTATGCCATACATCGTGGAGTATATCAGCCGGATCTAAACCTAAAAAGTCACGCTATAAAGGCTTGGACCATCCACTAGGTTTGAAAACTTTTTCTATTTTTCTATTATTGAAAAACTATTTCTAAATTATGCTATAAGATAAATACTATGTAATGCATACCATAAATATAAATAAATGTTTTATTCTTGAGCTAAAATATAAAATGATTAAATAAATAAGATAAAATGAATTAAAAGTATTTAAAATAATATCACACTCACAACTTACTTCCAACTACTTCACTTCTCGCCTTCAACAACCTCCTCTAGCTCGCGTTGATACCTACACTTAGTCACAAAAGAGGAAATTCCAAAATTTAGTTTGTAGGTCACTTAGATTAGTTCTATCACTCTTTTTCAATCGAGCTCACAAGCCACAACCTTATCATTTCAACTTAAGCTAAAAGCTTAAGCTCGTTGCCAACTTACCCCATGAGCTCTTCAGCTCCACTTAGCTCGTCCACAGCTCGACCTACACAAGCTTCAACTCTTAGTTCTGCCCAAATGAGCTCATTCTTCACTCAACTCTCCTCGGGTCAAGGGTACTCCCTTTTTGTGAGATCGCTCATAATACCTATTATAGCGAGTTGCTATCCTTTCAGAGCTCAGCCCGATTTCACTACCTTGCTCAGCTCGCAACCTTAGCCACTCGACCTGGTCATTTCCTTAATCAGCTCACTAAGCTCGCCCTTACAAGCTACTGCCTTCATCCAACTCGAACAGGTAGTATGGTGAGCAAGGACAACATCACTTAGCTCACTCTCTGTGAGCTCGCACCCAGGCCTGCTTGGCCAGCGCTGAAAGGGCTACGGGTATTCACCCAGCTCGCACCTCACGAGCTCCCCCTAGCTCACATCATTAACATAATTCTCCAGTCCAAATTTCTACTTATAACTCAACATGCTTCACAAACGAAATCTAACAACATAACCAACTCTTCTTCTTGGACTAGATCGCGACCTCTCAAGTCTCACGACTAGACTCAACCATTCTAAGCTACAAACAACATTATCTAACATCCATTTCACTTACTGAGCTCGCCTCAGTCTCCTATCTTGTTCCCACTAGCTTGCTACTTTAACTTCAAATCACTTGAATCCCTCCAGATCTGACTCTATTGCCCCCTTAGATTTGTTCTTCACCCTTCCTTCTCCTGCTCTCCTCTTCCAAAGGCAACAAGATTTCACTTTTAGCGGCGGCAGTAGCTTTTCCATTCTTCTACCGAGCTCACTCCTTCACTTTCATTCTCCTTCTCCCTCTCTTTCTCTCTCTTCACTTTGTTTTCTTTCTTCCACCAACACCACCCATTCACGCCTATTTATAGACGTGAGTCAAGCTTGCTTTTCGTCCTCAAATTTTCTTAAAATTACAATCTTACCAGATTCTAGAGAATTCTTTCAAAATATCTGATATTTCTCTTTTATGTCCCTCAACTTTAAATATTTATATTTATTTCTAAATACTTTCAAAATTTCACAATCAGTAAATTTTTGCTACTAAATGCATAAAAATCCTTTTTATTATTTCTTCTAAGGGGTATTTTAATACATTTCTCCATTTCACACATATGAACAATAATATTATCGGGAGAGGGTATTACACCTGTATTGTGAACTGTTTGGAAAAATTTGTTTTAACATCAAAGTGATATTACAACATGGACCAGCATGCTATAACATAGACAATGATTAACACAGAACATAAACACACTGCACTTCATGAATAAATATTCTATCCAGGAGTTTTGTTGCATACACAAAGTCAATCATTAGTGGCATAAGATACCTCACTGCTATTCAATAAACCTCAGTGCCATAAGATCAACCTTAATGCTATAAGATGCCAACAATAGTTCACCACACACATGTGCACTAATATTAACTATTAAACTAAGAATGAGACACAAAGGAAATTATAAATCATATATTTTATTAATTAAATGATGATTTAGTTCTTAAAATTGTACAATAAAATAACTCAATTTATAGTAATACATTATATTCATTGAGTTTTAGTGCAACAAGTTTATATTATAAATGTACAATATTAATACTACAAATTGAATTAGGAATAAGAACTTGGTCAAGCCAAAAATATTATAAACAGTAAATTACAGTCCATCTACCCGAGGTTTGCTCCTTTATATTCAAAATCAACTTTTTAAAATATTAACACTAACAACAATAGAAATATTGAAAAGAATAATGGCAATAAATAAATAAAATACTAATTGAAAAAAAGTTTTTTTTTTTAGAGAACAGGATGTTCCTACCATAACATACCATTGAAGGCTGACTAAACCTTCATTAGGCCTTTGCCTTCATCGTTAATCTTCACTGTTGACTCTATATTATTGCTCGATCCTACAAAACAACCTTCGTCAAGATGACCCGAAGGTTATTTCTGGGAGCACCTGTCGATGCTTAAGTCAGTTTATTATTTTCAAAAGACTAGTTTTTTTTTTTTTTTTTTTTTTTTTCTAAAATATCATGTCTATCTCTAAATAAACCACTTAGAATGATAGGTGTTTACTGCATGTCTCACATCTGTCGCTTATTCTCTCGAGGAAAAGCTCCCTCGAAGGTTGACTAACTACCTATGATAATTTTTTTAATTGTGCAATTCAATATGTCATCTAATACCTTCTATAATCGAAATCAATGGTATTTGTTACATGTCTTCTCCTAATTGCACTAACGTATCTTCTTTTCGTTAGGTTTCTTTTGCACCCTTTCACTGCTCTCAAACCGACTTGACCCGAAATTGCTTAATTAAGTCATGTCAGTTCAAATCGGGTGTGAATGCCCTAATTAGTGTTACATTGCATGGTTCGGTTTCCAATGCCTAGTGATACATTAAATGCGAGTGATTATTGTAACAACTTTTAATTACAATCCTTCAATTGAAGCATTGTGGTAGTTACGAAGGGCCATGCATCCAGCTCTTTTCTTGTCTACTTGCATCTTAATTGTTGATTTCCAATTCATCTCAACGACTAGGATTTGCCTACAAAGTGAGTAAGTTTTTCTCACTTTTATCTATTTCACTTACATTTTCATTTCAATTCAAATTCATTTTTTTTCCTTCCGATAAATTTCTCTTCTTTCTTTGTAGTTAAAAATGTCTTCATCTTTGAAACGTCTCTAACCTGCTACGGATATCACCGAACTCATGTCTTTGAGGGATTTTGAATCCTTCGCTTTCAACAAAGGAACAGGTTTTTCCGCTCAAAAGAGAGATACAGATGATCAAGCTTCAGGTGGAGGTTTCGAACCTACCGTCGAGCCACTTTTATTTTTAAAATTTTCTTCTTTTTTATTTTGTTTTTTTAAACTATTTTAAGGAAATTTATTTTCACCATCTAGATTTGAGATGGACGGTGCAAATCCTTTTTTAAAAAATTACTATTTTTAATTTTTAGTTTTTTGAAAATGATCTCCACCATCCATCTTGGAGGGTAGAGATTTTTAAAGCATTTTGTTAAAGATCCATTTAAAAAATATATATTATATTCATTTCTTATAAAAGATTGCCACCAACCATCTCTCCATCCATCTTAGAGATGGATGGTGGAGATTTTCCTTGTTTTTTAATTTGCGTTTTAAAATTTTTTAGTTTATAATGCATATGGATAAAGGTCTATTCATCTTTTGATTGTGAAACTTTACCAAATCATTAGTGAAGAGAAGGTTATTATATATAAAAAAAAAAAAAAAAAAAAAATATGCATACATTGTTTTTGGTTGTAATAAATCAAATGTCAGGTAAGTCCTTAGTATTTTGCTTTTATTTATTTATGTGTTTATAATTGTGTTTCACATTGTAATTAATTAATAAAGTATAAAATATTGATAAAACACAAACTTGAAATATTCAAAAACTTTGAAAAACCTGGGATGAGTGTTGTGTTTCACATTTTATGAAATATGAATATTTTATACAATGTGAAATATTAAATATTTTTCATAACATGAAATGCCAATATTTTTTACAATATAAAATACAAATATTTCACACAATGTGAAATATCAAAACCCCAATAAAATAATAATAATCGAATAAAATTGTCCAACAAAAAGTGAAATTTATAGACATCTTTGACAATAAACTCGTAAAAATGTTGTGTTTCAAAGTGTGTAACATAGTTGTTTTACAATAGTTATATTTCACATTATGTAAATAATTTATAACGAGCAAAATACATTGTATGAAATAATTGTTTTTTTTAAAAATGCATGTGGGGTTATCCGGTCATTATTAGAGTAGTGAATGAAAAATTAATAATGAAAAGGAGTACATACAACCAAACTATTAAGAATAAATCGTACAATATCCCCTTGAGGTATGCTTAAAAATAAGCGAAAACACATTTATCTTTTTATAACACCAAACCCTTATACTATCAGCTTAAAGAACCGAGAACGCAAAACGCGTTTAGCAATCCTAAGTCACGATACATGATGGAAAAGAGTCTGAGTTCAGCTTAAAGACCTAAACGTGCACCACTTAAAACCCTACTTTGCACCTTATAAATAGAGGATTTCAAGCATGAAATATAGTAGCCTTTCACAACCATTAAGTAGCCACATATCACACCTAAAAGGAGAGAAGAGAGAAGAGTTTTTGGAAGGGGTTCAAAGGGTGTTTTGAACACCAACTGCTGCAACCTTTTATAGGCATTTATAACAGCTGCTTGAACCCATTTTGTGCTATTTTGTAGTAGGTTTTAGCATTCCTTCGGTGACATTTTCGAGCAGTCTTGAGAGAGGAGAAGAAGATGCCTTTAAAGTAGTGTTTGGAGGCCAAAATCGAATCACAAAGTCAGCCTTTTACAGTAGGTCGTGATAGCCTTTAGGGAGGAGATTTTGGAGTTGAAAATCAGTTTGTCATCAACCTTTTTAGAGTTCAACAATAGCCAATCGTCACTTACAAATTTGGTGGATAAACGACATGAGAGGAGAGAATATTACGGTGGTTGATTCTTGGTGACAAGAGGATTACACCATGACATGAGACTTTCCATTCCCTTGCTTTGATTTTCATTATTTAACACTAAGAATATTACGCCATGACATGAGACTTTCCATTCCCTTGCTTTGATTTTAATTATTTAATGATGGTGTTGGTTGTTTATTTAATTGGTTTAATTTGTATTATATTAATGATGAACTAGAAAATTTGTCTAGGGTTGCAATAAACCCTAACCCATGAAACTTACCATATTTTTATTGTTGTTTAATTGAATTTTCATTGTTTGACTTATATTCTATTTCGTACTTAAAGATCTTGAATTACTTGATCACTAGTTTAAGAGAACTAGTAACTTTGAGTGAGCTTGAAAGAGAAACTTTAGTGTTTAGACATGAATAGGATGACACATGACATAAAGATAAAAATATACTTATGTGTTTTGTGTGATTGTGTATGGGTACTTATTTGTAATGAGTTTGTATTAACCATTCGGTATAAAAATATAGCTGAGTGTTTAATATGAACATACATGTGATAAACTCGAAAGAGGCTCACAAATACTATATTGTTACTTTATTAAACTTATGATAAGAATGAAATAATTAATAGTAGAAATATAGGTTGAGTGGATTGGTTAGGTAAATTTCTTGTGTACTAATATAACTCAAGAACCCGTGCAAGTATACACAATTCAAATGTAATATAATGGTGAATCAAAATTGTTTCTATAGGGATAATTGCCATTAAAATTATTAATTAATTAATCAAAATAGAGTTTATCCAAACATTCGATGATGAGAGATTTTTATAATTAAACAAAACTTAAATTAAAACAATTTAAAATATGATTCCAACAACAAAGGTGAGAACCTAGGGAATACAACTTCACTATATTAATTCATCTATTTGTCCTCCTTTGTAAAAATGACAAACATATTTTAATTGTGTATTTAATCGGATAAGTCTGAATTCCCTACAATCCTCTTCCGAATGATCAAGTGAGAATATCTAGATCAATCAACTTGCTATATTCCTATGCCAATTAATTAATCTAAATTCATTAAGACCAATTTATCCACACATGATTACACAAAACTTACAGGTATATTCCTATTTTGTATAATTCATGTTATTGTATTGATTTCTAAATTACAATATCTTTTCCAAGAACATTATAACCACAATATCTACCCAATTAAGAGGCCTAAATTAATGGGCAACATTAATTCCCAATACGATAGAATACATAATTAAAAAATAAATTAAACAAACTAACATAAAATCATCAGACAGATTGAGAATTAATGTGGCTACATTTGTAGCCCTAGATAGATGAAATTAGTTCAACATTAATTTGAGCAGCATAACAAATGATTTGTAGAGCACATTTAAATGAACAATAGTATTCACTGCAAAGGAATAATTCAGAAGAATTTTCCACGTATCTTGGCCGTCACTTGCTTTGAATCAACTCCTCTAGACTCTGATTCGACTCACTAAACACATGACTTGCACTGCTACGATTGATCTTGATGATCCCAAATGAATGAGAGGGTCTCTATTTATAAGCTTTCTAGGAGGTGAACTGAAAATATTCCTAAAATATTCTTGACACAAATTCTTGGACTGGAAACACCACACGAATAGCTTACAAATGAATATGCTAAACACAGTCCAAAACCCTCGCTTCACGCAAGCCATATTACTTCTCTTCTTTTGTTGCCAACGCCCACAGCTCTTAGTCAACCCACATGTCCACATAAAGTACTACCAAGGCCCTAGGCCCTTGATCACACTTAAAGCCTCCATCAAGTGTTGTCATGGCTCTAAGTTCTTGGTCTAGCATGAAACAAAGTGAAGGTGGGCTATGACCTATATGCCACAGTCCTTTTTTTTTTATTATTATTATTATTTAGCCTCTTTCTTCTATAATTTTGCATTTTGTCCGATTAATTTTCCACTTTTTACAATTTCATTCTTAGATTCCAAAAGCTGCACAAAACACTCAAAAATCATCAAATAACTAAATTTTACTTAAGTTTTCATTACAAAAGCTAGGGTTAAGAGTACCCAATAATGCTACATTTTTGCACTTATCAAATACCCCCAAAACTTGCCTTTACTCTCTTTCGAGCAAAATCTGAAGAACAATAAAACGAAAAACACAAAATAAAGACAAATCAATTTTCATAGCTAAACACAATGATGTTTCGCGTATGCTACAAGTTTTTAAATCTTTAGGTCTTTCTAGTAGGAAATGTGTCTCTTGAGGGTTTACCAGCTATAATATCCACAAACATATTTTATTCTGGCTTAAATACTTCAGCAAATCATTAAGAATTTATGAAAAACCAATGCATCCACAACCTTGTATCTCAACTAAAAAGGAATCATTACTAATCCTTACACAATCTTCAGTCATCTCAAACTCAACTCCCATTGTTTGAATTTCAAAGTATCATGTATGCATATCATGGACTTATTTTGCCTTAACTCTACACCTTATAGGTTATCCCTTATTAATTTTCTCTCAAGTCCTAAGGCTGACACTCTTGTAACATACAAGTAATTTTAGAGTTTAGGTATCAAGAAATATTCAAAGAATTATATTGCTTGTATATTTATTTAAGATTGAAGAACGTTAAACACAATTGGGATCTCTTTTACCGACTCCATTCCTCCCCTTAGGTTTGCTATTACTTGGCTAGGCAACTTCCCTTGTTCTCTTTGGCTCATCATTGTTGCTATTTGTCCTACTTGATTTTCAAGGTTCTTGATACTTGAAGACATTTGAGCATTGGCTTGTCTCAACTCCTGAAACGTCTGCCTCGTCTGCTAAAGAGCTTGTCTTGTCTCTTGTATGAAAGATTTATGGGTTAGAGCTAGAGATTTAACTATTTCTTCAAGATTTTGACCTTGCTTAGGAGAAGCATGTTGAACTTGTTACTGAGACATGAAGTTCTCATTCTGTTGGAATTGAGACTTAAATAATTATTGCTTTTGTGTTTTGGACCCACGATCAAAGGCACACTTTTTATAAATTAAGCCAAAACTGATTATATTGCTTCAAATAACTACAACTATTTGATATATACAATTGTCCATATTGAGCGTAAAAGCCAACGAAATTTAAATGGAATTTAACCAGAATTTTGATTTCAAATAAATCAAGATTATATACCTTCTGATTCTAATAGATAAATTGGATTTTGCAATTTCTAATTCTAATTAAATTGGAAATGTAAAACTTCTGATTCTAAATAAATTTAGAATATAGAACTTCTTGTTTTAATTACATTGAAAATTTAGAATTTCTGATTCTGATTAAATAGAGAATTTAGAACTTCTAGTTCTAATATATTAAGACCCTAGAACTTCAAGTTCTCTTAATTGAAATATAGAACTTCATGTTTTGATAATGTATAACAATAACGGTAAATAAAATCGACAGAGCCGCACATATAACGTATAATGATAACAATTAATAAAGTCTGTAGAGCAATGCATATAGTGTATATCAATAATAATTAATAAAGTAGGCAGAGTCGTACATATATTACATAACAATAAATAAAATTAGTATATTAAGGGGTTGTTTATTTTTTCAACTTAAGATTTAATAGTACTGAATTACATTTATGAAGTTATTTTCATCTTTTGTTTTTTTTAAGTGATCAAACTACTTAAAACTACCAAAAAACAACTAAAAAAAATTATATAAGAATTTTTAACTTTTCATTTAAATACAATCATTTAATAACATTTAAAAGTTGTTATTTCAAATCTGTCTCCCCCTTCCCAAAATAATATAATTTCAAATTTATCTTAATTTTATATTACCTTTTTTTTTTTTTTTGGTTCCTTGATACTTATAAAAAATATATTTAAAAAATAAAATCTAAATACATCTCATCCCAAATGATCTTGGAATTAAATTAATATATTTTAATTTAAAATTTAAAAATTCATATTTTTAAGTGTTTTTTAAATATATTAATATGTTTAAATATATAAATATTGTTAATACTACTATATTTTTTAATCATATTTTAATTATGAATAAAATATTACTAATATGTCTATAAAAAATATTTTAGAATTTATTAAATTATTTATTTTCAGATGTTTGTACTAAATTAATTAAAATTACATAACAATAAATAGTAAAAATGATATAAATATCAACTTACTAGTTTTCAAACAATTTTAAATATAAAAAATAAACAAATTTACAATATATTTAAATATAAGAGAAGAAAAAATAAACATGTTATTCAAATTTCAAGTTTCAATCTCTATTTAATCTTTAATATTTAATATTCAAAACACTGTTCAATTTTCAGATAAAAAAATAAATGATCTCTAAGTCAAAAAAATCGTACATTTATTAAGTCAGCATAATACATGAAAAAAAAAAACAAAAAAAACAAAAAAAAAACAATGTTCACCTACCTCTTCGTTGTTGTCCTTTCCATCCTCTCTCTCGTAACCACATGGTTTAAAATCAAAATCCTTTTTTGGCCTTTTCATAAGGGTGTTACAAACATCCATGTATCCCTACCAAATGTCAAAGCAACAATGGACATGAATTTCAAATTCTAAGGCTAACTTCGCAACAATTTTAGAATGTGTTTAAAAGTAAGAATGAAAATGTTCTCAATTTAAAACTCAAGGAAGAGAATTACAGATAGCATCCGCAAAGCAGAAAATCTGTCCATGATCTTGTCTTTAAACTTCAAACAATGCACCCAATATTCGTTTGTTCCATAGGTGGTTTACACTTAGCTTCTGTATTTTGTCAACAAAATGAAAATGACATACTATAGGTTGCCTAACTAGTGCAAAAGAATCAATAAAGAAATGTGCATAACAAAAAATACTGCAATAATGTTAGCAGTTTCATATGTAAAATAATTGTCAACGAGATTGGATTTTAGAAATGGCAGATTTGACTTGAACCCTCAACCTCAATTGTGTTGGTAAGCCAACCTCATTTTGTCGACTACTAACATAATTTAAGAGAGCTACACATAATGACAATGAGAATCAAAAAAGTAAGATACAGTCACAAACATCTACTTAACAGAATTCTAATACATACGCCACACTACCAATCAATCAATGAGTTATGCTACTCTCTCTATGTGCAACAAGATTGAAACTAATTTGAAATAAAAGAGATGTTCAATTATTAAAATTTTCTATATAGGGTTACAAACACATACCTTTGATGTAATGTTGTCTACCTAATATGTACACTTTAAACTTTCAAATTTTTCCACTTTGGACAGATCATCAATAAGATTCATCAGTGCACCCTAATCAGGCAAAGCAATGAAATTGAATAGATTAAAGGAAAGAATAAGAGAATCTTTTATATACACGAAAAGGAAACTCAGAACATTATTTTTGCCAACAACTAGGCCCACCAATTTATATTTTCTATACCAATAAGGTATCTGCGCAAGAGAGAAGAAAAGAGACACAACAGTCGGTAGGTTGAACAAAAATTCACCTTAATCAAACACAATTGTTAACAAATTTAATAGGAGACATATCATTAGTAGATTTATTGAACTTACAAGAAACGAAATTGCTAAACCACAGTAGCACATGAAAAGAACAGATACAAAGAAATCACAAACTTACTTTATTTTGAAACTTTAGCAATTCCTCCACAACGCGTGCAGTTTTAGGATAAAATCTACAACATCGACAAAGTTCAAAGTAGACATGAACACAGATATATTAATGTTAAATCATGTCTATTAATCAATTAATGTTGAATCATCAATCATGTCACTCAATCTATCAATAAGACATAAATTTAAATATGCTAATCAACTTATAATTTAAAATCTTATTATACTAAAAGCAATCATCTCTTAAGTATATTATTCTTATTCTCCATCACATAGCCCAGTTTTCAACTTAAAAATTATAACTTATATATTACTTATTGATTGAGATGGAATTAGAGAAATCCCATGCAAACCCCCTATACAATTTGAATAAAAGTTCTGTTCTATATGTTGAATGACAAGAATTTTGTTTAACATTAAAAATGTGACACAATATACATATTGTTTAACCCAACTGACATGCACAAGAGATGTGATACCTAATTTACGTTGCAAAAGTTTCCGGATTAAGTCCCATAGCCAGGCAGAGATGCCTATCAGTATAAGTCACACCTATTACCGCACCGTTTGCCATACAAGGTTTCCGCATTTCCATAAACAACTCCAAAGGCTTCAAGTACTTCATCTCGAAGTGACAAAATTGCATTCAAGCATGTTATTGAAGCAGAAGAAGCAATGGTTTAAATTTTAAATTTTAAACAGAAGAAACCCATTATTCAAACTACATTAAAAGCTAATAATAATAATTTGATAACAATACAGATACCTTCTGCAGTCGTGCTTCGTCATCGGCGACGCCGATTGTGAAAGGAGGTGAGTCTCTTTTATATGTCCCTTTTGTTCTGTTTTTCGACTCAAAATTACCTTTTTGCCCTCACAGCCTTTCCAAATTTGTGCCAACTTATAAATCCAAAAAATTCCAATTTCTTTTAGGACATTTTTAATTTAAAAAATATATGATAAACATAAAGTTTTAAATTCGACATTGTGCAAATGGCAACATATATAACAAATTTTCAAAAAAAAAAAAAAATGGTTAAAACATTTTTTTTTAATAAAAGTGAATTTGATTAAAAAAAAAAGCATCAATCAATTTTGGTGGCATGTGTACTTCATAGAAACACACACTTGACCGCGCATAAAGCGCACACCACCACACACACTACTCTGTTTTCACAAGGAAATTTGTTCTGGTAGATTCATCTGGCTCAATCCAGGTTGCAGAGTTGGATTGGAGGAAGAAGGATCAAATCATAAAGGGTTATTGACCCATCTTTTGACTATATCATTGGCTTTGATGTTGTAAGTTCTGTTATAAACGTCTACATTTTTGTGGAAATGAGTGTACATATTGAGGAAAAACTTAATTACTGATTGTTATGGTTTGCTTGTGGCATCTTCATGTAGATGTGCTACCATGTTAATGAGATTAATATTGTTGCTACAATGATTTTTGAATGCTCTGTTCTTTCGATGTAAATTCTTATAATCTGTAAAATAGATTTTCTTTTATTAGATAGAGAAATTTGATTTTGAAGCACATGCAGTTGTTTTATGTTCTCATATGCAGTAGATACAACCACATTTTGATTTAAGACCTATATTCTCCTCATTGAACATGATATCTTTAAGGAATTCAAATGCACGACTTCTCTATAGGTTATATTTTTTGTATACCAATATTTATATTTTAGTATTCTATGATAATTGACACATTATCCAGGTTTTAAACATATGAAGCACACACTAATAGATGGAGAAAAAACTACAAAATTATTAAACAGATTTTGAGCAAAAACTGCATAAAAAATAAAATTAAAAAAATCACATCCATGAACAAATAAGTGTGCCTAGCCGATGAAACTTTTATTCATTTAGGCTAAATGTTCATAATTCAATTTGCATTCAGGGTCATTGAGTTAAGGATAATTTTTCCACATGATGTGGGCATTTCCTTCCTCTTCTGAGAGCTCCAATTTCAGATCACACCTCAGAAATTCTGATCAAGAGTGTTCGATAAGCTACATCGTATATAATATACCTGTGATATATATAATAAATCAAAAAATAAAAAAAAAGTGCCCAGCCTACAACCATTCTTTATAGCCAATGTTTTGACGTTGATCAACTTTCAAATTTTCATACAAAAAAATTAAGATAATTTACAATCAATTTTGTATCTTGAGGGTAAAATGGTAATTTTACTTAATTAAATATGCACCATGATTGTCGGACAAAACAGCGTAGACAAAAAATTGAGTCTAAAGAATAAAACTGTAATTTTATTACAATTACATAAAAACCCATCAACGGTATTATTGTAAATAAATACTATTGTTATATTTAACTGTAGCCAAGGGTCTAATAGTTAGGTTTGACTATTAACTAATTGATTGGAGAGATTAATTTGACATATTTTAAAAAAGTTAAGGTTTATTTGATTTTTTAAATAATTAAAAATATAATCATTTTCTAAAATTAAGGGGCTAAGATCAATTTCACTATCAATTGGTTCTGCACATGCCACATGGGCTGATATGCAATTCATTCTAACAATAACTTATTTAAATAAAATTAGAATTTAACACCAGAGAAAGGCGGTGAGGGTAAAAAAGTGATTTTGCGTAGAAGAACAGAACAAAAGGGACAGAGAAAAACTACAATCTATCAAAGAGGCTCACTTCCTTTCACAAGCGGCAGCGCCGCCGACGACGGAGCACAAAAAATAATATCCTTGAATGCAATTTTGTCACTTGTAGATGAAGTACGTGAAGCCTTTGCAGTTGTTCATGGAAATGCAGAAACCGTGTCCGGCAGACAGCTGGATCGTATTGGGTTTGACTTATACTGCCAAGCATCTCTGCTTGGGTATGGCAATCAGTACTCGAACGGATGCACGCCATTGTAGGTATGATATCTCTTATGTATAGTAGTTGGGTTTGCTGAGTGTATTAACCTCAAACAGCCATGTGCTAGTGTTTACCATGCATTAATTCAAATAAACAATATTATATTCAGTCTCATTTTTAATGGTAAACAAAATTGTTGTCATTATGTGTTTGATGCTTCTCTTTATTTTTGATGCAACTCATTCATGTACGTACTTTGGGAATGAGTCCAAAGGATCTAGTGTTTCCGATTGGTGATCGGTTATTGGTTATTGGTTAAATGTGTAATTTGGATTTTGTCCATGTTGCAGATATTATCCTCGTAAAACCAGATTTGGAACCATTGAGGAGAAATTATCCAAAAACATTGAGGAGAAATTATCATGGATTAAAAATGTAGTAAATTAATTTTTTTATTATTTTTAATTTTTGTGTTTTGCCAATTTCCTTAATAAATCTGCAAAGACTATGCCTTATGTCTAATAAATGTTCATAACAATTGTGTTTGGTTAAGGTGCATTTTGTTCCATCTGCCTGACTGTTGTCACGCTCTTTTTCTCTCTTGTGCAGTATGATGAAGGAATATTATTGGGCATAGTTGTCGGCAAGAATCGTGTTGTGAGTTTTCTTTTCATTTATATTCAAGATTCTCTTAATAGTCCTTTCTTATCTATTAATGATTTTTTTTTTTTTTTTAATATTAGGGTGCACCAATGGATATTCTTATTAACGACTTGTGCAATTCAAGAAATTTTGAAAGTTTAAAGTATACATATTGGGAAGATAACATTATATCAGCGGTATGTGTTTGTAAAATCTATATGGAAAAGATCTTAACAATTGTGTTTTACTTTTAAAGCAGTTAAAACTATGATGTACATAGAGAGAGTAATATAACTCATTGATTGATTGATGGTGTGACATATTTGAATTATGTCAAGTAGGTGTTGTGACTATTTATTAATCTTAATTTTGCTAGTCTCATGTGTCGTGTAGCTCTCAGAAATCATGTTGGTCTAGATGTATGCCACTCATATATCTACACCATTGAAGTTGTGAGCTCAAGTCAAATCTTTCTTCTCTGTAATCTATTCTCGTTGGCAGTTATTTTACTTATGAAACTATCAATCATAACCATTGTATTTGTTATGCACATTTCTATATTTATTCGTTTGCACTAGTTATACAACTTATAGTATGTTATTTTCATTGTATTGGCAGAATTCAGAATCTGCTTCAAACTTATTTATCGAAGATTATGATAACTGGATGGAAGTTCATAAAAGAGAGTGTACTGACAGGCTTTCTGCTTTCCGCATGCTACATGTAATGGTCTTTTCTGACTTCAAATTGAGAACATTTTTATTAGTACTTTTCAATACATTTTCAAATTATTGCAAAGTAGACTTTCGAAATTTTTAAATTCATGTCCGTTGTTATGACATTTGGTAGGGATACATGGATTTTTGTAATACCCTTATAGAAAGGTCAAAAGAGGATTTTATTCGTCAAAAGGAGGAGGACAACAGAGAGGACGACGAGGAGGATGATGGGTAGGACAACGAGGAGGAAGGGCGGGCTCCCAAATGAATGTCGGTGGATTTTGCTTAATTCCATCTCATTAGATTAGTATTTTGATAATGAAAGTTAATAGAATTTGGGCATGTTTAGCTACGTTGGACGAAACTATTTCAATTTGCAAATCTATCGATAAAAATGTTTCTCATCAGTTATGTACTTCAGTATCCGTAATAATTATTGAACTACTAATTTGTAAATGAACATTTGGTTTTTGAGTAGCAACATGTATCGGGGTGAGCTTTGGCACTGCTAACCCGTGCAGTGCTTCGGCAATTCTTGTGGGCAAATTGCTTAAGCAAGCCTTTTCGGAGATTTGCGAAAGCTATGCGGAGAGTGCTAAGAGTTGTAGGCAAGAGTTAGAGAGATGTTGGCTAAGGATTATTCTCTATTTCTCTGGTTGGATTCGAAATGAGAGATTACAAGTCTATGAATAGCCATCTGGGCATTTAATGGGCAACTATCAACTACATAAGTAATGCAGCTAATATAAACCAACTACTACCTATCAAGAATAATCTAGAACTTAACTAGATATATAAATGATGATAATGTTAGGGAAATCTTCTAGAAATTTCTTCTGGTGAATCTTCAGGAAGTCTCCAGAAAGGGGATCCTTTTCTGAATGCTGACATGTTCAGCATGTTGGGTCAGATTTAACCTCTCTTGGTAAGGAAATAATCAGTTCGTGATGAACAACTCTTGATCATCCCCCACCTCTACCTGATAAGCTTCATGGTACATTTGTAGACTTTGGAAGAAGTTGACTTGTTTGTTTTAATTTAATATTAAGGGAAATAACTTTGTATTGCACTTCAATAATAACTGGGTCGAAACGAGGACAATATGTTTGATTGAGGTCGTCGCAAAATGTTATGTTAAGTCTTTGAATCCCGTGGGAGTGGTTTGAGTAGTAGGCAAGTAGTCATATTTGCATATCCATGTGGTCACCACGGAAGAGAGACGCTTATATGGGTTTGTCTCAACGCTAGTGAGATGGACCATAAAAGTAGTGCAGTGTAGCATTGGCACATAATGAAACAAAGTTTCAATTTTTTGCTTTTTAATTATATTATCCTATATGTAACATTATTTTGTAAATATATAAAATTACAAGATTCTAAATTTCTCTTTTTATTGTTCCCTCATTCCAGTTTCCGATGTCTTCCAATTTTTTTTTTTTAGGTTACATCCCAAGTTTCTTCTTCTACTTTATCATTTTTTTTTTTAATTATTCTCATTTTGTCACTCTTAAATCTCAATATGTACTTGAGTTTTTTCTACTTAAACCTAACAAGAGGGTTTGTTGATTAAAACAAATCAAAACATCTTTGCCAGACAAGAACTCTAAAAGTACATTCAAGTACTTGACAAACACAACTTTGAAACATAGCTATTTACCCTTAATTTGTCATCTTATCCATAAAAAGTGGAAAAAAAAAAAAGAATTTTTATTTATTTATTTTTTTAATTATGGATTTTGGTCTAAGGGTAAATACCTAACTTGATTTTGATTTTTGCTTTTACCTATGTGCTTTGAAATTAATTGAAGTCATAATACCATTAATTGAATTATTGACTGAGTTTGATTAGATGTAGTCAGAGAGCTCAAAAGACAAATGAGATAATTAATATTTTTGATGGGGTTTGAAAGCTTGAGTGCTTTTGTGGATTTGGTTTGGTTATTTCATGTATTAGAAGAATTATAAGTAAAGATGGGAAAAGAAAGCAATATCTTTCTTTTGTTTTCCTTCCACCGGCCAAAAACATCAAGAACAACTACAATTGGAGAAGACAACAATGACGACGGCAAAACCTGTAGGGAAATCTGATGGTGGGATCACATAAAAAATAGACAAATGCTTTATGGGTTGGAAGATGAAAGAGAAGATCTAATAAAATAAATATTTGTTTAAAAATTTTTAATGTATTGCCATGTGGCAACATCTGAATGGACTGTCTCATCAAATAAAATTTCATGTAAAAGCCAACTAGTGATAGATAATTGGGATTCTTTCATTATTTGGAATACGAGAGTTTTAGGGTGAGTAATAGTTTCTAATCTTGAGATTTTTGGGATGAAATACGGAGACAATAATAATAATTGAAGGAATTGTATAACATTCATGAGATTTGCCTTAAAACAAGTAGAAATATATTTACTTTTTTTATTGCATCAAATCCCCATCGTTAGTTGACTTCCATCAACTTTAATAGTTGATTAAAAATTTTGGTTAAATGATTATTTTGCTCATTAATAAGACAAAATAATAGTAAAAATATTAAAAATTAAAATAAATTGAATAAAATTAAAAATTAAAAGTGTTTCTTCATCGTCCATCCGAGAGATGGATGGTGGACATTTTTTTCTTATTTTTTTAAAATATGAAAAATAAAATATAAATTAAAAATGAAGAATAAATTTAAATTTAAATTAAAATATGAAAATTAAATTAAAAATTGAAAAAAATGAAAAATAAGTTTACTTCTTCAGCACAGATCCAAACTCTGTCATGACTCCCCCTTCTCCCTCTTCTAATTTGTATCTCCCATCCCCCTTCTCCCATTTTTTTTTTAGTCGGTCTCTCTTATCCCTCTCTCCTCCTACTCTACCATCATAGATTGAACTAACATCTCCTCTAACTTTTTCACCACTCCTTTAACATCTCCTCCATGATTGCAAGCCTCGTCCAGCTCGTACTTGAAGTAAACAGTGCCGGAGTAACGATCGGTGGGGATCACGATGGGCAACCTTCTCTCCTGGATGAGCAAAGGGGCAGTTGGTCCAGTCGTGGCTATAGTTGCGAATGCAGCAGCAGATCTTGAACTCATACATGCGGAAGTGGTCGGAGGAGTAAGGGTTGGAGTCACGGTCGAAGTCGACACCGATGTTGTTGAAAGGGAGGAACTTATGGAGGCTGCTGATCTCTTTAGGGAAGAACATGATCTCTTGATAGTTGTGGTTGTGATGTTTGTGGTGGGGTTGTTTCTTACTTTTGAGGAGGAGTTTCTTGGGTGGAACCCCTGTCTTTGAAGGGTTTGGCTCTTGGTTGGTGGGATACATAGAGCCTGTCTTGTGAAACAAGTTGGTTAAAGATGGGTTGATGAAGAAGCTGTTTTTAGGTTCTTGATGATGTTTTTTGATTTTCTGGGTTCTTGACGATATTAATTTTTTTTTTTCTTTTTATCTCTTTATTGAAAGATTCGGGTTTGAAACCCAAATCTTCAAGTTGAAGATTTGGGTCTCCAACCCAAAATTTCAAACTTTTTTAACATTTTTTTTTTTTTCAGATATATATTTTATAAATTCTTTGATCTCCAAATGAACGGTGAAGATCTTTTTTTTTTTATTTAAAAAAATTAAAAATTAATATTTTAAAATATATAAATATTAAATTTTATTTTTAAATTAATCATCATCCATCATATGATAGACGGTCGAGATTTTCTTTTTCATTTTTATGATTTTTAATTTTTATTTACTTTTTAAAATTTTAAATTTTTAAATAAAGTAAAAAATATATAAAAGACAAAACTACCCTTAACTTAATTAATCTTAACCGAATTTGACTAACGGAGTAGGGGTTTGGTATAATAAAAGAGTAAATATGTTTCCATTTGTTTTTAGGCAAACCTTAAGGGAGTGTTATGCAATTCTTTCATAATAATAAGATGTAATACTGTGTATTGCAATTTTGGGATTCAATATGATGACAATAATAATATTATTATTAATAAGATATGATACTACATATTGCAATTAGTGTGGGGTCCACGCCAGCCCTTCGTAACCTCTTCAGGCCCGTGATTTGCCACTTACAAGGTACTGTCCCAGTCAAGATGAGTTTTCTTTGGGAAATTTATGAATTTTATCCAAATATAAAGAGAAGTTTTGTTTTTACCCCAATTCTTAATCAAATTTGTTTTTGACCTCTCAAACAAACTATTTCTATTATATACCCAAGATTACGAAATTACCCTTAAGATTATATTACCCAAATGCCCAATATTGAAATCACCAAACTAACCTTCATCTTCCACTCAAAATTACAAAACTAACCTTCATCTTCCTCCTAAAACCTCCATATTTCTCCTCTACCTACTTTTGCATTGATGATTTCTGAGATTTGATTTTGAGTGTCTATATTTGCTATTCATCTTCTTCTTCACAATATCCATTGAAGGATTTTGAACATTAGTGGCATCCATTGAAGAATTTGATTGTTGAAGAATTTGGTGATCAAAGGTAATGTATATGTTTATTTGTTAGTTTTTGGGTTATTTAGTTCATATTTGCATGGTTTAGGGCTATAAGATTGTATTGATTTTGATGGATATAGAAATCTGAAAATGCGACGGAAACTGCACAAGCTGCGACGAAATCGGTTTTTCGTGACTGATAATCGGTTTTTCAGGACTGAAAAACCGATCGGTTTTTCAGATCGGTGTTCAGTTTCAGTGGCTTGAAAAATCGATCGGTTTTTCAGTCACTGAAAACCGATCTGAAAAATCGATCAGTTTTCAGTGAAAAACCGATCGGTTTTCAGTGACTGAAAAACCGATCGGTATTTCAGGGGCGAATAGCGTCTGAAAAATCGATTTCAGTTTTTCAGTCACACATTGAAGATTTGCAGGGATAAAAATCGGTTTCTGTTAAAAACCGATCACAGAAAAATCGATAAAAATCGATCGATTTTTGTGTGATCGATTTTTCAGTGGCTAAAAACCTAGCAAAAACTGGAAAACCGAACGGTTTTCCAGTGGCACTGAAAAATCGTACTGAAAAACCGATTACAGTTAATTTAAAATAATAAATTAATTTGATTATAAGATTGTATTTTGTAATGTTGCCCAATTGAAATGAGATTAATTTATTATTTTATTTGAACGTTACAGGAATGACTCAAGAAACAATTGTAATCAATTTTGACGGAGAGTGTAATGGATGTAATTAAGTAGGAGGGGAGTCGATCATGTATGGGGTTCACAGTAATAATAGTTTTTCATCATTAGTCGATATTATGTACAGAGAGGCTGGTATTGATAGGAGAATGTGGGATATCCGTATACATTATTTACTACAAAGTGCGACAAGTGGTAAAATTAAAAAGATACGTATCATGTCCGATCTTGGTGTTGTTGGTTTGATGGCAATAAAAAATATTGATGTTAAAGAGATTTATGTGGATAAGATTATGAAAGATTGTGGAGCTGAGGTTAGCAGGCGTATCGGTTTTCCGATTGCCACCAACTCAATACCAGGAAGAAGATACAACGAGGCAGAAACGTCAAGACCTATAAATCCTCAAATGGTTGAAAGTCATTTTCATCGAACTTCAGGAATTGGGAGCAATAATCCGCTGGATGCTGCTGGCACCCAATTTACATGTACAGAAAGTCCAATTTGCGATGTTAACAATGACTATATGAATTATGGTACTGATGATGAAGATTGGGACATAAATGATAATGGTGGTGAGATACGGGATAGTGATTCTAAGGAAACTGGAGATAGTGATAACGAGGGAACTCGAGTTGATGATGTGTCTGAAGAAGAAGAGTTTCCAGAAATAAGATTTTCAGGTTTACAATTTCAGAACAATCCTTTACAACCACATTGGATTGTTCCTGGTGTTGAACTGGGCGACATTGAGCCTGCTTCAAGTGCTATGTTAACCGTCTACCAACTTGGTTCATTATACAAGGGAGCATTTTTTAATAGTAAAGAAGAAATGAGTATAGCTATTGGAGAATATGCTCTGAAAGCGAAATTTGAATATCGGGTTAGACGTTCAGACACGGAGCGATTTGAGGCTAGTTGCAAGGACAAAACTTGTAGCTTTATAGTTCATGCCAGATGCATAAAGGGTTGCTCGATGTGGTTTGTGTTGAAGTATGAGGCGGAGCACACGTGTCGTCAGACAGCCATGGAATCACATATGAAAAGTGTGAAGGTCATTGTCATCGGAAAGTTGTATGCGGGAAAGGTGGGGAGAGATATGTATACACCTAATCGATTGATTGGAGAAATGCTAGAGCAGTATGGAGTTCAAATCTTGTATAGCAAAGCTTGGAAGGCTTTACAATATGCAAAGAAACTTGCGTATGGACAAGCGGATGAGTCATATCAACAGCTTCCGTCCTACTTTGAGATGTTAAAGTTAGCAAACCCGGGCACAATAACAGCAATTGAGAGAGATGAAAACGATCGGTTCTTGTATTCTTTCGTTGCACTTGGAGCTTCGATAGAGGGTTTCCGAGCTTATATGAGACCGGTTGTTGCTGTTGATGCAACGCATTTGAAAGGTGAATATAAAGGGGTGATTTTTTTTGCTGCATGCAAAGATGGAGAAGAGATGATTTATCCCATTGCTTATGGATTTGCTGACGGAGAGTCAGACTGTTCGTGGACGTGGTTTTTAAGAAAATTACGATTGGCGATCGGCGTGTCGGACGATTTGCTTATTGTATCCGATCGTCATAAAAGCATATCAAATGGGATGAAAGAAGCTTTTCCAGAAGTTCCACATGTGTTATGTTTTTTTCACTTATGGCAAAACCTAAAGCAGCATTGTAAAAAGCGTTCGGATGTGGAAAATGC
Organism: Dimocarpus longan; assembly: GCA_022984855.1. Classification (NCBI taxonomy): domain Eukaryota; kingdom Viridiplantae; phylum Streptophyta; class Magnoliopsida; order Sapindales; family Sapindaceae; genus Dimocarpus; species Dimocarpus longan. The sequence continues at coordinate 5,393,756 of CM041022.1, forward strand.
ATTTTACAATGCAGCATACTGTTATGTAACTGAGGAATGCAACTGGATATTGGAAGAAATGCGAGTGTTACATCCGAGGACACATGGAACTTTGGTTAAAGCTGGGGTGAGCAGGTGGTCACGATCACAGTGTCCTAAAAGAAGATATGAAATGATGACCACCAATATTGCAGAGTCACTCAACAAATGTATGATGCAAGCACGCCGTTTGCCAGTAACAACTGCACATGAATATATAAGAAATGTGCTGCAGAGATGGTTTAATAATAGACGTATTGCTGCTGCTCAATTGACAACTTATGTTACCACTGCTGCGTATGATCGCATCATGTTGGCAAAAAATCTAGCAACGGAAGGTTGTGTATATCCCATTACAGAACCGGTAACGTACAGTGTCATGCATTCTAGTAAAGGAGATGCGGTGGTTAATATTGAAGAGCACACATGTACATGTAAGCAGTGGAACTTAGATCAGTTGCCATGTGTTCATGCATGTGCTGTGGCCAGGTATGATATTTCAACGTTGTTGCTTTCAGCTTTTCATGTTATGTCTATACACTTCAACTTGTATTTTCTGATAATTTGACAGGTTCAAGGGCGTCAGTTGTGATACACTTTCCAGTCAGTATTACAGCACAGAATGGTTAAAAGCTGCATATGCAAGTCCGATCAATCCAGTCCCTAAATTAGTCAGCTGGAATGTTTCTGGGGAAGTTAGAAGTATGGTTGTACTACCACCCATAGGAAAAAGACAACCAGGTAGGCCGAAAGAAGTTCGGATTCCTTCAGCCGGAGAAGACCGTTGTAGAAAAAAGTGTGGAAGATGTGGCAAGAGGGGACACAACCGTCTTCGTTGCCCTAACCCCCCTATTTCTACCAGGGGTGGGATGAGCTCAGGTTCTGCGGATGCGGAAGCTAGCCCAAGCACAACTGTTATTGACAACGGCCCACCGTCCCGCAGATGCCGCTTGTGTCATGAGACTGGACACAACCAACGTCGATGTCCTCTGCGATTTCCTGCTACCAATCAAGAAATGGATAATGATGAAAACAATGAGTAGGAATCGCGTATGAACTCTCTGAAGTATGTTTAAGTTATCTTATTTCGTTAAATTGATGTATTATAATCGCATTGGTCTTTCTTTTAGTTTTGTTTAACGGATTAATAGATTAGTATCTGTTACAGTTGCTTGACTGTGTCGGCACACCACATTCATCTGTTATAAGTGCTTTAATCTGTTACAATCAATATTTTAGCGGAATCGGTTTTCCATGCAAAGGAAAACCGGTTCGGTTTTTGGTAACCCTGGAAAACCGATTCGGTTTTTCAAAACTCTGAAAAACGGTTCGGTTTTTGGTAACCCTGGAAAACCGGTTCGGTTTTTCAGGGTTCCTGAAAAATCGAATCGGTTTTTGGGTGACCCTGAAAAACCGATCAGGGGGAATCTGAATGATGGAATCGGTTTTCCAGATCCTCTGAAAACCGAATCGGGTTTCCAGAGCAATCTGAAAACCCAATTCGGTTTTCCAGATCTATGGAAAACCGAATCAAGCTTTGGTTTCAAAATTACACAATAATATAATATTATTTCTTTCAAAAAAAAAATATAATATTATTGCTGTTGTTATTGACGTTAATACACAATAATATTTAAGTTACACAATAATATTTAAAACTAAATCATGCAAACCAATTGATTAAATATTTTCACTGATTAACTAAAGGCCAATGCTTTCAGTTGAATTGATTTCAATTGATGAAATCATTAGTGTTGGATGATTCAAAACCAATGATTTCATGATTTCGAAATTTTAAATTAATATATCCTAACCATAATAAAGACTCTAATATTAATTAACTTAAATTGGTTTCAATTGATGAAATATTTAATGCGACTGATTTCATGATTTCATTAAGTTTTATAATTCATTAAGTGGAATTATAAAAAACTAAGGGGTCGTTTGTTTTTTTATCTGAAGACTGAACAGTGCTGCTGAAGACTGAAAGCTGAATAGTGACTGAAATCTGAAATCTGATTGACATGCTTGTTTTTTCTTTTCTTACCTCTGAATGTATAATAATTTTATTTGTTTTTTAAAGTTAAAATTATCTGATTACTAGTAATTTGACATTTATATCATTTTACTATTAGTTGTTGTGTAATTTTATTTAATATGATACAAACAATTGTAATAAATTATTTAACAAATATTAAAACATTTATATATAATATTTTTATTCATAATTAAAATAAGATTAATTATTATAGTAGAATCAATTAAGTTTATATGTTCAAATAAAAATAAACAAAATAATCTTAAATTGAATTACTATTATAACAAAAGTTGAAATTGTAACTTATATATATAGTATTTTTATTCATAATTAAAATAAGATTAATTAAAATAGTAGAGTCAATTAATTTTATATATTCAAATAAAAATAAATAAAATGATTTTAAATTAAATTACTATTACAACGAAAATTGAAATTGTAAAGTAATATATATTTTCTGATATAATTAAATAAAAATAGTCAAATACTTAAACAAATTGATTTGTAATTTGGTCTCTGAATTATTGTATTAACATTTTATCAATAAAGATTCTTACCAGAATTTAATTAGAAAAATATAGTAATCCAGCTATAAAAAAAAAAATTGATGTTAAGATGTTTAGAGTTTTTATTTTTCAATGTTATTTATTAAAGTATTAAAAGAAATTTTTATAATATAAAACTAAAACAAACTTGGAAACATATTATTTTAGGAAGGATAAACTTGGAATAATATATTTATAAATCATTAAGTGATTTTGTATTAAGTGATAAGTCAAAAAATGTTTACTTTTTTTTTTTAAGTGGTTTTTGGGTGATTTTAAGTGATTTGACCACTTAAAAAAACAAACAAAAATCTCTTAATTAACCAAATTAAGCATCATTAAGTGTTAAGTGCAAAAAACAAACAACCCTAAAATTATTGTTTTCATCAATATATTTATTATTTAAATTTATTAAATTTAGGAATAATTAAATTTAGTATTTTTTAATTTATTTATTTTTAATAATTAAAATTTGGCATACATCCATTAATAAATCCTAAAATCTCAAAATTTAAATTATTGCATTAGAATTATTCATGTATTATCATGATTCAATTTTTTTATATTTAATTTTTTAGTTTATAATTATACTTTATTTAGAATCATTAAAAATTTGATATTTATGAAAATTGAGAACATGGTTGATAATATTGTTATTTAATTATATTAATATATTTTAATAATAAAAAAATTTGGATGGATGCTGCTATGAAGGATAATTAATTATACATATATAATTTAGGTCCACTAAGATTTAATTAAATTGGTCAAATAAATGAATTTTAAAAAAATAAGTATTAGAAATATTAAAAATAATATATTTTCCGTTTTTACTATTAGATGTGTTTATCGGTTTTCATTTTCATAATACTGTTATCAGTATATACTATCAGACATATTTTCATAGTTTCAAAACAAAACCAACATCATTGTTTTCATTTTGATTTTCATTTTGTTTTGCGTTCTCATAATTTTCATAATAATATTTAAACTAAATTATTGTTTTCACTGATTGACATAAATAATTGAACCCAAAACTTGAATAAGATATGGATAATTAACTGTTGTAGGACTAGTTCACTTAAGTACAACTTCCCCGTAAGAATCAATCATCCAATATCCAAAGTTATTTACTTTATACAGAGGACGCGAAAATGAATAAATATCTCGTGCAAGCGAAGCCCTCAGTGCGAGGGCGTCTGCAGATGTATCGCGTGGTCTTGATTCCCATGTACTTTCCCTGGACTGCAAAAGATCCCGTACGTACATGGCGACATATGCTTCACAACTCGTCCTGTTTCATAATTATATGTCAATTAAGAGATACTAACTATTTATTAATTAACAACTTCCATGATTAAAAAATAATAATGTTATTTGATTAAAAAATAATTATTCCATGATTAACTAAATATTAATTAAACCCTAAATATTAACTAAATATTAATTAATATTTAATAATAACTAAATATTAATTAACTAATAATAACTAAATAATAATTAATAACTATATATTAACTACATATTAATTAACTAATAATAACTAAATATTAATTAACAACTCCCCCATCGGGTTGCTGTGGCACAGCTGACTCATCAATACGCTCAACCGTCCATCGCTCATCTACAGCTGACATATGTAATTGAGTCCTCTCATAAAACCCAATAAAGCGAAGCATAATGGGCATAAAACACACCAACGGCTCCAGTGCTCGGAGCCGTTCCTCAATGTCAGTGGACGCCCGGGAATCATATACATAAATTTTCTTCTCTTTCAAGCACACTCGACAGAGGACCCAGTGTTGTTGGTCCAAGCTACACGGCAATAGCACCTACAGTTTCTCTCAATGTAAGTGTTGTAGGACTAGTTCCAATGATCAAATAAAATATATATATTTTAAAACAACACTTACATTGTCAACACACCACCACGGGATCGATGCATCTATCTTGCCACATCCAAATGGCAGCCATTCTGGGGGTATAGTGACTGTAGCTGGATCAAATATTTTTCCTTGCTTAACATATTGATTATTGTACTCCATTGTCATAATGCCCTGCACATTTTAAAAAATAATAATGTTATTTGATTTCGATGATACATTAGAAAAAATTATCAACCAATAACTTACAAATAAAGAAGTGCCATGAAGGGCGTATCTTCTATCCTCGTCCTCATTCCACCATCCGTTTCGTATGCACATCAAATACGCATCGATGTGCTCACTAGTCAACCAACTATTTCCGTCCTCCAAGGTCACCAATGTAGTCGGTATCACGCACCACGAGCAACGCTCAACCGCACGTCTAAAATAAAAAATTTTAACAAAGTGGTAAAAATTAAAAGTTACGGCAACAACTACGATTATAGGAATTTATTATTTTGTTTTCCATACCTAAGGTCCAAATGTGGTGAAGCTTTATATTCATTATAGACGGCCTCTATGGGATCTACAGGTTGTGCAACCTCTTCCACCTGCTGTTGGACAATTTTTTTTTTCTTTTTCGCCAGCCCAGGATCCGTGTATGGAGTCTGTAAAGGTGCTGCTGGCTTGGTTTTTCGTTTGGCCCGTTCGTGGCCGTCTTCTCCCTGCAACTGCACTCAAATTCAAAGACACAAAAGAATATTTATAATTCAATTGTCAACGTTAAACACACTGTTCAAATTATGTCTACCTGGTCATCATCCGGCCAAGCCTCTGCAGCGGCTACACCGCTGATCTCCTGCTCCTGCTCCTCTAGCTGATTGGGTGACTGGTGATCCCCCTGTGCCAGAACGACATCCTCAATCTCCTGCTGGATGACTGACTGGCCCGCCTCAATAGGTGACTGCTGGACCCCCTCGTCCTCATGTAGAGCTGATGGTGTTGGCAGATCTGTAGTCGGGACATAAATGGGCTTCTCTGGGATAAAGCTCCCACCGCGATGATCGTCGTCGTCACCGTCATCATCATCTGAATCATCGCTACCGCTGAGATACCTCATAATATATGAGAAATCCTGTTCCACCCGTCTCAATCTCCTATCCATGTCCTCAACGAGCCGTACAGTTGCCTTCTGCCTCTTCTCCATCCTACTCAACTTCTCATTAGTTGTCTTCTGTAAATTTACAATATATTCAAACAACTGCTTCACCTGTAAAAAAATTTCGACACGGTTAACATATTTAAAAAAAATTTGCCAGAGTCTCCCCTGTATTTTTAAGTATCCAAAAAAACATAACCTGCTTATAATAAATTACACTTCGTCTATCATGTTTAGAGACTCTGTCTCTTCGTCACACCGTACTACAACACAACAATGTTCATATTTTTTACATTACATACAATGTTCATATTTCGTAGATAATCATATAAAGGGGTGATTTGTACCTCAGGATGGACGTTTGGGACATCGTGGATCTTTTTTGTTCGAAACTCTGAAAGGGAATCCTCTGATTCTGATTGCATGCCTTGAACGTCTTCATTTGCGACAGAGTCACCCTTTACCACATCATCACCCTCCACCCTAACATCATCAACCTCGTCATGATCATCATCATCATCACCATCACCATCATCACCATCACCATCACCATCACCATCACCATCACCATCATCATCATCATCACCATCATCGCCATCATCATCGCCATCATCCGCATCATCATCATTTTCACTGTCACCCTCACTCCCTCCCCCGCCAGATTTATGTACTTCACCCGTTACTAAATTATTAGGGTTAAAGGATTTCCAATAAGCCGTTTGTCTTTCGGCGTCGGTAGGCTCAAGGGTTTGCTCTAAGCCAACTATCTGCATTATATACATGTATACAGTTACATTATAATGTTATACTTCATATAAATAAGTGTAATTAAAACAAACAATAAATTTACTAAACTAATTTAGTTTACGTTTGCCACTTACTGGAGGTAAATCATCAAGACTGTTCATAATTGTCGGTGTTCTTTTAAGTGACTTTCTCAAGCATCTTGGCAATTCATTTTCCAAATCTCGGACACTTTCTGATATTCTATCTGCCAATGCCGGAAACACTTCTACCAACCACCACTATAATGCAAAAAAAAAACAAATATTACATATACTTAATTTAACCACATTACAAAGGAATAAATATTAACGATATTGGTTATACCTGAAACGCATAGACATAGCCATAAATATTGATGTTACGCGGTGGCTTTCTGATCCGCTCTTCAGTCAATGCCATGCGGAGGTAGTGGAATAGGACACTATAACATAATGTGCCCCAAGGGAACGAGTTCCACCTCTCCATATCCTCAATGATGATCCACAAAAATAGCGAAATCTTCGCCTTCTCATCCTGCCCCATAAACAAATGAAAAACAATCCTTATATTCGCTAACTTTAAAAGATCTTCATCATTTAATACATCATCGTCTTCACGGTTCAAGTGACTTCTTGCCTCAACAAATGTAGCAAAATCGGATATATTCGGCAATACTCCATTGAACCATCGCTGTAGGAGACTGTTCGGGTCGTTTTGGGTTGCATTGAAAATTTCACGGTCTATGCCTCCAAAATGAAGTCATGTAATCAATAAAAACTCATGTTTCCCGAACCTATATATTTTCCCACCAATTTCAAACCACATTTCATCTTTACGTCCCCTCACCTCCACTTCTCTAGCGAGAACCCATAATAGAACGGAGCCGGCAGCCGTATGTTTGGTATTCCTCAACATATATCCGAATGGGCACTCTCTTATAAACCGGTCATATAAGTTCCTTCCAGTCAGGATATCAAGTATTTTCTTCACCATCTTCTGACCAATGTGTGTAATCCCTTTCGTTTCCTTAGGAATTGTTTGCAAACTATATTTATAATTGAACTCCATCTGTAGGACACAAAAACAGTGACAAAAAGATCAGTATCAGGATTAAAAGCCATTCTGCCACTACATAAACAATCGGTTTTCCACAGGCGTGAAAAACCGAATCGGTTTTCCACAGGTGTGAAAAACCGAATCGAAAAACCGATTCGGTTTTTCACTTCGGTTTTTCACCTGAAATGAGCAGATCTCAAAAACCCAACTGACGAAACAGATATAATTCATCATATTTCGAAAAACCTATGTCAAAGTGCATCACCCAATCAGAGTTTCATATGTAACATCGGTTTTTCACTATTCAACCAACAAACATTTAAAATCGGTTTTCCAAATGCATCGGTTTTTCACTATCGGTTTTCCACAGGTGTGGTGGAAAACCGATGGTGTGGTGGAAAACCGATCAGTTTTCCACAGGTGTTGTGGAAAACCGAATCGATTTTTCACACTGTGGAAAATCGATGCGTTTCAGACGACGCTCATATGGTCGGAATCGGCCATATCAGCCACAAATCAGGCCACACCCAGTCAATACCAACCTATTCTAAACCAAATAACCAATACCCAACATCCATATTACACAAACATGTCCAAATCGCGAATGAAAATAAAAAAACTCAACAACCCAACCGAAAACTAACCTTGGCAAAAGCACTCACGTCCCCCGACCTCTATCCTCCTCTGGGCAAGTCGGAATCGTCGCCGTTGTGGCCGGAAAAAGTGGTTGTGCGTCGCCTCTCGATCGGTTTTTCGCTCTCCCTTTGTTTCTCTCAAAAACCGAACGGTTTTCCGCTTGGTCGGTGATGGTAACCGGTTTTTCATCTTTCTGCCACTTATATACTCAGGGGTATTGTGGGTATTTTGGGTATAACATGTAATTAGTTTGTTTGAGGGGTTAAAAATAATTTTTATAATTTCAGGGGGTAAAAACAAAATTGAGGTTTTTTAATGGGGTATTTCCTGTAATTTTCACGTTTTCTTTCGCCTCCCCCACCTCTCAAACCTGACCCTTGACCCTTAAATCCAAATTCTAACCTTGTGAGTAGCAAGTCACGGGCCTAAAGAGAAGGGTTGACGTGGACCCCACAATTAGAGTTGAGGATCTATATGTTAATGACTTGAATGGATGACATTCTCCCAGGAATGAGCTTTACTTGACCAATGTTCCCAACACCATCGAGCTTCCACACTAAAAGGTTTCCCGATGCCCGTCCATGTTAAAGTCCTAACATCTAATATTTTCTTTAGTAAATATTAGTTTCAAAATAACCAAGTTGTAGCTACTAAAATGTAAATAGAATTTATTTACAACTTTTTTTTCCTTAAAGAAAACACAAAGTATTTAGTTACTTAAAATATTTAGATATCTTAATACTAAAGATTTTCTTGATTTTCTCGTGTTCGATAAAATGCCCTCAAAGAAGTTAACTTTTCCTTTATTGACTTTGTGTGACACAATTATGGGTATAGGAAGTAAATTTGATTTTTTAATTGTATAATTATGTACTTTTAAGTAAATATATATGAGGTATATTAGTAGTAAAAGTTTTATAAAATTATAGGTGTAGCAAGTAAAATTTTGGGTGCTAATAGAGCCACTCTTAAAAATAACCTATTTAAAAGAAATTGGAATTTAACCCTAGAGAAAGGTGGTGAGGGTAAAAAGGTAGTTTTAAGTCCAAGAACAGAACAAAAGGGACAGAGAAAAAGCACAAGGGTTAGGGCATACAAATAACGCAGCATAACTGCATGCAGAAGATGTGTATCGTTATTAATTAAAGAAATAATTACAATAACAATATTATATTCAGTCTCATTTTTAATGGTAAACAAAATTGTTGTCATTATGTGTTTGATGCTTCTCTTTATTTTTTAAGCAACTCATTCATTAGGAAGACTTCGTGTTCCTACTTAATTTGCGAATGAGTCTAAGTTATCTAGTGTTTACGATTGGTAATCGGTGATTTGGTTGTTGCCTTATTGGTTTCTTACTGTGTTACTATATGTGTTCATACATATGTGTGTAATTTTAATTTTGTCCATCTTGCAGTTTTCATCCTCGTGAAACCAAATATACTCTGGAGAAATTATCAGATTATCAAGATCGAGAGAGTTTGGGAATTTTTTGTATTTTTTTTTTTCTCGTGTTTTAGCGATTTCCATTCTTGAAATTTAATAAATCTACAAAGAATATGCCTTATGTCTAATAAATGTTTATAACAATTGTGTTTGGTTAAGGTGCATTTTGTTCCACCTGCCTGCTATTTGTCACTCTTTTTCTCTCTTGGGCAGCTGAATGGACCAAAATATTGGGCATAGTTGCTGGCAAGAATCATGTTGTGAGTTTATTTATTTATTTTTTCCGCTTTAATTCAAGATTCTCTTATTAGTCCATCTCTTATCTATTTATGTTCTTTAATTTGTTTTTTATTAGGATGCATTGATGGATATTCTTATTGATGACTTGTACAGAACGGGAAATTTAAAAGTTTAAAGTATACATATTGGGTAGACAACATTGTGTCAGTGGTATATATGTGTTTGTAAAACCTGTACGTAAAAGATCTTAGTAGTTGAACATGTTTAACTATTAAAACAGCTATAATTATGATGGATCTAGAGAGAGTAGCATAACTTATTGATTGATTGATGGTGTGACACATTAGAATTTTGTCCAGCAGGTGTTGTGATTTTTCTTTTCAATTATATTCAAAATTCTCTTATTAGTCCCTCTCTCAGCTATTTCTACTTTTTTACTCTTTTTTGTTTTAATTTTTCTTTTTATTTTTATATTAGGGTGCGCCGTTGGATATGTTCTTTGATGACTTGTGCAAACCAATAACTAAAAGCTCACGGTATGCATGTTGGGGTTACAAAATTGCTTCAAGGGTATGTTTTTATAAAACCTATACCAAAAGAATCTTAATAGTTGAACCTGTTTTACTTTTAAAACAGTTATAATAATGGGGCGGCATATTAGAATTTTGTCTATTAGGTGTTAGTGACCACTTATTAATCGAAATTTTGTTAGTCTCATGTGTCACGTGTAGCCCTTATAAATCATGTTGGTCTAGTTTTATGCCACTCATATTTACACTATTGAAATTGTGAGTTTAAGTCAAACCTTTCTCTTCCGAAGTCCATTCTCGTTGGCAGTTATTTTACTTATGAAACTGCCAATCATAACCATTATTTTTGTTTTGTACATTTCTATATCGATTCGTTGGCACTAGTTGTTCAGCTTATAGTATGTTATTTTCGTTGTATTGATAAAATCTAGATTCTAAGTTCAACTTAGATCTAGAACATAATAGAGAGTGGCTTGGAGGTAGTTCACACTATATTAAAGGACGTTCTTTTCACCGGATGCTATTCGTAATTGTCTTCTCTGACTTTTCCAATGGAGAACATTTCATTATTACTTTTCAACATGTTTTCAATATGCTGCAAAGTTGGCTTTTAAATTTAAAATTTATGTCCATTGTTATGACATTTGGTAAGGATACATGGATTTTTGTAACACCTTTGTAGAAAGTCGAAAAGAAGATTTTATTCTATACAAAGTGATGAGGAGACTTTTGCTGACAAGGAGGGTGAAGAGGCTTCCAAATGAATGCATGTGGATTTTGCTTAATTCCATCTCATTCATAGATGCCCTCTTGGATCAGTATTTTCATAATGAAGTTAATAGAATTTGGGCATGGTTAGCTAGGTTGGACTAAACTATTTCAATTTTCCTTGTTTATGCTTGTAAAAGTTTGAAAGTATTCAACATAGATTTGTATGAAATCTAGATGCATTATATGTATAACATGTTAGATTCCTAAAATCAAGTGACGGATTCTCAAAATCAAGGAACTATGAGTTCCTAAAATCAAGGACTTTAATGCATTTAATTCCTAAAATCAAGGTTTTTTTAATGCATTGAATAGGGATCCCAAAATAAGAAAACTCAGTTTTGGCAGTGGAGAAATTTGAGAATGCATATAAGACGGTTCATGATTAAAAAGGAAATACATTAATAGTAATTAATAAGGGGGAGCCTAGAGGTGCCCAACAACGTTAAAATATTTCATTATTTTGTACTCATTTACTTAGCTTTTGTGATAAATGTGCGAGTAAATCATGTTAATTATATAATGTTTTATTATTTCATTCATATGAGTTATGGAAAATGTTATTGAGGGATTTGATAATTTGTTGGGCAATTATATGATTGAATAGGGATTTCAAGCAAAAATAAGAAGGTTCCTAATTGAAGCATATATTTTTGGAAATTCATCAGTATCAAAGAAAATAAAGAATCAATTCAAATTTGGAAGCAATTTAAAAAGAAATCAAATATAAAAATGGATCTTGAAGTAATTCAAGAAGAAAATCATTGAGATTTAATGCGAATTAATAGAGGAGAATCAAATCAATTCAATTTGGAAACAAATCAAGAACCATCAGGAAAAAATTGGATTTGGAAAGGTTCTAGAAGCAAATTGAAGAATTATTGGGCTAAAAGTGGGTGATCTTACATAAGCTCATACGAAGTTCAAAGTTCGACTTACATGAGCCATAATCTATCAAATTAAAGCTTCGGATATCTAGTTTCCATAACCATTGAAGGTTCATCAATTGGAGTTCTCTAAAGAAAGTTATAGTTGATTTACTGTCTAAGGGTCAATGGAGTTGTAGGTTGCAGCACAAACACAAGCCACGACCACAAGTAGCGACCTCAGCCTACATCAGCAGCGATTTGGAGTTTCTTGAACCAAACTAGCGACTCTTGTCTACCTCTAGACATGATTTTTAGCCTCTTGAACCATTCCAGTGACTATATGCAGCCACTTAAGTCACTGGTTGGAGCCACAACCATGAAATAAACGAGGTTGGTTTGCAATGAAGTCTCAAGATAGAGGTGGTGAAACTCTCAAGCAAATTAACTAGTAGTCAAACAGCCCTCAAAGATGTTGAGAAGAGACAACAAGAGGACTGGTCTATTAAAGATTAGATTGGTAAGCTTAGAAATGCAGTTCTTGATGCAGAGGACATACTCGAACTTTTGCATCTGAAGTTGCCTTGTCCAAGTGATGTAAATTTCTAGTGTGTTTTATAAATTATTTTCAATGTTGGAATATTTTCTAATTAAAACACAATATCAAATATTTACAATAGAAACTCATGTAAGTATACATAGTTCATAAGTAATATAATTGTGAATAAAGTATTGTTCCCATAAGAATTATCCAAATCTAGTTAAATACTAACCCGTTCAAGATAACTCCTTATTCAAACTATCAAAATTGGATTTGAGTGAAGAAATTTTAAACTAAATTGGATATAACTTCCTCTAGAAAACTCCAATTGACAAACCATCTACGATTATGAAAATTAGACATCCGGGGTTTTAATTTGATAGGTTATGACTCACGTAACTTGAACTATGCACTTCGTACGAGTTTAAACAAGTTTATCTATCTTTTAGCTTAAAAACTCTGAAATTTCAACTTCGATTGTCTTAAAACTTCAACTCGCGACACTTTTAGCTCTGTTATCTTGACTTTGCTTTGAAACACATCAAATTACTTATCATAACCTTTCATGACTCACCCAAGTAGAATAATATAAAAACATTAAATACCTAATATGATTTACTCGAATATTCATCACAAATGCTATGTAAATGAGTATAAAATAACGGTATATTTTAGTGTTACCACCAAGAGAAAGAAACAGGTAGCAATTCGCATATATCTATTGATAATTGTTAGTAATCATTAAATCCAAAAGCCTAAACATAGTCCAATTATCATGTGTTTGTAATAGTATACAAGACTTAAGTCGATGGGATTTATGATATCTTAATGCTAGGCCAACCTCTTTTGGAAGGAAAAAGTTTCAGTGCATGACATGCATATGCTAAATGTCATTCTATCTATATATCATGCAACCAATGCACCCAAGTTTTTTCCTATGGCTTGACAAAAATGTTTCTTGCTCATGAAGGTACCTAATATTCATTATCAACACGATGCTGCACACAAAATAAAGAGGTTATTGGAGAACTAGATGGAATTAGTGAAGAAAAAAAATGGTTTCATATCAAAAACAATAGTGATAGTAGGAGTCCTTAAGAACAACCACAAACATCTGATTGTGTGGTGGACATAACCAATGTTTTTGGTAGGGAGATTGATAAAGAGAACATAATGAAGTTGTTGCTATCTGACAAAGAAGAAGAAATGTCTATCATTGCCATCATTGGGATGGTAGGTCATGACAAAACAACTCCTGTTGGACTCCTTTTTAATGATGAACAAATAAAATCATGTTTTGAATGTAGAATGTGGGCCTCTATCTCAATTAACTTTGACTTGGCAAAAATTATTAGAGATATTGTAAAGTAACACTTCGATATGAAATATTCTATTGATTTGTTTCTAAACCAATTAAAGTCCCGTTTTTTACATATTTTGGATGGAAACCCCTTTTTACTTGTTCTAGATAATGACTAGAATGAGGATTATATGAAATAGGAACCATTTATAAATATCCGAAAATAAGGAGATAAAAGAAGTAAAACTATAGTTACAAGTGAAACACTATTGTGGGTATTTTGTTATCTGTGAATAAAGATGGAGAAAGTCCAAGGATGAGGCCCAATACACCGTTTTATAGGAAGAAGCCCTGAAAGCATTGTCAAAATAATTAGAAGTCAAAGGAAGGGGTATGGCCATTCAGTAATCAGTACACCTGAGTACACTTGATTATGTGATTGATCGCCTTAAATCGCTAAGTATTCAAATTGATTGCACGAAGGTTTGATCGGTTGACTAAGCATAAAGGAAATCCGCCCGTAATTAAAAGGCTGCTCGATAAGTGCCTTTTAGAAGTTATTATAGCAATCAGAAAGTCTGCTCGACTGCTCGATAGTCGGAGAAACAGCTGAGTCTGCTCGGTGGTAGAAACGCCTAACCAATGAAGCAATCTGCTAGTTAGCACTACATTTGGTCGCTGGAGTAGTCTGTCTGTCTGATGCAATGTTTGGTTGCTGAACGAACTGTTCGCTAGAGTTGACCCATTGACTTTCTGGAAGGCGAATCAATTCAATTCAGGAAAGAAGTCAGCTTACCTATTTTTATGCAAATCAAATCTCGACATTCTTGGCAATTGTTGTATGTGTGATAGAGATAATCTTGGGGGATATTATCTCAATTAATATATATTATTTTTTGCCTTATCTGTAAGATTCTTAAACTGATTCTAATTGTAACGTTTCCACTATAAATAGGAGATAAAATTTAGTGTAAAAGATAGAGTGAAATAAATACAATTACTCCGAGAGAGAGAAGAGGTAATTGTCGTGGATGTAGGCCATTGTTCTTACCGAACCATGTAAAATCTCGTTGTGTCCTGTTTGTTTTGGTCTTGGTTATTCTTGTTTTGCTTGTAGTTTGTTGTTTCGCAAGTATTGGGCTTAGAGAACCAGGTTGACCAAAATTGAGTGTCAACATCTTTTGGCACTAGAAGGAGGGCCCAGACTGCGATTTGACAACCTTTTTAATACTATTCTCTTTTGTTGTGATTTGCTGACATGGCCAGGATCAAGACAACTAGGATTGTTGCATCAGAGGCTGACCAATCGGAGGGCCACCAAGGCCAGGGTCAGGCGGCAGGGACGTCTAGTGCAGCTTTGCCTCCGCTTCCCCCGCATCAAGCAGCCACTGGCGGAGACGTTGCCTTAACTTGGCAGCAGCATCAGGAAGCACGTCAGGAGGCGTTAGAGAATACGGTAGCACAATTAGCGGAAGCCATCAGAACCCTAACGCAAGCCCGGGAGGTCCCCAGGAATGTAGACCCTCAACCTCAACACCAATCAGAAGATGTCTTGCCTGTTAGAAGAGAAGAGGCTGGCGGGGTAAGAGAATAGCCGGCGGTTTCTGTTCGCTCCTCAAACTTGCGCCCGAGAGGTGAAGGACGTCAGGTTCATGAAGAAGAAGTAGCACCTCACCCTCCCAACCTTAGGATCAGAATGAGTCAGGATGGTAGCCGCCGTGCGGAGACTGACCGTGGGGATGAAAGAATTCAACAGCGCAATAGAGAGCGTATGCACCATAGAGAATCACCTCTTGCAGGGAGTTCTCACAGAAAGAATAGATCACGTGAAAGAATGTCTCTGGACTGACGGAGGTCACGAACTCGCTTCTTGGAAGGCCGAGAGAGTAGGAGGAATCATCGATCCTTAGCAAACAGGATCGAACGGCGGGATCCAATGGTACAGGAACTAATGCAGAGGGTTCAACAATTGGAAACAAGACCCGGGCTCTACGGCCAAACAGGGGGACGAGAAGATAGAACCCTATTCTCGAGAGAGATTGAGACACAGTTGCTGCCACCAAGATTCAAGCTCCCGAACATTCCGCTTTATGATGGGGATAGTAACACGTATGATCATCTGGACACTTTCAACGTTCAAATGGATTTACAGACCTCTAATCCTCTGGTCAAGTGCCGAGTGTTCCTAGCAACACTGGGGAATGTGCCGAGGACATGGTTGAGGAGCCTTCCGGACCGCAGTATAAATAGCTGGGATGAATGCCAAGGGAAGTTCACCGACCAGTACAAGGCGCTGAGAAAATAGCTCGTACCAGCTTGCCACCTGACGACTATCTTCCAGAAGCGGGATGAGACTTTAAGGGACTATATTGCCAGATTTAGGCGTGATGTAAACAATGTGGAGAATCCCTCTGATGAAAGTATCTTAACTGTTATTTCTGCAGGGTTGAGGAAGGACGGAAAGCTTTATAAGAGCATTTACAAGAACCCTGTAAAAAGCCTGAGGGAATTTTATGATCGTGTGGCAAAAGAGATTTGCTCGGAAGATACTTTCAGGCAGAAGAAGTCCAGCGAGCAGAAAAATGGAGCAAATAGCTCGCGCCAGGGAAAAAAGAGGGGTCAGCGAGAGAGCGAAGAGAGCGGTCACAAGCATCACTCCAGTAATCAGATAGTGAAGTGGTCAAAAAATGAGTCCGAAAGAAAGAAATCTCCACCGAGAAATCGCTATCGAAATTACAGTGTCCTGACAGATAGACAGGACAAGATATTTGAAGCAGAGAAGAGACGGGAGAACTTTGGGAAGCCAAGTCCCACAAACATCCCGAAGAGATTCCAGGATCCAAGGAAATATTGTGCCTACCACAGAGAAAACGGGCACTATACTTCTCAGTGTAGGGAACTCAGAGATGCAATAGAAGAATTGATCAGAAGAGGTCGTTTGAGGGAGTATGTGGCGTGACTAGAAAATCAGCATCCCTAGCAAGGGCATCAGCCAGTACAGGAACGCCTTGACCCATCTCGGTAACCTGCCCAGTAACAACCACAGCAGATGACTGATCAAGGCCACCTACCCGCTGCGAGGACCGTCTTTACTATCCATTGAGGACCGCACATTGCAGAGACATCTAATAGATCACAAGAACGCTATGTACGGGAAACCAGTCGAGTCCTTCTGACCGGGCACAGTGAAATAGAGGCAGGCTAAGAAAGCTAGAATAACTTCAAGTGGTATTATGTTCAGTGAAGAGGATGCCAGAGGTGTACATTGGCCCCATAATGACGCGCTGGTCATAAGGGCAAGAATCGGCAATGCGGAAGTAAGAAGGATAATGATGGATATGGGTAGCTCGGTGAATGTGATGTACAGAGGTTGTTTCGAACAAATGGGTCTAGCATTCGAGCAGTTAGCACCATCCCCTGAACCCCTTTTTGGCTTTATAGGAGATGTAATTGTGCTATTGGGATAGATCAGACTTCCTCTCGCTAACGGAGATACAGATCGACAGGCTCTTACGATGGCAGACTTCTTAGTTATCGATTGTCCTTCAGCATACAATGCTATCCTTCAGCTCACTATTAAATTTTCAACTCCAAATGGGACAGGATGTGTTAGAGGAGAACAAGAAGTAGCGAGGAGATGTTATAAAAATGCAGTAAAAATCGGGGTCAAAGAAAAAAAGGTCAGCATGGTGACCGAGGAAAAGAAACAACCAATCAGCGCTACAAAGGTGAGTCAGGACCTGGATCCAAGAGAAATAGATGAAGACCGAGCAACTGGCCCTGTGGAAGAGTTGAAAGATGTGCCAGTTAGCAAGAAGAACGTCAGACGGTGTTTGAAGATAGAGAAGGATTTGCTGCCAGACATTAAGGCACAGCTCATGGAGTTCCTAAAAGAAAATCTGGATGTCTTCGCATGGAACCATGAAGACATGGTAGGGATAAGCCCAAACGTGATGTCACACAGGCTAAACCTCAATCCTCTCCACAAACCAGTTCGTCAAAAGAGAAGACCGATGACAGAGGAACGGTATAAAGCACTTAGGGAAGAGGTAGAGAAACTGTTGACGAATAAATTTGTCAGAAAAGTCTATTACCTGATCTAGGTGCCAAACCCTATTCTGGTTAAGAAGAAGAACAGAAAGTGGAGAACCTGCGTCGACTTCACCGATCTAAACAAGGCTTGCTCGAAAGACAGTTTTCCGTTACCAATGATCGATTAGCTTGTTGATGGTACTACTAGACATCAGCTCCTCAGTTTCATGGATGCCTACTCATGGTATAACCAGATCCCGATAAAACCCAACGATGAGGAGCACACTTCTTTCATTACTAATCGTGGGTTTTACTGCTACAAGGTGATGTCGTTTGGGTTGAAGAATGCAGGAGCAACTTACTAACGATTGGTAAATATGATGTTTGAACATCTGATTAGGGGAACAATGGAAGTATATGTCGATGACATGTTAGTAAAATCCAAACGAGCACGCGAACATGTGTGACATTTGGGGGAGATGTTTCATATCTTGCGAAAATTTCAGATGAAACTGAATCCCCTGAAGTGTGCGTTCGGAGTAGCCTCAGGCAAGGTTTTAGGATTCATGGTCAACAGCAGGAGGATTGAAGCAAACCTCGAAAAAATCAAAGCCCTCATTGACATGAAGTCGCCTACTAAGATCAAGGAGGTACAGAGTCTAAACGGCCAGGTTACCGCGCTGAGCAGGTTTATATCCAGGTCGACTAACAGATGCATTCCGTTTTTTGATGTGTTGAAAAAGGCTAGAAACTTTCAATGGATCGAGGAATGTGAAGCGACCTTTCAATAGTTGAAGGAATACATGGGCTGAACACCTTTACTATCTAAGCCAGTTGAAGGGGATAAATTGGTCTTTTAGTTAGGAGTTTTACAGCACACCTTTAGCGGGGCTCTAATCCGTGAAAAAGATGGAAAGTAACTCCCTGTGTACTATATTAGCAAAAGGTTGCTCGACACAGAAACCAAGTATACGCCCATGGAAAAACTTGCATACTGTTTGATGATAGCATCAAGAAAGCTCCGCCCTTACTTTCAGGCTCATACCATTGAAGTTCCGACCAGGTACTCTTTGAAACAGGTTCTTCAAAAGCTTGATACCTCTAGTCGTTTACTTAAATGGGACATCCAGCTCACCCAGTTTGAGATAGAATTTAAGCCCCGAACAGAAATCAAAGGGCAGGTGTTAGCAGATTTTATGGCTGAGTTCACGGGGTCGAGTAGTGAAGAACCCGAATCTTCTAAAGGTCCATTCTGAAAGCTGTATGTAGATGGATCCTCGAGCGAGCAGAAAGCTGGGGTCGGGGTAATGCTGATAAGCCCGGAAGGTCATAAAATTTTGTGTGCTTTAAGGTTCAAATTCAAGGCTATTAACAATGAGACCGAATATAAAACACTATTGTCAGGATTAAGGTTGGCCAAAGAAGTACGAGCAGAGCGGATTAGAATTTTCAGTGATTCTCAACTCGTTGTATGCCAAGTCCGAGAAGAATACCAGGCCAAAGGATTTAAAATGGCCGTCTATCTGCAAAAAGTCCGGGAACTTTTAGTAGTGTTTGAGAAATATGAGCTGCACCATGTTGCATGATCACAAAACTCTCATGCAGATGCGTTAGCTCGTTTGGCCACTGCTAAAGACACTGATTTCATGAAGGCTATACCCGTAGAAGTGTTACTCGTTCCAAGCACAGAATCACGAGATAAGATAATGGTGATTCTGGTGGCACAGGACTCCTGGATGAATCCTCTGGTAGAGTATTTACAGAACGGGAAATTACCTGAAGGTAAATTGGAGTCTCATCGTCTTCGAGCACAAGTGGCCCGGTATTGCATCTATGACGACAGACTGTATAAAAGAGGATTCTCGGCTCCGCTGCTTAGGTGCATTGATGGCTTGGACTGTCAAGCGGTTTTGAATGACATACATGCTGGGCATTGTGGCAATCACGTCGGGGGGCTATCATTAGCTCAGAAAGCTCTTCGACAAGGGTACTATTGGGCGACAATGAAACAGGACTCGATCAAAATAGTTAAGAAGTGTGACAAATGCCAGAGATTTGCCAGAATACCTCGAGCTCCATCAGCTTTCTTGCAGCAGATGGTCAGTCTGTGGCCCTTCGCCATCTGGGGCATGGACCTGATTGGACCGCTTCCCACAGCTCGAAGAAGGTGTAAACATGCCATCATAGTAGTGGATTATTTCACAAAATGGGCTGAAGCTAAGGAGCTTGTCGAGATATCTTCCACCACAGTCGAGAAGTTTTTCTGGGAAAACATTATTTGCATGTTTGGAATTCCACAACAGATCGTGATAGATAATGGAACTCAGTTTAACAGCGAATAGTTTCAGAAGTTTTGTAGGGATTTGGGAATAAAAAAAAGCTTTTCGGTAGTAGATCACCCGTAGGCAAACGGGCAAGTGGAGGCTGTCAACAAGATCATCAATCAAAACTTAAAGACTAAGCTGGAAGCAAGGAAAGGAATTTGGGTGGATGAACTGCAGAAGGTGTTGTAGGCATATAGAACCACTGCTCGCAACACTACAGGAGAAACTCTTTTCTCATTAGTCTATGGCTCAGAGGCAATGATTCCAACGAAATACGAGGTCACTTGTCAACGCAGAACTACGTTCAATCAGGAGAATAATGACGATCTGCTCGCCGCTAACTTGGATCTGATCGAGGAGGCAAGAGATGAAGCCCAAATGAGGATTGCTGTCTACCAACGACGAGTTGCCAGGTTTTACAATAGAAAGGTCCGCGTTCGAAAGTTTAAAGCAGGAGATCTGGTTTTACGTCTTATTCTACCAACTGCCCGGAAAGCTAGCGATGGAACGCTTGGCCCAAATTGGGAAGGACCTTATGTCGTAAAGGACAACATGGAAAATGGAGCTTACCACTTGACTAACCTGGAAGGAGTAGAAGTTCCCCAAGCATGGAATGCCGAGAATCTTCGGCCATATTATGTTTAAGATTTTTTGGTTTATGCTATGATAACTTATTTTTTGATGTGTATGAATGCAGCTTTTAAGTTAATAAAGATTTTCTTCAAACCGCAATTCCTGATCGTTTCACATTTGGCTTATTATTTCTACTCATGCTTTGGAAGGTTCAATTGCTACCTGTGAGTGAGTAGACTCTGGAAGGTTCAATTGATACCTGTAAGCAAACGCTCTGGAAGATATGATTACTACCTGTGAGTAGCCGGGCTCTGGAAGGTGTAATCATTATTTGTGAGCTAAAAACGTCCTGGAAGGCCTTAGCATTACCTATGAGTAAACAAACTCTGGAAGGGATACTCATGGCCTGTGGACTTATGAAATAACCTTGGAAGATCTATGTAACCTGTGAGCAAACGAGCTCTGGAAGGAACATTTGATATGTGGGTTTAAACGAGCCGAAATAAAGGGCCTTAAAAAGGATAATTTCAATATGCTAGCTGTCCCCACACCTACTCTGCTCGAATGAATTTTAATGCTGGGAAGAAAATTATCAACTTTATAAGGCAAACGAGCTGGCTAGATAATAGACCAAGCAGAGGTAAGGAGCCTTAAAATGATAATTTCAGCACGATGGCTGTCCCCACACCTTCTCTGCTCAAACAAATGTGATTACTATTCCAACCTACGTAATTTAACGAAGTAACTAAGAAAAATATGTGAATAAAGAATAATGATAAGCAATTCGCAAATATTGTTCATAACATGGGTTTGTGACAAATAAAACAGGTAAAATTCCTAAGTGATGGGAGGGAGATTCTGCTCGCCCAGAATGTCACTATCATCAATATTAATTGGACGAGGAGAGCTGGAGAAAGATCCTGCATGAGCAGGAGCAGTACTATTAGAAGGAGGATGACCAGATTGGGAAGCTGAGAGATTGGCTTTTGATTGGGCCTATTGAGCGTATAACTTCACTTCCGCCACCGCTTCCGGACCAAAAAATGACACATCCATGTCTGGTCGTTTGAGCCACAGGTTGTACAGGAATAAACTCCCTGTTCTTTCCTCAACTTCTCGGACCAAGGTTTCAGTACGCTCCCGCTCCAAGGCTATTTACTTCTTGAGAGAAATCGCCTCCTGCCTCATTGCTTCCATAACTATCCTAGTTTCAGCCGTCCCATGTTCGCGTAAGGACAGCTCTCCATTTAGCTCCTCGTTTTTTGTTTTTAGCTTTTTCTCTGAATCCTAAGAAGAATGGAGAGCTTTCTTCAACTCGCTGATCTCTTTGTCCCTGGAGAGAATCTGCTCGTTTTGCATATTCAGATTCTTCTGCTGCTCAAACCTCTGGTTTACAAACTTTTCGTGCTCCTGCTCCAGATCGCGGAAGGCCTCCCTTGACCTTTCGCACTCCAACTCAAGAGAACTTACTTCTTCTTGCAATCTGTTATTCTCGTCCTCCAGAGAATTTATGGTCGCTTCCATGGTAACTTTCTCCTCGGGCCAGTCTGAAATCTCTCGAAGGAGTTTCATATATGTCATGGATGCCTAAAATGAGTTGTTAGTTAAACAGGAAGAACGAAAAAGAAAGCAATAGTAATAAAGGTAAATGACTTACGAGCATGTTGTGGAAGCCTAAGTAGTTGATTAGCCTCTCGCCCTTTATCTCTTCATTATAAAGGGCTAGCTTCTTCATGCCAAGGAGCTGAGGAACGCGATCCAAGAGGTCATTGTAGTATATCCCCGCGTCAAAGTCCTGGGTTTGTTCTTCGGCAGCAGGATCTGTCTCCTGTGTCTTTTGACGCTTGAAAGGAGGTTTTGCAGCCCTTGATCTGGCAATCCCTTTGCCTTTATCAACACTTCGAGGGCGAGCAACGGAAGAACTGCTGGCAGAAGGAATAGACTGAGAAGTAGCATCTTTGTGAGCGTCTCTGTTCGAAGATTTCATACCAACTGATTTTTGTCTCATGACGCGAACAGGGGACGCGTCAGAATCTTTTTGGGGCAGAAGCCTGGCCGGGTAAAGGCTGTTCAAAATGAAGCCTCACCATTTCTAGAGTTTATGTATTTACTAGATGTGGAATCTCCTTCCCAAATGCTTCGAAGGCAGAAGAGATTTCCTTGTCCTCACAAGCCCCTAGATCAGAATCTCTATCTAGTAACTTTTGGTTAGCCGTGGGGCAAGACCGTGTTGTTAAAGAAGGAGGTCAAAAGGCAACTGATCGTCTGAAGGAGTTTTCACTTTTGAGAACCTTTCCAACAAAGAAAACTCCCGATCTGACAGTGGAATTTCACCCTTGGAAACGTCTGCACAAAGGAAATCATTAGCAACGAGCAGGATGAAAATAAAGTAATTATAAATGTATATATAAGGATGCTTACTGGGAGAGAGGCAAAAAGAAAAATTATTTAGATCTGATAAAGACAAACACGATGCGTAGAACCATCGCGACTTGTAGTCGCCTACGTTGGATTTACGGACCCCTTGGGGGAGGTTGACTTTGTAAGGAGATTTTCGAGCCGAAATATAATAAAACTCATCTTTCTTCTCGGATTTAGGGCCCATAGTGCTCCTAAACAGAAAAAGATGTTCGATCATTGCAGGGGTCGGAGGAGGAATGTCGTTTTTAAGCAAAATTAAAGTTAGGGCAGTAAGGTGAGCATAAAAATTAGGAGTAAATTGAAAATGGGCTAAGTTAAGATCGTTCAGAAGAGCGACCAGGTAAGGATGAACCGGAAATCTAAAGCCGACCTCTATGTGTTGATGGCTTATAGCAAAGAAACCTTTAGGAGGGAAGGCCGCGTGGTCGGAGGCCTTTAGCACCATAGCTCGGTAGCCAGAAGGTAAGGAGAAGCCTTCAATGATAGTTTCAAGATCGCTAAGACTAAGGGAAGACTCATATCTGAAAAAGGGGGTGCGAGCAGAAGAAGCTTGGTGCTTGGAAGGATTTGGAATAGTTTCACTACTCTGAAAGGTCGTATTGTCAGTATCCCTGACTCGGTTAAGTTCCTCCTCGAAGTCCGCATCGGTAGACCCCATCTTATGACTGTGACGACTACGACCAGACATCTACAAAAGCAACAGGAAAATCAGGTCGTAGAAAACAGACCAAAACTCAGTATTTAAGGATACTCCTACTTCTTTAAAAAGACTAGTCGCACGCACAAAGGGGCTACTAGGCATATGAGGAACTTTATTTATAAGTCTAACAGATTACAGGGAACATTGAACAAACTAATAGATTCTTAACCCTACCATGGTGAGGATATCAAACGAATACCAACAAGGAATGACATGTGTAGATGTAACTTGAAACAGTTAAACGAATATCTACTTCAGATTCTTTAACTAAAATCATGTTAAGATGCAAGCAACAATCATAGTTAAAAATATTGAGAAAAAGTATGAGAAGTTACCTTGAGTATAGAAAGCTCCGCTGGTAAGGAAGAAGAAGATGCAGGAAAACAATGGCGAACGGGAGAAGAATAGAAGCAGTAAAGCGTCTGTATTTGAAAGTGAATGGTAAAAGGCGAAGATGGAGCGATAGGGGGTATATATATAGCTGGTGTCTTGGAACCCCAATCCTCAGACCAGGACAGCCGAATTGTCGTCAGTAATTTAGCAGTTTAGCGGGAAAACTGCGATTTCGTCATCATAAGCAGCCGTCGAAGAGATGCGCATTAAATGCACGCATTAATAAACGACACTTGAAGTACAGAGAACCGACGCCTAGGGAATAGCCACGTGGCACAGATAAAATGGCTTTTAAAAAAGGTGACGGTCCATGTCCCGCCAAAAGTACTCTAAGATTAAGATTGTTGCTTTCAGTACAAAAAAAAGTATTGAAAAGCAAAGGGGCTAGTGTTATGGGTATTTTGTTGTCTGTGAATAAAGATGAAGAAAGTCCAAGGATGAGGCCCAATACACCGTTTTATAGGAAGAAGCCATGAAAGCATTGTCAAAATAATTAGAAGTCAAAGGAAGGGGTATGGCCATTCAGTAATCAGTACACCTGAGTACACTTGATTATGTGATTGATCGCCTTAAATCGCTAAGTATTCAAATTGACTGCACAAAGGTTTGATCGGTTGACTAAGCATAAAGGAAATCCACCCGTAATTAAAAGGCTGCTCGATAAGTGCCTTTTAGAAGTTATTATAGCAATCAGGAAGTCTGCTCGATAGTCGGAGGAACAGCTAAGTCTGCTCGGTGGTAGAAACGCCTAACCAATGAAGCAGTCTGCTCGTTAGCACTACATTTGGTAGCTGGAGTAGTCTGTCTGTCTGATGCAATGTTTGGTTGCTGAACGAACTGTTCGCTAGAGTTGACCCGTTGACTTTCTGGAAGGCGAATCAATTCAATTCAGGAAAGAAGTCAACTTACCTATTTTCATGCAAATCGAATCTTGACATTCTTGGCAATTGTTGTATGTGTGATAGAGATAATCTTGGGGGATATTATCTCAATTAATGTATACTATTTTTTGTCTTATCTGTAAGATTCTTAAACCGATTCCAATTGTAACGTCTCCACTATAAATAGGAGATAAAATTCAGTGTAAAAGATAGAGTGAAATAAATATAATTACTCCGAGAGAGAGAAGGGGTAATTGTCGTGAATATAGGCTATTGTTCTTGTCGAACCACGTAAAATCTTATTGTGTCCTGTTTGTTTTGGTCTTGGTTATTTTTGTTTTGCTTGTAGTTTGTTGTTTCGCAGGTATTGGGTTTGGAGAATCAGGTTGACCAAAATTGAGCGTCAACAAACACTATGTCTACAAATTTAACAGTGTTGCTGAAAACTAAAAATTTAATACTGACTAAAACATGAAATGTGATTGATATATTTTTTTTTCCTTATCTCTGAATATATAGTAATTTTATTTGTTTTAAAAATTAAGATTTTCTTAAAACTAGTAATTTGATATTTATATCTTTTTACTATTAGTTGTTATATGATTTCACTTAATATAATACAAACAATTATAATAAATTATTTAATAAGTACTAAAGCACTTTTATGTATATATTAATAATATTTTTATTTATAATTAAGATATAATTAATTATTATAATAAAATATTTGTTTAAAAAAACTATATATACATAAATAGATTATTATAGTAAAGTAGATTAAATTTATATATTTAAATAAAAATAACCAAAGCTTTCTTAAGTTGAATTACTATTGCAATAAAAGTTAAAATTGTAAATTAATATATATTGTAGTTATTGCATTATTTCTTTAATTACATTTTAAAAAAAATATATTAATTTAAAAATAATAGATTTGAGATAATATATTTAAAAACCAAAATTTGTAGTTTTTTTTTCTAGTAATTTTTTTTTTGTGATTTTAAGAGGTTTGATCACTAAAAAAAAAACAAAAATCATATAATATGTGTAATTTAGATTCATTGACTTGGTGAAAATATATAACCCTTAAGGTTGCAGAGATTATGGGTACACAATCTCCCTGCTCTCTAGAGATCTTGCCAAAAGGTAAATGTTGGTCATTGTTCAAAAAGATTGTATTTAATCATAGTAATGATTCAAAAAAAATTGCGTTTAGAAAATATTGGTAGAGAATTGTGCGTAAATGCAAAGGTTTGCCTTTGGTAGCTAAGGCAATGGCTGGTCTTTTGCGTGGTGATGGTGATGAAAAAAATATGGCAGAACATCTTAAGCAGTCATGTATGGGAGCTGGAAGATAAAGAATCTAATACCAACATGCCTAATATACTATGTGTTCTGAAACTGAGTTACGATCATCATCGTCCTCATCTTAAACGATGTTTTGCATGTTGCTCCATATTCCTGATAGCCTATTTCTTTCACTAGGAAGAGCTGGTCAAATTTTGGATAGCGCAAGGATTTATTCATTCGAAAGAAAAAGAGAAACAAGAGAGGATTGGAAATGGATACTCTGATGAACTACTAATGAGATCTTACTGTCAAGTATCAACTAACAGATCGATACTGAAACGGAGCGGTACCAAATGCATGATCTCATGTTTCAAGCCGCCAATGTTGCCAAGTAAAGGACAGCAAGTATGCAATGTTGCGTCTAAAGTTACTGGTCATGTGTCATTGCTTTGTGAAAACATAGAGCAGCCGGTCTTGAGCATTGTTGAAAATTCTCAAAAGCTGCTGACGTTCCTATTTTCTGGTGAGTGCTTGAAAAACTTTCGTGATCAGATACTTGGAAATATTGTCCATACATTATGTTGGACTTGAGTAACAGCACGCTCTCATAATTGCCCAGCTCTATGTAAAAGTTGAAGCTCTTGCGCTACCTTGACCTCTCCAGAACTGATATCAGTGTCCTTCCCAACTCAATATGTAACCTCTACAATCTATAAACATTGAAACTCTTAGGCTGCCTTTGGTTTTCCAAATTGCCTGAAGACCTTAGCAACCTGGTTAACCTCCATGATCTTGAGCTAGATGATATATTCTGGTTCAAGTCCTCCACTTTGCCACCAAGAATTGGAAACTTAACCAGCCTGCGAAATTTGCATGCATTTCAGATTGGCCGCAAGGGTGGATATGGAATTGAAGAATTAAAGAACATGGTATATCTCACAGGAACATTGCATATATCAGAGCTCGAAAATGCAATCAGTGCTGTGGAAGCTAAGCTGAGCAAAAAAAAGAGTCTTGATAAGTTGGTGCTTGAATGGAGCAAGAGAGATGTCAATCCACAAAATGTATCAGATGTAGAGAAGCTATTAAAAGACCTGGAACCTCATTCAAATCTAACAGAGCTTGGCATTCTTAATTACATGGGCAATAGCTTTCTAGACTGGATGGCTGGCAGGCTCCTCCAAAATCTACATACCATGACCTTAAATAGTTGCACTGGATGTAGAACCCTCTCTCTTGCTCAAATACCCGGTCTCCTTTTGATTGAGGCAATTCCTAATACCAAATCCTTGAGCTCCCTAGTCATTTGTAACATCTCAAACCTCACCACTTTTCCAAGGTGACATCTGCCCGGTCTTAAGTCTTTGTCCATAACACGCTGCAACGACCTTATGTCTTTGTCTAGAGAAGGATCATTAAAGAGCTTGTCCTCACCGGAGCTGCTGTCAATATGAGGGTGCTTGCCTTGAGAAATCACCACATGAAGGTCTACCAACTGCACTTAAATGTTAATTATAGCCTCATGCTCCAGTTTGAAGTCCCTTGGCTCAAATGGGACACTATAGATCCTCAATTTGTTCACCGACCTTCACATTGAGGACTGCCCTCTGCTCCTGTCCTTTCCAGATGAAGGACTCCCTACCTCTCTTAAACATTTGCTCATTCAAAACTGCCCATCACTGACTCAACAATGCAGAATGGGGGACAGAAAAGGTCCAGAATGGCCGAAGATCTGCCACATCCCTGACCTGGAGATTCTATCAAAGAAGAAAACACCTTCGGCAGCTTGGTATCTTCCGTTTTGTTGCAGAGCAGGTTAGAATATTTCAATGTCTAATTCTCCCTTGTTCAACAAACTACGTCATGTTTGTATGACCACAACCTGACAAAGTGGGAAGTTCTCTGGAAAACACAATTTTAGATGTCAAAAACTGAGTTTTTAATACAACTTATGAACTAAGTTTTTTTGACACTAAATCAAAGGGGCAATTAATATTAACAATTGTACGACTACACTTGTTGGAATGGAGGTTCATCATATATATTATAAGTTGCAATTACTATTAGTTTGAAAAATATATATGGTTCTGATACTCATTACAATTCTATTTCAGGGTTTGACTACTAGGCAACCAGACGCTCAAAGCTCAACAGCAAGGCAAAAAGGTAAATTAAATAACTGTCAGTTACTTGCATATTGTTAAATCAATTACAATTCCTTTTTTCAAGAATATCATGATGTGATAAAAGTGCTAGAGTAATAGTAACATTATGTAGAAATGGGTTTTTTGGAAAAATGACCCATTTTGGATGACCCGTTTGGGAAACGACCCTTTTTTTTTAAAGCACCGGACACTATCCTTTTTTGGACGATACTGCCCCTGTCCCACATGTTTTGAACTGTCGGTGACTTTAATCCTACCAAAACCGAACCGTCCAAAACCGTTCTCTGTCTCTCAAATTCCCAACCTTCGAGTGTCTGTCACTGTACCCGTCATCACTGTCATCACCCTCGTCTGCCAGTCATTGCCGACCTCAACCAGCGACGCACCCACCGTCATTCTGTCTGTCTGTTAGCCTGGTACGTTATTATTGGTGAAGGAAACCCTAACCTCCCGTCCTGACCGCTCCTCGGTCCACCACCGTCAGTGTCGGAACAAAAGGCGACGCACCGACTGACAGTGAATGTCCTGTTAGTTACGACTCTGAGGTCGATTCCAGCCACCGAGCATCCAAACGAGAAGACGAAGAAGACGAAGAAGACGGAAGAAGGAAGAAGGAAGAAGTCGATGGTGCAAGAGGCAAAAACTTGAAGGCAGAAGAGTGTCCAGAGGTTGACTGACTGACAGCGGCAAAAGTTTGAAAGTATACTCCACAGTAAGAACACATTGCTTGTGGGGTGTTTTTATTGTCGTTTGTTTAGTGGTTGTATGTTATTGTCGCATAAAAAGTTTGTTGTGGGGTATTTCTGTTGTTGTTTGTTTAGTGGTTGTATGTTATTGTCGCATAAAAAGTTTGTTGTGGGGTATTTCTGTTGTTGTTTGTTTAGTGGTTGTATGTTATTGTCGCATAAAAAGTTAGTTGTTGGTAGTATTTGGTGAGTTTCTGTAATGAAGTTTCTAAAAATTCATATTCGTGTAGTCAACCCGTATTGTAAACAGCTGAAGGTTGGGATTCCCAGCGAAAGTTGAAACCAACCTTGAAGATGAGATTGGAAACATGAAGGTTGGGATTGGCAATCTGCTGGTTGAGGTTCCCAACCTGGCTGGGATTGTCTAAATTGGGTGGGGAAGTGAGAATGGGAATAATGTTTGAAACCCAATCTGTACGTTGGGATTTATAAGTTTTGGTTGAATGAACACATACACATATCTATATAAAATTGATTCTGTTGTGGGTTTCCCTATGTTTTATTTTATTTGTTTTGTGAACTTCATTTGAAAGCTACCTGCGAGGTGGTTTGCCAGAATTGAGATTCCCAACTTCGACATTGGGATGAAATGTGGGGTCTCAACCTGATGACTGGGATTCGCAACCTATAATTGGGATTTTGAAGCATTAGGTAGGGATGTGCAAGCTTTAGGTAGGGATTGACAATTATAGGTTGGGATTTCTAACATGGGGGTTGGTAAATGTAACGCGTGGTTGGGAATCCCAACCTATAATTGCCAACAACTTATCCAACCGTGGTGAGATATTTTAAGCTACCCAACCTGAAGGTTGTGATCTGAATATTCTTGTTGGGAATGTCAACTTGGGGGGATTGTAGCTTTGAAATCGGGTTTGACAGCAGATTGTAGGCAAATCCCAACCTTAAGGTTTTTATTCCCAACCTTAATGTTGTGATTATCAACCTTAAGGTTGGGAATACCAATCGATTCCCAACCTTAAGGTTGGGATGAGGAATTTTGCATAACAACTTTTGGTTACAAAATCAGTGTTGCTTGTGGGATGTTTGAGGTTGATTTGTCAACCCTTTGCTTAAAGTCAGTGGTTGGTTAATGACATTTTGGTAGTGTTGATAATTGTGTATAAGGTGTTATAATCTGTTTTATGCAAAAATCCATTACTTGACTGATAAAGCACTTTCGTTTACACGGAAAATGTACTGATATAGTCTATGTTATGTCATAATTGAATTGTTAAATGTTGGAAAACAATATTTAAAGGGTTTTGGTGTTAATTGCAGGTCATATTGCAGATGGACGCTCCAGTAAATTACAAGGTAACGGACGTGCAGCATTTTAGTTCGAAAGTGACTTGCTTTTCGAAGTTGCAAGCCATAAAGGTTATACGGGACAAGTTAACTGAGCATCAAATGGACATTTTTAAAACATCGTGCTTTGGAAAACTTCTGGAAATGAATGAGCTTAGGTTCGCTGGGCAGGTTGTACATAATTTGCTGCTCCGACAAGTGGAAAGTGATGTTTCCGAGGAGCTATGGTTTGCACTTCCGAATGGCAATGTCATTCGGTTCTCTATGCAAGAGTTTGCCATTGTGACAGGCCTAGATTGTCGGCCGTATCCAAAAGAGGACTCAGGTCAGCAGCATACATCCGCGGAGACGTTCAGCCACAGAATGTTTTCAGATTATCGCAAGGTTTCCAACAAACAGTTAGACATCATGTTTAGGGGTGCTTCTTCGGACAACGACGAGGACATCGTCAAACTTGCATTGTTGTACTTTTTAGAGACGGTGTTACTTGGTAAGGATCCGAAGAATCAGATTCAAATGGAGAATATTCGCAAGTTGGATGATATGAATGCATTCAACAATTTCCCATGGGGTCGTCGCTCGTACGATATGACCTTGCGTGGCATGAAAAAAGATTTCAAGAAAATGGCTGCGAACGTGGGCAATCGAAAAAAAGGCCATAAGGCAGATGCTACCTTCTACTCGCTGTCTGGTTTCCCATATGCCTTTCAGGTACAAGTATTTTGTTTACTGATTTTGTAACAGTCGCTTCATTTTCCGCTGCTGCTAATCTACCTTTATTTTGTTTGCATTGGTAGATATGGGCATGCGAAGCAATTCCGACCATTGGCCTGTAAATTGCAGTAAAATCCGGTGATTTGGTGCCCCGTATTCTCAGTTGGAGTTCAACTTCAATCCCAAAATCAGGAGCAATAGTTACATTGTTACATCGGTCCGATGTATGTACAATCATTAGTGCCTTTAATAGATGCACAACCTGGTGAAAGATGTTCAACATTTGTCATAATTTTGTTTTGCATGTCTTTGTAGCTTGAAGCCGACCCGATGTTGGAGCCGACGCCGGAAGAGGGAAAGGAGGACTATTGCACTTATTTCATCTGTCAGAGCGAGGGTGCAGCCCGGGTGTCTACTGGCGGTGTTGGCTCTGCCAGTCATAGGGTCGAGAAAATTCAGAAGCGCAGTGATGCTGCGGTTGAGAAGTCGCTGCCTGCTGGAAGACGACCGCGTGCTCCGGTACAATCGTTCTGTGTTGATAATAAGGTTAATTTTCTTAATTTTTTAGTATACACTGACTTTCAACTGATTAACTTGTCTGCAGGCTGGCAAAGACAGCAACAGCTCCAAACATGGTGATGATATTAAAGCCATCCATGCACGGTTGGACCAGCTGAATGAAGAATTGGTCATCTTACGACAACACACGGACCAGAACCTTCAAGCCACAAGGCTTGAGATCAAGGAAACACACGCTCTAGTACAGCAAACAAACAAGAAAGTTGATATGATTATCGACTTTTTATATAGAAATAATGCTGTTTTTCCACAGCAGAACACACCTGCATCGAAGGTAAACTTAACCAACTGATGGTGGCAGTTAGTAGTAATATGTTTCAACATGTTATTATTTTGGTTGATTGTCTTTCTGTAGGATAACTATGACGTTAAAGGTCAAACCCTCGAAGATAGTTCTGGGTCGGAAGGCTCCTTGCCGGATGCGGCTGATACACGTCCAGAAGCCACACATGATGACATTGACAGCTTTGGTGACAAAATGGCGTCCGACCTCCCAGCTGATCCAAATATTGGGTCGCCTTCCATTGGTTCATATGGTAGTGTGAAGCTGAGGCCAGAAACCACTGTTGTTGGCCGAAAGCGAGACAGGGGTGCACAAATTCCCTCCGTTTTAACACGGTCTGCAGTCAGAGGCCAAAACTGTGCGGCAACATCGTCGCCCAATCCAGTAGATGGGAGTGCGGAAGTCAGACCGGCGACAGTAGACAGAATCATGGGGAAAATGATTTTAGACCCCATCCCGCCACGACAAACAATGGTAGGGTCGCCATCGCACGGTTCTGATGTAAGTCTGAAGATCATAACGGAAACCAAATTTTTCAAGCGACAGCGTAAAAAGGGGCCACAAATTTCCTCACCATTTCAACAATTTGAAGTGGTTCCAAGAAAGCGCACCAGATTTGAGCTTTTTCGGAAACCGTCCGATATCGAGATAAAGGCATTTAAAGCGTGGCGGGAGACTGATGTGCCTAATGAGTTGTATGTTTCCGTCACTCTTACTCCTTGTATTTGTTTCGTTATACCTGTACGTTAAATATGTTTATTATATAACATAATGTCAGTAAATTTTTGACCCTTGCAGACCACCGATCCGGTTGCCAACAGGAGACTGTTCTCGGAAGTGGTTCAAGGATTTGTGTACTGACAACTTCTGGTTGACAGATTCGATTTGTATTAACAAGATGGATAGCCGTTAGCCGTTATTTGTTTACTGCTTGTACGTTGAGTTGGTTTTTTTAAGTTGCTTGTGCTTCACGTTTTGCAGCATATAGATGCAGCTTTATGCTTCTTTCGATGGAAGGCAATGACTTTCCCCACAAACAAGCTGGATGCGTTCACAACAACCGATGTTCTGTTTGCTGTAAGTAATTTTTGATATGTCCGAGCAATTTAGCCATTCAAGTAGGAGACATTTTTTCGATACTAATTACTGTACTTGTTTGAATATTTGCAGCAACACCTTCAGAGTAAATGGGAGGCATATACGAAGAAAAAATGCACTTGGGCTGACGATGACATCTGTGTACGATACGCAAAGGGGGAGGTGGGGGGCAGTTCTAACGCAGCAAGGGATGTAGCCTATCGTCCCTGGGCAGGACTTACTACGGTATCATGCTTGGACTAGTTGAAACCTTTTTGTCATTATGTCTTTGATGTCATATACTGCGACTTACTTGTGGTTCCCCATATACTTGTGCTGTGCCTAGCTATACATCCCACTAAATCACAGGGGTTCACATTGGGTCCTCGCAAAAGCAAACTTTAATGACCGATCCATAACTCTGTATGACTCGATGAGCACCATACGCAATTGCACCAGGTTTTTGCAGCCCCTCGCAACACTATTGCCATTGCTCCTTCAAAAGACCGATCACTATGCACAACATCCAGACATGATATACTTGTGGTATAGGCAGGAGGGATGGACACTACATCATTGCAGGGACACACCACAACAAGGACCACTGTAATGCATTGTTAGACGGTTGAGAAGTTTCTGGTTTTCCAATGAAGTGTATGTTATTTGCTAATTGCTGTCTTATCTTCTGTTATGCAGTAGCGGTGATTGTGGGATGTTTGTAATAAAGTTGGTGGAACGCTTGGCGAACGGTATGCCGGTGGACTCATTCAACCAGACAGACATATCCTATTTTCGGGAGGAGCTAGCGGTGAACCTGTGGAAATGGTCCAGTCAGTTTTTGGGGGGTAAATTGAAACTGGTTCCGCTGCCTCTGTAAATATTATACGTCTTTCATATTATGTTTTTGCATTCAGACGTATTCACCGTTGCTGTTCCATCTTTGCGGGCTTTTGACCAGGTGACTGAATCCCCGACGTACGTCATGCCACCGCTGCTGCAACTGAAGCAGATAACAGTTGCAGCATTTGCCCATTTTTTGTCCCAGTTGCAGGTTGGTTTTCTTGTTCACTTAAAAAACATTTTTTTTATATGTTTATTGCTCCTTTTATTGGTGTATTCAGCTTTATAGGGGGGAAACTCTTGAATAGGTTTTCAACAACCACAAGCTCCAAGACCCGCTACTGGAAAGCCACCAATGCCAGGTCCTGTTCTACAAATGGATAGACCTCCTCAACCCACTCATCCGCAAAAGCACAAAGTTCCATCACTTGAAGAACATCTTGTGGATCAACTTAGCAAAGAGGAACATGATTCACTGAATGCAAAGCTTAAAGATGCAACTGGAATTGGAAAAAAGGCACATTCTGTGCAGTACAGGTATTCTCAGTTTAAAGCATGCATTATTGTTTATGCATAGGTCTTTGGTGATACAAGTCTGAATTTACTGCATCCCTCATTAATTCTGCGAATTATACAATTGTTTGTTTGTGGCTGGCACTTCATCTTATCTCAGTGTAGCATAGCTATTTCCCGGCTCTACCAAAGGCAATCTTTTCCCAATTTATTTATGCTAAGTGTTGATATTTACAATTACATAAATGTTACCAGGTATTACATGATATATCTTGCATATCACCAGATTAATTTTATCATTGCTTATTAATTCTTTGTTTTGAGAGAATGGAAATCAATAAATTGGACCTCATTGTTCAAATTATGTTGTTCAGTATTTCTTGATTTTTTATTATGTTTTCTGTTTATGGGCTGTTGACCAACTGGAGAAAATTGTATTGTTTATTGTTGCTTATTGCTTATTGTCGAAAGGAATCTCCTTATATCATTAAGCTTTTAATTTATCATATGCTTTGTTTATGGGGACATTATGTAAATGTGTTATATTGGGCTTGTCCTTTTGCAGGAGAAAAAAATGGAACTGTATTAGGCAATTGTCAAAATGCTGGGTGACAGTGTGGGTGGTGCTCTTCAGCTACGTAGTTAACAATGACTAATTAGCTTGAGGTCTTCCGAAAACTTCTACCATAGTCCAGTTTGTTTCCACCTTCGTAGGAACATGCTGATGGCATCCAAACACGGCTTGACGAACTACTGAAAAGAATTCCTATGTCCTATATATTGAAACCTTACCACCAACGTCCAATGAAGTGTATAGTAAACCAAATAACATTTTGTTAACCAACTATTGGTGAACTTGTGGATGACTTGGCACGCGATTTACTGTATATGTGACTTGTGTTTTATTATTAATAAAGCTTCAAATTTTTGCACTAATGTTGGATTTCTCGTGGTAGATAGTGAGTTCTGCTTGTATGTTTATTTATTGTCGGTTGTTTGTTGTTTTATTTTTTAATTTGTCAATTTTGGGGACAGTATTGTGTTGCGTCTGCTGGTGTTCATTTATTGTGCCACATTAATTTGTTGTTGGTTTGTTGTTTTGGAGTTGCCCAATGGTGCTATGTTTGCTGTAGCCTAATGGTAAGTTCGTTACCAAGAATGCTATGGCCTGTGCCAATAACAGGGCTATGGTTGGTTTGGATAAGTTCAATACCAAGAATACTTCATTGACAACTGAGAAGGAAGTTGCAGGTCATCGTATTAGAGTTAAGAAGTTTTCTGTCACGCATGTTGCTCCATCCATATAATATAAGCAGTCATTCTTCAAATATATTATGTGCCCATCATAGATGCTGTATGGAGAACCTCATTGTTCGTGTTTATTTATCATATATTTCAATTAGATCATAAACGAAAATCACTTCTAAGCTTGGACGACAGCAGCATGATTTTATGCAACTGGAGTGTTAAAATTACAATGTCTCACAATGTCCTGAAATTGGATTTGTGATTTGGTTATCAGAGGCCAAAAACTAATTTAATAAATTGTTGAATGTATTTGTAAGAAGCCACAAAACATAACAGAAATATATAATCAAATAACGCAAGGCCCCCCATGGAAGTTGATTTCACAAAAATATACATTGTTCCCCGTCCATATGTTATTATTATGGAAGCTGTTAACGGGTAACCGTTTCCCCAAGCGCCAAACGATTTCTATGCAGCAGATGTCCTAACTGGAATTGGTGTCCTACACTTTTGTCTATTGTGTCCGAAGCCACCACATCTACTGCACTTGGTTTGCTGCTTACCTTCACCTTTAGAAAGTTTTCTTTTTGTAGCAGGTCGTCCACGAGGCTTACGACCTTCAGGTGGTAGGACAACAGGAACATCAAGAAGTTCTGGCCAAATCCACTCATCTTCAGGGCCAACGGGATGGATGGAAGCTGCATACGCTGCTGCTAGTGCTTTCGTGCTGTAATAGGCTGCACAGTAGTCGTAACAAGATAGATGGCGACTAATACACACTGCTAATGCATGGGCACATGGCAGTTGGTCCAGCTGAAATTTTTTGCAATCACATGTTCTAGTTTCTAGGTTCACAACCGGGTTCAAAAGTTCATCGATGACAAGGTACTTATGTACGTCAACGGCACGCACTGGATAAGAAGAAGCTTTATTCATCCTCTGTCTCAACTTGGCTTCAACCCATGTTGTCATCGATGTTGTCATTTTTGCAGCTTCCTCCTGCCTTTCCCAGAACCATCTTTGAAGTACCCCACGTATATGCTCTATTAACTTCATTATTGGTAGCTCTCGTGCCTCCTTCAAAATGGCATTCAAACACTCGGCAATGTTTGTTGTCATGATGGAATATCTTCTACCCGGAAACTGACATCTAGCCCATTTTGTAGGTTCCGCAAGAATCAAATACTCAGCTGCCTTAATATTAACACCAGCGATTTGGGACATGACTTCATTGAACAAGGAAACCCGGTATGCTTTCGCAGCCTTGTAAAACAACTTATGCAGAAAACTAGGACATTTACAATTGGCTTTCATATTTTGCCCTAGGTGATACATACATATTCCATGCACAGCCCTTGGAAATGAATGTGCAATAGCCGTTGCTATACTTGTGTTTCGGTCAGAAATAAACACTACATCATCAACTTCTCCAATACACCCATGCAACTTGCCCATAAACCAAATCCATGCATCATCATTTTCTGAATCTCCAATGCCAAAAGCTAATGGGTACACTTGGTTATTTCCATCCATGCAGGTCGCAATAAATAGGGTACCTTTATATTTGCATTTCAGAAAAGTTCCGTCCACAGCTATAACGGGCCGAATGCAAGATCTAAATCCAGCAATACAACCTCCTATTGCCATGAAAAAGTACTTGAATCGATTAGAAACATCACATTCAACTTGAGTAATAGTCCCCGGATTTTTCATTTCCAACATGGCACAATACAACGGAAGCACACTATAGGACTGTTCGGGTGATCCTCTAGCAAGCGTCATAGCAACCTCTCTAGCCCTCCATGCTTTATCATAAGTACAAGTCATCCCATACCTTTTCTTCATGTCCTGAACTATGTCATTTGGTCGATAACTCTGAGAAGCACCCTCATACTTCCATTTAATACAATGACCAATCAATTTACTTGTTGCTTGCGGACGGTGAAAAACGAGCGAATCAAGCGAACATGTATGCTCTGGGATGTACTTCGTCACGCGAAAAGCTTCTGAGCCCACAAGTTTCGTTGCACGCAGCCACCACTTGCAACCTTTCTGCACACAAGCCAAAACCAATAAGTCTTTGGTGGACTTCTTCACTCTTACGTTGAATTGTCTAGCAACAGCTAACATTCTTATCTTCAGTTGTAGCTCATCCTTAGTAGAGCATATATCACCAGCTCGAACATCTTTCACAATGTTGAACACACTGTCAATATGCCCACCATTTGTCCCCACAGGAATCAAAGATGTTGTTGGAGGTTGACAATCCTGTTCGTCTATTTCTGATTTCAACTTATTCCACTTCAATCCGTCGTCCATGGGAAGGACTGATGCTTCTTTAGGACCTGCAGGAGATGTACATACATCTACAGGTTCGAAACCACAATGATCATATATGTCGTCTGCATAATTTTTAAACCCCAGCACATCTTCTTCGGTTATTGTGCTTTCCAGCCGAACCGGACTTTGCCTACCTAAATATTTATTTACACCAACTTTTAATGCATTATTTGTTGCACGTTCTTCCTCACCAACTAACAAGCCTTCTGTCCCCTCACACTTACGTTCCACTGTAATGCATAAAGGATTCCTCGTTGATACATCACTCACTTCGGCAATAAAGAACTCAACATCACAATCATTCATCACTTCCATTGGTGGGTTGGGATCACACGTTTTACATTTGAACATCATCGTAACTGCAAATTCAGCAGGATTAATATCAAGTGCACGCACCACAGCAAAATGTAATTCTTCATAAGATGCATTCTTCACTAATAAAATTCCTTTCGTCTTGCCACCTTCGTACAACACATTTCCTCCACTATTCATCGTCCACGCACCATCATATCGAAGTGGGATTCGAATTTTATCCATATCATTCAACCTGTCAAATAAAGTCAGTCTTATCAGTATATATCAAAACA
The DNA here is from genome assembly GCA_022984855.1 of Dimocarpus longan. Lineage (NCBI taxonomy): Eukaryota > Viridiplantae > Streptophyta > Magnoliopsida > Sapindales > Sapindaceae > Dimocarpus > Dimocarpus longan. The sequence continues at coordinate 5,432,540 of CM041022.1, forward strand.
TTGCTTCCTTCAACTTTGTGACAAACAAACAAACACTTATACTCCACAATCAATCTAATACGACAATGTATCAGTTCATTTTTGTTTTTCCATATGTATAGCATATATTTCAACGATAACAATCACTATCCAGTTACCATAGCCACCAAACCTTGAATAAACAACATCAATCAACAACTACATGAATATGTAAATCGAAACCAAAAAATATATCACATCAATTACATTCATAAATGCAACAAAAGACAGACTCTAACTTTTCGGCATTCTAAATTCATGATTGGGACCAATTATGTATTCCCAACCTATAGGATGTGATCCCAACCTATAGGTTGGGATCACAACCTATAGGTTGGGAATACATAACTTGTAATCAGGAATCACAACAATTCGACAATCCACTATTCTCAACATACAGGTTGTGAAGCACATCCTTTAAGGTTGGGAATAACCTAGATTCAACATGCCTATTTGAAATCTTAACCTTACGGACGAGACTCTCAACGATGTATTAAACTCAACATTTCGAATCACAACAAAATCCCAGCCTCACGGTTAGGAATCCCAATCCACGTTTGGACAATCTACCTCAGCGTTGGGATTCTCAACCTTAAGGTTGGGAAGTGCAACCTTTAGGTAGGAATCCCAACTTTGGTTGAATATCAGTGTTGGGATTCCCAACCTGCAACATGGGATACTCAACTTGATGGCAACCCAAACATGGCAATCCCAACCTCTCGTTCAGATTCGCAACTCCAAGGTATGACATTCCCAACTTTTAATTGAGATTCTCAACTATAAGGTATGATATTCCCAACTTGAAGGTTTGGAATCTCAATTTCAGATTCAGCTTCCTATTTAACAAGTTTGGAATGCCAACCTCAAAGTCCAGATTCCTGACCTAAAAGATTCGTACCCTTTACATAAACCCTTCACCCCAAAACTCTTCTCACCCTAAGTTACAAACCCGTAACAATCAAATTTCAGATTCACATTCCCTAAACCAACAATCTCACTCTCATATTCTCAGCATACCCACACACACACACAACCATTTTCACCGAATAGTCGAAAACCCATTTTCATTACCCTATTCTCCGTTCATATCACCATTTTCATCTACCCAATCCAACCATAACCAGTCCCCCGCAGAGAAGCAAACCAGCAGCAGAGAAGCAAAGTTCTTCGACGGTCCAAAAATTCACGGTCCTTGCCTTCTTAAGCAACGGAAGACAGACGGAATGGTGGCCGCGGGATATGAGAACAGAGTAGCATACACATTTCGCATAAGAGCTTACCAAGTTAGTAGACGTGTTGCCCGTCGGAAGTGACAGAATGTAAGGCCGATCAGTGGGAGGAGACTGCAGCACAACTGAAAGGCAGGAGAGGCTGGTTGGCGGGAGAGGTTGACTACTGCAGCACAACTGAAAGGCAGGAGAGGCTGGTTGGCGGGAGAGGTTGGAGGGGCAGAACAAAAACTGCAGCACAGCCCTAGTCAATATATCATTGAAAAGGAAAGGGATCATTAAGGGCATTCTTGTCCATTCAGGCTCTTTTTTGTACGTACAAAAACTAAAAGGTTAGTTTTCCAAACAGCCGATGAAAGGAGTCATTTTGTCCATTTTCTCTTATTTTTTATGCTTAGTAAGAATTGGTGGATTGTTTAAAAAATTGTAGTGGAGAATTTATTTTTTATTTGTTTAAATGTTATTATTATTATTATTATTATTATCCATAATTGTGTCTTGTTTTTTTAAGGTCTATAACTTACGAATCATAAGGATGAAACCCCAAATCTCATATATTTCAAATGGGATACTAAGCCAATAGCATTAGCAATTTGTATATCCATCAATGTTATTGTTGTTGTTGTTATTATTATTGTTATTGTAGTTGTTGTTATTATTGTTATTCTTGTAAATTTAAATTTAGATAAACCGCCTATTAAGGATTTCAATTAACATAAATTGCATATGCTATTCCTTTATAAACTACTATTGTCATAATCGAATTAGTTGGGCTATAAGTAAATTATTTTAGTTATTATATCAACTGTGTATTATCAATTTATCATTGATTATCAATTGAGATAGATTCTATTATCAAATTTCAATTGAGATGAATTATATACGATATAAACCAAGTACTACATTGGACGTCATTGTCGTTGAATTTTGATAAACAAATTTTATAACTATATTGCTAGTGAATTTTAATAAACCATGTATGATATAAACTATGTGTGATTGTCAAAATTTAACTATGATAAACCTAAACCGCCATTGAATTTCAATGAACGGTGTGCTATCTACTATTGCCATTGAATTTTAATTAACTGTATACAATACACATCATGTACTACCATCGAATTATAATAGATATATACTATCATTGAACAATATATATGGTAATAAAAAGCAACAACTATATGAACAATATGGTAACCTAATAAAATATGGAATATCTATATTAAAGCAATACAACGTATAATTTTGTTTTTCATGTCTAGGTATTATGAATCCAATTTATTCCTCCCATATATATGTCTTCCAATTTAGAAAATAATTTCCTATTCTCCTTCTTATACAAACACACATACACGTATACATAAGTACACATATTTCTTTTTCTTTTTTCTATTCCTATAAATCTATACTTCACCTACACTTTAAGATATGATTTAATTTTCACAAGAGCAAACTCTATCTGGTTAGTGTATATCTAAGTTGGAGAGACAAACATGGCACGTCATTCATCAACTCCTTCTCAAGAAATTGAGCTAGTAGAGGTAAGCAAAAGCTACATAAAAAAGAATCAAGTTGTTTCTATCACATTAAGTTTGTTAAAATCTTATATATTAGGGTTTTATTTGGTTTGGTGATGTCCTAACACATATAAATCGTTATATGATTCCTATTATTCTCTAAACAAGGTTATTTGAAGATTTGTGATAATCTCTATCTTTGAATCTCAAATTGAGTTATAGTGTGACTTTGTACTTTGAGGATTATTGTTTCTTTTTTCTTTTTTTTTTTCCTTATTTGCCAACAAATAAATTGGTTTTCTTTTAAAATGTTTATAATTAGTTTGAACCTTGTTGACACTCAATTTTAGTCAACTCGGTTCTCCAAGCCCAATACCTGCAACACAACAAATCACACGCGAAACAAGTACTATCAGGACCCAAAACAAACAGGACACAGCAAGACTTTTACATGGTTCGGCAAGAACAATGGCCTACGTCCACGACAATTATTCCTTCTCACTCTCTGAGTAATTGTATTTTATTCCACTCCCTTTTTACATTGAATTCTATCTCCTATTTATAGTGGAGATGTTACAATCAGAATAGGCTTAAGAATCTTACAGATAAAGCAAAAAATAATATACATTAATTAAGATAATATCTTTTGAGATTATCTCTTCCACATATATAGCAATTTCCAAGAGTGTAGAGATTCAATTTGCATGGAAATAGGCAAGTTGACTCCTTTCCTGTTTTGAATTGATTCTCCTTCCAGAAGATCAACTGGTCAACTTTAGCGTATAGCCTGCTCAGCGACTAGACGCTGCATCAAACGGGCGGACTACTTAGAGAATCATATGCTTCCATTGCCGAATAGACGAGCAGACTCGACCGCCCCTCTAATTTTCGAGCAAACGAGCAGACTTCCTGATCGCTGAGATAGTTTTTTGAAGGGCATTTATCGAACAGCCTTTTGGTTACGAGCAGATTATCTCTATGCTTTTGTCTTTTGGTCAAACCTTCATACTCCATATTTATCGTTCTAAGACGATCTACCGCATAATTAGGTGTGCTCGGATACATCTACTACTGAATGATTATTTTCCTTCCTTTGACCTCTGACCATTTTGACCAGTGCTTCCTGGGCTCTTCAACACAATAGGCCTTCGTTCTTGGGTTTTTCTATAGTATCAAAACGCCTATAACACTAGCCCCCTTGCTTTTAGTACATTTTCTGCACTGAAAGCAACACTCTTATTCTTAGTTTAGCGGGACATGGACCGTCGCTTCTTTTTAAATATTATTTTGTTTGCGCCACGTGGTAATTCCCCAAGCATCATGCATTTATCAACGTGTGCATTAAATGCGTGTCTTTTTGATAGCTGCTCATGATGATGATTTTTCGGTTTTTCGCGCCAAATCGCGACGATTCGGGTGTTTTGGCCTGACGATTGGGGTTTCAGAACATCAACTATTTATAAACCCCTTGTCGTTCCATTTTCACCTTCTACCATTCACTTTCGAAAATAGACGCTTTGCTGCTCTCGTCCGCCATCGTTTTCCTACAACCTCCTCATTTTTCCCAGCGGAACTTTCGATACTCAAGGTAAATTTTTGTGCTCTTTTTCCATCTTTTTTTACTATGACTATTGCTTGTATATATTTGATTGTATGAGTATAGGCTTTTGTTTGCAAGCTTTTTTGTTGATTCTTATCATGATTTTACTTAAATAATCTGAAATAGATATTCATGTTACTTCCTTAAGTTACACCTACGCATGCCCTTGTTGGTATTTGTCTGATTTCCTCACCATGGTGGTTTTAAAGGTCGATTAGCCTGTTCAACATTCCCTGTAATCTGTTAGGTTTATAAATAAGGTTTTTCCTATGCCCGGCAGCCCCCTTGCATGCACGGCTTAATCTTCTTAGAGAAATAAGGGTACCCTTAAATGTTAAGTATTAGTCTGCTCCTTGCGACCTGACTTCCCTGTTACTTTTGCAGATGTCTGGTCGTAGTCGTCGCGGTCATAAGGTGGGGTCTACTGATGCAGCCTCTAAGGAGGAACTTGATCAAGTTAGGGATACTGATAATGTGACCTCACAAAGCGGTGGGGCTGCTTCAGACCCTTCTGAGCATCATACTTCTCCTGCTCGCACCCCCTTTTTCAGATACGAGTCTTCTCTTAGCCTTAGCCATCTTGAAACTATTGCTGAAGGCTTTTCTTTACCTTCTGGCTACCGGGCTATGGTGTCAAAGGCTTCTGACCATGCGGCTTTCCCTCCTAAAGGTTTCTTTGCCATTAGCCATCAACACATAGAGGCCGGTTTTAGATTTCCAATTCATCCTTATCTGGTCACTCTTCTGAACGATCTCAACTTAACCCCTTTCCAACTTACTCCCAACTCTTATGCTCACCTTACTGCCTTAGCTTCAATTTTTCTTAAAAACGACCTTCTTCCTCCAACCCCTGCAATGATCCATCATCTCTTTTTGTTCAAGAGCACCACGGGCTCGAAATCTGAGAAGAAAGATGGATTTTACTATACCTCGGCTCGAAAGTCCCCTTACAAAGTAAATCTTCCTCAAGGGGTCGAAAAATCCAATGTAGGAGACTATAAGTCACGATGGTTCTATGCATCGTGCTTGTCTTTATCAAATCTAAAGAATTTTTCATTTTGCCTTTCTCCCAGTAAGTGTACTCTCACTTAATACTTATTTTATTCACCTTCTGCTCGTTAATAATGTTCTCCCTGTGCAGACGTTTCCAGGGGTGAAATTCCTCTATCAGACCGGGAGTTTTCTCTACTGGAGAGGTTCTCAGAAGTGAAAACGCCTTCAGATGATCAGACGCCTTCCGAGCACCTGCTTCAATTACACGGTCTTACTCCCCCAGCTGACCAAGAATTATTAGACAAAAATTCTGATTTAAGCTCTCGTGGGGACAAAGAAATTCCTTCTGCTTTTGAAGTCTCCGAACAGGAAATTCCTCATCTAGCGAATACATCAACTCCGAAAATGGTGAGGCTTCATTTCGAGCAACCCTTACCCGGTCAGGCTTCTGCTTCAATGAAATCTGACCAAACTGCTAAGAGTTCGGATTTTCCCCTTGCTGCTAAGGTTCCTTCAAAATCACCTCTCCAAAAAGATTTTGACGCGTCTCCTGTTCGCCTTATGAGACATAAATCAGTGGCGAGGAAATCTTCGAACAGGGACGTCCACAGAGATGCTGCATTTCAATCTGCCCCTCCTTCCAGCAGTTCACCAGCTGCTTGCCCCCAAAGCGTAGACAAAGCCAAATGGATTGCTGACTCAGAAACGGCGGAACCCCTACCAAGCGCCAAAGGACACATGAGATAGATTATACTGCTGAAGAGCAAACCCAGGATTTCGATGCAGGGATATACTACAACGATCTTTTAGATCGCGCACCTCAATTCTTAGGGATGAAGAAACCGGCCCTCTATAAGGAAGAGATAAAAGGCGAGAGGCTAATCAATTATTTGGGCTTCCACAACATGCTCATAAGTCTTTTAGTTTTATTGCTGTTGCTTCCTTCTTTGTCCTTCCTGTCGAGTAACACTTCGTTTCAGGCATCCATGGCGTATATGAAACTTCTTAAAGAGATAGCGGATTGGCCTGAGGAGAAAGCTACCATGGAAGCCACCATTAATTCCTTGGAAGACGAGAAGAATAGGATGCAAGGAGAGGTGAGTTCCTATGAACTGGAGCTTGAAAAATCAAGGGAGGCCCTCCGCGATCTGAAGCAGGAACATGAGAAAACTGTTAATCAAAAGCTCGAGCAGCGGGAGACCATGCAGATGCAAAACGAGCAGATTATCTCCAGGGATAAAGAGATTGAGAAGTTGAAGCATGCTCTTCATTTTGCTCAGGATTCAGAGAAGAAGCTGAAAACAGAAAATGAGGAGCTGAAGGGGAAGTTGTCTTCGCGCGAGCATGAATTGGCTGAAGCTCGAATGGTTATGGAAGCAATGAGACAAGAGGCGATCTCTCTCAAGGAACAGATTGCCTCGGAGCGGGAGCGCACTGAGACCTTAGTACGGGAAGCAGAGGAACGAACAGGGAACTTGTTCCTGTACAACCTGTGGTGCAAACGTCCAGACATGGATGTTTCGTTCTTCGGTCCAGAAGCAGTGGCAGAAGTGAAGTTGTACGCCCAACAGGCTCAATCAAAAGCCAATCCTTCGACTTCATCATCCGGACATCCCCCTGATGGTACCGCTTTTGCTCATACAGGATCTTCCTCCAGCTCTCCTCGTCCAATCAACATAGACTACAGCGGGGCGTTTGGCCAGCAGAATTTTCCTCCATCCATTTAGGAATTTCTATTACCTGTCTTTTTTGTAATAAACGTATATTATTAACAATTTTTATTCGATTTGATGAAGTATTGGCCATTATTCCTTATTTTCATCTATGTTGATTGCTCTGTTCAATCGTGTAAGCTGGAACAGTGAACAAACTTATTCGAGCAGAGTAAGTGTGGGGACAGCTATTGTGCTGAAATTATCTCTTTTCAAGGCCCCTTACCTCTGCTCGAACGAGTATCCGGTCAGCTGGCTTGCTTTATAAAGTTTCCTTCTTAGTATCCGAGTAGAGTAAGTGTGGGGACAGCTAGCGTGCTGAAATTATCCTTTTCTAAGGCCCCTTACCTCTGCTCGATTAATTATCTGGATAAGTCGTTTACCTTCTTCAGTTGGTTTGAATTGTCCATTTTTCCCAGCATTTTTCCCGAACCTACAAATAATGTTTTCCCAGACAAATTTCTCAACTTTGGCAGAAGATATTTCGGCAAGCTCCTTAGCTTCCGCCCATTTTGTGAAATAATCCACTGCTACAATGGCGTGTTTACATCTTCCTCGGGCTGTGGGGAGCGGTTCGATTAGGTCCATGCCCCAGATGGCGAAGGGCCACGGACTGACCATCTGCTGCAAAAAAGTTGAAGGGGCTCGAGGTATTTTGGCAAACCTCTGACATTTGTCACATTTCTTGACCATTTCAATCGAGTCCTTCTTCATCGTTGGCCAATAGTACCCATGTCGAAAAGCTTTCTGGGCCAATGATAGCCCCCCGGCGTGATTACCACAGTGTCCGGCATGTATTTCATCCAACACGACTTGACAGTCTAGGTCATCGATGCATCTAAGCAACGAAGTTGAGAATCCCCTTTTGTACAGTTTATCATCATAGATGCAGTACCGAGCTGCTCGTGTTTTAAGACGACGAGATTCTAATTTCTCTTCGGGTAACTTTTCGTCTTGCAAATAATCCATCAAAGGATTCATCCAGGAGTCTTATGCCATCACAATCGCCATTACCTCATCTTGTGACTCCGTACTTGGAACCGGTAATACTTCTATTGGCACAGCCCCCATGAAATCTGTATCTTTGGTAGTGGCCAAACGAGTTAACGCATCCGCATGAGAGTTCTGTGATCGCGGGACATGCTGCAATTCGTACTTCTCGAACCCTGCCAAAAGTTGACGGACTTTTTGGAGATAGATGGCCATTTTTGATCCTTTGACCTGGTATTCTTCCCGGACCTGGCACACAACAAGCTGGGAATCACTGTAAATTCTTACCCGTTCTGCTCGCACTTCTTTGGCCAATCTTAATCCTGCCAACAACGCTTCATATTCGGCTTCATTATTGGTGGCTTTAAATTTGAATCTTAAGGCACACAAAATTTTATGACCTTCTGGGCTTATCAGCATTACACCGGCTCCGGCCTTCTGCTCGCTCGAGGATCCATCTACGTACAGCTCCCAGAACGGACCTTTAGAAGACTCTGGTTCTTCGCTACTCGGCCCTGTGAACTCAGCCACGAAATCTGCTAATACCTGCCCTTTGATTGCTGTCCGGGGCTTAAATTCTATTTCAAACTGGGCAAGCTCGATGGCCCACTTAAGCAACCGACCAGAGGTGTCAGGCTTTTGAAGAACCTGTTTCAGAGGGTACCTGGTCGGAACTTCAATGGCATGGGCCTGAAAGTAAGGGCGGAGCTTCCTTGATGCTATCACCAAACAGTATGTGAGCTTTTCCATGGGCGTATATCTGGTTTCCGCATCGAGCAACCATTTGCTAATATAGTACACAGGAAGTTACTTTCCGTTTTCTTCACGAATCAGGGCCCCGCTAAGAGCGTGTTGGGAAACTCCCAAATAAACGACCAGTTTCTCCCCTTCTACTAGCTTGGATAGTAAAGGTGCTCGGCCTATGTATTCCTTCAATTGCTGAAAGGCTGCTTCACATTCTTCAGTCCACTGAAAGTTTCTAGCCTTTTTTAGTACATCGAAAAACGGAATGCATCTGTCTGTCGACCTGGATATAAACCTGCTCAGGGCGGCAACTTGACCGTTTAGACTCTGCACTTCCTTGATCTTAGTGGGTGATTTCATGTCAACGAGGGCTTTAATTTTTTCAGGGTTTGCTTCGATCCCCCTACTGTTGACCATGAATCCTAAAAACTTGCCCGAAGCTACTCCAAACGCACATTTCAAGGGATTCAACTTCATTTGAAACTTCCGTAGGATCTGGAACATCTCCCTTAAATCTCGCACATGTTCGCACGCTCGTTTGGATTTCACCAACATGTCATCAACATATACTTCCATTGTTCCCCCAATAAGACGTTCAAACATCATATTTACCAATCGTTGGTAAGTTGCTCCTGCATTCTTCAGTCCAAACGACATCACCTTGTAGCAGTAAAGCCCCCTATCAGTAACGAAGGAAGTGTGCTCCTCATCATCGGGGTTCATTGGGATCTGGTTATACCCTGAGTAGGCATCCATGAAACTGAGAAGCTGATGTCCAGCAGTACCGTCAACGAGCTGATCAATCCGAGGCAAAGGAAAACTGTCTTTCGGACATGCCTTGTTCAGATCTGTAAAGTCGATACATGTCCTCCATTTTTCGTTCTTCTTCTTTACCAAAACAGGGTTCGCTACCCAGACTGGGTAGTGAACTTCCTTGATAAATTTGTTCACCAGAAGTTTTTCTACTTCTTCCCTGAGCGCTTCATATCGCTCCTCCGTCATCGGTCTTCTCTTTTGACGAACTGGCTTAAGGGGAGGATTAATGTTCAGCCTATGTGACATTACGTCTGGGCTGATTCCTACCATGTCTTCATGATTCCATGCGAAGACATCTAGATTTTCTTTCAAGAACTCAACGAGCTGTTCTTTAATGCCTGTGAGTATATCTTTCCCTATCTTCAGACACTGTCTGGTATCCTGCTCACTAACCTGCACATCCTCCAATTCTTCCACAGGGCCTGTTGCTCGATCTTCATCTATTTCTCTCGGATCCAGGTCCTGACTCACTCCTGTAGTGCTAATTGGTTATTTCTTTTCCTCGGTCACCAAGCTAACCTTTTTTCCTTTAACCCCAGCCTTTACTGCATTTTCATAGCACCTCCTCGCCACTTCCTGTTCTCCTCTAACACATCCTACCCCATTCAGAGTGGAAAATTTAATAGTGAGCGTTCGGGTGGATATTACTATATCGAGGTCGTTCATAGCTGGTCTTCCAAGGATAGCATTGTATACCGAAGGACAATCAATAACTAAGAAATCGGCCATCGTAAGAGCTTATCTGTCCGAATCCCCTATAGTGAGGGGAAGTCTAATCTGTCCCAACGGTACAATTGCATCTCCTGTGAAGCCGAAAATGGGTTCTGGAGATGGAGTCAATTGCTCAGATGCTAAACCCATTTGTTCAAAACAACCTTTGTACATCACATTCACCGAGCTGCCTGTGTCCATCATTATCCTCCTAACTTCAACATTGCCGATTCTTGCCCTGATAACCAGTGCGTCATTATGGGGCCATCGTATACCTCTAGCATCTTCTTCATTAAACACCATGCCACCTGAAGCTACTCTGGCTTTCTTAATCGGCCCTTCCCTTTCATTTTGACCCGTTAGCAAGACACGGTTGGCCTCCCGCACATAGCGCTCTTGTGATCTGTTGGATGCCCCTGCGATGTGCGGTCCTCCATGGATAGTAAAGATGGTCCTTACAGCGGGTAGGTGGCCTTGATCAGCCATCTACTGTGGTTGTTGCTGGGCAGGTTGCCGAGATGTGTCAGGGTGTTTTTGTACTGGCTGATGCCTTTGCTGAGGATGCTGATTTTCTGGTCGCACCACATACTCCCTCAGACGACCTCTTCTGATCAATTCTTCGATTGCATCCCTGAGCTCCCTGCACTGAGAAGTATAGTGCCCGTTTTCTCTATGATAAGCACAATATTTCCTTGGATCTTGGAATCTCCTCAGGATATTTATGGGACTTGGCTTCCCGAAATTTTTTCGTCTTTTCTCTGCTTCAAATATCCTGTCCTATCGTCGGTCAAGATGCTGTAATTCTGATAACGATCTCTTGGTGGAGATGTCTTCCTTCGGGACTCACTTTTTGACCGCTTTGCTACCTAATTACCAGAGCGATGTTTGTGACTGCTCTCTTCGCCTTCACGCTGACCCCTCTTTCTTCCTTAGCGTGAACTGCTCGCTCCATTTTTCTGCTCGTTGGACTTCTTCTGCCCGAATGTATCTTCCCAGCAAATCTCTTTTGCTACACGGTCATAGATTCCCCCAGGCTTTTCACAGGATTCCTGTAGATGCTTTTATAAAGCTTTCCATCCTTCCTCAGCCCTGTAGAAATTGCAGTTAAGATACTTTCATCCGAGGGATTCTCCACATTGTTTACCTCACGCCTGAATCTGGCGATGTAATCCCTTAAGGTCTCCTCCCATTTCTGAAAGATAGTTGCTAAGTGGTAGGTCGGTGCGAGCTGTTTTCTCAGCGCTTTATACTGGTCCTTGAATTTTCTTTGGCATTCATCCCAGCTATTTATACTGCGGGCTGGAAGACTCCTCAGAAACGTCCTGGGCACATTTCCCAGTGTCGCTGGGAACACCCTACACTTGACTAGAGGATTAGAGATTTGCAGATCCATTTGAACGTTGAAAGTGTCTAGATGATCATACGGGTCACTATCCCCGTCATAAAGCTAGATGTTCGGGCGCTTGAATCTTGGTGAAGCAGCTGCGTTTCAATCTCTCTAGAGAATGGAGTTCTATCTTCTCGCTCCCCTGTTTGGCCGCGGACCCCGGGTCTAGTTTCTAACTGCTGAACCTTCTGCATTAATTCTTGCAACATTGGGTCCCGTTGTTCAATCTCGTTCGCTAGGGACTGACGATTCCTCCTACTCTCCCTGCCTTCCGAAAAACGATTTCGTGACCTTTCTCGGTCCAAAGACATTCTTTCACGTGATCCATTCCTCCTGTGAGAGCTTCTTGCATGGGGTGATTCCTGTCAGCGCATACGCTCTCCATTGCGCTGCTGAACTCTTTCATCCCCACGGTTATCCTCCATACGACGACTGCCGTTCTGACTTACTCTGACTCTCAGATTGGGAGGGGGTGAAGCCACTTCTTCTTCACGAATTGGATGTCTTTCTTCTCTCGGGCGCAAGTTTGAGGAACGGACAAAAACCGTCGGCTGTTCTCTTACTCTGCCAGCCTCTTCTCTTCTAGCAAACACGATGCCTGCTGACTGGTGTTGAGGTTGAGGGCCCGCGTTTCTGGGAACCTCTTGGGCCCTGGCCTGTGTCAGGGTTCTAATAGCCTCTGTTAATTGTGCCACCGTATTCTCTAATGCCTCCTGACATGCTTCCTGACGTTGCTGCCAAGCTGGGGCAACGTCTCCGCCACCGGTCGCTTGATGTGGGGGAAGTGGAGGCAAAGCTGCACTTGATGTCCTTACCGCCTGACCCTGGCCTTGGTGTCCTTCCGATTGGTCAACTTCTGTCGTAATAACCCTGGTTGTCTTGATCCTGACCATGTCAGCACATCACAATAAAAGAGAATAGTATTAAAAAGTTGTCAAACCGCAATCTGGGTCGTTTCTCTAGCGCCAAAAGATGTTGACACTCAATTTTAGTCAACTCGGTTCTCCAAGCCCAATACCTGCGACACAACAAATCACACACGAAACAAGTACTACCAGGACCCAAAACAAACAGGACACAGCAAGACTTTTACGTGGTTCGGCAAGAACAATGGCCTACATTCACGATAATTACCCCTTCTCACTCTCGGAGTAATTGTATTTTATTCCACTCTCTTTTTACATTGAATTCTATCTCCTATTTATAGTGGAGATGTTACATTCAGAATAGGTTTAAGAATCTTACAGATAAAGAAAAAAATAATATACATTAATTAAGATAATAACTTTCGAGATTATCTCTTCCACATATATAGCAATTTCCAAGAGTGTAGAGATTCAATTTGCATGAAAATAGGCAAGTTGACTCATTTCCTGTTTTGAATTGATTCTCCTTCCAGAAGGTCAACTGGTCAACTCTAGCGTATCACCTGCTCAGCGACCAGACGCTGCATCAAACGGACAGACTACTTAGAGAATCATATGCTTCCATTGCCGAACAGACGAGCAAACTCGACCACCCCTCTGATTTTCGAGCAAACGAGCAGACTTCTTGATCGCTGAGATAGTTTTTTGAAGGGCACTTATCGAACAGCCTTTTGGTTACGAGCAGATTATCTCTATGCTTTTGTCTTCTGGTCAAACCTTCATACTCCATATTTATCGTTCTAAGACGATCTACCGCATAATTAGGTGTGCTCGGATACATCTGCTACTGAATGATTATTTTCCTTTCTTTGACCTCTGACCATTTTGACCAATGCTTCCTGGGCTCTTCAACACAATAGGCTTTCGTTCTTGGGTTTTTCTATAGTATCAAAACGCCCATAACAAACCTCTTTATATATATATATATATATGATCTAAGATTTTTCATAAACTTAGTAATTAATTACATATATTAAGCTTATGATTATGTTGCTTATGATTATGTTTTAGAAGATTTACTATTAGCCTCAATTGCATGTGAAACTTATAATGAAAATGGATTAGAAAGTCAACCATAAGAATCCTAGCAAAGAATCATTGTTTGCTTGTATAAATGGTTTAAACACTTACCTAAATTGCTAGAAGATTTTATAATTGTTTTAACATTGGTTTTAGCATCCATTATTTCTTCCTGTAACCATATCATTTTTGTTTATTTTTGTTCCACATTTGGAGAAAAATGATTGATCATTAACTGATTTTTAAAACATAGGAAAGATATTGTTGGAGGAAATGAAATTCATAGGACAGATATCGTTGGAGGAAATGAAATATTTACATATGCATATATATTTGCATCACTATGTTAAACTCTGCATTACAATGACATACATGATATACTTCTAGTTATATTTCATCAGTAATTAACTTTTATTTTTTGTTTATTTGAAATCTCTAGCGCACCATTCATTCATTCATTGATGATGATGATTAAGTATTTATTAACTAACATAATATATAGTTGTGAAATGTTATAGTTAGTGATTGATCATGTACTTATTCTCTTTTTCCTATTTAACAACTTGTTTATAAATACAATGACATGAGCTCTAATCTACCCCATAAATGTATGTGTCTATATATATATTTAGTTCACCAAATTTAATCAAATCATTAATTGGATATGCAACAATCCGTTACCTTTAAAGCCACGAAATTTCGTTAAATAGGGGACTTGAAGAAGGTTAAGAGAGCTTGGTTCCATGTTGGTTCATCTTGCATTTTGTATCATTGATTAATTTATTTATAATCTAAATTCTCTTATGCTAGTTGTTCTTTTTATATGTTCTTTCTTGTACTTGTCTTTTCTTTTTTTTTTTTTTTTTTTTCATTTTTATTATGAGCAATTAACTTTCATTTTGCTACAGTGGAAGGGTGAAGCTCTTGGCATGAGAATAAAGATTTATTTAGCTCTTAAAATGATCTTGAAGTTTCCATTTCTTGGTTTATATATGTTAATACGTCCTTATTATATGTAATATTGTTTATCCTTTACAAGTTCTATATAATCTTAATTCCTTTCTTTTGTAGGTGGGAATTTTGGCTAATTGTAGACAATCCTTGTCATAATATATATGTGATTTTGTTTAGAAATGTACAGTTATACCGACATGACCCTCTGGCAAAGGAATCTTGATTCATGATAGTTGATTGGCACAATGAGTAGTAGACTTGAATTTTGAGGTAATTGAATTAGATTTGTGAATGTAACATGGTGTTGATGTCATAGGATATGATCTTGACTGATTTATTTGTTTCCAAAGAGTATGAATAAAAAAGGATAAAAATATGTGATTAATTGTTCATTAGTGAATATTGATTTGTTATTTGAAAGATAAGAAGATTACTGGAAGTGTAAGAGTTACATAGAATGATTTATTAGAATTTGTTTATGATAAGAAGTGAAAAACAAAAATATTTATTATTCAGAATAGTTGTAGGTGTAATTGTTCAAAATTATATGAGTATAATTGTTGTCGAGAATTCTAATTGAAGAATTTTGTTTAATAGTTGTTTATGTAAGTGTTAATTGTTATGGTTTTCGATCGTGTATATGAGAAAATTTGTAGAATATTATATCAGAGTACAATTATGATTATTGAAGAGTTTTGTTTAATAGTGGTTTGTATAGGTGTGAATTGTTGTGGTATTGATTCTATGATCTTATATATGTAGAAATTTGGAGAATGATTAAGAATAGAATCATTATGATCATTGATATGGAAATGAAAGTAATGACATTAGAGTGAGATCTCAAGTTGAGACCATTCGTAAATTTCGAGGATGAAATTTAATAAGGGAGAATGATTTGTAAGACCCCAACCTAAGTGGACACAAAATATTAATAAAATCTAGTTTATTATTATTAATATGATCCGGTCCAAGTTTTAGAAATAAAAGATATGTAGACAAATATACTCTTCGTGGATAATTTTAAACGAAATTAAGAAAATTTAGGGTAAAAGGAAAAAGGTCATAGAAAAAAGTAGGGTATAAAATGAAAATTTACAAGACAAGTGTTGTGATAAATATGATGACCAATAGAAAAATTATGAGGTGAAATGGTAGGTGGGTTTTTTTAAGAGAGAATGAAATGGAAACAAAAAGGAAAAAAAAAAAGAAATCAAAGCAATAGTCAAGCAAGTTGATAAGCATGATAATGAGACAAAAGAGAGGGTGTGTGGAAGTAAAAGCAAAAGAGAGACATGTGTCCATTCCTAAACCAAGTAAAGAAGGTGATGGTGATAAATATTTTAATATATAAAAGAGTCAAGTGTCATGCACAAGGTTAATAAGTAAAAGCAACAAAAAAAAAAAGCAAAGCAAAAGATACAAAATGAAGTGTATAGCCGAGAATGAGAGGGAGGGCATGAGATAGTGTCATTTAAAAAAAAAAAAAAAAAGAAAGGAAACATGTCCATGGAAGATGCAATACAAAGAGACTAGAGTAAAAGAAAAGTCAAAGAAAGTATGAGATAGACAATTGAAGAAAAAGAAAAGAAGAAGAAGAGAGAAGGAAGGAAAATAGGAAAATGAGTGATTTGAATATTTGAGTGTTCGATTTAATTACACAAATGATTTTTATTTCGATAAGATTTGGAATCCAGGAAATTTGTAAATTTTGTAATAAGTTCTGAATTGAGTTTATGTGATATTAGGATGGATCCAAGATTATAAAAAATCAGATAAGCTGTTTTTAATTCAGATTTGAGCAAAAGAATTATGTGAGTGAATTATTTATTTAAATCAAATTAATTATTTATAATTATATATTTCAGATTTTATTTACTTAATTGTTATTAAAAAAAATTATTTAATTAGTTTATTGATTATGTATTATGATTTATGATTTGATTATAAAATATTTATTATTGATAATTATATTTATATTCAGAAATTGAGTTATACAATTTGCATATAAAAATTATTTGAGATTTACAAACGAATAAAATTAGATTTTTAGAACACCAACAATGTACCCTCTTCTTTAACGGTCAGACAAACTACATATATGTAAGTCCCATATTCATCCAACACGTATATGACAGATGTCAGAAAAGTTATTAAGTTATCAAGAGAGTTATTGAGTCGCCCAATACGTATATGACAGATGTTATCCCTCACTTTGTGTGTATATTGAATATCTCTACCAGTATGATAGATTTGCTTGGATATTAGTTGGTGTAAATTTTCATATAATAGATGTTACATGTTGAGTTAGATTAGTATAAGAAGATATTTACAGAACATCAGTTTTATAGAAAGAGATTTGATAAAAAGTTTATGAAATTATATAAGATTATTAATAAAATAGATTTAATAAGTTACTAAAAATTTTTTGGATAAATTATTTAATAAGAAAGAATATATATGTTTTATTATATCATATTTCAACCTTTTTCTAGCATACTTTTTACAAAATAGATTCAAAATGACTTATTATTGTAAAGTTGTAAAGATGATTTATAAAGAAATTTATAGTTTTATTGTGATATAAGATTTAAATTCATTTTTATTTTTCAGATATGAAATTATATTATTCATTGGAGAGTATTTATTATTACTAGAAATATATTAACTTTGACTTAAAAATATTTTTAAAAAATTTATATTCATTTACTGGACGTTAACACTCACTATTTTATAAACCCATTTTTTCAGAAATCCACCGTAGTTCATACAGATTATTGCAGATCGTGAGAATAATCACATAACGATAAACAGTTATATTTATGCATATTATTTATTTTATTTACCAAATTTCCTTAATGTGTTTTAAAAATACTTTTACAAATTAAATATCTTTTTCAAGTACTCTATGAATATTTTATATATTCAATCGATAGGTCCAATAAGAAAAATATAAAATTTTTTTATTTGTTTAATTTATATTTTATTCAAAGTGATTATTAAAATTATGATGATTATTTTAAAAAAAAAAATTTGTAAATCTAAATTTTAATGAGAAAGACTATAATGTTTACACGGTTCTTCCGACTACGAAATAGAAGTCGAGATAGGTCCTTTGAATAAAGATGGGTTTCTTCATTTGGTTTCGTTAAAGCGAGAATAGAGCATCTGCAAAAGACAAAAGCTTAAATTTCAGCGCCAAAACCCCGAGGAAGTTTCATCCTTATTCACGCTATTACTAATAGACAAAGTTTGATGTCCACGCTTACGGGGCCCACGCACCAAATATACCCATTCGGTTCATTCGCTTATTGGCTTTACACTTTTCATTAGTCTCAATAATCACAAAGTAATCTGTCATCCAACTATTATGTTAATGGAAATAAAGATAGAACTTTAATTTGTTTAATGGTTTTTTTTAAAGTCTACCATTACATGTTTTTCACATAAACGACTTTAATTAATTTTTCTATGATAATGCTTCTAAAATTCAAAAAGCTTTAATATTTTTTTTTTTTATAATAATGCTCACCCTTATACTTTCTCATATAATATTACATCACAGTTTGGATTCATGGTTAGTTATCAATTATTAATGGTTGTTATATTTATGCAACTTCTTCACTGTCAATTTCAGAATGACATTTTCTTTTTTGGAACTCAATGAACGCCTATAGAGTCAACTACTTACAACCCAATTTGTACTTACAAGAACCGAATAAACGTATTTTTTTTTTTTTTTAGTTTTTTGGCCCTTTCTATAATATCAGTCTTGTGTATATATTTATAAAAAAAAATAAAAACAATATTATAGCACAGTAACTAATTCATTGTACTGTATATAAAATATTATTATTGTCATTGACATCCAATTTTTTTTTTCTGAAATGATGATAGCCTATTTGTGCAGTCACAACATTATAAAATTTTAATTGATATATATATATATATTTGTAGTGTGGTGAGCACCAATCGTCAAAAATAATGTACTATTCAGTATAATAAATTAAATGAATTCTGATTATTAACGGTAACACCACCATGCAATACGGTCTGGGGTCCTAAATAATTCAGAGAAGGACCTAGTGTAAGTGTCTAAGAAACTAGATTACTTTGATGGAGGTGCTTTAAAGCGAATAAGATAATGACATTTTTGCCTCAAGAGGAAAAAAAAGGGTTTCTTCCTGTCGTCTCCTTACGGCAAGAATCGAGTATCTGCAAAAGATAAAGCTTAAATTTTAGAGCCAAAAGCTGGAGCAAGTTTTATCGTTATTCACGCTATTACTAATAATAAACAAGGCTTGAGGTCCACGCTTATTGGGCACATGCACCAAGTATCTTTACCCGTTTCCTCAGTTTATTTGCTTCTTCGGCTTTACATTTTTCATCAGTCTCAATAATCATAGAGTATCGTGTCATCCGACCATTATGTTAACGGAAATAAAGATAGAACTTTAATTTGTTTAATGGTTTTCTTAAAGTTTACGATCGCATGTTTTTCACGTAAATAGCTTTAATTAACTTTTTCAACGATAATGCTTCTAAAATTCAAAAAGCTTTACTTATATATATATATATTTTTTATAATAATACTCACCCTTATACTTTCTCTCCTATAATATTATCTTGTGGCTTGGATTCATGGCTATTTATTAATAATCATATAGTAATCTCTTATCCGACTATTATGTTAACAGAAATAAAGATAGAGCTTTAATTTGTTTAATGGTTTTCTTAAAGTTTACCATTACATGTTTTTCACATAAACAACTTTAATTAATTTTTTCTATAATAATGCTCACCTTTATACTTTCTCATATAATATTATATCACGACTTGGATTCATGGCTATTTAATAATTATTAATGGCTGTTATATTTATGCAGTTTCTCCACTGCCAATTTCAGAATGACATTTTCTTTCTTGGAACTCAATGAACACCTACAGTGTCAACTACTTACAACCTAGTTTATACTTACAAGAACCAAACAAACATCTCTTTATTCTTTTTTTCTTTTTCTTCTTTTTTTTTTTAAATACCTGATACCAAATCAGATATCTATTAGGACCTATAGATATATTCGATAAGTATGTAGCCCAAAAATCTATTGGGATCTACAGATATGATTTGTTTAGTATGCAGCCCGAAAATCTATTGAGACCTACAAATATGATCTGCTTAATGTGTAACTCAGAAATCTACTCTCAAGTTAGAAGAAAACTATTCATAATTAGTGGAAAAATTGCCGCTCTTATGGTGACCTTGAGATTTGAACCATGCACTTGCTTAGAGAAGCGAGGTAAGAGAGGTAGACGTCGTTGTGTCAATCTACCAAATTTTTTTTTCTTTGTTCCTTGTCTTTAATACCAGTCTTGTTTATTTATAAAAAAAATTAACAATATTATAGCACAATAACTAATTTGATTGTACTATATATAAAAAAGTAATATTGTCATTGGACATCCACTTTATTTATTTACTTTTTCTTAAATGAAGATAGCCTATTTTTATAGCCTTAACGATATAAAATTTCAATTGATAATATATATATATATATATTAAAATTATTTGTTGTGTGATGAGCACAAATCGTAAAGCATAATGTACTATTGATTATAATAACAATTATAAATCCTAACTATAAACTTTAACACCGCCATCCAATGCATTTTGAAATTCTTGTTGAGTTTAATAACGATTTAGATTAAATGTCTACACTATAGGTGGTAAATATAAATATATATATATATATATATATATATATATATATATATACGATAACATTATTTAGGATAGGAATTTGATATAAATATTTGGACTAACCTATTGCTACTAATGGGTATAATCTAACAAGTCTTCTAGAGACTTCTCTCTAGAGCTCTCCAAAGAGAGACTTCTTAGAAGCCATCATCTCTTGTTAGACCTATAATCTACACCAATTTCTTTGCCATTTTCTTCTTGTTTCCTACCTTCTCTCGGCAGCTTCTTTAGATCTAGGGTTTTAAGGGTTGGATCTAGAGATTTCTGGATCCATTCCTTAAAACCTAAAACCATGTATAGTGTTGGGTCTTTCTTAGAGTGTCGATTGGCCGATTCTCTTCTCTTTCACGTCCTCCTCTTTTGTGCTTGAGGAGGTTTTGGGTTTTTTAAAGGTTGGTCCAAATGACTTTTGGATCCAACCTCTAAAAGCCTTTTGTTGTGTAGGTTTAAAGGCTGACGACTCAAGTCTGAGAGAAGACTGGCAGATCTCAAGCCTCCTTGTTGATCATAACTTTTAGTGATTCCTGGACTCTTCTTTTACTTATAACAAAGCAAATAGGGTCCCTTATCTATTTTAGTGGCTATTTCCAATTCTTTGAAGGTTTCTAGGTTGTAGATTTTATAAAGATTTCAACTATTGTGTAAGTTAGCAGTTTGTGTAGCCGTTTTTTGTGGAAATGCTTATCTTCTCTTTGTTTTAGTGTTGTTGGTTGTAATTTATGGCTTAGTTTTTATATGGATGGAAGTGTTATGAGACCATTTTCCTTGTTTTGGGAATCGTCTAATATTCCATATCTGACCATCTGTACTGCCTCTATGTGAGGATTGATCTACTAGCTTATGGTTTGAACTTATGTTGTCCCAAATTTGATTAGGTTCTTAGTGATTGTATTTTTGTTATTCTCAAATTTGGGATGGTTTAATGAAACTCCAATATTTTAAAAAAAAATAGTATTATTTGACAAATCTCAGTAGCAATATTAGTTCCCGCCAAAGTCAATGCCAGTAAGGCCTGTGTAACACCCCGATATTTATTTCCGTCCGATTAGTATTCATTGATTTAATAATTAAATCAATAACCCCTTTATGAACGAATTTGAAATATAAAGTGCTCTAGGGTATTTTCGTCTTTTTGCTTTCGTTTTTATGTTAGTTATATCATGTTTTAATGGTATGTATAACGAATTTGAAATCGAAAACGAAAAAGTTGAGATTCTTCTCTTTTAAGACTAAATTAGAATATAAAAAATTTGATAAATATTGTGTTAAGATGTAATAAAAAAACTAGAGGTAAAATGGTCAATTGAGACGGCCATAAACGGTGCCTCGAAGAAATTCAATGAATTGATTTAAATACGCAATAAAAAGTTTACACGATTAAAATCTTCGTTTAAAATTGAAAATTTTGTAATCTTAAAAACTTAAAAGGCCCGCGTAAAACTAGTCACCGATAAGTGGGGATTGATAGTTGGATAGCCAATAGGGTGATTTTTAGCAGTACTGTACCGTTACGATTGATTTCAGACGTTGTATGACGGACCCTAAGAAGCACAGAGTGCCTCGTCTCGAAATAGAAATAGATTGTGATATGCGACCCTGTGGATAGACACCGAGCGACCGTTGCAAGGGTCGTCGTTTAGTTTGGTCGATGTCAGAAAACCCGTTATCGATCCATGGTATCGTGATAGAATTTTACAAAGAACTCTAATTAATAAAGTGGTATCAGAGTTATGGTTTAGGCGTTCATGAACCTAGTAGTATTCGAAAAAGATTTTGTTGCATCTGTGTGAGTTTGCATTGCATATAGAAATGAATAGGAGGATGTATCTCTAATCTATAGATCGCTCTTCTGTCTGAAATAGCTTAAAATGATGGAACCCTCGGATGCGCAGAGACCTGAGGGTGGTGATGAATGTAGGTAGGGTAGTCTTGCTAATGTAGCTGAAGGAGCATCTGGCAGATATTTGAGCCTCAGGATGGCTGGACCAGAGGGTCAGGATCAGCCACCCAGCATGAAATTTTGGGATACCTCGTCAGACAGCCAGTCTCCACAGTAGCAGCATAGGCAGGGACATAGGTCCTTTGCCAGATCCACTCAATCTACAACATTGGGTGCTAGTACCATGAGGAGTTCAGCTAGGGGACTAGCCCCGCCGGGGTGTCAACATTGTAGCAAACGGCATCCGGGAGAGTGTTGGAAGGTCATCGAAGCGTGTCTCAAATGTGGATCCTGTGACCATTTCCGAAAAGACTATCCATTGAGGAGGACCACATCTGTTCCGCAACTTGAGAGATCAGCTCCTATAGTTACAAGAGGCAGTAGGACCAATCAGATAAGAGTCGAAGAGAAACCGGTAAGAATTTTAGATTATGAAATTAGAGAACTGCAAAACAGGAGGATTCTACTGGTAAAAGTTCTTTGGCGAAATCATAAGGTCGAAGAAGTGACCTGGGAAAGTGAAGAATTGATGTGACAGCTGTATCCGTAGTTCTTTGAATAAGGTAAAATTCACGAACGAAATTTCTTAAGAGGAAAAGAGTTGTAACGCCCCGATATTTATTTTCGTTCTATTAGTATTAGTTGATTTAATAATTAAATCAATATGTGGGATTAAATTTGAAATTGAGTAAATTGGTACGAAATTATAGATCAATTTCGATCGTTAATAGACAAAATTTAATATTTTCGAAAATGTTTTCTTATGTAACGAATTATTTTCGAATCTAAATAAAATAAGTTGCAAAATGGGAAGGTTAGGATTAGAAAATAAGTAAATGAAATTGGATCGTATTGTATGGGATAATTTTTGGATCGAATAAAGAATTTATTATTATTATTATTATTATTAAATGAAAATTAAAATAAATTAATTATTTATGGATAAAATAAGGTTATGGATAAGTTTGAAGGAGATAGTGGAATGGTGTGTGGCAATGGTGTTCAATAGCATGGTGACAAGTGTTATTAGGGTCAAATTAAAAATAGAGAAAAATTTGGGACCAAAGTATAAAAAAAGAAAGTTTTGGGGCGATTTCATAATTATGAAAAGTTTATGAGTATTTAAGGGGTGTTTCAGTGGAAATTTTTTTTTTTTTTTTGCTTTAGCCGCCTTCATCTGCTTGCTTCTGCCGTGAGTTTCTTCTTCCCTTTTCTTTTTATTTTCTTTGTTTTTTTTATCAATTAATTCATCCAATCTTTTGGTTTTTCCATCATTTACTCATTCCTAGTCTCAAAATCACTAAAACCCGTCTATTCTCCAAACTTGATTTCTGATAGAAAGATGTCAAAAGAGATATGGGCGTGGGTGTGTGATTTTGTGTTGGATTTTAGTTAGAAATGTTATAAATACATCTATAAGTATGTATTTAAAGTTATTTTAGTATTTAGAATGATTATTTTGAGTTTATTGTTGATTTTTATTTATTTTTGTAACCCTAAGTAAGGATTTGAATCCAAAAGGCTTAGGGAAGGCTAGGGAGGCGTGAAAACCTCTCTTTGGATGTATAGAAATCTAGTGGAAAGCCCAAAAAGGTTGGTGTACACATCTTGAAAAAATTTTATTTTTATTAGTTTGATATTAATATGTAAATTTACTTGAAACTTGATAATGTGTACATCAACCTTTTTGGGCTTTCCATTAACTTTCTACACATCCAAGGAAAGGTTTTCACGCATCCCTAGCCTTCCCTAAGACATCTGGATTCAAATCCTCGCTTAGAGTTACAAAAATAAATAAAAATCAACAATAAACTCAAAATAATCATTCTAAATACTAAAATAACTTCAAATGCATGCTTATTAATGTATTTATGACATTTCTAACTAAAACCCAACATAAAATCACACATCCACACCCATATACCTCCTTTAACCTCTTTCTACCCGAAATCAAGCTTGGAGAATGGATGAGTTTTAGTGCTTTTGAGACTAGGAATGAGTAAATGATGGAAAAACTAAAAGATTGGATGAATTAATTGATAAAAAACAAAGAAAATGAAAAGAAAAGAGAAGAAGAGACTCACGGCAAAAGCAAGTAGATGAAGGCGGCTGAAGCAAAAAAACATAAAAAATTTTCGACTGCAACATCCCTTAAATACTCACAAACTTTTCATAATTACGAAATCACCTCAAAACTTTCTTTATTTAGCCCTAAATTTTTCTCTATTTTTAATTTGACCCCCAATGACACTTGTCACCATGCTATTGGATACCCTTGCCACACACCATTCCATTATCTCCTTCAAATTTATCCATAACCTTATTTTATCCACAAATAATTAATTTATTTTAATTTCCATTAACAATTTATTTAAAAATAATAATATTATTATTATTAATAAATTTTTTATTCTACCCAAAAATTATCTCAT
Organism: Dimocarpus longan; assembly: GCA_022984855.1. Lineage (NCBI taxonomy): Eukaryota > Viridiplantae > Streptophyta > Magnoliopsida > Sapindales > Sapindaceae > Dimocarpus > Dimocarpus longan. The sequence goes on from CM041022.1 coordinate 5,457,286, forward strand.
ACAATACGATCCAATTTCACTTACTTATTTTCTAATCCTAACCTTCCCATTCTGCAACTTATTTTATTTAAATTCGAAAATAATTCATTACACGAGAAAACGTTTCCGAAATATTAAATTTTGTCTATTAACGATCGAAATAAATATATAATTTCATACCAATTTACTCAATTTTAAATTTAATCCCACATATTGATTTAATATGTGTAAATAGATGGAAAATGATTATTATGTAGTTGATGTGTATAATAAATAGTAAAGTGTTTTTATAGTGATGTATAATAGAATTTTTACAGATATAAGTGAGATGCCTAATAATAAACTGTATGTATATTTATTAGTAAATGAATTCAATTGTGACATTTCAATATTAAAGTTTTTCAATATTGTAGGATTTAAAATAAAATTTTTAGTGGTGATTCAATTTCTTTTAGTAGAAACTTTTGAAATAAACTAATAAATAAATTTTGATTCCAAACCGTTACATGTTTTTGTTTACTAATAAATGAGTTTTCGTTTTCCGATTTTTAATAAGAGAAAATAACTTTTATAACAATTTAAATAGAATTTGAGTAAAGAAATATGACATCCTCTGTCTGGATTTCCGCTCCATATGGGGAATCGGGTGAAGGGGTGTTACAGCCTTTGTCTAAGGCCCCATATTTATCCAAATTTTGGAGGGCTTCAAAATAATTTTGTGGTTTTATTTAAAAAGAGTACATTTTTATATAAATTATTATTGCAATAAATCAGAATTCTATCTTAAAAAATTAATTTTATTTCTAAAGTAATAAATGAGAGTTTAAATGATAGTGTTCTTTCAATAAATGAGAGTTTATTTTTCAAGGTATCGTTGTTTTCAATATTTTAGACATAAATGATATTTATCCTAAAATCAAATGGTAAAATATAAATGGAAAGAAAAAAAAATCTTGGGCAATATAATATCTTTGGAAAAAAACCTACTCTGATACGCAATGGCACCATGGACGAAAACCTAGTCTAAGAAGCTAACTTCGCCATCACTGTCCTTCGCCCTTTTTCAATCCGCTACTATGCCAAGAAGGTCGTTATTAAATGAATGCTCTTTATTGGAATTGTAGGGATATCTCTTAAAAAGATATTCAACGGGACTTATGTGATTTTTGCACTCATCATAGGCTAGATTTTCTGTTTTAGGCTTATCCTTTTTGTTCTTTTGATGGTGTTGATTCTTGATATTGGGTTTCCTTGGGGTTCACTTTACTTAGCTTGAATAATCACTCCCCTCCAAATTTGTGGGTGTTTTTTTTTTCTAATATTCTGAATGCTTCTATTTATATGACTTCTACTCAGCAAGTCACGATTTCAGTTTCTTTTAATGAGACTTTAATTTTCTTACCTTTTTTCTATGGTAGTTTTAACTATGTTACTCGTCTCTCCCTTTGGAATTCTTTACTTGACATGATTGATGTTATATTTCCTTGGTTGGCAGTTGGCAATTTCAATGCTATTATGGGTCATCATGAAACCACAGTGTAGTTAATAAATGCTCTTCTAAAGATTTTATGGCTACCATTACAGCTAGTGATCTTTAAGAAATTCAAAACAAAGGAGCTTTCTACTCTAAAGTGAGGTCCTCATCACGTGGCATTTCCCTTTCCAAATTAGATAGATCTTTTTATTCATCTTTTTTATTATTAGATAACTGCCTTGAGCATCACTCTCTCTAGACTGCAATTGGATCATCATCCTATCTTGGTTGTTTGTAGTGGTTATGACTCTCAACGACCTCATCCTTTCAGATTTCAGAGTATATAGACTTCTCATGCTTCATTTATAGATATAGTTAAAGCTTCTTGGAATGTCTCTTTGAAAGGTTCTCCTATAACATTATTGTTTGTATGCCGAAGCTTATCAAGGCTGCTTTAAAACTTTGGAATTGGGAGGTTTTTAAGGATCTCTCTCTTCTCATTTCTTAGGCTACAAATAAAGTTACGCATATTAAGAAGCGCCTTAGTTCAAAAGATGTTTTTGACTCATCTAATGCTTTATCTAAGTTAGATTAGGGGTGGGCATTACCATGTTCGGTTCGGTTCGGTTCGGTTCCTATTGGAACCGACTCGAACATGATAAATTCGCGGATCGCCACTTTTGGGTCCAAACATGATCCGGTAAGAGAGAGGAACCGACCCGAACCGAACACCTAGTGTTCGGTTGGGTTCGGTTTCCATGTTTGAGCCCGAATTTGGGCTTCATTTTTTGGACCAAAATTTTTATTATTTTGTAAGTGTTTTTTGAGCCCATTACTGTTGGGCCTTTAAATTTAAGTATTTTTGGACTCTTTAAACCTATTTTATGTTGTGGATGATACCAAAAAAATTAAATGGATAAAGAAAAATGTTAGATAGATACAACATACTAAGAAAAAATATCCAATGTTCAAACATACTATGAAAAAATATACAATATACTAAGAAAAAATATACAACATACTAAGAAAAAATATTCAATATCAAATGGCACCATTCAATGTTCACATCCCCACGTTACATCCTTAAGTTCTCAACAATATCCAATGCCCAAATGCACATATCAGTAAAGTCTTTCTTAGCTTTACGTTAAGAGTACAATTTTGATATACCCTCTTCATGATGTGATAGCTAAAAAGCATGTAAAACAGAAATCATATACTGAATTAATGGCGTTGAAGCATTAGATTATAGCAAATTACCCCTCAGAGTTGAGAAAATGAGAGAGCTGATAGAATTGCACAGTCTCATTGCAGGCATGACAGACAAGAAGGTGTAAGTTGTGCGGCTGCACCATCCATGCAAACCTCATGAAAAAGGCTGAATATACACACATAACTGCAACAACATGAAAAAACTAAGTTTAAGCCTCTTTAAAAAGAAAGAACACGCTTCAAAGTGCTTTCATTTAATCATTCACATATATAAGAAACTACCTCCATTCATGGTTCCAGATATCATCTCTGGGGATTTCTTTATGTCTACAATTGTCTGACACACAACAAATCTAATAAGCTAAATAACATGAATATCAAATTATGTGACAGATAAAAGCAATTATTAAGTAGTAATGCATATTGTATATACTACAAGAGGAATGCTCCAGTCGAAATCGGAAGTATCAAGCTGGTTACTACTCTGCATCAATGTCCAAAACAGATTGATGAGTAAAATTATAAAAAACCTTAAACTAAAATACAGAAATAGAAACAGATCTGAAATATATATAAGATTGATGAGTACCGAGTTGATGATAGCGACTGCGAGAAAAGCTGATAGGGACTTGTGCTTCACGGCCACGGCTTCACGGACCACGAGCTGGTGATAGCGACTGCGAGAAGAGCTGACGTGAATCACGGTGATGCCGACGAGGAAAAGAGATTGACAGCCACGACTACGGCGAGGAGTACTCCACAGCGGCGATAGAGGCGAGAAATGAAAGATGAGAGATGGGAGGGGCTTCACCGCGACGATGCCGACGAGAAGAAGCTCGGCCACGGTCACAACAAGAAGAGGGTGATGGCGTCGAAATGGTTAGAGCCTTAGAGGTGACAGACAGCGTCGACACTAATGGTTGGAGATGACTCACGGTGACAACAGGGCCACGGCAAAGGCAACAGCGACGAAAGGTGACGGTCGACGAGCGATGGGAGGAAGAAGGGGGATACGATGCTGCGCGGCGATAGGGACCAGGAACAAAACTGAGATCTAATGGATTTTTTTTCAGCTAGGGTTTGACAAGTTTGTGTGTGACATTATATAGGGACATGCGAAATTATGCTTGTACCCCTGTTCACGGGTCGGTTCGATTTTGACCCTATGGAACCGAACCGATCCGTCAAACACCATGTTTTATGTTTTGATGACCCAAACAGCTTCAGATTTAACATAGAATCCGGCCCGAACACCTACGGATCGGGTCGTTCGGGTCGGTTCTATGTTTTGGTGCCCACCCCTAAGTTAGATGTTGCTTTAAAGCAACGAGATATTTATGTCAATGAGAAAAGTTATATGAAGTGGTTACAGGATGGAGATTGCAACACAAATTATTTTCATTCACTTTTAAAAAGGATGAGAGCGATGAAATCTTTATCGGTCCTTCATATTAAGGATGATAATGTTTTAAACTATCTTGCTGATCATGTGATTTCTTGTTACCAAAATCTTTTTCAGTAAGCTGATGATTTGAACTTTGATCTATCTATGATTCAGAAGTATGTTCTTTCCTTTATTTCGGTGGAAGAAAACTCAGCTCTTATTCGTGCTCCTGTTATTCAAGAAGTGAGAGGTATTGTCTTTGATATAGATCCATTGAGTGCCCCTGGCTTGGATAGTTTTATAGGCAGATTTTATACACATTGTTGGGACATAATTGGTAAGGATATTGTTGCTATTGTTGAGAATTTTCTTTGCACTAGTATTGTCTTTCCTGAGATTAATTCGAACTTCATTATTTTGGTTCCTAAGACCCATGAGGCTATCTTAATGGATCCATTTTGACCTATTTCTTTATTCAACCTTCCAGATAATCATCAATAAGGACCAAAATTCTATTTGTGCTCGAATTATCTCTCTGAATCAATTTGGTTTTTTTGCCTGATCGATAGATTGGAGATTGTATTGTATGAGCTTTAGAATGTTTTAATGTCTTTTCTAATACTAGTCAAAACGGTCGCATGACTTTGAATATTGACATTTGAAAGACTTTTGATTCAATCAGTTAGTCTTTCATATTAGAGATGTTATAGTGCTGTGGATTTTCTTTTGCTTTAATCAATTAGGTTCTATCTATTTTTAAGTTAGCAAGAATTTTGGTCCTTATTGATGATTATCTGGAAGGTTATTTTCCATGTTCTTATGGAGTATGGTATAGAGATCCCCTATCTCCTATATTCTATTTTGCCTTGTTGAAGATTTCTTGAGCAGATATATATCTCATATGGTTTCTTTTGGTCTGCTTCTCAGCATATCTAATCCAATAAGTGTACAATCTCTTTCTCATTTTTTATATGTTGATGATATCTTTTTGTTTTGTCATGCTTCAATTTCTAATATTAAGGTTATTATCAAGGCTTTTAAGGTTTATAAGGATTTGTCTGGTTAGCATATTAATTGACAAAATCTTATATTTATTTTATAACTGGTGTTTGACGTTCCATCGTAGATGATATCATATCGCTTAGTGCTATGAAAAGAGGCAGTTCTTTTATGACTTATCTTGGTGTTCCTATTTTTCAAGGTACCCCTTGCAGACATGATTTTTGTCTTTGGCTGATAGAATTTGTCGAAAGGTTCAATCTCAAGCGGATTTTACTCTCTTTATGGTTGATAAGCTGTGTCTCATTCAATTGACCATCAACAACGCCCAAAAGAGAATTTCATGATGTTTGTTTATGATGTTAATCAGTTAATTAGGAGGCAAAGAAAAAGGTTAGGAAAGAATCCAAACTTTTCTGATTTATATTGCCGAGCATCAACTGGCAAAGCTCCATATCAGTATTATTGTTCCCCCTGGCTCTAACATTTTTGTTCTTCTGAATTGTTCGTAGGAGATGGCAGCCAGCTCCAACCCTTCAACTTCAAATACCAATCCTGATCCTCGGCAAACTAAAAAGAATTTGTTAGAGAACGCCATGAAAGGCCAATGGAAAGAAGTTCTTGACATATACAGAGAATATCCGTGGATTCACGATGCCAAGATCACCATGTCAGGAGCAACTGCATTACACATAGCCGTCTCGGACATCAAAGAAGAGATCGTCGAGAAGCTCATCGATGTCATCAAGTCGGGGACATCGATGTCATCGAAGGACGTTTTGAGTACCGGCGATGAGCTAGGGAACACGCCTCTCCACACCGCGGCCGCGCTGGGAAATGTGAACATGTGTAGTTGCATTGCGAAGGTGGATAAATCTTTGATTGGCATTCGTAACAAAGACGGTGAGACTCCATTGTTCATGGCTGCCCTTCACGGTCATGAGGATGCTTTCCTCTGCCTCCATGATTTATGCCAAGATGGTAAAGGCTATGAGTATGGTAGAAGGAACGACGGCGAGACCATTCTTCATTGTGCTATCTCTGGAGACTATTTCGGTCAGCTTTTTTAGTACTTCAAAGAGTTTCATTCACACGAGAATAATTTTTTTAAAAGCTACAGTACTGGATTTCAATAATAATTTTTAAAAATTAGGTCGGTATTGATTTTTAGAATTTTATGAAAGTTGAATCATATATGTTTCTTTTCTTTTTGAGAAGAGTGTTAACGTATACTAATGCTGGAGGTTAGTTTGATAGATTTGGACTTTTTTTTTTTTTTTTTGAAAGAACAGATTTGGCATTTCAAATAATACATTTGTACGAATATCTGGCGAACTCAGTGAACGAGCAAGGGTTATCACCTCTCCATCGGCTGGCCACCAGGCCTTCCGCGTTCAGAAGCAGTAGCCACCTTGGACCTTTCAATGCATTGATCTATCACTGTATGTTTAATCTTAATTCTCACCGCATGTTTTTTCTTGAATCGTTACAGTTCATTATATATTTCTCATAAAATTCATGTTAGATCAACCCGGAATAAGTTCCCACGTATATGATATATATATATATTTTTTTTCTCTTTTTTAATTTCTACAGAATTTAGATCATAATTATTGAACTGGCCTTTTTATTCTCCTTTTAATAGTCTTAATTGGTACACTGGCCGAGGTACTAATCATCTGCATTGTTATGTGGAAGGCACATTTGTTGAAAATCTTGAGGTGGAGAAATCTCAGAGTACATTTTTGCTGGCAAAAACGGATGAGAAGGCACCCATTTGTCCCCCAAACTACGAAACCTGCTACAACTTGATTCGCCTGATGTGGAAAGTATTTGGTACGCCAATGAAATGAAAACCATGCATTTTTGTCTTTCAATTAAAAACAGTAGTGAAAAGCATTGCTTTCCTTTCATGTTTAACAGAATTAGTACTCTCTATGGTAACGAAAAATGCCTCAGAAGGTACAGAGGGTGGGAGGAAGCCAATCGCACCAGATGCTGAGAACCCTGCCGAAAGTGAGAAATTTCTATTCTGTTTGAATGTGTGCGTCTTATGCATATTAACTATATATATAACTGCAGTATTGGGAGAATTCTCTTATCACAAACATATTAAATATAGACCGACTTTAAAAACCTAATGCGAGTAAGATTCAATTACTACTTAATAGTATAATTAGCACTGACATCACCAATTCTTAAGCCAAGATTGGAAAATTGATTCCTCACAAACAAAACATGTACGAAAAGCAACTGAAATGTCCTCAGGAAATGGAGATATGATTGTTACATTTTCATTTATTAATCCTGGAACAACTTTCTGTGCCCACAAGTTATAAGATGAGGATTCTGGAAGGCAGATTGGAAACTATCTTGAATTAGCACCAATTTTGATAGCGTATAATGTCTTTAATCACAAAACATGCCATAACAGAGTTAGTACTCTCTGTGTCCAGCAATGAAAACTGCCACAAAAGCTACACAGGATAAAGGGAAAAACCCTGCTGAAGGTGAGAACATTCTATTCTGTTCGAAAGCATGCATCTTACAATTTATAAATATTGAGTAAGTAACAGCAGTATTGGGAGAATTTTCTTATTATAAAAATTCGATGCGATTCAAATTTTCTAGTATTTAATGACAACTGACATCACCTGACTGAATCTTCTAGTATATAATAAGAACTGACATTACCTGACTCTTGAGCCAATATTGGAAGATTGATTCCTATATAATGTCTTGGATGAAGAGACTTTATAATCCGGCATTTTCAGAGATTGCAATCCAACTAAGGCATGCATCAAATAAATTAAAGTCTTTTGAAGATATGAAACACTTGTTAATTAAGGAAATTTCAACGATATTGCAGTGATCCATAATGAAATATTCGAGAGGGTTAAATAATTTTTGTTTTTAACACAGCAGATAAACACAATATTAAAGCTCAAGGTCATCAGTTACTACCTCCCAATTATAGCGCCCCGTTTGAGTTTGTCAAGCTTGTGTCCAAGACAATGCTCATAATTCTAGGACTGGGTATGCTAATACTAACTGCTTTTATGCTGATATTTTTATATTCAATTATTATCAGTATTTTTACTAATTCAGATCACGGTAAATTAATTTTACGATGACAAGGGTCAACCAATATAAGGAAATTACGGGAGAAGAAACAGAAGCACACATGGTCTGTTCAGATCATGAATGAACTTCTGCAACGAGCCAGTTCGTACGAGTACGAACTGGATGGAAGAAAGCCCCTGCCACCACCATCCGGACAAGAAGAAGATAGTCAAGAGACCAAATCTTATGGCTTTGGATCTGATGCTGGCGACAACAATATCTTTGCTATTGGTGAAGCTAACTTGGACGTAATTGACAAGCCAGTTCCCATGGACAATGCTTCAAGAGCCAACCACCTAGGTAACGCTAACTAGCTTTTGCTTCTTTTTAATATATAATACACAGAAGTGCTAAATTCAATCACCCGGCCAATACACTCTCTTGGAACAATTTCCATTAAATGTAAGACATACAAATTGTACTTTTTGAACATAAAACTTGTTAAGAAAGTGTATTAGGAGAGTGTATTTAACATTCCTAGTATAGATTTAGGTTTTTTAAGATAAATGACTCAAAATTAGTAGATCCATTAAAAGTGACACGGGTTAATGATTTTATTAAGTGTCACACAAAAGCCATGTGTTTAATCACAACTATCCTTAACTAATTTGAAAATTTAGTCACATCCCTTACAAAAATAAAAAATGAAAAAAAAATAAAGTGAAAATCTCCTAAGACAACGCTCGTCAACGAATACAACACTTCTTTTTCTCCTTTCTTTCGTCTTTCTTTTTTCTTCATCTTCTTCTTGTCCATCCCCTTACTAGATATGGTAATATTTTAAGTACCTTTTATTTTCTATCTTTAAAATGAAATTCAAGTGAACTGGTTTTAGAATTCATTAGTAATCTCTTATGTTATTGTGAAACATATATGTTTGTGATTTTTGTAGATATGCAAGACGAAGTCCCAGAGACGAAAAAGAAAGAGTCACCAATATTAATCGCAGCAAAGAATGGAATAACAGAAATAGTGGAGAAAGTCCTGGAAATGTTTCCGATAGCCATTCATGACATGAACTACCAAAAAAAGAATATAGTGTTGTTGGCAGTGGAGAACAGGCAACCACTTGTATTTGAACTTTTACTGAAACTACCAAATATACTAAAAGAAAGTGTGTTCCGGAAAGTTGATTATAAGGGTAACAGTGCATTGCACTTGGCTGCAAGGCTTGGAGAAAATAAGCCCTGGCTTATTCCTGGGGCTGCTCTGCAAATGCAATGGGAAATCAGGTGGTATAAGGTACGCCCACCGATCACATATTCACATTTAACAAAAATGAATTTCCCATGTTTGTTTTCTGTTGTTACATATTTTCTAGAAGGCGATTTTTTATAAAATGATGAATTGCACAAAACCCCCTAAGATTTGTTTAAAAGCAAGCACATATAAAGTTATATTTTATTACACAATACTCACACTTCGTTAGTTGATTTCCGTTAAAATTAGTCAAATTCATTTGATTTAAGGGCATTTTTCTCACTCTTTTATTTTTTTAATAATTTTTTAAAAATTAAAAATAAAATTTAATATTTATATTTTTTTAAAACAATAATTTTAAAATTTTCTTTAAAATAAAAATAATAGATTTTCACTATCTATCTCTAATGAAAATTAAAGAATTAAAAAAATATATATCAAAAAAATTTATAAAAAATTGTAAAAATATCTGGATTCAAAACCCAGATCTTGAACTTAAAGATTTAGGTTTTCAAAAAAATAAAAACATAAAAATAAAAATAATGATTGAAGATTTGGGTTTTGACACAGATCTTCAACTTAAAGATTTGAGTTTCGAACCTAGATCCTCCAAAAAATCGAAAAAAAAAAATGAAAAAAAAGAAAGAAAATTTTAAAAAGAAAAAAAATTAAGTTAAAGATCTGGGTATAAACGCCAGATCTTCAATCTTCAAAAAGTTAAAAAAGAAAAATAAAACAAACATAATAATAACCTTACCCAATCCATCATCTTCTTTATTAAACTCAACCTACTTCATCTTCATCATCAATCAACCTTACCTAATTCATCACAACATCACAAATCAAAAAAACGAATCCATCAAAAATTAAAAAATCTAACCAAAAAAAAAAACTAATGGGTCTCGTGGAGACACAGGTGATCTTTGATGGTAGAAACCAGTGTGGGTCTCCACCTACAGAGGCCCAAAACTGGGTCTCCATGATAAAGACTCCCCAATTCAATTCACCATCGTGAAGACCTAGATGGTCTCCACCATCGGAGATCACTTGGGACTCCACGATAGAGACCCAATTTGATCTCCATCGCCAGTGTAGACCAATGGTCTCTATCATGGATTGGTCTCCACCGTTAGAGACTCGAATGGTCTCCACAGGAGACCATCTCCACATTTTTTTTTTCTTTTTTTAAAAAAAAATTGTATGATTTTTTTTATAATTTTTAAAAAGAAATAATAAAATATTTTGATATTTTAATTAAAAAAAATGGGTTTTATAAAAGAGTAAGCACTCACGTCTAGTAAATAGTTATACTTTCCTAAAATATTTCTATTAAAATTAAACATATTGCTGATAATAATCGATAATTCTTATATCATAATAAAACTATAACTTCTATATAAATTATTTCTATAATAATATAATTTGTAAAACTTTTCTAAACTCTCTTTATATAAATATGATTTTCTATAAATATCTATTTGTATTAATCCAATTCAATATATAACATCTGTAATATGAAAATCTATATCAACTAATACCTAAAAAAATTTGTCATACATGATGGAGATACTCAATACACACGTAAAACAATTAAAAACATTTGTTATACATATGTTGGGTGAATCTTTCAGACTTATACACGTGAAGCCTACTTTACCGTTAGAGATAAGGGTACAACCTTAATGTTTTGAAAATACTTTTATTTTCCTTTCTCAAATCTTTTTTTACTATACTTATAATTCTGCATAAATACTTTTCTCAAAACGTAATCAATATTATTTATCAAAACATAAATCATATTATTTAAAAGAATAAATCATTCATTTTCAATAAATAATAAACATTGAAATATAAATAATCAAGATTTAATAAATTAATTTACAATAAAAACAATCTACTCACATAACTCCTTTACTCAAATTTGGATCTAAAGAGAATTTTTATCTGATTTCTCATAATCCTGGATCCACCTTAAAATCACATAAAATTCAATTTAGAACTTATTATAAAATTTACTAATTTCCTATACTTTAAATTTTATTGAAATAAAATTACTTATCTAGATAAATTGGACATTAAAATATTCAAATCACTCATACGAAATTTCTCTTATTTTTTCCTGCTCATGACCTTCTTCTTCTTCTTCTTTGCCCCTTTTTTTCTTCTTCTCCTTTTTTGTTTTGCTATGCGATTTGGTTTCATATTTTGATTTGCTTCTATGATATATATATATATATATATATGTACTAGCATCTTAACTACTGCTCTTATATATATAAAAATAAACAATAAAACTACTCCCATGCTATACCTAACCCCCTTTTTTATTTAAAAATAAATATATATTTAAAAAACAATTGCCTTCGCTCACAACCACCCCACATTAACCTTTTATATATATATATATATATTTTATATATATATATATATATTAATAGACACAACCCACAACATTTATCAATTTATAAATTTACATTTTGTACACCTATGATATTTTTCTTTTACATCACATTTTCTTGAGTTCTTTTAAAAATATCCCCAAAGAGGATATTTGTCCATATACCGTTTTATTTTAAAAATTTGGGCTAGGCTAAATTAATAACAATAAACTAGATTTCAATTAATCATTTGGGTCCACTTGGATTGGAGTCTTACATTGATATTATATTTTTGCATTATCAATGGGCAATTGGGTAACTTCACATTGTTGAGGGCATTTTAGACTTTCATTCAAAATTACTGATCAACTGTTAAAGTTGATGGAAGTCAACTAAGGTCGTAGGGGTTTGGTGCAATTAAAGAGTAAATATGTTTCCACTTGTTTTTGGGAAAACCTCATAGGGGTATTGCACAATCACTTCTTTATAAAACCACTTCAGGTATAGTTGTGAACACTAACTTACATAAAAACAATCTAATCCATTTAAAACAAAACTTCACTTACTTGGAATTTTATGTTTTAACATGTTACAAATGAGCTATTGACACAGGATTTCGAGCATAGATGCATATAATTTTCTCTTTACCATATGATTGAGATTTGCGTCTGAAATGCAGTTTGTTAAAGAATCCATGGGCTTTAACTTCTTTGTTCGTTACAACAATCAGAACAAGTCCTCAAAAGAGATATTCACCGAAAGCCATAAAGAACTCTTGGAAGCTGGAGGCAAATGGCTAACCAGCACATCGGAATCATGCTCCGTTGTAGCTGCACTCATTGCTACCGTCACTTTCGCCACGTCTGCCACGATACCAGGTGGGGTCAAGGAAAACATTGGCACTCCAAATTTGGAGAAACAATCGACATTCAACTTGTTCGCCATCTCATCACTTGTGGCTTTCTGCTTCTCTGTCACGTCCCTAGTAATGTTCTTGGCAATACTGACATCTCGATATGAAGAAAAAGATTTCCGTAAAGATTTGCCGAGAAAGCTCATACTGGGCCTAACTTCATTGTTCGTGTCCATTGCTTCGATTCTAATAGCTTTTTGTGCGGGACATTTTTTTGTTTTGAATGGTAAATTGAAATATGCAGCATGGCCTGTGTATGCAGTCACGTGCTTACCTATAACACTATTCGCCATTGCCCAGTTCCCACTTTACTTCGATCTTCTCCGAGCTACTTTTAAGAAGGTGCCACAACGTAGCTACAAGCCCATTTCTAACTAGACCCTTTTGGATAGTTTTTGTTTGTGTCTCCTTCGCTCCTGGATGGTTCTCTTTTTTATTTCCAAGTTTGATGGCTTATAATAAGTTTGAATTGTGGATTGAAATTGATTTTTTTTTTTTTTTTTTTTTTTTTTTTTTTTTTTGTTTTTCTGAGAGAGATTGAAATTGTGTTTGAGAAATAACAAATGATCCTGGGATGCCTTGCTTCAATGGTACAACATGGTGGAGTTAGCCATTCGTTTTCGAAACATTATTAACAATATTGTTATTAAAGCCTCTCGAGGTCTAGTGCTATATGAAGCACACGGGACAATTATTTTGGTGCTTAAGCAGTAAATTATAAAATTAATGACAATTTGGTCGGGGCAGTTTTGGACCAAAAACTGCCTATAATCGGTTTTTCAAAGTCCAAACCAACCCCATCCAATTTACGAAGGGAAACTGACATAAACCAAACAAGGTCGAATCAGTGCTATTTCATTGCTTTAGATCACTTTCAACATTTTCTTAGCAAATTGATAAAGCCTAAATCATACAACGCAATTCAACCAGATCAAATAAAAATTACACAAATTCAACAAAAGCCAACCAAATTGCCAAAACTAATGTGACACCAATCAAAGTCTTACCAATTTTTCAACAACAACCAAAATAATTACATAACAAAAATAACCTACTTTTGTGAAAGTTTCTTCAACAAAACCACCATCATTATCATTAGATCCATCATAGTGAAATACAGAAAACTTGAGAGATGAGCTAACAAGAGATGATGAACACCAAGCAATTAGGGATAACATGTGCTTGACGATAGAGTTGGGTCGATAATGACGATAGAGAGGGTGATGATAAGATGAAGTGGCTGGGTTGTTTATGGACTGAAAAGTGAAGTTACAAATAATGGAAAAGTGAAAACGATGATTGGTCATGGTTAGGTCGGCTAAAGGTTGTGTCGAGCATGTGTTAGGGTTAGGTCAGAGTCAGATAGAGCGATGGCAACTAGTTTTATTAATGAATTTAGAAAGTTGAAATTAATTTGAAAGTGGGCATTATGAGGATATCAACTAGTTTCATTAATTAAATATTTACGATCACGATATGGGATGAATGGGAGAAAAATTACCCTATTATCCATTAAAATAATAATTATTATTAAATCAAAATTAAATATATTAAATAAAAAACTCATCTTATCTCTATTATCTTATCTCTATTGTCCATCTAACGATGAAAATTAATTTTAAAAAAATATAAAAAAAATTAAATAAAAAAATTTTTAATCTCTACAGTCTTTTTTAAAATAAACGGTAGAGATTAATTTTTTAAAAAATTAAAAATTAAATAAAAATGATAAATTGACAAACTAAAAAAATTAAAAAAAAAAAAGATAAAAGATAAAAGATAAAAAGCTTTGAAAAAGAAAATAGTTCAAACGAACTCTGGGTTGATGAACCCAGTTGCCTCAGCAGATGAACAACAACAAAAAAATAAAAAATAAAAATAAAAAACAAATTAGAAGATGAACAACAACAAATTAATCCAATCACATTTTTTTTTTAAACATATGGGTTCAATGTAAAAGCAAAAAAACCATCACAATCAATAACCAACATCTGGGTTCAATGTAAAAAAGCAAAAAATTTATATTGTGAAAGATCACAATCGAAAACTACTATAAATAAATAAAAAAGAAATACCTTTTCTTTCGAATTTCGACTTGCTTCTCTTTACACTAATACTTCTGCCTGACCTTCTTCTTGGCCTCCACCAACTGCAGCTTCTCTATATTGAACTCTTACAACCACCACCCCCACCACAAAACAACCAATCAATCACAGATCAATACAAAACACACAAAATCAATCACCGAAACACAATTATAAAATTAAATAAATTAAATCAATCATTGTTTGATTTATGTGGGCAAATGGAGCGGCGAACCCAACCTAAAATCACATCACAAACCCACCCTACCCAACCTAGAATCACATCGACCATTACAACCAACCCAGAATCATCAGCGAATCATTGGCGAACCCATCCCACCACCAGAGTCGGCAGACCCACCACCAGCATCAGTAGACTCACCATCAGATGGCCTCTGCGACGGAGACGACCTCTGGTTCAAACCTAACTCCCCTGGGTCGGGTTTGGTCGAAGATGAAGCGGCGGGTTTGGTCATCAACTGATCTTTCGAGCTGGATATAATTAGACTCGGCGGTGGCATAAAATGAGAGCGGCGGTGATGATAATGGTTGATGTGTGACGACGGTGATGGTTAGGGTGGTGTGTTGAGTGGGGATGGGGTAAGGTTTTGATGGTGGGTGAGTGGTGATGAAGCTTAATATAGAGAGAGTAATGGTAGAAAAAGAGAGTAATGGGCGGTGATGACAGAGAGGGAATGGAAACCACCGCAACCTGTGGAACATAATGAGTGATCTTCAATTTGTTTTTATTTTTTTCTTTTAATTAAGAAATTATACTTTGGGATACGAGTGGGCTTCTTCGACCCAACCCAATAAATCTAATCCGATCCGATCATTTTTTATTGAATTGGATTGGATTAAATCTTAAAAAAATTAGAATGGATTGGGTTAAAAATTAAATTGAGGTAAGTTGAGTTAAAAAATTTTCAATCTAAATTTAAGATTTTTTTATACTTTCATAAGAACATTTACAAGGGATAATGATCAAAGAGAACTGTTGTGGTGGATTGAATCTTTTATTTTAAATAATTGAAGCTTTGTTTATACTCATTTTATTTGTAATTAAATTGCTTAGATTACAAGAGTTATCAACTAAACTTTTTATACATTTACGATGGATTAAATCCAACTCGATCAATCTAACCCAATTCAACCCGACTATTATCAGGTTGGGTTCAAAAATTTATTGGATTGGATTGGGTTGGGTTAAAAAATTTTCAACCCAACCCATATTGAGTTGAGAGATTTTTAACTCAACCCAACCCGAACCCGAAAACGCCCATCCCTACTTAATTATCTTTTTACTCTCTAAATTGATGCATTTGTTAGTTTATTGATGAATTTACCATACCAATTAACGATTAAACCATTTTAGTTATTATTTTTAATATCAAGAATGGTTTAATATTTTTTCAAATTCAAGGAATAAATTAATAATAACCCTTAATTTTAAAACCAAAAGAATGAAGATCTGGCACCAGATCTTTAAAGTACCATATCTTAATTAAAGCTTAAAAACAAAATTAAAAAAATAATAATAATAAAGTGAAAGATCTAGATTCAAGAAAAAAAAAAAGGAAAAATCAAAAATCATATGGTTAAAACAAACAAATCTCCATTAAAGCAAGAAAAAAAAACAAAAAATAAAACAAAACACAAAAAGATTTGGGTTCAAATTTTGCAGATCTGGGTTAAACTCAGATTTCCATTAAAGCCAAGAAAAAAAAAACGAAAAACAAAAACATCGAATTAAACATCTAATTAAATCCCAAGTGTCACTCTTTTCAATTTTCACTTCTTAAACATCTAATTAAATCTCTCAAATCCATCAAAGGCTAGCTAATCTTGACTACATAGAAAACTAACATTGAATCACAACAAAAAAATCGAAACCAAAACATAAAAACCAATCAAATAACCACCATCGAGTAAAAATTTTATGATAGATCCAATTCATAGACATAAAACCTTAGGATCATAAACTCCTCCACCACTAGAGTCAATAATTAATACACTCTCTAATCTCCTCAAACAAGTCTTGTCTCCCCTGGAACATGTCTAGTATCATACCATACTTATAAAACAAAACACACAAATCAAACCAAAATTATAAATCAACAAACCTGAAAATGTCTGTTTGCTGTAAATTACCTAATTTTACTTATGTTGGGATTAATTGATGTTACGACTTAATATGTTATGTTGTAACTTGAGTTATATATATCATAACATGTAAACTACTGTAACAAATTTAATAAGGAAATAATAAACAGCAATAAAGTAAGTCAATATAAGAACATTTTTAACGTAGCTTAGTGTTATCCTACATTCACAAGGTCTTGCCCAGAGAGATCAATTATTAATGAACATATAGGTACAACCTACTTGACTTATTCAATCTTAGACTCCCTCTTAAAATCAACACAATATAGAGTACATATTCATTGGTATTATTTCAGTAAGCTCCTCTTGCAGTCATAGATGATAACAGCTTGAAATCCCTTCAACCTGTGATTCTGCCTCCTCTCTTTATAACCAAACGTCATGTTATTCAACAAGTATTTACTCTAGACTTTCCAGTCTCACAAGCCTAATTCTAGCACATAAACTTAGAGAACAAGTCTCTTTAAGTGACACAAAAAATATTTCTCAATATCTCAATGTATATGCACTGTTTCCTCTCACGAAAAACTCACAAATATGCGATTTATAGACAAGAAACCTCCAAGTCACAAATATATGTAGTTCAATAGATAAACTCTTTTATGCTCTACACCTAAAACTGCATACAAAATATTACAAGCACCTTCATGATTTTGAATGACAAGACCCTCACAGATTTTTATTTTGAATTCGAAAGAATCCTGTGAAAAACTGGAAAACTATATATAGTATTAACTTTCTGATAGAAATCATTTGAAAATGTTTACAAATACATAGGATGGTTTAATAAAAATTTCGACAGTATAATGACTATTTATTCGATGATTCCACCCTATAATAAATGAAAGATATACTTCCAAAACATTTCAAAATTTTGACGTCTGAGGACCTCCGGTCCTTCTTTCAAATCTTATTACAACACAAGTAGGAATCATGTAAAATACATATAAAGTATACTAGTTTTCATATAAAACCGTAACTATAACGTATATTTATCTCATTTGTATTTGTAAATTCGAAAACAAATGCATGACCAAAACTAACGGAAACTCAAATATTTTGCAATTTTGAAATATAATTAGCCCATGCATGACTAGATGTCTTGAAATATATAATTACATATACAACATCAAATTATGATTTTCCATGCATCATTAGGTCTTGTGGTCCAGCTTGTCCTAATTTGAGATTCCTTTCGAGACATGGCGATTGTCTAGAAAATGGTTTAAAAAAAAAAAAAAAAAAAAAGTGAACACTAGCACCTAGTGAGTAGATCTAACTTTCAAAAACTAAATAAATCATTTTCAATAATAATTAACATTACATAAAACTCATACGAAAATAAAATTTGCACGATCCATGTTCAAACATATTTAAATGCAATGTTGAGAATACGTCTATATCATATCATATATAATAAATTGAAAACATCTGTATGGGTCATTCCTACCCACTTATAAAATCTCAATCTACACCAATCTAATATCCAGGGAAAATATGTCATACATGATGAAGGTACTCAACACACACGTAGAGCGAGGGATAACATCTATCATACACGTGTTAGGCAACATAATGACTCTCAAACATCTGCCACATATGTGCTGGGCGACTCTCGAGGACTTACACACATGAAACCTATCTGATCGTTAAAAGGGATGATACACCTTTGGTGTATTGAAATATTTTTATAATTATTTTTATCATTATTATCAAATTTTAAATCATTTCGATAGGTAACTATACATGATATTAACTAATACTTTTTTTAAAAAAAAATAATAATAATTAAATATTCTTTCTCATAACATATATAATATTAATAAAATATTCTAAACATTTCTTATAATAGAATCATGCTAAAATCATAAAACATAATTTGTAACCCATAAAGTCAATTAACCAAAGAGATAGTTGATTTCCAATAATTGATAAAAACTAACATATGATCAAACATAATTCAATAGATTTGCTTAACATAAAACTATCCACTCACGAATTAGATTTCAGAATTTATTTTGAGCCACTAGAACCCGTATAATCTTAGAGTACTTTTCCACCTAAAAATAACACAAGAAAAATCTATTTAATCTTCATAAAAATCAAATCTGAAAACTGAATTTGAAACTAAAATAATTGCACACCAACTTAGCTCCCAAATATTTTCCTTTCTTTGGTTTCTCTTATTTTGCTCACGATCTTCTCCTCCTCCTTTTCTTTTCTTTCTTTTCTTTCGCTTTGTGATTTCGGTTTTATGTGTAAGTTGTGTGTGTGTGCTTTTAATTGAAAAAAATAGTATATATATATATATATATATAGATACCCAACCATATAGCTGAAATACCCCTCACTTTTTGTCATCTTTTACTCATTCTTATCTTCGTTCTCTCCCCTTTTCTTTTCAAGTGTTTGTGTTTGTTTTAGTGTTAATGACCGGTACACTACACTCTCTTATCCAACTGTCTTTGACTTTTCCACTCTTATCTTTTCCTTCTTATTCCTATCTCATTTGTCTCACTTGTTTGTATTTGTTGCTTCATGTTTCGGTCCGACACACAACTTTCCATCTCTCTTTATTTGCTTTCATTATTTTTCTTTGGTTTTTGTCTTATGTGTTTTGTTTTGCTCTTTGCTTGCTTGACCAACCAACTTCCCATTTCATTCCATTTTGTTATTTATTGTATTTATTTCATGAGTCACTTGACCGAATTGTTTATCCCTTCCTTCCTCTAGTTCACTGAATTTTGCACCTCTTTATACACATCTCTCTTTATTTCAACTAGATGGGTGTATTTAGTAGAAAGTTTGAGCTATCTTAATTTCCAATTTGGGCTCACTTAAATTTTGGCTCCATACTAATTTAATTGGACTATTTTTTTTTTCCATCACTCCAATTGGCCCTTTTGAAATGTAAGTTTCTAATTGAACCCCTTGACTTATTTATATAAACCTTATTCATACTCTAGTTTAAAGGAAAAATTATTCTAAGGGATCTAATTTGGATTCGGGCGTTACAATGCAACTATAATGTGCGGCTTGCTTCTCTAAAAAAATCCACATAGCAACTTTTCATTCTCCATCTATATATACTTGAATACACCACACTTTTTCTGTCAAAGAAATAACCTAAAAGTTAATTCTAGAAACAAGTTGACAGAGAATAAAATCTACATTAATGAGAATCAAACTAAAGAAGGAAACTTCTCTAATTTGTCTTCACTGACCGAATCTTTGATTCTCATTGCTCTTGCACCTCCATTCCTTGAAATATAGGAAATACATAAACTTTCCTACAGGACAAAAGATTAGTTGATAGATAAATTGATTTCCATAAATATGGAAAGATATTTTCCAAATTTAACAAATCAACAACAAGAAAAAAATTTTATATAAAAATATTTTATTTAAACCAAAGCTATATGGAAATTAAGCACTTTATTCATGGTAATAATATTAATGAATAATCAGAAAATCATTCACTAAGTCAAACAAACATCATACAAATGAGAATAAAGGACTTATGAAATTATTTAGAAAAACTATACTAGAACTTGCACTATTAATTATCAGGAAAAATTCGTTATAACATCTAAATTGATGTTGTAACATTAATCTGTATGTTATTACTCAAATAATAATAACACATAATATGAACATACTATAGTCCATGTAAAACATATGCTACCCATAGGTTTTGTTACATAACAAAGTCAATAATCAAAGTCATACAATAAATCTTAATGTCATAAGATGCCAATAACATAGGATAATAATGCCATAAGATCAACTTCAATACCATGAGATGCCAACTTCAGTGCACTACACACATGTGCACTAACAATCTCCCCTTTGGTATCTTTTATGTAGAACCACATTACCAAGCAAAACACCATGTAAATCATTTTTCCTGCAAAACAAAATCAATTCACTTCACAATCAAGGTTCCAATAAATAAATAAATAAAATAAACTACTCCCTCTAAATCTGATCTCCTTCTTTACAGCAGCATTAAGCCCCTATCTCTTACAACACATTGCCTCCAAGAAACCATTCTCCCTTGAATTCATTCTCCTCCAATATCAAAATAAACTCAAACAACTCAAACATTTCTCCTCTTTTTTGGAATAAAAGAGTAAACAATCACAACAAAACAAAATATAAAAGGGGCAAATTAAACACAAAAGATTGGAAAATTTGAATAGAGTTGATTCTGTTTTTAACATTTTGTAAAAGGTAAACAAAGAGTTCTAATAGAACACAAAGAAGAATGTCACAACAAGTATGTATCCTGTTATAACATCCACAAACAATTTAAACATCTTAACAAAATAAACCACAAACAAAAACAAAGTTTAACAATTAAAACAACTTAAACATTGAACAGACATATTCAATGTTTCCTATTCTTTGAGTTGGATTGTGGAGCGGATGTAGATGATTTGTAAGTAGCTTCCAACCCTGCCAGTTTTTCAAGTAATTATAGATATGCCTTGTCCAACGTTTGTAAGGGAGACTCCACAGGTCGAGCTGCTGCACTAGAAAGACTTGCTACCTAAGTGCTAGTTGAAGCAAGTATATTACTCACTATAGGTTGTTGGACAACTTACTTAGAAGCTGAAATTAAAGAAGCTCTTTTTTTCTTGTGCGAGCTTGTCCTCTTTCCCTTAGAGGATGCCTCTCATTCTCCATCATCTACCACTCCTAACTTTAACTTGAACATAACAAAGTTAGGGCTAACATCAATAACAGTCTCATTAGGGAGAATCAAAAGATGTTGACTCTGCAATATGTTGGTAATCAAACATGGAAACACAAACTTCTGTGTTTTCTTCTCTTCTACTGCAAGTGAAGTAATATGATCATAGATAATAACTCCCTAGTCAATCATAACACATGTAGCAATGTCAAACAAAAAAAAATGTCATTTGATTTGTCACATTAGAATAATTAATGGTTGGTAACCAGTTAGTCATGGCGATCTTGTGTAGTGCAAAGTATTTCAAAATCAAACTAGAAGTCTTTAAGGAGTTTGAGTTAGGTCATTCACTAATCTAGTCTTGTAGCTCAACAGCTACATCATCCTCTTCATACTCCTTATAAAATCAAGGACAAAATAAGTTTCGGTAATCTTAAGAAAGTCTTTAATGGCCTGAGGGAAAAAATCATACAAATGGCCTCTCATATACACTTTGTGTTACACAAACACATCTTCCTCTTCATCAATTATGTTAGCATAAAATTTCTCAACAACCTTAGGCACATACCTTTCGATATTTATCAAAGTATTCATCCAATTCTATTCTTGTAACACTTTAAGCACACTTAGAGTCTTAAAACTCATTACATCAATTTTTTTCTCAACAATGAAAGTTCTGTTTTGGTACAACATAAACATATGTTCCTGTTCCTTCTTAAGTTCATATTTGAAAATTCTATCAAAAATTCGATTACACACCTTGACACTTTAAATTATGTTATTGCTTCATAAATAAGAGCATTCTTCTACAATACATTTACGATGCTAAAATTGGGAGGACATATTACATATTTAGTGAGATTTTAGAGATTTTTTTAATCTGTTTATTGTGTAACATGGCACCGTTTTCAAAAGGCGTGTAATCGCTCGTACTTCCTTGCTTAATGGATCAAACTATCCATATTGGAAAGCAAAAGTGAGAGCCTTTATAAAATTAATTGATGAAAAGTCATAAAGAATAATTCTTATAGGATGGACTCATCCCATTGTAATTGACAATGAACAAGTATTCCCACTAAAACTTGAATTGTCATAGACTATTGAAGAATATAGGCTTGTTAATTACAATAGTAAGGCCTTGTATGCAATTTTCAATGGAGTTGATGCAAATCAATTCAAGTTGATTTCCACCTATGTTGTAGCGACAAAAGCATGGGATATTCTGCAGAATACTCATTAGGGAATTGATGATGTGAAGTGTTCTAAACTTCAAATGCTCATTTCAAGATTTGAAAATTTGAGAATGAATGATAATGATCTACTTTATGATTTCTTTGCAAAATTAAGTAATATATATAACAAGTGTTATGCTTTAGGTGAAAGGATACTAGAAAGTAAACTAATGGAGAAAGTGTTGAGATCTCTCCCTGACAAGTTTCAAGCCAAAATAGCAATGATTAAAGAAAGCAAGAACCTAAACAACATGAGGATAGATGAATTGATGGGTTCTTTGCAGGTATTTGAATTGAACTTAAAACAAAAGAAACAAGAGAAGTCTATTAATTTTCAATCAATTGAAGAAGAGATTAAGAATCAAGAAGATTCAGAAGCTGAGGATTCTAAGTTGGCATTGCTAATAAAGAATTTTTATAAGCATCTGAAAAAGATAGGAAGAAATTCTAAAATCACTTCAAAGTCTATTAATGATAATAACCCTTTTAAATTTATTGATACTAACAAAAAGAAAGGGATTAAATGTAGGGAATGTGATAGTTTTGGCCACATTCAATTAGAATGTGCCAACACCTTAAAGAGGAAGTCTAAGACTATGAACATCACTTATAATGATGAGGATTCTGACAATGGCGGTGATGATGATTTGTTATGATAAAATGCATTAGCTTCTTCTATGGTAATGATTTTGTTGTGTAGGATTATGTAGAGAATATTGCAACATCAAGTTCTAATGTTGTAACATCTGATAAGAATGTTGAAACAGATGTTAATTGCTCAGACTAAGAAGTGAATCATGAATAATTCCAGGAAGCTTATAAAAAGCTTTATGATCGATGGTTGAGAGTTTGTGGTGAAAACCAGTCTCTCACAAAAAAGAATGATATCCTTATTAAGTCTAAAGAGATTCTTGAGTTGAAATTGTAGGAACTTAAATCCTTACTTGAAAAGAAGGAATGCAACATACAAAAACTTTCAAGTGAGCTTGAAAGAACTCAGAAAGACATGAAAATGATGAGTTCAAAAATTGAAAGACTAAATGAAATTTTGACAATAGGGAAACCTACTGGTAATCATTTTGGACTTGGATATAATGATGAGAAGTCTTAATCTAAAATGGTTTTTTTGAAATCGTCAGTTAGTGAGGCTGTGCCAGTACCAAGACAGAACATTGTAACGTCTAGTATGCATGGTGTAACATGTGCTCAACATGTTATGATATCAGGTAACGTAACAAAACTGTTCAACAATAAAGGTAAGGCAAGTAAGTTTATTCCAACATGTCATTTCTGTGGGGTAAAAAGACATATCATGAAGGGACCTAACCCGGATTTAACCTCTTGAATCCGTGGGAAGCCCTCCCGGCACTCCAACGGACTCCGAAAACCTTTCCTTTAAACAATTAACTTAGGAATCCGTGGAGCGAACCCGATTAAAACATTTATTCTTTTCATCAACTATCGAAAAATGTGGTGGAAAATTTTTTTTTTTTCTATGAAAACAAACCATTTATTCCATTAAAAATTTTGTAGAAAAACGGGCAGAGTTTCCTCTGTTTTTCGGACATCCCAATTTTTACAAAACCTGCAAATAAAATCATAAACACTTCTAAAATTCATTCATTTTCTCCACTACCATTTTCAGGACCTCAGGTCCATCATAATTTAACCACAAGAACATTTAAAAACTTTCAGTAAAATCATTTTTATCGATAAAACAAAGCATATATATTATGTACAATTTAAAATATTTTCTAAAATATTTTGGGCTTGAGTTTGGGTACTCCCAAATGCCTACGTACCTCAATTATCTACAGAGGATCAAAGTCCTCGTAGTTTAGAGTCTAATTATCCATCTACATATATACAATACAAAAATAATGATGCAAGTATCAAAACCATAATATGACATATTTACAGCCCAAAAATTATATACATATTTTCAAGTCGTCGTCGTCTACAAGTAGGCCGCCTACGACTGCCCTGGAGGATGCTCAGATTGCTCTCTAGTCTCAGTTCCTGAAAATTTTATTAAAATATTTTTGAAGAGTGAGCTAAAACTAGCTCAATTGATACACATCTTGCTTCCCATTTGACTAAATGGCCTTGGTCATGGGTTCGAGGGGTGTGAGAGGCGTATGAAATCCCTAAAGGCTAAGGGACAGTACCTGGACCGAAGGATGGGTAAGCCCATACACCCAGGAAGGTCCCGGCCCAACATGGGGAGAGGATGGGTCGTTATATATCAGGCATAGATGCTATCCATGTTGTATTTGCTTAAAGTAAGCTATCCTAGACAAACTTTAAGAGTTGAGATTGATTTGAACAATAACACTAGGAAAGTATGGATTAAAAAGTTTGATTTGAAGTGTCACACTGTTTTATCATGTATAAATAAAAGTTCTGTTGATTTTTGGTATTTTGACAACGGTTGTTCTAGACATATGACGATGTTTGATGAATTACAAGATTGTATCAAGTGGTGAAGTAACTTTTGGTGATGGAGCCAAGGGAAGAGTTCTTGGTTAAAGAACTCTCATTGTTAAAGGATTACCAAAGCTCGGAGATATGCTTCACATGAAAGGGCTTAAAGCTAATTTGATTTGTATAAGTCAAATTTGTGACTAGAATTACTTTGTTAACTTCACTCATGTTATCTTGTTCCGAATCAATCCAACCAATGTATATTGGAAGGAAAAAGATCTGTTAATAATTATTATATCTTGTCTTATTCCTTAACATGTCATAGTGCATCAAATTCTAACATTAATTTATGGCATAAAAGATTAGGTCACTTGGACATCAGATCTTTGACTAAGCTTCTGAATGCAGGTGCTAGTCATGAAATTGAGTTACGATAAAATTTTCGAGTAAACCTGAAACAATTTCGAATACGAGAAGTGGTGTGGTAATCAATTAGGTTTTAGCATGGAATTTGTATTAAAGAAGTTTCTAAGAAAAGACATGATGGACTAAACTAGTTTGAAATACATGCAAGGGCATTTTTGAAAATTTAAGGTTGGAAGAATGTAGAGACAAATGTGACAAAATTATAAATTTAAATCAATGACATGCATGTAATTATGTCACAAACTTGAAGGGCAATTTGTTAAGGCTATATGTATGTGTATGTATATATATATATATATATATACGGAACACACTAGAAGAATCAAGAGAATTAGAGAGAGTTAGAGAGGGGTGTTTTGACCAGAGTAGAACTTGAGGACAGCAGCTGTTCTTCCTATTTTTCAAGCCATTTTTAAGTGGTTTTCCAAGCTATGAAAAGGTTGTGAACAAGTCTAGGAGGGATATCCAACAAGATCAACTGATTTTCAAATAGTAAAATTCAAGTTTTCCAAGTTTTTAAGTGTGAAGTTTGAGATTAAAGTTAGCTAAGAGTTGTATGTGATTTTGATATGATATTTATGCTTGGATTTAGAGTTTTGAAGCCTCAAACTTGTGGGGAAAGCAAAGCTTGGAATCCAAGAAAAGTTTGTAAGTATACTAATGTAAAGGAATTTTTTATTCAAGTTTAAGTGATGTTGGTTTAGGAATTAGTTATTTTGCCATGAAATTTAGTGTGATTTTGATGTAAAATTAAGTGTGAAACTTGATGAAGGATTGATGTTATATTGAGTATGTTACGCGACCAAGACTAGGGTTTGAATTCCATGAATGGATTTTGATGTTTTGATGTAATTATATGAAGTTTTGCATGATTTTAAGATGATAGGTTTCAAGAAAATGAAAAGAAAAAAGTGAGTTAGGGTGCTATATGAATTCAGCCAAACAAGGGATGATGTGATTCAAGTTGTGTTTGATTTGTTTGAGTGATTTCATACATGAAGATGTGTTGAAATATCAAGTTTGAATGTTGAAATGAAAACCAAAAGTATGGTGAATTAATTTGCATTGTATTCGGCCATGAGAAGTTTTTATGATGAATGATGGTTTCAGTTGTTTTGGATGAATTTGATATGAAAATGAAAATAATTCAATTGGATGTAAAGGATGCACATCACGGCCAAAACATGTTATGTTGCCAAATTTTGAGCTTTATGAATTTAACTTGGTTTGATATTGTTTTTGCATGTATTGAAATGTGATTTTGATTAGAAGAATTGAATTAGATTGATGGTGTGAAAATTGAGATATATTCAGCCAACATAGGGTTAAAATGGTCCAAAAGTTTGTTTAATATGTTGATATAAAAATTGAACTCCAATGGAAATGTTTTGCATGCATAAATATTGAGAAATTCAAACAAAAAGTACTTGCAAATAAATGAAGTCATTACACATGAATTAAGGGTATTCGAAATCCTCGTATAGTTAAACAGTTGCTTGTATGTTAACGAGCCGATGGCTGTGTATATGTATGGTTAAATTAGTTGTGACGTTGCCTAACCATAGAATATAAAAATATGTAGATGTCACGGAATCAAAGGAACCTTAAATCGCATGTTATCATGAGTTAATAATCAGTGAGTGTCTTTTAAAATGATTTGATATGATGTATTAAAAATATGTGTCATGATATGTTGAAAATTGATTTTGAACTAAATGAATTCGATATGAAATGTTTTTACATGGATTGTGAAATTTTTATATGAGATACAGATTACATGAATTTGGAATATTTTATAATAAAAAGCAGTTTGTTGGAAATAGATTTGTAAACCTATGGTATGACTTATAGGTATTCCAGATATTTTCGGTTGATGTTGAGTACCCTTAGCGTGCATTGGCTGTGTCGGGGGTGTCTGTCATTAAGAATAGAGAGGGAATATGTTAATCAGTTCAGTTCTATATGTCGTTCATGCACGTACAGAATATATAATTAGCTAGCTTCCACCTGAGTGAGGGTAAATTTCGGTCCTTAGTGAGGGTAAATTTCGCTACGCAAAACTAGACAGATGACCTACATGAGGATAAATTCCGGGATGACCTGAGTAACGGTAAATTCTACTCATACCTAAAATATCATATGGTACGGACTGTCAGTGGTTGATTTATTTTACTTAGAGATGTTTCGGAAACTTTATCACCACTACTGGTTACATGTTTCAGCAGAAAAATTAAATTATACAGCATGTTATCTTTATAATTCAGTTTACGGTACATGCATTTTATTTATGATACATATTTATCCATACACTTAATTTAGTTAAGGTTTTCAGAAAAGAACTAATTTCATATTACCATAATTAAATGATCATACAACGCTTTAAAAATATTTTGGGAGGTTTAGTTTCGAAAATGACATTTGGATAGAAACCTATGACACTCGCTAAGCCCATTTAACTCACATATTATTTTATGTTTTATAAATAAAACCTCCCTAGGGACTCCAGCCTAGGATTAGACGGATCGAGTCGTGTGTGTTGCTGTGACTCTATTTATTTTATATATATTTGAAAGTTGTATTTTAACGATTGTATAAACTTACATATGGTTTTGAAAAATGTATAAATAAGTATAGGCATGACATTTAAATATGTTTTAATTTATCTTTGAAACCGATATCATGTTTGTGGTTGCTTGTGAATTGAGAAAAAGTGAGGGGCTGAGACTCAGTAAATGAGAAATTGTTTGCGTTAGCTGACAAGACCCGACCCGAATTCCCTCTAATGAATTCGACGATCCTGCCGGATACCTCACGAAACCCTTTCGAAGTCTAACTAACCAAACCCGAAAGGATGTCATTGAACGAACCTTTAACTATTATTAAATTGCCAAACATTTAAATAATACTCCTTAAAATCTCAATTTCAAATTTCGAAACAAATTCTCAAATCATAATCAAATGCATCGTCGTAAGTAGTTAAGTAACTGAAACGTGCATGCATCAGATTAATATAAAAGTTCTACAAATATGTTCATAAATAAAATGTGCACAAACAAGTGATGAATGCAAATGTTACAATATTTGTAAAGGGAACTGTACGGCACCATCGGTCGTCTATCCGACTTAATCTAAATGAGGCGCACTGTTACCTACATTCCTTGTTCCTACACTTGGGAGGTTTTTGAATATAAAACTAAAAACATTATGAACTACAAAAGCTAAGTGAGTGTGGATACGTTTATATATAGATATATATTTAAAAATTATCTTTACAAAATTATCTTCCGAAACATTTTTCTTTAAAATAATTTTATTTCCAAAAGTTTGTGTCTTATAAGATTTCTATAAGGTTTCAAAAGCTCTTTCTAATTCTTTCTAAAATTTGCTTTTGCTAGTATGCTTTTCTTTTTTAAGAAAAATGCTCTAATGGGGATCCAAGAGAAACTATAACCACATAAGCGGTCAGACCAACTCTGCTCAGTGTGGAGGATGATGTGGTGTAAAAGCTAGCATCGCTCACCGTGACAAAGCTACAAAGACATCCCGTTGCCGCGTGGCGGAACTATCATCGCACACTGTGTAACGAGATAATATCCCACAAGTGTATAGGGCAACTCGACAGTCACAACAGACTTGATCCCCTCGATGTTAGCAGGACATGCCCTCCTAACATTTACCATACACTGCGAGGTATATCGACCAAGTATAATGTTAGAAAGTCTATCTATAAAAACTCAGGCCATCCACTAGCTTTGAAAGCCTTTTTCTCTCTTTTTCTAATTCAAATAAATTTCTTTTTTATTCTATAAATATAAGACATGCTAAACATTGCATACCAATGTATAAATAACTATTTCCTTTTATGCTAAAACATAAATCATTTATAATCTAAAAGAACAAACAATAAAAATAAAAATTTGCTGAATAAACTAAAAATATATATATTTAAAATATTTTCACTCTCACAACTTGCTTTCCAATTCACTCGAGTTACCTCTACTTCAACGACCTCCTTTCAGCTCGTTACACCACCTACACTTGGTCACAAATGAAATCTCAACTTAGCTTACAGATCACCTCAATTCTAATTCAGTTTTATCACCTCTACTTCACCTGAGCTGCAACGGACTGCACTGTCCCATTCAGCTATAGCAACAAGCTCCTTCTAACTCACATTCAACTTGTCCCATGCAAGCTCCTACTTCACTCAACTCAGTCCGAATTTAGGGCATTCCATATCTCAGCGAGCTCGCTTAGCTCACCCTTTTTCAGCGAGCTATTATCTTCTAGTTCAGCTCGATTCACATACACTACCCAGCTCGCTTCTTACGGCTGCTATCATTAACCAGCTCGCCTTTACAAGCTACTTCCTTGGACCTGCTCGGACAGGCATTATGGTAGGTGGCAACATCACTCAGCTCACTCTTTACAAGTTCGCGCTTCAAGCTAACTCGACCAGCGTTGAAAAAGGGCAGTGGGCGTTTATCAAGCTCGTACCTCGTGAGCTCTCGCTCGAACTCACGCCACTCATAACATCTCTTTTTCCATATTTTACACATACACACAAGCATTTTCATATCTCTAACCTCACTCAAATTCACAACATATACTTAACAACATATCATCAGTTCTTCATCTAACTCAAGCCGCAACCTAAACAGGTTTCGTGACAGAACTCAATCCTCCTACATAACCATCAAAATTCTATAGATCAACATTATTTTCTTAGTAACTTCATTTATCGATCTCTCCTCAATCCCTTACCTTGCTTTTCCATCATTTGCAGCTTCAAATCACCAGATCAGATCTAACTTGATACTCCTCCTAAGTTTGTTCTTCACTTTCCTACGGCTTGATTATCCTTCAAAAATAGCAGAAATCAGCTTCGATTGGTGGCTTCTCATTTGTCAACAACGTCTCTCTCTCCCTCTCTAGATTTTTCTCCCACTTTCACTCATTCTCTCATTTCTTTCACGGCAACTCTCACCAAACACCTATTTATAGGCATGAATCAAGCTCAACTTTTACCCTTAAACTTCTTTAAATTTACGATTTTACCAGTCTTTAGAGAATTCTTTACTTTTCACTATGCCTTTGACATTTCACTTTATTTATAATTTTGCCACTTTTTTAGAAAAAAATTTATTTTCTCCTTTGCCCCTAAACTTTTTATGATTTAAATTTATTTCCGATTCTTATGAAAATTCTACAAATATCAAAATTTACCACTAAACACTGAAAAATCCTTTTATTATTTCATCCACGAGGGTACATTAGTACATTACATCATTTCGTACCTATGCATAGTAATGACCTCGGGAGAGAGTATTACATTAGAAGTTTATAAATTTTCTATAAAAGTTTGTAAGGTGGCATTTTCAGTAAAATAGCTATCATACTATCAAAATTTTTATAAACCTATTTTAAAATTATATGATAAAAAGAAAAATTTTCCATTCATTTACGTTAGAAAAGATATTTCTAAAAAGGTTTTTAGTAAAAAAAAAATGGCTTAGCTTCACATGAACATTTTAGTCGAATTTGGATATCGACTAGACGGCTACCGTGGGCTTGCCGGTGGGCTGCCTTTTGTACGAAAATGGTTGTATAAGGACGGGGTCCGTCAAAGTATGTCTAGTGATATGCTCTAATACCAATTAAAAATGTCTGTTTGTTGTAGACTACCTAATTTTTGCCTTGTTAGGATTAATTGATGTTATGACTTAATATATTATGTTGCAACTTAAGTTATATGTCATAACATGTAAACTCTATGTTGTAACAAATTTAATGAGGAAATAATAAACAGTAGTAACATAAATCAATATAAGAACATTTTTAATGTGGTTCGATGTTACCCTACATCCACGAGGCCTTAGCTAGAGAGATCAACTATTAATGAACATACAGGTACAACCTACTTGATTTATTCAATCTAAGACCCCTCTTAAAATCGACGCAATATGAAGTATATGTTCATTGACGTTGTTTCAGCAAGCTCCTTTTGTCTTTATAAGTGACAACAACTTCAAATCCTTTCAACTTGTGAGTCTACCTCTTCTCTCTGTAGCCAAACATCTTGTTATCCAACAAGCACTTACTCTAGACTCTCCAACTTCACAAGCCTAAGTCTAGCATAAAAACTTAAAGAACAAATCTCTGTAAGTGATACAAACAATATCTCTCAACATATTAATATATATACACTATTTGCTCTCACGAAAACCTCACAAATATACTACCAAGAGATGAGAAACCTCTAAGTCACAAATGCATGCAGTTCAATAGATAAACTCTCTTACGTCTACACTCAAAACTGTATACAAAATATTGCAAGCACCCTTATGGTTCTACAATTGTAATGTGCGGCTTGCTTCTTTAAAAAATCCATGGAATAGTCTTTCATTCTCTACCTATATATACTTGAATGTTCCTTACCTTTTTGTCAAGGAAATAACCTAAAAGTTAATTTTAGAAACAAGTTGACAGAGAATAAAATCTACATTAATGAGAATCAAACTAAAAAATGAAACTTTCCTATTTTATCTCCATTGACCAAATCTTCGATTCTCATTGTTATTGCACATTTATTCCTGGAAATATAGGAAATAAATAAAGCTTCCTGCAAGACAAAAGATTAGTTGACAGATTAAATGCTCTCTATAACCATGGAAAGATATTGTACAAATTTAACAAGTCAACAACAAGAAAATTTCCTTATATAAAAATGTTTCATTTAAGTCAAAGCTATAAGGAAATTAAGCACTTTATTCTTGGTAATAACATTAATAAATAATCACAAAATCATTCACTAAGTTAGACAAACATCATACAAACGAGAATAATTTGAAATTATTTAGAAAAACTGCATTGGAACATACACTATGAACTATCAGGATAAATTCGTTATAATATCTAAACTGATGTTACAACATTAATTTGCATGTTATAACTCAAACAATAATAATACAAAATATTAACAAACTGGAGTCCATGTAAAACATATGCTACCCATAAGTTTTGCTACTCTACAACGTCAATCATCAGAGTCATTCAATAAATTTCAATGTCATACTAATAACATAAGACAATAATGTCATAAGATCAACTTCCATGTCATAAGATGCCAAATGCACTACACACATGCGCACTAACATAACCTATTAAAAGGAAAAACAAGATTTGAGGCACAAAATTCCTCTATCTCTCAACTTTCGCAACTCTCTCACCATCACCGCTCTTGACCATCACCAAAAAATTAAAAACCTATATCCACTCAGCACCTAGATTCAGATCCAACGGTGATGAATCGATCATCAAAGCGAGCTCCCAGCTCGATGAACACATATTAACCAAAGTACAAACCAAGGTGTGTTTTGTTGTCGAAGAAACCCTCATGGGTTCGACGATGGGTTCATGACAACCTAGATCGCCTAGTGATCTGGTTTCCATGAAAAATATATCGATTGTCATCGATCTGGTTTTCATGGAAATAGATCCAATCGAC
The DNA here is from genome assembly GCA_022984855.1 of Dimocarpus longan. Taxonomy (NCBI): domain Eukaryota; kingdom Viridiplantae; phylum Streptophyta; class Magnoliopsida; order Sapindales; family Sapindaceae; genus Dimocarpus; species Dimocarpus longan. Next base: position 5,490,480 of record CM041022.1, read on the forward strand.
GAGCATGGTGAGAGATTGTGAGAGAGAGAAAGAGAAACAAAGAGAGATGGTGAGAGACTATGAGAAAAAGAAATAGAAATGGTGAAAAATTGTGAGAGACCGTGGGGGAGAGAGAAAGAGAGAGATGCTAAGAGACTGGTGAGTGATGAGATATTGAAAAAAATAATTATTATTTTATTACAGTAGAAAATTAATATTATTATTTTATTTAATAATTAAAAAAGTCATTATTCTAATAAGCTATCCTTCTTAAATGCATTTACTTTTATACCTTTACATCTTAACGGAACCATCAATTATTGATAGAAATCACTAACTCTCTAACAGTTGGACCATTTTAGATAATATTTTCAATACTGAGGGGTCATTTCACATTATTTTCAAATTCAAATATTAAAATAATAATATCCCAAAGATATTTAGGACATAAAAGTTAATGAATCTAAAGGGTCATTTATTTTTATCAATTTTCATTTAATGGATATGAATTACACCTATTAAGTGATTCTTTTTTTTTTTTTTCTAAGAGTGGTCAAACCACCTAAAAATAACTAAAAAAAAAAAAATGTTACAATTTTTAACTTTTATCTTAATATCAAATCACTTAATAATTTTTTAAATATATTATTTCAAATATATTCTTTTCAAAATAATATATTTTCAAATCTGTCCTAATTTTAGATTATACCGATTCCTTTTAAATATAATTAATGAAATATTGCAATGACTAAAATATATATTATTTTACAATTTCAACTTTTGTTGCAATAGTAACTCAACTTAAGAACATTTTGTTTATTTTTATGTAAATATATAAATTTAATTTACTTTGCTACGATAATTTATATTTATAATTTAAAAAAAAAAAAACTTTACTATAATAATTAATCACATTTTAATTATGAATAAAAATTATTATTAATGTATACATAAAAGTATTTCTTGTTAAATAATTTATTATTGCTTGTATTATATTAAATGATGTTACATAACAACTAATAATACAAATATATAAATGTCAAATTATTAATTTTCAGACAATTTTAATTTTAAACAATAAACAATATTATTATACATTCAGAGGTAAGAAAAAATATATATATATCATTCAAATTCCAAGTTTCAGTTTAATTTTCAATTTTTAGTAGCACTGTTCAGTCTTCAAATAAAAAAATAAAGAGTAAATTACAATTTAGCTACCCATTTGAAACATAATTACAGGCGGATCAACATTTTTAGTTTTATTACAATCAACCTCCTTCCGTTAGCAAATTTTCGTCAAACTTAACAGTCAACCATATGAATATTATTAAAAGACCAAAATGCCCCCATAATAAAAAGTAAAAGCCTAAAATGCCCCCATAAATCACCAGCAAAAATACCTCCCTCTCTCTTCTTTTTCTTTTCCTTCTTCTCTCCTTTTCGTTCGTCTTCTTCACCGGAACCCGATCGATGTCTGGAACCCAGACGCCCGGTCTCTCACCTCTCTCTCTCTTCTCCTTCTTCTCCTCTCTCTCTTCTCCTTCTTCTCCTCTCTCTCTTCTGCTTCTTCTCCTTCTTCTGTTCATCTTCTTCACCAGTCGATCTGGGTATGGAAACCCAGATCGACGTCTGGGTTTCCATCCCAGATCGGCGTCTAGCAAACCCAGACGTCTGGATCTGGGTTTCCAACCCAAACACCGATCTGGGTCTCCTTCTTCTCCTCGCTCTCTCTTCTCCTTCATCTCTTTCTTCTGTTCATCTTCTTCACAAGTCGATCTGAGTTTGGAAACCCAGACGATCTGGGTTTCCATCCCAGATCGGTGTCTGGCAAACCCAGACGTCTAGATCTGGGTTTCCAACCTAGACACCGATCTGGGTTTGGAAACCCAGATCGATGTCTGGGTTGGAAACCCAAATCGGTGTCTGGGTTTCCATCCAAACCCAGACGCCGATCTGGGGAACCAGACCGTGACCCGACGTGGATTTGAGTTGGTTCCAGACCCTGACCCGACATGGATCTGGGTTTCCTACCCAGACCCGCATCAGTGTCTGGGTTTCCAGATTGGAGCGCAGACCTGCATCAGTGTTAGTTTCCAGATGGTGTTGATGCTAAAGTTCTTGGGTCTGTTTGATGATGATGGTAATGGTTTTTGTTTAAAAATGACAGTGGTTTTGGTTTGTGTTGATTATTGATGATGTTGGACTTGTTTGTGTTATTTGTGTTGATGATGGATCATTGTTGATGATTTTGATGTTTGGTTAAAACGAACCCAGATTCAAATCCAGATGAATTTGGATTCGAAGGAGAAGAAAAGAAGAAGCAAAGAAGAAGAAGAAGAAGAAGAAGAAAATGAGAAGTGAATAAGAAGAAAGAGAAGAAAGATGAAGAAGACGGTGACTGTGGCGGGGTAAGAAAAAATACATAGAGAGATGAAAAATAAAAAATAATATAAATAATATTAAAAAAATAATTTTACCCCTTAAGCTGTTAACTCTAACCGAGATGAAGTAACAGCGGGTGGGTTTATTGTAATTAAAGTAAAAGGTTAGTTTCGCTTGTAATAATGTTTTATCTGGGTAGCCAAATTGTAATTTACTCAAAACTAAATTACCCCTAAAAATAATGGGATTTGTAAATAACATGCTTTTTGTGTGATAAAGGATATGGAAAATAATAAAAAATAAAATTAGAGCTATTGGAAGAATTTGATGAGATACATTTAAATGTTTACGTAGCAGTTGTTTTTGAAAAATTAACTTTCTAAAATGACATTGAATCTATAAATATGGGACCAATTTATTATCATAGTTTCTGATTGTTTTGAAAAATATTAATTTAACTCCCATCCAATGTGTTATGGTGCAGTGGTGGACTAGAAATTGATATGAAAAGGAGCACTTTATAAATATATATATATATATATAAGCATAATTAAACAATTGATGTGTAATTGAAAATATTGCATCTATCAGTTTATATCTATATAAAGTATAAAATTAATTATTAAACTAGACACAAAGGAAATTCTAAATCATATATTTTGTTAATTAAATGATGATTTAGTTTTCAAAATTGTACAGTAAAATAACTAAATGTATAATAATACAATATTGGTACATTTACTTCACTTGAAGGAATCGAAATAGAAATCGAAATGATCTGGAATCGGAATAATTTAAAATCGGAATGAAGTATCGGAATCATAATAAGTTGTTTACTTCAACTACAGAAATCAAAATTGGATTCAACTACATTCCCATTGAACTGTTTACTTTACTTTGGAATCGGAATTGATTAATTATAAGTTACAAAAATGCTCTTAATTAAAATTATGGATTAATTATAATAGTGTGTAATTTTTTATTATAACATGTATTATTTTAATATCAAATAAAAAACTATATATTATAATAAAAAAAACTACATATTATTTAATAGTCTATTATGATAATTACGAAATTGGTAATGAAAAAACTAATGGTGTGTAATTTTTTATTATAATATACAGGTTTTTTAATATTAAAAAAAATTATTTTTTAAATAATGATATAAGGGACTTTTCATCTTGATAAAGAGAATGAGAATAGGATTCTCAAGTGGATTGAAGAGAATGAGATTCTCATTCCACAACCCCAAATTGATGTGGAGTCCACACTTTCATTTCCATTGAGGAATGAATTTGAAGCAAATAAACACTATCAATCAATCTCATTCTCCATTCTCATTTTTTAATCTATAAAATAAACACACCATATATTCCTTGAGTTTTAGTACAACAAGTTTATATGATAACCAGACACAAATATATTCCTTGAGTTTTAGTACTATAAGTTTATATTATAAATACACAATATTAATACTATAAATTGAATTGGAAATAAGAATTTGGTCAAGTCGAAAATATTATAAAGAGCAAATTACAATCCATCTACCCGAGCTTTGCTCTTTTAAAATCAACTTTTTAAAATATTCACACTAACAATAATAAAAATATTCAAAATAATAGTGGTACTTAATAACTAAAAATACTAATTGAAAATAAGTTCTTTTTATTTTTTGTTTGGAGAAAGTAGGAACACCATAACATACAATCGAAGGCTAATTGAATCTTTGTTAGACCTTTGTCTTTATCATTACTCTTTGCCTTTGACTCTCTATTATTGTTTGATCCTACAAAACAAATAATACCTTTGTCAAGGTGATCCGGAGGTTATCTTCGAGAACTCCTTTCGATGTTTAAGTCAGTTTATTATTTTTAGAAGACTAGTTTTTTTCCAAAATTATCATATCTATCTCCAAATAAACCACTTAAGGTGACATGTGTTTGTTGCATGTCTCACATATGCTAGTTATTCTTTCGATCTAATACCTTCTGTGATTAAAATCTATAATATTTGTCACATGTCTTCTCCCAATTACACTAATGCGTCTTCTTTCAATTGGGTTTCTTTCGGATCCATACACTACTCCAAATCAACTTGACCCGAAATTGCTTAATCGGGTCACGTCAGTTCAAATCAAGTGTGAATGCCCTAATTAATGTTATGTTGGTTCGGTTCCTAATGTCTGACTATGCATTAAATGCGAGTGATGATTGCAATAATTTTTAATTATGTTTATTCGATTGAAGCGTTGTGGCAGTCACGAAGGGTCGTGCATCCAGCTATCTTAGTGTCTGCTTGCATGCTAATCGTTGATTTCATTCATCTCAATGACTAAGATTGGCCTACAGAGTGTGAGTAAGTTTTTCTCACTTTTATCTACTTCACTTACATTTTCACTTCAATTCGAATTCATTCTCTTTTTTCTTCTAGTAAATTTCTCTTATTTCTTTGTAGTTAAAAATGTGTTCATCTTTGAAACGTCTCCAACCTATTGAGGATATCGTCGAATGCATGGCTTCTAGTGACTTCGAATTCTCCACTTTCAACAAAACACTAGGTTCTTCTACTCAAAGAGGAGATATAGATGCACAAGCTCCGGGCAGAGGTTCCGAACCTACCCTCAAGCCACTTTTATTTTTAAAATTATTTTCTTTTTTTATTTTATTTTTTAAACTATTTTAAGGATATTGATTTTCACTATTTATATTTGAGATAGACGATACAAATTCTTTTTTAAAAAATTACTATTTTTATTTTTTTATAAATGATCTCCAACATCCATCTTAAAGAGTGGAGATTTTTAAAGTATTTTGGTAAAGATTCATCTAAAAAATATTATATTTATTTTTAATAGAAGATCTCCACCATCAATCTCTCCATTCATCTTAGATATGGATGGTGGAGATTTTCCTAGTTTTTTAATTTACATTTTAAAATTTTTTCTTTTATAATGCATATGGATAATGGTTTATTCGTCTTTTTATCAATATTTGACATTTAAGGTAACTTTTGACTATGAAACTTGACCAAACCATTAGTGAAGAAGAGATCATTAAAAATAAATGCAAACATTGTTTTTTATTATAATAAATCAAATGTCAGGTAAGCTCTTAGTATTTTGCTTTTATTTATTTATTTGTTTATGATTGTGCTTCACATTGTAATTAATTAATAAGGTGTTGACTATTGAGAAAATAAAATTTGAAACATTCAAAAATTTTGAAAAACCTAGGATGAGAGTTCATCAATCGGTATTTCACACTTTATGAAATACAAATTTTTATACAATGTAAAATATTTATATTTTTTATAGTGTGAAATACCGATATTTTGTACAATACGAAATTCAAATATTTCACACAAATGTGAAATATCAAAATCCCAATAAAAAATAATATTATACAACAAAAAGTGAAATTTATAGACATCTTTGACAAAAAAAACTTGTAAAAATGTTGTGTTTTGGATATGTGTAAAATAGTTGTTTTACATTATGTAAAATAGTTGTATTTCACACTATAAATAATTTATAAAGAGTAAAATATATGGTAATTAAAAAAATGCGTATAAGATTATCTGGTAATTATTGGAGTAGTGAATGAAAAATTAATAATGAAAATTAGTACAAACAATCAAACTCCTAAGAACAAATTGCAAAACATACCCTTGATGTATGTTTAAAATTAAGCGGAAACACATTTACCCTTTAATGACATCAAACCTCTATACTATCAGTTGACTTCCGTCAATTTTAACAGTTAACCGGAATTTTAAATCAAATAACCATTTTACCCATGAATAAGATAAAAAATAATTAAAAAATATAGTAGATTTTATATTGAACCTTCGCAATCGGATGAGATCCATTCAATAGTGGAAATCTAATCTAGATCGCCACCAACAATTTTAAAAAATGAAAATAAAAAATTCAAACATTAAATTAAAAATGAAAATAACAAAAAATAATAATATTCCCACCGTCCATCTCATAGATAGATAGTAAAGATCAAAATCAAGTAAAAAATTAATAACAAAACAAGTTGATTGAAAAACATTCCTTGGAAAGGACATAATTAATTTCATTTGGTTTGACTAGATGGAAATCAAACATCAAACACATACACTAATAACATATATTTATTTAAAAGTCCTTCACTTATCCATGTTCATCTCCTCTCTTTCTCTCTCATCCTCCCTCATTTCTCTAATTTCTCTTCTTTCACCATTCCCCTTCTCCGATCTGTCTCTTCTTCCTTAGTCAATCTGTCTCTTTAATTTTTTTTTGTTGATGATGATGGTGGATTCTCAAATGATGTTCCAATCGAACCCTGATCATCTAGGTTCGATTGGAACCCAAATGATGTTCATACATCACCCGGGTTTGATTGGAACCCAGATGATGTTTATCTAAGTTGTTCCAATTGAACCCGAATGAAAAATCTCTTCTTCATTTGATAAGGATTGATAACGAGTTGCTAGGTTAATGATGGTGATTATTGCTTAAGGTCAATGATGGTAGGAATGAGGATGATGATGATTGGTTGATATTGATAATGGTGGGTTGAAGATGGAGGATTGATGATGTGGGTTTGAAGATGATAGTGATCTACAATGTTCTTCTTTTTTTTAAACTTTTATTTATTTATTTATTTATTAATTCTTTGGTCTCTTCGTCCATCTTAAAGTTGGACAATAAAGATCTATTGTTTTTATTTTCAAGAAAATTTTAAAAATTAATTTTCTAAAAATTATAATATTAAATTTTATGTTTAAATCAGTCTCTACCATCCATCATGTGATAAACGGTGTAAATTTTTTTTTATTATTATTTTTATTTATTTTTTATAATTTTAAATTTTGAAAGAAAATAAAATATATATATAAAAGACAAAATTATTGTTAAGTCAAATTAATTTAACTAATCTTAACAGAATTTGACTAATGGAGTGGAGTATTGTGTAATAAATTAGCATGTGTTCCCATCTGATTTTAAACATACCTTGGGGGGTTCGTGTAATGCATTCAACTATTAATCGTTGAATGAAAAAATATTTTTGAAAAGATAGCAGACAACTTTGGAAAATACCTCTAAAAGAGAAAATTAGTGAAGATTATTACTGCTAAACCTAACTATGTTTAATATTTCAATTTTACTCCATCTTGTTTTAATAAACAATAATTTGGCGTCTTTCACTTGCAATTTTTTCCTAATTTTTTTAATTTGTAACTTTTCTTTTTGGCAATTGCTTTTTATTTTTAAATCCTTATTTTTTCATAACAATTTAGAACTGTAATTTATAATTAAAAAAAAAAAGAACTATAATTTATAATTAAATAAAAAAAAACCCTAAAGTTTGCAATTAGCCAAAGTTAACCGAAAGTTGCAGTTCTGCAATTTAACATAAAATATGCAGAAACCAACCACGATTTCATCATGCCGAAACTAGAGGAACAAGAAGAAAAGGAAGAACAAGAAGAAGAGAAAGAGGGTATTGGAATCTAAAACCCGACCAGTTTCAGGAAAGTACCTAGTTCATTATAACTTAATTTTTCTCAAATGAGGATAAAATCCAAATCCACAAAACCCGGGTGCACAACCAATCAATGACAGACCCAAAAATCTATGTGAGAAAATAACACTTCAAATATAAAATTTTCTTTATAATATTTTCTTTAATTGCTAGAAGAAGGTTATATAAAATAAATATAATTAAAATATATAACCAATAAAGGATGTATAATTTTACCCCTTACAAAATTGATCCTGCCAGTGTTTTGCCATCCCTTACTAAATTGACCAAAGTCATATCATAAATTAATGCAACGTAAAACATTTTCCCTCTCTTGAGGATTCTTTAGCAACAAAATTATTAATGAGATATGATATGATTCCAACAAAAAAAAAAAAAAAAAAATTAAAACTAAACTATGGGACAAGCAAAACCAAGGAGTTACAAATTATAACATCCACTACGGAAATAAAAAAAAATAAAAAAATAAAAAAAAAATAAAAAAAAAAAAAGAAGAAATCTAGCTGCTAGGCATGTTGTTGAACAACGAAGAAATCCACATATAGATATAAACTAATTCCAAATGGATTGTGTACAAATATTTCATTTAAAGAATTGATACAAGCAGAGTCGTGTTTACCAATTAGGAACAATTTGGTTCACAGATTAAAGAGCTATGATTATCACTCTCTGTGAACTTATGCAGGGAGGATATTTTGTCTTTGCAGAGAGAATGCTTCATAGATACTAGCTGTTTCCAGAAGTCGAAACTTCTGCATTGCAAACAGGACAGACCTGCAGTTACAGTGCAGTCATCATCAATATATATACTGATTCAACAAAATATATTGATACAAAAGCAAATTAGTGGATTGGCTGCAATCTCTTAATATAAGAATTCTACCATTGTGAACCAAAAAACGCACAGGAAGCTATTGTGAGAGAGGGAGAGAGAGAGATCAATTTCTAGATGGTGACAATTAGAATATTCGATAAAGCTCTCAACTAGAGTTCTACAACGCTCAATCAAAGATCATGAAAAAAGATAAAAATGTCCCAGCAGGTTCTCCACGATGGAAACGACTTTTGTAGTGAATTACAGATAACTAGTTCTTTATTACAACAAACAGAAGTTAATGACCAAGAAAGACAGCTTGTCAACTAAATCGTGTTCTAGATGACGAACAGTGTTTTAACTTTTGATATGCAACTATCCGATTGAAGTCATCAAGAAGAACTTATAAATACATACTAGATCAAGCAAATAATACATTACATACAAAAACAAACAAGTGGCTCTGAAGCACAAACTCATTTATTACAAACAGCCTAATCAGGCTGTCTTGTATACAAACAAATAGACATTCAAGACTATTGACAACTACTAGATAATAAACAAAACACACACACTCACACATGCACAAACTATCATACCACCTGCACTCTGGAAACCTTTTTCATTTTTTTTTCCTTTTGAGACTGCTTGCTAAATTAGCTAGCTAGGTCTCCTATAGTAATCTAAGAGGTCTTGAAATCAAATCCCACCCATAAACTAATTTTCAAAAGTAATTTTGAACATAGACTCCAGATTTATAGACAAGAACAGAAAAATTTTGAACATCTGCAAATCCAATATATTGCCCAGATTACTTACAGGCAGCTCAATTTTAAGAAAAATCCATTAAAACCTGAAAACAAAACAATTAAACACTTAAAAGTAATTGTATACGTTGATCCTCAACCATCCCAAACAGCTTCAGTGTTGAAAGCTAAACCCATTTAGCATTGTTTGGAAAGTTAGGAAAAGGCATAAAAGTAGTAATCTCACAGAACATAGTTTGTGGTAATCAGTGAGCCACACTGCTGCCCCAGAAACAACAAAAATGGCAGTCAATCAAAGCTGGGCCAAGGCCAATCCAGAATTAAAATTGAGAAGTTTTTTCTCATTCAGCTCAATGCACTAGATCAAACTTTATAGAACTACATTAAAGTGTAATAGAACTTAAATTTATGCTACATTGCCCAAATAATACGGCAAGATAATTAATAACTAGCATGTGATCACCACATTCTCTTGATCCACATGGTAGCTATAAATCACCTCCCCACATTACAAGGGCAACACAGCTTTAAACTTATCCCTGCAGAAACCCCTTTTTCTTATTTTTATTATTTCATATTATTTTAGTCATCAAAGACTGAAAAACCAATTTACACCAAATTTCATAGGAACAATTGTGTTTAAAAACACTAAAAATAGTAAGCGAGAGCAGTCCAAGCCAGAGCTCTTATCTATATAAGGCTGAACATCAACAGTTTAGCACATGAATGAGACTATTCTTGACGATAGGAAGCTACACAATTTGAAAAACACCCATCAAACAGATGATAAATAGAAAAATTTTACAGCAGAAGAAAATTTCAATAAAACCAAGGACTATAATAAATGCACTCTTTTTATAAGATCCGAAATTCAATGGAACAGCAAAGACTAAGGCTGAAACCAAAGCAATTATTGAAAGACAGTTACACATGAAGTTACTTTAGAAGATTACATAAACAACATAGTTATGTAACAGGAAAAACTCAAAACTCATGAGTGTACCTTGTTTATTTTCAACCAATTATTTATGCAATCCGAATGGTATGAATGCTTGCATGAAAGCACTGTCAAGGTCTCACCATCCTCATAGTCCAAACGACAAATGACACACCTGAAACATGAGCTAAGCATTTCACCACTGCACAACCATGAGCTGAACATTAAGAAGTACACCAGTTGCACTTACGAATCATTGCTTCCGTTCTGACTGCTTCCTGACTTGTAAATTACTGTAGGCAACGAGGCAATTGTATCAGTTGACAGGCCTCTGCTCTCAGTTCCAATGACTTCACCCAGTGCAAGCAACTCCTGAGATGATTAAATAATGCTATAAGAAGCAAAACATAAACAAAGAATCATAGAATACAGCATGACAGAAAACCAATCTAACCTCATATGAAAGTTCATCCGGATCAATCTCTTCCCAAGTGTCCTGCAAATGCAAAAGCACATGAGATGAAAAATTAGAAAGCTTAAATGAGTAGGACAAAATTAACTATACTATCCTAAAAGGCTAAAACACAACTTGAAAACAAGCACTTTGAACAATGGGAACTTATATACACACATATAACAGATAGCTAGAAGATTAATGGAAAAAATTAAATTAATTTCTAAATGTAAAATAATTTCGAGACCGTGCTAGCTGTTGTAACAAGAAACGTTTCACTAATAACACCCTTCTGATTACAGAAAGGTAAAATTCCCTTCTAGGGGAACATTCCAGGCTAATGATGGTACTGAATTTGCAGTTTTAGCAATTACAAGTTCATTACAATAAACCAAAATATTTCTAATCATTCAAATATAGCAATAAATTTTATCGAAGGTCCAAAGGCTTATCATTATTAAAAAAAAAGAAATGGAAAGACTACAGATAAGAAGCTAAGGTAGGAATAAAAACAAGTAAGTAATTACAGGCAATCACATAATGTTATATCACATTCAAGGCTCAAACGTGATTCTATTGTGAATATAAACTTAAATGATGAGAAGTAAATCCACACCATGAAGATCTGGGAAGTAGTTATTTATTTTTTCTTAAAAGGAGGCAAGCAGCTATTAATTAAGCTATAGTTCAACACTTCATCTTATGAGATGCTAAATCCTAAAAACTTCTCACAAGAACCACCTTACACCCATTGCTCCGAGCATTTAAAACAATATACCTAGGAAATTTAACGTCACACGACCCCCGCAAGGGGATTTATTTCCTTTGTGCTGGCGTATGAATTGGGCGTGTGCTAAAATTATAAAAATGAAATTAAAAAGACAAACGAAAACTAGCTAAAACTTTAACTTTCAATCGAACTAGGCAACCTAAGGTCCTCTAACTAGTCTCTCATAAAACCTAATTAGAATCGTTAGAACAAAGAGATGCATCAAATAAACATCCCACCATAATCAATCAAAAATAATAAAAAATAAAAAAATAAAAAAGAAGAATATGAAAAAGAAATCAAAAGCTACGTGGCCATATCCCCATGTTGACTAGTTGTTTTCTATTAAGTTTTTGCTTTGAGGGAAATGCCCAATTATTTTACATATTAGCTTAGAGAGAATATTGTGAAAGATCTTCAATTACCGAAGCAACTCTTTTGGAGTATTGTCTTGGAAACTTTCAAGACTGGGCATGTATGCTAAACCATAATTCTTTAAATATATGGATGACTTGATAAGAAAAGAAATCAGTGAGATCGATTAAGAAATTAGATAACCATCCAATTGTTATCCACAATTGTTGGAACCATAAAGTTACAGTGTTTTCAACAAAATCAAATGGTATTAATACTCTAGTTAAGAAACTAGTTTGACATAAGGCTCCCAATCTATCAAGTATCAACATCATAATTAGTAGCAAGTGTCTCCAAGCATCAAGAGTTTGCATATCCTACAACAGGCTACTAAAATTTATGTTAGCTAAAAGGTAACAAAATATCATAACTACATCAAAGATTTACACCTAGTGTAAACTTATGTTGCAAAGCTTCTTTTGTAATCCTTATTGGTGTTGGGGCTACGTTTGAAGCCTTAAACCAGTTCTTATTTTATTCTAGCTCACAAGGAACACATCAGTAGCACCAAATAAGAAAAGAAAAGTTAATTTTGATAGCGTTCAAATACTTACAATAAACTTATTCCAATAAAAAAATAGTACAAGGCACAGGTTATTAATGTGTTGCTCAAGCATGGGTAGCTAAATTCTAGAATACAAGCACCAAAAGAAACCAGAATAACTTAAATGAAGTCATACAAATTTACAGAAAAATTCTTAAAAGGCATAATAACTAATTGACAGTTTATAGAACTAAAAGAAAAAGAAAGGATGGAACCTGAAAAATTAAAGAACAAGTACTTATGTTAGTAGTTCAATCACACTTGTTTATGCTAAACAAATATATCAGCAAATTAAATGGCCATATAATTTTATAGATGATAAACGCAAGCAAATCCAAATAGGGATGACCCAAAGGACCAAATGGGAAACTCAGCAAGTTTTTTGTACTTATGTTAGTAGTTCAATCACACTTGTATATGCTAAACAAATATATCAGCAAATTAAATGGCCATATAATATTATAGACAATAAACGCAACCAAATCCAAATAGGGATAACCCAAAGGACCAAATGGGAAACTCAGCAAGTTTTTCCCATTGGTTAACTATGATATAACAATTAATATCTATGTACGTTACTAACTTTTATTACAATCCAATCCCTAACAAACTTAAGTACAAAATCCATCAAACTCACATACGGAATGCATAAGCAATGCTGTAGGCTACATTAGTGAGTGCTTAACATTTCAGTAGTAAATCAACAACTTGGTGATTCTAGCATTGCAAACTTGGCACACATCCACGAGATTTGACAGCAGCAATCAAGCTTACATCTATGCAAGATGATTATATGGCATTTTTTTAAAATTTACATATCATAGTTTCCACACATGTGACAATATGAACATAGAAACCAGTGTGCGTGTATGTGTGTGTGTAAAATAGAGGCAAAAAGCCTTCAGTCTGCACATTGTTGATACAGATCAGTGCCGGTTTTGAGGGCCAGCCAAGATGCAAAGACAGGCCGCCAACACTTTTTCGATTTTAATTACTTTTATTTTCAAATTATTTTGTCTATAAATTTTTGTTAAAATTGAAATAGATTTAAATGAAAATTGCATATGGAAATGCAATTGATAGCACCACTGCAACTCGCAAATAGACAAGTGGATACAAACATGAATACAGACATATTTAATCTACAGAATGCAGGCCTTTACAGGATCAGAACACGACCACTCAGTCAAATAAGCTTGAATACAATGTTAAAATACCCCTAAAATCAGTTCATTTATCCCACATCTAGCTGGTCTGACAAATACTGCTTTTTCAACGACTGCTCATCCCAACGCCTCTAAACTGTCTCCAAGAGCGTTACCTACTTTGTTTACATATTTGTTCAGGCATATTGGAGGTTACATTCCACGTAGATTACCAATGATTCCATCATTAAATAATTCATTTCCTAGGCAAACAAAAAACGTTTAAAATATAACACAATGGAGACATGGAGGATAGTCATTCAATTAAAAAAATAAAAATGCCATAAGTATTTCAAGTGATGCCTTGAGAATCCAAGTGAAGTCAGCAAAACTAAGAGCAGTTTCAAAAACTCCAAAAAAATATCATGAACCAAGATAAGCATAGAAGCTATCGTAAGAGAGAGAAACAAACTCAGAATGAGGTGGAAGATATCAATTTAAAGATGGTGACCCATGACCATGAGAATTCTCTACAACGCTCAATCAAAGATAATGGAAAAAGATAAAAATGTGTCACACCACGTTGCTAACCATGGAAACAATTCTTGTAGTGGATTATAGACAATCAGAGCTTGATTACAATAAACAGAAATTACAGACCAAAAAGGATAGTTTGTCAACCAAATAGTGGTCCAGATGAAGAAAATTGTTTTAACTTTTCAGATGCAACAATATGATATATAAAACACCTTTTTTAGATAACTATATTTGTAGTTAAAATCATCAACAAAAACTTCATTAAATACATACTAGGTCAAGTAGATGACATACATAATCAGAAGTACAAGCACAAACAAACAATTGACTCTGAAGCACAAACTCATTACTGCAAACCTAATTAAGCTGTCTTGCACACAAACACCAAATGAGGGGAAAAAACGAAAAACAATAGTTACAAAGGAGCACTGATTTAAGAACTAAAATTGGAATTACAAGAATTGGGTAGGCAAAAGGTTTATTATGAATAGGGTCCATTTTCACCACAAGTTACTCTGTACATAATTCAGAGTCCATAAAACACAAAAATGGCATCTCACAAGACAAAGATTTTCCACCAATTATTTTCTGTTAAACACAGACAGTTACCAGGTAATTCTTTTCTGTCCGTTCATCCAAACATGATCCTAAAGAACCTTAACACTCTATTAAAATTTATATTTTCCCCACAAATAAAACGATTAAAATTTATCAAGTCAAATATTTGTAATACGAAGTGTGTTATTCACTCATGCTGCTTCTGCATCCAGTGTTTTAACAACACCGAACAGAACATTCAAGACTGTTGATAACTACTAGATACAAAACAAAAACTATCCCCAAATGTACTCTTGAAACCTTTTTCATTTCTTTTTTTTTTTTTTAAAGGATGGTAGCTTGATTAGCTAGCTAGGTCGCTTATAGTAACCTAAGAGGTCTTGAAATCACATCTCACCTGTAAACTACTTTTCAAAAGTACTAACAAACATAGACTTCAGCTTACGTTTAAACATCTGCAAATTCAACATACAACTCAAATTACTTACAGACAGCTCAATTCTAAGGAAACTCCTTCAAAACTTGAAAACAAAACAATTAAATAAAACACTCAAAAGCAGTTGTGCGTGTTCATCCTTAACCATCCAAACAGCTTCAATGTTGAAATCTAAACCCATTAAGCATCGTTCAGAAAGATAGGAAAAGGCATAAAAATAGTCATATCACAGTATATTGTTTGAGGTAATAAGTGAGACACACTGCAGCCCCCAGAAAAAACAGACATGGCCTTCAACCAAGCCTGAGCCAAGCCCACATATATGGGCAAACTTAAGTACCAAATCCGTCAAACTCATATATGGACAAGCATACAAGCAATGCAGTAGGCTACCATTGTAAGTGCCTAAAAATGCAACAGTAAATCAAATCTTGGTAATTGTAGCGTCGGAAACTTGACACACATGCAACAGGGCCTTTCCAGGATAAGAACACGACCTCTCAGTCAAATAAGCATGAATACAATGTTAAACTACCCTTAAAATCAGTTCATTTATCCACATCTAACTGATCTAACAAACATTAACTTTGCAACTGCTGCTTAGCCCAAAGCCTCTAAACCATCTCCGAAAGCTTTACATAAAAATCACTAGTTATTCCATCAAAAAAAAAGGTTCATTTCCTAGGCAAAGACAAAACATCCAAAACATATACACAATTAAAACGAGTAGTAGGCTGGTTATTCAATTAAAAAGGCAAGCATGATAAGTATTTCAAGTAATGCCTTGCCTTGCCCAATCAAGACCACTCGTATATCCAATTCTTACAACATTACTCATCTACGGTTACAATCAAGAAACGAATACCTGAGAATTCGTGGCATGATCATCAGGGTCCTCAACTTGTGTTGCTGCAAAAACAGAAGCATAATCGGAAAAACATAACACGAAATAACAAAAAAGAGAAGAGAGTTAGTTATGAAAAAAGAGGCTGACGATCATTGATTGCAGCAAGAGCCAACAATCTAGCGGCCATTTCACGCTCCTCAGCATCCTGTAAGGCTCTTGCGTATGCCTCGTCGCTCGAAAACGCATCAGTGTCGTCTTCAACAACATGATGATCCTCTTGCTCATCCTCATCATCATGAATATGAACATCATCATCATCATCATCAATATCAGTGGCATCAAAATGATCCTCATCCTCCTCCTCATCCTCATCCTCATCCTCTTCATCATCATCATCATGCAAATAACTGCCACCTTCCCAACTTCCGAAATCACTCCCGTCCGTGTTCATCCTCAGCATCATGTACGCTCTCTCCTACTCCAAATCAAACAATTTTAATTCAATTTAATTTAATTTAAAAAAAAACAAACACAATTTTACCTGTTCTTGTAGGGTTCGGGCGAGAGCCAGGTCAGCATCGACCTGACTCAGATTAGTGAAAGGAGTTCTTCCAGTTCCACCTCCTCCTCCTCTTGATCTGTTTGTGTTGTTTGGTTCTTCTTCAGGTACTACTTCTTGTTCACTTCCATTGTTGCTGTTAGGGTCCTCTTCTTCATCTTGCTGTTGCTCTATTTCCACGTCGTTGTCGTCGGTGGTGGTGGTTTTGTCCTTGCTGTTGTCGTTGTTGTCCATCAAATTCAAAATCTATGGTTCGCTGAGGGAGGATTCTTGATTCAACAAAACAAGACTACTCGTCTTTGCGGATCGAATCAGGAATTTTATGGAGAATATTGCGTGTATATGTAGAGCTACAGAGGAAGAGGCACGAATAAGTGATTAGACAGAGAGCATATACTATTTTATTATTACGATACTAATACGAAAGATTATACGTGAATGAGTGAGTTTGGGTTTTCAAAATTTAAACGCGACTTTGGCCCTGCTTTTACGTTTTCGTTTTTGGATTGGTGCAAATTTTGCCATGTCACCACCGCCACGCGTCTCTTCCTCTATGGACCCTCTTCTTTCCATGAGCGCTGCCTTTTATTCCATTCCCCACCCAGCTCTTTGCTAAGGCTCCCGTTTGGAATAAAGGAAAATTTTGTTTTTAACTTATTTTCAAAAATGATTTTGTTTTTGACTTATCAAAACATTTAATTATTTCTTAAAAAAAAAAAAAAAACATTTAATTATACCCTAGGCCGTTTGAAGCCCAAAATGCCCTCTCAGCCATCAAAATCCTAAAATACCATTTTTCTCTTCCAAAACCTAAAATGCCCTTGCATGAAAAGCCCAAAGTACCCTTACTCTCTTTCTATCTCTTTTCTTTCTCATTCCTCTCCAAATTGATTTAACCATCACTCTTTCTTTGTAACGCAATTTCATCCTATTCAAAGTTCCAAGCCAAATTGATAATCTTCAAACTGATTTAATCAACTTTCTTTCCAATAAACACACATTCACTCATTTTAAAGAAAGTTAGGATTTGAAGATTTTGGAAAAGCCTAGATTTAGAGTAATGGAATGTATGTTGTATATTTTGAAGTTTAAGAAGTTAATTAGAGTTGTTTATAGTTTAGGGTACCATTAGATTAGTTGTTTAGAGTATAGGGTACCATTAGATTGATTGATTTTAAGGTTTTAACTTAAAATTTTAAGGTCTTTAAGAACAAAATGTAACTGCCTTGATTTTAGGGTTTCCATGAGACACAACTACTATGAGACACGTCTACCATGAGACACAACTACCATAAGACACAATTACCATGTCTCATGAAAGGTTTTCATGAGATGTGTCCCACATCTCATGGAAACCTTGAGATGTGGTTTCCATAGTATTCATGTAAGGTTTATATTCTTTTATAACTTGAAAGCTTAATGGATGTCATGTTATGCATCAACAATACATTAATTATATAATTTTCATAAAACATATCCTTTGCGGTTTCCATGAGACATGATTCACATCTTATGAAAAAGTCTCATGGAAACCTTTCCATAAGATGTGATTTCTATAACACCTAGGGTATGTCTTTTGGAAACCTTTCCATGAGACATTGTGTCTCATGGTAGTCATGTCTCATGGTAGATATTTCTCATGGAAACCTTAAAATCAAGGTAATTGCATTTTGTTCTCAAAAGCCCTACAATTTCAAGTTTCTATAGCTAACCTAAAATCAACCAATCTGATAGTACCTTAAACCCTAAACAACTATCAGTAACTTCTTAAACTTCAAGACACACAACATACATTCAATTATTCTTCAAAATCTAAGCTTTTCCAAAATCTTCGAAATCTAACTTTTCTAAAATGAGTGAATATGTGTTTGTTGGTGTTATGGAGGAATTAGCGATCAGAATAATCGAGCCCAGACGGATCTACAATGTAGGCCCAGCGGCTCAGAAGCCCAGTTATCCGTCATCCATCCAGTCCATTCTCCTGGAGAAAGGGCCCATTAGTGGGCGCTCGTCGTGACCGCTGATCGCTATCGCCCAGCCTGACCGCTGATCCTGACCGCAGACGCTCTATTCTAAAAGTTGGTTGTGACCACTATCTTCTCCGCCATTCAGATCCCCGAATTCTCCGACAGCTTTATTCGGTCAGTTTGACCGCTAGTCTTGATCGCTGACCAATGGCTCTTATTCCTCAGACTTGCCACTGGCCGCCATCCATGACCGCTAAGCCAACTCGCTAGATTATCCACCACGACCGACCGTCTGCCTCTTCGTTAATCCTGCCCGGACCGAGATATTCCCCAAGAAGAGCCATCCGTCAGAAGTTCCCAGCAAGTCCTTCTCGTCCAAGATTACCTGACTGAAGCTGATCGCTAATCTCTGAGTGTGGCCGTGTGCCGACTCCTTCACTCATGATATTGTCCGTCTCATCGCCACGACCAGCTGCGGACACGCCGACTTACCGTCTGCCTCATTGACTCTCCAAGTAGCCAGACTTATCAGAGATTCCCTTATTTTTCTCAACTGACTTGGCGCTCAGTCTGCCGGAGGATCAATCCGCCTCGTTCCTGAAAGTCCCAGGTCAACAGACGTCAACAGCGCCATATAGAAGTATTGTTCCAAGGTTTGTCATGCACGCTATATCCGCCAGAAGCTGTGGCCTCAATCTCGACAATCCATCATTACATATCCGACCCAGTCATCAGAAATCTCCCTTGGGCAGACCTCGGATGCGACGAATTTGGCCGCATTTAATGTATTTTCGGCCACATTTAATGCACTGTCAACCGCATTAATTGAGATTCCGGCGTAGTAAATGCTGTCTGTCAGTGTAACTGTAGTTAACTGTTTACTTTTGTCTTATTATGTTTTACTGTAGGCTGTCCCCTTTCTCTTTAAATAGGGGACGATTTTTACTGTAAAGAGGATCCGAATTCTCTGAGTGTCGTTACTTTGCTGAAATAGTGAGAGAGTGAACAGTAGACGTAGGCATCTTTTTGGGGCCGAACCACTCTAAAAATCTTCTGTGTTTTCTCCTCCTCGCTTCTAACCTTTCTTCCTGATTCTTATTACTTTGCATGCATTCCATTGATCGTCCGAAACTGCAGCTTAGGCCCGAAAACAACCTCGTTGACTAAGGAAACCATTTTCCGACGTTAACAGTTGGAGAGAAAGATAATGAAATCAATTAGAGATGATCGATTTGTAGAGGATGAAAATGGCTTAAAAAGAAGGAGGAAGTGATGGTGAAATCAGTTTGGGGAGTGAATGAGAAAGAAAGAAGATATAATGTGAGAAAGGATACTTTGGGTTTTTCATGTAAAGGCACTTTGGGTTTTGGAAGAAAAGACTAGTATTTTTGGTTTTTGATGGTTGGGATATTTTAGGATTTCATGATAAGGGTGTTTTAGTCATTAAAAGGTATAATTGCAATTAATTGTTTTGGTAGGTTTCCATGATAAGGGTATTTAGTGGTGAATAAATTTGGTTCATCACTGGTATTTGTTTTATCACCAAATACCCTGTAATAAACCAGATCATCTGGTTCATTACCAATCTAGTGATGAACGATTTGGTTCATCACCAAAAAGGCGAGTATGGTTTATTTGCCTCTGGATTGCCAAGCTCAAATGCTAATAATGCGAACCCTCCTAGAAAGATAAGGCGAATAGCTTGTAAAAAGTATGGTAACTTCATCGTCTAGATATGGACCAAGAAGTCAAAATCCCAAGCAAGATGGTGCTAGGTTTTCCCCTTTTATTTTGAGACATAAAAGTGGGTTTCCACATTAGGTATTAATGAATGTTAGCACTAAACATATTAAGTACCATGGTGCAAGATTTGCCTAGCCTTCTTTAAGCATGGTACACCTCTTCCTTATAAAGGTGATAATCTTGTTTTTGTGCTTACATTTTTCTTCTTGGATTTCACTTTTGAAGGAATGTAAAGATTACCATCAAGGTTCATTACTAGTGATATGGATCATCACCAGATTGATTTTTTTATTTTTTTTAAAGTTTTTGAAATATTATTTTAATTTTAGTTTTTTAAGTATTTTGAAAAAAAAAATTATTTGTGAATTTTTTCTTGATATTATTTTGGTTTTCAATTGATTTTTTATTGAAGCGCTAATAAATGAGAGATTAAGTTGACGTTGTGAGTGTTGTTCGATTAAAAATGGAGATTCATATGGTGAATGGATTGAAGATGAAAATGTAGGGATTGAAGGTTTTTTTTTTTTCAATTTTTAAATTCATTTTATTTTAGGGTTTAGTCTTAATTTTTATTTTATTAATCTTAAATAATTATAATTTTTGGTTTTATTAAGGGCAAAAACAGTCATTTTATGTGTTATATCTAAAATAGGGGTAAAATAGTCTTTTCTTATATTTTGTTTGGTTTGACTGTCAGTTGACTAGTGGAAGAGATTAATTTAAGATATTATTTCGAAACTTTAGAGATGTTTTAATGCATTTTCAAAACATAGTTAAAATTTTGAAATTTTCAAAACATGAGGACAAATATGATAATTATAATTTTTTATTTAATTAAAATTTGGATTCAAACATTGAAAATTTTTATTCAAATATTTTTTTTGGGGAAAAAACATTTAGTCTATAACTTCTGAAAAATGATCAAATTTTTAACTATATTTCAGAAAATGACGAAATTGACTTTTAATATTTCGAAAAAGTGTAAAATTAGTCTCTTCCATCAGTTAACTGACAATCAAACCTAACAGATGACATGGTGTGCAAGAGGTAATTTTGTCATTTCAAATCACAACCTAGGATCTTGACACACTAAATAATTTGAAAAAAATAATAATAAACAATTAAGAAAAATTTTATAAATAATAATAAATGAAAGATAAGATGTTTAATAAAAATAAAAAATCATAAAAAATAATTAAAAATAATAAAAATGATCTTTACCCTTAAAAGAATTGAAAATTTTTAACATTTGGTCTTGATTTTTTTTTTATTTGGTAGTGATTTTTTTAATATGAATGATTTTATTTTATTATTCTATTTTACAATAACATTTAATATTTATTGATTTTTAAAGATCTATACTCTAAAAAAAAAGAAAAAAAAAATTGAGTCTAATGGCAAAACAATAATTTCACAAAAATTTACATATAAAACCAGTAGAGGATAATTTCATAATTAAATGTTATTGTAATATTTAACTGTGGATGAGGGTATAATGGTCTTTATGTCCACTTTATCTAAGTCCAAAGGTAAATGAGTATTTTCACATTCTTCGTTAGGTTTGACTATCAGTTGACTGACGGAAGAGACTAATTTGATATTTTTTTGAAACATTAGGATCTATTTATTCTTTTTTAAAACATAGTTAAAAACTTAATACCTTTCCAAAAGTTAAGGGCTAAAATTATTTTCTTTCCTATTTTTTTTTCATTTTTTTTTTATTTAATGAAGATCTGAGTTAACCTAGATCTTTAAACATTGAAGATCTCAGTTGAACCTAGATCTTCAACTTTTTCTTTCAATATTTTATTCTTTTTTAATTTTTTTTTTTAATTTAAAAAATTTGAGTTTAACCTCAGTCTTCAAACATTGAATCTGGATTGAATCCAAACCTAGATCTTTAACTTTCCTTTTTCTTTTAATTTTAATTTTTTTTTCTATTTTTTTGTTTAACAAAGATTTAAGTAATGTTAAGGATCTAGGTTGAACCCAAATTTTCAACTTTTTTTTTCAATTTTTTTTTTATTTTCTCAATTTAATGAATATCTTGATTCAACTCAGAGCTTCTACTTTTTGAATTTTTTATTTAATGATTTTTTTAATTATAATTGTTTTTAATTATTGAATACTATTTGATGTAATTTATTTAATTCAAGTTGATGATTGTTGTGTATGATGAATGGTGATGATGATGATTTAGTGTTTGGTGGTGTAGGTGATCGCCGTTGAACATTTGTAGTGATGAACAAAAGTGTAATGTTGGTTTATTGGTTCGGAGGCTGCGCTAAATTGCGATGAATAATAATTTTCAACTTATATATATATATATATATTTTAAAAAATGAAGATTTCAAGTGAAATCTCCGCCATTCATCTATCATCATAAATGATGGAGATCATATCTGGGATCGCAACCTTCATTTTTTGTAATTTTAATTATTTTAGATATTAATTATTAATATAATTAATTTTTAATTTATTATATTTATTTGTTATAGTTATTATTTTTATTTAACTATTTATTATTTTTCAATTAGTTATTTTATTTTAATTTATTTTTATTATTTAAAATAGTAATTTTTAATACCTTTAAAATTTTTAATACCATACAACAAGGCCAATTTCGTCTTCGCCAGGTTTTCAGACAAAACCGCTTACTTGTTGGATGGAAACCAACGTGTGGGGTTTCTCGGATAAACTTCTCACACTGTGGTGTTTTCTGATAATATTTTTATTTTCAGGGGCTATTCAGATTTTTCCCTACAAAATATAGCACGACGCATTCTTTGAAGTCATAGCATGCAATTTGCTAAACAGTGAAGCAAATGCCTCGAATTACATAGAAGAGTTCAACCAGCAACACACAAAGCTGGACTACAAATCATATATAACTTCAAAAACACAGAAAAAACATATATAGCTTCATTATTGAGTCTTGGTAATGGTAACTGATTTCTTCTTTCACACTGGAAATCATTATCTGCAAATGATATAAACCCCACATACAAACCTGTCAAAACCCGTTCAACCCTTGACTAATTAATAAAACTCGCACGCAGTGAATTGAAATTTGTTTAATATATATACATACCTCTAGGAGTGGCCTAAATATTGGAATCCTGAAGGTTGGGTTGAGCAAGCTGAAGATGATGATAAGGGTGGTGCATCTGAGTTGCAAGCTGAAGGAAACTACCGGGTTGTTCTCCACAGAATGGAAACTGTTCCAGGATTTGTTGAGTCTCCACTGGCTTTGCTTGTACTGCTGCTTGCTGATACCCTAATGCTGCCTGATGCTCCTGAATCTGCATAACCATTATCACACACCAAATTTATATTTCAAATCTTTACATTTGAAAAGATTACCTAATTACTTCCAAACAAGTTCAAAACTCAGTGATATGGTCCAAAACGAATATAATGTGATATAGTTGAGAACACAAGTCACTAGAATATTATTAATTCCAGGCACGTAAGTTCATTTTAAATCATAATCTTACCCATCGGTACATGTTGCTGTTTTCCTCCTCCAACATTCTCTCCTACGAAAGGGAAAAAAAAAATTGTTTTATTATTTTATATATATATATATATATGAAGGAAGTTTTAATTGTGTTTTTGATGTATGTGTATGGGAAAGAGATTCATGATTTTTACCTTTCTACGTAGATTATCAAGCTGCTGTTGAAGGAGCTCATTCTGCATATCCAGCCACAAATAAAAGTGTACACACAAATTAAGTTCGAATATAAATACTAGAATTGTAATAATTTGAGTTTTTTTATTAGAAGCTTGTCATTCTAGCAGACTTAATAATTTGAGTTTTAATAGCATCAAAGTATATGTATTGACCAAAAGATCCCCTTAATAATATAAATGTTCTCTCTTTCTTTCCTCTTTCATCTTTTCTTTTCTTCTTCTTTCTCTCTACTATATTAATTTCCATCCTATTTTAATATTCATAACAATTTGTAAACATTGTTTATAAGAAAAATATGAGTTCTTTGAATCTATAGACCTTTTTTTGTTTTGTTTGTTTTCTTGAAATGAAAGCCGAAAACAAGAAAATAATAAGAAGAAAACTTAAATTTAGAAGAAAAGCTTAAGATTTGAAAGAAAAACGTAAAGATCTAAAAATGAAAAAAATAAAAATAGAGAATAAAAATTTATTAACTCTCAAAAAAGGACTTCCTTCAAGAAGAAAAATTATTTTCGTCCTTTGAGACGTAGTAAGTCTCGTGCGAAAATCAAGTCTGCCACATGGGTATTGTTATTTGTGCATCTACTTTGATGTTATTGAAATTTAGATTATTAATTAGGTGAATAAAACATGAAAAGCAAGTCCAGAAGTGCTATAAATGTAAAGATCCCTATCCTAAACCAAAATTAATAAATAATTAAACTTTAAGAAAATGAAATTTCATAAATGATTATAAATATTATTTGTTACAATTATTGTTATGATCATTTAAAATATTAATTTTCTTGTTAAAATGCCTTGCGACAATTAATTACATGTTTGAACTCAGGATTATTTATATGGTTATGGAAAAATAATTTGAAACAATATAATATAAAAAGACAGACTTAACATGTTATATGATAATTTAATATTCTGGACAGTGAAAAAAACATATGAATGTACAATAGGCAATTATAAAAAAATAAAAGAACAATTCTCCAAATTAAGCAGCTAAACACACCATCTTTAAGATTTACACAAGTGGAAGAAAAGTTGATCATATCTATACATATTCTTCTTATAATCTCTTGTTTAAGCATCTCAACTTCTATCACGATCGACAAACTTTCTAAAGAAGTGTATAAATAGCAGAGTTTTATAGGATCAAAGTATCACCAAAATACGATTAAGTAAATACTTGATCATAAAGAGTGTTATTTATACCCAACAATATATCAGGTTCGTTAATTATATTGCAATGTATATATAATTATGTGAACTATAGTACCTTCCGGTCTCGGACTTTGTTCACAGAGCGCTCAAGACATTGTTCGAGTCCAACAAGATCCCCATATGGTATAGAGCTCAAGTCCTCACCAGTGTAGCGTCGCATGCTTAATTCAAGACGGCGAGTTTCTTTTCTCAGTACTGCCAACTCATTGTATAATTGTTCCTATTAATGCAATTGATGAAAGGGAAAGCAACCAAATGAGTAACTAGCTTCAACTTGTATGCAAATTTAGACAGAAAAGATCACATACAAAATTGTTCATATATATATACCTGGTTGTCGTGCTCAGGAATGCAAGTCCCAGTAGCCTTCTGGTATCTTTCAATCATTTGCTCCATTCTGTGAGAGCACAAACAGTTGCATATAGTTGGCTAGGCAGGTGGATATATGCAACAATATATGCCAGTTTGTAGTCATAGTGCATGAATTATATGCATCTTGTCAAGCATATGAAATTAATTAGCTCGTAAAAATAAGGATTCATTCTTTATCTAGTTCTTGTATAAACTTATGCTTTTCTTTAAATAATACTTTCTCGCATCTAAATTTATGTTTTGTTTTTAATTACAATCCTGTTATGTATATATACTCTAAATTTCTAAATAGTGAAAGTTTACAAAACGTAAATAAATTAACGAAATAAACTCGAATGATTGAGTTACAAAGCTTTAGTGCCATCGCATTTCATTGTAAATAGTGACATATTATTCATTAGATAGAATTAAATTAAATCCTCACAACAATGAAACAAATTTTAAAATTGTCTTATGATAAGACAATAATACTGAAAAGGGTACTTTTGGGGTAATAATTAAGGGCCGCCTATAAATCCTGAGTTGCAACCATTAGTAGACCATTCACAATTCAAAACTCATTAAAACTGCCATGTAAAGGTGTGCATGCTAACCACAAACATGGCTCTACGCTCTCCCTTAATTGGCATCTGAACTTAGAGGCGAGAAAGAGCTAGTCAAACACACTATTTGGTCAACAAAAGAATGTGTGACCGAGGGAGAGGGAGAGAGAGAGAGAGGAAGGAAAAATTAGCATATATGTAATCTTCAATAGAATATATATAAATGTATGTATGTATGTATGTATGTATATGCCATCTAGAAAAGAAGAAAGAGAATGAGACCTGAAAACAAAAACATGAGCAAATCATAAAAGGGTATGATAAAATTAAATAAACCTGAATGAAAGATATATGTATATGCTAATTAAATTAAATTAGCATATATGCATGTAAATTAAGTCTGAACTCTTGAAAACAGACATGAGCAAATCATAAAAAGGGTATGATAAAACACAATAAACCTGAAAGGCTCAGTGCAGTACTGAGAGAGCTTTCCAGTGCCTGAGAAGACAATGAGACCAATTTGTGCATCACAAAGAACTGAGAGTTCATGAGTTTTCTTAAAAAGGCCAGATCTCCTCTTTGAAAACGTCACTTGCCTTGTGGTCGAATTCTCGATTTTCTTGATTGGTATCTTCCCGCGTCCCATATTATCACCCTTAATCTTGTGATCTATCACTTGACCTTAAGGAAATGTAAAATTTCAGGAAATTATGTATATTAACCTCATCATTATAAGCAATAAAAATTTATACTAAAATGAAGACTATGGTAGATATAAAACTTCTAAAACCTAAAATAAGAACAGTTGCTGTTATGTGTATAGTTCATAATAATGTAGAAAATAAAAGAGAGAGAGAGAGAGAGAGAGAGAAGGGCTTGACTGACCTGATCTTTTTCTTCTCTTTTGCTTGTAATTTTGGGAGAGTTTGTAGTGGAAGCTGATTTATTTATCTAAACATGCAAACCAGCTTATTTGCCTTTGATTTTTAGTCCTTTTAATGCAAGAAAACTACAAAAATGCCCCCCAAACATCAAGTACCCTAGCTTTAACCGTTGGTAGATAGTTTGGTTCTCATTGATCATTACAAACATTGAAAATTGTTAGTCAATGTCATGAGTGCCATTTTAGCTTATTGTCTTTTTGACATATTAATGTTATAAATTCTATTATTATGTTATTTACATGGTATTCATTAAATTAATGATAATATATATTATACATCAATATAGTTTGGTGATAAAAATATATATATATATTCATATAGTTTGATAATATTCTTAATTCAAGTTGCCCCAACTTTATATAATATCTTAAAAGTAATTGATGATGTATTTTACTGTTTATAAACCCACAACATAAAACCTAAGATATATTTTTATTATGACTTCAATAAAGAATTAATTGTTTCATGATCATTGACCGGTCACCAAATTAACCATATATATGTATATAGGAACATTACTAGGGCTACACAGATGCATTGATGGATGGCAGTGTCTGTAATTTGTCAAGAGCAATATGCCCTCTATTTTTATCTTACGAAAGCTGGAACAAAAGGGTTGATGTGCCTTTTAACCACTCCCTGCTCTCATCTGCACAAGAGACCTCAATTTTTCCAAATTGAGAAAGATTTAACATTCAACAATGGTTAGGAAACCAAGGTTACAATACCAAGATGTGCATTTGGCTAATGTGAATTGGGAAACGACAAACTGCATGTAACAATCCCAGCTAATTAAGATCAGACTATTTTCAGCCAGGCCTCACTAACCATCTTTGCAATTAAGTGGAAAATTAATGTCTTTCTACTTGGTCAGAGTTTAGCTAGATAACTCTACAATATTCCATCTTCACCAACTTAAGACTGTTGAGATATATACATATATATATATGTTCAATTTATATATTTCTCATGTTTAGTTTGTAAATGTACAAATATGAGTTCACATCATAGTTTTTGATTCTCACTTATAACACATTTAAGGTTCATGATTGGTTTACAAGGCCTTAATTAGCTCTGTAGATGTGTAAAAGAGATCAGTTTTTCGAGACTCAGAGTCATCGAATATTAGATTTAAATTAATGGTTTCAGATACTGATCATGAGAGGAAAATTGTGGAAATAGTTTTCTGTTTCATGTGTCACATAATTGTATATCTTAGAAAATTGTCCATCAATAAAAATTTATCGCACTCATAAATGTAAGTGCTATAACAGCTGGCAGATTCTTAGATGTCTCCTCCTGAGAGATCCGATATCATTTAATTTCAAGGATCAATTTCTTATATTCCTGTAATTATAATGGTTTACTTAGTAAGTCAAAAGAAAAAAAAAAAAATACTGACATCAAAGTACACGAATTAGCAATTAACTTCGTAAATTTCAGTTTTAAAAAAAACTTCATAAATTTATAAACTAATTTTAGACTATTAGCAACCAATAAACCAAAAGTGATAGACAATTAATGACTCAACTAATTTTAAACTATTAGTTGTAGATTTGTATTTTTACAAAAAGAAACATCGCTTATCATTGAATATGGAAGTGAAGAAAAAAAAGAAGAAGAATAAGATAGAGATGCTGGGTGGAGAGAAGAGAGAAAGTTTGTCGGAGAAGACGACGGGTGGAGAAGAGAGTGATTCCTATGATGAAAGAAGTTGGAGAAGGTGAATTTAGTTTTTCCAAAGGGCATTTTTGTCAAAATATATATTCATTGGAACTCCAATGTCAAAAGTAATGAGATAAGGCAAAAATATTAACAACCTAATTTTTTTATACCATTTTTTCGTTTTAACCTCTAAATATATATATATATATATTGTTGTTTAATTGCTTTTAAACTAAAATGAGAGGGATCTTATGAATGATTGTTTTGAATTTTATATATATATTTTGTTGTTTAATTGCTTTTAAACTAAAATGAGAGGGATCTTATGAATGATTGTTTTGAATTGTACAAAAGGTTATTGGCCATAATATATAAGGGGTAATTACATAATATTTCTAGGGAGAGCCAATTAAACTTGATTTGATATAAACACAAACAAAATGACATAGGGAAATATAAAACAATCCAAAAGGGTAGACCCTTGCAATGTATGGATATTTGATATGTATAATTCTTTAATTTGGTTGTGATTTGTTGTGGCAATTAATAACTTCTTGTGCAATCAAAACCTGCACATTGTTTCATGATGTATATTTTGTAGTGGAAAACCTTAGTCAGATTTGGATACCAAAGATGGCAAACAGTCTCAGAAGTCAGAAGTGGTTTCACGTCCATTTCACCCTAATAAGTCATGAAGATTCACATGGCCACTTTAATTACATCCAATAAATCAAGGGCGAACCTTACCAGTCTAGCCCACTGAAAAAATATATATATGAGTTACTTTTTGAATAAAATATGTATAAAGAGCCCCTGAAGAAAATTATATAAGGAATTATATCTAATATAATAAAACTGTTTTGACAAAAAGTTCTCAATTGTAAATCGTTATTGAATTTATTACTCGCCAAATTGTCATATAATTTTTCAAATATTTTTATATTAATATTCTAGCTAATACAAAAACCAAATAATTTATTACTAATTTGTTTTTGATAATTTAGTTACACATTAAACTAGAGTAAAGTTTATGAATATTTCAATATTATAATAAGACGTTATTCCCTTTTTTTTTCAGCTTTTCTAGAATCAAGTTGATTAGAATTGTTTTAATTTTTTTTCATGTGTTTATTTGATAGCATATAATAGAATAAATAGCTTTTATTAGTGACCACTAGACTAAAAGCTTAAGTTGATGAGGGTCAAACTAGCTATCATTTTTAAGATGGAGGTTGAATGGACCTTTGATATATTAATTACTCATCGCAACGTGGATATATGATAAAAGTCAAATATGTATTAGATGCCTCCTCACATATAACATGTGCAATGGGAAAAAAAAATTGAAACATAAAAAGAGAGAGAGTATTCGAATATGAGACCTTTAACTCTAATATCCTATTAGAAATTACTTTATCCATAAGTTTAAGTTGATAGTAAGGACTCAATTATATTATTTAAGTTGTAGGTTGATAGGATTATGACATGTTAATTGCTTTAATGGTGATTTGATATTAAAAGTATGGACGTTTGTTGTTTATATGTTATTTTTTATTGCAACATATTGATAAAAATGTTAGATTGAGATGTTTAAATAATTTACAATAATATAATGCTTACAGTAAAAACCACTTAAAACTTCATACATAATTAGATTAAATTGTATGATTGTCTATACTGGAAAAAACTTGTTGTAAATATTGTTTCAAATTTGATAAGAGTTTATATTTACTTTTTTAACATAAAGTATAAAATTTATAATAATACAATTTATTTATGTTATATTTTTGTGCCAAGAAAAAAGAGCTAGCTCAGTTTGATAAAAAAAATCCTAGTTTGCCCCTTGCAAAAATGCATCATGGCTTGCCCTCTATATTTCTTTAAAAAATGGTTCTACTTCTAATTTATTACCTAGGGCAAATCCAAAAATTTTCACTTGATAGGACTAGCATTTTTTTTTTTCAAACATACAATAAAAATATAAACACAATGAATTATTATTGAATTTATGTATTTTAAATTGTAAATATCAACTACTATAATTTTTGAAACTATTTAATTGTTTATAACTTTATATTACTTTTATTGTTTTGCGCTTGAGCATAAAAGAGCATTTTTCGGTTTTAATAGTAGTAGACTTGCATCTCAAGTTTCATATTCTTGGGGTTTTTAACTTTTTATATATTTTATGGGACGTTTACTATGCACCCAATTTTAGGAGGAATTTATAATTTCTTTTCTTTGTGTGTTTAGACTTGGTTGTTTGATTACTTTCAATAAAAAAGTTATTTTTAGTAAGAATAATAATGTTGATTGCATGGGTACATTGTGTTGTGGTCAAAAAAATATAATTGGGCTCAATTACAAGCCCTTGTAATTCGGTGCAAGTATAAGCCCAGGCCCAAAACGAAGTTTGGAAAGTCCAACTGCTGCAGACACCCACATCTCGGCTCATCATTTGAAAGTTGCTTGACTTGAGCAACTGCTAAAATCATGGGATCAAATCCGACATCATGAGCAATCTATCCATTAATAGGCAGGAGCTCCTCTTCTATAAGGGCCAAGCTATAACTCTATGGAGGTGACTTTTTTTTTAGGGAGGCATTCAATACAACCACTCAAGTTTTTTAATTTGCTCCGCTTCCATCATAAGAGGCTCACCATTTTTCTGATGAAAGTGATCAACTTCCTATCAGAATATCTTAACAACGATCTATCGACTGACTCACTCTTTTTGTATCTGTTTAAATGCGATCTACCAATCGATTCACTCTAATTATACTAACTCAAATGCAATCTATTGACTGATTTACTCTATTTGTGTCAGCTCAAATGCGATTTATCAACCAACTTTATTTATACCAACTCAAGAGTGACCTACTCTATTTGTATCTATTATCCCTAAATGAATTATTTAATTTTTATTTTTTAATCTACTGTTTATATAATTCATAAACTGACTTAAACGTTAGAAGGTCTTTGACCGGCACCACGCTAGTGTCGAAGTACGTGACTTTATTTCATGGCTTTTTTGTAAGTTGTTAATGGTTCAGTAAACCGACAGTAGATCTAATAATTTACATCAGCAACTGTAGAATTTAGCCTCTATACATTAGCAATGACTTATATTGTTTATAAATTAAAACTATCATACTACAAAACATATGAAAAATAGTATCCGATCATATGAAAGTAAAATTATCTCAAGAAGAAAGCTTATTTTTGTCACTTATGTTTAAGACATATTAATCTAGTTAGAATCAAAAGATAGGTAAATAATGGAATTTTAAGCGACTTGAAGGTCCTAGAAATACAAACCTTTTAAATCTAGTTTAAGGAATAATATGTCTTAGAGATCTCTCACGACCCAAAGGAGCAAAATCAAGGGATGCTTAAGAAGTCATACATGTTGGTGGGTGTGGTTTGTCAAACATTCAAATAATAAAAGGATATAAAAACTTCATCGATTAGTGGATAATTAATCAAAATTTGGGTTATGTGTATCTCAGATGAGAAAAGAAAGTTCTTCTTGAAATGTTTGAAGCATTTAAAATGGTCGACTTGTGAAGCATGTTAAAATCTTGGGATCCAATACTGATGGAGACTATTTCCAAAAATTTCAGTTTTATCTTTTAGATATATTCAAGTTAGATTTATATATAATACATTTAAATCAATTTAAATCTAAGTGTATTTAATTCATATTTGTACTAATTTTATTTAAATCCATTTAAATTTAAGTTTATTCAATTCAAAATTATATTAAATCTATTTAAATTTAAATGTATTAAAAAAACATTTATTGTACATAGTTTAGTTAAATGATGAAATTTATTGGATTTTAATGTGAACAAAAATATTACTAACAAAATCTTATCTTCTCCCAAGCATTTAGTTGGATTTCATAAACAATATTAACAAAACTATATGAAAATTATAAAATCCGTAAATTCTATCGCAATCTATTTTTAAAAAAATCAATCAAACACTAAAAAACTATATATTGAATACACCCACCTTATATTGAAAATATTTGAGTGCTGCAACTTACTCTTTTTTTTTTTTTTTTTTTTTTAATTTCAAAAATTTTATTACATATATACAAGTAGATGAGTTGAGCTTGCGACTTGAACAACAGTGTACGTGTCATTTGCCAGCTATGCCATACGTACATTTGTGTATAGCATTACATACATATATTCATACGTATGCCTATGGAATGTTTCTATAGGAAATGCAAAAGCATTTCACATTCACACACGTGGCCAGGAACCACTGCCAGGGCATGCGTTCAAACTATTCTGTTGGAGCAACATTCTTTAAATTCTGTCAAAGCAACATGTTAAATTGACCGACGATACAAATTCTTCGGTACAGTTTATGCCCCAAACCACTAAAATACTGTCATAGATATGAATTTATCGACCAAAAATGAATGAATTTGACTATGACTAATTTACCAGTTTGAGTAAAACTACCCAATATAATTTTTTGAATAACGACTATTAGATTTTTCAATAATTATCCTTAAAATCAATTCAAAAATTATCAATGAAGAAACTCGTTTGGATAATCAGTAAGTCAAATCCTAATAAATAAGATGAAAAATCTTCTCTTTTAAGCACACACCGAGATGCACCCTTTTCCCTATATTTTTATGCAGGTGCTAAATGACTTTCCATTCACATAGCCTCTCAACATATAGAGATACTACCTGATCATGAAATTGAATTAACACAAAATGGTTTAACCAACATCCCACATTGAGCTTCTATATTATCTAACAAACGAAACCAAATATAGCACAAAATTCTAGCCCAATTCAGATTAAAAAGGAGATTCGAAAACTTGAAATCAATGTTTGCATATAATATCGGGGGCATGGATATCCTACGCCTTCAGTTTCTTTGGCATTCGGTAGCCACCAACCACACAAGCATGGTCTCGTTCAAAGGGCTCAAGTGTGACCTGCTCGAAAGGCTTGAATTGCTCCTGTTGCAGCTTCTTCACTTCACTCTGGAAAACTGCCTCAGCAGGAACAGTAGAATCTATGCAATTTGCCTGAGATGTTCATACAAAACAAGTTACGTATCAACATAAAAAGATCAGCACAATCAAAATTATTCAAGTGCAACAGGTACATCACAAACATTTACAGGAACTAGATAAAAACAATTTTAATACCAACCTTGATTGAAATTACAAAATGGCCTCCAGCTTTCAGAAAGTATGATGCATTAAGGGCTAAAATCCTTGCCTGTTAAAACAAAAGAAAAATCCACAAAACAAAGGTTCAAAAATACAAACACCATGTAAAATCTGGGTACCATCACCTCCTGCAAAGCTATGATGTCACCCGCATAACCAAGAGGGAAGAGATAAATCAACTTTACATAATCACAAAAGAACAAAGCAGGAGAAGTTAGCAGAAATCAGGTGAGAAGGAAGAACACATGCAACTCGCTATAACATTAACTATCAGTTGGAATGAAAGGTGCCACTTGAAAAAAAACCTAGTAGGTCCAAACTATCACCGAGAATGAAAAGTGTCATTTGA
The DNA here is from genome assembly GCA_022984855.1 of Dimocarpus longan. Classification (NCBI taxonomy): domain Eukaryota; kingdom Viridiplantae; phylum Streptophyta; class Magnoliopsida; order Sapindales; family Sapindaceae; genus Dimocarpus; species Dimocarpus longan. The sequence continues at coordinate 5,524,864 of CM041022.1, forward strand.
AAAGAGAAGCCTAGTAGGTCCAAATGAATGCTGCACATGAAAAAAATCTTGAAACTGGAATGCAATAAACCAGGCATTTTTTTAAGGTCCAGCAATTGTTTAATTCATTGAACCGATTGATTAAGTAGTGTAAATAGGGGGATTATTCCTTGGGGTTTGCCATCAGAAACCAGAATTGATAGTAGATAACTTTGCCATGTTATAAGACAACATAACAGACCTAGTGCAAAATATTGATGACCTAGAGTGCTCACAAGTATTCTACTAACCATATGAATGCAATTAACCTTACTGAGCCTTGGGTAAGTAATGCAAGCAGGATGTGGAAACAGTTGAATTGGAACTATTTTCCAGTTAAGTAAATAAATCATCCAAACAGTCTAGTTCTAATATAGAACCCAGATAAAAATTGGAGAAAAAAAAAAAAAAGCTCGATTAATGCATAAATAACCAAAAAAAATTGTGACTTGAATTTAGAAAATTATTAAAAAAAAAAAAAACTAAAATAAAATCACAATGCGATTAACATAGTTTTATAAGAGCATCAGAAACTCGGCTTACATCACCCATAACGTCATGAAGGGGAATCCGAGTATATCATCATATGCATGATTCTGATGTTGATAATGAAAAAGTAAAACAATTTTTATTTTTTGAAATCTTGCAAAACAATGTTTTCAAAAGTTGAAAATAAAAAAAAAAAAAGAAAAAGAAAAAATAGAGAAACAAGACTGTGGACATTCCCTTCCAGAGAAAGTTATCATCAAGAGTCCACTCCAATAGCAAGAGGAAAACATACAAGCATAAATAATATTTACTTGAAACCAATAGATTACACAATTAACACATCAAGAAACGCAAGGATATAAAAAATTAAGTGATATTGCATCAGATTCTCGAGTTTGCATCACCCATAAAGTCTTGAAGGGGAATCCGAGTAGAACTCATCATGTGCATTACAACAAAATGGACACCATTTTGAAAGGTATACCAATATGTATTATGAACATTAACAAAATATCTTAACGACCCATTGACTTTATGGTAAAATTATCACAGAAAAAAGAAACCAAAGTGAAGATAATTTCCTTTTTGCAATGTCTAATTAAGGGAAACAATGGTTTTCCCAACCTCTGCAGCCCTGTTCTAATTCTTCATTCTCACAACCAATTTGACTGGTAAGCACTAAAACTGTTGTTTTCCAATAGATAGTTTAAGAACAAAGATATGCACATGTAACAAACCTGATCAGGCTGAGCAACATCAGAAAATATAACATCAACCATGCCAACCAACATTCGGTACTTGGCAGGATGTCTAGCATCTTCAATGATGGGTATGACATTGGTTCGCTTCTTTGCCATGTTAACCAAGTCTCTGCCACTTCTATGAGAAAATTCCACTGCATACACCACTCCATCCTACAACAACCGAAAGAGACTAACCACATAAGCAACAAACAACGAGCGTGACATAAAACAAATCAAACAGATTGCTTCGCAACAAAACAACTACTTACAGGACCAACTATGTCAGACACATGAGATACGGTCGTCCCAGAAGCCGCACCAAGGTACAGGACCCGAGCACCAGGTTTCTTGAACAAAAAACAACAACAAAAGCATAAATACAAACCATGCAACCGTTACCATCATATTTTTATTTCGATAATATTGCTTACTTTCTAGTTTTAAATTCGAACAAAGATAAATATTATATTCAAAATAAGATTATATTGCATTTAAATCATTTAAGTCTATCTGATTATCTACCTGAAATACGTATTTGATCCTAAACTATGTGTTAGAGGTTCTGGTTTCCCTCGAAGCAAACCAAATCTTATTTTTGGCGTTATTGAAACGTGCTTATGTGCCCGTAAGCCGTAACATTAGCATTTTATTTTTGGTGTTATTGAAATTTGCCCGTAACATGAACATATACAAAACAAATACAAATAACCAAAGCAAAACGATGGAGAGACTTACAATCCAGATATTGTCAACACCACCGAGAACAGCAGCAGCCAATTTGGAACGGAAGGGATTCCAAATTCTGTATTCAACTTTAGTTCCATCTTCATTCTGAGGATCGGACGATACATATAAAATTTTCAATAATAGAGCATTTTTAATTGAAAAACAAAAATTGAAAAATTAAAAAGAGAGAAACGAGACCTGAACAGCGATCCTCTTCTCATTGTAGACGGCCTCACCAGGAACCATGTTCTTGGTAACAAGTGCATCCTCTTTACCCTTCGCTATGAACACTCCATCGTGTCTATGAGGCTCCACCACTACCTTACTTCCTCCCTTCATTCCACCACGACCACCTCCTCCTCTTCCTCCGCCGCCACGACCTCTCATTGCACTGCCACCTCTACCGCCACCTCTACCGCCTCCTCCTCCGCCTCTACCTCTCCCTCTCCCTCCTCCTCCTCCATCACCCCCCCTTCCTCCTCTGAACCCGCCTCCACCACGGCCTCTTGGGGGTCTCATTTTGCTTCTTCAAACGCTAAGACAAGAGTTATGGACTCAGCTGCAGCTGCGCGTTTTGTTGGGGTTTGGCTGCCGTTTTATATATACTGCCCAATTTAGGGTTTAGGGTTTTAAGTTTTAATCGAGCGGCGGTCACTGCCACCGTTGGATTGCAAATGCGATCCGACGGTCAGATTTCTCTCGCATCAATATATGAAATGAAATGCTTGTACCTGGTATACCGCTTGTTCTAATAAAAACACTTTTTGTTTTTGTTTCTTCAATTTAATTTAGTCATATTTCATTTCTCATCAAACATTTTTTTTTTAATGTTAAAAGTACATTTACTGTTACTGAACCATCCGATTAAAATTTTATAGTACGATCCGAATCATTACTTTATACTCTTTACTTTTAATAATATAAGAGAAAGTGATGTATATTAAATGAAAAAATTATCTATTAATTAAAAAGAATTATTAGAAATTTGTTCATACAAACGTGGATTATTCATTTTTTATTTTTTTGTGGGCAACACTAGTCGAATTTACCACTTGTTTGGCGAGAAGCAAGCTGAATAAATTTTTTTTTTTTTAAGTTGACTGAAACAGAATTTCAAAGTAAACTGACGGTATCAATTTTATTGACTTCAAATATTTAAATAATTATATTTTTCAAATTTGATTTTCGATATATTTATTTACTCAATAACAATTTTAAATATAATTTACTTTTTAAATGAAATATAATTTTTTTATTCGAAACTGTTTAGAATACCTTTTAGCTATCAATAAATTTGGCACTTTGAAAGTATGATAACACTCCAACTCACAATCACGATGATTTGTGGAAGATTAAACAAATAATGAAATCACATTTCCCATGTTTTTTTTAATTAATTAATTTCATTCAAATTATTAATGAATATAGTTTTTAATCACTATTTTATTTTTTAATCAATCAATATTAATGAATCGATCATGTCATTTTGCATCATTTCACATGCAAACGGCAACTTTGAAATTTTACTTATGTCGAAATCTGAAATTAGTCAACCAGGTTCTTTGAAGTCCAAACTATAAGATACATGTCGAAATCTAAAATTAGCCGACCAGGTTCTTTGAAGTTCAAACTGTAAGATGCGTGAAATAATAGAGAGAAAGAAGAGAGGGAAAAGGAAAAAGCACTATTGCAATCAGTTTTTTATATGGTTCGACCCAAATAATAACTTACGTCCACAACTATTCATCAACTATTTCGACAGAGTTATATTATCTCCATTAAGTGTTTCTCTCCCTCTTTTACAAATAAATTGCATCTCCTATTTATAGAAAATATGAGGCTACAGTAATATATAATAAGACAAAGGAAAATCATGATAAATTGGATTTTCAAAATTGACACTTGTCAGGTCAACTTTGCCAAAGTATGGTTTTGACGCTAAATTCATACTAGTTAGGTGAGATTTCCTCAATCATGTTGTAATATCTGAAAGGATTAGCGTGTACGGTACACTTAGTTGAATTCTGTCTGACAATTCTGACTAAAGTTGACTTGCGATGATCTACAAGCTACAACAGCAGAGAGCTCGCTTACGTGAGCTCGAATGTCCGAAGTTTGATCATGAGTTTGCTTATGCGGATTGAGCATTTGGAGAGTTTGAGAGTCTGAGGTTTGAGGTCAGTCCTGGACGACCTATAGCTGCTAAGGATGACTGGGGATCCGATAGTTATACTAGTATATGATCTCAATTTAGCAAGCTAGACAGCTTCTGTGAGCTGAGACTTAGGCAAACAGGCTCCCTGCTTTCTAGTTTGTTGGGCAATTCTAAGATGCTAGAGACTTAAATTTCAACGTGTGTGTGTCGGTCTATGTTTAGTTGTCTCATTTAAGTGTTTTAGGATATGATTAAATCTTATGAGTAGGGATGGGCAAAAAAACTAGGATAGGCCCGACTAAGTCTGGCCCAAATTCATCATTTTTTATTAGTTATTCGGGTTGGATTGATTTAAAAAGCCAAAACCGATTGAAATCTATCTTGGATACGTTTCAGGTCGAAAAGACTGACCAGACCCAAAAAAAGTGACTTTTATATATAAAAGCTAACCATCTTCACTCTTCAATCCTCTTCTCTTAAAATCACCTTAGCCACCACCGGCTTCAAAACCTCATTTCTTTTCTCTCTTTCCTTTTCTCTCCTCATTACCTTCTTCTATTTCCTCTTTTTCTTATCGTCATTGTCGTGTTTTTTCCCTTTTCTTGTGTCATTGTTGTCTTAGATCTTGTAGGTTGATTGTGGAGGTTTTTTTTTTTTTTTTTTATTTTGTCATGCACCAATCGGAGGAGATCGACATCGATTCTTCTACAAATAAGAGGTTGACATTGATCTCCTTTGCTAGTAATAATGTACATAAAGAAGAAAAAGAAGAAAAAGAGGGATATTACTGGGTGGTGATGATGGTATTTATGGTGATGATGCTAATGGTTGGTGACAAACTGATGGTATTTATGGTGATGATGCTACCGGTTGCAAGTTGGTGATGTAGAGAAAGAAGAAGAGGGAGGTTGGGGATGGAGAGAGAAGAAAATGAGGGGATTGGTGGGTGGCAGTAGGGGTGTGTTCAGTGGTGAGTTGGTAGAGGTTGCGGGTTGGTGATGTGGAGAGAGAAGAAGAGGGAGGTTAAGGATGAAGAGCGAAGAAAATGAGGGGATTGGTGGGTGGTGGTAGGATGCATTGACTGGTGAGTTCGTTAGGGTAGTTAATGTTTGATGGGCTAAGGTTTTCTTTTCTATTTTTCATTGAGCCTCTTTATTTACTGAAGGCCCATTTACTCGCCTAAACCAACACAAACCAACCCGAACAAAATGGTTTATGTCAGGTTTTACCATCAGTTTGGGTCGAGTTTATCTTCAATTTTGAAAACCGATTTATGTTGGTTTTGGGTTAGTTTCTCCAAAACCGACCCAACTTGACCTCATGTCAACCTCTACTTATGGGAATTAGTGGAGTATCATATATGTGCAAATCTCTCACTAGTGATGGTGTCATGTTCCACATCACAACGCGAAGTTGACATCACATGTAGCAGCATGCACTAGTAAGGCTGACTTCATGTCAAAACATCACTTTATTAGCGCTCTAGCGAGTGGTGTCAATTCTAGGTCTTGATCTAATTTGGGTTAGATCCAACCTGAAGAGATAAGTAATTCTCTTCAAGTTAGCATTTGATCTGAATTGCATCAAGAATTGAGCCGATAAGACAAACTATCTCTTTAGGTCAATCTTTGACCTAAATAGCATCAAATCGTAACTCGATAAAGCAAATTATCTTATTGGATCAATCTCTAACCCAAATCAGGTCAAGATTATTTGATGAGACAAATGTATTCATGTGGGTTAGACAGAGAAATATTGGGTTAGGCTTGACCTGAAGCTTCATTTTTTTTGTTAGATCTAGTGATTTTTCTGTATCAACAAAAATTAACAATAATTTTTATCAAAAACTAAAAAAATAAACTTTTAATATGCTGACCTTTTCAACACTTCTTACTAATTTCTTCAATATTTCATGCACCCAAATGTAAATGAGATGGAAAAGCGTATATTGTAAGAGTAAATTTGTGATAAAAGGGAGATTAATTTTGGGTTGATGTTGTTGAATGATTTGTTTTATTAGTTTTACTATAATTTAAACTAAATTGTGCTAAATGTGATGGTTTAAATTAATTAGGCGTACTTTAAGAAGTTTTGGGCATTTTTTAAACTTTTTTTATGAGGGGGCAATTAAGCAAATACAGGTATAGAAAAGCTAGTCTTGCTAAATTTTCTAATTTTATTAATACATTTATTTTTTAAAAAAATCAATTACTTTCGTTAAAAATACTTTATATTATAAAAACATACTATGTTTATTACATCCTTAATATATATATAACTTAAAAAATTTAACACCATGTCGAGCAATTTCGGATATCTAAATAAATTATTAAAAGCATTGTTATGTTGTTATTGTTTGATATGATTAATAATAAACTATATGTATTTTGAATGTGCATTTATTAGTAAATAGATTTAAGTGTGAATTTTAATAAAAGTTGAGGATTTTGGACATTTTGTTTTATAACACAGTATTTTGAATAAATAATGAATTGAAAATTAATTGTACACCCACTAAGTAGAATTACTTAATGCGTTGGATTTTCATAGTGCAGGTTTAGGATTTGGGCAATATAGATGGAAGTCAGACGAGAAGATATTTGTCGTACTGTCTATGAGTCACAATCCCTCTATAGTTGGTAGTTTTATTATATATATATTCATGGGTTCATATATATTTTTGCATATTTTGTACACTTGTATAAAAAAATGGTAATCCGAAACACCCACTACGGTGCATGTGATGAGATTCTGTATTTTCAATTAATTTTTGTGGCTTAAAATGCTTTTGAGAATTTGTTAAAATGTTTCTTTTGATTTATTGATAAAGATTAATGATAATTTATTTTGAAAAATGTTGTGTGGGGAAGTGCATTTGGAGACGGACGAGAGGTCCGAAAAGGAAGTTGGGAAAGTAAACGTGTTTTAAAAGTGTTAATTATTTCTTTGCAGGTTTTTATAAAGTTAGGTTTTCAGAAAAGCACACCCTGCTGGATTTTCTAAAAAAATTTAAATGAATATTTTAACGAAATTTTTAATAATGAAAATTTTGGAAAAGAATAAACGTTTTAAGCAAATTTTAATAAGTGAATAAATACAAAAAGGTAATACCCTTTTTAAATAAAAGATTAGTAAAGTAACGTCCTCCGTCCGGATTCTCTGTTTCGGTGGGAGGCAGGTGGAGGATGTAACATGTACATTTTTAAAAAAGTTTTTCTCACAAACAAGTAACTGTCTGCCAAGAACATAATCAATTTGAACTAGAAACAAATAGAAATGAAAATCATTTGTCTCGGTTCCAAAGATTACCAAATAGTTCATCGAAGAAAACAAACGTATTGTAAAAGACAATAAAAAAGATTCAATTTTACAAATAGTGCAACAACTCAGTGTAAGAACTTCTATAGAATAGATTTTTATAGTGGAAGAGCTAGGTCGGTGTAGGTGGAGGAAGATGAGACTGAAGTTGAAAAGAATATGTTATAAGTGAAGCAATAAGAGTGAACATTAATACTATACTACATGCCAGAAGTAATTGCTCAATATATGGCAAACTGGCTCTTCGAATCTCAAATCAAGCATTCGATCTGCTCATCAAACACCTATAGAAAAATTATTGCTAATAATAGTAAATTTATTACTTCTATAATAATGGTAGAAAAACCTAATTAGAAAGATTTTTGACAATAAGATACATTTGGAAAGATAAATAGAATATCTTACAACACCAGACTCCAGGGATGAAACTTGAGGTTATTTAGAGGTTCCTTATACAAGCAAACTGGCTTCACTCTATAAGGTTTCCCAACTAGCATTGCATAAAATCTCAAAAATCTGCCACACAGCAAATCACATTCTTTGAGATATAAGTTGTAATACACCAAATAGACAAAACAAGTAAAACATAACATAAGATTTGGAGAGGCGAGAGCACATTGCAACAACATCAATAAAATCATATGAAATACAAATATGCCAAGCTGATTTCAATTTGAAAAAATTGCTCCTCATTATCCTATACCAGAAGAAACATCAATTTAGCCCAAGCAAAATATTTGGGTAGGTGTCAGTATAGTTTTGGCTTTTCCTCACCATAAAATGAGAATTAGGTTAGGGATTCTTAAAGAGAGAATAACAGAAAAAGCTTATAGAGAGAAAGAGAACGACGGTCGGTAGGTCGGGTTTCCCTAGTTCCATGTTGGCATTCAGACGATGGTAGGTGGAGGTCAGCAATCGGTGAGATGTGAAGGTTAAGAGGTGCGACGGTCAAAGACAAAGGTTGGATATTGAGAGAGTGAACGCTGGTAGGTGGAGATGCATCGGTAAGGTGCGATGGTTGCGTATGGATGTGCGATGGTGAGAAGGTCGAACGGTGGGTTGGGATTCCTAGAGAGAGAATGTGAGCAAAAGGTTGGGTATAGAAAGAGAGAGTGAAACGTTTGGTAAAGAGAGTGATTGATAAAAAGGGATGGGTCAAGGGCATTTTTGTCCAAAAAAAAGACATTGTATAAAGATTTAAAAGCAAAAATCATTCTCATTCATGAAAGAGAAGAAACTCATGACATAACGAAGATACTCTTTATCTACCCATAGTGGTTTAAGTAATAATCATCATTCCAATCCAAAGTCACCATGTAAGAACCCAATCGAAAGTCACTCTACACTTATCTGTTTCAACTGCTCAATAGCATTCTAAAAAGTCTAGCAACTCAACCTCAAAAACAAGGATTAAAATGTAAATAAACAATTACTATTGAAATTAAAGTAAATAAATAATTAATATTGAAATTAAACTATCTCACATTATAGCTCACATTTTATAGGAAGAACTGCATTTCTTGATCCCTTGCCATGTCCAAATGGGAAGAACGAACCTCGGACTCTAGTACTGCTTTCTTCATTAGTACTAACCTTTCTACAATGACCATTTCGTTGAACGATTGCTTGAATAGTTAAGTAGAGCTGTCGATCTGCTACAGAATCCAGTGAAAAAGATCGCCTAATTGGTTGGATACAAAACTGATCATCTTTCCCTCTTGTATCATTGCACTCATCCCCCATGATCGAAACATGATGGCGTTTTTTGGGTTTTAAATGCCCTTGCTTCTGCTCTAATGTTTTTGGTGACTGGTTTCTAGGCTGCACCAAAACTTCACTTGAATTGTCTTTTTCATGTTGCCTTTCAGGTAGAGAACCTTTTCCATCTTCTCCTCCCAATTCAATTAATCTACTAGGATTTACTAAGATAGATCCCTGATTGTATAGTCCAGATGACTATTCTGCAATCTAGAAATGACAACTCATACTAAGAGAAGAGCACTTTGCACACGCTTTGTGTTTTAATTGATCAAGATGAAACTGAAACCTTTGACCTCTTAAAATAAAAGGAAAGGGAAGGATGAGACTAGAACCCTTGACTTCTCAAGGGAAGAGGGTAAAGTTATTCAACCATTCCTCCCAAGGAGTGTTGTGTGTAAAGGACTTAAATTGTCAAGCCAAAACACAATAATAATTATATCCAAACAGAACTTAACACTATTATTCGGGACCAACGCCCTACATGGGTTGGTGACAGAGTGCGCTTATTAAGCCCGATGATGTTCCAAGTTCGAGTCCAGCCTTGCTACAAGTGGTATCTCAAATGCTAGCTGTTGGATATTGCGATAACTTAACATGCAACTAAAACCAATTTTTATAGTAACTCGTTTTACAAAAAGAAGTTTGCAAACTAGTAGTTGCTCAAGTGTTTCCTTAAAAGATACCCTTTTATCTTAGTTGCAGCAAAAGGATACTCCAATTAAGTGTTATTCTAATAGACAAGATGCAATACAGAGAAGATTTTAGGGTATTGTTTGGCCAAATTTCTATATAAATATAAATCTGAGTAAGTATGAGGGAACCATCTATCGTTGATATATTGAAGGATAACATAAATAGAATATTTTATTTTGCACCATGCTTTTTGATAAATTAGTATTGTATGCTATTTTCTTTGGAAAAAGAATTGAAGTGTCTCAAATGTTACCATCTCTCAACAGCAACCATACAATTATAATCCATGAAAAGCATGGGATGTATCAAAAAATAACAAAGTTCGCTAGTGATGATATCTATTTAGTCCTCTAATGAAGTTTTGATTTAGGGGTCACTAACTAAAATGGTAGCTCGTTACAAGACATCAATGTATTTGAAATTTGTAAGGTCTTCCTATTCCATTTTTCTAATACTAAAGAAAAGGAAAAAAAAAAAAAAGGTGTAGTACTCTATCTTTCCTTGATCATAGCAGAAAATCTTGGGACCTACAGCCCTCTCGAAATGGCGACCGGATAATGATTCAAGTTCAATAGACCAAAGAGAGGCTGGATTTACCAAAAAGAAAAGTCAAGGGCTTTCATATATTCTTGCTTGAAATGGAAATCATTAACACAATTTGGCCATTTTTACTCCAGTTTTCCTCTGCATGTCTGTGCACCCTAGTTAAAACTACATGTGCTTCTCCAAGCTTTTTCACCTACATTGTATTGAGGTTCTCCAATTTTTATCATCCCACAAATTTTTCAGTTTTTAACTCACTCTTTTTTCATCCCACTTGGTTTTCTTATAAACACATTTTAAAGTCTCTTTGTTTGTCTGAAGATATTCTTTTAGTCTGGTACATATGTGTCAGTCAAACCTTACACATTTGCTTTAAAAATCTCTTGTTTTTTCATCTAGGATTGTTTGCTAATGGCACCAAGCCCGAAACATTTCTATAACCTGGAATCTCAAGCTTATGTGATAAATACATTATGTTATCAATTCAAATTCGATTTTAATGAGTGAATTGCGGGAAGTTAAAATCCTCTTTGGTAACACCACCTCAACAATTTATGAAGATCATGATCAAAGTTCATATTATTTTTCACAAACAATTCATATGATAAATATGTTATTTAGATTCAATCATCACATGTAAATAGTTAGAGGTTAAAGTGTATTTTAATAATATGGACACAATAATCTATGAATATGAATATGCACCATAAACATCAAAATATATATGATAATTATAAATTACTTTGCTAGTTAAAGAAAAAAAAGAATCTTTTTAATTTAGATGGTTAATTTTCATATTACAAAAGCACAAGTCTCTTATTTTTCTCCAAATTTTATTACTTTATTCACTTAAGAAACGAATAAAAATATTTTTATTAAATATCAGATTTCTATTGTCAAAATCGAATCATGGTTCTTAATACCGTGAATTTTAGTATGAAAAATTTAAATCATATAGACCTAACACTATATTTAATTAATCACTTTATCTCCATATTTAATTATCATACATTCATATTCATATTTATATTCAATACGGGTTCTAGTTTTGTTCAAAAGTCCAATGAATATGAAAAAAAGTTTTCAATTTTTTGGACAGTAAATGACATGCATTTTCCAAAGTGATTTAGATACTTAATATGATTTTCAATTACAAAGTCTGATTCGGCAACTACAAGTTTGCTTACATCACCGGCATAAAAGGCCAAAAGATAAAATCCAAAAAAAAAATCAAAAATTGACTCTGAGAGAGGGGGAGAGCCAATCGCCAACACCACGTGTCCCCATCTCCTGCACCCATGAGTCCCAGCCCCTCCCAACCGTTGATCTCTCTCCAAAAGTTAAATCCACCAGCTCTCGCAGACGGTCTCTCTCAAATTTTTCTGATGTCAATTATTTTTTGATATTAAATCTGGGTTTTGTTGATAGGTTCAAACATGGTCTCCAACAATCAAGAACAGCGTTTTGAACAAGTTATCAACGACGACGACGACGAACAACAAAGCAACACCATCGCCAACAATTTCTGCGCATCAGAGACGTCCATCATTGACCCACCACCACCACCGGGACCAACGGCGATCAAGAACAGCGTTTTGAACAAGTTATCAACGACGACGACGACGAACAACAAAGCAACACCACCGCTAACAATTTCTGCGCATCAGAGACGTCCATCATTGACCCACCACCACCACCGGGACCAACGGCGATCAAGAACAGCGTTTTGAACAAGTTATCAACGACGACGACGACGAACAACAAAGCAACACCACCGCTAACAATTTCTGCGCATCAGAGACGTCCATCATTGACCCACCACCACCACCGGGACCAACGGCCAGATGAAAGAAAAAGAATTGACCGACCTAGAGAATCAAGAATTCGATCACTCTACCTTACCGGTGGGACTCGTGCCGGTACCCAACCCGTCACTCGTACGGAAACGGAAGTCAAAAGACCGACGCACGAAAGTGGAGGGCCGTGGCCGTAGGATCAGAATGCCAAAATCTTGAATTCTCCTTCGACGACGACGGGAAGTATAAATGATGATGGTTTGGACGTACGGACGCCGGAACCGAGAAATCACGAGGCCGTTGACGACAGAAGAAGGCGAGGTCGTTTTGGAGGAGGATCCGTACAGGGACTCTTTTTCTTCTCTTTCCCAAGATACCCCTCAAGATTTCTACAGTTTGCCCTTGAGTCTTCTCCTCCTCTCAAGAGAACCATAACAACAGCCAGACGAGAGAACCCATTTCACGGATTTTGAAAACGGAGGTCGATTCCGGCGGTGCAGGAGTTTGGGGAGATCGTGGAGCACGTAGACCAAGTGACCATTGATGGGTTACAGAGAGGGTCTCAGTTGAGGTATTTGATTTTCCTCTTATTTAGGGTTTCGGGTTGAAGTTTGATTGTTTAAATGTGCAAATTGAGATGTTGGTATTTGATGAAATTTATTATTTTGAAGATGTTTTGGTGGGTCATGAATTGAAGTTTGGTTTTGTGGATATGCATATAGGTAGAAATGTTAAATTGGGATGTGATGTGATTTATGCGGATGAAATTAGAAATTTTGATGTGGAAATGTGGTTAAGATATGAAATTTGCTTTTAACTGTTATGTTAGTTGTGGTGTAAATTTAAGTTGGCAGTAAGAACCAACTTACGAAGAAATCAGTTGCATTTATTATTACTAATATTATTACATCGTCTTGCCTAATGTTTCCTTGTGCCTTTTTTGCCTCTTTTTGATTAGGTTTGGAGCTGATGTGACGGATGTTGTTGCTTCTTGGACGAAAAGCTTGTGCATTGAGGTTTCTCAAGGTCGCATTCCGAATCATGTTGATGATGTTAACAAGTCTGAGCCTGTGTAGGACAGTAATAAGTACTTGTCTCATTGGAGTGTACTTGATATTGGGACTGGCAATTGTCTGCTCCTTCAAGAACTCGCTAAGCAGGGGTGCACTCTGAGATTTTGCCTATAGTTCTGGTATCATATGCTGTGTTAATCTGAAAATTTTAAAATTTAGTTTAAAATAATCTAGTGTTTGACTTGCTAAAATATCATGATTTATGTCACTGCTAGGTCTCCCCTTATATGCAAACATCAAACATATTTTCTGTATTGTCCTTATAAGCTGTAGCAGGAATTCTTTAAGATTTCATATAACTGGGGCTCATAAACTGATGGTTTATTGTATAAATTGACTTTTGTCACTAGTTGGCAATTTGGCATGTATGTGAATGTATGTTTGGCATATGGCTTCTAGAAACTTCTAAGAAATGAGGTGATAAAAAACTTGAGATGCAGCATTTGTTATTCAGATGTACGTTTCAAAAATGGGCAGTGATTGTTATCTGTTTGAAATATTTGATCTTTTGGAGTGTTGGATATATGTGTTAACTATTTTTCCTTTGGAAGAGTTATTTGAATCTTATGTTTGTGTTTCACATTTGTCGTTTCAAACAAATAAATTTGGATATCTGTGACAATTACTTCTGCCTGATGATTGAATAAATTAAGCAGATGAGGAAGGGAATGTTGGAAATTAGAAATTTTGACAAGACTTGACATAAACATTGCTATATGTTAATTATCAAATATAGTATTATGATACTTAATATTTGATATGATATTATAATGGAGGCTTGTGCATAACTTTTGACTTATCTTGATTCTTACAGGTGTAGCACTTGAAGCCGTTGCTGGAGTTGTATCTCTAGCATCTTCTGAGATTGATCAATCCATGGTAATCTTGAACTTTTGAAAAGATATTGGATTTCAGTTCATTCGTGTTTTCAAAATTTCCTTTTATTTACACATATGAGCTTGTGCTTTAAACTTTTGTTTCATTATTTTGCTTTTTATTTTTTTATCATCTGTTACTTTCATTCTGGTTGTTGTGAGCTTGAACTAATTGATATTCATATTTTGCATATGTCTACTGTGGACAGATTGCTACGGTGAAAAATGATATACTGAAGCTCTTTGACAGTATCGAAAAATATGGTATGTGTATTTTTTTTTTCTTATTTGATTATAAAGAAATTGATTTGAAAATTGTAGTATTCTTTATTTGAATTTCAAATCAGAGAGGTGTCCTACAGATCAAAGTTTCAATATCAGGGAGGATCTTGGTCATAGAATTAAAGCATAGTGGATCAATTGGAGAGTTGAGTGCTTGGTCTTGTATTATTGTTATAAAAAGGACCCGTTGACAATATAAACAGAATCTGAGCAACGAAATTGAATGTATTATTAGTTTATTGCTGGTAGCATGGAAATTATAAATTTTACATATAGCTACATTTTTTAAAATCTGAATTTAATTTGAATTAAATTCATAATTAATTGACTATATAAACTTTATGCATCTAAATGACAATGTTAGCCTTTTCTCAATTGAGTCATTTTTGATATATCAGTTTTTATTCCAATTGATTGTCTCCAGTTCTGACAAATTTTGGGAATTATAGATTATAAGTCCATTTTGTAGTATTCTTCTCTAATTTAATTTCTTTATTGTAGATGATGGGGCCTTTTACTTTGATGAGAAAGTCGTTAACGTAGCTGAACATCTGGGTCCTCTTTCAACTTCCTCCTCGGTTGTAAAGGGGCTGACAGCATTCACTTCTGTGATTACTGGAAGGTTGAATGTAAGTTGGGGAATATATAAAGACAAGACCAGTTTTTGTAATTCTTAGAGTGATTGTCATATTTTTCTGCTTTTGTGTTTGCAGCTTCTTGGTGATAAATTATTGGGTTTAGCAAAATTTTTCCTTGGCATTGGAATTCCTGGTGATGCCAAAGATTTCTTCAATCAAATAGATTCATTAGCTTGCTTGGAAAGCAATAGGCAAGTGTTTTCTCGAGCATCTATATGTTATTCTTTCAGTGCAATGTACCTATGTTATGGTGTTGTCAGCCAAATTCGTTTTGCAAGTTGTTAACTTAGAGTGGTATTTGAATATTTATTTACATTCTTGCTTAAAGAACATTTTCTATAATGATGTTTCATAGGATGGAAAGTTCAGACATAATGTGTTTTCCCTCAATATTTGATAAAGCTTTACAGCAGAATAATTGAATCCCGAAGTCTGCTTTGCAACCTCAATTAATTTAGTTATCATCTATTAAATTATGCTGATTTTTTTTTTTTTTTTTTTTTTTTTTTCTGGTGCAGAGTTTCTGTCCCTCTGATTCTGTCACTTCCATCTACAGTGATTTCATTGACGAATAAGGAAAAGTTGAGGGTGTGTCTCCTTAGTTATGATCTCATTTTTAGACAGTTTATCATGGAATTGCTTCCTTTATTATTATTATTTTCACTTTCTTGGCATGTTTTGGGAGCCTATTGTGATTCAGATATTAGCGTATTTTTTCTATTTTTATCATTGTTTTTGGTGGGTAAAGAGAGAAATGTGCAATGATTGGTTAACTGTGCTGTATGCTCCAGTATTATGCCAGAATTAAACTTACTCCAGTTTGAAAATTAAATCCTAATAATGAGCTCTGATAAGAGAGTGTGAACGAGAGTACTTCATGTGTTTCCTGATGTGGACCAGGTGGCATTAGATTCCTTGAAATTAAATGAAAATTGAAAAAAAAAAAATTTACAGATGATTGCAGTTATGTGATTTAATTATAATTTCCTTGCTCACGAGCAAATCTGATACTTGTTGTTTTCCTGTATAACTTCTTATTCTAATATGGCTTCATGGCACTTGCATGATTTTGGGGTGTCTACACACCTTGAATAGTTATGAGACTTCTGACTGTAGTCTGTCCAAATACATTATTTTTTATGTTTGGCATTGTAAACCCCCAAATAAATGGCGCTATAGTTTATTTTGTATTTATTATTGTTAATGTTATATTTTTGTGTGTAATTTATAAGTAAAGACAATAGATTTTGAAATTTTGCTGATTTTTGCTTTTGATTATCATTTATCGCTCAATAATTTGTTGTTACTCCCCTTTCTTTTAATGGAATATTGTCATTTGAGGAAGAAATTCCACTAAATGCATAAATAATAATGTTGATGCAGGGTTGGGAAAAACGTAGTTCACCTAGAACTTCCTATTGCTATTAAAATGTTTGAAAATTATGGAAAATCCTATTTTCTATAGTAATAATAATTAGGTAAAAATTCTATCCTTACCATTTCTATTTGCAAAGCTCAAAATAATCTGAACTATCAAATTTTTAATTTGTAACTTCTTTCATATAGAGTCATTTGCTTGGAATGAAAGGGAACTTGAATTCTCGTGGATCTTGACTATCTTTCGTCAAAGTCATCATATTTCTCATGAAGATTTTGTCAGGTAATCACTGATGCAAGGGATAGCTTTTCATTTGTATTTCTCGTATTTCGTTCTTTAATCTTGCTTTTATCTAAATAATTGTTTAATAACTTCAATTTGTAGAAATTTATTTACTTAGAAGTTTTGCCACCTCCCTTGATGGGACTGGTCACATATTTGAATGGGCTTTATTTATAGACAATAAAGGTATTCAATAGTTCTCCTATTACTTTATTATTTGTGGCATCCTTATCTCTTTTTTGTTATGTAACTTATTGTATTTCTCCTTAAATTTGCAGTGGGCAACAATGAGGTAATAGTCATTAGTTCTTCTGAAAACTGCTCTTGCACCGGTTTGGCTTCCTCATCTGAAAAAAGCTTCAATGCATCTTAGAACGGTTTGTGGTTGCCCTTTGACCAATTAGGTCATTCTAATTCTAATTTTGGAACTACTACGATATCCATGAATGACAATTGTTTGCTTAAGATGAGATTTCGTTCCTCTGCCTGGTTCGTTTAGTGGGACACTAGGGAGTTTTAGTGGTGGAACACATGTAAGTGGTAATGGTTTGAGGATAAAGCTTGGTCTTATAGGGATTTCAAAGATAACAAGTATGAGTTTTCTGATGAGTATATCATGAGTCATGAATTTTGTTCGAGTATAGTTTAGGCTGACATTTTACAGGATTTTTGTTTTGTTTCAAATTCATTACTAGGTTGTTTTAGTGTGTCCAATAGAGAAATCTACGTGTATTATGATTGGTTGTCTTGACTAGAAGGTAGCCATGAAAGTCTAAACATGATTGGAGGTTTTCAAAGGCTTGAATCTTAATCAGGAGAGTGGAGAGACATTTAGCGTGCATAATTGTGGATTATTAGTGGAGACTTCCCGTGTGCGTAATTTGAGCTATTAACGTTTTTGTTGTTGAGGGATTTTTTTTTTATAATTCTTAAACACTCTTCATAAAATTTTGAAATTATTAGATTGACCTCTATAGGTTTTGTATTGGAAGGAAATAACATGTCTTGCATTAAATAAACCGTTTGCTTTAAATGAAAAGTTTGACAACTTTTGAGAAATGATATTAGGCTTTGTGTGCTTAAACTAGTAAAAGTCCATTCACTTTTCCCTTACCTATATTGTGTGTGCGCCAATAGCCAATTTGAAGCCAAACATATGATTAGCCTATATTTTTGTTCTTACCCTACATAAATCCATGTCCAAACCCAAAATAATTAAGCTTTATCCTTTAGAGCTTGGATTTGCATGTGAGACTAAGATTTAGGCAAAAGAAGGTGGAGACTGAAAAAAATATATATATTTGATGAAGTGAAGTTGTGGTGAATAAGAAAAAAAAAAAAAAAAATTGTTGTGTATGCTTACAAATCATTATGAAAGAAAAAATTCTTAAATTTGTAAGCATAAGCATGAATTGAAAAAAGAAAAAAAAATTGAAATGAAAAAGAGAGGAAAAGGAAAAGAAAAAGAAAGAAAGTGAAAAGAAAAAAAAAATAGTTGAAAAAGAAGAAAGAAGAAGTTTAGGAGGGTGGAACAATCAATAGAAGTTCAGTGCCTAAATAATTAATTTCTTAGAACTCATATTGTGATCCCAAGTTCATTTGATGACTACTTTATCTTTTCTTTCTTTTAGCCATTCACCTATTGGCCCCGTTACAACCTAAGGAAAAGACCTAGTTGATCTTTTGAGAAGTTGAACTATTTTGTTGGAGTAAACAATGTTTGACATGTTATTGATATCCGATTCCTTTCATGAGGTCCTTTGAGTGCATATTAGCGGTCTTTCATTATTTGTTCACATGCGTTGTAAAATATTTGTGATATTCTTGTACATAATTTCCACCTCGTATGTGTTGTAAGAGTATAAAGCCTAGGTTCTGAGAGAATGAAATGAGTGAAACCCTGTGAGAATTAGAGTCGAGGCGAAATAAATCCACAATGTGCATGTATGATGTTTTTGAAGCTTGAATGTTGGGTGATAAGTTGGAGAAGACTGAGAATTGTGTTAAGGATCATTAGTGGCTTATTTTTAGTCGAAACATAAGATTGTGAGCATGATGATTTTCTTGAGGATACATCGGACAGCTTATTAGTGAGTTCGAACAAAACGTACTGTTTGTGGGTAGCGTAAAAATTGTATTAATAAGTGTAAGAATTGGAAGGTAGGGGAGTTGTAGGTGGGTATCCAAGAAAAAGGGATTTTGGTGTAAGAATTGCATCAATAAGTGTAGTGTGATTGAAAATCTAAAGTTTGTCATAGATGTTTGAGAGCTAGTCTTCTCAAACATCCATGACACAACACAAAACACACTCTCTCTGTCTGTCTGTCTGTCTCTGTTTCAACACTTAGCCAAAAAAATAAAAACAAAAACAAATTCCCTTCTTAAACCAACACACAAACACCTACGAATCGGGTTTTGATTTCAAAAAGACAAAAATGCCCCTCTTTATCTTCGACGAAGAGCTATTGCACCTCTCCGACGAATTCTCTTTAGTGGCGGCTAGGGCCGACGGTTTCATCAGAGACTTGCAGAGCCAGCTCTAGATTGTTTAGGTCTGTGCCGAATCGGCCTCTATCACGGCTGAGCAAACCTGCGCTTCCCTTGAGTAGAAGTACATGTCCGAAGACTTCTTGACGCTGGAGTCGCAACATGTGTTGTTCCAGAATTCTATCGATCAACGTACATTGGAGCTGGCACAAGTCCAGGTCAAGAAGCACGGGTTCCATCTCTAGTTGGTATGCATTTTAATCCTCGTGCTCCTGTTTAGGGTTTAGGGTTTTGGTTTTCATTTTCTATATGTTTTGTGTATATATATAATAGTGATTGTGTTGACGCTTGAATTTCGTCTTCTTGGATAATATGTTATGATTGTGTGTATTGTTGAGTTTATTTTAAAAAAAAAGTTAATTCTGGAACTTATGATTTGGAAAAGCGATGCATTGTGTGAGGATAAGCTTTGATGTTTTACAGATTGGGAAGGAAAGGGAGATTGAGAGGATATCGACTGAGGTTTCAGAGTAGCATAAGTCTAAAAGACAGATGATGATGGGGTTGGTGGAGGAGGACTTGCAAATCAGTGAGAAGAATGCTACTATTAAGATCGATTTGGATAAGATTGTGAGTTTAATAATATTATATCTCCTTGGGCTTTATATTTAAACATTTGAAATTTGGTTTTCTTTGACATTTAAAAGGTCAACTTCATTGACAATGCTGCGCAAAAGGAAGCCTGACTTGCTGAAAATGAGGCGCAATTAGCGCGTTCTCAGGTTTCGTGCTCTTATCTTTTGTAGGTTATTTTATTTTTGTAAAGAAGTTTTATTCTTATTCTAAGTAGTTGGGTTTATTTATTTATTTTTATGTTTTTTGTATAAGAACAAATCAATGGGAGAACAAATTGTGCTGTTTGTTAAAGAAAAGAAACAGTGTAAAAATGATAATTGTTGTGAGTAACAAGTCCTTTGGACTTTGACAATGCCATTTTCTTGGGATGCGCTAAACTTAGGTGGATGGTGTTACTTTTGTAATTTCTATAGTTATGTTGTAATTGTTTCAGGAGTAGACACGTTTGCTAGTTATTTTGTTTTTCAGTAGATTTTAAGACTTTGTTTAGTAGATTTCAAGACTTCCAAGAGATGGAATCACCATTGCTTATTATTATTATTATTATTTTTTCATTTTTTTGAAGTATAAAATTGTTGGTTGATTTGATTTCATATGCAGTAATCTCTGGCAAACACTTGTCAATCTCTCTCTCTCTCTCTGTGTATATATATATATATATATTTGGTCCACTTGGAGTAACACGTATTTAATATGTCAATTTTGGATATGAGCAGAAGAAAGAACTTATCGAGAGGCATAATGTGTGGTTTAATTGGGAGTTTATTGTCAAAGTTGACAGTCTTGTTAAGTTGCACAGAACACATGCTGATCTTGAGGTAGACTTGTCAGCAAACCTTTCAGATGTAATTGTGTTATAGTCATTTTTTTTATTGTACCTTTCTGTTCTTACTTAGTTCCAGTTATTGTTTATTATCTTGATCAGAAAGTTTATCTATTGCATATTTTTTAGCATGACAGTTCAATATGTTGCACATGATGTCACATCTATTATGATTCAATCATTTTTATTGACTCTCAGTCGGAGGGACAATTCAGTGAATGCTCTAGCTCTCTAAAATGGCACAAGGAAAGAGTGAAGGAACTAGAAACAAAGTTAACATCCCTACAAGAGGTATCATGTGTTCCATTTGTTTCTTAAAATGTGTTTTATGTATCATTTTTTGTGTCAGCTACCTTAACAGTATTATTTTGTTGCCTAGAAGTCAAAAGAAGCTGTTGCAGCTAATGAGGAGCGGATTTCTGCTGAACTTTTGACAGTAAGTTTTGCAAATAGTTATTCCTTGAAGAACAACTACTATTGTGTTTTTGTCTCTGTGTACTCAGTTTTGCTTTTGCATCCATGTTAGTGCGATGACTAGTTCATTTACAACACAAAAATATTATGTCATCATTATATTGGGTGGTGTCCATCGTAATCTTATCTTAAAGCTTGAGAAGGCTTATTGTAAATACATTACACCATATAATCTCTTCATGTAAATCAGTATACTGCATCTACAATAATTTTTTTATAAGGAAATTTACTCAAAAGAATCATAACTTTTTTAAATTGCATCACACTATGCTACTTGTGCTATTGGCTTGATTGTGCACTCCAAGTGAGTTAACTGTGGACTTCTATTTTCATATAGATACAGAGATGAACCAAGATATATGTTATAATAGATTGGTTTGGCATACTTTGATAACCATAAGGTTGTTTGAGAGAAACTGAGTAGAACCCTCATTTTGGGTGTGAATTTAAGCAAATAAGAATAGTTAATATTACAATAAAGGAGCCCTAAAATAAAATTACAAATAGATATCAATAAACTCTACATTCACAAACATAATAAAAATAAATAAATTCCAACAGCAAATTGAGTGGAAGACTTAGAGCATTTATCTCCTCTTTACTTTTTGATAGTGGATGGTTTGACTAGGATGATGAAACAACTGTTTGATGTTAGAATATTGAAAGAAATGACAATTAAAAAGCTAAGATAGAGAAACAATAGTCTATTCCTACATAATATCAATCTTTTATGTGGTGATTGAAAAGGAAAGAATAAAGTTAAAATCCATCCATGTTGTTCTCTTTACCTTATATGTCTCCTTTAGATTACTAGTGAGGTTGCTAAGAAATTAGAAAGGATGATGAGAGAGTTTTTGAGAGGTTTATGGTGAAGGGTTTGTATTGTCTAATGGAGCAAGGTTATATAAGGGAGTCTCGATTATATGAATGAGAGAGATGTATCTTGAAACTCTTGGCCCTTAAAGCCCTAAACAAAGCTAATAATCTTTGATGTACTATACAATGTCGTCTACTCTATAACATCCTCAAAAATTGATATTCTCTTTTTGACTTTACAACAAATGTTATTGTTAATTTGTTACATGGAAATAGTGTTAACTACTTGTGAAATATGTTTATCCTTATATTTATAAGGAATTTTCACCAATTTTTTCAGGTAAATAAGCTTGTTGAATTATATAAAAAAAGTTATGAGAAACGGTCCAGAAAGGCAGGAGAAGTTGGAGAGAACTTTGAGGGTGTGATAAAGGCTCTAGAAGTAAGATATTTAACTTCTTCCTTTCCTGTTTTATTCAGTAAGCTTTCTGTAATTTCTATTTGTTTGTCTTTGTTTATATATGTTACTGTGGTTAAACAGATCTATTTTAGTCTAGTCGAAAATGATTATAAAGAGATTTGAGAAGGAAAAATCTATAAGAATACAATTTGAAAAGGTACGTATCACTTAATTCGTTTTTTTTAGGTGAGTCATGCAAGCTATACAATCTATTATGGTAGCAGTTTTCATTCTCTTGCCTTTCCGATTAATTCTGAAATATAATTTCTACCATCATAGGGTGAAAATTTTATTGGGTCAAAAGTATGAATACTGTTTTGTAATACAATTATCATAATTAAAATAGAAACCTTTACTTGGTGTTAAAAGTTCCATCCATGGTTGTCATTCATGACTTCGTAATGTTTATTTTAAGGAAAAAATGGCTTGATAATTCTACGAAATGTCTTCTTTTTAATTATGTCAGATAATTAGTCACTTCTGATCTATATTTGTATGCATGTGATTTGTTTTTTCATGTTTGGCTTTTTGTAATCTTATATTTTGTTTGCTGAAAAGTGTTCAGTTGATGTTATATTTAGTCATAATTGTTTTGGTGATTATAGGAGGCTTTAGATTTGGAAGAAAAACTTCAGTAGTGTGAAGCTGAAATTGAACGTAGTAGGAAAGCAAATGAGCTGAATATTTTTCCTTTCAACAGCTTCACGAAAGAATTGTATGTACATTGATTGATGAAATTTATAATGCATTCTTTTGTTTCTTATTTTAAAATTGTGGATGTCAATTATTTAATGATGTGATATGCATGACTGCATATTGTTTACCCTTAACCAGTTTCCTCTCACATTAGAAAGATTTTTTATAGGTTGTACTCTTATATCAACTAATGATGCATCCATATATTCTTTCTCAAATGAAGTTGCCTATATTTTGCATCACTTGTATTTAAACATTTAAAATAAGCTACTAAAAAAAATTAAGGATGTTTGATGGTTAAAGATATGTACGTAGCTTATTGAAATTTCAAATCAGATTTTGATGGATTAGGATGGTGTTGGTTATCCGTTGGAAGGTATATAGAAGTTTGAAATAAGGTAAATTTTTTTGAATGTTTAGTTGAAATCATGTGTATAAAAAAACCCATATATGTGTATGCCAAACCCAAATATATGCATCTTATATCAATCACCCACCCTCAATGTGATTGGTTTTTTAATATATTACTGCTCTAGTTTTATGTTCCGTTTATGGACCTTCTTTGGGTATTAGTGTGGAAATATACTTGTTCAGATAGAGTTATCAGAACCAAAGAAGTAAAGTTAATTTTGTTGTGAGTTTGTAGTTTGTAAAATGATTAACAATGTTTTCTTTCATTGATTAATTAACATGATCTTTTTCGTAGTTTTGAGTAATTTTGCATTAATTTTGCAAATGAAAAGCTTTAGTAATATTTTAATGGGATAAGCAATACTTTATTATAGTACCTATAATATGATAATACTGCATGTCTAATTTTGTCCTTTCAATTGTTTCAGTATTCAATATGGAACAGAAAGAGTACATGAAAAAAGAGATTAATTGGAGCTACATCGAGTTTATAGACAATCTTGATGTTTTAGATTTAATTGAGAAGGTAATTATTTGGTCTTTCCTGTAAAAATTTAATTTACTATGGCTAATTTATTTGTTTGTAGACCAGTCAATATTTTCATTAATTCAGCTATTTCTTTTCTTTCTTTTCAATAAAGATTTTATCTGATAATGATTTGATCACTCTATATATAGTGATTTCTTAATTTTTTAAGAGTAGCACTAATTATTATTAATGGATCTCTACATGCAAATCTTATTGCACCTTGCTAGTGGACTTTTGTAAAGATTGAGACCCGTTCTGTTTTGTTTGTTCTAGAGGAGTTTGCAAGGTCCATGATGTTTGATTTTGTGGTTTTAGGGGCTTGCTGTTCCAAAAAGGGATGATTGCTTCAATTATGTTTGTTTGATTGGTTTTCAGATTGTGTTCTGGTTGACACTTCTGTAACTACAATCAGGTATATTTTTTTGATATTGTATTAAGGTTATTGCCTTTATCTGCTGACTGTCTATATTCTTTTTATATTTGATAACTATTTATAATTTATTTTAGAATAGTTGGGTAAGGTACTATTTTAGTTCAGTTAGAGGGTTTATATCTATCTTTAGATTTTTTCAAATTCTTATCTTTCATGATGATTTTTTCTTGTAATATTCATAAGTTCACTTATTAGATAAGTGGATTTACAATCTTACTTATTTTTTGTTAGTCCTGTTGATAGAATTCATAAGTTAAATATATAATAGTTTTCGAATTTTAATTATATTTTTAAGTTTCGGATCATGTTAGGTATTTTTGTTTAACTTGTTAATGATTTATGTTACTTAATTATATTTATTGTTGAATGATAACAAATTCTTTTTATTTTAATTTTATTTTCTTTTATATATATTTTTTGCAGTCGGTTGTGCTGTGAGTGGAAACTAGAGTATAGTTGGCCATAGGGGATAAGTGTGTTATCAATATATCATAGACATGGACTTTAAATTTGATAGCCAATTTTAAATTCACCCACCCTCAATGTGATTGGTTTTTAATATATTACTGCTCTAGTTTTATGTTCCGTTTATGGACCTTCTTTGGGTATTAGTGTGAAAATATACTTGTTCAAATAGAGTTATCAGAACCAAAGAAGTAAAGTTAATTTTGTTGTGAGTTTGTAGTTTGTAAAATGATTAACAATGTTTTCTTTCATTGATTAATTAACATGATCTTTTCCGCAGTTTTGAGTAATTTTGCATTAATTTTGCAAATGAAAAGCTTTAGTAATATTTTAATGGGATAAGCAATACTTTATTATAGTACCTATAATATGATAATATTGCATGTCTAATTTTGTCCTTTCAATTGTTTCAGCATGTATTCAATATGGAACAGAAAGAGTACATGAAAAAAGAGATTAATTGGAGCTACATCGAGTTTATAGACAATCTTGATGTTTTAGATTTAATTGAGAAGGTAATTATTTGGTCTTTCCTGTAAAAATTTAATTTATTATGGCTAATTTATCTGTTTGTAGACCAGTCAATATTTTCATTAATTCAGCTATTTCTTTTCTTTCTTTTCAATAAAGATTTTATCTGATAATGATTTGATCACTCTATATACAGTGATTTCTTAATTTCTTAAGAGTAGCACTAATGATTATTAATGGATCTCTACGTGCAAATCTTATTGTACCTTGCTAGTGGACTTTTGTAAAGATTGAGACCCATTCTGTTTTGTTTGTTCTGGAGGAGTTTGCAAGGTCCATGATGTTTGATTTTGTGGTTTTAGGGGCTTGCTGTTCCAAAAAGGGATGATTGCTTCAATTATGTTTGTTTGATTGGTTTTCAGATTGTGTTCTGGTTGACACTTCTGTAACTACAATCAGGTATATTTTTTTGATATTGTATTAAGGTTATTGCCTTTATCTGCTGACTGTCTATATTCTTTTTATATTTGATAACTATTTATAATTTATTTTAGAATAGTTGGGTAAGGTACTATTTTAGTTCAGTTAGAGGGTTTATATCTATCTTTAGATTTTTTCAAATTCTTATCTTTCATGATGATTTTTTCTTGTAATATTCATAAGTTCACTTATTAGATAAGTGGATTTACAATCTTAATTATTTTCTGTTAGTCCTGTTGATAGAATTCATAAGTTGAATAGATAATAGTTTTCGAATTTTAATTATATTTTTAAGTTTCGGATCATGTTAGGTATTTTTATTTAACTTGTTAATGTTTTATGTTACTTAATTATATTTATTGTTGAATGATAACAAATTCTTTTTATTTTAATTTTATTTTCTTTTATATATATTTTTTGCAGTCGGTTGTGGTGTGAGTGGAAACTAGAGTATAGTTGGCCATAGGGGATAAGTGTGTTATCAATATATCATAGATATGGACTTTAAATTTGATAGTCAATTGTAAATTCATCCACCCTCAATGTGATTGGTTTTTAATATATTACTGCTCTAGTTTTATGTTCCGTTTATGGACCTTTGGGTATTAGTGTGAAAATATATTTGTTCAAATAGAGTTATCAGAACCAAAGAAGTAAAGTTAATTTTGTTGTGAGTTTGTAGTTTGTAAAATGATTAACAATGTTTTCTTTCATTAATTAATTAACATGATCTTTTCCGTAGTTTTGAGTAATTTTGCATTAATTTTGCAAATGAAAAGCTTTAGTAATATTTTAATGGGATAAGCAATACTTTATTATAGTACCTATAATATGATAATACTGCATGTCTAATTTTGTCATTTCAATTGTTTCAGCATGTATTCAATATGGAACAGAAAGAGTACATGAAAAAAGAGATTAATTGGAGCTACATCGAGTTTATAGACAATCTTGATGTTTTAGATTTAATTGAGAAGGTAATTATTTGGTCTTTCTTGTAAAAATTTAATTTACTATGGCTAATTTATTTGTTTGTAGACCAGTCAATATTTTCATTAATTCAGCTATTTCTTTTCTTTTTTTTCAATAAAGATTTTATCTGATAATGATTTGATCACTCTATATACTGTGATTTCTTAATTTCTTAAGTGTAACACTAATGATTATTAATGGATCTCTACGTGCAAATCTTATTGCACCTTGCTAGTGGACTTTTGTAAAGATTGAGACCCGTTCTGTTTTGTTTGTTCTAGAGGAGTTTACAAGGTCCATGATGTTTGATTTTGTGGTTTTAGGGGCTTGCTATTCCGAAAAGGGATGATTGCTTCAATTATGTTTGTTTGATTGGTTTTCAGATTGTGTTCTGGTTGACACTTCTGTAACTACAATCAGGTATATTTTTTTAATATTGTATTAAGGTTATTGCCTTTATCTGCTGACTGTCTATATTCTTTTTATATTCGATAACTATTTATAATTTATTTTAGAATAGTTGGGTAAGGTACTATTTTAGTTCGGGTTTATATCTATCTTAGATTTTTTCAAATTCTTATCTTTCATGATGATTTTTTCTTGTAATATTCATAAGTTCACTTATTAGATAAGGGGATTTAAAATCTTACTTATTTTCTGTTAGTCCAGTTGATAGAATTCATAAGTTGAATATATAATAGTTTTCGAATTTTAATTATATTTTTAAGTTTCGGATCATGTTAGGTATTTTTGTTTAACTTGTTAATGATTTATGTTAGTTAATTTTATTTATTGTTGAATGATAACAAATTCTTTTTATTTTATATTTACTTTCTTTTATATATATTTTTTGCAGTCGGTTGTGCTGTGAGTGGAAACTAGAGTATAGTTGGCCATAGGGGATAAGTGTGTTATCAATATATCATAGACATGGACTTTTAAATTTGACAGCCAATTTTAAATTCACCCACCCTCAATGTGATTGGTTTTTAATATATTACTGCTCTAGTTTTATGTTCCGTTTATGGATCTTCTTTGGGTATTAGTTTGAAAATATACTTGTTCAAATAGAGTTATCAGAACCAAAGAAGTAAAGTTAATTTTGTTGTGAGTTTGTAGTTTGTAAAATGATTAACAAAGTTTTCTTTCATTGATTAATAAACATGATCTTTTCCGTAGTTTTGAGTAATTTTGCATTAATTTTGCAAATGAAAAGCTTTAGTAATATTTTAATGGGATAAGCAATACTTTATTATAGTACCTATAATATGAGTCTAATTTTGTCCTTTCAATTGTTTCAGCATGTATTCAATATGGAACAGAAAGAGTACATGAAAAAAGAGATTAATTGGAGCTACATCGAGTTTATAGACAATCTTGATTTTAGATTTAATTGAGAAGGTAATTATTTGGTCTTTCCTGTAAAAATTTAATTTACTATGGCTAATTTATTTGTTTGTAGACCAGTCAATATTTTCATTAATTCAGCTATTTCTTTTCTTTCTTTTCAATAAAGATTTTATCTGATAATGATTTGATCACTCTATATACGGTGATTTCTTAATTTCTTAAGAGTAGCACTAATGATTATTAATGGATCTCTACGTGCAAATCTTATTGCACCTTGCTAGTGAACTTTTGTAAAGATTGAGACCCGTTCTGTTTTGTTTGTTCTAGAGGAGTTTACAAGGTCCATGATGTTTGATTTTGTGGTTTTAGGGGCTTACTATTTCGAAAAGGGATGATTGCTTCAATTATGTTTGTTTGATTGGTTTTCAGATTGTGTTCTGGTTGACACTTCTGTAACTACAATCAGGTATATTTTTTTAATGTTGTATTAAGGTTATTGCCTTTATCTGCTGACCGTCTATATTCTTTTTATATTCGATAACTATTTATAATTTATTTTAGAATAGTTGGGTAAGGTACTATTTTAGTTCAGTTAGAGGGTTTATATCTATCTTAGATTTTTTCAAATTGTTAATGATTTTTTCTTGTAATATTCATAAGTTCACTTATTAGATAAGGGGATTTACAATCTTACTTATTTTTTGTTAGTCCTGTTGATAGAATTCATAAGTTGAATATATAATAGTTTTCGAATTTTAATTATATTTTTAAGTTTCGGATCATGTTAGGTATGTTTGTTTAACTTGTTAATGTTTTATGTTACTTAATTATATTTATTGTTGAATGATAACAAATTCTTTTTATTTTAATTTTATTTTCTTTTATATATATTTTTTGCAGTCGGTTGTGTTGTGAGTGGAAACTAGAGTATAGTTGGCCATAGGGGATAAGTGTGTTATCAATATATCATAGACATGGACTTTAAATTTGATAGCCAATTTTAAATTCACCCACCCTGTGATTGGTTTTTAATATATTACTGCTCTAGTTTTATGTTCCGTTTATGGACCTTCTTTGGGTATTAGTGTGAAAATATACTTGTTCAAATAGAGTTATCAGAACCAAAGAAGTAAAGTTAATTTTGTTGTGAGTTTGTAGTTTGTAAAATGATTAACAATGTTTTCTTTCATTGATTAACATGATCTTTTCCGTAGTTTTGAGTAATTTTGCATTAATTTTGCAAATGAAAAGCTTTAGTAATATTTTAATGGGATAAGCAATACTTTATTATAGTACCTATAATATGATAATACTGCATGTCTAATTTTGTCCTTTCAATTGTTTCAGCATGTATTCAATATGGAACAGAAAGAGTACATGAAAAAAGAGATTAATTGGAGCTACATCGAGTTTATAGACAATCTTGATGTTTTAGATTTAATTGAGAAGGTAATTATTTGGTCTTTCCTGTAAAAATTTAATTTACTATGGCTAATTTATTTGTTTGTAGACCAGTCAATATTTTAAGTAATTCAGCTATTTCTTTTCTTTCTTTTCAATAAAGATTTTATCTTATAATGATTTGATCACTCTATATACTGTGATTTCTTAATTTCTTAAGAGTAGCACTAATGATTATTAATGGATCTTTACGTGCAAATCTTATTGCACCTTGCTAGTGGACTTTTGTAAAGATTGAGACCCGTTCTGTTTTGTTTGTTCTAGAGGAGTTTACAAGGTCCATGATGTTTGATTTTGTGGTTTTAGGGGCCTGCTATTCCGAAAAGGGATGATTGCTTCAATTATGTTTGTTTGATTGGTTTTCAGATTGTGTTCTGGTTGACACTTCTGTAACTACAATCAGGTATATTTTTTTGATATTGTATTAAGGTTATTGCCTTTATCTACTGACTGTCTATATTCTTTTTATATTCGATAACTATTTATAATTTATTTTAGAATAGTTGGGTAAGGTACTATTTTAGTTCAGTTAGAGGGTTTATACCTATCTTAGATTTTTTCAAATTCTTATCCTTGATTTTTTCTTGTAATATTCATAAGTTCACTTATTAGATAAGTGGATTTACAATCTTACTTATTTTTTGTTAGTCCTGTTGATAGAATTCATAAGTTGAATATATAATAGTTTTCGAATTTTAATTATATTTTTAAGTTTCGGATCATGTTAGGTATTTTTGTTTAACTTGTTAATGTTTTATGTTACTTAATTATATTTATTGTTGAATGATAACAAATTCTTTTTATTTTAATTTTATTTTCTTTTGTATATATTTTTTGCAGTTGGTTGTGTTGTGAGTGTAAACTAGAGTATAGTTGGCCATAGGGGATAAGTGTGTTATCAATATATCATAGACATGGACTTTAAATTTGATAGCCAATTTTAAATTCACCCACCCTCAATGTGATTGGTTTTTAATATATTACTGCTCTAGTTTTATGTTCCGTTTATGGACCTTCTTTGGGTATTAGTGTGAAAATATACTTGTTCAAATAGAGTTATCAGAACCAAAGAAGTAAAGTTAATTTTGTTGTGAGTTTGTAGTTTGTAAAATGATTAACAATGTTTTCTTTTATTGATTAATTAACATGATCTTTTCCGTAGTTTTGAGCAATTTTGCATTAATTTTGCAAATGAAAAGCTTTAGTAACATTTTAATGAGATAAGCAATACTTTATTATAGTACCTATAATATGATAATACTGCATGTCTAATTTTGTCCTTTCAATTGTTTCAGCATGTATTCAATATGGAACAGAAAGAGTACATGAAAAAAGAGATTAATTGGAGCTACATCGAGTTTATAGACAATCTTGATTTTAGATTTAATTGAGAAGGTAATTATTTGGTCTTTCCTGTAAAAATTTGATTTACTATGGCTAATTTATTTGTTTGTAGACCAGTCAATATTTTCATTAATTCAGCTATTTCTTTTCTTTCTTTTCAATAAAGATTTTATCTGATAATGATTTGATCACTCTATATACGGTGATTTCTTAATTTCTTAAGAGTAGCACTAATGATTATTAATGGATCTCTACGTGCAAATCTTATTGCACCTTGCTAGTGGACTTTTGTAAAGATTGAGACCCGTTCTGTTTTGTTTGTTCTCGAGGAGTTTGCAAGGTCCATGATGTTTGATTTTGTGGTTTTAGGGGCTTGCTATTCCGAAAAGGGATGATTGCTTCAATTATGTTTGTTTGATTGGTTTTCAGATTGTGTTCTGGTTGACACTTCTGTAACTACAATCAGGTATATTTTTTTGATATTGTATTAAGGTTATTGCCTTTATCTGCTGACCGTCTATATTCTTTTTATATTCGATAACTATTTATAATTTATTTTAGAATAGTTGGGTAAGGTACTATTTTAGTTCAGTTAGAGGGTTTATATCTATCTTAGATTTTTTCAAATTCTTATCTTTCATGATGATTTTTTCTTGTAATATTCATAAGTTCACTTATTAGATAAGTGGATTTACAATCTTAATTATTTTCTGTTAGTCCTGTTGATAGAATTCATAAGTTGAATAGATAATAGTTTTCGAATTTTAATTATATTTTTAAGTTTCGGATCATATTAGGTAT
This sequence comes from Dimocarpus longan, assembly GCA_022984855.1. Taxonomy (NCBI): domain Eukaryota; kingdom Viridiplantae; phylum Streptophyta; class Magnoliopsida; order Sapindales; family Sapindaceae; genus Dimocarpus; species Dimocarpus longan. The sequence goes on from CM041022.1 coordinate 5,556,743, forward strand.
TTTTGTTTAACTTGTTAATGTTTTATGTTACTTAATTATATTTATTGTTGAATGATAACAAATTCTTTTTATTTTAATTTTATTTTCTTTTATATATATTTTTTGCAGTGGGTTGTGTTGTGAGTGTAAACTAGAGTATAGTTGGCCATAAGGGATAAGTGTGTTATAAATATATCATAGACATGGACTTTAAATTTGATAGCCAATTTTAAATTCACCCACCCTCAATGTGATTGGTTTTTAATATATTACTGCTCTAGTTTTATGTTTCATTTATGGACCTTCTTTGGGTGTTAGTGTGGAAATATACTTGTTCAGATAGAGTTATCAGAACCAAAGAAGTAAAGTTAATTTTGTTGTGAGTTTGTAGTTTGTAAAATGATTAACAATGTTTTCTTTCATTGATTAATTAACATGATATTTTCCGCAGTTTTGAGCAATTTTGCATTAATTTTGCAAATGAAAAGCTTTAGTAACATTTTAATGGGATAAGCAATACTTAATTATAAAACTTATAATATGATAATACTGCCTGTCTAATTTTGTCCTTTCAATTTTTTCAGCATGTATTCAATATGGAACAGAAAGAGTACATGAAAAAAGAGATTAATTGGAGCTACATCGAGTTTATAGACAATCAAGATGTTTTAGATTTAATTGAGAAGGTAATTATTTGCTCTTTCCTGTAAAAATTTAATTTACTATGGCTAATTTATCTGTTTGTAGACCAGTCAATATTTTCATTAATTCAGCTATTTTTCTTTCTTTTCAATAAAGATTTTATCTGATAATGATTTGATCACTTTATATACTGTGATTTCTTAATTTCTTAGGAGTAGCACTAATGATTATTAATGGATCTCTACGTGCAAATCTTATTGCACCTTGCTAGTGGACTTTTGTAAAGATTGAGACCCGTTCTGTTTTGTTTGTTCTAGAGGAGTTTGCAAGGTCCATGATGTTTGATTTTGTGGTTTTAGGGGCTTGCTGTTCCAAAAAGGGATGATTGCTTCAATTATGTTTGTTTGATTGGTTTTCAGATTGTGTTCTGGTTGACACTTCTGTAACTACAATCAGGTATATTTTTTTGATATTGTATTAAGGTTATTGCCTTTATCTGCTGACTGTCTATATTCTTTTTAAATTCGATAACTATTTATAATTTATTTTAGAATAGTTGGGTAAGGTACTATTTTAGTTCAGTTAGAGGGTTTATATCTATCTTAGATTTTTTCAAATTCTTATCTTTCATGATGATTTTTTCTTGTAATATTCATAAGTTCACTTATTAGATAAGTGGATTTACAATCTTAATTATTTTCTGTTAGTCCTGTTGATAGAATTCATAAGTTGAATAGATAATAGTTTTCGAATTTTAATTATATTTTTAAGTTTCGGATCATATTAGGTATTTTTGTTTAACTTGTTAATGTTTTATGTTACTTAATTATATTTATTGTTGAATGATAACAAATTCTTTTTATTTTAATTTTATTTTCTTTTGTATATATTTTTTGCAGTTGGTTGTGTTGTGAGTGTAAACTAGAGTATAGTTGGCCATAGGGGATAAGTGTGTTATCAATATATCATAGACATGGACTTTAAATTTGATAGCCAATTTTAAATTCACCCACCCTCAATGTGATTGGTTTTTAATATATTACTGCTCTAGTTTTATGTTCCGTTTATGGACCTTCTTTGGGTATTAGTGTGGAAATATACTTGTTCAAATAGAGTTATCAGAACCAAAGAAGTAAAGTTAATTTTGTTGTGAGTTTGTAGTTTGTAAAATGATTAACAATGTTTTCTTTCATTGATTAATTAACATGATCTTTTCCGCAGTTTTGAGCAATTTTGCATTAATTTTGCAAATGAAAAGCTTTAGTAACATTTTAATGAGATAAGCAATACTTTATTATAGTACTTATAATATGATAATACTGCATGTCTAATTTTGTCCTTTCAATTGTTTCAGCATGTATTCAATATGGAACAGAAAGAGTACATGAAAAAAGAGATTAATTGGAGCTACATCGAGTTTATAGACAATCAAGATGTTTTAGATTTAATTGAGAAGGTAATTATTTGGTCTTTCCTGTAAAAATTTAATTTACTATGGCTAATTTATTTGTTTGTAGACCAGTCAATATTTTCATTAATTCAGCTATTTCTTTTCTTTCTTTTCAATAAAGATTTTATCTGATAATGATTTGATCACTCTATATACGGTGATTTCTTAATTTCTTAAGAGTAGCACTAATGATTATTAATGGATCTCTACGTGCAAATCTTATTGCACCTTGCTAGTGGACTTTTGTAAAGATTGAGACCCGTTTTGTTTTGTTTGTTATAGAGGAGTTTGTAAGGTCCATGATGTTTGATTTTGTGGTTTTAGGGGCTTGCTGTTCCAAAAAGGGATGATATCTTCAATTATGTTTGTTTGATTGGTTTTCAGATTGTGTTCTGGTTGACACTTCTGTAACTACAATCAGGTATATTTTTTTGATATTGTATTAAGGTTATTGCCTTTATCTGCTGACTGTCTATATTCTTTTTATATTTGATAACTATTTATAATTTATTTTAGAATAGTTGGGTAAGGTACTATTTTAGTTCAGTTAGAGGGTTTATATCTATCTTAGATTTTTTCAAATTCTTATCTTTCATGATGATTTTTTCTTGTAATATTCATAAGTTCACTTATTAGATAAGTGGATTTACAATCTTAATTATTTTCTGTTAGTCCTGTTGATAGAATTCATAAGTTGAATAGATAATAGTTTTCGAATTTTAATTATATTTTTAAGTTTCGGATCATATTAGGTATTTTTGTTTAACTTGTTAATGTTTTATGTTACTTAATTATATTTATTGTTGAATGATAACAAATTCTTTTTATTTTAATTTTATTTTCTTTTGTATATATTTTTTGCAGTTGGTTGTGTTGTGAGTGTAAACTAGAGTATAGTTGGTCATAGGGGATAAGTGTGTTATCAATATGTCATAGACATGGACTTTAAATTTGATAGCCAATTTTAAATTGTCAAGCCAGTGGGGAAGAGCGAATATATCAACTTTTCCAAACTACGGTTTGGTAACTGATGATGTAACATTTTTGCAATCAGAGAGTATATTAGTAAAGGGGTGTCTAAAGAATTTATCTACCTTTTGTCCCTTTTTGTGTGTAATTGTCTTTGTTATTGGGTTCCCCAATAGTAATCTCTCTCTTAAATATATTTGTTGTCTTGTATAATTGTACTTGTACTAATTTGCAATAGATACAGCAAACCAATATCAAGCAGAGTGAAGAAAGAATTGATTGAATCAGAGCCAAAATATTCGGTATATTATATTCAATTTAATTTGTTGGGTGTGCAATTATTAAAATTGTTTGATTTAACCGCCTTTCTTTCTTTCTCTCAGGATGGTCACAAAGTAATTTATGATGTTTTACATCTAAAATAAATACAAATGAGGCTATAAGTACAAAGGTGAGGTTAAAACATACAAGATCAGGTATGGACTATTCACTTTTACACATATGTGGATAATTATAATTAAAGATGGATGCTCAATGCTAAAACTTGATGGTGATATACTTGTCTTCTTATTGTTATCTCCTGTTTTTTCATATTTTCTTTGTGGGTTCTATTATATTTCTTCTTCCTCCATATCTGTTTTCCTTTTTTTTTGTCCCATTGATATCTTTTTCTTTCTTCTACTTCTCATCTTCTCCTCCTTAATGATTTTTCCCTCACAAAAATCTCTCTTCATTTTAGCTATCTCTACTACTATGTTCTAATTAATTCTCTCTCTCTCTAGTTTTGTACTTCTTTTCAACTTTACTTTTCTCTCTATCAGCTACTCCTCAAAACCATTCCTATCTACGTACATCATTTTCCTCTCAACAACCCGTCTTCTTCTAAATTCTACCTATCCATCATCATCTCCTTTAAACTTCTCTCTAATCTCTAAAAATCTCTCTTCCTTTGCTATGTTTTTCGTCTCATTTCCTCTTCTGGTTTATGCTCTTTTCTTCTATTATCTCATTCTCTTTTTCATAATGAGACCAATAAAATAAACAGTTGTCTGTCAACATAATAGAAAGCATAGTTCTCTGTTTTTGCTTTAATATTAATTTTTTTTATTTGATTTTATAATATAATATCATATATTTGAATTAAATAATATAATAATAATAATAAATATATATTATATATATTATTACTTAATTATATAATGATGTGATTGGAAATATAAATTTACTCACAAATTCAACTCATGTATACGATAAAACTTTATTTAGGGTTAAAATCACATTATATAGTACAAATTATGTGTATAATTAATAATATATGATTAATTAATTTTATAACAATTAATTTAATGATAATTTAATTTTATTGATAATATATAAGAAATAATATATGATGGCTATTTGTTTTAATTTAATTATGCAATCTGTTATGTAATATATTTTTATTTTTTATATTAAATTTAATATACATTTGTTATAAATTTTAATATAAATTTAATAATAAATGTATGTGTTATATGAGCATAAAATATATTATTATGTTATAAGTACTTTATTTAATTGCATATATACTTTATTTAATAACCTAGCTTATATATTAAAAATATATTGCATTTATTAAAATTTTATATTTAATATTTAATACATGTCATTCATATATCCAAATTATCATATTAAATAATATACATTAGATATTTTTTTATAATTGAGATACATTAATAATAGATATCATCAAAAAAATGTAATATAGGTTAATTAATTTATCAATATAAATTTATTTAAAATTAACTAAATATAATTTACTATATTACAACATAATTCTTTTGAATTTAAATTAACTAAATATAATTTACTATATTACAACATAATTCTTTTGAATTTATATATATTACAAATATTAATCATATATATGATTAGGATAAACACAATAGTTAATATATAGTATGTTATAGGGTGCGTAAGTGCGTAATGTATCTTTATTTTTTTTATTAAATTTAGTATATATTTGTTATAACTTTTAATAAATTATATTATTAATGTCTATGTTATATAAACTTACTCATAAATTAGTATATAATGTATCATGGATGATATATATGAATTATATGTATTAAATATTAATTTATATTAACAAAATAAAACTATACATATTATAAATTATTATTTTTAAATATAATTTGTATACATTAATAGTAAATGTAAATTATCGATTGATATTTAAAAGTTAAGCTATGTTGTTAAATAATATATGAATATTTACAGTAGTTACCATGTAGAATCGACAATCCTAAATTAATTTATAATGTGGAAATATATAAATTATTTACTTTTAATATAATATAATTATGTACTAATTATGCTAGTACAACGTATCATCTCCTTTAAACTTCTCTGTAATCTCTAAAAATCTATATTTTTTTGCTATGTTTTTCGTCTCATTTTCTCCTTCGATTTATGCTCTTCTATTATCTCTCTCTCCTTTTAGTAATAAAACAACAAGACAAATAGTTGAGTCTCTTAACAGAATAGAGAGCACATTTTTATTTGATTCTTTTTTTTCGTTTTAATTTTTTATAATATAATATCATATATTTGAATTAAATAAGTTATATAATGATGTGATAAATTGGAAATATAAATTTACTCACAAACTTATATATACGATAAACCTTTTTTTTAGGGTTATAATCACATTATATAGTACAAATATAGTACATACCTAATTGTATGTGTATAATTAATTATAATATATGATTAATTAATTTTATAACAATTAATTTAATTATATTGATAATATATAAGAAATAATATATGATGGTTATTTGTTTTAATTTAATTATGTAGTTTAATTATGCAATCTGTTGTGTAATGTATCTTTATTTTTTATTAAATTTAATATATATTTGTTATAAATTTTAATATGATAATAACTGTATATGTTATATTAACATAAAATATATTATTATGTTGCATGTTATTTAATAAGATAGCTTATATATTAAAAATATATTGCATTTAAAAAATATTAAAATTTTCTTTATATTTAATATTTAATTCATGTCATTCATATATCCACGATATCATATTAAATAATATACATTAGATATTTTTTTATAATTGAGATACATTAATAATAGATATCATCCAAAAAATGTAATATAGGTTAATTAATTTATCGATATTAAATTTATTTAAAATTAACTAAACATAATTTACTATATTACAATATAATTCTTTTGAATTTATATATATATTATAATATTAATAAAATATATGATTACAATAGTTAATATATAAAGACCCATCCTCTCCCCATGCTGGACCGGGACCTTCCTGGGTGCATGGGCTCACCCATCCTTCGGTCCAGGTACTGTCCCTTAGTCTTTAGGGATTTTATACGTCTCCCACACCCCTCGAACCCATGACCAAGGTCATATAGTCAAATGGAAAGCAGGATGTGTACCAACTGAGGTACAGCATGATGTGTACCAACTGAGCTAAGTAGCTCAGTTGATACACATCCTGCTTCCCATTTGACTATATGGCCTTGGTCATGGGTTCGAGGGATGTGGGAGGCGTATGAAATCCCTAAAGGCTAAGGGACAGTACCTGGACCGAAGGATGGGTGAGCCCATGCACCCAGGAAGGTCCCGACCTAGTATGGGGAGAGGATGGGTCGTTATATAATATATATAGTATGTTATAGGGTAAGTAAGTGTGTAATGTATCTTTATTTTTTATATTAAATTTAGTATATATTTGTTATAACTTTTAAAAAATTATATTATTAATGTATATATTATATAAACTTACTCATAAATTAGTATCTAATGTGTCATGGATGATATATATGAATGATATGTATTAAATATTAATTTATATTAACAAAATGAAACTATACACAGTATAAATTATTTTTAAATATAATTTATATATAGTAAATGTAAATTGATAATTGATATTTATAAGTTAAGCTATGTTGTTAAATCATATATGTAAATAATATATTTACAGTAGTTACCATATTCTATATTTAATCGACAATCTTAAATTAATAAGACAACAAGACACACAGTTGGGCCTGTCAGCAGAATAGAGAGCACATTTTTATTAGATTTTTTTTTTTAAATTTTTTTATAATATAATATCATATATTTGGATTAAATAAGTTATATAATATTATATTAAATATATTATCGCTTAATTATATAATGATGTGATAAATTGGAAATATAAATTTACTCACAAACTCATATATACGATAAAACATTTTTTTAGGGTTATAATCACATTATATAGTACAAATATAGTACATACCTAATTGTATGTGTATAATTAATTATAATAAATGATTAATTGATTTTATAACAATTAATTTAATGATAATTTAATTATATTGATAATATATAAAAAATAATATATGATGGTTATTTGTTTTATTTTAATTATGCAGTTTGTTATGTAATGTATCTTTAATTTTTATATTAAATTGAATATATATCTGTTATAAATTTTAATATAAATTTAATAATAACTGTATGTGTTATATTAACATAAAATATATTATTATGTTACATGCTATTTAATAACATAGCTTATATATTAAAAATATATTGCATTTAAAAAATACTAAAATTTTTCTTTATATTTAATATTTAATTCATGTCATTCATGTATCCACAATATCATATTAAATAATATACATTAGATAATTTTTTATAATTGAGATACATTAATAATAGATATCATCCAAAAAATGTAATATAGGTTAATTAATTTACTGATATAAATTTATTTAAAACTAACTAAATATAATTTACTATATTACAATATAATTTTTTTGAATTTATATATATATTATAAATATTAACAAAATATATGATTAAGATAAACACAATAGTTAATATATATAGTATGTTATATGGTACGTAAGTGCGTAATGTATCTTTATTTTTTATATTAAATTTAGTATATATTTGTTATAACTTTTAACAAATTATATTATTAATGTATATATTATATAAACTTACTCATAAATTTGTATCTAATGTATCATGGATGATATGTATTAAATATTAATTTATATTAACAAAATGAAACTATACACAGTGTAAATTATTTTTAAATATAATTTATATATATTAATAGTAAATGCAAATTGATAATTGATATTTATAAGTTAAGCTATGTTGTTAAATAATATATGTAAATAATATATTTACAGTGGTTACCATATTCTATATTTAATCGACAACCCTAAATTAATTTATAATGTGGAAGGATATAAATTATTTACTTTTAATGTAATATAATTATATATTAATTATGCTAGTACAACACATTATCTCCTTTAAATTTCTCTCTAATCTCTAAAAATCTCTCTTCTTTTGCTATGTTTATCTGTGTTCGAAAAATAGAGAGAGACAGTCAGACAGAGAGCAGAAGAAGAAGAAGAAGAAGAAGAAGGGAGAGAGAGAGAGAGAGATGTGATTCATTTTTATTTTGTTTAGTTTTTTTTTTTAATGAAAATTTTTATTGTTATTAATTATAAATCGGATTTTGATGGTGGGTTTTGATGGTGGGTGGGTGGTGATAAAGCTGAATGGTGATGGTGAGTTGGTGGGTTTTGAACATTTGGGTTCGAAGAAGAAGAGTAAGAGAAGAAGAATAAGGAGAAGGAGATGAAGAGAGAGAGACAGAAAGTTTTGGTAAATTTTTAATTTTAAATTTTAAATTTGTTAATTTTTTTGAAATGAAAGGTAAGGGTATTTTGGTCTTTTAATGTTTTGTCACAAAACCACTAAAATTTAAATGAAAACCGCTTTTGGGGGACGGTAAGGAGTTTTTTGACTAATATTTTTAAAAGTTATGGTGAACTGAGGTTATTTTTTGTTTCAGGGGGTTTTTTAGATTTTTACCTATATTAAAAATATATTGCATTTAAAAAATATTAAAATTTTTCTTTATATCCACAATATCATATTAAATAATATACATTAGATACTTTTTTATAATTGAGATACATTAATAATAATAGATATCATCCAAGAAATGTAATATAGGTTAATTAATTTATTGATATAAATTTATTTAAAATTAATTAAATATAATTTACTATATTACAATGTAATTCTTTTGAATTTATGTATATATTATAAATATTAATCATATATATGATTAAGATAAACATAATAATTAATATATATAGTATGTTATAGGGTGCGTAAGTACGTAATGTATCTTTATTTTTTATATTAAATTTAGTATATGTTTGTTATAACTTTTAAAAAATTATATTATTAATGTATATATTATATAAACTTACTCATAAATTAGTATCTAATGTGTCAATATTGTGGATGATATATATTAATGATATGTATTAAATATTAAAATATATTAGCAAAATGAAACTATACACAGTATATTATTTTTAAATATAATTTATATATATTAATAATAAATGTAAATTGATAATTGATATTTATAAGTTAAGCTATGTTGTTAAATAGTATATGTAAATAATATATTTACAGTAGTTACCATATTCTATATTTAATCGACAACCCTAAATTAATTTATAACATGGAAGTATATAAATTATTTACTTTTAATGTAATATAATTATATATTAATTATGTTAGTACAACATATTATCTCCTTTAAACTTCTCTCTAATCTTTAAAAATATTTCTTCTTTTGCTATGTTTTTCGTCTCATTTTCTCCTCTGGTTTATGTTCTTTTCTTTTATTATCTCTTTCTCTTTTTCGTAATGAGAGCAACAAGACAAACAGTTATCTGTCAACAAAATAGAGAGCATAGTTTTCTGTTTTTACTTTAATATTAATCTTTTTTTATTTATTTTTTTATAATTTTTTTTATAATATAATATCATGTATTTGAATTAAATAAGTTATATAATATTATATTAATAATAAATATATATTATATATATTATCTCTTAATTATATAATGATGTGATAAATTGGAAATATAAATTTACTCACAAACTCATGTATAGGATAAATTTATTTTTAGGGTTATAATCACATTATATATAAGAAATAATATATGATGGTTATTTGTTTTATATTATATCATCAAAAAATTATTAATATCATAGAAATAATATTATATAAATTCTTTTAATATTAATATAGATTAATTAATTTACTGAATTTATTTATAAATAATAGCAACATATAATTTAATATTTATATTAACATAGATTAATTAATTTATAGATATAATAAATAAAAAATTATTAATTTACTATATAATTTATATAGATAAATTATATAAATTATAAATATTAATCATATAATATATAATTAAGATAAACATAATTTAATTATGCAGCCTGTTATGTAATGTATTTTTATTGTTTATATTAAATTTAATATACATTTGTTATAAATTTTAATATAAATTTAATAATAATTGTATGTGTTATATTAGTATAAAATATATTATTATGTTACATGTACTTTATTTAATTGCATATATACTTTATTTAATAACATAGCTTATATATTAAAAATATATTGCATTTAAAAACTATTAAAATTTTTCTTTATATTTAATATTTAATACATGTCATTCATATGTCCACAATATCATATTAAATAATATACATTAGATACTTTTTTATAATTGAGATACATTAATAATAGATATCATCCAATAAATGTAATATAGGTTAATTAATTTACCGATATAAATTTATTTAAAATTATCTAAATATAATTTACTATATTACAATATAATTCTTTTGAATTTATATATATTATAAATATTAATCATATATATGATTAAGATAAACACAATAGTTAATATATAATGTTAATTATGTAGTATGTTATAGGTTGCGTAATGTATCTTTATTTTTTATATTAAATTTAGTATATATTTGTTATAACTTTTAACAAATTATATTATTAATGTATATGTCATATAAATTTACTCATAAATTAGTATCTAATGTGTCAATATTGTGGATGATATATATGAATGATATGTATTAAATATTAAATTATATTAACAAAATGAAACTATGCACAACATAAATTATTTTTAAATATAATTTATGTATATTAATAATAAATGTAAATTGATAATTGATATTTATAAGTTAAGCTATGTTGTTAAATAATATATGCAAATAATATATTTACAATAGTTATCATATTCTATATTTAATCAACGACCCTAAATTAATTTATGATGTGAATGTATATAAATTATTTACTTTTAATGTAATATAATTATATATTAATTATGCTAGTACAACATATACGGTTATTAAATTTATATTATATAAAATTTTATTCTTAATATAGGTTAATCGATATAAATTTATTTAAAATGAATAATAACTACTATGTTGTAATACTTTGAATTTATATATATAAGCTATAAATATTTAAACTATTGAGTTTGTTAATGTATCTTTATTTTTTATATTAAATTTAATATATACTTGTTATAACTATTAAAAAAATGATAAAATTTACTATTATACTGTTAATGTAAGCATTATATGTACTTACTCATAAATTAATGTGGATGATATATATATGAATGACATGTATTAAATATTAAATTATATTAATAAAATAAAAACTATTATTTTTAAATACAATTTATATATGTTAATAATAAGTGTCGAAATTGATTAATGTTATTAAATAAGGTTGTTAATTATGTTATTAAATAAAGTTTAACAACCCTATATTAATTTATAATGTGAAAGTAACATAAATTATTTTTAAATATAATTTATGTATATTAATAATAAATGTAAATTGATAATTGATATTTATAAGTTAAGCTATGTTGTTAAATAATATATGCAAATAATATATTTACAATAGTTATCATATTCTATATTTAATCGACGACCCTAAATTAATTTATGATGTGAATGTATATAAATTATTTACTTTTAATGTAATATAATTATATACTAATTATGCTAGTACAACATATACGGTTATTAAATTTATATTATATAAAATTTTATTCTTAATATAGGTTAATCGATATAAATTTATTTAAAATGAATAATAACTACTATGTTGTAATACTTTGAATTTATATATATAAGCTATAAATATTTAAACTATTGAGTTTGTTAATGTATCTTTATTTTTTATATTAAATTTAATATATACTTGTTATAACTATTAAAAAAATGATAAAATTTACTATTATACCGTTAATGTAAGCATTATATGTACTTACTCATAAATTAATGTGGATGATATATATATGAATGACATGTATTAAATATTAAATTATATTAATAAAATAAAAACTATTATTTTTAAATACAATTTATATATGTTAATAATAAGTGTCGAAATTGATTAATGTTATTAAATAAGGTTGTTAATTATGTTATTAAATAAAGTTTAACAACCCTATATTAATTTATAATGTGAAAGTATATAAATTATTTACTTACTATTAAAAAAATGATTATTATACTGTTAATATATGCATTATATATACTTATTCATAAATTATAAAAATATTTAATGTGGATAATATATATGAATGATATGTATTAAATATTAAATTATATTAATAAAATAAAAATTATTATTTTTAAATACAATCTATATAAAATTCACTTATAAAAAATAAATATAGCTTAATATCAATATAGCTTACTTAATTTACCGATATGAATTTATTTAAAATAAATAAAACAACAAACATATAATTTATTATATTACAATATAATACTTCGAATTTATACATATATATATATATATATAAACTATAATCATTAATCATATAATAGATAATTAAGATAAACACAATAGTTAATATACAATATTAATTATGTAGTATGTTATAAGGTATGTAATGTATCTTTCTTTTTTTATATTAAATTTAATACATATTTGTTATAACTATTAACAATAATTAACAATAATTTTATTATATTATTAATATATGTATTACATAAACTTACTCATAAATTATAAAAGTATACTAATAATATATTTAACGATAATACAACAGATACTGTTGTTATGAAATTTATATAATATAAAATTCTCTTTTTATAGAAAAATGAGACTTTAATATTAATATAGATTTATTAATTTACCTAAAATTAATAATAGCTACGTATAATTTACTATATTACAATATAATTCTTTGAATTTATATATATATATTATAAATATTAATAATATAATATATAATTAAGATAAACACAATAGTTACTACACAATTTAGTATGTTGTAAGGTACGTAATGCTAATTTTAATTTTAAATATCAAATAATTTTTAAGGTAATAATTAATTTGAATATTAAGAATAATTTTGAAATATTAATTTTAAATATCAAATAATTTAAAAAAATGAATTAATTGTAAGATATTGAGAATTTTATTTAGTTAAAAATGTTATATTTTGGGTTATATATCTTTATGTACACTTTATTAATTATATTGCATTAAATATATTTACTCATAAATTATAAAATCTAATATGTATTATTTAATATGATATTGTGAATGATATATATGAATGATATGTATTAAATATTAAATTATATTAATAAAATATTTTTAAATACAATAATAAGTGCCGACTATGTTATTAAAAATCTCCTTCTCTTTTTCGTAATGAAACCAACAAGACAAGTTCTTTGTTTTTGCTTTAATATTAATCATTTATTTTTATATTTTTTTATAATTTGGGTTGTATGTATTTAGAAGCTGCTAAGGGTGTATTTAGGCTGGTGAGCTTCAATTCATGATGCTATTGAACTGGTCCACTACTTGAATGGCAATATTTACACCCCTAAAAAATGACAGGTATATCTCAACATATTTATAAAATTACAATATTATCCTTAAAGAAAATTACTAAAAAAATAAATAATTTATAAAAAATTGATTGTAAAATGAAAAGTTTTAAATTAAATATTATTGGAAGAAAATCATAATTTATTTTGCTGCGTTTTATTTACAAAAATATAATACAAAAACAATAAAAGGACAATATTGGTATTAATTGGATTTATTAACAAATTAGAGATTTTTGACAATGTGTATTTGGGTGTATATACAATTTCTGAGGGTAGAAATATCACGGATGAAACAAGCAAGTTAATTATTAATATGTCGTATGATATTATTATTACGAAATCATGTAATAACATAAAATTTTTATAATGATTAATTATAATATCAACTATAATATGTATATCATAATTATGATTAAATATTATATAATGTCATATATTTGAATAACATAAGTTATATAATATTATTATAATAGTAAATATTTATATAAATATATGTATTTATTATTGTTTAATTTAATAAATAACATCTAAATATATAGTGATGTGATCATATAATTATTATTAAATATTTGATACATAATCATATTGTTATACAATTTTATTAAGTTAATCATATTGTTATACAATTATATTAAGTTTATATCATATACTATTATTATAACTTAATAATATATAATTGAGTAGTTTATATCATATACAAATATATTGGACCAAGATATCATTTTAATCTTTCATATAGTTATATTTGATTATAACATCAAATTAATATATATTATGAATATATTATGCTAATATGCATTTATGATGTTCTATTATAATATTAAATTAATATAATTGTATGAGAATATTATAATAATTATAATGTTAATCATATAAGACTTATTTAATCTTAATCCATTTATTATTAATAATATTGATCAAAAAATATATATATTATAATTATCTAAAAATGATAATATCATATATTTGAATTAAATGAGATATATAATATTATATTAATAATAAATATATACTATATATATTATGGTTTAACACACCTAAATATATAATGATGTGATCATGATTTATATAATTGTTTATCCAAATATGGTTAAGAACTATTAATTTTTTGGAAATATAAATTATAATGCTTAAGAACTATTAATTATAGTAATTTAAATTAATGGTATATATAATATACTCATATTAGATAATCATAGATATATTAGATGTTTGTGATATTTTATTTTAACCTTAATTACATGTGAAGTTAACTATATTAATAGTAAAAGTAGCTAACGGTGTATTTAGGGCTGGTGAGCTTTTTGAAAATGCTGTTAGACTGGTCCATTACACCCCTTACATTTTATTTCTAAAATTATAATATTATCTTTTACTAAAATTCCTGAAAAAGGTAAATCATTGGAACTACACTCGCAAATATTAATGAGGAAAATATTAATCACTTCCTCATGTATACGATAAAATTTTTTTATTTTCGCAAACTTTCAACTTTTCTTTTAAATACTAATTTTAAATATAAAATAATTTTTAAGAAAACAATCTTAAGAATAATTTTAAAAATTATTAATTTTAAATATCAAATAATTTTTAAAGAATATTGAGAATCAAAATCATAAGGAATGATTATATTTAGTCAAAAAAATGTTATATTTAGGGTTATAATCATATTAAATATATATTGTTAATTTGTATATTATTGAACAGTACATATCTAATAATTAGTATGTATGTGTATAATTAATTATAATATATTATGAATATATAGTGATTATAATAAACACATTATGTATTAACATATATTAAGTTATATAAGATTATAATAATAGTAAATATATATTATTTATATAAATATATGTATTTATTATTGTTTAATTTAATAAATAACACCTAAATATATAGTGATGTGATCCTATAATTATTATTAATGGTAATATTTGATACATAATTATAACAATTATATTAAGTTTATTATTATAACTTAATAATATATAATTGAGTAGTTTATATCATATACAATTATATTGGACCAATATATCATGTTAATCTTTCATATAATTATAACATCAAATTAATATATATTATGAATATATTATACTAATATGCATTTATGACGTTCTATTATAATATTAAATGAATATAATTGTATGAGATTAAATATATAATATAATAATTATAATATTAATCACATAAGACTTATTTAATCTTAATCCATTTATTATTAATAATATTGATAAAAAAATATATCTTATAATTATCTTTATAAATTTATTATATAATATCATATATTCATATTATTGTATTTAGTTAAAAATGTTATATTTAGGGTGGTTATATATATTGGTTATATATATCTTTATGTACACTTATGTTTAATAAAGGTTTATAATCATAATATATAGTACAAATATATATTATTAATTTGTATATTTATATTAATAGTAAATATATATCATATTAATAGTCCATTTACTACCCCTTACATTTTATTTCTAAAATTACAATATTATCTTTTACTAAAATTTCTGAAAAAGGGAAATAATTTGAAACTACACTCACAAATATTAATCACTTCCTCATGTATACGACAAAATTTATTTTATTTTCTCAAACTCCCAACTTTTCTTTTAAATACTAATTTTAAATATCAAATAATTTTTAAGAAAATAATTAATTCTAGAATAATTTATAAAGAAACAAATTAATTGTAAAATATTAAGAATGAATGAAAATCATAATGAATTATTGTATTTAGTTAAAAATGTTATATTTAGGGTTATAATCATATTATACAGTACAAATATATATTGTTAATTTGTATATTATTAAACAGTACATACCTAGTAATTAATATTTGTATGTGTATAATTAATTATAATATATGATTATAATAAACACATTATGTATGTTAAATATATTAATATAATTAAATATTAATCTGATGTTATACATGTTAGTATATTAGATCAGACAATATATTTATTATGCAACACATGTTATATTAATTAATTTAATGATAATTTAATTATACTGATAATATATAATAATATAAATACATATTAATATATAAGAAATAATATATGATGGTTATATTTGTTTTATAAATTCATTATGTATAATTTTATATGTTATGATTTAACATGTATACTCTATCTAAAATATGTATATATATATGATCATAACATAGCCAAAATAAATAATATTATGTATTATTAATATTATAACTTTATCTATATTAATACACAATTAGATGTACATTATATACAATCCTAAATAATATAAACGTAATGATATACTAAGTGCATATTAATAAGTTATATACGGTTAATATATTATATGGGCATGATATAATATTTAATTATACACGTAAAATGTATAATATATTAATATTGATTTATTTACTTAAATATAAATTTATACATTAAACTGATATCATAATAATATAATAATTAATATCTAGATTGGTATTATATCCATACAAGTTATACTCCACATTAATATAATAACCATATTAATATATGTGTAGTATTTAATATGATATCATAGTAATATAAATAATGATATTGTGGATGATATATATTAATGACATGCATTAAATATTAAATTGAAACTATATATATTAATAATAAGTGAGAAAATTGATATTTATAAGTTAAACTATATTATTGATACATATGTAAATAATATATTTACCGTAGTTACCATATTCTAAACTAATGTGAAAGTATAAAAATTATTTATAAATTATTTACTTTTAATATAATATAATTAATATGTTTTATGATAATACCACACATAAGGTTGTTATTAAATTTATATCATATAAAATTCACCTCTTATTAAAAAGATGAGACTTTAATATTAATATAGAATAATTAATTTACCGATATGAATTTATTTAAAATAAATAATAACAACATATAATTTACTATATTACAATATAATACTTTGAATTTATATTTGTTATAAATAATAACAAAATGATAAAATTTACTATTATATTATTAATATATGTATTATATAAACTTACTCATAAATTATAAAAGCATATTAATAATATATTTAATGATAATACAACATATACTGTTGTTATTAAATTTATATCATATAAAAAAATGAGACTTTATATGATTAATTAGTTTATTGATATAAATTTATTTAAAATTTTACCTACATTGTATTGAGGTTCTCCAATTTTTATCATCCCACAAATTTTTCAGTTTTTAACTCACTCTTTTTTCATCCCACTTGGTTTTCTTATAAACACATTTCAAAGTCTCTTTGTTTATCTGAAGATATTCTTTTAGTCAGGTACATATGTGTCAGTCAAACATTACACATTTGCTTTAAAAATCTCTTGTTTTTTCATCTAGGATTGTTTGCTAATGGCACCAAGCCCGAAACATTTCTATAACCTGGAATCTCAAGCTTATATGATAAATACATTATGTTATCAATTCAAATTCGATTTTAATGAGTGAATTGCGGGAAGTTAAAATCCTCTTTGGTAACACCACCTCAACAATTTATGAAGATCATGATCAAAATTCATATTATTTTTCACAAACAATTCATATGATAAATATGTTATTTAGATTCAATCATCACATGTAAATAGTTAAAGGTTAAAGTGTATTTTAATAATATCGACACAATAATCTATGAATATGAATATGCACCATAAACATCAAAATATATATGATAATTATAAATTACTTTGCTAGTTAAAGAAAAAAAAGAATCTTTTTAATTTAGATGGTTAATTTTCATATTACAAGAGCACAAGTCTCTTATTTTTCTCCAAATTTTATTACTTTATTCACTTAAGAAATGAATAAAAATATTTTTATTAAATGTTAGATTTCTATTGTCAAAATCGAATCATGGTTCTTAATACCGTGAATTTTAGTAAGAAAAATTTAAATCATATAGACCTAACACTATATTTAATTAATCACTTTATCTCCATATTTGATTATCATACATTCATATTCATATTTATATTCAATACGGGTTCTAGTTTTGTTCAAAAGTCCAATGAATATGAAAAAAAGTTTTCAATTTTTTGGACAGTAAATGACATGCATTTTCCAATTACTTAAAGTGATTTAGATACTTAATATGATTTTCAATTACAAAATCTGATTCGGCAACTACAAGTTTGCTTACATCACCGGCATAAAAGGCCAAAAGATAAAATCCAAAAAAAAAATCAAAAATTGACTCTGAGAGAGGGGGAGAGCCAATCGCCAACACCACGTGTCCCCATCTCCTGCACCCATGAGTCCCAGCCCCTCCCAACCGTTGATCTCTCTCCAAAAGTTAAATCCACCAGCTCTCGCAGACGGTCTCTCTCAAATTTTTCTGATGTCAATTATTTTTTGATATTAAATCTGGGTTTTGTTGATAGATTCAAACATGGTCTCCAACAATCAAGAACAGCGTTTTGAACAAGTTATCAACGACGACGACGAACAACAAAGCAACACCATCGCCAACAATTTCTGCGCATCAGAGACGTCCATCATTGACCCACCACCACCACCGGGACCAACGGCGATCAAGAACAGCGTTTTGAACAAGTTATCAACGACGACGACGACGAACAACAAAGCAACACCACCGCTAACAATTTCTGCGCATCAGAGACGTCCATCATTGACCCACCACCACCACCGGGACCAACGGCCCAGATGAAAGAAAAAGAATTGACCGACCTAGAGAATCAAGAATTCGATCACTCTACCTTACCGGTGGGACTCGTGCCGGTACCCAACCCGTCACTCGTACGGAAACGGAAGTCAAAAGACCGACGCACGAAAGTGGAGGGCCGTGGCCGTAAGATCAGAATGCCAAAATCTTGAATTCTCCTTCGACGACGACGGGAAGCATAAATGATGATGGTTTGGACGTACGGACGCCGGAACCGAGAAATCACGAGGCCGTTGACGACAGAAGAAGGCGAGGTCGTTTTGGAGGAGGATCCGTACAGGGACTCTTTTTCTTCTCTTTCCCAAGATACCCCTCAAGATTTCTACAGTTTGCCCTTGAGTCTTCTCCTCCTCTCAAGAGAACCATAACAACAGCCAGACGAGAGGACCCATTTCACGGATTTTGAAAACGGAGGTCGATTCCGGTGGTGCAGGAGTTTGGGGAGATCGTGGAGCACGTAGACCAAGTGACCATTGATGGGTTACAGAGAGGGTCTCAGTTGAGGTATTTGATTTTCCTCTTATTTAGGGTTTCGGGTTGAAGTTTGATTGTTTAAATGTGCAAATTGGGATGTTGGTATTTGATGAAATTTATTATTTTGAAGATGTTTTGGTGGGTCATGAATTGAAGTTTGGTTTTGTGGATATGCATATAGGTAGAAATGTTAAATTGGGATGTGATGTGATTTATGCGGATGAAATTAGAAATTTTGATATGGAAATGTGGTCAAGATATGAAATTTGCTTTTAACTGTTATGTTAGTTGTGGTGTAAATTTAAGTTGGCAGTAAGAACCAACTTACGAAGAAATCAGTTGCATTTATTATTACTAATATTATTACATTGTCTTGCCTAATGTTTCCTTGTGCCTTTTTTGCCTCTTTTTGATTAGGTTTGGAGCTGATGTGACGGATGTTGTTGCTTCTTGGACGAAAAGCTTGTGCATTGAGGTTTCTCAAGGTCGCATTCCGAATCATGTTGATGATGTTAACAAGTCTGAGCCTGTGGAGGACAGTAATAAGTACTTGTCTCATTGGAGTGTACTTGATATTGGGACTGGCAATGGTCTGCTCCTTCAAGAACTCGCTAAGCAGGGGTGCACTCTGAGATTTTGCCTATAGTTCTGGTATTATGTGCTGTGTTAATCTGAAAATTTTAAAATTTAGTTTAAAATAATCTAGTGTTTGACTTGCTAAAATATCATGATTTATGTCACTGCTAGGTCTCCCCTTATATGCAAACATCAAACATATTTTCTGTATTGTCCTTATAAGCTGTAGCAGGAATTCTTTAAGATTTCATATAACTGGGGCTCATAAACTGATGGTTTATTGTATAAATTGACTTTTGTCACTAGTTGGCATGTATGTGGATGTATGTTTGGCATATGGCTTCTAGAAACTTCTAAGAAATGAGGTGATAAAAAACTTGAGATGCAGCATTTGTTATTCAGATGTACGTTTCAAAAATGGGCAGTGATTGTTAGCTGTTTGAAATATTTGATCTTTTGGAGTGTTGGATATCTGTGGTAACTATTTTTCCTTTGGAAGAGTTATTTGAATCTTATGTTTGTGTTTCACATTTGTCGTTTCAAACAAATAAATTTGGATATCTGTGACAACTACTTCTGCCTGATGATTGAATAAATTAAGCAGATGAGGAAGGGAATGTTGGAAATTAGAAATTTTGACAAGACTTGACATAAACATTGCTATATGTTAATTATCAAATATAGTATTATGATACTTAATATTTGATATGATATTATAATGGAGGCTTGTGCATAACTTTTGACTTATCTTGATTCTTACAGGTGTAGCACTTGAAGCCGTTGCTGGAGTTGTATCTCTAGCATCTTCTGAGATTGATCAATCCATGGTAATCTTGAACTTTTGAAAAGATATTGGATTTCAGTTCATTAGTGTTTTCAAAATTTCCTTTTATTTACACATATGAGCTTGTGCTTTAAACTTTTGTTTCATTATTTTGCTTTTTATTTTTTTATCATATGTTACTTTCATTCTGGTTGTTGTGAGCTTGAACTAATTGATATTCATATTTTGCATGTCTACTGTGAACAGATTGCTACGGTGAAAAATGATATACTGAAGCTCTTTGACAGTATCGAGAAATATGGTATGTGTATTTTTTTTTTCTTATTTGATTATAAAGAAATTGATTTGAAAATTGTAGTATTCTTTATTTGAATTTCAAATCAGAGAGGTGTCCTACAGTTCAAAGTTTCAATATCAGGGAGGATCTTGGTCACAGAATTAAAGCATAGTGGATCAATTGGAGAGCTGAGTGCTTGGTCTTGTATTATTGTTATATAAAGGACCCGTTGACAATATAAACAGAATCTGAGCAACGAAATTGAATGTATTATTAGTTTATTGCTGGTAGCATGGAAATTATAAATTTTACATGTAGCTACATTTTTGAAAATCTGAATTTAATTTGAATTAAATTCATAATTAATTGATTATATAAACTTTATGCATCTAAATGACAATGTTAGCCTTTTCTCAATTGAGTCATTTTTGATATATCAGTTTTTATTCCAATTGATTGTCTCCAGTTGTGACAAATTTTGGGAATTATAGATTATAAGTCCATTTTGTAGTATTCTTCTCTAATTTAATTTCTTTATTGTAGATGATGGGGCCTTTTACTTTGATGAGAAAGTCGTTAACGTAGCTGAACATCTGGGTCCTCTTTCAACTTCCTCCTCGGTTGTAAAGGGGCTGACAGCATTCACTTCTGTGATTACTGGAAGGTTGAATGTAAGTTGGGGAATATATAAAGACAAGACCAGTTTTTGTAATTCTTAGAGTGATTGTCATATTTTTCTGCTTTTGTGTTTGCAGCTTCTTGGTGATAAATTATTGGGTTTAGCAAAATTTTTCCTTGGCATTGGAATTCCTGGTGATGCCAAAGATTTCTTCAATCAAATAGATTCATTGGCTTGCTTGGAAAGCAATAGGCAAGTGTTTTCTCGAGCATCTATATGTTATTCTTTCAGTGCAATGTACCTATGTTATGGTGTTGTCAGCCAAATTCGTTTTGCAAGTTGTTAACTTAGAGTGGTATTTGAATATTTATTTACATTCTTGCTTAAAGAACATTTTCTATAATGATGTTTCATAGGATGGAAAGTTCAGACATAATGTGTTTTCCCTCAATATTTGATAAAGCTTTACAGCAGAATAATTGAATCCCGAAGTCTGCTTTGCAACCTCAATTAATTTAGTTATCATCTATTAAATTATGCTGATTTTTTTTTTTTTTTTTTTTTTTTTTTTTTTTTTTTTCTGGTGCAGAGTTTCTGTCCCTCTGATTCTGTCACTTCCATCTACAGTGATTTCATTGACGAATAAGGAAAAGTTGAGGGTGTGTCTCCTTAGTTATGATCTCATTTTTAAACAGTTTATCATGGAATTGCTTCCTTTATTATTATTATTTTCACTTTCTTGGCATGTTTTGGGAGCCTATTGTGATTCAGATATTAGCGTATTTTTTCTATTTTTGTCATTGTTTTTGGTGGGTAAAGAGAGAAATGTGCAATGATTGGTTAACTGTGCTGTATGCTCCAGTATTATGCCAGAATTAAACTTCAGTTTGAAAATTAAATCCTAATAATGAGCTCTGATAAGAGAGTGTGAACGAGAGTACTTCATGTGTTTCCTGATGTGGACCAGGTGGCATTAGATTCCTTGAAATTAAATGAAAATTGAAAAAAAAAAAAAATTACAGATGATTGCAGTTACGTGATTTAATTATAATTTCCTTGCTCACGAGCAAATCTGATACTTGTTGTTTTCCTGTATAACTTCTTATTCTAATATGGCTTCATGGCACTTGCATGATTTTGGGGTGTCTACACACCTTGAATAGTTATGAGACTTCTGACTGTAGTCTGTTCAAATACATTAATTTTTATGTTTGGCAGTGTAAACCCCCAAATAAATGGCACTATAGTTTATTTTGTATTTATTATTGTTAATGTTATATTTTTGTGTGTAATTATAAGTAAAGATAATAGATTTTGAAATTTTGCTGATTTTTGCTTTTGATTATCATTTATCGCTCAATAATTTGTTGTTACTCCCCTTTCTTTTAATGGAATATTGTCATTTGAGGAAGAAATTCCACTAAATGCATGAATAATAATGTTGATGCAGGGTTGGGAAAAACGTAGTTCACTTAGAACTTCCTATTGCTATTAAAATGTTTGAAAATTATGGAAAATGCTATTTTCTATAGTAATGATAATTAGGTAAAAATTCTATCCTTACCATTTCTATTTGCAAAGCTCAAAATAATCTGAACTATCAAATTTTTAATTTGTAACTTCTTTCATATAGAGTCATTTGCTTGGAATGAAAGGGAACTTGAATTCTCGTGGATCTCGGCTATCTTTTGTCAAAGTCATCATATTTCTCATGAAGATTTTGTCAGGTAATCACTGATGCAAGGGATAGCTTTTCATTTGTATTTCTCGTATTTCGTTCTTTAATCTTGCTTTTATCTAAATAATTGTTTAATAACTTCAATTTGTAGAAATTTATTTACTTAGAAGTTTTGCCACGTCCCTTGATGGGACTGGTCACATATTTGAATGGGTTTTATTTATAGACAATAAAGGTATTCAATAGTTCTCATATTACTTTATTATTTGTGGCATCCTTATCTCTTTTTTGTTTTGTAACTTATTGTATTTCTCCTTAAATTTGCAGTGGGCAACAATGAGGTAATAGTCATTAGTTCTTCTGAAAACTGCTCTTGCACCGGGTTGGCTTCCTCATCTGAAAAAAGCTTCAATGCATCTTAGAACGGTTTGTGGTTGCCCTTTGACCAATTAGGTCATTCTGATTCTAATTTTGGAACTACTACGATATCCATGAATGACAATTGTTTGCTTAAGATGAGATTTCGTTCCTCTGCCTGGTTCGTTTAGTGGGACACTAAGGAGTTTTAGTGGTGGAACACATGTAAGTGGTAATGGTTTGAGGATAAAGCTTGGTCTTATAGGGATTCCAAAGATAACAAATATGAGTTTTCTGATGAGTATTTCATGAGTCATGAATTTTGTTCGAGTATAGTTTAGGCTGACATTTTACAGGATTTTTGTTTTGTTTCAAATTCATTACTAGGTTGTTTTAGTGTGTCCAATAGAGAAATTTACGCGTATTATGATTGGTTGTTTTGACTAGAAGGTAGCCATGAAAGTCTAAACATGATTGGAGGTTTTCAAAGGCTTGAATCTTAATCAGGAGAGTGGAGAGACATTTAGCGTGCATAATTGTGGATTATTAGTGGAGACTTCCCGTGTGAGTAATTTGAGCTATTAACGTTTTTGTTGTTGAGGGATGTTTTTTTTTATAATTCTTAAACACTCTTCATAAATTTTTGAAATTATTAGATTGACCTCTATAGGTTTTGTATTGGAAGGAAATAACATGTCTTGCATTAAATAAACCGTTTGCTTTAAATGAAAAGTTTGACAACTTTTGAGAAATGATATTAGGCTTTGTGTGCTTAAACTAGTAAAAGTCCATTCACTTTTCCCATACCTATATTGTGTGTGCGCCAATAGCCAATTTGAAGCCAAACATATGATTAGCCTATATATTTTTGTTCTTACCCTACATAAATCCATGTCCAAGCCCAAAATAATTAAGCTTTATCCTTTAGAGCTTGGATTTGCATGTGAGACTAAGATTTAGGCAAAAGAAGGTGGAGACTGAAAAAAATATATATATTTGATGAAGTGAAGTTGTGGTGAATAAGAAAAAGAAAAAAAAAAAAATTGTTGTGTATGCTTACAAATCATTATGAAAGAAAAAATTCTTAAATTTGTAAGCATAAGCATGAATTGAAAAAAGAAAAAAAAAATTGAAATGAAAAAGAGAGGAAAAGGAAAAGAAAAAGAAAGAAAGTGAAAAGAAAAAAAAAAATAGTTGAAAAAGAAGAAAGAAGAAGTTTAGGAGGGTGGAACAATCAATAGAAGTTCAGTGCCTAAATAATTAATTTCTTAGAACTCATATTGTGATCCTAAGTTCATTTGATGACTACTTTATCTTTTCTTTCTTTTAGCCATTCACCTATTGGCCCCATTACAACCTAAGGAAAAGACCTAGTTGATCTTTTGAGAAGTTGAACTATTTTGTTGGAGTAAACAATGTTTGACATGTTATTGATATCCGATTCCTTCCATGAGGTCCTTTGAGTGCATATTAGCGGTTTTTCATTATTTGTTCACATGCGTTGTAAAATATTTGTGATATTCTTGTACATAATTTCCACCTCGTATGTGTTGTAAGAGTATAGAGCCTAGGTTTTGAGAGAATGAAATGAGTGAAACCCTGTGAGAATTAGAGTCGAGGCGAAATAAATCTACAATGTGCATGTATGATGTTTTCGAAGCTTGAATGTTGGGTGATAAGTTGGAGAAGACTGAGAATTGTGTTAAGGATTATTAGTGACTTATTTTTAGTCGAAACACAAGATTGTGAGCATGATGATTTTCTTGAGGATACATCGGACAGCTTATTAGTGAGTTCGAACAAAACGTACTGTTTGTGGGTAGCGTAAAAATTGCATTAATAAGTGTAAGAATTGGAAGGTAGGGGAGTTGTAGGTGGGTATCCAAGAAAAAGGGATTTTGGTGTAAGAATTGCATCAATAAGTGTAGTGTGATTGAAAATCTAAAGTTTGTCATAGATGTTTGAGAGCTAGTCTTCTCAAACATCCATGACACAACACAAAACACACTCTCTCTGTCTGTCTCTCTCTCTCTGT
Organism: Dimocarpus longan; assembly: GCA_022984855.1. Lineage (NCBI taxonomy): Eukaryota > Viridiplantae > Streptophyta > Magnoliopsida > Sapindales > Sapindaceae > Dimocarpus > Dimocarpus longan. Next base: position 5,583,121 of record CM041022.1, read on the forward strand.
TTCAACACTTGGCCAAAAAAATAAAAACAAAAACAAATTCCCTTCTTAAACCAACACACAAACACCTACGAATCGGGTTTTGATTTCAAAAAGACAAAAATGCCCCTCTTTATCTTCGACGAGGAGCTATTGCACCTCTACGACGAATTCTCTTTGGTGGCGGCTAGGGTCGACGGCTTCATCAGAGACTTGCAGAGCCAGCTCTAGATTGTTTAGGTCTGTGCCGAAGCGGCCTCTATCACGGCTGAGCAGACCTACGCTTCCCTTGAGTAGAAGTACATGTCCGAGGACTTCTTGAAGCTGGAGTCGCAACATGTGCTGCTCCAGAATTCTATCGATCAACGTACACTGGAGCTGGCACAAGTCCAGGTCAAGAAGCACCGGTTCCATCTCTAGTTGGTATGCATTTTAATCCTCGTGCTCCTGTTTAGGGTTTAGGGTTTTGGTTTTCATTTTATATATGTTTTGTGTATATATATATAATAGTGATTGTGTTGACGCTTGAATTTCGTCTTCTTGGATAATATGCTATGATTGTGTGTATTGTTGAGTTTATTTTTAAAGAAAAAGTTAATTCTGGAACTTATGATTTGGAAAAGCGATGCATTGTGTGAGGATAAGCTTTGATATTTTACAGATTGGGAAGGAAAGGGAGATTGAGAGGATATCGACTGAGGTTTCAGAGTAGCATAAGTCTAAATGACAGATGATGATGGGGTTGGTGGAGGAGGACTTGCAAATCAGTGAGAAGAATGCTACTATTAAGATCGATTTGGATAAGATTGTGAGTTTAATTATATTATATCTCCTTGGGCTTTATATTTAAACATTTGAAATTTGGTTTTCTTTGACATTTAAAAGGTCAACTTGATTGACAATGCTGCGCAAAAGGAAGCCTGACTTGCTGAAAATGAGGCGCAATTAGCACGTTCTCAGGTTTCGTGCTCTTATCTTTTGTAGGTTATTTTATTTTCGTAAAGAAGTTTTATTCTTATTCTAAGTAGTTGGGTTTATTTATTTATTTTTATGTTTTTTGTATAAGAACAAATCAATGGGAAAACAAATTGTGTTGTATATGTGATTTTGTTAAAGAAAAGAAACAGTGTAAAGATGATAATTGTTGTGAGTAACAAGTCCTTTGGACTTTAATAATGCCATTTTCTTAGGATGCGCCAAACTTAGGTGGATGGTGTTACTTTTGTAATTTTTATAGTTATGTTGTAATTGTTTCGGGAGTAGACACGTTTGCTAGTTATTTTGTTTTTCAGTAGATTTTAAGACTTTGTTTAGTAGATTTCAAGACTTCCAAGAGATGGAATCACCATTGCTTATTATTATTATTATTATTATTATTTTTCATTTTTTTGAAGTATAAAATTGTTGGTTGATTTGATTTCATATGCGGTAATCTCTGGCAAACACTTGTCAATCTCTCTCTCTATGTATATATATATATATATATTTGGTCCACTTGGAGTAACACGTATTTAATATGTCAATTTTGGATATGAGCAGGAGAAAGAACTTATCGAGAGGCATAATGTGTGGTTTAATTGGGAGTTTATTGTCAAAGTTGACAGTCTTGTTAAGTTGCACAGAACACATACTGATCTTGAGGTAGACTTGTCAGCAAAGCTTTCAGATGTAATTGTGTTATAGTCATTTTTTTTATTGTACCTTTCTGTTCTTACTTAGTTTCAGTTATTGCTTATTATCTTGATCAGAAAGTTTATCTATTGCATATTTTTTAGCATGACAGTTCAATATGTTGCACATGATGTCACATCTATTATGATTCAATCATTTTTTTTGACTCTCAGTCGGAGGGACAATTCAGTGAATGCTCTAGCTCTCTAAATTGGCATAAGGAAAGAGTGAAGGAACTAGAAACAAAGTTAACATCCCTACAGGAGGTATCATGTGTTCCATTTGTTTCTTAAAATGTGTTTTATGTATCATTTTTTGTGTCAGCTACCTTAACAGTATTATTTTGTTGCGTAGAAGTCAAAAGAAGCTGCTACGGCTAATGAGGAGTGGATTTCTGCTGAACTTTTGACAGTAAGTTTTGCAAATAGTTATTCCTTGAAGAATAACTACTATTGTGTTTTTGTCTCTGTGTACTCAGTTTTGTTTTTGCATTCATGTTAGTGACTAGTTCATTTACAACACAAAAATATTATGTCATCATTATATTGGGTGGTGTCCATCGTAATCTTAAAGCTTGAGAAAGCTTATTGTAAATACATTACACCACATAATCTCTTCATGTAAATCAGTATACTGCATCTACAATAATAATTGATAAGTTTAAATTTTTTTGTAAGGAAATTTACTCAAAAGAATCATAACTTTTTTAAATTGCATCACATTTGTCAACGTTTATGCTACTTGTGCTATTGGCTTGATTGTGCACTCCAAGTGAGTTAACTGTGGACTTCTATTTTCATATAGATACAGAGATGAACCAAGATATATATTATAATAGATTGGCATACATTGATAACCATAAGGTTGTTTGAGAGAAATTGAGTAGAACCCTCATTTTGGGTGTGAATTTAAGCAAATAAGAATAGTTAATATTACAATAAAGGAGCCCTAAAATAAAATTACAAATAGATATCAATAAACTCTACATTCACAAACATAATAAAAATAAATAAATTCCAACAGCAAATTGAGTGGAAGACTTAGAGCATTTATTTCCTCTTTACTTTTTGATAGTGGATGGTTTGACTAGGATGATGAAACAACTGTTTGATGTTAGAATATTGAAAGAAATGACAATAGAGACTATTCAATCTTTTATGTGGTGATTGAAAAGGAAAGAATAAAGTTAAAATCCATCCATGGTGTCCTCTTTACCTATATATGTCTCCTTTAGATTACTAGTGAGGTTGCTAAGAAATTAGAAAGGATGATGAGAGAGTTTTCGAGGGGTTTATGGTGAAGGGTTTGTATTGTCTAATGGAGCAAGATTTATAACCCTAAATATAAGGGAGTCTCGATTATATGAATGAGAGAGATATATCTTGAAACTCTTGGCCCTTAGAGCCCTAAACAAAGCTAATAATCTTTCTTTTTGACTTTACAACAAATGTTATTGTTAATTTGTTACATGGAAATAGTATTAACTACTTGTGAAATATGTTTATCCTTATATTTATAAGGAATTTTCACCAATTTTTTCAAGTAAATAATCTTGTTGAATTATATAAAAAAAGTTATGAGAAACGGTCTAGAAAGGCAAGAGAAGTTGGAGCGAACTTGAGGGTGTGATAAAGGCTCTAGAAGTAAGATATTTAACTTCTTCCTTTCCTGTTTTATTCAGTAAGCTTTCTGTAATTTCTGTTTGTTTGTCTTTGTTTATATATGTTACTGTGGTTAAACAGATTCTAGTCGAAAATGATTATAAAGAGATTTGAGAAGGAAAAATCTATAAGAATACAATTTGAAAAGATACGTATCACTTAATGCGTTTTTTTTTTGGGTGAGTCATGCAAGCTGTACAATCTATTATGGTAGTAGTTTTCATTCTCTTGCCTTTCCGATTAATTCTGAAATATAATTTCTACCATCATAGGGTGAAAATCTTATTGGGTCAAAAGTATGAATACTGTTTTGTAATACAATTATCGTAATTAAAATAGAAACTTTTACTCGGTGTTAAAAGTTCCATCCATGGTTGCCATTCATGACTTCGTAATGTTTATTTTAAGGAAAAAATGGCTTGATAATTCTACGAAATGTCTTATTTTTAATTATGTCAGATAATTGGTCACTTCTGATCTATATTTGTATGCTTGTGATTTGTTTTTTCATGTTTGGCTTTTTGTAATCTTATATTTTGTTTGCTGAAAGTGTTCAGTTGATGTTATATTTAGTCATAATTGTTCTGATGATTATAGGAGGCTTTGGATTTGGAAGAAAAACTTCAGTAGTGTGAAGCTGAAATTGACCGTAGTAGGAAAGCAAATGAGCTGAATATTTTTCCTTTCAACAGCTTCACGAAAGAACTGTATGTACATTGATTGATGAAATTTATAATGCATTCTTTTGTTTCTTAAATTTTAGAAAGAAATAAAATTGTAAGATGTGGATGCCAATTATCTAATGATGTGATATGCATGACTGCATATTGTTTACCTTCAACCAGTTTCCTCTTACATTAGAAAGGTCTTTTATAGGTTGTTACTCTTATATCAACTAATGATGCATCCATATATTCTTTCTCAAATGAAGTTGCCTATATTTTGCATCACTTGTATTTAAACATTTAAAATAAGCTACTAAAAAAAATTAAGGATGTTTGATGGTTAAAGATATGTACGTAGCTTATTGAAATTTCAAATCGGATTTTGATGGATTAGGATGGTGTTGGTTATCTGTTGGAAGGTGTATAGAAGTTTGAAATAAGGTAAATTTTTTGAATATTTAGTTGAAATCATGTGTATAAAAAAACCCATATATGTGTATGCCAAATCCAAATATATGCATCTTTTATCAATCATCCACCCTCAATGTGATTGGTTTTTAATATATTACTGCTCTAGTTTTATGTTCCATTTATGGACTTTCTTTGGGTATTAGTGTGGAAATATACTTGTTCAAATAGAGTTATTAGAACCAAAGAAGTAAAGTTAATTTTGTTGTGAGTTTGTAGTTTGTAAAATGATTAACAATGTTTTCTTTCATTGATTAATTAACATGATCTTTTCTGTAGTTTTGAGCAATTTTGCATTAATTTTGCAAATGAAAAGCTTTAGCAACATTTTAATGAGATAAGCAATGCTTTATTATAGTACCTATAATATGATAATACTGCATGTCTAATTTTGTCCTTTCAATTGTTTCAGCATGTATTCAATATGGAACAGAAAGAGTACATGAAAAAAGAGATTAATTGGAGCTACATCGAGTTTATAGACAATCAAGATGTTTTAGATTTAATTGAGAAGGTAATTATTTGGTCTTTCCTGTAAAAATTTAATTTACTATGGCTAATTTATTTGTTTGTAGACCAGTCAATATTTTCATTAATTCAGTTATTTCTTTTCTTTCTTTTCAATGAAGATTTTATCTGATAATGATTTGATCACTCTATATACAGTGATTTCTTAATTTCTTAAGAGTAACACTAATGATTATTAATGGATCTCTATGTGCAAATCTTATTGCACCTTGTTAGTGGATTTTTGTAAAGATTGAGACCCGTTCTGTTTTGTTTGTTCTAGAGGAGTTTGCAAGGTCCATGATGTTTGATTTTGTGGTTTTAGGGGCTTGCTGTTCCAAAAAGGGATGATTGCTTCAATTATGTTTGTTTGATTGGTTTTCAGATTGTGTTCTTATTGACACTTTTGTAACTACAATCAGGTATATTTTTTTGATACTGTATTAAGGTTATTGTCTTTATCTGCTGATTGTCTATATTCTTTTTATATTTGATAACTATTTATAATTTATTTTAGAATAGTTGGGTAAGGTACTATTTTAGTTCAATTAGAGGGTTTATATCTATCTTAGATTTTTTTGAATTCTTATCTTTCATGATGATTTTTTCTTGTAATATTCATAAGTTCACTTATTAGATAAGTGAATTTACAATCTTAATTATTTTCTGTTAATCCTGTTGATAGAATTCATAAGTTGAATATATAATAGTTTTCGAATTGATCATATTAGGTATTTTTGTTTAATTTGTTAATGTTTTATGTTGCTTAATTATTTTTATTGTTGAATGATAACAAATTCTTTTTATTTTAATTTTATTTTCTTTTGTATATATTTTTTGCAATTGGTTGTGTTGTGAGTGTAAACTAGAGTATAGTTGGTCATAGGGGATAAGTGTGTTATCAATATATCATAGACATGGACTTTAAATTTGATAGCCAATTTTAAATTGTCAAGCCATTCGGGAAGAGCGAATATATCAACTTTTCCAAACTACGGTTTGGTAACTGATGATGTAACATTTTTGCAATCAGAGAGTATATTAGTAAAGGGGTGTCTAAAGAATTTATCTACCTTTTGTCCCTTTTTGTGTGTAATTGTCTTTGTTATTGGGTTACCCAACAGTAATCTCTCTCTTAAATATATTTGTTGTCTTGTATAATTGTACTTGTGCTAATTTGCAATAGATACAGCAAACCAATATCAAGTAGAGTAAAGAGAGAATTGATTGAACCAGAGCCAAAAGATTCGGTATATTATATTCAATTTAATTTGTTGGGTGTGCAATTATTAAAATTGTTTGATTTAACCGCCTTTCTTTCTTTTTATCAGGATGGTCACAAAGTAATTTATGATGTTCTACATCTAAAATAAATACAAATGAGGCTATAAGTACAAAGGTGAGGTTAAAACATACAAGATCAGGTATGGACTATTCACTTTTACACATATGTGGATAATTATAATTAAAGATGGATGTTCAATGCTAAAACTTGATGGTGATATACTTGTCTTCTTATTGTTATCTCCTGTTTTTTCATATTTTATTTGTGGGTTCTATTATATTTCTTCTTCCTCCATATCTGTTTTCCTTTTTTTTATTTTCCCATTGATATCTTTTTCTTTCTTCTACTTCTCATCTTCTCCTCCTTAATGATTTTTCCCTCACAAAAATCTCTCTTCATTTTAGCTATCTCTACTACTCTGTTCTAATTAATTCTCTCTCTCTCTAGTTTTATACTTCTTTTCAACTTTACTTTTCTCTCTATCAGCTACTCCTCAAAACCATTCCTATCTACGTACATCATTTTCCTCTCAACAATCCGTCTTCTTCTAAATTCTATCCATCCATCATCATCTCCTTTAAACTTCTCTCTAATCTCTAAAAATCTCTCTTCCTTTGCTATGTTTTTCGTCTCATTTCCTCTTCTGGTTTATGCTCTTTTCTTCTATTATCTCTTTTTTTTTTTTCTTTTTTTTCATAATGAGACCAATAAAATAAACAGTTGTCTGTCAACATAATAGAAAGCACAGTTCTCTGTTTTTGTTTTAATATTAATTTTTTTTATTTGATTTTTTTAATTTTTTTTATAATATAATATCATATATTTGAATTAAATAATATAATAATAATAATAAATATATATTATATATATATTATCGCTTAATTATATAATGATGTGATTGAAAATAATAACTGTATGTGTTATATGAGCATAAAATATATTATTATGTTATATGTATATACTTTATTTTATTAAATAATATACATTAGATATTTTTTTATAATTGAGATACATTAGTAATAGATATCATAAAAAAATGTAATATAGGTTAATTAATTTATCGATATAAATTTATTTAAAATTAACTAAATATAATTTACTATATTACAACATAATTCTTTTGAATTACAACTATTAATCAAATATATGATTAGGATAAACACAATAGTTAATATATATAGTATGTTATAGGGTGCGTAAGTGTATAATGTATCTTTATTTTTTATATTAAATTTAGTATATATTTGTTATAACTTTTAATAAATTATATTATTAATGTATATATTATATAAACTTACTCATAAATTAGTATATAATGTGTCATGGATGATATATATGAATTATATGTATTAAATATTAATTTATATTAACAAAATAAAACTATGCACAGTATAAATTATTATTTTTAAATATAATTTATATATATTAATAGTAAATGTAAATTATCGATTGATATTTATAAGTTAAGCTATGTTGTTAAATAATATATGTAAATAATATATTTACAGTAGTTACCATATAGAATATGTAATTGACAATCCTAAACTAATTTATAATGTGGAAATATATAAATTATTTACTTTTAATGTAATATAATTATATATTAATTATGCTAGTACAACTTATCATCTCCTTTAAATTTCTCTCTAATCTCTAAAAATCTCTATTTCTATTTTTTTGCTATGTTTTTCGTCTCATTTTCTCCGCTCTTCTATTATCTCTCTCCTTTTAGTAATAAGACAACAAGACAAATAGTTGAGTCTGTGAGCACATTTTTATTTCATTCTTTTTTTTTTTTTTTAATTTTTTATAATATAATATCATATATTTGAATTAAATAAGTTATATAATGATGTGATAAGTTGGAAATATAAATTTACTTAAACTCATATATACCATAAAACTTTTTTTAGGGTTATAATCACATTATATAGTACAAATATAGTACATAACTAATAACTAATTGTATGTGTATAATTAATTATAATATATGATTAATTAATTTTATAACAATTAATTTAATGATAATTTAATTATATTGATAATATATAAGAAATAATATATGATGGTTATTTGTTTTAATTTAATTATGCAGTTTAATTATGCAGTCTGTTGTGTAATGTATCTTTATTTTTTATTAAATTTAATATATATTTGTTATAAATTTTAATATAAATTTGATAATAACTGTATGTGTTATATTAACATAAAATATATTATTATGTTACATGTTATTTAATAAGATAGCTTATATATTAAAAATATTAAAATTTTCTTTATATTTAATATTTAATTCATGTCATTCATATATCCACAATATTATATTAAATAATATACATTAGATAATTTTTTATAATTGAGATACATTAATAATAGATATCATCCAAAAAAAATGTAATATAGGTTAATTAATTTACCGATATAAATTTATTTAAAATTAACTAAACATAATTTACTATATTATTTGAATATATATATATTATAATATTAATAAAATATATGATTAAGATAAATACAATAGTTAATATATATGTTATAGGGTATGTAAGTGTTTAATATATCTTTATTTTTTATATTAAATTTAGTATATATTTGTTATAACTTTTAAAAAATTATATTATTAATGTATATATTATATAAACTTACTCATAAATTAGTATCTAATGTGTCATGGATGATATATATGAATGATATGTATTAAATATTAATTTATATTAACAAAATGAAACTATACACAGTATAAATTATTTTTAAATATAATTTATATATATTAATAGTAAATGTAAATTGATAATTGATATTTATAAATTAAGCTATGTTGTTAAATAATATATTTACAGTAGTTATCATATTCTATATTTAATCGACAACCTTAAATTAATTTATAATGTGGAAGTATATAAATTATTGCTATGTTTTTCGTCTCATTTCCTCCTCTCGTTTATGCTATTTTATTATATTATCTCCTTATCTTTTTCGTAATAAGACAACAAGACACACAGTTGGGCCTGTCAGCAGAATAGAGAGCACATTTTTATTAGATTCTTTTTTTTTAAATTTTTTTTATAATATAATATCATATATTTGGATTAAATAAGTTATATAATATTATATTATATATATTATTGCTTAATTATATAATGATGTGATAAATTGGAAATATAAATGTACTCACAAACTCATATATATGATAAAACATTTTTTTAGGGTTATAATCACATTATATAGTACAAATATAGTACATACCTAATTGTATGTGTATAATTAATTATAATAAATGATTAATTAATTTTATAACAATTAATTTAATGATAATTTAATTATATTGATAATATATAAGAAATAATATATGATGGCTATTAGTTTTATTTTAATTATGCAGTCTATCTTTATTTTTTATATTAAATTGAATATATATCTGTTATAAATTTTAATATAAATTTAATAATAACTGTATGTGTTATATTAATATAAAATATATTATTATGTAACATGCTATTTAATAACATAGCTTATATATTAAAAATATATTGCGTTTAAAAAATATTAAAATTTTAATTCATGCCATTCATGTATCCACATAATATACATTAGATAATTTTTTATAATTGAGATACATTAATAATAGATATCATCCAAAAAATGTAATATAGGTTAATTAATTTACCGATATAAATTTATTTAAAATTAACTAAATATAATTTACTATATTACAGTATAATTCTTTTGAATTTATATATATATTATAAATATTAATAAAATATATGATTAAGATAAATACAATAGTTAATATATATAGTATGCTAGTGCGTAATGTATCTTTATTTTTTATATTAAATTTAGTATATATTTGTTATAACTTTTAACAAATTATATTATTAATGTATATATTATATATAAATTTGTATCTAATGTATCATGGATGATATATATGAATGATATGTATTAAATATTATGTTGTATGTTATGTAATGTATTTTTATTTTTTATATTAAATTTATTATACATTTGTTATAAATTTTAAAATAAATTTAATAATAAATATATGTGTTCTATTATCATAAAATATATTATTATGTTACATGTACTTTATTTAATTGAATATATACTTTATTTAATAACATAACTTATATATTAAAAATATATTGCATTTAAAAAATATTAAAATTTTTCTTTATATCCACAATATCATATTAAATAATATACATTAGATACTTTTTTATAATTGAGATACATTAATAATAATAGATATCATCCAAGAAATGTAATATAGGTTAATTAATTTATTGATATAAATTTATTTAAAATTAATTAAATATAATTTACTATATTACAATATAATTCTTTTGAATTTATGTATATATTATAAATATTAATCATATATATGATTAAGATAAACATAATAGTTAATATATATAGTATGATATATATGGTATATGTTTGTATATGTTTGTATATAGTTAAGATAAACATATATATAGTATATGTTTGTTATAACTTTTAACAAATTATATTATTAATGTATATATTATATAAACTTACTCATAAATTAGTATTGTGGATGATATATATGAATGATATGTATTAAATATTAAATTATATTAGTAAAATGAAACTATACACAGTATATTATTTTTAAATATAATTTATATATATTAATAATAAATGTAAATTGATAATTGATATTTATAAGTTAAGCTATGTTGTTAAATAGTATATGTAAATAATATATTTACAGTAGTTACCATATTCTATAATTAATCGACAACCTTAATTTATAACATGGAAGTATATAAATTATTTACTTTTAATGTAATATAATTATATATTAATTATGTTAGTACAACATATTATCTCTTTTAAACTTCTCTCTAATCTTTAAAAATATTTCTTCTTTTGCTATGTTTTTCGTTTCATTTCTCCTCCGGTTTATGTTCTTTTCTTTTATTATCTCTTTCTCTGTTTCGTAATGAGATCAACAAGACAAACAGTTATCTGTCAACAAAATAGAGAGCACAGTTTTTTGTTTTTACTTTAATATTAATATTTTTTTTTATTTGATTTTTTTATAATTATTTTTTTATAATATAATATCATGTATTTGAATTAAATAAGTTATATAATATTATATTAATAATAAATATATATTATATATATATTATCGCTTAATTATATAATGATGTGATAAATTGGAAATATAAATTTACTCACAAACTCATGTATAGGATAAATTTATTTTTAGGGTTATAATCACATTATATATAAGAAATAATATATGATGGTTATTTGTTTTATATTATATCATCAAAAAATTATTAATATTATAGAAATAATATTATATAAATTCTTTTAATATTAATATAGATTAATTAATTTACTGAATTTATTTATAAATAATAACAACATATAATTTAATATTTATATTAACATAGATTAATTAATTTACAAATATAATAAATAAAAAATTATTAATTTACTATATAATTTATATAGATAAATTATATAAATTATAAATATTAATCATATAATATATAATTAAGATAAACATAATTTAATTATGTAGTTTAATTATGCAGCCTGTTATGTAATGTATTTTTATTTTTTATATTAAATTTAATAAACATTTGTTATAAATTTTAATATAAATTTAATAATAATTGCATGTGTTATATTAGTATAAAATATATTATTATGTTACATGTACTTTATTTAATTGCATATATACTTTATTTAATAACATAGCTTATATATTAAAAATATATTGCATTTAAAAAATATTAAAATTTTTCTTTATATTTAATATTTAATACATGTCATTCATATGTCCACAATATCATAATATACATTAGATACTTTTTTATAATTGAGATACATTAATAATAGATATCATCCAATAAATGTAATATAGGTTAATTAATTTACCGATATAAATTTATTTAAAATTATCTAAATATAATTTACTATATTACAATATAATTCTTTTGAATTTATATATATTATAAATATTAATCATATATATGATTAAGATAAACACAATAGTTAATATATAATGTTAATTATGTAGTATGTTATAGGTTGCGTAATGTATCTATATTTTTTATATTAAATTTAGTATATATTTGTTATAACTTTTAACAAATTATATTATTAATGTGTATGTTATATAAATTTACTCATAAATTAGTATCTAATGTGTCAATATTGTGGATGATATATATGAATGATATGTATTAAATATTAAATTATATTAACAAAATGAAACTATATACAACATAAATTATTTTTAAATATAATTTGTATATTAATAATAAATGTAAATTGATAATTGATATTTATAAGTTAAGCTATGTTGTTAAATAATATATGCAAATAATATATTTACAATAGTTATCATATTCTATATTTAATCGACGACCCTAAATTAATTTATAATGTGAAAGTATATAAATTATTTAATTTTAATGTAATATAATTATATATTAATTATGCTAGTACAACATATACGGTTATTAAATTTATATTATACAAAATTTTATTCTTAATATAGGTTAATCGATATAAATTTATTTAAAATGAATGATAACTACTATGTTGTAATACTTTGAATTTATATATATAAGCTATAAATATTTAAACTATTGAGTTTGTTAATGTATCTTTATTTTTTATATTAAATTTAATATGTACTTGTTATAACTATTAAAAAAATGATAAAATTTACTATTATACTGTTAATGTGAGCATTATATGTACTTACTCATAAATTAATGTGGATGATATATATATGAATGACATGTATTAAATATTAAATTATATTAATAAAATAAAAACTATTATTTTTAAATACAATTTATATATGTTAATAATAAGTGTCGAAATTGATTAATGTTATTAAATAAGGTTGTTAATTATGTTATTAAATAAAGTTTAACAACCCTATATTAATTTATAATGTGAAAGTATATAAATTATTTACTTACTATTAAAAAAATGATTATTATACTGTTAATATAAGCATTATATATACCATTAATTTAAATTACTATAATTAATAGTTCTTAAGCATTATAATTTATATTTCCAAAAAATTAATAGTTCTTAACCATATTTGGATAAACAATTATATAAATCATGTGATTTAATGTTAGTATTGGTTGGTTTTGATGGTTTGTTTTTTTTGGATAAGTTTTCATTGTTTGTATTGGTTTGTTTTTTTGATTGTTTGATAGTTGTTGGCTTTGGTTGTTTATTTTGGAATGAGTTTTGATTGATTGTGTTGGTTTGTGATTTAATGTTAGTATTGATTGGCTTGTTTGTATGAGTTTTCATTGTTTGTATTGAATTTTTTTATTTTTATTTTTATTTTATTTTATTGTTTGCTCTTCGGGGGTCACCCTTTGACCCGAAGAGCAAACAATAAAAAAAAAAAAAATTTCAATACAAACAATGAAACTGGTTGTTTTTGTTGCTGTTTGTGTTTCACAGAGGATTCTGTTGGAATTGACTTGACAAGTGCTTTTGACTAGTATCTATTTTGGAAATGGTTGTTTTTGTAGGTGTAAATGGCTAAAAGAAAGTTTGAGAAATTGCTAAAAATAAATAAAACATCGAGAGAAGCAAGACGAGTTAGCGGCTACAGTAATTGGGAAAGCATTCAATTGATAAAATCTGCACTTACGTCTGATCAACTCAAACTTTTTAAGGGTACGTGTTTTGGTTATTTTCTTGATGTAAATGAAATGATGTTTTCTGGGCATTCTTGTCATCATATTCTTTTGAGAGAGTGTCGTATCCAACATGAATAGCAATTAAAAGATACTTTGTGGTTTCATGTTAGAAATAACCTGATAAGGTATAGCCTAGTAGAGTTTTGTTTGGTTAGTGGACTTCTATTTGGGGATTACTCCAAGTTTGAAATGGAAGAATCTCAGCTAAATAATCAGAGACTACGACAAAAGTACTTTAGTATGAACAAAGTACCAGTTTCAATGGTGATTGATTGGTTTAGAACGAGGCTTTGGGCTAATAAAAATATCAGCGACATGAATATGGTGAAGTTAGCTTTGATGCTGTTTCTGGAAATGACTTTATGTAGAACGGATAAGCATAATGCCATTCAGTACTGGGCTCTACAATTGGTGGATGACTTAGATGCTTTCAATAAGTTCCCTTGGGGGTCATACATACATCATAGGTCGTATAAGTATCTATCCAGTTACTTGAATGATGTGTTTGATTCTTCTGCGAAAGGAAAAGACAAAGGCAGTAAAGTAAATTGATATGACTTTGTGATAGCTTTTCAGGTAAAGATACTAAAGGAGATTTTTGATGTACAATAAGTTCTTGAACCTTACTATTTTTCTATATATTAACAACATACTATTTGTTTCCTTATTCAGGTGTGGGCAATTGAAGCAATACCAATGTGGTCAACGCTTGGATATGCAACAAGGATGAACAATTCTGCCATTCGAATCCTTAATTAGATATGTAATGGGGTCCTCGGTTATGATTATTTATAGATAAAGTTATTTGGTCGAATGGACGTAAATATTAACTAATTTATAATATTTAATTTTAACAATTATCAACTTCTTTAAGTCTTACATATATATTTTGTTCGTTTTGATTCTATGTTAGCTCACCACCTACAAAGTTCTAAACTCTTCTGATGATGAAGCAAGTAAGCCATATTGGGAGAGTTTGAAATCTTGGATTGCTTTGAATGATATGAAGATTGGTAGTCCCAGTGAATGTTTTGATGATGATGACATGTGTGATAATAATGATGATGATGATGATGATGTTAAAGAAGGTAGAGATCAGGTCTACGGAGATGATGCTACTCGTTTCAAGGGGGGTTATGAGAAAAAAGAGGGTGATTTTGGTACGAAGACACCAAAAGAATACAGTCGAAAGAACAGAAAGTATGCAAGGAAGAGGTTGGATAGTCTTGAAGCTCAGCTTAAAGCTCTCAGTGCACGAGAAGATGAACATTTCAAGAAAATTGAGAATAATCTTGAAGTTCGACTTAAAGCTCTTAGTGCACAACAAGATGAACATTTCAGGAAAGTAGAGGATGAAATACGTAAGGGGTTTATTCAACTAACGGAGCTTATTTGCAAGTCTAAAGTGTCTGATACTTTCGATCTTCCTGAAAAGGTACAATGTTTATCGGTTTATATTTTAATTCATTTTGATATTTATTATTATACACGTGCATAAATTAACTATATTTATTTTTATGCAGACGTGTGAACAAACTCCCTTACATGCAAATGATAAATCCGGTAGCATGGCTGCTGATGATGTGACGATACTAAATTCCATTGACAACAATATTCGTGATTTGGTTACATCATTAGTACGTGATGTATCATCTCCCTCTGTTCCAGTTGGTTCACCAGATGTTGTACAATTGTCAAGACCACTGAAGCTTACTATTAAGTTGAACAGAGAGCGCAAACGCTCGGCGTTCGTGATGAGTCCATATGTTGATCCGACGGTGAAAGACCCAAAAAAACCTAAGATGCCAGATTTTGGACTTCAACATCCAGTTGATCAGGATTCTTTACGTTCACTTAATGAATGAATATCTGATTCCAGTAATAGGAGGTATGAATATGCATAGTCACTATACTTATCATCAACATTAGAGGATGAAACATTGATATGCGTACAATTTATGCTAGTACAGGTTGGACACGGGATTACTAGAGGCTGATGCTGCATGGTTTAAGACAATATTGTCCCCAACTGAGTGGCTGGAAGGTGATGTAAGTAATTAACTATACCTTAACTATTCATAACTTATACCTCCAATTGGATAACTACTGTATGATTCAGTGTACGCAATATGCAGCATATAGAGACATGTTGTCGTCTCATGCGTCGGCGTGCATTTCATTTTCCCTGGAGATATAGTCGCGATAAAGTTTTACTGGACTACACTTTCATGGTAATAACAACTATTAATTTGCAACAAACTTGTTTCGTTAGCTTTTTATACTAATCTTATTTTGACATTTATGCAGCTGAAACTGCAAGAGAGGTGGTCAGCATTGAAGCCAAGTAAAAAATAGTTTAAGCATGAAATCTTTGATTGGGATCAAGATATGGTAGATTATGTACATGGAAAGACTCCGACGTATGCATGGTAGGATTGGAGTAAAGTCAATATTGTGAACATCTAATTCAACAATTCAAGTTTGATATCCTTTTCTATTTTGCTTTTTAAATGTCTTGCTAATAGGTTGTATTTATGTTGGTTTACAGCTACTGTTTCCTGCAAACATCAACAATGTTCATTGGGTTGCCATTGAAGTAAACTTAGCGGAGCGCAGGATTAATGTATATGATTCAAAAGTGGATGTCATGGTAATAAATCATCTTGTGAGCTGAGCAACTCCTCTTCGAAAGATGTTGTCTTCGTTGTTGGTACGGACGATGCCGAGCATTTATTCTTATATAACTCCATTTCAAATACACCGACTGGAGGGAGATAGTCCACAACAATATGGAGGGTATAAATAAATGAAAATTTTCTCAACTTTTTTATATTTACAATTATGAATTGTACCATTCTAATTACATTGTATGTCATTACATAGGTCGAACTGTGGGATTTTTACACTTAAATACTTGGAATGTCTATGGGCTGGACAACCATTTGAGTTTTAAGAAAGTGACGGTTTAGGACTCAGAGAACAAATCGTTACGAAAATTTTTCAAAATTGTAAATCTGTACCTATAAAAGCTATTTCTACAAAAGATAATATTATTGTTGATAAATAAAGCAGTAGTAATGTATGAAACATACAATAAAGTAATGAAATGTGCAAAATTTTCTCAAATTCGTAGTGCAGTTTGAAAGTGATTATTGGATGTGTTATAAGCAGGTGTGTTATGTTGATTGAAAATATTGTACGTGTAAGTAAAACTATGTCAAATTTTTCTGTCACTCGGAGGTCCAAGTTCTTGGAATATAGTAATATATTATATGGAATGTTTACTAGTTGCATCTTCCTATCTAGAAACAGTCAACATTTAATTAAAGTTACATAGAAAATGCAGAAATACAAAACAAATATACAAACAACATCAGTTGACATACAAAACTCTAAGTTTAATCATTCTGCAACATTATTATTACCACTTGATTGTCCCATATTTTCGATGTTGCTTGGTACTTTTGCAGACTTCAAATAGGTGCAAGTGTGACTATTATGACCCTGACATTTGCAATTTGTGCAACTCCTTCTTTGAACTTCTTCCCCAACTGATAGAATGCGATTCTTTTTTGGTCTTCCTAGAAGACGTCGACCGATTGGAGGGAGAACAACTTTAGCCGCGACATCTTCTGGAACCAACCAGTCGGATGGTTGTTCTGGTGGATTTATTTCCCCACTATATGCTGCTACAAGAGACCTAGAAGAGTAATACGACGAACAGTAGTCTGCATATGAAAATCCTCTGAACCTAATGCAAGATAAAGCATGCGCACATGGATACTGGTTTAGGTTGAATTCTTGACAAGTGCAAGTCTTTTCTGTTAAATCAACATGTCCATCCAAATCTCCATCTCTAACCAAGAATGTGTAAAAATTAATTGGGTAAACTGTGTATGTCTGAGCCAATTCATCATTGAGAGCAACAGCTACATCTACCGCAGTTGTCAACTGAGTTGTCACTTTAAGCGCTTCCGCACGACGATCATTAAACCAACGTTGCAGAACTCCTCTAATAAATTCAACAACACCAGTGATTGGTAACTCTCGACAATCATTAATTGCATTATTCATCGACTCTGCAATATTTGTTGACATTATCTTGTACCTTCTTTTTGGATAATGTGCACGTGACCAACGCTTAATACCTACTTCAGTGATGAATATAACAGCTTCTGGATTCAAATTTGTCAATTGTTCCTGTTAGGACCAAGTCCTTCATGCTTAAGAATATATATAAATATCGATAAATACGTTAAATGTGAATGTATTTTTAAAATATTCCACCATTGTGAGAAATTTTTATGTGATGAAAGTGAACAATTATGAGTCTAATTGAATGTTTATGAGGCTAATTTGATGAATTGATAAGTGTTGAATATTTTAGAAATATTATTGAGAGAAATAATGGTTAATATTATCGATATTACAATTGTTATGGAAATTGACGGATTTAACGTATTTATTTTTATGGAATAATTTTTTTTATGAAAAATATAAGTGATGAGGATTAAAAGAGGCCATTAGGAAGTGTTAATTATAGATTAAAAATGAGTAGGGACATGATTGGAAATGGATAAGTGAAGTTCATAAAAAATAGTAATAAAAGAGAGGTTTAAGTGCAACATTTAGATTGAAGTTTTAGCTGTCATAATTGAAGAAAATTGAGGGGTGTTTGGGCAATATGTGAAGCATTATTATTGTGCTTCTTCCAGCTCAGATCGGGAGACAGAACAATCCCGAAGACAGACCCGAAAACAGCCCAACAGAACCGAAGACCTCTCTCCACTCGGCGATCTCTCTCGGCCACCAAGTGCAGCAACAAGACCGATCAACTAAGGGGTTTCTTCACGGTCAGATGGAGGCTTGAAGAAGCAAGATCAGTATCCGATTTCAGCCCAGAAAAACCAGATCTGAAAGTGAAGAAGCTGACCAGAAAACGGGAAGAGAAGCTGAAGTTGCGCGGATGTTGACGAAGCTGCTGACCGCGAGTGAAGGAAGGAGATTTCGAGTCAGCAGAAGCAAGCAATGGCTGAGATGAAAGCAGCCACGTGAAGCCAATAGATGGAGGAAAAATGCTAGGGTAGGCGTGAGGAAGATGATGAACAGTAGGTAAGAGAAACAGCTGGAACTCTTGTGAGATGTTTCTTGAGTTGTGAGCTGTCCATTTGATGTTATTGTTGGGTTTTTGTTGTAGCTCAAGTTAGATTCAAAAAATGGAAGCTTTGGACTGCTGTGGGAGTTCATGACCAGCTACTAAACTCTTAGACAAGTGAGTTATGTTGGGTTTTTATTGATTTTGTCTTATGAAAAGTTGAAATGGAATAAATTGTTGTGTAGAGTTTATGTGTGTATGCCGTGAGATGAAATGAACAAATATGGGTATATGTTCTGTTCGGCAGTATGTAATAGTGTGTGTATGGGTTGTATTTTATTTAAATAAATGGAGATTAATTGATTTTTAGGTGTATAAATGCATGATAGAATGTGATTATGCGTTGGAACCGAAAGAAAATCGCGTATTGAGTTATTCGTATGATTTTCGACTAAAGTAAAGACAGCTGCATATAAATTGAATTTGTGTGATTTTAAGTTGATTTTAAGGTCCTAAGAATGTTCTCGAATATGTATTTGAGGGTGATTAAGTCCTAGATAACAAATTACATTGTATGGAATGCATGTAAAAAGATAGTTGTTTGAATAAATTACATACAAGCTGTCCTATTTACATTTTATGTTATTTTGGTGATTCCAAGTGTGTATTTAAATGTATTAGGACATAGAAATATCACGGAATTGAATGGTATTAAGATAAGGGCATGTAACGGAAAGAATATGGGTTAATTAGTTTGAGAGATTGTTAAGGAAAATTATATTGTCATTAGAGTTGTGATTGAAGAGAATTTTAAATAACTTGGTGATTAAATTTTAGGTGAATTGGAAACTCATTGAACGGAAACGGAGACGTGCAGGAAGTAAAGGAGGTTCTTTGAATCTAAAGTTAACGGACGGAAATAAGTTGTGAGTGTAAAACTATATATATATGTTTTGTGTAAATCTATATATATGTTCTTTTAAGAATATATTTGCATATGTATATTTGATATATGTTTATGACTTGAATATACTTGTTTTGATTATAGAAATGTTTTAAGTTTCGATATGAGGTTTAAGGAAAAAGAATCAAGTGTTAAGGTTTTGATTTTAAGAAAAATCTTGACAAATCAAATGTTTATGGAAAGTATAAAAGAAATGGTTTTGGTTTTTAAATGAAATGTGGTTTATAAAAGGATTTTTAGCCGATGGTTACCCTAAACCCTATCATGACTGGAATGACTGAAATGACTGGATAATCGGTCGAGATACTTTAGATGTGTAAAGGTATGGGTAAAGAAATAGGTTACTAACTAAGGGAAGGGATAGAAATTATAGGATTGCCTTTACACATTATAAAGTATTCTTATGACTGTTACCTTGCGCAAGACGTGATTTATCCGCAGCGTAGTGGTTTTATGACTGGAAATGGATCGTCCCACCACCGTCACTTTTAGGGCGGTTGGTGAATTATTCCCTGGGTTCTATTGGTAGTGACTGAAATGTTAAAAATTGTTTCAAATGTATGATTATGATTTATATGATTGATAAATGAAAAGAAATGAAATGCTTTAATTATTTATGTAAATATTATGATTTACTGAAAGATATTGAAAGGTATTTTGTTATTAAACTGCACACTCATTGAGCTATTTTTAGCTCACTCTTTCAAAATGTTTTAATAAAATTTTCAGGAACTGAGATTAGGGAGCAGTCTGAGCATCCTCCAGGGCAGTCGTAGGCGGCCTACTTGTAGACGACGACGACTTGAATATATGTATATAATTTTTGGCTGTAAATATGTCATATTATGCTTTTGATACTTGCATCATTATTTTTGTATTGTATATACGTAGATGCATAATTAAACTCTGAACTACGAGGGCTTTGATCCTCTGTAGATAATTGAGGTACGTAGGCGTTTGGGAGTGCCCAAACTCAAGCCCAAAATATTTTAGAAAATATTTTTGAATTGTACATAATGCATATGTTTTGTTTTATGGATGAAAATGATTTCATTGAACGTTTTTAAATATTCTTGTGATTAAATTGTGATGGACCTGAGGTCCTGAAAATGGTAGTGGAGAAAATTGAATGAATTTTTGAAGTGTTTATGATTTTATTTGCAGGTTTTGTAAAATTGGGATGTTCAAAAAATAGAGGAAACTCTGTCCGTTTTTCTGTAAAATTTTTAATAGAAAAAAAAAATTCCCACCACATTTTCTGTTAGTTGAGGAAAAGAATAAATGTTTTAATCGGGTTCGCTCCACGGATTCCTAAGTTAATTGTTTAAAGAAAAGGTTTTCGGAGTCCGTTGGAGTGCCGGGAGGGCTTCCCACGGATTCAAGAGGTTCAATCCGGGTTGGGTCCCTTCAGTTCCATCGAACGGGTGAATTGATTCACCCGATACACCTTAACTGCCTTCCAATAAACATCCTTTAAAGTCTTACTTTTTCCATATTTTGCAACCATATTTCGCTCTAAATGCACGGCGTAGACATCATGGAATGAATTTGGAAACGCATTTTCTACACCATGGTTGATGCTAGATTTTCTGTCAGAAACTATAACCAAATCCTCACATTCTCCAATGGCATGGCGCAACCTCATAAAAAACCACTCCCATGCAGCATTAGTTTCAGAATCACCTATACCAAAGGCTAGAGGGAAAATTTGATCATTACCATCCATACACACAGCAACAAATAAAACCCCATTGTGAGGACCTCTTAAAAAGGTGGCATCAATAGCAATGACTGGTCTAATGGAAGACAAAAACCCATCTATGCAAGCCTTCAAGCAAAAGAACATGTATATGAACCTATCATTGGAATCAGTCTGAAGGTCAGTAATACTTCCAGGATTGGCTTGCTCTAGCATGTATAAGTATGAAGGCAAAATCTTGTATGACTCAACAGGAGTTCCTCGAGCCTCCTCCAATGCAATATGTCTAGCTCGATATCCTTTGTGGTAGTTACATGAGATGCCAAACTCATTTTGTATGTCTCTGATAATTTCCTTGGGTCAGTATACATGATGGTCTTTAAATTTTTCCTTGATTTGTTCCCCTATAACACGAGCACTTGCTTGCCTTTGAAGTGGAAATCGCTATTCCATGGAGCATGTGTGTTCACTATCAAATCTTCTAATCTGAAAATAATTTGAATTTCCATCTCTAACTGCACGTAAGCGCCAATTGCAATCTGCAACGATGCATCGAACCTGCAATCTTGTTGTGTCCGATTTCATGACTCTTGTTTGGAATCTGTTTGCCAATGCATATCTACCTAGCTCTGATTGCAATTGTTCTTTGTTGTCAAACAATTCACCGACTTGAATACGCATAGGATTGCGTCTAGGAGCAACTTCATTGGAATTAACTTGGTATAATGCACATGGTGGTGGAACAAGCCTTTGAACATGCTCAAATTGCTGGTCATATCGATTCGAAACTCCACCTGATGCTGTTTCACCATAACTAGTGGGATAGGTATGTTGTTCTTGTTCATCACAATCCGCTGTATGTTGATCAATCGAGACCTCCTGAACATGCTTCATTCTTGAGGTACCCTCAAATCCATAATGAAGGGGGGAACAAGTATTAACATTATCACATGATGTAAATCCTTCCCTGATTTCATCCAAATGGACACCTGAGTTTGGTTGATATGTTGGACTAGTACTGGATGTCTTCATATCATTCACATTTGTTGTTTCCAAGATGGGATCAAAGTCAAATTCAGATGTATGGTTTGGTTTACAAGCAGTTTTCGGTGCACAAGTGTCATTCACATCTGTTGCATCACACTCAACCTCCTCTACAGTTATATAAACTATAGGGTCAACATTCTTACGGCTAAGCAATAATTCAACATCATCATCATCAATGATCTCAATAGGCATGCTTGGAGAAATGGTTTGAGCAACAGTAGTTAATATAGCTCGGTAACGAATTTAATCAATACCTGTGATGCGGTATACTTTATCCAATAGTTGCTCAAAATCTGCATCCCGTGGAAATCTAAAGGCCCTTGCTCTCTGACCTTCATACCAATAAACCTCACGCTCGCTTTTCCATTGTCCACCCCAATTGAAACTAATTGTACGGTAGATATTTTTAATCCTGAAAATTTAATAAAACAGAATCCTTATTATTAAACGGCTCAAAGGGTAATTTGATAACATATAATCAGCATTTTCGGATCTCAATCAACTTAATTTCTAATAAGTTGAGATTCTATTACCTATACGAAGATTTGAGAATTTTTCTCTTCGGATCAGAGTCTCTGACCCAATTTCGAGTTAGCCTCTGACCCGAAGAGGAATTTAAGAGGAAAAATTCTTCTTCAGTTCAGAAAAATTCCTCATTGGGTTAGAGGTTGACCCGAAATCGGGTCAGCCTCTGATCCCGAGATCCTGACCCTATTTCGTCCATCTTTTTCCCCTAAACATATAAAATGAAATGAAATTAACTCAAACATATAATTATACTATACTAACCTTGATGCCGAAATTCCTTCAACTTTCTGCACATGATTTTCTATTCTAAACTAAAGTTAACAAAAAGGTGATTGTTTTGGAGAAAAATTGCGATGGAGGAAATGTGTTTATTTATTTGATAGTTTCATTTATTGATTTTGTTTGATGGTTTATTTGTTTGTAAACAAAAAATAGGTGATTGTTTTGGAGAAAATGATGGACGAAACGGTAGTTTTTATTTGATGCTTTGATTTGTTGATTTTATTAAAAGTTGATTGGTAAGTAATTAATGATGGACGAAATGAGTTAGTTTGAGTATTAATAAGTTAGTTTGTATATTAATGAAAGGGAGATACAATTATATATTTGCTCTTCGGGTCAGAGGTTGACCTGAATTCTGGTCAGTTTCTGACCCGAAGAGGTATTTACTCTTCGGGTCAGAGGTTGACCCGAATTCGGGTCAGCCTCTGACCCGAAGAGTAAATGTACTCTTCGGGTTACTGACCCGAAGAGGAAAATTTTCCTCTTCGGGTCAGAGGGTGACCCGATTTCAGCAGGGTCTAGGGTGTGTTTTAATGCAGCATGGAAAAGTCATAGCTTACGCATCCAGATAATTGAAGAAGCACGAGCAGAATTACCCTACTCATGATTTGGAGCTAGCTGCAGTTGTGTTTGCATTGAGGATCTGGAGACATTACCTGTATGGGGTTTCCTGCCAAATATTCACAGATCACAAAAGCCTCCAGTATTTATTCTCTCAGAAAGAATTGAATATGAGGTAAAAGAGATGGTTAGAGCTCATTAAAGACTATAACTGCACTATTCAGTATCATCCGGGGAAAGCTAATGTGGTGGCTGATGCTTTGAGTAGACAGCCCAGTAGTTCCGCAGCTCATTTGAGGGTAGGGTACTTTCTGTTGTTGAGGGATATGAGATCCCTAAGTGTTCATTTGGAGACTACAGAGTCAGATGCACTATTAGCCTTATTTCAGGTCTGACCTGTACTTGCAGATCAGATCCGAAAGTTACAGGGTCAGGATCCTCAGTTGATCAGGATTCGTCAGGAGATTCAGTTAGGTGGAGGACAGGGCTTCTCTGTGAGGGAGGATGGTACTTTAATGATGGGTCAAAGATTATGTGTGTCAGACCTGCCAGATCTGCAGAAAGAGATTCTAGATGAAGTTCATTCTTCTGCATATGCAATGCATCCGGGGAGTACAAAGATGTATCATACCTTGAGAGAGCACTATTGGTGGAAAGGTATGAAGAGAGAGATAGCTGAGTATGTATCCAGATGTTTGATATGCCAGCAGGTTAAAGCAGAACATCAGAGGCCAGCAGGATTATCTCAGTCTCTCCTTATTCCAGAATGGAAATGGGAGCATATCACCATGGATTTCGTGGTCGGTTTTCCCCGTAATCGGATTGGATATAATAGTATTTGGGTGATTGTTGATCGGCTCACGAAGTCAGCTCATTTTCTACCGGTTCGTAATACTTACTCCCTAGACAAGTTGGCCAGTCTATATGTTGACGAGATTGTAAAGCTACATGGAGCTCCAGTTTCGATTGTATTTGACAGAGATCCTAGATTTACATCCAAATTCTGGTCTAGTTTACAGAAAGCTTTAGGCACTCGGTTACACTTCAGCACAGCATTTCATCCTCAGACGAACGGACAGTCCGAGCGTACTATTCAGACTCTTGAGGATATGTTGAGATCTTGTGTAGTTTGGAGGTAGTTGGTATTCTTATTTACCTTTGATCGAGTTTACCTATAATAATAATTATCAGGCCAATATCGGCATGGCACCTTATGAGGCTCTTTATGGGAGGCGGTGTAGGACGCCAGTGTGCTGGGATGAAGTGGGTGAAAGAAAACTTTTAGGTCCTGAACTGGTACAGATGACTACAGATAATATCAAGATTATTCGGGGCAAGTTAAAGATCGCCCAAGATCGTCAGAAAAGTTATACAGATAATAGAAGACGAGATTTAGAATTTCAGGTAGGGGACAAAGTATTTCTGAGGATATCACCCTAGAAGGGGGTGTTGAGGTTTGGAAAAAGAGGAAAATTGAGTCCCAGTTACATTAGACCTTATGAAATTATAGAAAGAATTGGAGCAGTGGCTTACAGATTGAAACTACCTACTGAATTGACCAGAATTCATGATGTTTTTCACGTGTCTATGCTTCGTAAATACATTCCAGATTCTTCGCATATTTTAAGGGATCAACCGATAGAATTGAAAGAGAACTTGACTTACGAGGAGAGACCGGTTCAGATCTTAGACAGGAAAGAACAAGTTCTCCGCAATAAAAGAATTCCCTTGGTTAAGGTACTATGGATGAATCACGGAGTTGAAGAAGCTACATGGGAATGAGAGGACCAAATGCAGACTCAGTATCCACACCTATTTACTTAAGGTATGCATATTTAAATTTCGAGGATGAAATTTATTTTAAGGAGGGGAGAAATTGTTAGGACCAAGTTTCTTATGCTTAAGAATATATAAATATCGATAAATACGTCAAATGTGATTGTATTTTTAGAATATTCCACCGTTGTGAGAAATTTTTTTTTATGTGAT
Source organism: Dimocarpus longan (assembly GCA_022984855.1). Lineage (NCBI taxonomy): Eukaryota > Viridiplantae > Streptophyta > Magnoliopsida > Sapindales > Sapindaceae > Dimocarpus > Dimocarpus longan. The sequence goes on from CM041022.1 coordinate 5,609,246, forward strand.
GCAAGTGAAAAATTATGAGTCTAATTGAATGTTTATGAGGTTAATTTGATGAATTGATAAGGATGAAATATTTTAGAAATATTATTGAGAGAAACAATGGTTAATATTATCGATATTAAAATCGTTATGGAAATTGACGGATTTAACGTATTTATTTTTACGGAATAATATTTTTATGAAAAATATAAGTGATGAGGATTAAAATAAGTCATTAGGAAGTGTTAATTATAATTAAAAATGAGTATGGACATGATTGAAAATGGATAAGTGAAGTTCATTAAAATGTTAGTTTAAAGAGGGGTTGATATGTAAAACTTTGGTTGAAAGTTAAGCTGATATAATTAAGGAAAATTTAGGGGTGTTTGGGCAATATGTTAAGTAAATACTAGTGTCTTCTTCCAGCTTAGATCGGGCACAGAAAACAGACTCACCAGCAGACCGAAATCAGACCCGAAGTAGCTGAATCTCTCACTCGGTGATCTCTCTCTCTCGGCCACCAAGTGCAGCAACAAAACCGATCATCTAAGGGATTTCTTCACTGTCAGAAGGAGGCTTGAAGAAGCAAGATCAGTATCTGATTTCAGCCCAGAAAATCAGATCTGAAAGTGACGAAGACAGAAAAAAAAAACGAGAAGAGAAGCTGAGGTCGCGCGGGGGTTGAAGAGAGCTACAGACCGCGAGTGAAGAAAAGCAGACTCGGGTGAGTTGGGACCAGAAAAAGTGGAGCTGAAAGGAGCTAGATGAAGCCAAGAAATGGAGGAAAATGGCAGGGGTAGGCGTGAATGATGATGGTCAACAGTTGGTAAGAGAAATAACTTGAGTTTGTGAGTTGTTTTCTTGAATTGTTTGTTGTCAAAGTTCAAGAGTTATGGTTTATGTTGTTGTAGTTCAAGTTGACAAGCAGAAATGGAAGGATTTGGACAGCCATGAAGTCTCTGAACAGCTACTGATATCAAACACCAGTAAGTTAAATTGGGTTTAATTGATTTTATCTCATAAAAGCTGAAGTAGGAAGAAATGATTGTATAGAGTTCTTGTGATGTGTGTGTGCCGTGAATGAATGGAAAGAAGTGGGTATCTGTGGAATGCTCTGTTCGGCAGTGTGTATGTGTGTGTGTGTGGGTTGTATTTTGTTTAAATAAATGGAGATTAATTGTTTATTAAGTGTATAAATGCATGATGGAATATTGAAGATGCGTTGGAATCGAAAGAAAATCGCGTATTGTGTTATACGTATGCTTTTCGACTAAAGTAAAGGACAGCTGCATATAAGTTGAAATTATGGGATTTTAAGTTGATTTTAAGGTCTTAAGCATGTACTTGAATGTGTATTTGAGTGTGATTAAGTCATAGATGATAAATTGTATTGTATGGAATGCGGGTAACGCTCAAAGATAGTTATTTGAATAAATAACGTGCAAGCTGTCTTGTTTTTATTTTATGTTATTTTGGTGGTTCCAAGTGTGTGTTTAAATGTATTAGGACATGAAAACTTCATGGAAATGAATGGTATAACATAAGGGCTTGTGATGGGTTGATTTATGGCTTAATTAGTTTTAAAGAATTCCATTAGAGTTTATATTGGAATTAAGTAGTAAATAAGTTGGTGATTTAAACGTTAGGTGAATTAGAAGTTTCTCTAACGGACATCGAGACGTGTAAGAGGTGAAGAGAGTTCCTCGAATTGGAAGTTAGCGATCGGGAAACGCTTTGTGAGTAGAAATCTACTTTTCTCCAAGCTTAGTTATTTAAAGCTTATTTTAATGTTATATGCATTTACTTTATTATGTAATTGATTGATAGATTTTAATATAGTTGGATCCTATTATATGAATTGTTAAAGTAAATATATATTTATGTAAAGAAATTTTGAGACTTTAAAGTTTTTAGGCTTTTTGCCTTAAAAACTAGATTATTTGAAAATACCGAGAAAAAATATTTTTTTACAACGATGGTTTACCCTAGCCCCAGTTGAGTACCCAATAGAATGCCCTATGCGTATATGGTAGATGTGAGAGAGTTACTAACTGAGTGAAAAAGAGTCAGTTGAGCGACCATCTGCACGTATAGGGTAGTGTAGTTTAAACTGATTGTGTAGGGATAACGCGTGTCCAGAGTCGCACATCGGTAACTACACAGGGTAGATTCCCTAATTCCTAGTGGCTTAGCTAGAGATTTATGCGGCCACGATAGGAGTAGTTTCCCTGGGTTACCATCAAAACGAGAAATTCAAAATGAATTTCAGAAATAGTTTTGACTGAAAGGAATAAAAAGTATTTCAGAAAAATACTTTAGTTTATAAAGCGGTTTATTATTTATCTCACTGAGTTATACTCACCGTTTGTTTGCTATGTATTTCTTAAAATTTTCTATCAGGTGCAGGAGCGAGTCGTCCAGCTGACGAGGCTCAGACTGACGCGCGGGTTGACTGACGGACGACTACATTCCATAGTATAGCTCATCTTTTGTCACATGCATGTGTTGTATGGAAATTTTAGTATAAATATTTGTAAATATAAATACCAAATGTTGGATGCACGTTTTATGAAAGTGTTTTTGAAAAGAAAATCCTAGTTCTCTATTAAATTTTGCAAATATAATTATTGTGTTGGAGTTGATTTTGAGTAAGGGCCGGAAGCCCTTGGTAGTTAAGATTTATGTGCTATAGAAGTATTTTTTTAAAAAAAATTGCTTTTAAATCTGCAGGGTGGCATAGTCGAATATACAGTTGATATGCTGCCGGATTTTCATTAGAAATTTAATAAATAAGTTTTAAGTAAGTCACGGTGCTCCGATGGAGTTTTTTAAGTCAAAGTTAGGGTTCGTTGGAGTTCTGTCGGAGTGCTACGGGATACTTCACGGATCCAAAATAGAGATTCGGGAAGGGTCCCGTCAATTTGGTATCAGAGCTTTTGGTTCGAAAATGTTTATAAAGTTTTTGAAAATCCATGCATCCAAAGGTTATTTGCATTTTACTGCATTGATTTATAAACTTTGCATGACATTCATTGTTTTGCTTGTCATAGAGCTATGCGTAGAGTTGGTCGTCCTCGTACGCGCAGAGCCGCCGCTGTGACTCCACCTGAGGCTGAGGAGCCTATTCATGAGTCCGTAAATGAGCCTCAGCCTGGGGTGCAGCCAGAGCCAGCAGTGGCAGGGCCAACGGTTGATCCTATTGAGAGACTGGCCTAGATTATGCAGGGTATGAGACCTCGCGCACCAGGTGCTACAGTAGAGAGAGCACGGAAGCTAGACGCCGAGGGTTTTGATGGATCAGGGGGTCCTGAGGCAGCTTTAGAGTGGTTAGAGAGTACGGAGAGGGTTCTAGAGCAGATGGAGTGCGAGGACCAGCAGAGAGTATCTATTGCATCATTCCTCTTGCGAGCTTCTGCTAGAGACTGGTGGGATTCGGTAAGGAGGAGAGTGACCACTCCGCTATCATGGGATCAATTTAAAGAATATTTCAATGAGAGGTTTTACCCCAGAGCCTACAGAGATACAAAGATTGAGGAGTTCTACCGTCTGGTCCAGGGTAATATGAGGGTGGAAGAGTATGAAAAGAAATTCACAGAGTTATCCAGAGTAGCACCATTTATCGTCGACGACAAAGCCAACAAATACCATAAATTCCTTCAGGGCCTGAATTTTAAAATCAAAGCATATGTAGCTGCTACAGAGTACAGAGAGTATGGGAGACTGGTAGAGGCAGCGTTGAGGGTCGAGAGGATTGTTCAGGCAAAGAGAGGGCCACCGCAACAGAAGATGGGACCGAGTCAAGGATGGCAGGCAGGGGGGCCCAATAAAAACCCCAAGATTGGAAGCAAATCTGGAGGACCTTTGATGAGACCTCAGAGTCAGGGAGCCACCTCCAGTCAGGGTTCGGTGAGGCAGCCATCGGGTTCTCAGGGCCGAGGTAGTAATTAGAGTAGGGTACCCTATTGTGCGACATGTGGGAGATTTCATCGAGGAGAGTGTCATTTTGGTCGTACTGGGTGCTATTATTGTGGTCAGGAGGGACATATGAAGAAGGATTGCCCGCAGAGGATTACTGTAGAGAGTACTGAGTCAAGACCAGCGACTCCGGTTCAGCCTAGTGGAGGGCAGTCAAGAGGCAGGGGAGGTCCACAGGAGAGAGGACCAGGGACCCCTAGTCAGCCGGTCAGAGGTTCAGGTCGAGGTGCCCCATTCAGAGGTCAGCGAGGGAGACCTCCAGTTCAAGCCAGGGTATTTACTGTCACGCAGCAGGAGGCAGAGGCGACGCCCGAGGTCGTTACAGGTGCAATTTCACTCTTTGGTTTTAATATTCATGCATTAATTGACCCGGGAGCTACTCACTCCTTTATTTCTGAGGGTTTTGTTGATCGAGCTGGATTGTCGGTAGAGCCATTAGAGTGTGAGATGGTAGTGACTACTCCTACAGGGGGTGTACTAGTGGCAGAGAGAGTATACAGAGGTGGTGAGGTTATGGTGGGAGGTAGAGTATTCCCGGTCAGTCTAGTAGTGATGGATATTCATGATTTTGATGTGATTCTGGGGATGGATTGGTTAGCTACTCACCATGCCACAGTTGATTGTTTCCGAAAGGAAATCCGATTCAGTTGTACAGGGGAGCCAGATGTGGTTTTCAGGGGTGAGCGTCGGATGCTTTCTTCTTGTATTATAAGTTAAATCTGTCAATTTCCATAACGATTTTAATATCGATAATATTAACTATTATTTCTCTCAATAATATTTCTAAAATATTCCACCCTTATCAATTCATCAAATTAACCTCATAAACATTCAATTAGACTCATAATTGTTCACTTGCATCACATAAAAAAAAAATTCTTACAACGGTGGAATATTCTAAAAATACAATCACATTTGACGTATTTATCGATATTTATATATTCTTAAGCATAAGAAACTTGGTCCGAACAATGAAAATGAAATTTATATAAAAGTTAATTCAAATATGTGCATGAAAATGAAATTTTCAGCATTAAAAATAAAAGTTATGCATGGTATGATATTAAAAAATAAAAAAAATACAAAAGATGAACAAGCAATTGAAATTAATAAAATGAAAATCAATAAAATTTATATAAAAGTTAATTTAGCTTATTATAAGGTACTTAACATGCAAAATTTTCACTTCGTTTCTTGCAACTAAATAAAATTAATATCTATAATTATAAGCATGTGTACAGTATATACAACCAAACCAATAAAATGTAGTGTGACGCCTAAAAAAACCATTCTCTTATGTTCTTCACTTTCTAATCATCCATATGGAACTTAAAAAATCCACATGAGAAACAATCTAGCAACAATCTAAGTAGAAAACTTAAAAAAAAAAAAAAAAAAACAAGAAGAAGATTAGTTTTCTCACCATCAAAGCTATCAATTCAGATTGCAACCTGTTCAATCAATTAAAAAGCCAAAATCAGTAAAAAAGACCCAAGAAACTTTCACAAACACAAATTCTTGAACAACCTATACGAACTAAAACAACCAATAACTAAAGCAAAAGAATTGAAAAAAAAAAAAATAATAAAATTGAATTACATAATCATCAGAAGTATAATAAACTGATGAACTACGCAAGAATCAGTTGACTAACTACCCTTAGCCGAGCTATCATCTTCTTCTACTTTTCTGTCTTTTACTTTCTCATAGTCTGCACATAAGATAAAATAACAAATTCATATTGAGGACATACCAAGCTAAACCTAGATATTACCTACACTATAACTCCATCTCAGTGTACCTCTACATGTAAAACATCATTTAGCCTCTTCTCCATCTCATGCAGTTCTGATTTGCTGTTAGCAATTTGTTGCTCTAATTGCAAAATTGAATCCTGCAATTCAGAAAAAAGGTTCTTCATTTCCTTTATCTCAACATCCTTACTTTTGAGTTTCTCCTGATAAAAAACAAAAATTGATATGAAAACAAGAATCACAACGTAATAGAAAGTAAAAAATAACAAAGGGGAAGCTTCTTCTTTTTTCAATAATTTTACTACTGCTCTCCCTTGAAATCGATTTCTTTCAACATCATTTTTGAATTTATAGAAGATTAATACAACTATAAAGGTGGCCTATTACTTGAGAAAAAAAAAAAAACGAACATCTATGACACCTTGCAACTAATGATAAAAACAAAACACCTATGACATCCTAACATTTAATGGATAAAACTTAAACATAAAAGGTGCAGAAGTCCTATCGGGGACCAATAAGAGAAAATACATATAGTAAGTGCAGTAAATTGTAAGTGTAAAACAAGAACTGAAAACTTTCTGATTTTGTGTTGAGCACAAAATTTTTCATAATATACAGCTAAACCTGTACCTAAGCTATTTTTCATGTTTCGTTTCACTTCAATATTTTAGATTGGATGCATAAGATCTTTTATCAAATGCTAATTTATAAGACAACTTACAATGTTATATAGCTAAGCCTGATGTCAAACTATAATTATGAGACAAAATGCCCATCACAATGGGTACCAAGCTAACACCAGCAAGCAGAAAGTTCAATGACTAGCCTCACCCATGCAATTCCACTATGCAAACAATCTAAACGATTATGTCATGTAATTAAGAAATTGAAATACATAGCATCAATTTGGTAAATGAATTTCAGATAATTATAACAGTTGGCCTACCTCCATCTGTTTAACTTCAGCTTTCAGACAGTCGTAAATCTTCTACATCTATATTTCTACACCTTTGAAGTAATTTCATGAAATACCAATTGTTAGAAAGATGTAGTAAACAATTATATAGGATTGAAAGCAGTTCGACAATGCAATACCTCATAGAGCCTATTTTCCAGGTTTTCTTTCTCCATCCTTTGCAATTCAATCTCCTTCTTACACGCTTCAACCTCAATTTGTTTATCCTTTAGTAGATCAAACATTATCACAATCAGCACTTGCCGTTGGGGTTATCTCATGCAATTTCTATAATCGGATCAAAATAAGAGTTCACTATGTAGGAACACAAACAAATCACTTTGATAATACAATCAATTGATTAATAATGAAAACAAATATTTAGTTTCTGAGGTCCTACCTAAGACATGCCTGACTTGTACTTGTTTTCCTCTTTGAGTTGCATGTTGCTTTCACGAAGCAAATTCATTTCCTTAACTTGCAAAAGCATTTAACAACAGTCAAGAAAGATTGAAAAAACAAGAAAAAGAAAAAGAAAAGCAACAATAGATGAGTTATTAGCAACAAAGTGACCATAGTAAATTATCTTAGAGATCGCAAAAGATAGATTACTTAGCGTAAAACAATGACACAAAAAAAAAAGTGGAGCACAATACATATAAAAGCATATGAGAATGACAATACATTGTATTTCTATACTGTTATTACTACAAAAAATAGAATAGACCCGATCTTGTAGCAATTTGATCACTCAAAAATACTGCTCTTGAATTTGCACATTCAACATTAAGTGATGCTTGTGCATTCTTTGCTACCTTATAAGCACTCTCAAGCTATAGAGTTGAGATATATACACTTAGTAGATGCATCATTTGTAACATCTTACATGTCACAATTATATGAATATTAATACAACAACAAAAATGACTTCTGATTGCAATCTAAGCTTTTCTTATTTTAACAACGATATCTTTGATTCTGCACGTGGCATATTAGAGAACATTAGGATGTCCATGCAGCAAGAGAGTGAAATTTTGATCGCTAAAGCATACTTACAATTTCTTTCTATCTTTGAAGATAACTTATGGCACTTTGCAAACCAGAATCACCAAGTGGATTGGAAACAGAGCTCCCACAAGAACCCACAACAGAGTTATGATCCTTCTCAGCCAATTGAATGTGCAAGACCATTGGTATAACAGCAATCCCAAAACTAAAAAAAAAAAAAAAAATCCTTTTATGTTCTTCACTTTCTAGACATCCAAACAGAACTTAGAAAACCCAAATGAGAAACAAAATCTAGCAACAATCCAAACAGAAAACTAAAAGAAAATATTAGTTTTCTCACCATCAAAGCCATCAATTTAGATTACAATCTGTTTAATTAATTAAAAAACCAAAATCAATAAAAAAAAGATCCAAGAAACCTTCACAGACACAAATTCTTGAACAACCTATATGAACCAAAGCAAGAGAATCGAAAAACAAACCTTTTAAGCATGGATTGAGAATTAGCAATCTTAATGGACTGCTTGGAACCAACACTGGGGTGTTTCCTTCGTACTCGTTAATAGTGGTCATACTAATCTTGATTTCAATAAAGAGAGAGAGTCTGCGAGAGAATGGACTATCGCAAAAACCAAGATAAGGGAGTGCTCGCTTCTCTTCAACAAATAGAAAATCATCACGCTCACAATCATGTGTTTTGACTAAAAATAAGTCACTAATGATTCTTACACAATTCTCAGTCTTCTCCAACTTATCACCCAGCATTCAAGCTTCGAAAACATCATTCATGCACATTGTGGACTTATTTCACTTCAACTCTAATTCTCACAAAGTTTCACTCATTTCATTCTCTCATAACCTAGGCTCATCACTCTTACAACACATGCGAGGTGGAAATTAAGTACAAGAAAATCACAAATATTTTACAACGCATGTAAATAAATAATGAAAGACCGCTAATATACATTCAAATGACCTCATGGAAGGAACTGGATATCAATAACATTTCAAACATTGTTTGCTCCAACAAAATAGTTCAACTTCTCAAAAGATCAACTAGGTCTTTTCCTTAAGTTGCAATGGGGCCAATGGATGAATGGCTAAAAGAAAGAAAGAAAGGATAAAGTAGTTACCAAATGAATTTAGGATCATAATATGATTTTTAAGAATTTGATTATTTAGGCATTGAATTTCTATTAACTGTTCCGCCCTCCTAAGCCTCCTCTTCTTTCTTCTTTTTTCAACTAACTTTTTTTTTCTTTTTCACTTTCTTTTTCTTTGCACTTTCTTCCCTTTTTCATTTCAATTTTTTTTTTTTTTTTCCCATTCATGCTTATGCTTACATGTTAAAGAATGTTTTTCTTTGATAATGATTTGTAAACATACACAACACTTATTTTTTTTTCATTCACCACGACTTCACTTCACCAAATATATCTTTTTTTTTCCAATCACCACCTTCTTTTGCTTAAATTTTAGTCTTACATGTGAATCCAAGCTCTAAAGAATAAGACTTAATTATTTCGGGCTTGGATATGGATTTATATAGATTGAAAACAAAAATACTTAATCTAATTATATATCTGGCTTCAAATTGGCTATTGATGCACACATAATAAAGGTAAGGAAAAGTGTTTGACCTTTTATTGGTTTAAACACACATAGCCTAGTATCACTTCTCAAAAGTTGTTAAACTTTCAATTCAAAGCAAATGGTTTATTTAATGCAAGACATGTTATTTCCTTCCAATACAAAACCTATAGAGGTCAATCTAATCAATTCAAGAATTTACGAAGAGTGTTTAGGAATTAAAAGAAAACATCCCTCAACAATAAAAAAGTTAATGGCTTAAATTACTCACACGTCCCCACTAATAGTCCACAACTATGCACACTTAATGTCTCTCCACTCTCCTTACTAGGATTCAAGCCTTTGAAAACCTCCAACCATGTTTAGACTTTCATGGTTACCTTTTAGTCAAAACAACTAATCATAATACGTTTAGATTTCTCTATTGGACACATTAAAACAACCTAATAATGAATTTGAAACAAAATAAAACAAAAAATACTGTGAAATTTCAGCTATAACTATACTCGAAGAAAAATTCATAACTCACGAAATACTCATCGAAAAAATTTGAAACTTCACAATTAAATATTAGACATCTAGACCTTCAACTTTTATTTACAAAGTTTTCTCAAAATTTTATTGCAACTACTGGTTCGAACCTGCTCAAGTTTCATAAAAAATCAGCCTTGAAAAAATTTCAACTTGATATAATTTACCCAATTTAACTTCAAATCTTGCTGTCTACCTATCAGACAATTCATCTTGAAGGACACTAGTCCTAGATGCAATTCGTTTTTAAAGATCAAGTTGCAAAATGGTCTTAAATTAACCAAAACAGTAGCTAATCTCTACTGTTAGGTTTTTCTCAGAAAAATTTTGTTGATATTTTTTATTTTTTTGTTTATTTGGGAAAAAAAAATTACATACACACATATCCTATCCCCAAACCTAATCTAAACATTGATCTCAATGTTTGAAACTAAATTAGAGGAAAGATCTAATTAGCTAAACAAACTACAAAAACAATCAACAAATATATGAAAATACTAACACAATTTGTTATCATAAATAGAGAGCCAAAGATTAGGCACTGCAAAATAGCAGCTATATGAACTTAGTACAACTATAATGAATTACACAACCTTTTTTTTGCTTAGCTTAGATAAACGGTGTCCATATGCATGTCCAAGTTTCTTATCTTTTGTTTTCAAAACTTTTTTGCATTTAGAAATGTACTAAACCTAATCACTCTATCTCTTGCACTTCTTCAAATAGAGCAATATATTTGAATTTACTGTGCATTAGAATTTAGATAAACCCAATTAAGAGTGTATGTTGAATTGATAGCATCCTGACAACCAATTTAAGTGCAAAATTTCAAGTCCAGGCACATGATTCCTTGGCTGCCTGAATGCTCAGATTATCACTCAATCACACAATAACATATGTGATATGTGATAAGTGTGAACCAAAACAAACTAAAACAAATGTACACCCCAAGACAAACTGGAACAAGAGCAATTATTAACTTATCACTGACAAATGTAAAGAAATATACAAGAAACATTTGGAAAATATGCACTTCTTAGAAGAATTGAATATTTGTCTATGTGCTACCATGAATGTACATTGTCAGCCATGACAGAAATGTACAGTAGCACCTATATTCAAAAGAAAATAGAAAAGAAGAGAATAGGGGAAAACGAACTTAGACTAAACAAATCAATGATAGAGATTTAATGATGGGAATAGAAACTTTTAGCAACATTTACCTCAGAAGCATATTGCCTCGAAAAGGATTTGACATATCCTAAAGTCGACAAACATCACTGCTCTTTTTCACCTATGTTGTAGACATTGCTTGCCCTCTCACTGTTTGTTTGGCTGTCATCATTAAAGAATGAAAGAGAGTAAATGTAATTTATAACTTGGAATAGAAAACATAAAGAGAAGCAAACTATAGCACATTGGGATGGAAGCAAGCAGTGGAGAAATATGTGTGTTCAGTTTCCTATGCACGATGACAATGTTTCAGTACTGCATCAAATACCTAACAACACAGAAAGTAGAAAATGACAGAGCTATAGATGTTCTACTGAGCATAATGTGAAGTTAGCAAGTTATAGTATTGCAATTCAAAGAGTTTGATCAATAATAATAAGAGCTTCCCAGAAATTTTCACACGATGCCAGTGTTTAACTATTAGAAATTTCAATAAAACTGCATAATGGCAAATCATTTTTGGCAATAATGATATATAGTTGAGTTGAATTATAAATAGTTTTGATACTGAAATAACTTTTCTTCTCAAAGAATACCTGAAAATAAAACTTAAAATGCAAGGTTTGATAAAATAAAATGAACCCAAAATGCCATGATACATTGACACTGGGAAAATTTTAGCATCACTAATTAAAACAGCCAATGTGCTAGCATGCCCCGACAAGATTGGAAAGCAAAGAGAGTGATCCTGGAGGCTTAACAGTCACAAGAAGAAAAATGAGTTTCTATTCATGCAAATAAGAATTTGGTTGCACATATAAATAATATGATTCTGGACAATTCTGGTACACATTCACTAAATTCTCAAGAACACACCAACCGTGGGCTGCCAAACAGGAGAAGAAGAAAGTAGATATTGGAAGAAAAAAGATTCAGCAACGAAACAGAATGAAACGTGATGAAAGGAATGAAAAGAGTTGAACTTTCACCCCACTTCTTCTCCCTTTTTTCTTCTTCGTTCTGATCTAGTTTCCAAAAGCTGTAACTATCATATTCATTCGGGTAACACACCGAACAGTGTGCTGTTTTCAAACCAGTCAATCTTAACTACCTTTGGCAAGTATTTGGGTATTTTTAGAAGCCTATAAAATACAAGTATGAGACCATAACTCACAATCATCTACATAAATCTACTGTGCAGGACAATAGAAACACATTGTTAGCTCAAGGAAGAGCAGTTGGACCTTCTACACGAAGCATATATGACCACGACACAAATAACTTTGACATAGTCCAAACAGATAGTTATGGTTTTGATGAACCCCAAGATGCAGCCACAAGATACTCTGATTTCGATCAAACAAATGACAATGTCACAATTGGTTGTAAGAAATTAAACCAAAAAAAATATAAGTCATAAATGAGAGAGAGAGAGAGAGAAAGACAGAGAGCCGGTGCTTTATGAATACAGATACCATGGTATAAAGCCACATGTGTTAACTAAAGGTGCATAAAACTAAGTTCCAACACATTGAGTCAATATCCACAAACTAGTTTTTCCTTCTCTATCGAGCTAACATTCTAAAATATTTATTTCTTTATCTTTATTTGGCATTATAACTTAATTGTTGTCTGTAAAGCCAAAAAATGCTTTCAATCTCCACTGCACAGTTCAGTAAAAGAACTTGAGACAGATGTCAGAACCAAGCCGCTAATTTATGATCACCATAAACCAAATACAAGCATAACAATAGTGAAAATAGCACCAACAATATTACAAAATAAAAGGGACAATCAAAAGAGCCTAATCCTAGACAGTGCCTTCCTTTCATAGTTTTGCAAAGCATCCGTTCACTATGTAATCTTAAATTGAAGGACAAAAGACAAGTGGCAAGAAAACATACAAATGCGCCTTCGTTATCAGAATTCTAGCCATGCTTTCTTACTACCGTTCACTTAATATATGTTTCCACAGCACCAACACAAAGATAGAATGATGTAAGTATTTCAGAGAATCACTGTTAGAGTCTTTCCAAGAACAGCAATAAGAACATTCTTGTCCGGATCCCATAATGTTGTCATAGTTTCTGCTGCAACTGTAAGAATAGAACCATCGATAGAAAATGCAGCAGCTGTTATTGGCTTTTTTCTGCAAGGTGAAGTACAATGTAATCAGAATAACAATGAACATGACCAACTTATACATATGACATGTGGACAACCATCCATTTCAACATGCCAGTTTAGCATTGTTTCATCACAATATGACTTTTCTATGTAAGTCTTTAAGAAAATTAAGCATGCAACTTCCCAAAATTTTAAAAGCAAGCATAGGTCTGAAAAGGAAAATTTTACACAACAGATAAATTCAGATAAAAAGAATCTGATCGAGGAAAAAAATGTACATGACCCAAAGGTATTATGCACAAAAAAATTATTTTCAAGTCATTCATAAAGTCCTAAATAATCATAATTTCTACATCCTAACTTAACTGGCTTTCAAGTAAATGATCAACCATTTGTAATTAAGGAAACTAAAACAAAAACATAGAGAGCATAATGCAGATATCCCAGAATCCCCACTCATCTAGCATATCAAATCAAAACATCATCACCATTCGTATAACAGCAATCCCTAACAAAAAAAAAAAAAAAAAAGCATCCTCTTATGTTCTTCATTTTCTAATCATCCAAACAAAACTGAGAAAACTCACATGAGAAACAAAATTCAAACAGAAAACTAAAAAGAAAAGATTAGTTTTCTCACCATCAAAGCCATCAATTCAGATAGTAACCTGTTCAATCAATTAAAAAATCAAAATCAATAAAAAGAAAAAAAAAAAGGACCAAAGAAAACACAAATTCTTGAACAACCTATATGAACTAAAGCAAGAATCGAAAATCAAACCTTTTAAGCACAGATTGAAAATCAGTAATCTTAGCGGACTGCTTGGAACCAGCAGTGGCGGCCATCGGGGTGTTTCCTTCGTACCCATTAACCCAAGAATTCATAAAAACCCAGATGACAACAAACAGAGAGAGAGAGAGAGAGTCTAAGAGAGATAATGGACTATCGCAAAAGCCCAGATGACAACAAAGAGAGAGAGAATGGACTTATCGAGTTCCCTTCTTCAGAGACAGAGAGAGAGAGCGTCTGTGGGTTAGGGTTTTTAAATGAGAGAATCACTTATCAAACGAGTCAAGATGTCACAACTTGCAAAACAAGCTTAATATTAAGAATATAGAGTAAAATAGTAAAAAGTAGCCTACAAAATCTAAATTTGCTTGTCATTAACCGGTAAAGTGATGTATGAAAATCCTAAAATGAGAGGTTTTGTCTAATATTTGAGAGGAATACATTATCTAAATAAATTACATTAATAAAATTTAGGAGACAACTTTTGAGTTTTTTTTTCTTATTTTTATTTGCGTGATATGTGTGCAAATTACTAGGAAGTTGGGCTCTAAAATTCCAATCATTACAAATGCTACAGATGGAATGATCAGTAAAGATGTTCGTACTATTACAATCAAGGAAAGTTGGGATCCCAATCTCGTAGTTGGGAATCTCAGTCTCGAGGTAGAGAATTTTAACCTTGATAGAATATCCAAGTTCACATTCTCAACCTTCATGTTGGCAATCCCAACTTCCAGGTTGGGAGTCCTAACCTTGATTTTATTTACATTTGGAATCTTAACTTTAGGGTTGGGATTCCCAACCTGGATGACTTGATTTTTGTTATGCCTGCCAACTTGGTAAACTTCATCAATACCCTTTTGAACCATCTCAAACAGTATACTCAGCTCCTCTTGACCTCACCCTACATATCCAACCAAGGCTACAAATATTACATACATTTTTTTAAATGCTTTTACAAAATACACTTGGATCTATCCTTTAGTATCTAAAGACCAAGTTACAGCTACTTTCCTTACCTTTTAGAAACTTGTTGAAACCACCTTTGACAAGAAAATAAAAGCTGTTCAAAGTGATGGAGGGGGTGAGTTTAAATCTTTAGCAACCCACCTAACTAACCTAGGAGTGAACTATATGTATTCTTATCCATTATTCATCAACAAAATGGCTCAGCTGAAAGAAAGTATTGCCATATTGTTGAAATGGGACTAACTCTTCTAGCTCAAAGTAATCTTCCTTTTACATTTTGGTGGGATGCTTTCCATACTGCAACCTATATCATTAACAGACTACCTACACCTGTCCTAAATCGCATTTCACCTTTTGAAAAGCTATACAATAAATGTCCTAACTATTTTTTCATGAAACCTTTTAGGTGTGCATGTTTCCCTTTGCTTCGATCATACAACAAACACAAGTTTAGTTTTCATTCTTCAAAGTGTGTATTTGTTGGATACTCAAATTGTCATAGAGGATATAAATGTCTCCATCTAAGTGGTCGAATTTATATCTCTCAAAATGTCTCTTTTAATGAATGGGAGTTTCCTTATCTAACACTTTTCAGTTCTGGTCACTCATCAAAATCATCAACATCCATTCCTTTGAATTCTAATTCATATAATTCTTCTCCAAATGATACTACGTGATCTTGCCCTGCATCATCATCCTTACCACTATCACATCATTATTCTTCTACCGAACACTCATCATCCTGCCATCCTATGATAACAAGGTCCAAAAACAAAATATACAAGCCTAAAGCCTTTCACCTTGACATATATGACCCTTTAACAGATGAACCTAAAACTGCAAAAGAAGTTTTAAACATTTCCAACTGGAAATCAACTATGGATGCTGAGTACAATGCTCTCTTACAAAACAAAACTTGGGATTTAGTTCCTAGGACACAAGATATGAATGTTGTAGGTTGTAAATGGGTGTTTAGAGTCAAGTTTAAGGCTGATGGTTCTATTGAAAGACACAAAGCAAGGCTGGTGGCAAAAGGTTTCCACCAAATTGTAGGGATCGATTTTGTAGAGACCTTTAGTCCAGTAGTGAAGTCTTCAACAATCAAAATTGTTTTACCATTGGCTACAGTGTTTGATTGAGATGTTCAACAGTTAGACAATAATAATGCTTTCCTAAATGGTGAGTTAAATGAAGTTGTGTACATGGATCAACCAGAAGGGTATGTTTCTAGTTAAAATCCTAGTCATGCATGCAGGTTAAGGAAGTCTTTGTATGGTCTTAAGCAAGCTCCAAGAGCTTGGTTTGATAGACTAAATGAGCACTAATTCAAGGGCTGACAATTCCTTGTTTATTCACAAAACAAAATCAAGTCTCATTATCCTGTTAGTGTATGTTGATGATATATTGGTCACTAGTACAAATCAGGAGTTGATTAACAAGGTTATACAGGACTTAAATAAGCATTTTGCTTTGAAGGTGTTAGGATCTCTAAGCTACTTCTTAGGCTTTGAAGCAGTAAGAGATAGTAGAGGCATATATTTAACTCAGAAAAAGTATGCTTATGATCTGTTAAAGAAAGCTAATATGACAGAGTGTATAACATGTCCTACGCCTATGAGTACATGGACAAAATTGGTGAAAACAAAAGGTGATCCCTTTCCAAATCCTACTTTTTATAGGAGTATAGTAGGAGCATTGCAGTATTTGACTCTCACTCGTCTAGATATAGTCTTTACTATGAATAAATTAAGTCAATACCTTGCAGAACCTATTATTCTCTACTAGCAGACTTGCAAAAGGGTTCTCAGATATGTGAAGGGAACAATGATCTATGGCCTCCATTTTAAATCCTCACAGCAGCATAAACTTAAGGTAACTGGTTTCTCAGATGCTCATTGAGCTAGTAATCTTGATGATCGTAAGTCCACCAGTGGCTAGCATGTATTTTTGAATGGAAACTTAGTGTCTTGGAGTTCTAGAAAGCAAAAAGTAGTAGCGCGTTCAAGTTGTGAGGCTGAGTATAGAGCGTTAGCTCAGGCTTCTACTGAAATTACTTGGATAAGAGCTTTGCTTGATGAACTTGGTTTTACCTTACCTCAACCTCCAATATTATGGTGTGATAATATAGGGGCTAGTTCTTTAGCACACAATCTTGTATTCCATTCTCGTACTAAACACTTAGAAATAGATGTGCATTTTCTAAAAGACAAAGTGACAGTAAAGGAGGTTGAGAGGTCAGATATGTGTCATGAAGGGACCCACCCGGATTTAACCTCTTGAATCCGTGGGAAGCCCTCCTGGCACTCCAACGGACTCCGAAAACCTTTCCTTTAAACAATGAACTTAGGAATCCGTGGAGCGAACCCGATTAAAACATTTATTCTTTTCGTCAACTAACAGAAAAAGTGGTGGGAATTTTTTTTTTTTTCTATTAAAACCAATAAACCATTTATTCACTAAAAACTTTTGCAGAAAAACGGACAGAGTTCCCTCTGTTTTTCGGACATCCTAATTTTACAAAACCTGCAATTAAAATCATAAACACTTCTAAAATTCATTCCTTTTCTACACTGCCATTTTCAGGACCTCAGGTCCACACAATTTGACCATAAGAACATTTAAATACTTTCAGTAAAATCATTTTCATCCATAAAGAAAACATATGCATTATGAACAATTCAAAATATTTTCTGAAATATTTTGGGCTTGAGTTTGGGCACTCCCAAACGCCTACGTACCTCAATTATCTACAAAGGATCAAAGCCCTCGTAGTTCAAAGTTTAATTATGCATCTACGTATATACAGTACAAAAATAATGATGCAAGTATCAAAACCATAATATGACATATTTACAGCCCAAAAATTATATACATATTTTCAAGTCGTCGTCGTCTACAAGTAGGCCGCCTACGACTGCCCTGAAAGATGCTCAGACTACTCCCTAGTCTCAGTTCCTGAAAATTTTATTAAAACATTTTGAAAGAGTGAGCTAAAAATAGCTCAGTGAGTGTGCAGTTTAATAACAAAATACTTTTCAACATCGTTCAGTAAAATCATAACATTTACATTTACATAAATAAATAAAGCATTTCATTTCATTTATTAATCATAAAAATCATCATTATAAATTTGAAACAATCCTTAACATTTCCGTCACTACCAATGGAACCCAGGGAATAATTCACCAACCGACCTAAAAGCGACGGTGGCGGGACGATCCATTTCCAGTCATAAAACCACTACGCTGCGGATAAATCACGCCTTGCGCAGGGTAACAGTCATAAGAATACTTTATAATGTGTAAAGGCAATCCTATAATTTCTATCCCTTCCCTTAGTTAGTAACCTATTTCTTTACCCATACCTTTACACATCTAAAGTATCTCGGCCGATTATCCAGTCATTTCAGTCATTCCAATCATGATAGGGTTTAGGGTAACCATTGTCTAAAATCCTTTTATAAACCACATTTCATTTAAAAACCAAAACCATTTCTTTTATATTTTTCATAAACATTCGTTTGTCAAAACTTTTCTTAAAATCAAAACCTTAACATTTTATTCTTTTTCCTTAAACTTGATATCAAAACTTAAAACATTTCTATAATCAAAACGATTATATTCAAAACATAAACATTTATAAAATATGAATATACAAACATATACTTAAAAGAAACATATATGTATAAATATATAGTTAAACATAACATATATATTTAAATAAAACATATATATATAGTTTTACACTCACAACTTATTCCCGTCCGTTAGCTTTCAATTCAAAGAACCTCCTTCACTTCCTAGACGTCTCCGTTTCCGTTTCCGTTTGAAGAGTTTCCAATTCACCTAAAATTTAATCACCAATTTATTCACAACTCCATTTCAATTATAAACTCTAATGGCATTTTAAATTTTCCTTAACAATCTCTCAAACTAATTAACTCATATTCTTTCCGTTACATGCCCTTATCTTAATACCATTCATTTCCGTGATATTTTCATGTCCTAGTGCATTTAAACACACACTTGGAGCCACCAAACTGAAAGAAAATAAAAAGAGGACAGCTTGTACGCCGTTTGTTCATACAATTACCTTTGAGCGTTACACGCATTCCATGCAATGCTATTTGTTATCTATGACTTAATCACACTTAAATACACATTCAAGTACATGCTTAAGACCTTAAAATCAACTTAAAATCACACCAAATCAACTTATAACCAGCTGTCTTTATTTTTGTCGAAAATCACACGAAAAACTCAATACGCGATTTTCTTTCGGTTTCAACGCGTAATCACATTCTATCATGCATTTATACACTTAATAATCAATAAATCTCCATTTAACTAAACAAAATGCAGCCCACACACACACCCAAACACATTCAGCCGAACAGAACATCACACAACACCCATTCTTTTCACTCATTCACGGCACACACACACACATCACAAAATCTCTACATCATCACCTATTTCATTTCAGCATTGTATGAGATAAAATCAATTAAAACCCAACATAACTCACTTGTTTTTGAGATCCACAGCTGCTCTGAGAGTCTCACGACAACAATTTCTTTTCATTTCAGCTGGTCAACTTGAACTACAACAAAAATAAATCATAACTCTTCAAATGGACAGCAAAGAACTCATGAAAATCACTCAAAAAGTCAAGTCATCCCTCTTACCTACTGTTCATCATCTTCCTCACGCCAACCCTTGCATTCTTCCTTCATCTGCTGGCTTCACATGGCTGCTTGCAGCTCAGCTTTTGCTTGCTCCAGCTGACCCGAAATCGCCTTCCCTCACTCGCGGTCAGCAGCTTCGTCAACACCCGTGCGCTCGACTTCAGCTTCTTCCCGATTTCTGGTCTGATTTCGTCACTTTCAGATCTGGTTTTCTGGGCTGAAATCAGATGTTCCACCAGCTCCTTCAATCCTCCATCTGACCGTGAAGAAACCCTTGGATGATCGGTCTTGCTGCAGCTCTTGGTGGCCGAGAGAGATGATCGCGGGAGTGGAGAGTGGCTGTCTTTTTGGTCTGATTTCGGGTCTGTTTTGTGTCTGCCTGAAGACCAGATCTGAGCTAGAAAAACACTGAATTATAATGCTTAAATATTGCCCAAACGCCCCTCCGTTATTCTCAATTATAACAACTTAACTTTCACTCTAAATGTTGCACTTAAACCCCTCTTTTATTGCTATTTTTATGAACTTTATTTATCCATTTCCAATCATGCCCATACTCATTTCTAATCTATAATTAACACTTCCTAATGACCTCTTTAAATCCTCATCACTTATATTTTTCATAAAAAAAAATTATTCCATAAAAATAAATACATTAAAGCCGTCAATTTCCATAACGATTGTAATATCGATAATATTAATCATTATTCCTCTCAATAATATTTCTAAAATATTCCACACTTATCAATTCATCAAATTAACCTCATAAGCATTCAATTAAACTTATAATTGTTCATTTGCATCACATAAGAAAATTTTCCCACAACGGTGGAATATTTTAAAAATACCATCACATTTAACGTATTTTATCGATATCTATATATATTTTTAAGCATGTAGGACTTGGTCCTAACATGTCAACTGAAGAACAGACTGCAGATGTTCTCACTAAACCTTTGGGCATTGTTCGATTTCAGAAATTGAGAGACAAACTAATCATGAACAACACCATGCTTTGTTTGTGGGGGGCTGTTGAATTAATATCTGGTTGCCAAGCTGAAGCTAAGTTAGCTGAAGCTGAATTACAAGGTTGAGAGCCTGAGCTAAGCACTTCAAGCCTAAACTGAAGTTATCCTAGTATTTTTTTTGTAGCTTCAGATTCTCCTTAATTAACTCTATAACTGAATTGCTAGATCATCATCTTATCAGCCAATGAAATGAAAGTTTGTTTAGTGACCTGAAACTACATGTATAAAAGTGAGATTTCGCTCACGTGAAAAGTATTTTTTTGTAGAAAAAGAAATCTTCTTAACAAAAAAAAAAAATTCATTGATCTCGATCCTTTTTTTCTTTGATTTTTGTTTTCTTGATTTATACTTCAAGATTTACATGGTATTAGAGCTGTAAAGACTAGCAGTCATGGCAGTAAATCTTGATTCTCAAGAAGAACCAACAAATGTGATGCACAGGCAACTGTATTCAGATTCCTCTTCTTGTAAAAATCAGGTTTCAACTCTCTCAACCAACTTGAATTTTAAGCTTAAAATAAAGTTAGATCACAACAACCATAATTACTGGCATCTGCAAGTTTTGCCTATTATACATGCTTTTGATTTGGAGGATTTTGTGTTGGTTCCAAAACGGTGTCCCCAAAAGTATGTTCAGGAGAGTAGTGATGCATCCAATGAGAGTGTTTAGGTGATAAGTGAAGAATTCCTAGCTTGGAAGAAGACCGATCAGTTGTTGGTTGGGTGGCTGTTTTCTACGCTGAGCGAATCAGTTTTTGGACAGGTAACACACTACACCACGTCTTTTAAGGTATGGCATACTCTTGAAGATTTGTTTGCACAAGTCTCCAGAATCAAGATCTTGTAAATCAAGAATGAAATGCAAATGACACGAAAAGGAGGTCTTTCAATCAATGAATATATACTGAAAATGAAGAAGCTAAGTGAGAGTCTTGCAATTGCTGGTTAACCACAATCTGAAGATGAGTTGATATCTCAAATTTTTGGAGGAATTGGTCCTGAATTTGATCCTGTGGTGGTTAACATCATTGTAAGGCAAGGTTCAATTCGTCTTCAGGAGGTTCAGTTTCTTTTACTGAGTTATAAGAGCATATTGGCTCAACATAACATGGTAGCCTCAATTGATATAGCTCAAGCCTTTGCCAATTTGATAACTTTTGGAACCAACAATGCTAGAAGAGGTGGTTTTAGAGGAAGAAGTAGAGGTAGAGGATGTGGCATCCTTCAATTGATATTCCAAATGTGAATAAAATCAAGGTTAGGACTCTCAACCTGAAAGTTGGGATTCCCAACCTGGAGGTTGAGATTCCTAACTTCGAGGTTTGAAATCTCAACTGTGATTCACATGTCTCCCACCCTTATTAACGACATTTTTGTCCATCCAATATCTTTTTTATAATAATAAAAAAGAAAGATTATTTTTGAGGTTGACCTTTCCAAATGGGTTATTTTTATAATTTTTTCAAAAGTCTTCTAGAAATCTGTCTTATCGTAAAATAGAAACGATTTATATTTTTTGTAACAACGACCTCCTCTGTACTAACAGCTTGATTATAGTTGATTGTGAGAGCTAACTATATTATAAGTATTTTGGTCAATTTCTTTTATTTTTACTTTACCTTCACAAATTATATTAATTAATAAATTATTTGGATTTTTATCGTCCATATGGATAGTAGAGATCTATTTCAAATAATTTAAACTTTTAAAACTTATAAATATTTTAAACATGAAGTAATTTTAAACTTTAATAAAAATAAATTTTAACCATAAAAAATAATTTAAAAACTTTTTAAATGGATCTAAGTTGTCAATTTTAAAGATGGACGGTTAAGATCAATTTGGAAAAAATATAAAAAATTTCAAAAAAAAAAAAATTGAAAATGGTAGTGAAAACCCAAATTAGTTCAATACTTCCAATTTCAACATCTGTTGATAAACATCATCAATAGAAATGGTTCAACACAAATAGTGATCTGTTATCAATCATCAACAAACAAAAAACACTTCCATCTTCATCCATCATCAACACAAACAAATGATTTATCAACACAAACATAAGTCTATTATCATCAATCATCAACATAAACAAAAACCAAATGCCATCTTCATAAAAAACCACTACCATCTTCATCAATCAAATACACACACAACAACCCAATCCTAGTGAGAGCAAAGAGAGGGAAGGAAGATAGGGGATACCAAATCGACAATGATATTGTAAACCCCTCTCCCTAATATTAGTACTGTAGTTATGTACAGTAAATTAGCTAATATAATTTCATGGTGTCTAATATTATAACAGAGTTAAAATAAATGGTTTAGGGAAGTTCGGAACTGTTAAGGGAAATCGGGTTTTTCGAAAATTTTTCTGAAAATTCTGAAAAGTCTCCAAATAGCTTAATTAGAAGTTCAAGAGACTTAAAGTGGACTTAAAATAAGTTATATGAATTTTCTGGGTGAAACCGGACCAATCCGATAAAATCCGAAAATTTTCAGAAATTACCCATAAATTCAATCGGGTAATGAAAATTTAATTTAAATGGTCCCAATAAATTATGAAGGTCCCATAAATCACTTTAGTAGCTTTTAGAACCTTAAAATAGCCTTGAGAATTTATTTCAAGTGGTAGAAAATAATGGGAATTGAATTAAGTGGTTTAAGGGCAAAATTGGAATTTTCGCACTAGTGTAGAGATATTTATTTTTGGGACCAATCATATGGAGACACATCACAATGGCATTTTTGAAATTAATGGATGAATGGAGGGCAATTGTTAAGAGGCATGAGATAGTATAAATATGATGAGATAGTGTGAAAAATCAAAAGAAAAATCTAGAGAGTGAGAGAAGGAAAATTCGGCAAAAGGAGAAAGAAGAGGAAGAAGAAGAAAGCAGCTAGGGCAGTCCACTCTAAAGGTTTTCAAGGGTGTTTTGAAAGGTTCCAAGCCCAAAAATCAAGTCTCCAAACTCCCTAGATCATTATCCAACCAAGAATTGTAAGTTTAGTGTATGTTTTGATGATTTTTGATTAGTTTTGTGTGCTTAAGGTTGGGTTATGGAAACTTGAGTTATGAGACTTGTTCTTGACATGTGTTAGAGGGGAAGTATAGCTTGAGTTGTGGAAAAGAAGAACCATAACCATTGGAACCAAATTGAGGTAAGAAACTAGTATTTTTCAAGTTAGAATACAGTTAGTTTATCATGCCCTCCAAGCGTTTGATTAAATGCCTAAGTGAATTCAACTAATTATGTGATGTGTTTTGATGATTTGAATGAAGTAAAATTGATGAGAGGGGATACATAGGATTTGGCTATAACAAGAAATGCTAGGTTTAAAATCAATTTTGATAGTTTGAAGTTAACGGATTTTGTAAAACTAGTGGTGGATGTCATGAAATCAAGGGTAAAAATGGTAGGGAATTATGGAAGGTTTAAATGCTATAACACTTGACTAACATAGTATGACATGTATTAATGGAGTTAGTAGTGGTTTGGAATGAAATTAGAGCATGATAGAGGCCTAAATTATGTATTGGAAACTAGTAGAATTGAAAAAGAAAATAAAAGAAAAAAATGCAGGGGCGTTCTACCCAAATAAGAGGTTCTGGTTTGATTTTTATTTTCAACGTTTTATGTGATTGAAATGTCCGTTTCGATGAAACAAGAAGGTAGGAACTGACGGAAGTCGAATCGGATTTAAAACGGCGAAAAACAGACCAAAACAGTCAAAGTGATGAAATGTAACGTTTACACGATTTTCACGATTTTTAGGCATTTTTAATTCATGAAGTCAGACCTGATTTATCCTAGATTTATTGTGGAAATAAAAGCTTGTAATGTAGGCTTGAATTGGATAAATTGGGCTAGTGATCGGTTATGGAAAAATTGTTAGAAAAATCGATCCAAAAGTGCCTAAATGGGAACTTTAGAACTAGTAATCTAATTAGGGGTGTTTGAATTATGGATTGAATGTTAGTGGAATGATATTAAATTTTTGGTGAATGATTATTGTAGGAGAGCCATCTAAGGGTCCATAGGCGTATCCAGTCGTGAGAATTCGCCAAACAGTGAGTGTTTCTTTTTAAATAGTTTATGAGACTCGAATGTGTTTTTTAATTAGAATTTTATTTGTATCAAATTTCCTTTCAATTTTAGTATGATTTATATGCTGAAATTCTATGGTAATTATGTAAAAAACTTATGTTTTGGTACCCCTAGGGCATTATAGATATATACCGGTTAGTAGTATCCCGTACGTGCACGGCGAGATAGGTTATATTGCATTGCATTTAGACTTTGCCACTTCGGCAACGACTCATGCATATTGACATATTAGTATGGTGGCCGTGGCACGGTATGGGGTATATAGGTTTGTGCACTTACCACACTGTGGCGATGTAGGATTCCGCTCTGTTACTTTTGACGGCCCGAGCGATGTAGGATTTCGCTCCGCCGCATTGTACGGTTTGAGTGATGTAGGATTCCACTCTACTGTAACACCTAGCATATCACTAGTTATAGTATTCAGTGGACTTTTAGTAAGATACAGATATAGTTATGGAAATTGTTTTTATTCCACTGAATCTAATTATGTTTTCATATGATTTCATTTCAGCATTTATGAAAGGAAATTCTTATGATAAGTTATGTATGAAATGACATGTTTACGCATTTATAAATATTTTTAGTAACCTATGACACTCACTGGGCTTTTAGCTCATCCCAAAATTCCCAAAAACATTTTTAGGTGCAGGTTCTGCTGCGAAGAGAGCTGGGACACCGACACCGGAGCATTAGGCGTGTTGTGGATAAGTTTTGAAGTAAATATAAAAAATGTATGGTTTTGTAATATTTTTAAATGGTTAGAATTTTATATTAATCTATAAATTCCATTTTGGATGTGCAAATAATTATAATATTATAGTATTAGTCATAAATGTGGTTTGGTTTAAAATCCGCTAAATGTACTTGTTTGTGGCTGATTGTGGTTTCTGGATTTTAATCCAATGGTAGTAGTGAATTGATTGAAATTTTAGAAGTGTCAAACATTTTTTTGTGCAGGATGGGTTTTTAATAAAAGCAGCCGTTATGCTGTCGAAATTTTTATAAAATTTTAAATAGAAATTAGAAAATTTTTTAGAGACAAATCGGCTTTGCTTCCTGGGAGTTCTTTAGTCGATCTAGATATCGGCTGGAGGGTGACCGTGAAGTGTCGACAGGTCGCCTAGTCCTCCGTAGTTATGGTATAGTAATAAGACATATTTTTAGAGACTTTTCAATAATTCTCTAATTTTTAAATAATAAGTATGAATTATTGAAATAAGTCACTTTTTCAATAGAAATTTTTAAAAATGCCCTAACTTTTAATATATTATTCATTTTTCATTGTATAGTTTTGTTTTTATCCAAAATTTCTGGTACTGTCAATTTTTTAACAAAAATATTAATAAAAGTTTAAGTTTACTCGTGGTTCAAATAATAGTAAAATATAAAAATCAAAAAATTAAAATAAATAGTATTAAATTGACTCAATTGGTGGGAATTAAAAAAATAAAAATAAAAAATAAAATTTTTTTATTTTTTTTTATTTTGTTTAAAAGAAAAATTAAAAAAAAATTAGACTGAATTACAATTTAGCTACCTGGTTGAAACGTTTTTACAGACGGAGCAAATGTTTCAATGTTATTGCAATTTACCCCCTATCGTTAATAAATCCCGTTAGACTTAACTGAAAGAGGGGTAAAATTATCTTTTGATATTAATTTTAATTTTTTAAAATAAATAAAAAAATATTAACCAGATCTCCACCGTCCATCTCAATATGGACGGTAGAGATCAATTTAAGAAAATAAAAAAATTAAATAAAATTAAAATCAATGTTAAACATTAGCCAGAAAAATCAATTTCAATCCATCAACATCAACTTCACCGGTTCCAGCATAAAAAAATCAACCAAATCCAGCATAAAAAAAATCAACCAAAGTCACAGGTTGAACATTAACCAGAAAAATCAACTTCAATCCATCAACCCAAAGTCATCAACTTCACCAGTTCCAGCATCAGAAAATCAACCAAATCCAGCATCAAAAAATCAACAAAAGTCACCATCAACAACCCAAACTGAATCACCAAACTCTGGGTAGAACCCAGAGATCGCGAACCCAGATCTGGGTTTGTGACGAACCCAGATCTAGGTTCGCTGACGCTGATGAACTCCACGTCAGGAACCAGGCCGCTGACGCACTCCGATTTGCACGAAGAAGAAGAAGCGGAAGAAGGGAAGAAGAAGAAGAAGCAGAAGAAGAGAAGAAGAAGAAGAATGAGAGGAAGAGGGAGATTGGCAGAGAACGAGAGACTGATGAGTTGACCCTTGACCGGACTTATATTTGGTCAACTCCAGTCAAAGGGTAATTTCGTCTTTTTACCGTTTTAATACTGTTTGTCGTTAAATGTAACGAATTTTATTGACGGTAGGGGGGTAAATTGCAATAACATTGAAACATTTGCTCCGCCTGTAAAAACGTTTCAATCAGGTAGCTAAATTGTAATTCAGTCAAAAAATTAAGATCCAATCTCCGGAACCAAAAATAAAATGAAATTTGATGATTTTTTTTTTTCAATCTTTTTGGGTTTGATGGCGATTGATAATTAGGGTTTGATGTTTTTTATGATTTTTTGGCGTTGAAGATTGGTTGAAGATGATTTTTTTGTATCTTTTTTTTTTAGATGATGATGTTGATGATGTTTTAGTTGTTGATGATGTTGATAAATATTTATTGATATTCTAGATGATGTTTGAGATTAGACATCATTTTAGACACAGTTCCAAATTTATTAATGTTCTGGATAATGTTTTGGCTATTAATGATGTTTATAAAGTTTTTTTGTTTTTTTTTTTTTTTAATTTTTTTAATTTTTTTTTGGATTCTAGAGATTGGATCTCTCTCTTTTTTTTTTTTTTTTTTGTCAACTTTTCTTTTAAAAAGTGAGTATGAATTATAGAAACAAGTTACTCTTTAAATATTGGATCAATCTGATGTTTGTTATGACAACTTCCACCTCGACATTCGATAGTACTATTACCCCAAAAAGCATTTATTACTTCCGTTATAAACTCACAGAATGTCAATTAAGTCTATGGTCAATTTATTTTGCATCTTCCTTTCTAATTTCATGATTATTGTGCTTATTTAAATCAATAAAATGGATAGCCTTTTTTTTTTTTTTTTTTTTATGTTTTAGTTGTTAATATTCTAGTTGTTTATATATTTTCTTATGGCTATAAGTATATGCGCATATACATATAACATTAATTACTATATAATACATATTTATTCTTTTTGGACTATTAAATTGAATTGATTTAAGGTTTACTAAACTCTTCTTTTTTTTTTTTTAGTTTATACTTTTAGATCATGTTCAGATCATGGATATTTTTATTCAACTTGTATTCTAAGAGTTTTCCAAATAATCACTTCAAAACTTTTGCTCTTTTTTTTTTTTTTTTTTTTTTGGTGGGTTAGTGTGGGGGGTTTTCTATGCTTAGCTACGAAGTAATTGCACTTTTCCTCTTTATAGATGATATTGCAGAAGTATATTAATTCTGACTGGCTACAACATTCCTTTGACTTTTGGGTCTAACAATGTCAAAATGTGCATAGTATTGAACCTATTGGACTGTTGAAAGAGGTACATATTATTCTGTGACTACCTATTTAGTTTTAATGTGAAATCGACTTTGTTGAGATAATATATGAGATGGCCATAGATTTAGTAAGCAACAAATTAGATATAATGTCATGTTAAAATAATATAATAAAACAATTATTTTGATAACATGGCATATGGTATGTTAGAATTTTTGTTTTTTTTTTTGTTTTTATCTTTTGATTAGCTACATTTCCTACAAGTTTAAGAAAATGGTTATTTGTCATTCATCATGGTAGCTCTCTACTTATGATAGCGAATTATGTTATTATTTTTATATATTTGTTGATTGTTGATTGTTGTTGTAGTTTGTTTAGCTAATTAGATCTTACCTCTAATTGGTTTCAAACATTGAGGTCAATGTTTAGATTAGGTTTGGGGATAGGATGTGCGTATACTTTTTTTTTTTTTTTACAACTAAACATAAAAAATATAAAATTTCAACAAAATTTTTCTGAGAAAAACTTGACGGTAGATATTAGCTACTGTTTTGGTTAATTTAAGACCTTTTTGTAACTTGATTTTTAATATAAGTGTCATTCAAGACAAATTGTTTTATAGGTAGATAGCAAGATTCGAAGTTAAATTGGATAATAAGAGCTATTAGAATTTAGAAATATAAAGCTGAAATTTTATCGAAGCTGATTTTTTATGAAAGTTGAGCAGCTCTGAACTAGTTGTTGCAATTCAATTTCAAGAAAATTTTGTAAATAAAAATTGAAGGATTAGATGTCTAATTTTTTAACTAGTGAAGTTTCAAATTTTTCAGATGAATATTTCATGAGTTATGAATTTTTTTCTTCAAGTATAGTTCGTGCTAAAATTTCACAATAATTTTGTTTTGTTTCAAATTCATTACTAGGTTGTTTTAGTATGTCCAATAAAGGAAGTATCACGGTTTGTTGTCTTGACTAGAAGGTAGCCATGAATTAAAAGGGTTTTCAAATGCTTGAATCCTAGTAAAGAGAGTGGAGAGACATTAAGTGTGCATAGTTGTGAACTATTAGTGGAGACTTCCCCGTGTGAGTAATTTGAGTCATTAACGTTTTTATTGTTGAAGGATGTTTTCTTCTAATTCCTAAACACTCTTTGTAAATTCTTGAATTGATTAGATTGACCTTTTATAGGTTTTGTATTGAAAGGAAATAGCATGTCTTGTATTAAATAAACTATTTGTTTTAAATAAAAAGTTTAATAACTTCTAATAAGTGATGCTATGCTTTGTGTGATTAAACTAATAAAAGGTCAAAGACTTTCCTTTACCTTTATTGTGTGTGTGTCAATAGCCAATTTACAGCTAACATATAATTAGTCTAAATATTTTTGTGTTTAACCTACATAAATCCATGTCCAAGTCCAAAATAATTAAGTTCTATCCTTTAGAGCTTTGATTTGCATGTGAGACTAAGATTTAGACAAAAGAAGGTGAGGACTAAAAAATATATATATGTATTTGTTTAAGTGAAGTCACGGTGAATGAAAATAAAAATAAAATAAAATAAAACAAAAAGAAAGGAAAGGAAAAAAGAGTGTTGTACATGCTTACAAATCATTATATATTAAAATGAAAAATCTTAAATATGTAGGCATAAGTATGAATGAAAAAAAAAAATGAAATGACAAAGAGAAGAAAATGAAAAGGAAAAGCGCAAAAACAAAAAGCAAAAAAGAAAAAGAAATAGTTGAAAAAGAAGAAAGAATAAGAAGCTTAGAATGACGAAACAGTCAATAGAAGTTCAGTGTCTAAACAATCAATTTCTTAGAACTCATATTATGATCATAAGTTCATTTGATGACATTTTATCCTCTTTTTCTTTTAGTCATTCACTCATTGGTCCCATTATAATCTAAGGAAAAACCTAATTGATCTCTTGAGAAGTTAAACTATTTTATTGGGGTAAACAATGTTTGACATGTGATGGCTAATTTTCGGGCATGTGCCGAGTTCACAAGACACACATAATAAACTTATGCAAGTATACACAGTCGACAAGTAATACAGTGATGAATACATGAAGATTGGGCCAACTTGCTAAATACTACGAATTATTTCAAAACTAACATATTTAAACTACCAAAAATGGGAAATAAACTTACAAACATTAAACTAAAATTAACAACTAAAAATAAAAAATTAAACTAATGAGGTAGGATTTTTTAAGATTGTAACTTCACCTCACTAATTCACCCAACCTAATTATTCACCATTTTCTCTCTATCTCCTTCTAATCCTCAATCAAGTAATGCCTAATTTATCTACATGCCTCTTCCGATAGTCTAGTGGACATGCTCAAACTGACCTAACCTACTATATTCCTCTGGATCAACTAAGTCGAGTTCATTAAATTTAGATTACTCGATGATGATTGCACAAGCAACACAAGTATATTCCTATTCATGCTACTCACGTCACTCTAATTAGGGTCTAATCATATATATCTCTTTTCTAAGTTCAATATAGTTACTAATTCTCTTAATTAGTAGTCAATTAACTTTAGAGCATTACACAATTAAAGTACAAGATTATAATGGAGAAAATAAGCTTCAATGATAAATAATAAGTCAAGCTACATAGTTTGACAAAAAATTAGTTCATGAATATAAAGGGAAAACAACCCATACAATGCATTAACAACAATATTTGAACAACAAACATAAACAAGAGAGAGTAAGTAAGCTTATGAGGTTGGTGTGAAGCTATCTTCTTTCCAAGAGTGCTTCTCATTCCCTTAAAAGAAAGAACTTCTTCCGTAGCTCCTCTTTGTTTAATGATGCAAAATTAGCGTGATTTTTGTTCCCCTTAGCTTGGAAATGATGGAACAAACTTGTTGTTGAAGCCCTAAAGGTCTCTCCCCCTCCAAAAGCTTTTGTCTTGCAACATTTGAGGGGCTTTTTATAGCTTTCAAATAGTTAAGGCATGAGTTGGACGGTGAAATGACAAAACAGCCCTTGTTGGAGCTCTTTTTCACGCTGTTAAATAGGCTGGCAGTGATTCGTGCTGCTTCATGCCTTGGTTCGATAAGAGACGCGTTGATGTGCGCTCTTGGTTGCAATAAAACAAGTTGGAGCGCACTAGATGAGAGGTTTACTGGTGCGATTACGCACTGCTGTACGCAGGGACGAAACTGGGATTTTATGTATAGGGGGGCTGAACTAAATACAAATAAAAAATTTTTATGTGAAAAAATAATTCATTGATAAGAAAATAAATATATGATGCACTAAGATACGTAATAAATCTAACATCTTATAATACATAATATTCCAACAAAATACATAAACTAATAAGTAAAAAAGGTAAAAAAAAAACATACTAGGTAGTACAATCAAACAATTTTAGTGGTAGCATGTTTTACTATACGAGACTTCTTATCAAACTCATCCATTATAGATTCAACATCTACTGAATCAGCAAACTCTCGCTCAATATAAACAACCATGCAATCTGCAAGGAAATCATTGTCCATCTTATTGCGAAGTGGTGTCTTAATAAGATTCATTGCTGAAAATGCTCTTTTTGTAGTTGTTGTGGAAACGGGAAGAGTCAACACTAAGCGAATTAATCTATCAACTTAAAAAAAGTGTTTAGATTTTCTAGTTTCAACCAATGCTTGACATAACTCAGAAAGAGAAGCAATATTCTGAAAATCTGCATGACGAACTACTGCATACTTATAATGCTCCAATTGTCTTCTCAAAGTATCTAACTCAGTTCGAGTAAAATCTTGAGGATAGAATTTTTGAGCAAGAGCACAAATATCCTCAATACTAAATGATTTAAACCCATCAACAGGATTCAAAGTTGAGCTAAGAGTTAGGAGTTCCATTGTTTGTTGAGTGAATCTATTATTCAACTCCATCAATTGAAAATCTATCACAACATTGAATATGTTAATGTGATAATAATGTTCAACCGTGATATCATTTTTCTATTGACAAGAACGTCTTGTGCCTTCCATATATCGAGCACTCATGCTAGGCACCTCAATGTGATACCTATAAGAAAAAAAAATGTTAATGTCATATACTATATTTCATGTAAAAATAAGAATTAAATGATGAAATAAATAAAATTCATACCTTTCACAAAACTTCACCACGTCTTTTAGAAATTTCTTCCATCCAACTTCACGTAACTTTTGAAGAAGTATATTGGTTGATGAGACTAAATTGATTGCATTCAAAATGTCTTGAGATTTCATTTGTAATGCTTGACAAAGAATATTAGAGATTCCTAAAACTTCATTCATCAAGTGCAAGATAAATACAAATTCGAATGATATCATCTCTTTATAAATGCTTTTAGCTTCTCCACATATGTTTCTATTGAATCCATTATCAATCATTCTTTCAAGAAGGAGACAAGTTGTACTAAATATATCAATTAAGTTACTAACAGAAGCAAAATGAGAGCTCCAACGAGTAGCTCCAGCTCGTTGTAAAGTATGAATTTGATTAGCCCTTGTAGCAGTTTTAAGTTCTCCTGAAGCTATCATATCAATAATTTCATCTTCTCGAATAGATTTTAACTCACTATGACGCTTGAAGGAAGAGCCAAAAAAATTGACAATAGAACTCAATTTTGAAAAGAATAGCCATACCTCATGCACTTCTTTGGATACCGCAACTAAAGCAAGTTGTAAACGGTGAGCGAAGCAATGCACATAATAGGCATATGGGCAATCTTTGCGAAATAAGGCTTGTAATCCATTCCATTCACCCTGCATATTACTAGCTCCATCATATCCTTGACCCTGTAAATTTTCAACTAAAAGATTGTAACGAGAAATCACATTACATATCTTTTTTTTGAGAGTTAATGCATTTGTATCATTCACATTAACAACTTCAAAGAAACGTTCTCGAACAAAACCCTTACAATCCACATATCTCAAAATGATAGCCATTTGTTCCTTATTAGATTCATCAAGAGCTTTATCAACAAGAATACAAAACTTGGCATCCCTAACTTCTTCACGGATCATATTATGCACTTTATTAGCAAGAATATGCAATAGTTCTTTTTGAATCTTAGATGATGTGTACTTAGCATTTTGAGGAGCATTTTCTAAGACAAGTGAAGCAATTTCTTCATTTGCTCTTGCTTACAACTTTATCAATTCAATGAAATTTCCACGATTAGTAGAATGCATGGATTCATCATGACCTCTAAAAGCCCAACTTTGCATAGCTAACCATTTCATACTTTCTATTGAAATCTTAAGTCGCAATCGATTATCCAAAATTTCTTGAGAAGTTACCTTATTCATGACTTTGTCAATGTGTTGAGATGTGTTCACTAAGTTATTCCATTTTTCCATAGCAACATTATGTAGTGAACCATGATTGCCTTCATGTTGTGCAAATGGACATTTCTTCATTTCTTTAACTCTTTTCCAATATTGAAATCCTTCACGAGTAAATGTGATATACTTTGAAGAACAACTATAAAAAAGATAACATGGAAAACAAAAGGCACTATTTTTTTCTATTGAGTATTCACCCCTTGAGAATTGTGCAAACCAAGCATATTGAAAATATCGATTTTGACTTGCATACGAAATGGGTGGATACTTAATTTAGGTTGATATGGTCCCATCTTGATATACTCCTTTCTAACATCATCATGCATATCAATAGGATATGACCATATTGGCGAGCGTAATCATGGATCACGTTCCAAGTAAGGACCACTAGCAGTTGATGGAATATCAACTTTCTCAACTTCAACTCTGCGAGATTTAGAAGGAGAACATGAGACATCAATATTTGGTGAAGAACTTATTTGACCATCATTTATTTTGTCGTAGAAATGATGGAGAGTTAAATTTGACTTTGTCCGCTTAGAGATATGTTCGTTTGACATTATAATCAATGACCTACATTAATTTTTATTAATAAAATTAATTAAAAACTAATATAGAAATTTAAAGATACATAAGAATAAAATATAACAAGTAAATTTTCTAATTTCAAATTTTGGTAAGTACCACATATAGATTTGCATGGCTTTTATATCAAACTTGTCTATCTAGATTTTTTTATCAAACAAAAATATCTAAGCACATGATCTATAACCATAAAAAAAAAAAGAATAATCAACTATTATACTAACTATTAACCACTACTCAAATCTAATGTTCACCACTTACCATCTAATTAATTTATGATATATAAACATAATTAATTATAATAATCAATTTCAACCTCAAATATAGTAATCTTTTTTCAATTATTGAAAGTAGCAAGCAAACTATAATTATTTATAATTTTGTTCAAAATACAATTTAAGCACAAATGGGGAAAATAAAAACCCTAACAAATCACATACATATTTAATTAAATCAAGACTAATCTACATGTATAAAAACCCCAAACATGAATAATCAACTATTATACTAACTATTAACCACTACTCAAATCTAATGTTCACCATTTACAATCTAATTAATTTAAGACATATGAAACATAACTAATTATAATCATCAATTTCAACCTCAAATATAGTAATATTTTTTCTATTATTGAAAGTATCAAGCAAACTATAATTATTTGTATTTTTGTTCAAAATACAATTTAAGCACAAATAGGGAAAATAAAAACCCTAACAATTACAAATCACATACATATTTAATTAAATCAAGACTAATCTAAATGTATAAATCAATTTTAGCAAAACAAAAGAAAAAGAAGAAGAAGAAGAAGAAGAAGAAGAAGCAAAAAGCTAACCCTAACAAAATAATTAATAAGTTAATAGTAAATTAATAAATAAAAAAATAATATTACCTTCTAGAGAGAGAGTGTGTATTGAAAATATGATCTCAACACTAAAGTAAAATTCACATAAAGTCAAAAAGGAAGTGGTCAAGTGGGTAGCAAATCTTCTTTTGTTTTTTTTTTTTTTGATAAAAGTGAGCAGCATTGAAGTTTTGGGTTTTTGTTCATGTCTGGTAGTGAAAGAGAAAACAAAGGCATTTGTTATTTGTGCGTGGTGGGGACTGCACCTGACAGGGAGAAGACAACAACTTTAAGAAAAATTAAAGTGGCAATTTGGCAAAATGAGTTGGGCTTTGCTTTATATGATTGCATTAAAAATTTTATGCATTGGGCTTGTAACATTAAACTCATCCAGTTGGGCTTGCTTTATATAATAAATGATAAAACTTGTAATTTTTAAAAAACTTAGACTGGGCTGGAGCCCAGTGTAGCCCACCTTATGTGCCGCCCCTGGCTGTACGTGCTTGAAAGTTGATAAATGCTTGAGCCTGCTGGTTCACAGGCTGGTGATAAAAGAGCTTGCTACCAAGCGCGCAAAGGACTACTATTGGAGTTGGGCATACTACCTGGTGCGAAAGATGGTGCAGAGGCACGCAGGTCAGTCCGCAGCAGTTTGGTATGTGCTGTCTTATGTGCGCTATTGTGTGCATAGGCAAGTTGGTAGGTTGGCAGCTAGGCACGTATGGAGAAGCTGTATAGATGTTGGTTGCGCACTTGGTTAGGGGTTGTTGTGCAAGTAGGCGTGCATGTGCACATAGAGCTGTTGTGGTGTTGTGCGCTGATGAGCGAGCTATTGAGCGAAGGTGTGCAAGGGTGCGTGTGACACTTGAGAAGCTGCTGCTTGGTCTGTTTTATTGTTAAGAGGCTGCATGTTGTGTGGCCATGTTTTGCCTTCTTCTCATGACATCTTCCATGCTAAATTTTGATGTTTTCTCACATGATTTACTTCTCACAAGTGTCTCATCCCACACTTGCCAACTTGCATGACCATTCCTATTGCACATTAATGTAAGGACCTTACAGAATTTTAATATTGCTCAATAACTTGATAAATTTTAGAAACCACACTATACACAAATAAAAATAAGTGAAAAATAAAAAAATTGCCACTTAAATGATATAAAATACATTTTTATCCTCAAAAGTTTTAAAAATTCAATATTGACCTCTCAAACAAATAATTTACAACATATACCCAAAATACCTAAATTGCCCCTAACCTAAAATTACGAAATTGCCACTAACTTCAAAATTCAAAAAAACAAATGGAAAACGAAAATTACGGAACTGCCCTTGATATATAAAGCGGATAATTGGTGTGAAAATGGAAAGAAATTGGCTTCTCTCACGCGACGCACCCTGACCATTGAGTTCCAAAATCGTCGAGCAGCTCAAGTAGTCGCCGTCAATCCGTTACCACCGTACACCACCGATGAGCACGTTTTCATCATCCGTTGCTGAAGGTACGTCGATTCGAAGTATTACGACATAATTTTGTTGTGACATTTTAAATGTTTTTTCCATTTGTAGACTTTATTTATGTTTTTATATGTTGGGTATTCATGATAAGGGCAAGATTAGGTTGTAATAGGTTAGGATGTGGGTTGATTTGCATTGAATGTGTCGAAACTATAGAGTTCATATTCTGAGACGCAGATCGGCTTTTGTGTGACAACTTAGGCCTACGTCAGTTTCGGTTTACCTTCTTAGGCCGAATCGGTTTATGTTGGATATCTTACATTGACGTCGGCTTAAGTTGACAAACAGAAGCCGATCGACTTTTTGTGATTTAAACATGGGCCAGTCGGATTAAGTGAACCAACAAATACTGATTCGATGTATGTTTCTAAATGTAGGTCGACGCTAGTTGAAGGGGATAAACATTTACCGAGTCGGCTTATGTTTGAAAACTTAGGCCGACATCGGTTCAAGTGGACAAATATTGCCGATGCTGTTAGGTTCGTTAACGTAGGCCGACTTCGGTTCAAGTATAGGTCTACATATTTCGATTCGGATTACGTTTCACAGCTTAGGGCGAAGTCAATTTATGTTGGGTATCATAGACCGACGTCGGGTTATATATGAGCATAAGCTGATCAGCTTATAGAATTTCCAATAATTATTTTAATTTGTTTGATGTGATGTATTTATTTATTTTTGTTGCTTTTTCTTTCCTATAGATAGAATTCAATTATAGGCATCCGGTTCAACATCTTCCGGAAGGATCATTAGGAAGTACACACAATAGTATGAAGTATATTGGTTATCTACATGGATTTCTGCAGTAGAGGCAGCTTCTAGACAGGTTTAAGGCAGAAAGTTCGATTGCATATTTTATAACACAGCGGGGTCAATAGTTGCTAGTCTTTCCCCTTATGTTGGCCATCCTTACTAGGGAGTTAGTATATCGTAATTGTAACATGCTATCTTGACGTCCATGTAATTTATTAAATATTGATTAATGATAGAATTAATTATCCGTTCAGATCCGGAAACGTAAATGAATTTTTATAAAATTCTCGGATGGGTCCGAGGATAATTTTTAAATTCGAAATCATAAAATAAATTAGAGCGATCAGATCTGAATAATTATTTGAATTCGAATGAAGTTTCCGAATGTAAAAATGGATTATAATAAAATTTTCAAGTGGACCCAAAGCGAAAAGCGAAAATCATAAAGCATGAAATAAAAAACATAAAAGAATATGCATGGGAGATCGTGCAAATGAATGCATGCGTGACACATGTCCCACGCATGAAGAAGATTGAGGACAAGTGTCATGAAAATAATGATTTAAGCATTGAATGATGGACACATGGCGAGCAAAGGATTAAAATATGTTGATAAGTGAATGGTGGATGATGATTTAAGATGACAAGTGTACGACAATGGGTGAATCATATATAAGTGAGTTGAAAACATTCAAATGAAACAATTTAAGTGAACGGTCATCATTTCCTTTAGAAGCAAAATCAAAACCAAAACCAAAGTGAGTTAGAGAGTGAAGCAGAGCAAAATTCCAAGTGAAGAAGAAAAAGTTGAAACCGAGCGCTCGAGAGGGAGAGAATCAACTCGGTTACTCATCCAATCAAAAGCCGAGAGCTCAAGCAACCAAGAAGAGTAGAAAAGCTCGAGCAGCAAGAAGGAGCAGTTCGGTGTGCAAAGCTGATCGTGAGCAAGCTCCAAGTTGATCGAGCAAGAAAAGCTTTCTTCTCTTTCCCATTCAGTTTTTAAGGAGCTTGAGAGTGAGTTTTCGAATTTCAGCGACTTGTATGTGAATTAGAGTGATGTTCTAATATGATTTTAAAGCTTTCATGTCATTGATTGGACTGAAGGAAGCTCAGTCAGGAGCAGAGCTTGGATAGCCGCTACATGTGATGTGTGGGTTGTTATGGTGCCATTTTTGAGTTGAAAAGGTGTGAGGTAAGTGTGTTTTCGAGCGTCATTTTGTTGGAAATAATTTGATTGTATTTAGGGATAAATATGATGATGGCATGATTGGGTTTTAGGATTTAGAACCTCGTTTGTGCGGAAGTTCGTTCGATTGTGTTTTGACGTGATAATGGATGAATTTCGAAGTTGAATTTTACGTTGCAAAATCTGTTGTAGGGGCTGTCATAATGAAAAATGCGGGCTGTTATACCACGTTTTTAATTTCGAAATCATTGGCATGAAAAATGATTCGTAATGATGTATTTTAGTAAATTGAAAAGTTGTTTGGATATCATTAAATCGTTTTCGAGTGTTTCGAACAAGTTTTCCGTGAATTCGAATGTGTTAGTTGCGATTTTAATGTAGAATGAATTGTGACTATTTTGCTATGATGTTGAGTAACTTATAGATGTGATTCAAGTGAATAAATGTGATGAGAATGATTATGAGATTGCATGATGGATTGGTTAGAAAAGGATGTTGCGAATTGAATGAATTTCGATTGTGTCGTTACGTGTTTACATTCACGTAATGCTTCAAAATATTTGGATGGACTGTTTTTGGTATCGCGAAAGGGCTGTTATATTGCGCATTTAAATTAAGTTTCGCAATGAATTTTCATGCATAAAAATATGTTAAGATGATGAATTGTTAGAGTTAAAATCAA
This sequence comes from Dimocarpus longan, assembly GCA_022984855.1. Classification (NCBI taxonomy): domain Eukaryota; kingdom Viridiplantae; phylum Streptophyta; class Magnoliopsida; order Sapindales; family Sapindaceae; genus Dimocarpus; species Dimocarpus longan. The sequence continues at coordinate 5,648,398 of CM041022.1, forward strand.
GCAAGCAAAAGTTGACGTGAGTAAGAATTGTGGACTGGTTTTAATGTACAGTTTTTATTATATTTAAAAGTTATTTATGTGCAGTTTTTATGCATGATTAAGGGTTGATATTGAGTGTTTTAAGGGATGTTTTCATGCAGTATTTCAAGCTGTTATAGGGCTGTTTTAGTGAGTTGTAAATGTACTAGATATGGGTTGTCAAAGTGCGATGTTATGTACTATTTTCGGGATCGCTATGCATGCTGTTTTTGCATCGATTATTGGGCTGTTATAAGCTATTTTCATGGACTGTTAGTGTCCTATCATAGGTGCTGTTTTGTGCTGTTATCGTGTGCTGTCATTGTGCTGTGTTATGATGCTGTCATTGTGCTGTCATCGTGTGCTGTTATAGTGCTATCATTGTATGCTATCATCAAGCTGTTTATGGTGCAGTCAATGTGCTGTTTCTATGGGCTGTTATATGCAGTTTTTATGAGCTGTTTTTATGGGCTGTCATGGGCTATTTTGTGTGCAGTTTTTATACATTGTTTAAGAGTTGTTATTGAGTTGTTTACAGGCTGTTAGAGGGCTGTCAACATGCAGTATTTTAGGCTGTATATGCGCTGTTTAGTGAGTTGTAAAAATGCTAAGTATTGAGCTGTTAAAGTGTCACGTAACGGGCTGTCATCGTGTTGTTTCACGGACTGTTACGTGCTGTTTTTAGAGCTGTTTCGATGCTGTTTTAAGAGCTGTTAGGATACTGTATCATGTTGTTTTAAGTAAAAAAAATCATGGATTGTTTTATGTTGCGCTGTCTCGAATGATTTCGTAAGCTATTTTGATGAATACAAGCTGTTTCAAAGTGATGTAAGTGCTGTTTTTGCATCGAAACTATTGGTATGAATGTCGTGTGTTGTTTGATGATAATTATGGTTTCGGATGAATGTTATGCACCGTCTTGATGCACCGGTTGCTTTGAGTTCATTTAGAAGCGTTTCGAAGCCGTTATGTAATATTTATATATGCGATTGAATTCGCTTGTGATGTTACCTAAAAGATTAACGTTAAATGTATAGGTAATGCGAAAGAAATATCGAATAGTTTGTGACCTTTGCAAAAAGGTGTCAGGTAAGTGTCTTATCACTTACATCCATTTAGATTTGTATTTTTTTTCTTTGCTAATTGTAATTAAATGAAATCAACAAGATTTTCGAAATTCTAAAACTAAGTTTTGAATATTGAAATCACAAAGTGAAGGAATTAAAATAAAGTCAATTTCAAAATGTTTGAATCAAGAAAATTTTTAAGAGTTAGAAAAGTAAGAGGTTTTGTACTTTTTGCACTTAGAGAAAATAATTTCAAAAACCATGTGTATACCCTCAGTTTTCTTATTATCTAGCGCTATGTTGTGATGAAGAAATTCTACACGTAGTCGCCAAGGTTTGGTTTATGGGCACTATGGTTGCAATGAAGAAATTCCGCATGTAGATGCCAGAATTATAGAATTGAGCAATATAATATGCGATGAAGAAATTTCGCATTTTAGTTGTTCAAATTAAGATGGTTTCACACTATGATTGCGATGTAGTAAATTCCGCATCGTAGTGATCGAGATATTTTACTAGTTTAACGTTTGGCGTATTGTGAAAACTGGCACGTGATGGTTCGAGTATATTAGGGGTATACATGTAGTTGTAGATAGAAAAGTTTTAAAAACTGAGAAATTATAACATACGAATAAATTATAAGTTGAATTACAATTATATGATTATATTGCCTTGTAATATGCATTAACGCGTTTACTCATTGTGTAGCTTATATATTATTTTTGGGATCGTTACAAGTGATTGGATGTTCGAAAAGACTCACACAATATAAATAGGTGGGACAAATCGAAGAATGCATCAAACAAATCACATATTTTGTTGTTGCAATTAACATGATTAAATGATTGTTTGTTTGACTCATAGACACTTAGAAACTTGTCAAATCATATTTTGCTATTAGCATATAGTCAAAACACTTGCACATGACACATTGAATATGTAGTATTTCTATATATATATATATATAAATGCACATGAATTACTTTCTTGAAGATTGTTGTAATATAAGCTTGCGGAGAATTTTATGTTATGGAAATTATATATTTGTGAATAATGTATGTTGTGAAATCGTTTGAGAAAATGCATGTTTGTGGCCAAACGAAGTTTGTTTTCATTAGTACGAAGTTTGTTTTTGTTACAGGCAAATTTTGGAAACGATAAAAATGCAGCCGTCATGCTGTCAAATTTCTCTTAAAATTGTTTTAATACGAATGAAGAAAAAAAATTACATCAACCCAACTATTTCCAATGAAAACAAGTTTTCAACTTAAGTAAAAGAAGTAAATGGGCAAGATTAAAGGGTTCGCTCCGTGACTTTTCTTTTACTTGACAAGTCTGGTTAAGAGAAGTCCATTGGAGTGCCCAGCAAGATCCTTCAGATGAGAGATTTGAGAGAATCTGGTTCGGGTCTTGTCAGTAATACAGGCCCTGATGAAATGTGGTTCAAAATCGGGGAAGGCCATATAGATTTGGATGGAAAGTAGGAGTTCTTACTAGTGACAGGACTGCAGTTCGGGTATCTCGACCTACAAGTGCTTAAGGGGAAGCAAGAAAGCGAGAATAGTTTGCTGCGGTGACTTTTTAAAGGAGTATCGCCGAAATTGGCTGAAATTATGCAGATGTTAAGGGTTCGGAGGGATTCTATAAGCGATGAGGATGTGTTAAAGTTAACTAATATAGTCATCATTTACAATTTATTCTACGACTATGATGATCGATCTAGGGTGGACGATTATCTGTGGGTCTTGATAGAAGATCTTAATATGTGGAATAAGTTCCCATTTGGTACAGTCAGCTATAGTAGGCTTATAGAGAGCCTACGTCGGGCGCTTGATGAGGATTGGCTTATGATTGGACGTAACATTAATTTGTGTGATTTTATTTGGGCATTTCAAGTACGATATTTAGTATAATCTGTTGATAAATATTGAAAATTGTTTAGTGTTTATATATATAATAACTAAATGTTTATAAAATGTTTAATCCAATGAAAATTATAGTGGTGGCCGGTGGAAATGTTTCCATGGTTGAAAAATAAGGTAGGAAAGAGAGTCATAGACGGCAATGTAGTGCTGCCTGGGTGTGTGAATTGGGAGTGTAATAATAGAAAGCAAATAAGGTGGTCTAATGAGCTTGTTCGTGTAAGTATCTAAACTAACCTACATTTATTTCCATTTATTGACTATTGTTGTTTATAATGATAATATTAAGTATATTTTATATATATTATGCAGTTAATAGGAGGGAGTAGTATCCTTGAGCCCACTGCTACGGAGAAAGAAAAGGATTATTTGAAGTCCTTTAACACTAGGCATATGATTAGGGATAATGCCTGTAAAGTAGATGGGGAAGGGGGTGTTGATGAAGGTATAGATGATGATTCTGACAATGAGGAGAGTGAGAGGGAGTCGAATAGGGAGGATGAGAGTGAGTCGACTAGTGAGGAGGAGGAGAAGCAGCAGCAACATCATTATAACATCCCAGACCCACAAGTCGACTCAGAGAGTACATATTCAGAGACAAGGACAAAAAGAGCACACGAGTTTAGACAAGACGAGGATCAGCCCGGTGACACTGCAGTCCCACGAGGTCACAGCATGGTAGCTGGACCCTCTCATTGTCAGGTGCGAACTTTGTATGATTATATTACTGTATTTTATTCTTACATGACTATCCATTTAATTTATATTGTTATGTAATTAATTTCGCAGGAGCCTTAGATGAAGGTCAGATTCTGATTTTGTTGGAGTCTATTTTGAAGACATAACAGGAGCAAAATCAGAGGTTAAGTAGGATCGAGAGGATATTGGAAATCCATATGCCTCCGGATGGTAAGAATGACCCGAATGACGGTGATGATGATGAGCACATTTATGGGTCTTTATCAGCAAAAATAGCATCATCATTGAAAAAAACACATCAGTCATTAGATGTTTCACCACCTCATTTTGATCCACAACAGCAGGATGAGAGTGAGCCGGTAAATTTATAATTTATTTTTTGTTCTAGTTTAGTTTTTAAAATGATTATAAACTTGTAATTACAATATCTGATTTCTGCAGATAGTGGAGGTCCAGGACATAGTATCGTAGGTGCTAGGAGAGGTAGAGGTCCTACTTCCACATGAGGACTTACCAGCCCATCATGATCTAGGACATCAGGTTGAGAGTGAGAAGGTAAATTTATAATATATTTTGTGTTTTAGTTGAGTATGAATATTCATTATAGACTTATAATTAGAACTTTTGATTTTCTGCAGATTGTAGAGGTCCAGGGCATAGGATCGCAGTCGTTGGGAGAGGTTAATGTCCCACCTGCCCATGAGGACCTACCATCCCATCAGGATCCAGATCAGCAGGATGAGACCGAAGAGGTAAAAATTTAATTTATTTTTTTATAAATGTTCAGTTTTTAAAATCTTTATAAACTTGTAATTAGAACTTTTGATTTTCTACAGATTGTGGAGGTACATGACAGAAGATCGAAGCTGCTGGGGCCTATTCATATATCACTTTCTCATAAGGATTTACCCCCCGATCAGGATCCACTGTAACCTAAACGAAAGATTAAACCGTCGATATCTCTATTATCACCATACACCGATCCGAAACGTGCGAAAAAGAAAAAAAAATGGAAAAAGGGCAGGTGAAGGGAACTCTACCGGTGGTGGATGATATGGTTGAAGATGTGTACAAGCAGTACAAAGCTTCCTCTTCTTTGGACCTCAGGTATTGATAAAAATATTTATTACTTTTGTGAAAATCTGATTACTAATTTAATATGACTAACTTTTAATTCTTGTTTTGATTTTAGGCGCTTCATCGATAATTATCCGATGACATTCACCCCCGAAGAGCTATGTACCATTGAGGATAAGGATAGTTGGTTGACGTCAGAGCATATTGATGGTTATTTACATTGCCTACGAATAAAAAACAGCGGGTGGTGGGATGACGCTCATAAAGGGAGATACGCAGTGCATGGAACAACCTTATTTGTGAGTGTCTACTTTACATAATTGCTCAAATTTTTATGTTAAATCTTTGTTATGTTTGTTAATTAGTAAATAATTTTATCACGTCCAGACGAACATGACAATAACTATGCATAAAGAATACATCAGTCAAGGGAAGATATTTGATCCGGCTACAACTGAGATCCCCCTACACTGGATGAGGATTGCCAGCGGTTTGGAGGATGCTAAAATCCCTTGGTGGTCTGTTGATAATGTAAGTGTCATTGTATGAATAACAACAATTCTTTGATTGTTAAAATTATAATTATATCACTAACGTTCTAAACGTGCAGTTGTTGCTCCCGTGTAGTCTACATCAAACTCATTGGATAGTCTGCAAGGTGTGCCTAAAAGAGCAAAAGATTGTCATATATGATCCATGTACAGCTACAGATTTTATACACGGGAGAAATGGTATTGAGCCGTTGGTTCGCTATGTATCGTTGATTTTACGTTCGATTGATTACTATTGAAAAACCAATACAGAAATGTCACTTATAGAAAAAGTATGGGATGTGGAGTGACTTGATGGACAAATTGTCCCTCAGCAACCTGATAGGTAAACGTCATTATTTTAATCACATATTTACTTTATAATATTTATAATAAAATATCTGACCCAACTCTTTGTGATACAGATCTAGTTGCGGGGCATATTGTGCAATGTATATTCATGATCTATTATGTTCTCTGGAGGGTGAATGGAAGTCTGTCCAAACTGAGGAAAACGCTCGTCAAATAAGAGCGCGGATAGCATCCGATATATATATGTATTCCACCCTAGTGTATAGGGTAGACGATTAGGGGCGATGGACATTAGATGAGAATGACAAAGTTGTATATGTCTGATGTAAATATTGGATTACATTTGATTGGTTAATTCATTCATTATATGTTAATTGGATTATTTACAAATTATATATATATATATATTGCTTTATTCATTACTTAGATTGGAGATCGAGGGACTGAGTCTCTAAAAGAAATAGTTGAAGTGTAATTTTTAATGCAGATTTACTATCCAACATGGGAAAAAACAGAGGAGACATTGTCAAATTTTTCATCAATATTACATGAAAAAAAAGTCAACAATCGGGTTCAGTGAAATCATGAAAATCGGTGTTGGTTTACGCCAATAAACATAACCCGACATCGGCTTTTGTAATATGTTCACACACCGACGTCGGTTGTAATAGATGCACACACACCGACGCCGGCTTCAATGAGAATATATTGGTCGACTTCTCATATTGGGTTTACTTAGCATACTTAACCTGTTATCAGTTTTTATTGACATACAAACCTCGACGTCGGTTTGTGTAATATGTTGTATACCGATTTTTAACTTCTAATATTAAAAGTTCAAAATGTTTCCCCATTTTCCTTGTTTACATTGTTCAAAAAGGCTCAAAACTATAAATTTCATATTATACATAACTGCAAGTACACAAATATGAGCCATTGCACCTCCAGTTAGATAGTCCATCCATAGCCTTATGAAATCTCATAATCCAATGTAATGAATAAGGTAACATATGCAATATGTTTCCTTTCATTCAAGTAAATTGTCATAATTTAAAGCCAATGACATCATTTTTAGTCCACCAATGCATTGAAAATGTGTTAAAAAAAAAAATATTCAAATCGGTTTTAGTAGGGCTATTAAAACCGGAATCGGGGTTTATGACCCCGAAAATCCTGATGTGGGGTTGCGTCATCTCATTATTACCGACGTCGGTTTTGGTAATATATTGTATACCGATTTTTAACTTCTAATATTAAAAATTCAAAATGTTTCCCCATTTTCCTTGTTTACATTGTTCAAAAAGGCCCAAAAACTATAAATTTCATATTACACATAACTGCAAGTACATAAACATGAGCCATTGCATCTCCAGTTAGATAGTCCATCCATAGCCTTATGAAATCTTATAATCTAATGTAATGAATAAGGTAACATATGCAATATGTTTCCTTTCATAAGTAAATTGTCATAATTTAAAGCCAATGGTATCATTTTTAGTCCACCAATGTATTGGAAATGTGTTAAAAATTAAAAAAAAAAAATTTCAAATCGGTTTTAGTTGGGCTATTAAAACTAGAATCGAGGTTTATGATCCAGTAAACCCCGACGTTGGGTTGCGGTGTCTCATTATCACCGACGTCGGATTAATAACCGAGTCTGTTTACTTGAAAATCGGTGTCGGGTTTCTTTTCAAATAAAAAACCAACGTCGATTATAGTTGTAACGTACTCCGACGCCGGATTACATGTACTCTCACAAACCCCGAAATTTGCTTTTTTTTTTTTCTTTTTTTTTCTCTTTCCTTCTTTGTTTACTGGATTTGTTTTTTTCATTTTCTAATTTTTCATTTTTTTTTTCATTTTTTAGTTTCCAATGAAAAACGAATGTCAGGTTTTACTATTTTGACGCTAAACCAAACTAATCCAAACACAAAATATTTCAAAATTTGACAGAACCTCCTATATTTTTTTGTTTATATTAGCGATGATATCACATATTATAATGAATATGAATATACCACTATGAGTATCACATATTATAATTATTAAAGTATTACATTAAACCAATGAAATTTATTTCAATGATAAGTGCTCGTCATTTATAAAGAGGATAAACCATAAACATCAAGTCTTTTCATTACAAATTCTCATGATTACCACCATTTTCATCATCTGCCGAGGGTGGAATTGGGAATTGTTGATCGCATCGACGTCGCATGTGTCCTGTCATACCACAGAGGCTGCATTTTCAAGAGGTTCTGAGATGTTCAGTAGGGGCAACATTCGTTCGAGCCTCTGTAGCAACTTCTGCCATACTCCTAGTAGATCTAGTAGTGGCAGTGGAGCTAGTTCCAACCTCTACACCAGTTTCTGTGCTGGTTGTAGTAACTTCAACAGCTTCCGCACTTGTCCCAGCATGACCTATGTTTGTCCTTCGGAAGGTAGATATAGGGGGGGTTAGGACAACGAAGACGGTTGTGTCCCCTTTCACCACATTTTCCACATTTTTTCTTTCGATGACTTTCCCCAGTTGAAGGAATTTGTGCCTCTTTCGATCTACCTGCTTGTCGTCTTCCTTTAGGTGGTAGTACAATCATATTTTTGACTTTCGAAGGAACATGCCAATCTTTAAGGCTAGAAACAGGATTGATCGGATGTGCATATGCAGCTTCCAGCCATTCTTTGCTATAATAATCATGGCAAAGTGTATAATAATGAACACTGTTTACCCTGATATACATGACAAAGGTAGAAGGTTATCAAATGACATAAAATAATAAAAAATAAAAATAAAGTATAATTACAATACCTTGCAACAGAAATTGCATGATGACATGGTAACTGATCTAGATCCTAATACCGACAAGAGCATGTCCGCTTAAAAGGCTGAACGAAGCCATAACCTAGTTCATGTGTAACTCCAAACTGGATCGGTTGTTGAATGGGAGATACCATAGCATTTGTTGATTCATTAGCCATCGAGTTCACATGATCCTCTGTAGTTTTGGTAACCGAAGTTCTGAGTTTCTCGACATGAACACGTCTATCATTATACCATTTCTATAGCATATGTCATAGATATTCATGGGCAGTTGTTATTGGAAGCCGACGCGCTTTCATCATGCATTTGTTCAGTGACTCTGCAATGTTAGTGGTCATCATGCCATATCTTCTTTTTGGAGAATATGCACATGACCATTTCGTCACTCCAATGTTAACCAATTTTTCATGCATTTGCGGACATACTCCTTAAATTTGTTCCAAATATCTATCACAATATGGCCTTGTATAACAATATGCTGTAAGGTAAAACATATCTTTCACATCTTTTAGCTTTCTATAGTGTTTTTTCAGAAAAATATTACTTATCGCATTCGCAATGCTTTTATGATGATCGGATACAATAATCAAATCCGATGGCAAATATTGTCTCCCACCGATAATCTCTCTCAATCTACTTAAAAACTAGGTCCATGAATTGTCCGACTCTCCATCAGCAAATCCAAAAGCGAGAGAATAAATCATCTCTTCCCCATCTTTACATACAGCAACAAAAAGCACCTCTTTATATTCACCTTTCAAATGAGTGGCATCAACTGCAATAACCGATCTGATGTAAGATCGAAAACCCTCAATTGAGGCTCTAAGTGCAAGGAACGAATATAAGAACTGGTTGTTTTCATTCGACTCAATTGTAGTCACTGTACCAGGGTTTGTTTCTTTTAACATGTGAAAATACGAAGGAAGTTGCTGAAATGACTCATCCACTTTTCCATATGCTAGTTTCTTTGCCTATTGTAAAGATCTCCAAGCTTTAGTGTACATTATCTGCACCCCATATTGCTCCAACATTTCTGTAATCAAAAGCTGAGATGTTATACTATCAAGACCCAATTTTTTCTGATACAACGTTGCTATCACAACAGTCTTACCACATTGTAAGCCGAGGGGGAGTCAATAATGAGGAAGTCCGCGAGTACCGTTGCTTATCGTGCTATGTTCCCAAGAGTCAAAGGTAACCTTATCTGCCCAATGAGAGTGACCGAATCTCCAGTAAAGCCATATAGAGGCTCGGAGGAAGGCCTCAGCTGTTCATCGTTGATCCCCATCTGGTCATAACACTCTTATACATTACATTGACTTAGCTCCTAGTATCTATCATGATTCTTTTTACATCAATATTACCAATGCGAGCCTAGATCACCAAGGCATCATTGTGAGGCCAGAGAACGTCCTGAGCATCTTCTTCAGTGAACACGATCTCTTCGGACGCTCTCCTAGCCTTCTTCGCTGGTCCTTCGACTTCTCTTCGGCTCGTAACCTGGACGCGACTAGCCTCGCGCATATATCTTTCTTACGATCTGTTAGATGATCCTGCTACAGAAGAACCCTCATGGATGGTATGGATCGTCCTGACGGCGAGTCCAGGTTGGGAATCAAGTACCTGTTGAACTTGAGTCGACTATTCTCATTACTGTTGGTGAGGGTGCTGCTGCTGAGCTGATCGCCCTGAAGGTCGTACAATGTAGTCCCTTAGGCGGCCGCTTCTAATCATCTCTTCAATGGCATCTTTAAGTGCCTAGTAGTCCGACGTATTGTGCCCTACTTAATTGTGATAAGCACAGAACTTACTCCCGTCTTTGTGACTCTTAGGAGTCAAAATAGAGGCTGGTCTCCCAAAATTCTCTCCACTTTTCTCGGTTGCGAAGATCCTGTCCTGGGTATCCGACAAGGCATTGTATGTATTGTAACGGCCTTAATACCAAGGACGTTCTCGTCTCTGATAGCTCCTTGGTCTGGACTCATACTTGGCCTTCTTCGCAATTTAGTTATTGCTTCTTTGGCCCCCAAGGCTGTTTCTTTTATTGTTCCTCTTCCTCCCCTGACTGGAACTTCCTGCATCATCCTTCTAGGAGCTAGCCTTCTTAGGACCGAATGCCTCTTCCTACCTAATTTTTTTTTTCTATTCGCTCATATAAATCTCCTAAGTTTTTCACTGGGGATTTGTAGATGCTTTTATACAGCTTCCCGTCCTTCCTCAAACCCGCCGAGATAGCTGTTAATATCCCTTCATCCATCGGGTTTTCTACGTTGATCACCTCACGTCGAAACCTGCTTGTATATTCCCATAACAACTCGTCGGGACGTTGAAAAATGGTAGCGAGGTGGCAAGGGGGCGCAAGTTGCCTCTTTAATACCTTATATTGGTTCAGGAATCTTTGCTGGCATTCTTCCCAGTTATTGATGCTGCGAGGGGGGAGGTTTCTGAACTATGTTCGCGGGATATCCCCGAGTGTTGCTGAGAATACGCGACATTTTACAAGCGAGCTAGTGGTTTGGAGATCCATCTAGATGTTGAAGGCGTCGAGATGGTCATATAGGTAAGAGTTTCCCTTATACTAAGAGATATTGAGAACTTTGACTCTTGGAGGGAGCGGCTCCAGCTCAATTTCTGAGGTAAACAAGGTCCTCTTCCCATTCTGACTTCTTTGTTCCTGGGCCTCGGGTCGCGCCTCAAGCTGCTGGACCCTTTGGAGGAGCTCCTCAACGAGTGGACTTTGGATCTCCGTTCTTCTAACAGTGGGTTGTCGATCCTGTCTGCTTGGGGAGTGATGGTCTTGAGCCTCCGCTCTCTCCCTATCTCCGCGTCTTCTGCTATTGGGCCTTAGACCTACCTCGCCCCTACGAGCAGAGATTTGATCATGACCCCGTCCAGCTTGCACCGGCTGATGTTCGTTGCGAGCGCGTCGAAATTGAGCACTAGACTGGTCGTTGGAAGAATGAATTGACCCTTCTCGCGTTAGCCCTTTGACATTTATCCCATTCGCGTTAGGGTCTTCAGCGTATCATCCCAAGAGAACGTCCCTCCTTTGGGCAGCCTGGGGGGGGGGGGGGGAAAGGGTCACTGAGCTGCCTGGGTTTGAGTTCGAATCAGCGTCCTAACTGGCCATAATAGTTTCCAACATTTCTTATCGCTACTGCAACACCTGTATAACATCTCTTCATGTATCATTAGGCACAGACTGACGAGTAAGAAGGGGAGGTATACCTTGAGCGTCCCCCGTCACGGGTACATTGGACGTCCCTATACTAGCATCGGGTAGTCCTCCAGTAGATACAGTATTCTGTTGTTGATCCGAGGCTTCTGGGCGATCATCCATAGCGTTAAAATTCCTGGGAACCCTTTCTCTGACCATGGTGACTAACAGGCGAGTTTTATAAGCTGAGAAGAAAGGTGATGAAGCTACAAATAGGCCCTCATTCTAGGGCCAAAAATGTCGACATTGGGAATTAGTCGATCGAGATTCGTCTTTGGGCCCAAGCTACAGTTTCATATTGTTCGTTGTAAGGTGGTCGTTAAGTGAAGTAATGAGTAAAGGAGAAGTGGTAAGAGGAGAAGAAGAGAACGCTAGAGGATTTTTTAAGTGGTTCGGTCCAAAAAGATGTCTACGTCCACTGTACACTCTCTCACTATTTTGACAAAGTAACATCACTCAAGATTCATCTTTTTTACAAGGAAATTTCCCCCCTTATTTATAGAGAAGGGGAGGTGCTACAGTTAAAATTCTATAGTACAAAGCTACAGTAACTGAGATTACAATGATGGATTACATTTAATGTGCCGAGATTTCATTTAATGCGGCTGATAGTGCATTTAATGTGGCCGAAACTACATTAAATGAGGTCAAAACTGTCAGGTCTGAGCTCTGCCTAAACGTGATTTCGAGCGACTAACCTATACGGGTTAGGTAAGATCATCGTGATCATGGTTGTAGCTTTTGATAGAGATGGCGTGCATGGCACATCTTGAGCTGCATCTTGCATGACATCTTTAACTTCTGTTTATTCACGGTTTAGGAGATATGGAGGAGACTGGATGCTCAACGAGCAGGTACCCCATTCGCGCTAGCGAGTAAATAAAACTCTGGAGTATTGGATGTTCTGAGGGTCGATGATGTAGGCCACAACTGAATTCTCCCATAATCAGATAGATTAATAAGCGAGCAGCCTCATAAACGAGTAGATACATGATCATGGTCAGAAACTGTTGAACAATTTTGCGAGCAGATAGAGCGAACAACTAACCAGATTACAAACGGGCTCGCTTACGAACTAATAAGCGATCCAAAGAGAAAAATGGATGAGATTACATTCGTAATCAGAATAACGAGTAGATTACCAAGCAGACTATCGGGCCTATCGACGATCAGATTGACGACCAGCGGGGAGACCCCAATTACGATCAGGATGGCGAACAGCCAAGCGATCGGATTAGCAATCAGGCGCGCGATCAGAAAGACGGATAGATTGCTGGGTTTTTTGGATTTTCGGACCATTGAGCCCATACTGTAGATCCTTCTCAGCCCAATTAGCCTAATCGCTAAATTACCCATAACACATGTATATCCCATTATTTCAATTTAAAAATTAAAAACAATCTCATTGTCTCATAATATCATTTTTTTTTCAAATGATGTATAACACTTATACCACAAACACTTGTCCCCTCCCTTTTTACATAAAAAATTCCTCTGTTTTCCTTATTCGGCTCACTCTCTACATCTTAAATTTTATTAGTTTTTTCTTGCTTTTGATAGCTTTATCTCCATTCACTTCCAGTGACACTATATTGACTTGATTAAGCCCGATTATCTAGATAAATAGAACACTCAATTATTCAGACCACTCATACAAAATTTTTCTCTCATTTTCCCTCTTTTCATCTTCTTCTCTACTTCTTTCCTCTCGGCTATTTTTCCTCTGGTATGTTCGTCCAATATGTGTTTGATCATTGCTATGCGAAAGCTTATATATATATATAATTGTACTACCTCAAGCATTTCCATTAAAAATTTCTCAACTGACAATATAATAATACTCTACTACCTCTTTTTAGCTTTTACTCCCATACACCAACTCTTTTGTCTCTTTTGCTTTCAATTTGGCACAACACTAAGTCTATTTTCGCAATAAAAGTATTGCCAATCATGCATCTCTTTTCTTCTCTATGCACGGTCATCAAATTAGTGATTTCTCAATCACTAATTTTGTCTTGTCTCTTCTCAACTTCATATTAGCTTTTGTTTGCCAATTGTTTTTATATATATAAGAAAAGATCACTATCACTACATATAATTGTAGCTCCTTACATCACTTATCCTTATTGATATCTAATTAATAAAATAATTGCCACTATATTATTTAATAAATTAATGTTCTTGATATTAGTAATTTCTTATAAAAAATATATCACCATCTTACTCTCTCTGTAACATGCTGTTTCGGTGTCTATATAATTTATTAAATATTGATTATATATTAAGGGATAATGTAAATAATTATCCGTTCGGATCCGGAGGAGTAATGAAATTTTTATAAAATTCTCCAGACGGGTCCGGGGATAATTATTTAATCTAATCTCGTAAAATAAAATAGAGTATTCAGATTTAAATATTTATTCAGAACCTAATAAAGTTTCCGTATGTGAATTTGGATTTTTATTAAATTTTCAAGATTTGACCCAAAGCGAATCCGAGCGAAAAGCAAAATCATAAAGCGGGAATTGATGGCATGGGAGAATTAAATAGAATAAGTGGGCCATGAGGGACACATGGCTTGCATGCAAAAGAAAACAATGACATGTAGCATGAAGGGAACTAAATAAATGAAATAAAATGATAAAGTGAAAAAGAAAAAGAAATGAAATTGAAGAAAAAGAGTTTGCATTCGGTCAACACTCATATCATCCAAAACCGAAATCAAAAGGAGAGAGTGAGAGTGTTGCTCGTGAGTGAGATCGAGAGAGTGATTTTTCGAGAGAGAGGAGTAAAGCAAGCTGAAAGCATTCGATCTTCTTCTTCATCCTTCTTTCTTGACCGAGGGAGAGAACCTTTGTGGGTGAGCTTGTGAGCTCGTGAAGGTTACAAAGAGAGACCGAGAGAGATCGAGAGTGAAAGATTGAGATTGAGAGAAGAAGAGAAGTTGTGAACTACTGTTGACAGACCAAGGTGATGCAAGGTTGAAGCAGAATTCAGATCTGAAGCAATCTGGATGCATGCAAGGATAGATTTGAGAACTCCAACCGTGCATGCAAGCTGAGGTAACTGCTGCCTTGCTATCGTTGCTGTGATTTCTATTGTTTTTGGCGCTGCTGTCGTTGTTGTTGATTTCTATCATTGCTGTCGTTGCTGTAGTTGTTGTTGTGCTGTCGTTGCTAGTGGCGTGAGCTTGCTGGTGGCGTGAGCAGTTGGTGGCGTGAGCTTGCTGGTTGCGTGAGCTGCTGGTGGCTTGAACTGCTGGTGGCGTGAGTTGCTGGTGGTGTGAAGCTGTTATCATTGATGCTGTTGCGAGCTGTTGAGCTGAAGTCGTGCCGCTGCTGTCGCCGTGTGCTGTCATCGTAAATCAGTTGCTGCCGTTGTGCAAGCTACTGCCGTGCTGCTGTCGTTGCCGTCGCAATCAATCCGAGAGTTGTTTCGAAAAGAAAAACAGCTCAAGCGAAGCTAAGTTACTGCCCCGCTAGTACTGTTATCATGATTTGAATGATCTTTGAATGTTAATAGTGTCCATTTTGGTTGAAGGAAGCTCGTAGACAAAGAAATTTATTTGGACAGCCCTTCGTGCTAGTTTCGAAGCTTTCGAAGTAAGTTTTGAAGCTTTCGAAGTAAGTTTCGAAAGGTACGTTGTGATTTTATTGATTTCGTTTCGTTGAATAATGATTAAGATTGAGTTGAGGATGAATTTTGATGATGATATGTTTGGGAAATAGGATTTAGAACCTCGTTAGTGCGGAGGTTCGTTTGATTAAGTTTTGACGTGTTGGAAAATGATTTTTCGATGTTGAAATTTATGTTGGGAAGTCGTATAGGGGCTATTATGTTAGAAAGTATGGGCTGTTATGTTTTGTTTTTCGTTTTGAAATGGTCGGCATGAAAAATGGTTCACAACGATATGCATTAGAGTATTGGAAAGTTATTTGAATATCGCTAGATTGTTTTCAAATATTTCGATCGAGTTTTTCGTGATTTTGAAAGACGTTAGTTTGCAAGTTAGTGTCGAATGAATTGGGATTAAGATGCCATGTTGTCAAACAATATTTGAATGTGAGTCAAATAAATATCTAGGACGAAAATGATTGAGAGGTTTCATAATGGTTTGATAGAATTAAATTGCGTAAATGAAATACGATGTGACGATTTATGGGCTGTTTTGGACATACAGTTTTCATAAAAATTATGTGTTGTTTTTAGCATGATTTAAGGATTGTTTTGAAGTGTTTAAAGGCTATTTTCGTGCTATTCGAATGAGCCGTTAAGGTATTATTTTATGAGCTATAAACATGCTAGTTATGGGACGTCAAAGTGAGGAGTAGCATGCTGTTTTTAGAACGTTATTCGCGCTATTTCGAGTTATTTGAATGCTATATTCGTTTTGCTTGTTGGGCTATCATAAGTTAATTTAATGGGTTGTTTTGAGATTAGTTTCAATACGATAAAGACAGTCATAAAAGGGTATTGTGAACTGTTTTGAAGTGATATCCATTGGAAGTTTTTAGGATGCATTATAAGAGAGCATATAGTTATAGCGCATTAAATAACGCTAGAAATTTGTTAAATAAACTTTTGTTGTGTTTGTTTTAATGAAAGGTCAAGGAGAACCCGGGAACCAGATTCTCGATCAGATAATAAGGGTAAAGCTTAGGGGGAGCATTCGATTCAAAGATCGAATCATTTTTGAGGTCGGTATACACATTATCTTTAAATTTTATTTGAAAGTGTTTTCATTGTGAAATGAATTTCTTAAATGAGATTGTTATATCACTTCAAAATTATACATTTACAAACGTATTTTACTATACTTGAAATGAGACACGAAATTGATTGGTTATGAAAATCTTGTTACTAAAACCAAAGTGAAAAATATGTGATACAAACGTTACGATATAAATAGCCCTTGTAAACTTAGATATCGATAAATGGAAATTGGTAATTGACATGTCAATAGGGAACTTAGCAGCTGCACCGTTTATTTACATACACTAAATTGATTCGTTATGGATTATGAGAGGCACTATGTGTTCGGTCCTGAACGATTTTGTGATATGATATGCGACCCGGTGGATAATCACCGAGCGGCCGATGCCAGGGTCGACCATTATTCCGGCAGGTAACCATCGTGTATCCGATGCCGGAAACCCATATACCAATACATGAGTATCGAATATATGTTTACTAAGGGCACTGAAAAATGTTATAAGCAATGAAATAAAAATGTTATGTGAATTGAAATGTTTAATGTTTTGAAATATATATTGAACTCAAAAATTTGTGAACAATGTGTTTAAGTATGTTTATGTAACGTATATATATATATATATATATATATATATATATATATATTTTGTGAATGTTAAAGTTAGAATGCTTTTATTTACAAATGAAATTATATTTGAAATTGAGAAATTTGATTATGTGTATACCTATTAAGCAATTGTGCTTAGCGCGTTAATTTACTGCGTGCAGGTTGAACCTTTTGACTTCATTCCCAGGCAGGGGAAATAGCTTGTATGCGGAAGTTCAGATAGTCGCCATCCATTCTACGCTTTTGATAGTTATATATATATATATATTGCGTAGGATCATGCATTTTGAAACATATGTATATTTATGTAAATTATTGTATTTCACTTATGTAAAAAGGTTATGTATATCTATTAAAAGTTTACTTTTGAATATGTATGCATATAAATGATTATGATATATTTGAGTAATGAAATGTTTGGAAACGGATGGGAGGTCCAAATTGAGAATTTCTGAAATTTATGTTTTAGAAATGTTAAAGCTTTAATTACAGGGAACAGGTTTTGGATTTCAGAAAAACAGAGGAAACTTTGCCGGATTTATATAAAAAAAAAAAATTTCTCTTTTGGTAACGAGCCTTAGAATGATAATAGTTTTTCAAAAATAACAAAAACGAATTTATTAGGAAAGTAACGTTCTTCATTCATCCTTTCCGACCGTAACGGAAGTTGGATGAAGGGCGTTACACTCTCATTTATTCTCGATCACATCCACTTTCATATATATCTTATTATTTCTATTTAAAAATTAAAAGCAATCTCACTGTAAAACCCAAAATTTTGTTTTATGAAAAATAATTTATCATTTTTTCGGTGAATAGTATTTTCGAATGGAAAACGTCCGTATGAACAGTATTTTTATATGAATAGTGATTATTGAAAAACGGACCCCTGAAATAATTGAAAGTGAATTTTTTGATGAATAGTATTTTCGAATAGAAAGTGTCCGTATAAATAGTAACTTTTGAAAAGCGGACCTCGCAAATCAAAAGGTTCCAAAATCAATATTAGAAACTAAAGAAACGGAATCGGATTGAAAATGAATCCATCAGAATAGATTGTAAGTGATCCGAATCTTATCAGACGAAAATACCCTTCAGATTATTTAGGAATAATAAAATGATTTAAAGTACTCAAGTATGAAAATTGAATTTTTGGAATGATCCACTGGCAATTCGAAAGTAATTAATAAAATTCTCAAAAAGTATGAAAATGATAAATTGAGTTATAACGTAACTTCCAAATAGTCTTGAGGCAAAGAATAAAATTTTAGGATAAACCGGATATAGTTTCAAATATAAAATTTAATTCTAATATGATTTTCAAGTGAAATGAAAAAGATTAAGATAATTTTCGAATAGTCCAAATATGTAAATTGAGTTTCGATAGAATTCTCGAATAGTTCGGATGTGTAATCGAACTTTAGTAAAAGTTTTCGATTATGTAAATTGAATTCTAATATAATTTTCGGATGGACCGAAAATGATTTCGAATTCAAAAATCGAAAAATGTGAATGGATGCATGAAGTGGGACACTTGACATAAAAAGAAAGGAAGAGACAATGCATGAAGGACACTTGGCGTGCAAATAGAGAATGATAGTGTGCATGAAAGCCAAGTGTCACAAGAAGAAGAAATAAGCTTGACTCATGGCAAAGAAGCATTAACCATATGTAAAGTGAAAGTGAAAAGCAAATGAGAAAGAAGAGATGAAGCATTTGGTCAAAACAACTCAAAAGTGAAAACAAATAAAAGAGAAACATGAGAGGAGTGTTTGACGGAGAGAAAAATAAAAAAAATGAGATGAAAAAAAGTTGATTTCGGTTAACAAAAGCAAGAGAGGAATGAAAAATAGTGCATTTGACTAAAAAATTGAAAAGAGGTTTTCTTGACCTTGAAAAGAACAAAAATGATAGCTATGGGTTTGGGTGATTTCAAAGCTATTTTTGAAGGAAATCCAACACATGCAAGAGGAGTACATCAACTTAGAAGGGAAATCTAGCTATTTGAGGTTAGTTTGAAAGATAAAAGTTGAGTTTTCCATGAGTTGTTTATGTAATCTTTGGATTTATGGTTTTGGATGATTTTATGATGAGATTATGTTTGGGTTTAAGATGTTGTAACCTTAGGAGGATGTAAATGGACTTGCATGTAGCATTAGCATGAAACTCGAAGAAAAATGTGTGATGGGTGCATGATAACTCACGACCAAATGGTGTGTGCATGGTTTAAATGTAGTTTGAGTGTTTTGTTATGAGTTTTGGTGTGATATTGATGTGTAAGATCTTAAAAGAAAGTTAAAAATGTGTTGGAATGCATTTGGTTAAGAATGGATAACATAGACCAAAATTGAGTCGAATTATTTTGAGTGATTTTTCATTCTAGTTATATATTAAAAGCATGGATTTCGGTGTTGAAATTAGAAGCAAAACATTGGTATATAAGCTGCCATGTAAATGTTTAGGTGATAAAAAATTGTTTTGGGATGTGTTGGATGATTTTGTAGTTGGTTTTGATGATGAAAATAGCTTGGATATTCAAATAAATGTATTAGAATATAAATGGGAACTTTGCAATAAAACTTTGGTTTATTATGAAAGTGTGATGTGTTATAAATTAGACTTGCATTTATACCCCTAACTATATGTGTAATGTGATTTCAATGAGTAAGAAATCAAATGATATTGATGGTGTAAAAGATGGAGTGTACTCGGCCAACATATGCCAAAATGAGTAAACCCTCGATTCTACTCACGGTTTAATAATATCATTCCAATAGTAATCTTTAAAGTTAAATTTATTTTTGCATCGCGAGTAGAATGTCGATTAAAGGACCCAAGAGTATTAGGGAATAACATGGTAGAGTATAGGATGAGATAAACTCAAAACCAAAGTAAAAAAGTTATAAAATTTTATCCAACGAGAATTAGCCAAATGTGATAGAATTTATGGTGTCTAGTGAGTCATTTGGAACCCTTTGATTAGTGGATGGAATAATTGGTTTATAATGTGACAATTGGACCAATTAGAGTTAATCTTATCCATTTAGGGGTCAATATAAGATTTAGCAAAGTTTAAGGGTTACTTTAGTGAATCTTGTGAGGGATTAAGTGGTAATTTAAGCACCACTATAAATAGAAGTCTTCATGCCATTTCTTCATTCATTTTTCACGATCAAAACCGAGAGGGAGAGAGAGATGATTGGCCAACCATAAGGAAGAAGGAAAGCAAAGGAATTCAAGCTATTTTCTTCAAATAATTGATCACCAAATTCAAGTTTGTCATCAACCAAACCTTTGTGTGCTATTTTGGAGCAAGATTAAAGTGTAAAGAGGTGAGGTTCTTATCTTGATTCTTCATGGATGACCTAGAAACCCATTTTTATCTTGTTTCAAAATCTTAATTTAAAATTATTGATTGAAACTAGGTTGGTTGGTTATGATTTTGGTGTAGTTATTGTGTTAGAAATTGAAAGAAAAATGAGGGGTTTAGTGAGGGGTGTGTCACGGCCAAGTTAGGGCTAGGTGAGTCCTTTTTTGGTTCCATGATTTGATTTTAAATCTAAGCATATTTGAGGCTATGAAACCTTATAGAAGCGATAGAATTGAATAATCAAAGGTGTAGAGTCCAATTGAGTGTTGCTAGTCTAGTTGAAGGGCATGAAAGAATCTTATATTTAAGTGTTCTTTTAATGCATGAATTGAATATGTTTGATCATATTTGAGTGAAAGAATGCTAGATATGAAAGAAATAAGTTGATTGCATGCTTAAGGTAAAAATGTGCATTAAAAAGTATTGAAAAAATGTAGTTTTTGGTTGGAATACCCACCCGACGGTCGTTTCTTTTCGAATTCGCTTCATGGCTGACCTAAACGCGAGTTAGAAAGATTATTGGAGCAAAAACGAAATGAAGAAAACCTAGAGATTGCTCCCTATGTAGCATTCGACCAAAGGGGATCTTATTTAGGAATTTTTCGTTCCAAGCTTTAGAAAATTATTTCAAGCATACCGGGATGTTTCTAGGAGATAATAAATATGATTCATAAAAATAAATCAGAATTTGAAAGCATCGAATGAGTTAAAGTTTAATTGCGAAAGTTTAGGTGTAAAGGGGATTATATAGAGTTAGTTGAGTTAGAAGCAATTTGTGACTTTGTATTAGTGAATTTAATAATTTTAAATGAGTATTCGATGTTTTAGGGTGAAGGCAAAAAGTATCGAAGGCTTTTAGAGGAGAATCGTCATTTGTTGGAGGACGTTTTGTGAGTAGGAAACTAGTCATTCAAAGCGTTAATTTATTTCAATTTTATTTCTTGTTTATGTATAAATGAATGTATTTTACTTTTTGTTCATATGAATTTATTCATTATGTAATTGAGTTGTTTATTGAAGTTATACTAAGATTCTGGCATATGAGTTTTGAGTTGAGTATATATTTATACCGAAAACATGCTAAAATTAAAAATTTTAGGCTTTTTGCCTTAAAAAAAGAGTTTAATTGAGAATATCGAGAAAAAGTGTTTTATTATGCTTATAGTTTACCCTAGCCCCAGTTGAGTACCAAGCCGAATACCCTATACGTGTACGGTAGATGTGAGAGAGTCACTAACTGAGAGTGGAGTCCAGACGACTCCTGAGAGAGAGAGTCAGTTGAGTCACCCTCTGCATGTATAAGGGTAATGTAGTTCAGACTGATTGCATGAGGGTAATGCGTGCCCAGAGTTCTTGCATCGGTGACTATACGTGGCAGATTCCTTAATTCCTAGTGGCAAGCGAGAGACTTTATGCTGCCATGACAGGAGTAGTTTCCCTAGGTTACCATTCAGGCGAGAAATTAAGAAATTTTTAGAACGAGTTTGAAAAACAGTTTTTGAACGAGTTTCAAATAAAGTATTTTAGAAAAGTATAAAACTTTTTTTCTTTAGTTTTATTAAATTATTTTCTCACTGAGTTTTACTCACAGTTTGCTTTCAATGTGTTTCTTAAAAATTTCCCTCAGATGGGGGAGTAAGTGGTGTAGGAGTAAGTCGTCTAGTAGACGAGACTCTAACAAATGCGCAGATTGACTGACGGACAATTTCTACTACATTTATATTTCACGTTTATGTCATGTGCATATTTTGTAATAAAGCATGGTGTAAACTGTTATTATAAATACAAGTTTTTGAATGCATGTCTTTATAAAGTCGTTTTGATGAGAAAGTTTTAGCATTTTGAATTAATTTTCGTGATTGTGGTTTTCCATGCTGTAATTGATTTTGGAATGAGGGTCGAAGGCCTTTGATAGTTGAGATTGAGTGTTATAGAAGTGTTTTTACTTGTTTTTGAATTTGCAAGGTGATATAGTTCAATAAACAGCCGACATACTGCCGAATTTTCATTAGAGAAATGAAAAATTTTTATCCTTGCCACCTAGTAAATGAGCTAGAAAACAAGTTTAAATTATGTTTCGGTGCTCCGACGGGATTCCTTCGGGCCAAAGCTAGCGTTGAAGTTTTGTCGAGGTGCTACGACGTCTTTCTCGGGACTAAATGAAGGTTTCGGGAAGGATCTCGCCAATTTGGTATCAGAGCTTTCGGTTTAAAATTTTTAGAAAAACTTTTGAACATTAGTGCGTCCAAAAAGTTATTTATGCATTTACATTGCATTGAGTTATAAAACTTTGCATGACATTCATTGTTTTTTATTGTAGAATAGCTATGCGTCCAACTAGTCATTCCTGCATGTGTAGAGCTGCCGTTGAGACTCCACCTGTTCCTTCTCCTCCGTCAGAGGCTGAGGAGCCTATTCATGAGTCAGTAAATGAGCCTCAGCAAGAGGTGCAGTTAGAGCCACCTGTGGTAGGGCCAGCAATAAATCCTTTAGAGAGACTAGCTCAGATTATGTATGGAATGAGACCTCGCGCTCCAGGCACCATCGTAGAGAGAGCAGAGAAGTTGGGCGTTGAGGTTTTGATGGATCAGGGGACCCAAATGCTGCTATAGAGTGGTTGGACACTACTGAGAGGGTTCTAGATCAGATGGAATGTGAGGATCCGCAAAGAGTTTCTATTGCTTCATTCCTTCTACGAGCTTCAGCCTGAAATTGATGGAATTCTGTGAGGAGGAGTGTGACTACTCCGCTTTCATGGGATCAATTTAAAGAATATTTCAATGAGAAGTTTTATCCCATTGCTTACAAGGATGCAAAGATCGAAAAGTTCTACCGTCTGGTACAGGGTAATATGACGGTGGCAGAGTATGAAAATAAGTTTATAGAGCTATGTCGAGTGGCACCATTCATTATTGATGAGGAAGTCAACAAGTGCCATAAATTCCTGCAGGGCCTAAACTTCAGAATCAAGGCACATGTAATTGCTATAAAGTACAAAGAGTATGGGAAATTAGTAGAGGTAGCTCTGAAGGCTGAGAGGATTGTTCAGGCTAAGAGAGGGCAACAACAGAAAGAGGGACAGGGCTAGGGATGGCAGACAGGGGGACCTAGTAAAACCCTCAAGATAGGAAATAAGCTTGGAGGATTTGTAGGGAAGCAGTAAAGTCAGTGAGCCACCTCCAATCAGGGTTCGGTAAGGCCGCCATCAAGTTCCCAAGGCCGAGGTAGCAGACAGAGCAGGATACCCCGGTGTGCGACATGTGAGAGATTGCATTGGGGAAAGTGTCATATTGGTAGTACTGGGTGTTATTACTATGGCTAGGAGGGACACCTGAAGAGAGATTACCCACAGAGGACTATCACAGAGAGTAGTGAGTCAATACCAGTGACTCTGATACAGCCTAGTAGAGGACAATCGAGAGGCAGTGGACGTCCATAGAGGAGAGGTCCAGGGAGGGACCCCTAGTCAGACAGATAGAGGTATGGGTCGAGGTACTCCATTATAAGACAGCCAGAGAGACCCCTAGCTCAGGCCAAGGTTTTTGCAGTCACTTAGCAGGAGGCAGAAGCGATGCCCGAGGTGGTTTCAAGTGCAGTTTTGATCTTTGGTTCTAATGTTCATGTGTTAGTAGACCCGGGAGTTACACACTCCTTTATCTCTGAGAGTTTTACTAGTTGAATAGAGTTTCTCTTAGAGTCATTAGAGGGGGAAATGATGGTGACTACTCCTACTGGAGACGTTTTAGTGGCAAAAAGGGTGTACAGAGGTGGTGAGGTTATGATTGAGGGTAGGGCATTCCCGATTAGTTTGATGTTGATGGACATTCATGATTTCGATGTGATACTAAGGATGGATTGGTTATCCTCGCATCACGCCATAGTTGATTGCTTTCGAAAGGAAGTTAGATTTAGTACTCTAGGGGAGCCAGATATGGTTTTCAAGGGTGAGCATAGGATGCTTCCTTCTTGTATTGTATCAGCTATGATAGCCAAGAAGATGTTAAGGAAGCAGTGTGAGGGTTACTTGGCTTATGTGATAGTCTCTACAAAGAAAGAGGTCAGATTAGAGGATATCCCGATAGTTAGGGAATTTTCAGATGTGTTCCCTAAGGATCTTCCTGAGTTACCTCCAGATAGAGAGATCGAGTTTGAGATTAATCTAATTCTAGGGACAGCACCAATAGCCAGAACACCCTACAGGATGACACCTACTGAGTTAAAAGAGCTAAAGGTGCAGTTAGAGGAGTTAGTGGACAAGGGTTTCATTTGACCGAGTATTTCTCCCTGGGGAGCACTAGTGTTGTTTGTGAAGAAAAAGGATGGTAGTTTGCGTTATGCATTGACTACAGAGAGTTGAATAAAGTGACGGTATGAAACCAGTATCCATTTCCTCGCATTGATGATCTGTTCGATCAGCTTCAGAGGGGCCAGTGTGTTTTCGAAGATTGACCTAAGGTCAGGATACCATCAGTTGAAGATTAGGGAAGATTGCCTTCAGAACATTCTATGGACATTATGAGTTTCTGATGATACCTTTTGGGCTAACCAATGCACCAGCAGTATTCATAGATTTGATGAACAGGGTGTTTCATGATTTTCTTGACAAGTTTGTGATAGTGTTTATAGACGACATTCTAGTGTATTCAAACAGTAAAGAGGCACATGCTGATCATTTGAGAGTGGTTTTACAGACTCTGAGGGATCACCGACTGTATATTAAATTCAGCAAGTGTCAGTTATGGTTAGATAGGGTCTCGTTTTTAGGGCATGTGGTATCCGCAGATGGGATCAATGTAGACCCCCAGAAAATTGAAGCAATTTTGAATTGGAAATCGTTGACTTCAGTTACGTTAGGAGTTTCTTAGGATTGGCAGAGTATTATCGAAAGTTTGTAGAGGGATTCTCCCAGATAGCCATTCCTTTGACAAAACTTACTAGAAAAGATGTTAAGTTTGAGTGGTCAGAAGCTTGTCAGAAGAGTTTTGATAAGTTGAAGGCTAGGTTGACCATAGCTCCCGTTTTTACACTCATTTCAGGAGCAGAGGGCTTCGTAGTATATAGTGATGCATCCAGACAAGGTTTAAGGTGTGTTTTGATGCAGAATGGGAAAGTAATAGCATATGCATCCAGGCAACTAAAGAAACACGAGCAAAATTACCCTACTCATGATCTGAAACTAGCTGCAGTAGTATTTGTGCTGAGGATCTAGAGGCATTACTTGTATGAAGTTCCATGTCAGATATTCATAGATCACAAGAGCCTCAAGTATTTACTCACTTAAAAAGAACTAAATATGAGGCAGATAAGATGGTTAGAGCTGATCAAGGACTACGATTGCTCTATTGAGTACCATCTAAAAAAAGCCAATGCAGTGGCTGACGCTTTGAGTAGACAGCCTAGCAGTTTTGTGGCTCATTTGAGGGTAGGGTACCTTCCATTGTTGAGAGATATGAGATCCTTAGGGGTTCATTTGGAGACTACAGAGTCAGGTGCACTACTAGCCATATTTCAAGTTCGATCGGTACTCGTAGATCGGGTTTGAGAGTTACAGGGTCAGGATCTTTAGTTGATCAAGACTCAACAAGAAGTTGAGTTGGGTAGAGGCCAGGATTTCTCTATGAGAGAGGACGATACTCTGATGATGGGTCAAAGATTATGTGTTCCAGATCTGACAAATCTTAAGAAAGAGATTTTAGATGAAGCTCATTCTTCTTCATATGCGATGCATCCAGGGAGTACAAAGATGTACCATACCTTGAAAGAGCACTATTGGTGGAAAGCTATGAAAAGGGATATAGCTGAGTATGTGTCCAAATGTCTGTTATGCCAACAGGTTAACGCAGAACATCAGAGACCAACAAGATTATCTCAGCCTCTCTCTATCCCAATGTGGAAATTGAAGCATATTACCATGGATTTTGTGGTTAGATTTTCGCGTAGTCGGAGTGGGTATGATAGTGTTTGTGTGATAGTTGATTGACTCACAAAGTCAGCTCATTTTTTGCCCATTCGTAATACTTATTCCTAAGACAAGTTGGCCAGACTTTATGTTGATGAGATTGTCAAGTTACATGGAGCTCCGGTTTTGATTGTATTTGACAGAGATCCTAGGTTCACATCCAGATTTTGGCCTAGTTTGAAGAGAGCTTTAGGCACTCGATTACATTCCAGCACAGCATTCCATCCACAGACGGACTGATAGTCTGAGCGTACCATTCAAACTTTAAAGGATATGTTATGTGATGGAGTTTGGAGGGAGTTGGGATACTTATTTTTCATTGATCGAGTTTGCCTATAATAATAGTTATTAAGCCAATATTGGCATGGTACCATATGAGACACTTTATGGGAGGTGGTATAGGAAGTCGGTATGTTGGGATAAATTGGGCGAAAGGAAACTTCTGGGACCCGAATTAGTACAGATGACTACGGATAAGATCAAGATTATTTGGGACAGGTTAAAGATTGCCCAGGATCATCAGAAGAGTTATGCAGATAATCGAAGATGAGATCTGGAGTTCCAGGTAGGGGATAAGGTATTCCTAAAAATATCATCGTGGAAAGGGATCATCAGATTTGGTAGACGTGGAAAGCTTAATCCACGATATATTGGTCCCTATGAGATGATTGGTAGAGTGGGAGACGTGGCTTAACGTCTTGAGCTACCACCAGAGTTATCTAAGATTCACAATGTATTCCATATCTCGATGCTCTGCAAGTACATCCAGATCCTTCACATGTGTTGACACAGCAGCCAATGGAACTGAAATAGAACTTATCCTATGATGAGAGTATAGTTAAGATCTTAGAAAGGAGGGAACGGGTTCTTCGTAACAAGAAAATTCCATTGGTAAAAGTATAAGGGAGGAACCATTCAGTTGAAGAGGCTACGTGGGAGCCTGAGGAATAGATGCAGAGACAATACCCGCACCTATTTGATTTAGGTATGTGATTTAAATTTCGAGATCGAATTTTTTTTTTTAGAGCGGGAGAAATTGTAAACCCTTGATTTTACTTACGGTTTAATAGTATCATTCCAATAGTAGTCTTTAAAGTTAAATTTATTTTCACATCGTGAGTAGGATGTTGATTAAAGGACTCAAGAGTATTAAGGAATGACATGGGAGAGTATAGGATTAGATAAGCTCACAACCAAAGTCAAAACTTATAAAATTTTAGCCAATGAGAATTAGCCAAATATGATAGAATTTATGATGTCTAGGGAACCATTTGGAACCCTTTGATTGGTGGATGGAATAATTGGTTTATAATGTGACAATTGGACCAATTAGAGTTAATCTTATCCATTTAGGGGTCAAGTTAAGATTTAACAAAGTTTAAGGGTTACTTTAGTGAATTTTGTGAGAGACTAAGTGGTAATTTGAGCACCACTATAAATAGAAGCCTTCATGCCATTTCTTCATTCATTTTTCATGGTCAAAATTGAAAGAGAGACAGAGATGAGTGGCCAGCCATAAGGAAGAAGGAAAGCAAAGGAATTCAAGCTATTTTCTTCAAGTAATTGATCACCAAATTCAAGTTTGTCATCAACCAAAGTTTTGTGTGCTATTTTAGAGCAAGATTGAAGTGTAAAGAGGTGAGGTTCTTGTCTTGATTCTTCATGGATGACCTAGAAACCCATTTATATCTTGCTTCAAAATCTTAATTTAAAATTATGGATTGAAACTAGGTTGGTTGATGATGATTTTGGTGTAGTTTTTGTGTTAGAAATTGAAAGAAAAATGAGGAGTCCAGTTAGGGGTGTGTCACGGCCAAGTTAGGGCTTGGTGAGTCCTTTTTCGGTTTCATGATTTGAGTTTAAATCTAAGCATATTTGAGGCTATGAAACCTTATAGAAGTGATAGAATTAAATAATCACATGTGTAGAGTCCAATTGAATGTTTTTAGTCTAGTTAAAGGACATGAAAGAATCTTATGTTTGAATATTCTTTTAATGCATGAATTGAATATGTTTGATCATATTTGAGTGAAAGAATGCTAGATATGAAAGAAATAAGTTGATTGCATGCTTAAAGTAAAAATGTGCATTAAAAAGTGTTGATAAAAGGTAGTTTTTGGCTAGGAACACCCATCCAGTGGTCATTTCTTTTCTGTAAAACCCAAAACCTCATTCATCGAAAAATAAATTATTTTTCGATGGATCACGTTTTCGATCGGAAAAATATTTTTCGATCCGGATCATTCGGAATATTTTTTTTAGAAAAGAAATAATAAAATAATTTCGAGTACGTGGAGACGGATTCAAAATTTAAAAATAATTTCGAGTGTGTGAAGACAAAATCGAGTCATAAACGAATTCCCGGATGGACGAAAATGGATTCGAACTTGGAATCGAAATGGGAGAATGCATGAAATGAATATGACAAATGGCATGGGAAGCAAGACAAGTGGCAAGAAGTTTACATGCATGGGTGCCACATGTCAAGCATTTATAAAACAAATATATATCAAATTGTAAGTGAAGATTGAAGAAAATTAATCCATTCGGTCACTCATTTACAAGCAAAACCGAGAGAGTGAAATGTGAGAGAGAGGAGTTCGCGAGAGAGGGAGGAGAAGTGAGAGACTGAGAGATAGAGGGAGATCAAGAGGAAGAGAAGCATGCATCCACGTCCACCATTTCATCCCCAAACCGAGAGCATCATCCCTTCATCTTGTGAAAGAAGCCATCAAACCCGAGAATGAACTCGTAAAGGGAAGGAAGGACGAGCAGCTGCAGTTCAGACTGAAAGCAAGCATATCAGACCTGAGGCATGCAAACCAAGAGAAGCCATGCCCGTGACCTGCAATAAGAAGTGAAGTAAGCAACCAATTTGTACATGCAAGAGGAAGGCTCGGTCGTGAGCTGGTTAAGCGTAGATCTTGAGCTTGTGAGAGTATGGACAGACGTGAAAACCATGAAGGGGAGGTTTCGCAGTTCGGTGATTCAGATTTGAACCAAAGGTTGTGCATGCAAGGATAAGAGCTTGAACCACCCTCACTTCTACTCCCCTTTTAGTTGTCAGCAAGCGAAGGTGAGATTGGATATGTGTGGAGACCGTGAACTTTAATTGTTTTTGTTGGTTTTCTATTTTTGAGTGCTGTTTGAACGTGAATTCAGCAATTGCAACTTCCGTTGAAGGAGTTTTGAAGGTTGTTGAGTGGTTCAACCCATACATACAAATGAAGAAGAGTGAGTTGCTGTCGTGAGTGTCTTCTTGGCACCGTCTTGCCATTGCGGATGCGTGAGAGCTATTTCGAAGTGAAGAACAGCTCACACAAAGGAAAGGAGTTTAGGCATCACCTTCACGCAAGCATTTCGAAGTTTTGAATTGAGTTCAAAAGGTGAATAGATGAGCGGACGAGAGCTATACAAAAGTGGTTGATAAGTTATTGGAAGCAAGTTGTGAGTGTGAATTTTCATAAAGCTTTCATGAATTATATTATATGAATATTTATTAGTGCGATACCATTTTAGTTATGATTATTATGTTATTCGAGCAAAATTTTAGAATATTATCACTTTCCTTATAATGCATGTATAGTTGTAAATATACATTATGAATGTATTTAGTCTTGAAGTAGAGAAAATAGAAAGTGTAATGAAATACATGCATAAAGATACATGAGAAAGTTATTTCGAATGATTTAAGTTTTTGCTCTAAAAAGAAAGTTTTTCTGTTTTAAACCGTAAACTAGAAAACGAAATATCTTGAATGCTAAGTAAATAAAAATTAAGCATACATTTTAAGTGTATTAAAATATTTTTAGATGTCTTTAGTTTATTTTAACCTCTAGCATAACCCGGTCGAGGTACCCTATATGTGTATGGCAAGAGACCGGGGGAATCGTAATCCCAAGTTCCCGCATCTGAGCACACACAAATAGAAAATTCCTAGTATTTCATGTCATATAGATATTTAGCTTAAGAGAATAAGTTTTCCCTAAGTTACCTTTTTAGTTAGTTAAAGAAATGAAATACGTCAACAGACGTTAGTTTAGAAAAA
The DNA here is from genome assembly GCA_022984855.1 of Dimocarpus longan. NCBI lineage: Eukaryota > Viridiplantae > Streptophyta > Magnoliopsida > Sapindales > Sapindaceae > Dimocarpus > Dimocarpus longan. The sequence continues at coordinate 5,678,758 of CM041022.1, forward strand.
TAAGAAAATTCATTTACGAAAAGTTTACTAAAAGAATCTTTCGCTTAAATGAGCTTTATTGTTTCCAAAATAATAATGAAAGCATAATTTATTATTAAGTACACTTACTGAGTTATTCTCACCACTATTTTTCATGTTTTATAAAAATCCTCCCCAGATGCAGGTACGAGCAAGGTAGCGGAAGCATCTTCGTTGGACTTACAGGTGAGCTAGAAATGGGACACTGATGCGCTAGTTTTCAGTAGGTAGACCATGTATTGCATTATTTTTGTTTTCAGACTTATCTCATGTTTGTAAATATTCTTTTGGATAATCGATTTTACGATAAGTTATATGCAACGATGTTTTAAGATTTTTTCTTTTCCTTAAGTAAGTATGATTTCCACATGATTAAGTCATTTTGCTTTGAAAGCATATGTGCGATTGTTTGTGGTAATTGAAAAAAGGCCTGAGGCCTATTAGTTTAAGAAAATATATTGAATGAAATTATACAGGTTTTGTGAAGTCTTTACAGGGTGGAAATTTTAGAAAAACAGCTGTCGTGCTATCGGATTTCTGTAAAAATCCATTTTCATAAAGTTGTTTTCAACGAACAAAACTCCTACCCATTTTCAGAACTAAAAGAGTTTCAAGCATTTTCAGATAAGAAAGAGGCTTAGCTCCACAGGAACTTTCTAGCAGAAGCAGATCTCGACTGGAAAGCCATCGTGGGGTGCCGGGCAGGTCGCCTAGCTAGTATAGTTAGAAAGGGGCCTGTCATTTTCGAATTCACTTCATGGATGACTTAAACGCGAGTTAGGGAGATGATTGAAGTGAAAATAAAATGAAGAAAACTTAGAGATTGCTCCCTAGGTAGCATTCGGCCAAAGGGGGTCTTGTTTTAGGATTTTTCGTTCCAAGTTTCAAAAAATTATTTCGAGCATACTGAGGTGTTCCTAGGTGATAATAAATAGGATTCATAAAAAGAAATCGGAATTCGAAAACATCGAATGTGTTAAAACTTAATTGCGAAAGTCTAAGTGTAAAAGGGATTATATAGAGTTAGTTGCGTTAGAAGTTTTTGTGGTTTTGTATTAGTGAATTTAATGATTCTAAATGAGTATTCGATGTTTTAGGGTGAAGACGGAAAGTATCGGAGACTTTCAGAGGAGAATCGTCATTTGACTTAGGAGTGAGTCGTCTAGTAGACGAGGCTCAGACAGACGCGCAGATTGACTGACAGATGACCTCTACTACATTGTATATTTCACGTTAATGTCATGTGCATGTTTTGTAATAAAGCATGATGTAAACGTTTAATGTAAATACAAGTTTTTGAATGCATGTCTTTATAAAGTTATTTTAATGAGAAAGTTTTAGCTTTTTGAATCAATTTTCGTGATTGTGGTTTTCCATGCTGGAATTGATTTTGGAATGATGGCCGGAGGCCCTTGGTAGTTGAGATTGAATGCTATAAAAGTATTTTTAATTATTTTTGAATTTGCAGAGTAACATAGTTCAATAAACAATCGGCATGTTGCCAAATTTTCATTAGAAAAATGAAAAATTTTTATCTTTGCCACCTAGTAAACGAGCTAGAAAACAAGTTTAAGTCATGTTTTGGTGCTCCGACGGGAGTCCTTCAGGCTAAATCTAAGGTTTTGGTGGAGTTTTGTCGAGGTGCTATAGGGTCTTTCTCGAGTCCAAATGAGTGATTCGGGAAGGGTCTCACCAAAATGAGTTAAAAATGTGTTTAATCCATTGATATTAAATTTGGACTTTAAGTGAGGTGTTTTGTATGCTTGAACATAAAGAAATTCAAATGGAAAGTGTTTACGAATAATTGTTACGCTTTGAAAAAATGATGTTTCGATGTTTTCGTGTAATTAGACATTTATGCGCATTGATGCGAGTTAATAGAAGTGTAAGATGTATGAATGAAATTGGTTACGATGTTTCCTAAAAATAGAATGTGAATTGCATAGGTAACGTGCAGGCGAAGGAATTCGAAAGTGCGCGTTATCATGAGTTCGAAAACTGTGAGTGTAAATTATTTTACGAAATGATAAATGCATTTTTAGTATACTTTAATGTGATTGAAAAATTTACTTTACAATTATGAAATGCATTAATTAAATGTGTTTTCATGAATATTATAGCTTCTTGAAATTTAAATGAGTTTTATGAAAGAAATGTTTATAGCATAAAATTATTATAGCTCCTTATAAAAATTTTGTCCTCGAAATTTAAATAACATACCCGAATCAAAAAGATGAGGATACTGCCTTCGCATATGCTCCTCAGGCTCTCATGTTGCCTCTTCCATTGAGTGATTCCTCCACAGGACTTTTACTAATGGAACAGTCTTTGCTGTGAAGAACCTGATCCCTCCTGTCTAAAGTCTGAACTGGACCCTCTTCATAGGTTAGGTTCTCTCTCAATTTCACTGGCTGCGATAACAACACATGTGAAGGATCTGGCATATATTTACGAAGCATTGAGACGTGGAATACATCGTGAATCCTGGATAACTCTGGTGGTAACTCCAAACGATAAGCCACGTCTTCGACTCTATCGATCACCTCATAAGGACCAATATATCGTGGACTAAGCTTCCCACGTCTACTAAATCTAATGATCCCTTTCCACGGTGATATCTTCATAAATACCTTATCCACTACTTGGAACTCCAAGTCTTTTCTTCTATTGTCTGCATAGCTTTTCTGACGATCTTGAGCGGACTTCAATCTGTCCCGAATAGTCCTGATCTTATCTGTAGTCATCTGAACAAACTCAGGCCCTAATAATCTCCTCTCGCCCACTTCATCCCAACTTAATGGCGTCCTGCACCGTCTCCCATATAAAGCCTCATACGATGCCATACCAATACTGGCCTGATAACTATTATTGTAGGCGAACTCGATCAGTGGCATATGAGTATCCCAACTCCCGCCAAACTCCATCACACAAGATCTCAGCATATCCTCTAAAGTCCGGATAGTGCACTCAGACTGTCCGTCTATCTGTGGATGGAATGCTGTACTAAAATATAATCGAGTGCCCAAGGCTCTCTGTAAACTAGGCCAAAATGGAGATGTAAATCTAGGATCCCTGTTAGAAACAATAGAAACTGGAGCTCCATGAAGCCTGATAATCTCATCAACATACAATCTGGCTAGTCTATCTAAGGAATAAGTACTGCGGATGGGTAGAAAATGAGCTGACTTCGTAAGACGATCAACTATTACCCATATACCATCATACCCACTCCGACTACGTGGAAATACAATCACAAAGTCCATAGTGATATGCTCTCATTTCCATTCTGGAATAGAAAGAGGCTGAGATAATTCTACTGGTCTCTGGTGCTCTGTTTTAACCTGTTGACATATTAGACACTTGGATACATAGTCAGCTATCACCCTCTTCATACCTTTCCACCAAAAATGCTCTTTCAAGGTATGGTACATCTTCGTACTACCAGGATGCATCGCATAAGCTGAAGAATGGGCCTCATCCAATATCTCTCTCTTAAGATTCTCCAGGTCTGGAACACATAATCTTTGTCCCATCATCAGTGTACCGTCATCTTTCACTGAGAAGTCCTGGCCTCTACCCAACTCAACTCCTTGTCTGATCGCAACCAATTGAGGATCCTGATCTTGAAGCTCTCGGATCTGATCTGAGAGTATTGGACTCACCTAAAACATGGCTAGCAGTGCACCTGAATCCGAAGTCATCAGCTAAACCCCTAAAGATCTCATCTCCCTCAATAATGGATAGTACCCTGCTCTCAAATGTGCCACTGAGCTACTAGGCTGTCTACTCAGGGCATCAGCCACTACATTGGCTTTTCCTTGATGGTACTCTATAAAGCAATCATAGTCTTTAATCAGTTCCAACCACCTTCTCTGCCTCATATTCAATTTTTTCTGCGTGAATAAATACTGGAGACTCTTGTGGTCTGTGAAAATTTTGCAAGAAACCTCATACAAATAGTGTCTCCAGATCCTCAGTGCGAACACTACTGCTGCTAACTTCAAATCATGAGTTGGATAATTTTCTTCGTGCTTCTTCAATTGTCGGGATGCATATACTATTACTTTCCCATTCTGCATCAAAACAAACCCCAAGCCCTATCTTGATGCATCACTGTATACTACGAATCCCTCTGTCTCAAAAGGAAGTGTAAGAATGGGAGCTATGGTCAACCGAACCTTCAATTCATCAAAACTCTACTGACAGGCCTCTAACCATTGAAATTTAACATCCTTTCTTGTGAGTTTCGTCAAAGGAATGGCTATTCTGGAGAATCCCTCTACAAATTTTTTGTAATACCCTGCCAATCCCTAGAAACTTCTGACCTCTGTAACTGTAGCTAGCTGTTTCCGTTGTAAAATAGCTTCAATTTTCTAGGGGTCAACACTGATCCCATCTACGGATACTACATGCTCGAGAAAATAGACTCTATCCAACCAAAATTGACACTTACTGAACTTAGCGTATAACTGGCGATCTCTCAGGGTTTGCAAAACTGCTCTCAAGTGCTCAACATGTGCCTCTCTACTACTCGAGTACACTAGAATATCATCAATGAACACTATCACAAACTTATCCAGAAAATCATGAAACACCCTATTCATCAAGTCCATAAATACTGCGGGTGCATTAGTTAGCCCGAAAGGCATAACCAAAAACTCATAGTGTCCATATCTAGTCCTGAAGGCAGTCTTGGGAACATCTTCTGCCTTAATCTTCAACTGATGATATCCAGATCTTAGATCAATCTTCGAAAAAACACTAGCCCCCTGAAGCTGATCAAATAGATCATCAATGCGAGGAAGTGGATACTAGTTCCGTATCGTTACTTTATTCAACCCTCTGTAATCAATGCACAGCCGCATACTGCCATCTTTTTTCTTCACAAATAACACCGGCGCTCCCTAGGGAGAAACACTTGGTCGGATAAAACCCTTATCCACTAACTCCTCTAACTGCACCTTCAGCTCTCTCAACTCAGTAGGTGCCATCCTGTAGGGTGCTTTGGCTATAGGTGCTGTTCCCGGAATCAAATTAATTTCAAACTCAATCTCCTTGTTTGGTGGCAACTCAGGAAGATCATCCGGGAATACATCTGGAAACTCCCCAACCACGGGAATATCCTCTAATCTGGCCCCAGTCTCTATAGTATCCAACACATAAGCCAAATAACCTATACACTACTTCCTCAACATCTTCCTAGCTGTCATAGTCGATATCATACACGAAGGAAATATTCTGCGCTCACCCTTAAACACCACATCTGGTTCCTCTGGAGTACTAAATCTGACTTCCTTTCAGAAGCAATCAATCGTGGCATGATGAGAAGCTAACCAATCCATCCCTAGTATCACATCAAAATCATGAATATCCAGCAATATCAAATTAATGGGGAATGATCTGCCTTCAATCACAACCTGACCACCTCTGTATACCCCCTCAGCCATTAATGTATCTCCAGTGGGAGTTGCAACTATGATCCCACTCTCTAAGGGCTCTAAAGACAACTTTACCCTACTAGCAAAGCTCTCAAAGATGAAAGAATGTGTGGCCCCTCGGTCTATCAAAGCATGAGCATCTGATTTGAAAATCGAACTAGTACCTGTAACCACTTCTTAAGTAGCCTCTGCCTCCTGTTAGGTCACAGCAAACACTCTCGCCTGTACTGGAGGTCTCCCTGACTGTCCTCTGGCAGAGGTACCTCGACTCATACCTCTACCTGGCTGTGGAGGAGTCCCTAGTCCTCTCCCCTATGGACTTCCCCTACCTTTCGACTGCCATGTACTCGACTGTGTCTGAGTCGCTGGTCTCGACTTACTAGTCTCTGTTGCAATCCTCTGCGGGCAATCCCTCTTCAGATGTCCCTTCTGACCGTAAAAGTAACACCCAGTCCTGCCAAAGTAACACTCTTACCTATGCTGTCGACCGCAAGTAGCACATGGAGGAATACTACTATGGCCACTACCTCTGCCTTGAGAACCTGATGGTGGCCTCACTGATCTCTGACTGGAGGTGGCTCCCTAACTCTGCTATCTGCCTGAAAGCTCTCCAGATCTGCCTACTGTCTTGGGGTCTTACTGGGTCCCCCTATTTGCCATCTCTGACTCTGGTCCGTCTTCTGCTGCTGTGCTCTCTCTACCTGAACTGATCTCTCCACTCTCAGAGCTGCCTCTACTAATTTCCCATAATCCTTGTAATCTGTAGCAGCTACATATGTCTTAATTCTAATGTTCAGGCCCTGAAGAAACTTGTGACACTTATTTGCTTCATCTTCTACCACTAACGGTGCCACTCGGGATAGCTCTGTGAATTTCGTCTCGTACTCCGCTACCGTGACAACTTCAAAAATCAATCCTCTAGTATTCTAACACCCAACTATGATTAAATAAACTGTTTTGAACGTTAAACGAACGCGTTTCGAAGGATTTCAGAAACTACCCTTCAACTCGTCCGTTTAGCTCCGAAATATATCCTAAACTTTTCGTTTTCGAAATCTAACTTCAAAAGATTATTCCCTAACCTCTAAAACATTAATTTAATGCCTTAGAATTGAAAACGGAATCGAATTCCATAAAAACCCATTTTTTGACCATGACTTTCCTCTCTCGTTTTATCTATTTTTCTTCCATCAAATCACTCCAAAATCATACCAAAATCATCCTCACATATCCCTCTTAAGAAAAAAAATGGGTTTCATACAAAGCATTAAGCTTAAAACTGAGATAACTCACCAAATAGGCGATCGTTTTGCTTCAAATTTGTTGGGTTAGCTAAAGGGGATGACGAGAAACAACCTTCGTGAAAAAACCACGGCGAAATTCGGACCGGATCTTTTTCCTCTTCTCCCTCTCTCTCGGACGCACGAAACTTTCTTTTTTTTCTCTCTTTTTCTCTCTCTCGGCTCACCCGACTCTCACTCTCTGTTTCCTCTCTTAATTCTCTTTTAATTCTCGGCACAAATGTCTCAAATGAGACAAAACTCACTTATAAATATTATATTGCGCAATTACTAAAAGATCCCTCAAGAAAATCTCACTTTATCACCTCAAACTTTCACTAATTATATTAATGCCCCAAAATCAATTCTATTGGTCCACTTGGCACATTCTAATCCACTTATATTTCCAACCAATCCATGGATGACACGTGGCACATCCATAGCCACTACTTTTTAAATCACTTATCTCATTTCTTATTGGTTAAATTAAAATATCTTTTACTTTATTCCGTGAGCTCACCTCGCTTGATTAACACGTAAATCTCGTCTAATCACTTTGTAATCATACCAGGGTCAACCAAACAATATCCGAATTACGATATGAAAATATAATAAACTTCAAATAACACTATTGGAGGCCTACAATTCGACCGTAATTCAATTCGAATATTTCTAGTACCATAAAATAATAAATCTGGATGAACATTTAATTTAACACAATTATAATTCAATTTCCACAATTTAATATACTATTCAATCCGAAAAATATTCTGAAAATATTTCATAGTTATCTAAACTTCAAATTGATCATGAAATACTCTAATTGGGTCCCTTACCTCTCAATCCTATATTTCGCGAAGTTTTTTAATAGAGTTTAGGTCACGAAAACTCAATATACGAAAAATAGTGCAATGTGACTGGAATCTTTCGGATCTCCTGAAACTCAATCAAACGTTCCGTTTCATTTCGTTTCAGTTCCCTCAAGGTCCATGATCTATTTCGGACATTTTCGGTTCTTAGGGCTCTTTTCCCAAAAATCACTATTCATTCGAAAATGTTTTCGTCAAAAATACTATTCATCAAAAATTTTCATTTTTCGCCGAAACGAACTCCAAAATTTTCTATACCCTAATCGAGTCTTAAATCATTTTTTGGCCCTATTTTCGGGTCAATATTCCCTATCTTACTCAGGTACATGGAATATAATAGAAAATCAGGTTCGGGGTCTATCAATTGATGAGTGAATAGTAATTTTTGAGAAACGGATCCCGAAAATCATTGAAAGTGAAATTTTTGAAAATAGTTATTTCGGGTGAATAGTATTTTCGGACGGAATAGTATTCAAATGAATAGTAATTTTTGAAAAATGGGTCTTGCATATTAAGTAGTTATGAAAATTATAATTGAGTTAACAGAAATTAAATCGAATAAAAAAATGAGTCTGTTTGAGTTAAAACATAGCAGTTTTCAGATCCGATTAGAAATTCGAATGGATTTCTGAAAAATTTTGAAAATCTCGAAAGTGATAAATTAGTATTAAAATACTTCCGAAGGAGGTTTGAATGGAAATGGAACCAATCCTAAATCGCCAAAAGCCATTTAGCGAAAAGTGAAGAGGCGAAAAGGGGTCTGAAATGACTTTCAGGGTTCACGAAAGTTACTAGGAGTATGTAATACGTTCGAATATAGGCCCCGATAAATTTTGAAAAGATTTCGAAAAAGTCCCAACAAAGTCGAACCCGGGCGTACCAGAAAAGTTAAATGGGGTTGACATGATTGTTTTTTATATAATAATAATATATATAAATTAGTGGTGAGACTCATTAAAAAAAAAAATAAAAAATATATATGTGTGGATAAGGATGAATAAATAATAATAATAAAAGAAATAAAAATAAAATGAGGCGGTGGAGATGTGAGGGGTGTGAATATATATATATTGTCGGCACAAAACAAAACAAAGGGAGCAGGAAAAAAAATAAATAAAAATAGAAGAAGAAGAAGCTTTAGAAAAGAAATGTGGGGTAGACGCTGATTTCTCTCATTTCCATTGGTGATTGGAGCAGTGGTGTGAGTTTGTTTTCATCACCCTAATGTAGTCGGCACAAAACAAAACAAAGGGAGCAGGAAAAAAAATAAATAAAAATAGAAGAAGAAGAAGCTTTAGAAAAGAAATGTGGGGTAGACGCTGATTTCTCTCATTTCCATTGGTGATCGGAGCAGTGGTATGAGTTTGTTTTCATCACCCTAATTTATATTATATATATATTTGAGTTTATTGTTTCATTTAGATTCTTTTCGGCTTTTGGTTACTGATTAGTTTGTAGTCTGATTATGGTTCAAAATTATATATATTTGATGAAGGTTTTTAGAGCTTCTTAGTTTGCTAAATTTATTAGCTTACCTTGACATTGGCAATTAATCTATTTTAGGGAACGATAATTTTGTTCACTGAATCTTGTTTCTTTACATGTAGCTTGATTTGTAAGAGCTTATATTCTTATGTAATATCAAATATTGTAGTACTGGATCAATGTCTTTGCTTGTTCGTGAAGGAAAAAACAACAATTGTTTTTACAAAAAATATTAATTTTACGGACCATTGAGTTTTAAAAATTTTTAGAAAACTCAAGAAAATCTAGATCCATAAAACAATGAAATAAAATAATACAAGAAAAAATAAAAATCAAATTTTTACCTTATGTATTGATCTCTGTGGATTGCTCACCACGTAACCTTCCTTGATATGTCTCTACATCAAGAAACAAGTGAGTGGACACAATTATATTGAATTGTACTCACTTTCTATTTATTTCTTTTCTAAAAAGAATCAACAATATATTTAAGAGGTGAGTTTATGTTTTTGGTTATACAGAGAAGAAAGATACAGATTCTTCTTCTCTATATTATGCTGTAAAAAAAAAAACTTTTTCTTTCTGTTTCAAAGAACGTACAGCAAAAACCAAAACTAATTTCTGTTAGCAAAAGAAAACTATTTCTTTTCTATTTATAGGCAACTACTTAGGGTTTTAATTAATCAAAATTAATATTAAACCCCAAATTTATTAAAATTAAACTTTTACCCCATATAACATAATTAATTCAAAATTAATTAAACTTGTGACCTGTAATTAATTCATAATTAATTTATACCATGTCACAGCTGAGAATCAAATTCAAAACCTCTTATAAAATTAATTAAATAATTATTAATTCATAATTAATAATTAACTAATTAATTATTAAATAATTTGAATAATCAATATTATTCAAATATTAAGTGAACACAAATTTTGCTACTTGCGTAACAATTATAATTAGACGGTCCAAATACAATATTCTATATACAAGTTTCTTATAGTGAAATGAGCTATCAAGGGGACCCGATGGATCTACAGTTTTGAACTCTAATAATATCGAAATTATTAATTAAACTCTTTAATTAATAATTCATTATTATTAATCCTTAGAGTTACTCCACTAAAAACCTAAGATTGCACTCTCAAAACTGTAGATATTTTTATACAATCTGAAATTTTCAGTGTCCATTGATTTAATCACTATATATGATTTGACCCTCCACAAATAATTCATAATTAGAGCTAGATCAAAATGTCCGTTTTACCCCTCTCATTATTTCTTAATCCTTAACTACCATTGATTCTCTAATGGACAATATATCCATAACAACTTATGAATTTATCTTTCCAATTTCATATGAATGGAAAGTTGAGCGCTCATATTGTTCAAGACCTAAATCAACCTTTAAGGGAACTACTTCTCTACTTCTCGCAAGAAGGAGTGGATTCCACTATCGTGTAGAATGTTCCCAGCTACCTACTAAATCATATCCCCAAAGTACGAAGTTATTGATCAGACATCTTAAACCGATCTCACCCATGTAAATTAAATGATATAACTCAACAAGCAGGAGTCCATAATACACTCAGGATTAAGATCAATTCATATATGATCATCTGGTTGATAAATATAAATCTCTGAGTTTAACGGATATTGATGAGAGACTTATATTTATCGTGGTCCAGTCCTATGTAATCTATATTATATAAGGTGCCTCCATTTTCATGTCACTACATGAATAGTCTCGGATAAGACTATCGTACCGAATACAAAATGGACCGCAACTGTAGATTTACCACAAATAAAGTATCCAGGTTTATTTGTTTTCTATGAACTCTTTAGATTACTTATTTCAAATTAAATCTGCATGTATATAACACTTATATACTTAGTTTGAAATTACATCAGTAATCAAGGATGTTTCTCATGATATATATAATTTTTGCAAAATATATATAAATTGAATAAAATGAATACTTTATTATTTATAAAACCTTTTACATTATTACAAGCTCTTAGGGCACAAAACCCAACAATCTCCCACTTGCCCTAGAGTAGATGGGATATATCTCGTAATCCTAGACCTTCTAGATGACCTTCAAACACTTTAGTCATTAAGGTCTTCGTAAACGGATCAGCAAGATTATCTTGTGATGCAATCTTTATCACGTTCGCATCTCCCTTTTGTACGATCTCCCTAATGAGATGATATTTCCTCTCTATATGTTTCCCTCATTTGTGGCTTCCTGGTTCTTTGGAATTAGCCACTGCACCACTGTTATCATAATAAAGGGTAAGTGGTTTATCCATATATGGAACAACTTCTAGATCAATCAAGAATTTACGTAGCCATACCGCTTCTTTAGCTGCTTCACAAGCTGCTACATATTCGGCTTCCATAGTGGAGTCAACAATGGATAATTGCTTAACACTTCTCTATACAATGGCTCCACCACCAAGAGTGAATACTGATCCGGATGTGGATTTTCTAGAATCCTTATCCGATTGAAAATTAAAATCTTTATATCCTAATGGGATCAAATCCTCTGCAGAATATACGAGCATATAGTTTCTCGTTCTCCGAAGATACTTGAGAATATGCTTTACTGCCACCCAATGATCAAATCTTGGATTGGATTGATAACGACTAACTATTCCCACCGAATAACATATATCTGATCTCATGCATAACATAGCATACATGAGACTGTCTACTGTAGAGGCATAGGGAATTTATCCTCAATTTTTTGAGGTATCTTAGGACACTGTTCCTTAGACAAATGAACTCTGTGACGAAAAGGTAAATTACATTTCTTACAGTTCTGCATCGAAAATCGCATAAGAATCTTATCGATATACGATGCCTGAGACAACACTAACAGTTTTTTCTTACGATCTCTTATTATTTGGATCCCAAGAACATAACTGGCCTCTCCCAAATCTTTCATTTGGAATTAGCTAAGCTAGCGAGCCAGCTCTTTACGTCTGACAATACTTCAATATCATTCCCAATTAGTAGAATATCGTCAACGTAAAGTACAAGGAAAACCACTTTCTTATCGATTATCCGTTTGTATACACAAGATTCATCGATATTTTGCTCAAAACCATAAGAGTTGATCGAAGTATCAAACCTTATATTCCAAGATTGAGATGCTTGCTTAAGTCCATAAATGGACCTTCGCAACTTGCAAACTTTTTGCTCTTGACATTGAGACACGAATCCCTCTGATTGTACCATATAGATACTTTCATCAAGATTACCGTTCAAAAACTCAATCTTGACATCCATTTGCCCAATCTCATAATCGAGACATGCAGCAATGGAAAGAAGAATCCAAATGGACTTAAGCATAGCTACTGGCGAGAAAGTTTCCTCATAGTCAACTCCCTCTTTCTGGGTATAACCTTTTGCCACTAGTCTAGCTTTAAAGGTTTCAACCTTTCCATCCACTCCTTTCTTCCTCTTGTAGATCCACTTGCAACCTATGGGTTTTATCCTATCTGGTTGATCCACAAGTTCCTATAATGAGTTAGAGTACATAGACTCCATCTCGAGATTCATGGCTTTAAGCCATTCCTCCTTATCAGAATCCTCCATTGCACCATGATATGTCAATGGATCATCTACACTCTCATCAGAGATAGCAATTTGTGCCTCTCCAATCTCTCTATAGCGGACTGGTGGTCTAATAACCCTCCCACTACGACAAGGTGGTAGATGATTCTGATGAGAATCTATCTGACGTTCAGACCTGGTCTGAATTATGTCATTTCAACAACTTTTGCTGACGGGGTACTATTCGACCCAGGAAGTAACTCTTTGAGTACAACTTTACTTCGAGGTTTATAATCTCTCATATAATTCTCTTCAAGAAAAGTAGCATTTGTCGATACAAACACTTTGTTTTCTTCGGGACTATAAAAGAGTCTGCCCCTAATCTTTCTAGGATAACCTACAAATAGGCAAACTTTTGAACGTGGTTCCAACTTCCCAGTCTTGTTCTTCAGCATATATGCTGGACACCCCCATATGTGAAAATGTCGTAAACTAGCTTTACAACCTTTCCACAACTCTAAAGGTGTCTTTAGAACTGACTTAGATGGCACAACATTCAAAATATACATTGCAGTTTGCAATGCATATCCCCAAAATGAACTAGGTAATGATGAATAACTAAACATAGATCTCATCATGTCCAAAAGGGTTCGATTTCTCCTTTCTGCAACACCGTTCTGCTGGGGTGTTCCAGGAGCAGTCAATTGGGATAAAATCCCATGATCAAGCAAGTAATCCTCAAACTCTGTATCGAGATACTCACCTCCACGATCTGATTGTAGAGTTTTGATCAATGTTTTATCCAATTGATTTTCAACTTCAGCTCGAAACTCTTTGAACTTTTCAAAAGTTTTTGACTGTCGTTGCATTAGGTAAACATACCCATATCTTGAATAATCATCAATAAAGGTGAGAAATATTCATAATCACCTCTAGCTTTAACATTCATAGGACCACAGACGTCCGAATGTATAAGCTCTAACGGTTCCTTAGCTCTATGCCTTTTTCCAGTAAAAGGTCTTTTGGTCATTTTACCTTCTAAACATGATTCATAAACAGGTAAAGTACCAATCTTTAACTGTTTAAATATCCGCTCTTTACAAGTCTGTTTAATCTGTCATGGTTAATATGACCAAGTCTTAGATGCCAAAGATATGTGTCATCATTATGAGAAATCTTTTATCGTTTTGTTTTTAGTTTTTCAACCTTAAACATTTCAATATTAAGCAGTGGGTTATGCATTAACGGTCTTAATATATTTCAATCGTTTTCTTGTATCCCTGAACAAATTTTCAAACCATTTCTAGAAATAATAACTTATTTATTACCAAAAAAAATAGAATAATTAAATTCCAAAAGTTTAGATATAAAAATCAAATTTCTCTTAAAACCTGGAATAAAATAAACATTGTTCATTACAATAAAATAATTATTATTGAAATGAAGTCTAACTTCTCCTACTGCCTTTACTGAAACGACTTTCCCAGTCCCGACTCTCATGTTGAACTCACCCTCATTAAGCTGCTTATATGAATCAATCAACTGCAAAGAAGAACAAACATGATTAGTGGCTCCTGAATCAATTATCCAAGGGGATGAATCATCCTCCACTAAACAAGATTCAATGACTAGTAAATCACATTTACCTTTCATCTTCTTCTTTTGGAGCTCCTTGAGATACTTGGGACAGTTCCTCTTCCAATGCCCATTAACACCACAATGGAAACATTTTCCTTTGGGCTTAGTGGCCTTAGAGCCCTTTTTGCTCATTTTCTAAGTGGCTTGCTTCTTGGGCTTAACATTAGCCTTAACCTTTCCAGTGTTTCTCTTCCTTTTGTTTTTACCAAAAAAAGAAGTCTCAGCAACATTTGTTTCACCGAACTTATTTTTGTCCTTATTCATAGACTCATAAGTAGTGAGCTCATTTAGCAATTGTGTAAGTGAGTAAGTCAACTTTTTCTTAACATAGTTGCTCTTAAATTGCATGAAACTCTTCAGAAGAGTTTCTAATATCATACTCACTTGGCTACGCTCATCTATAGCCCCACCATGGCTTTCAGCTGTGTTGAAGTGGGTCATCATTTTCAAGACATGCTCTCGAACAGATGTACCCTCCTTCATCCTAGCAGTCATAACAGCACGAACAGCTTCATGTCGTTGCTGCTCAGAAGGTTGCCCAAACATGTCCTACAATGACTCCAGTATTTGAGTTGCTGTTGTCATTGCCTCGTGCTTGGTAGTAAGCACCTCGGACATCCCTGCTAACAAATAGCAGTGGGCCTTCTTATCAGCTGTGACCCATTTTTGATAGGCCTCACGCACAATACGTCCAGCATTTTTTGCTGACTGGGGAGGACAAGGCTGAGTCATGACAAATTTAAGGTCTTCACAGACCAGGATTGCATTCATATTACTTTTTCATTTGACATAATTTTCCCTGTTTAATTTATCATTAGCAAGTATAGAAATTGAAGGGACCCAACCCGGATTTAACCTCTTGAATCCGTGGGAAGCCCTCCCGACACTCCAACGGACTCCGAAAATTTTTTTTTTAAACAATTGACTTAGGAATCCGTGGAGCGAACTTGATTAAAACATTTATTCTTTTCATCAACTAACGAAAAATGTGGTGGGAAATTTTTTTTTTTTTTCAATTAAAACCAGTAAATCATTTATTCGATTAAGAATTTTGTAGAAAAATGGACAGAATCTCCTCTGTTTTTCGGACATCCCAATTTTTACAAAACCTGCAAATAAAATCATGAACACTTCTAAAATTCATTCATTTTCTCCACTACCATTTTCAGGACCTCAGGTCCACCATAATTTAACCACAATAATATTTAAAAACTTTCAGTAGAATCATTTTTATCCATAAAACAAAACATATGCATTATGTACAATTCAAAAATATTCTTTTGAAATATTTTGAGCTTGAGTTTGGGTACTCCCAAACGCCTACGTACCTCGATTATCTACAGAGGATCAAAGCGATCGTAGTTCAGAGTTTAAATATGCATATACGTATATACAATACAAAAGAATGATGAAATTTTCAAAACCATAAAACATGATATATTTACAGCCCAAAAATTTTATACATATTTTCAAGTCGTCCGTCATCTACGAGGAGGCTACCTACAACTACCCAGAAGGATGCTCAAACTGCTCCCTAATCTCAGTTCCTGAAAATTTTATTAAAATATTTGGAAAAGTGAGCTAAAAATAGCTCAGTGAGTGTGCAGTTTAATAACAAAGTACCTTTCAACATCTTTCAGTAAAATCATAACATTTACATAAATAAATAAAACATTTCATTTCATTTATCAATCATATAAATCATAAATATATATTTGAAACAATTTTTAACATTTCAATCACTACCAATGGAACCCAAGGAAATAATTCACCAACCGACCTAAAAGCAACGATGGCGGGATGATCTATTTCCAGTCATAAACCACTACGCTGCGGATAAATCACGTCTTGCGCAGGGTAACAGTCATAATACTTTATAATGTGTAAAGGCAATCCTATAATTTCTATCTCTTCCCTTAGTTAGTAACCTATTTCTTTACCCGTAAACCTTTACACATTTAAAGTATCTCGGTCGATATCCGTCATTTCAGTCATGATAGGGTCTAGGGTAACCATCGGCTAAAAATTCTTTTATAAACAACATTTCATTCGAAAACTAAAACTATTTCTTTTATACTTTCCATAAACATTTGTTTGTCAAAACTTTTCTTAAGGTCGAAACCTTAACTCTTGAGTCTTTTTCCTTAAACCGAATATCGAAACTTAAATAATTTCTATAATCAAAACAATTATATTTAAATCATAAACATATATAAAAAATATATATATACTTAAATTACTAGCTCAATTGGTACTCACCTCTCTAAGAATTTGGATTTAAGGGTTAAGGGCCAGGTTCGAGAGGTGGGGGAGGCGAAAGAAAACCCATCTTGACTGGGACAGTACCTTATGAGTGGCAAACCACGGGCCTGAAGAGGTTACGAAGGGCTGGCGTGGACCCCATAGAAATCAACGGAGATACCATTGCTGAAAATAAATAAAATAACAAACATTTAATATCAATTTGTAAAAATTAATATCATGTAATTTTGGCATAAAATTAAACGTGATGCATGATACACGAATAATGAATTAGAAAATATTCTAGAAAATAATTACTATGCCACGATAATCTAACATTCCACAAATAAGTGCCACCGTAGGGTAGGTCAAATATTTGTATGTTAGACTGAAACATTCTCAATAAAATAATATAACAAAATAACTCTTATTCCTATATTATTTAACTACCATTTTTCGGTCAGGAAAATAATTAACAATTAATTATTTCCTTTATCAGTGTAACTCATCATTTCGGATTGGACTTAACTCGAGAATTACCATCGTAGGGTAGGTCAATCCCAAGATACATCTAGAAATCCTATCTATTAGGAAGTCAACTTTGATCAACTTAAATGGACACCACTCGTAGGGGGACGATAACAAAGTCGTCTCAAGGCGCCATTTAAGTTTCACGGTGTTGAACTAATGATGGAGACCGCGGGATATATTGTCATATATCCCTCTCCCACTCACTATTTTAAGATAAGGGTTTTCTATTTAAATATTCCTAGTCATCGTCTTAGATTATTAACGGCTAAGAAGATAATCTAAGTTACAAAGAATTTATATGTCGCTAAAGTCTTAAACTTATTAACACTTAATGAATTACCTGATTTTTAACACTTAAAAATCTAATTCAATTTATAAATCTAATCTAAATAATCAAAATTATAAAGACTAGATTTAATATGAAGTTATCTGATTTTAACTAATTAAAACCTAATCCACATTATGAATGTCAATTATTGAAATCTAATTTCTAATTTGAAACCTATGATTTTCTACTAAAATCAATTCAAATTATTTAAAAGACATTCTATGTATTATTCTTCTATTTATACTAATAAACAATTTAATAGTAAAATAAAATAATACATATGATGCATGTCATGTTATAATGCAATGAGTAGGTACCCTCTATGATTCTATATGACATATTTTTGATGCATGTACATGTTATCAAATTAATCATTAATCTCATGAAAATAATTAAATATAACATGTGTATGATCGAGTTCTTTGTTTTTGACAACCTAAATCTAATTTCAATATTACATAAATTAACCAAGGCATTCCTTGGCCTTCACTTGTAATCTTCAGATCTTGAAAAGTTTTCATGGGCTCTCTTGGACTCAAAATTAAATCAAATTTAATAATCAAGAATGTCCATCTAATGAATTGGACTTTAAGCCCATTTCTTGATTTTTGGATCCAAAAATATATATATATATCCATATATGTGGATAATTTTTAATAATTTTATAATTTAAAATTAGAGACCCCAAAATTATACGCTGCGGGTTGCACGTTTATGCATGCAATGCATAAACATGCACTGTGTGCAACAATTGCACTTGAAAGTGCAATGAAACAAAAACACGTGCATGTTCTGTGCAAACAACAACCATGCATTAGATACACAAAAAAAATATTCAATTTAAAAAAAAATTGTCATCTGTGCACTTTCGTATTGCGTTCACACTAGCAGACATACATTAACACATGCACTGCACACGCACATCTCATGTGCTTGCAATGTCCTGCGCAATATATTTTTTTTTTTTTTGCGCATCTGATGCGCACCCACTGATTCATAACCAGTGCACTCCAAATTCTCATCAAACTGGTTCTCAAACCAGTCACTTTACCGCATACGTAACTTGTTCAAAACCAGTCCATAATTACAGTCGTAACAGCAACAAAACTTCAACCCATTTCGCATCAATTTACAGAAAAAATAAAATAAAAAAATCTAAATCTATAAATTTACAACAGAAAATTTACCACAAACTGCTAACAAATTTAATCAAATTAAATAACCAAAGAACCATACAATTAACGATCATATCATACAATCCCCATTCATCAAACATGAATAAAATAAATCATAATCAAATAAAAAAAAACGGTGCCTACTCAATAACATATAAATCAATACAAATATATTATTTTAAAATCACTATTTTATTAGAACCAAGCTCTGATACCAATTGAAGGAAAAAAACAACAATTGTTTTTATAAAAATATTAATTTTGCGGAACACTGAGTTTTAAAAATTTTTAGAAAACTCAAGAAAACCTAGATCAATAAAACAATGAAATAAAATAATACAAGAAAAAGTAAAAATTAGATTTTCACCTTATGTATTGATCTCTATGGATTGCTCACCACTTAACCTTCCTTGATATGTCTTTACACCAAGAAACAAGTGAATGAACACAATTATATAGAATTGTGCTCACTTTCTATTGATTTCTTTTCTAAAAAGAATCAATAATATATTTAAGATGTGAGTTTATGTTTTTAGTTATACAGAGAAGAAAGATACAGATTCTTCTTCGCTATATTATGCTGTAAAAAAAAAAACTTTTTCTCTCTGTTTCAAAGAACGTACAGCAAAAACCAAAACTAATTTCTATTAGCAAAAGAAAACTATTTCTTTTCTATTTATAGGCAACTACTTAGGGTTTTAATTAATAAAATTAACATTAAACCCCAAATTTATTAAAATTAAACTTTTACCCCATATAACATAATTAATTCAAAATTAATTAAACTTGTGACCTATAATTAATTCATAATTAATTTATACCATGTCACAACTGATAATCAAATTCAAGACCTCTTATAAAATTAATTAAATAATTATTAATTCATAATTAATAATTAACTAATTAATTATTAAATAATTTGAATAATCAATATTATTCAAATATTAAGTGAACACAAATTTTGCTACTTGCATAACAATTATAATTAGATGGTCCAATTACAATATTCTATATACAAGTTTCTTAAAGTGAAATGAGCTATCAAGGAGACTCGATGGACCTACAATTTTGAACTCCAATAATATCAAAATTGTTAATTAAACTCTTTAATTAATAATTCACTATTATTAATCTTAGAGTTACTCTACTAAAAACCTAATATTGCACTCTCAAAACTGTAGATGTTTTTATACAATCTGAAATTTTCAGTGTCCATTGATTTAATCACTACATATGATTTGACCCTCCACAAATAGTTCATAATTAGAGCTAGGTCAAAATGTCTGTTTTACCCCTCTAATTATTTCTTAATTCTTAAGTACCATTGATTCTCTAATGAACAATATATCCATAACAACTTATGAATTTATCTTTCTATTTTCATATGAATGAAAAGTTGAGCGCTCATATTGTTCAAGACCTGAATCAACCTTTAAGGGAACTACTTCTCTACTTCTTGCAAGAAGGAGTGGATTCCACTATCATGTAGAATGTTCCCAGCTATTTACTAAATTATATCTCCAAAGTACGAAGTTATTGATCAGACATCTTAAACCGATCTCACCCATGTAAATTAAAGGATATAACTCAACAAACAGGAGTCCATAATACACTCAGGATTAAGATCAATTCATATATGATCATCTGATTGATAAATATAAATCTTTGAGTTTAACGGATATTGATAAGAGACTTATATTTATCGTGGTCCAGTCTTATATAATCTATATTATATAAGGTGCCTCCATTTTTATGTCACTACATGAATAGTCTCGGATAAGACTATCGTACCGAATAAAAAATGGACCGCAATCGTAGATTTACCACAAATAAAGTACTCAGTTTTATTTGAATTCTACGGACTCTTTAGATTACTTATTTCAAATTAAATCCGCCTGTATATAACACTTATACACTTAGTTTGAAATTACATCAGTAATCAAGGATGTTTCTCATAATATATACAATTTTGTAAAATATATATAAATTGAATAAAATGAATACTTTATTATTTATAAAACCGTTTACATTATTACAAGCTCTTAGGGCACAAAACCCAACAGTTCGATTATTACTTCTACTGTGAAATTGATGTTTCGCTTGTTTGATTATTCCCCTACTGTGAAATTGATATATTACCATTAATTGGTATTTTACTGCTAACTGCTAAGTTTCTACTAGTGCCTTGTAACTTATTTGACATTAAATGCTGCCTTGATCTTAGTTTAGGTTGTTGTATTTTCTAGTCTTACATTGTCGTGATGTGTGTGAGTTATGTGAGATCAAGGAAATTCTTACATAAATTAGTTGAGTTGGTTTGTAGAAAGAAATCGAAAAAAAAAAAGAGAGAGCGGAGAGCTGAGTAAAGCGACTTGAGATGTAATGGAATTAATTTGATATATGGATGATATTGATTTGATTTCATGCTTATGTGAAATTCACAGTATAAATGATTTCGTGACATTATATGATGAAAAATAAAATAAAATAAAAAGTTTGGGAAAATATACGTGTTTGGCTGAAAATAGAGATTAGGTGTATTGTGAATTATTTTGATAAATTATAATAAAAGTTTGTTGAACTACGGAGACTTTGATCCCAATGACGGAATGAGTATATAGGCGTTTAAGATGATATCTCAAACTCAAGCCCAATTAAAAGATAATAATAGTAATAATAATAATAATAATTTAGTTCCCTAGACCGTATGCACACTAGGGAATAACCTATGGGTATTCTTATTATTTCAATCTTATTTATGTGTTAAATCAATGATTTATGAATGTTTTATATGATGAAGTAATGCATGAAAAAAAAAAAAAAATTAAAACTCCATCTTAGGCCGAATGTATATTAGTTTTGAAATCCAAGTGTATTGATGTTATCTTATGTATAATTATGTAATATTTAAAAGAAAAATAATGGTATTATTACACTTTGATGTCAAAACTAGGGTTAAAGTAGTTATTTAAAACGATAAAAATTTATGTTTTGAAATAGTTCGAAAAGTTGTTACAAATATGAAATAAAAAAAAAAAAATTAGGCAATTGAAAATTTATGCTTAATTATGAAATACGTGATAATTTTTAGCTAAATCGTAATAAAAGGGTGTTTAAATATGATTTTAATGGTCTGCGAATGACAAACAGGAAAGAAAACAGAAAGAAATGAAAAAAAAAAAAAATAGACAAGTTCAGTGCCTTGACCAAGCATAAGCATATATCGAAAAAAGGTACGGATGGGTCGGAAAAAGATTTGATGGGATTATTAAAATGGAAAATGGAGCTTTATGAAATTTATATTGATAATTGGAATGTGTGTGAAAAAATGTGACTGAAATTGTATTTATTGCTTTCCACGTGAAATTTTTTTATTGAACAATAAAAGCTGTCAGAAGTATAACATTTTTGGTAATTAATAAAATTGAGTATAGCCCAAGTAAACCTGAACATTGGTAGGTGGGGACTGGTAGTTGGCTAGCCAATGGGGTAATATTAGCAATACTGCGCCGTTACACTGATACCGATACACAGTTTTGATGGATGGATTATGAGAGGCACTAGATATCCGGTCCTAAAGTCAAAATTGATTATGATATGTGATTGTGATATGCGACCTGACGGGTAGCTACCGAGTGGTCGATGCCCGGGACGCCGTTGATTCTGGTAGGTAGCCACCAAGTGATCGATGCTAGGAGACCCAAATTCCAGTCTATGGTATCGTGTCAAAGTTTACAAAGGACACTGTAAACTATAAAAGAAAACCGTATTAAAATGATTGAAAATGGAAATTTTTGTGTTTTCTGTATACTTCAATTTATATTTTGAGTTCTTAAATTATTTGTAAAAGTTTGAAAAATTACGAAATATTAATTCATAACGTGTACTCTAAAAAGTGTTACATTGTAATGAAAATCATGTGGTCATAAACAAAAAGAAACGATTTTAAGTAAGTTGTATTTACACTTATTCGTAAATTTAAATCATTAGTAAATTTCATAATAAAGTTACAAATAGTCGTCAAAAGTGACTTTTAAGTTTCACTAGATATTCAATTTATTTGGTTATATTTTGATATTTGAAAAATGATAAAACTAAAAATTGAGTTTTCTGTAAATACGTGGGAAAAATTTGAAAACTCTGTGAAATAGTAATTTACGCCTAGTATGTTGAAAAATGAAAATTGTTAAATGAAATCGTGTTAGTAGGTTTAAGAAAATAATAGAAATATGAATGATATATGAAAAATAATTATTATATATCTGATATGGGTAATCATTAGTAATGTGCTTTTATCGAGATTTAAAATAAAATATTTACAAACCGAATTAAAATTATTAATAATAAATTGTAAGTATTTTTGTATGTGCATTTATTAGTGAATTAATTCAAATTATGAATTTTAGTAAAAGTTAAGAATTTTGGACATTTTGGTTGATAATATAGTATTTTGAGTAAATGATGAATTTAGAATTAAGTGTACACCTAGTAAGTAGAAATACTTAGCGTGTTGAATTTTCTGCGCGTAGATTGAGATTTGGGTACTATAGATAAAGTCAGACGAGAAGATAACTGCTGCTCTTCCCGCAAGTCACAATCATTTCGCATTTGATAATTATTCTTTTAGTATTGTATAGTGATGGTAATATATAATGATGCATGTACATGTATATTGACAGGCCCCTCTCTAGCTATATTAGCTAGGTGACCTGTCCGACACCCCACGGTGGCTTTCCAGTCGAGATCTACTCCGACTGGAAAGTTCCCATGGAGTTAAACCTATTTCTTATCTGAAAATGCTTGAAACTCTTTTAGTTCTGAAAATTGGTAGGAGTTTTGTTCTTTAAAAATAACTTTACGAAAATAGATTTTTACGGAAATCCGGCAGCACGATGGCTTTTTTTCTAAAATTTTCACCCTGTAAAAATTTCACAAAACCTGTATAATTTCATTTAATATATTTTCTTAAATTAATGGGCCTCAGGCCCTTTTACAAATACATAACCATTCACAACATGCTTAAAAATTCAATGATATGAAAATCGACTTAATTAAAATCTTAAAACATCGTGTATGAAATTCACCATAAAATCTATTATCCAAAACAATATTTATAATACTTGATAAGTCTAAAAACGATAGTAAATGCAATACATGATAGCTTGACTTAAACTAGTGCAGTGAGGTCGCATCTTTAGCTCGTTTGGGCGTCCGTAAGAGATGCTTCCGCTATCTTGCTCATACCTGTACTTGGGGAGGATTTTTATAAAATAGGAAAACTAGTGGTGAGTATAACTCAGTGAGTGGGTAATTTTAATTTAAACTACTCTTTTGCTCAAAATAATATTCATCCCAAAATAGGTTGGAAAACTACTACTTACTTTACTTTTCTAAAAGCTGTAAAACTCGTTTTAAATGCGAAAGATACTTTATTAAACTTTTCTTAAATTGATTTTATTGTTTTTCTTTAACTCACGTCTACCGACATGTCTCATTTCATTATTAGCCTATTTGGCAACCCAGGGAAACTTATCCTTCGTGACGGTGTGAAGACACGCCATTAGGATTAGGGGAACTCTCATTATGTGTAGTCGCAGATGTGGAAACAATTCTGGGATCGCGATTTCCTCCAACATCAGGCAGATCTACACTATCCCATACGTGCAGAGGACGACTGACAGACTCGATCCCCCCAAAGTTAGTAACTCCTCCCAACTTGCCATACACATATGGTATACTTCGGCCGGGTGTAAACTAGAGGTTAGGGTAAACCAAATGCATATATATATATACAAAATCTCGATAATATGCTGTAACATTGCAATATAACTTTCGCAAATAATATTTCTATGCATGTATATCATTTAAACTTACTAATTTGCTTAACTTGAAGAATATATACATTCACAATGTATATTATTTAAAACTATACATGCATTGTATAAAATATAATGATATTATAAAATCTTACTTGAATATCGAATTAAATCACTTGCTAAAAATGAAATCGCATTTATGAATATTCATATAATAAAATGCATGAAAACTTTATAAAATCCACACTCACTACTTGCTTCCAATTAACTTATCACCACTCTCGCTACGCATCTCGTTCGCTCTCCAGTTCACCTACAATTGGTTTCGATCGAGTTTTCATTAACAACGAGGCTCACATAAATACTAAACTTGATTTAGACGGGATTTCGAATTAATAATTTCTAGCCTAAACAACTTTGATTATCCTTACATAACAACAACATGGAAACACTAATATTCACATGTGGAAACTATTTCGAAAGCAAATAATTATCGCAAAACAAACCCTTCGAAACTTTACGATTTCACTAGATTTTCTACTATTTCAAAACTGACCTTAATGTCATTCATTCTCAATTAATATCATCAAAATCACACTCAAATGGGTTCAACAAAAAGAACATTCGAATCTAAACGAATAATATGAAATTTGCGCTATTTCAATAATTTATCGCGAACTATCATCTTTAACGTTTCGCGCGATTATTTCGTTTCCAATCAAACTCAACGTCAATACAACTTGTAACTTCACTCAAATCATGGAAAACGAAGATTCAAACACTTCAAAACATAATCATGAAAATCATGACAGCATACTATACTTTAATTCAATTTCTGTTTCGACTCCGAAAATCAACGATTTAATATAATCGCGCGTAACGAAAACTATCCAATTAACTTTCATATATTTCAATGCATCCTAATGTCAACATTTAACACTTTAATAAGCTTTAATACACATCATGGCAGCTTGATAACATCATAAACATTTTAACATTCGATAACGAAAATTCACAGAAAACTTATCTAAATCGCTCGAAAACGATTTTTCGATAATCGAACGACTTTTTGATACTTTAAAATACCTCGACATGAATCATTTTTCAAGGCGACAAACTCAAATTTAAAAGCATTATATAACCGCCCCTAAAATTCATTGAAACAACCCATAAATCAATTTCGTAACGAAAACAATCATCGACAATTTTATTCGAAATCATAACCAAACAATATCAAACGAACCTCCGCACTAACGAGGTTCTAAATTCTAAAACCCAATTATATGATTATCAAAATTCATTTTCAACTCATCCTAAACATTATCCATCAAAACGAAATCCATAAAACTCAAACTTACCTATCAAAAATTGATTCGAACTCTTTGAAAATGCTCGCGAAAGGGCTGCCCAACCTTTTAACTTTTCCTAGAGTTTCCTTCAATCCAAAAGACATATGCAAACCTTAGAAATTACTCAAAACATTCTTAAAAGTCAGTTGGGACAACATCTTACCTTTAGGTGAGCTGTTTTTCACTTCGAAACAGCCCTCAAGCATCCATGACGGCAAGACGGCTCTAAGGATGACTCAGGGCAACAAGCTCACTCTTCTTCACCTACATGCACGGGTTAGAGCTACTCCAAGACAGCTCTCACAGCCTCCAATGGAGCTACAACTGCTGGATTCATGCCCAAACAGCTCCCTCGATCCCTCACGAGCTCACTCTCATGGCTGTACTCATATGACAAACTCTCAGGTCTCTCTCTCTATGAGCAGGTCACGGATTGCTTTGCTCCCCTTGGATCTATACTCACTTCACGGACAGCTCTCTCTCTCTCTCTCTCAACTTCACAAGCTACACACACCAGTTCACGGTTTCAGACCTCTCCTTGTATGTACAAGCTCTTGGTTCTCTCTCTTTCACGATTTTCACCTCGGTTGGATGGAGTTGCATGACCGAGCTTTGAGATGATTTCTTTCTCTCTTTAAATGGCTCTCTCTCGATCTCTCTCTAAACTCATGCCTTCTCTTACGGTTCACTCTCTCACTCTAACTCTCTCGGTTTTTCTTTGAAAATGGGTGACCGAATATTTGAATGTGCTTCACTTTCTTTTTTCAACTTTATATATATGTTATAATTTATTGACATGTGGCGCCCATGCATGAGATTGGATTGCCATTTGTCTCACTTCCTTCCTTGCATGAGCGACACGTGCCCCTCATGCATGGATTCCGCTTGCCACTTGTTTTTACATGCTCTTTCCATTCCGCTTTCGAATTCTAATCTGTTTCCATCCGATCGGGAATCCGTTTATGACTCGATTTCTCCTTTGAAATTATTTTTAAATTTTAAATTTGTCTCCGCACACTAGGAATTAATTTATTTTTCTAAAAATATTTCGTATGGTCCGGAATAGAAAATATTTTTCCGTTCGAAAATTTTTGAATCGCTCGGAATCTATCTGAATGGATTCGTTTTCGATTCGTTTCACTTTTATTCAACTCGATATAATTTTTCAAAACATTCTAATTACTAAATTCTCTTTTGAAAAATTTTGATTCCTACAGATTCTTTCCGTTCGGAACTACGGTCCATCGAAAAATAGCTCATTTTTCAACGAACGAGGTTTTAGGTTTTACATATATTGAGTTGTGAGAATTTGAAAATAATAATGTATATTCATCGTAGAAAAAGCTTTTGGTTTGTAAAAGGATTTATAAACGAACGATTAATTATTTTTTAATTATTGTTTATTTTGATTAAACTAATTTTTATTAAATGTTGAGTTTATAAATGTTTGTATGGTGAAGTGGTTTTGGAGTTGGACGGAAGGTTCGAAATAATAGTAAAGAAAGTGAATACATTTTAGAAGTGTATTTGTTTCCCCTATAGGTTTGGCAAATTTTTGGGTTTTTTTTTAAAAAAAAAACAGAGGAAATTCTGTCGGATTTTTATTAATTCAAATGAATGTTTTAACGAAACTTTTTAATAGTGAAGAGAGAACAAAAAGAATAAACGTTTAAAACAATTTTTATAAAAGAATAAATCGATTCAGGTAACATTTTTCGACTCGGGTTCTATCCTAATGAAAATTGAGTGGAGGGTGTTATAGATTGAAGGGCAAAGAGAGTCCCTAGAGAAAGGCACTGAAAAATGTTAGGGGCAGTGATGGGTTATATATGTTTGAATTGAATCGTTTACTTTAAAATTGTAAAAATATTTATTATACTACTTGACACTAAAGTTTTTGGTGGAATTATGTTGATTGGAAATTTTATTTGAAAATGGTAAAATTTTGATTTTTAGTGTACACCCACTAAGCAATTATGCTTAGCTCGTTTGTTTACCACGCGTAAGTGGTAACATGTGACAAGTAGAAAAGACTTGAGGAAAAGATTGATAATTTGTAAAATTGGATTGTGTTATGGACTTTGAAAACAGGTTTGGAAAGTCTAATATTTAGGGGAAACTCTTGCGGTTTTTTTTTCATAAATTATATGTATATTTATTTTTATTAAATGATTATTAACCTATTTTGATTTATAAACTTTGGTTTGTCTTAAACGTTCGTTAACCATATTTCGATTTACAAAACTTAGTTTAATTTCTAATAAAGAAAGGAAAAGATTTAATACGTCAAATACACCTGGATTTATTTATTTATTTGGTATTAAAGTAAGAGGGGGTGCTACAGTTTTTGCATGTGTTAAATTAATTTTGAAAGGACCCAACCCGGATTACCCCTATAGAGATCCGAGCGGAGCCCTCTCAGCACCCCACAGAATCCTTGCAGTCTTTATGCAGGTGACTCAAAAGGACTCTTTGAAGCAAAGCCGTAAAACAATTTCATTTCTTAATCATTTAAAAATTAGGGTGGAAAAATTTCGGTAACACAACGGCCGTTTCTCCTATATTTACAACCTTTTCAAACACCTGTAAAATAATTTTATAAACATTTTTAAATGCATACATTCTTTTTCACTTTCAAATGGGACGTCAGGTCCATCTCAAAATCCATGTTTAATCACAATCAAGTATTCATGACAAAACCATTTCAAACTTAAAACATTCCACATACGTGACATCGTAATCGTTATTATAAAACTTAAACATTTACATTACACTAAACCCGTTATATATCAAAACATTTACTTTAATTTCACAGTGACGATCGTCTGATAAGCTCGCCTAACTTTGAACTGGAGATTTATCGCTTTGAGGACTCGTGCCTACGCCTGAGAGGTTTTTCATAAAATAAACAAGAAAATAATGAGCTAAAAAGGCTCAGCGAGATTACGCATTTCTAAATAAGGTTTCTTTTCAAAAATATGCTCTCTAAAATCCTTTGAAAAATTCTAAGTTCCATAATAAGTTATTCAAAACATGAATTTCATGCTATTACATAATCATTTATATACATATTTGCTTGAAAACAAGATTATGCACATAATAAAAAATTTATTCCGTAACATATCTCATTTGAAATTCATTCATAACAAAATCATAATTTCATAAATTCATAAATCGTATCCTCAGTCATAAAACATATATCCAATGGGACCCAGGGAAATCATGATCACCGCCCGGTCCTAGGACACCGGTGGTAGGGACGGTCAATCTCAGTCATAAGCCACTATGCCACGGAATGTTATCTCGTTGTACATAGGGCATCAGTCATAATAGTACTTTATATACACGTAGAGGACGATATGACAGACTCGATCCCCCCATAGTTAGTAGACTTTCCCCCACAGACATGTCATAGGCGCAATAAGGCACTTCGGCCGCATAACAGTCATATTTCAATCATATAATGGGGATTATGGTAGCCATCGATTTTGAAAATAATCTTTAATTTTTCTTAAGAATTACATCTACATGCTAAAATAATTGTTGTAAAACATATTTCTTCGATTAGAAATCAAAACATAAAAGCACATTTCAATAATACTTTAATGCGATCAATATTGCTTTAGATGCATATATAAAAACATTTATAAGTGAACATCATTCATATAAATTCATTTAATATTAAAAATGCTTCATTCTTTCATGAAAACATACTAATCATAGTG
The DNA here is from genome assembly GCA_022984855.1 of Dimocarpus longan. NCBI lineage: Eukaryota > Viridiplantae > Streptophyta > Magnoliopsida > Sapindales > Sapindaceae > Dimocarpus > Dimocarpus longan. Next base: position 5,708,217 of record CM041022.1, read on the forward strand.
CATTTATCATTTCATAAAGCAATTTACACTCACCGATTTCTAACTCATGGAAACTTCCCGATTTTTTACCTTGCGATACTTCCTCAACTTCGATTTCCTCCGCCTTATCGATACCTATATAATTTAAGATTCTAATATAAGCATGTTGTAACTATACTATTCATGAAGTCATTTCCATCATCGAACATCAATTACACAACATCGAATAATATAAATATTTTCGAATTAACTTCTCCATGTTAATAGAACTTAAATTTGACTTTATACCATCTATTACTGTCGATTACGTTCATCGCAATCACATTTAACATAATCCATATGGTGATAATTCTAATAAAAACCATAAACGTTAAATATTTCGCGATTACGAAAAGTTTTATCATGAGTTATTCTTTTTAACCATTTGCGCGATTCTTTCTGTTTCAACTTCAAAAATCAACAATTAATCACGTTCGCTTACAAAGAAAACTATCTGAGTGACTCTAACATAACTCAATTCGTCCTAACGTCAATATTTATCATTTTAACCACCTCAAACACATATCATGGCAGCCTACTAACGTCATATCCATTTTTAAATTCTATAAGGAAAATCGCAACTAAATGCGTTCGTACGAAAACAAACGTTATCCGAATCACCCAGAAACGATTTCTCGATTATCGAACGACTATTCGATCTTTTAAAAGACACCATTATGCATCATTTTTCAAGATGACGAACTCGAAAGTAAAAACATAATATAACATCCCCTAAATCTCTACATAATAGCCCCTACAACATATCTTTCACACAATTCCAACATCAAAAATCATCCAAAATCGCATTAACATTTCAATCGAACGAACCTCCGCACTAACAAGGTTCTAAATCCTAAACTCAATCATAACATTATCAAATATCATCCAAAACTCATCCTAACTATTTTCCATCAAAACGAAATCAGTAAAACTCAATATACCTTTCGGAATTCACTTCGAAACTTCGAAACGATTGCACAAAAGTGCTGCCTATAACTGGTTCTAAACCACGAGCTTCCTTCAATCCAAATTAACATGTAGCCAATAAAAACTAATCGAAACGTCAACACAAAACCAAACGGGACAGCACTTACCTTGGTGTGAGCCGTTCTTCGCTTCAAAACAGCTCCCACGCGTTCGTGACGGCAAAACGATGCCAAAATCACTCACGGCAGCAGCTTTCTCTCCCTCGCGACCTCACTTCCTTCTTGCTGTAGGTCACGAACAGCTTGGACCTCACTCTCGGTGGTAGCTCACGGTAGCAACAACTCACCCACGGCTTGACAGTAGCTCACGGTAGCAACAACTCACCCACGGCTTGACAGTAGCTCACGGTAGCAACAACTCACCCACGGCTTGACAGTAGCTAACGACAGCAACAGCAGCTCATGGCAGCAATTCACGACAGTAGCTCACAGCCTGACAGCAGTTGATCACCCCTCCTTGCTTGCATGCACAATCAAATCCTCCTCCTGGTTTGCTTGGACGATGCATGCAGTTGCTGGTGCTGCTTGTTCCTTCACTCACGGCTTCAGACTTTTCCTTGCAAGCACGAGCAGCTTGTCTTCTTCTCCAGACCGAATGGAAGTTGTCCTCACTTGGATCTGCACTCAAACTTGACATGCAACTCTCGGGTCTCTCTCTTGGTCTCTCAAATTCTCTCACTTTGGCTCTCGACTTTCTCTTATTCTCTCAGCTTTTTTGAAAACAAATATGGGGACTGAATGGGACACATGCAACTCTCGATTTGGAGGGGGTAAAAGAAAAAGAGGGAAGCTCAGCTCGAAGAGGAAGATGGAAGCTCTCGGTTTGTGCTTGTGAGAGGATTGAATGATTTTGCTTTTTCTTAAATCTTCAATTTGTACTTTCAACTTTAATATATATATATATATATATTAATGCATTGCTTGACATGTGGCACCCATGCAAATGGACTTCTTGCCACATGTCTTGCTTATTCCTTACATGCCACCAATTTATTTTATTAAATTCTTCCATGCATTCTCTCACTTTAATTCCAAGCTCGAATCCGTTTCCGTTCGTCCATCTGGGTAATCCGCTTATGATTTGATTTCGTCTTCGAAATTATTTTTAAATTTTGAATCCGTCTCCACGTACTCGAAATTATTTTTATTATTCTAAAATAAATATTCCGAATATTTTCAGACTCGAGAATTATATTTTTTCGATCGAACGCGATCCATCGGAAAAATAATTCGCTCTCCGACAAACGAGGTTTTAGGTTTTACAAATTTTGAATGTTTGAATGAAAAGACTGGATTAGGTATGTGATAAGTTAGTATGTGAATGTGTTAAGAAAAATGGAAATGTAATGTTTTGGTTTGAAGCGAGCTGAGGAAGACGAGCTATCATGTAGGAATATATATGTATTAATGTAAGACCCGAAACCTCGTTCATCAGGAACAGGTTATTTTTTTTTTCTTTTCGATGGATCCCGTTCAATCGGAAAAATATAATTCTCGAGTCCGAAAATATTCGGAATGTTTATTTTTTTTTACATAATAAAATAGATTTGAGTTCGTGAAGACGGATTCGAAATTTATTAATAATTCCGAAGTCGAAATCAAGTCGTAAGCGGATTCCCAAACCGACGGACGGAAGTGAGTCGGATTTCGAAAGCGGAATGAAATCTAGTGGCACGAAAAGATAAGTGAAAGCATGCTTGTGGGACAAGTGTCGCGCATTCAAAAGATGAGCAAGACAAGTGGCACAAACCCACCATGAATGAGTGACAAGTGCCATGAATTGATTAAATCAATTGAAAAAACAAAGATGGATGAAACAAAAACAAAATAATCTATTCGGTCACCCAATTGAAAAAAAAAACCAAGAACCTTCATAGAGAGAACAAGAAAGAGAGTCGTGTGGGAGAGGGAGAACGAGAGAGATAGAGACCGAGAGAGTGAACGAGAGAAGGAGAAGTTCAGATCTGAAGCAAAGCAGCCCATGTAGTGCAAGCAAGATGAAGGATCGTGAGAGCAACTGTCGAGAGCTCACCAGTGCAGACCGAGCCAGAATCTCCATCACTTCTCTTCTTCCCATTCGGTTCTCCACCAGATCTGAGTGATTCTTCAGGGCTAGCAGCTGCATGTGTCATCCAAGCAACCCAAGAGCAAATCTGATCGGGTATACAAGCAAGGAAGGGTGAGTTGCTGCTGCTGCTGCTGCCGAGAGAGCTGCTACCATGAGTTGAAGTTGCTGCCCGTGACCTGCTGTTGCTGCCGAAGGAGATGTCCAAGTTGCCCGTGACCTGTAGCAAGAAGAGAAGCAAACAAGCTGTCATCAATCTAAAGCCATGAGTAAGGAAGGAGGAGTGAGAACCGAGTGCAGCTAGAGGGGGAGAGTGAGTGGTTCGTGAGGTAAGTGCAGATCTGAAGCAAAAATCGAGAAGACAAGCAAAGAAGGAGGAGCTTGAGCTGCATCCAAGAAAAAGAGGTGTTCGGTGCTGCAAGCCCAAGCAAATCAGATCTGAAGCAATGTCGAAAGAGTGCAGCAGTGAGTTTGTGAAAGGGAGGAACGACAAGCAGCTGCAGTCCAGTCCAGTCTAGTCTGAGAGCAAGCACAACAGACCTAGCAGAACAGCCACTGTCCTTCCCTCTCCATCCAATCTTCCACCAGATTTAAGAATGGATCTTGAAGTGCAGCAACAGGTAAGTTATTCTGAACTGTTTTTAGTGTAAAATCAGCAGCTTGTTCCATTACTTTTGAAGCAGTTCATGAGAGAAAATCAGCTCAAGCAAGGGAGAGATACAGTTTTGAAAGAGAACAGCTTGTGCTTGTGGTGAAAGGGGCGTTGCTTGCTGCCGTGAGAGTCGCCTGGGTGCCGTCTTGTCATCATGGACGTGTAAAGGCTGTTTCGAAGCAAAAATCAGTTCGCGCAAAGGTAAGTTGCTGCCATAGTTGAGTTTTAGTGTGGTTTTAATGCTTGAATTGATGAAATCTAGACGTTTGGAGGCTTGTATAGGTTCAGTTAAGAGGAAAGATATAGGCAGCACCTTCGCGCAACCATTTCAAAGTTTCGAAGCTTTTGAAACGATTTTCGAATCGTACGTTAGAATTTTATGGATTTCGTTTCCGGTGGAAGTTATTTAGGACGAGTTGTGAATAAGATTTGATGATAATATGACTGAGGTTAGGATTTAGAATCTCATTAGTGCAGAGATTCATGCGAATGTATTTCAAAGCGTTTTCGAATAAAATTATCGATGATTGATATTGTTGTGAAATTGATATAAGGACAGTTTTTGTATTCGGTCAAGAGAGGGCTGTTTGTAGGACATGTAATGGGCTGACATAGAGTGTTTAAGAGCTGTCAGCATGCTGTTTAAGAGCTGTTAAAATGCACTCAGTTGAGCTGGCAAAACGTCGCGTAACGGACTGTCGAAACGAGATGTTAGGTGCTGTTTTCAGGACGGTTTTTCAGTGCTGTTAGATGTTGTTTTTCAGTGCTGTTATTGAGCTGTCAGTGCGGTTTTTCAGTGCTGTTAGATGCTGTTTTTCAGTGCTATTAGGTGCTGTTTTTCAGTGCTGTTATTGAGCTGTCAATGCGGTTTTTCAGTGCTGTTAGATGCTGTTTTTCAGTGCTGTTATTGAGCTGTCTGTGCTGTTTTTCAGTGCTGTTAGATGCTGTTTTTCAGTGCTGTTATTGAGCTGTTTATGCTGTTTTTCAGTGCTGTTATTGAGCTGTTATGTGCTGTTTTTCAGTGCTGTCTTTCAGTTCTGTTATGTGCTGTCTTTAAGTGCTGTTATAGGCTGTCCAATGCTGTTCTTTTTGGGCTGTCAAGTGCTGTTTTTAAGGGCCGTTGATTGCTGTTTTTTTTTTAAGGGCTGTTAGAATATTGTATCATGCTGTTTTGAGTTATAAATTATGAGTTGTTTTATGTGAAGTTGTCTCGCATAATCGCGTGTGCTAGTTCGATAAATATGGGTTGTTTTGAAGTGATCTTAAGTGCTATTTTTGCATAGAAGATATTGGTTTGATTGTTGCGTATTGTTTTGATTTCAATTGAATGTTATGCCCTGTTTTAATGCGCGGTTTACCATGAGTTTATTTAGAAATATTTCGAAGCCGTTATGTAGTGTTGATGTAATCGATTAGGCAATTGAAATCGCTTGTGGCATTACCTAAAATATTAGCGTTAAGTGTATAGGTAACGCGAAGGAAATATTGAATAAGTTATGAGCTTCGCAATAAGGCGACAAGTGAGTATAGAAATCATTTTTGTCATTGATAAAATGCAAAGTAAGTGTGCCTTAATGTGAGTAGAATTTCGTTATTTCCAAGCGTAGTTTGTTTAAAGTTATTTTATAGTTTCATATACTTATTTCATTTTGACTTTGATTTATGTATTATAGTATATTTAATTTTATAATATGACTAGTTAAACGAAATATGTGTTTGTATTAAGAAATTATGAGTATTCAACGTTTTTAGGCTTTTGCCTCAAAAACGAGATTAATTGAATATATCGAGAAAATTATTTTAGTACGTCAATGGTTTACCCTAACCCCAGTTGAGTACCCAGTTGAGTACTCTATGCGTGCATGGTAGATGTGAGAGAGAGTTACTAACTGAAAGAGAGAGTCAGTTGAGCGACCCTCTGCACGTATAGGGTAGTGTAGTAGAGACCGATCGCGTAGGGGTAACGCGTGCCCAGAGTCGCGCATCGGTAACTACACAGGGTAAATTCCTTAATTCCTAGTGGCTAGCTAGAGACTTATGCGGCCATGACAGGAGTAGTTTCCCTGGGTTACCATCAAGGCGAGAAATGAGAAAGTTTTTGAAAGAAAATCTAAGAGAATTTCAAAAACAGTTTTCTTATAAATTACTTAAAAGGATTTCAGAAAAAAAAAATACTTTAGTTTATGCAATTGTATAATGTTTATCTCACTGAGTTATACTCACATTTAGTTGTTTTGTTTTATAAAAATCCTCCTCAGGTACAGGTACGAGCAAAATATTGGAAGCATCTCCTACGGACGCCCAGACGAGATAGAGACGTGACCCAACTGCATTAGTTTCAATCAAATTATCATGTATTGCATTTCTTTTAGTTTTCAAAATTATCAAGCATTGTAAATCTTATTTTGGATAATGAGCTTTTTGTGGAATTTATGCATGATGTTTTAAAATCTTACTTAATTAGATTTTCATATCATTGAATTTTAAGTATGTTTGGAATGGTTGAGTATTTGAAAGAGAGCCTGAGGCCTTTTAGATTGAAAAAAAAATATCTTAATTGAAATATATAGGTTTTGAAAAATTTTTATAGGGTGGAAATCTTTGAAAAACAGCCTTCGTGCTGCTGAAATTCCGTAAAAATATATTTTTGTAGAGTTATTTATAACAAACAAAATTTTCATCTATTTTCATAAGTAAAAGAGTTTCAAGTATTTTCAGATAAGAAAGAGGCTTAGCTCCACGGGAGCTTCTAGCCGAAGCAGATCTCGACTGAAAAGTCACCGTGGGGTGCCGGGCAGGTCGCCTAGCTATTATAGTTAGAAAGGGGCCTGTCAATTAAAATATCAAGTAATTATTCTACATGACTTGTAGAGCATGTCCTGCATTTTACAATATACTCAGCCTTAGGTTGTGAGCTAGAGTTAAGGTAACAGCTCGCAAAGAGTGAAAAAAGTGATTTGGACGAGCTGGTTAGTGCTCACAGTTCTGGATGAATTGAGATGTGCCAATAGCTTGTGAGGTCAAGTAGAGATTAGGAAGCAGCTCGTAGAGCGAGTTAGGTGATGCCCACGGTTTGTTGTGAACGGTTCGAGTTGAGCTGTGCAGCAGTTTATGCAGTGCGAGCTGGGTTAAAGTAGTAACTCATGAAGTGTGAGTTGGATTAGAGCAGTAGCTCGCTAACGGTGAGTTGGGTTAGAACAATAGCTTGCAAAAAAGGGTGAGTTGAGAGAATCTCGCAGTTCAAGCTGGATTAAACTCGAGGCGAAGTTCATAGGTAGCAAATGAGCTGGGCTGTAGCTCGTAGAACGCGAGCTAAGTGAAGCTCGCAACTCTTAAAAAGACGAGCTGGATAGTGCTCAGTCTATATCAACTTTGAATGCATTGTTTTATATGCTTGAATATTAAAGGATTTCGAATGGAATGCATATGTGCGTGATCAAAATCGTTAGGACTCGAAGATTTCATTTGTAATTAAGTGTAGGTGAAACGCCGAGCTAGTGAAGTAGAGTTTTGGTGTATTGTGAATTATCTTAACAAAATTATAATAAAAGTTTGTTCAAACTACGAGGGCTTCGATTCCAATGATGGAATAGGTACGTAGACGTTTGAGATAATGTCTCAAACTTAAGCCCAATTAAAATAAAAATAAAATAATTTAGTTCCCTAGGCCGTATGCACTCTAGAGAGCAACCTAGGGGTATTTGTCATTTCAATTTTATTTATGTGTTAAACCAATGATTTTTAAATGCTTTATGTGGTGAAATGATGTGTGACAAAAAGATTTCAAAACCTCTTCTTAGGCCGAATGCATGTTATTTTTGAAATCCAAGGGTAATTGTGTCCTTTTATGTATATTCATGCGTTGATTAAATGATATTCGTATAATTTCGAATGACAACAAAAAAGAAGCAGAAAAGAAACGGATAAGTTCAGTACCTTGATTGAACGTATATCGGAAGAAAGACACGAACATTGTGGAAAAGATTTGGTAAGTTAATTGAATGTAAAATAGAGTTTTGTGATGGTTATGTTGATAATTTGAAGATATGTGAAAAGTTGTGATTGAAATTGTATTTACTGTTTTCTAAACGAAATTTTGATTTAAAGATAAAAGTTGTCAAAAATATAAAATTTTTAGTAATTAATAAAATTGATAAGGGCCCAAGTAAACCTGAACATTGGTAGTGAGGATTGGTAATGGGCATGCTAATTGAGTGATATGTGACCCAGCGGGTAGTCACCGAGTGTCCGATGTCGAAGACGCTGTTTATTCTAGTGGGTAGCCACTGAGTGGCTGATGCTAGGAAAAACCTTAAAACCGATAGTGATATGCGACCCGAGGGGTAGTCACCAAGTGTCCGATGCTGAGAACGCCGTTTATTCTAACGGATAGCCACCGAATGGCCGATGTCAGGAGAAACCCGTTTGTCAATCCATGGTGTCATGACAGTGTTAATGATGGGCATTGAAAAATATAAAAGAAAAACCATATTGATATGGTTGAAAAAGAAAATTGTAGTGTTTTATGTGTACAAGAATTTGTAATTTTTAGTTCTGGGTAATCTAGTTGAAAAAAAAAAAAAAAATTGGTTTGTAAAGCGATTTTGCAAATGAATGGTTAATTCACCTTTTAATTGGTATTATATTTCGATTAAACTAATTTTATTAGATGTTGTGTTCATAAATGTTTGTGTGGTGAAGTAAAATTAAAAATGGATGGGAGGTCCAAACAGAAGTTGAGAAAAAAAATGAAAATTTTAGAATTGTGATTATTTTCCCTTGCAAGTGTCTAAACTCTGGGTTTTCAAAAAACAGAAAAAATTCTATCAGATTTTCGTTAAGAGAAAAATGAGGTTTTGAAATAATAATAAAGTTTTCAAGGAAAATATCTGTAAGGTAATATCCTTCGTCTGGATGCTCCGTTCTGACAGAAGTTGGGTGGAGGGTGTTATAATTTTTTTTTTTCTTATGTGTTCGTCCAATGTCTGTGTGATTGTTGCAATGTGAAAGGTATATATATAATTGCACCACTTCAATTATTTTCATTTAAAAATTCTCAACTAACAATATAACAACACTTCACTATCTCTTGTTTGCTTTTACTCACATACACTTACTCTTTTGTCTGTTTTGCTTTTCAATTTGGCACTACACTTAGTCCATCTTCTCAGTTAAAATATTGGTAATCATGTCTCTCTTTTCTTCTCCATGTACGATCACTAAAATATTGATTTCTCAACTACTAATTTTGTCTTGTCCCTTCTCAACTTCATGCTAATTTTAATTTGCCTATTATTTTTATATATAAAAGAAATGATCACTATCACTATATAAAATTATACCACCTCACATCACTTATCCTTATTGATATTTAATTAACAAAATAATTGTCGGCATCTTATTTAACAAATTGATGTTTATGTCACTTGTAATTTCATATAAAAAATATGTCACTATCTTACTTTCTCATTCATTTTTGGTCACATCTTGCGTTCATGTATACCTCATTATTTCTATTTGAAAAGTAAAAGCAATCTCACTCTCACATAATATCATTTTTTTCCCAAATGATGCATAACACTCATATGACCAACACCCGTTTTCTCCCCTCCTTAAGAGAAAATTTCTCCATCTTTCTTATGCGGCCTACTCTCTACTTCTTTGATTTTATTAGTTGTTCTTTTTTTAAAAAATATTTTTGACCCCTTAACCTCCATTCACATACGATGACACTACATTGACTTGATCAAGCTCAATTATCTGGATAAATAGCACATCCAATTACTCAAACCACCTATAGCAAATTTTTCTCCTATTTTTCTTCTCTCTCTTCTTCTTTTTCTTCTTCTTCTTCTTCATCTTTTTCTTATTTTCCTCTATTCTCTTAGCTATTTTTTTTTCTTGTATGTTTGTCCAATATGTAACATGCTGTTTCGGTGTCTATATAATTTATTAAATATTGATTATATTAAGGGATGAGGTAAATAATTATCGGTTCGGATCCGGATGAGTAATTGAATTTTTATAAAATTCTCCAGACGGGTCCGGGGATAATTATTTAATTCAATCTCATAAAATTAAAATAGAGCATTCGGATTTAAATATTTATTCGGAACCTAATAAAGTTCCCGTATGTGAATTTGGATTTTATTAAATTTCCAGGCGGACCCGAAGCGAATCCAAGTGAAAGCGAAATCATAAAGCAAGAGTTGATGGCATGGGAGAAATAAATAGAATAAGTGGGCTATAAAGGACACATGGCAAGCATGCAAGAAGATTAAGGACATGTGTCATGAAGGTAATTAAATGAAATGAAATAAAAAAAAAAATTGAAAATGAGAGACCAATTGCTTTCGGCCAGCATGTATTCTTCAAGAGACAAAACTGAAGTGGAAATCAAATATCTTCATTCAGCTTTCATTTGTCTTGAAAACCCGAAAATGAGATATAGAGAATTGAGAGAGACCGAGAGCTCATTGTTGTGTTCGTTGAGAGCTGAAGTGAAAAGCAAATGAAGCAGCAAAAAAATAAATCTGTTCGTGTAAGTTGAGAGAGAAGTGAGAGTGGAAGCCGCTGTTCGGTGAAGTGGGAAACAACTAGATCTAAAACGTGAAGCAAGAGCAGCAGCTGGTAAGCTCGTGAAACCGTGAGAGAAGGAGGAAGTTCAGCTCATGAAAAGAGCTGTCCAGACTTGGTGCAATCCGTGAGTGAGAGAAGTTGAGGAAGCTGTTGACAGACCAAGGTGATGCAAGGTTGAAGGAGAATTCAGATCTGAAGCAATTTGGATGCATGCAAGGATAGATCTGAGAACTCCAACCGTGCATGCAAGTTGAGGCAACTGATGCCTTGCTATCGTTGCTGTTGTGGCTGTGATTTCTGTTGTTGTTGGCGATGCTGTTGTTGTTGTTGATTGCTATCATTGTTGTCATTATTGTAGTTGTTGTTGTGCTGTCGTTGCTGGTGGCGTGAGCTTGCTGGTGGCATGAAGCTGTCATCGTTGACGCTGCTACGAGCTGTTGAGCTGAAGTCGTGCCGCTGCTATCGCCGTGTGCTGCCATCGTAAATCAGTTGCTGCCGTTGTGCAAGCTACTGCCGTGCTGTTGTCGTCGTATTCGCAATTGCTCGAAAGCTATTTCGAAACGAAAAACAGCTCAAGCGAAGGTAAGTTGCTACCCCGCTGGTACTGTTATCATGATTTGAATGATGTTTGAATGTTAATGGCGTCCATTTGGATTGAAGGAAGCTCGTAGATAAAGAAATTTATTTGGATAGCCCTTCGTGCTAGTTTTGAAGCTTTCGAAGTAAGTTTCGAAAGGTACGTTGTGATTTTATTGATTTCGTTTCGTTGAATAATGATTAAGATTAAGTTGAGGATGAATTTTAATGATGATATGTTTGAGATATAGGATTTAGAACCTCGTTAGTGCAGAGGTTCGTTTGATTAAGTTTTGAAGTGTTTGAGAATCATTTTCGATGTTGAAATTTACGTTGCGAAAGCCGTCTAGGGGCTGTTATGTTTGGATAGTATGGGCTGTTATGTTTTGCTTTTCATTTCGGAATTGTCGGCATGAAAAATGATTCGCATCGATATGTTTTAGAGTATTGAAGAGTTATTTGAATATCATTATATTGTTTTCAAGTGTTTCGATCGAGTTTTCCGTGTTTTCGAAAGGCATTAGTTTGTGATTTAGTGCCGAATGAATTGTGATCAAAATGCCATGATATTAAACGATATTTGAATGTGATTCAAATGAATATCTATAACGAAAATGACTGAGAGATTTCATGATGGTTTATTAGAGTTAATTCGCGTAAATAAAAGAAGATGTGACAATTTATGGGCTGTTTTGGGACATGCAGTTCTCATGGAAATTGTGTGCAGTTTTTGGCATGTTTAAGGACTGTTTTTGAATTGTTAAAGGGCTGTTTTCATGCAGTTAAACAAGTTGTTAAGGTGTGATTATATGAGCTGTAAACGTGCTAGACATAAGCTGTCAAAGTGCAGTATAACATGCTGTTTTTAGAACGTTTTACGTGCTGTTTTGAGTTATTTGAATGCTGTTTTCGTATTGATTTTTAGGCTATCATAAGCTATATGAATATGCTGTTTTGAGGTTATTTTCAATACGGGAAAGACAGTCATAAAAAAGATATTGTAAGCTGTTTCGAATTGATATCAAACGGAAGTGTTTAAAATACGTTATAGGAAAACATATAGTTATAGTGCATTAAGTTATATTAGAAGCATATGTAAGCAAACTTTTGCTATGATTGTTTTAATGAAAGATCAAAGAGAACCCGAGAAACCGAATTCTCGATCAAAGAGAACCCGAGAAACCGGATTCTCGATCAAAGAATAAAGGTAAAGCGTAAGGGAGTATTCGATTCAAATATCGAATCCGTTTGAGGTTGGTATACACATTATTTTTAATTTTATTCGAAAGTGTTTTCATTTTGAAATGAATTTCTTAAATAAGATTGTTATATCATTTCAATATAATGCATTTACAAATGTATTGACTTTACTTGAAATGAAACACGAAATTGATTGGTTATGAAAATCGTGTTACAAAAACCAAAGTGAAAAATATGTGATACAAACGTTATGATATAAATAGCCCTTGTAAACTTAGATATCGATAAATGAAAATTGGTAATTGACATGTCAATAGGGAACTTAGCAGTTGCACAATTTATTTACGTACACTAAATTGATTTGTTATGGATTATGAGTGGCACCACGTGTCCGATCCTGAATGATTATGTATTATGATATACAACCCGGTGGATAATCACCGAGCAGCCGATGCCGGGGTCGACCGTTATTCCGGCGGGTAACCATCGCGTGTCTGATACCGAAAACCCATATACCAATACATGAGTATCGAATATATGTTTACTAAGGGCACCGAAAAATGTTATAAGAAATGAAATGAAATGTTCAATGTTTTGAAATATGTTGAACTCAAAAAATTGTGAATTATGTGTTCAAATATGTTTATACAACGTATATATATATATATATATATATATATATTTATGAATGTTGAAATTAGAATGTTTTTAATTACGAATGAAGTTATATTTGAAATTGAGAAATTTGATTATGTGTATACCTATTAAGCAATTATGCTTAGCGCGTTGATTTACCGCGCGCAGGTTGAATCTTTTGACTCCATCTTCAGACAGAGGAAATAGCTCGTACGCGAAGGTTTAGATAATCTCCATCCTCTCTATGCCTTTGGTAGATATATAGATATATTGCATATGATCATGCATTTTTGGGATACATGTATATTTTTGTAAATTATTGTTTTCCACTTAATTATAACAAAGTTCTGTATAAAAGCATATCTATATTTCTTAAAAGTTTACTTTTGGTTATGTATGCATATAAATGTTTATGATATATTTGAGTAATGAAATGTTTTGGAAACGGACGGGAGGCCCGAATGGGAGTTTAGAAATTGATATTTTAGAAATGTTAGAGTTTCAATTACAGGAAACGGATTTTGGGATTTTAGAAAAACAGAGGAAACTCTGCCGGATTTATGTTTTAAAAAAAAAAAAAAAAAATTCTATTGGTAAAGAGTTTTAGAATGATAATAGTTTTTTTTTCAAAAGTAACAGAAACAGTTTTATCAGGTAAGTAACGTTCTTCGTTCCGGATTTCCAACCGTAAGGGAAATCGGGCAAAGGGCGTTACACAATATGTGTGTCATTGTTGTTATGCGAAATCTTATATATATATATATATATATATATATATATAATTGCACTACCACAATTATTTTCACTAAAAAATTTTCAACTAACAATATGATAACACTCCATCACCTCTCTTTGGCTTTTACTTCCATATACCCACTCTTTCGTCTCTTTTGCTTTCTATTTGACACAATACTTAGTCCATTTTCGCAATAAAAGTATTGCCAGTCATGCATCTCTTTTCTTCTCTATGCAAGGTCATCAAATTAGTGATTTCTTAATAACTAATTTTATCTTGTCTCTTCTCAACTTCATGCTAGTTTTTGTTTGCCAATTATTTTTATATATAAAAAAAATTATCACTATTGCTACAAATAATTGTACTTCCTCGCATCACTTACTCTCATTGATCTCTTAAAAAATAATTGTCACTATCTTATTTAGTTAATTGATGTTCTTGACATTTGTAATTTTTTATAAAAAATATGTCACTATCTTACTCTCTCATTCATTATTGGCTACATCTTATTTTCATGTATATCCTATTATTTCTATTTAAAAATTGAAAGCAATCTCACAGTCTTATAATATCATTTGTTTTCCTTAAATGATATATAACACTCACACTACCAACACCTATCTCCTCCCATTATCCATAAAAAATTCCTCTATGTTACTTATTCGACCCACTCTCTACTTTTGTGGTTTTATTTTATTTTTTCTTACTTTTGACGGCTTCACCTCCATTCACTTCTAATGACACTATATTGACTTGATCAAGCCCAATTATCATGATAAATAAAACACCCAATTATTCAGATCACCCATACAAATTTTTTCTCCCATTTTTCTTCTCTTTTCTTCTTCTTCTTCTTCTTCTTCTTCTTCTCTTTCTTTTTCTTTTCTCTCGACTATTTTTTTTTCTTACATGTTTGTCCAATGTGTGCATGATTGTTGCTACATGAAAGCTTATGTATATATATATATAGACATATAATTCCACCACCTTAGTCATTTCTATTAAAAATTTCTCAACTTACAATATAATAACACTCCACTAGTTCTCCTATGCTTTTACTTTCATGCATCCATTCTATTGTCTCTTTTGTTTTGAATTTGGCACAACACTTAGTCCATTTTCTCAATAAAAATATTGACAATCATGCCTCTCATTTCTTCTCCATGCATTGTCATCAAATTATTGATTTCTCAACCACTAATTTTGTCTTCTCTCTTATCAACTTCATGTTAGTTTTTGTTTGCCCATTGTTTTTGTATATATAAGAAATGATCACTATTACTACATATAATTGTACCTCCTCACATTACTTTTCCCTATTAATATCTAATTAACAAAATAATTATCAACATCTTATTTAATAAATTAATATTCCTAACAGTTGTAATTTCTTATAAAAAATATGTCACCATCTTACTCTTTCATTCATTCTCGGCCACATCTCACTTTCATGTATATCCCATTATTTCTATTTAAAAATTAAAAGCAATCTCACCCTCTCATAATATCATTTTTTTTTTCTCAAATAATGCATAACATACACACGGCCAACACCCGTCTCCACCATTTTTTTTTATAAAAAATTCGTTTATCCTCCTTATTCAGCCCACTCTATACTTCTTTGATTTAATTTGTTTTTTTTTCTTGCTTTTGACCACCTGACCTTTGTTCACTTCCAATGACACTATATTGAATTGATCAAGCCTAATTATCTGGATAAATCAAACACCCAAATATTCAGACCACCCATGCGAAATTTTTCTCATATTTTTCTTCTTCTTCTTTAATTCTTTTCTCTCGACTATTTTTTTTTCCTATATGTTCTTCCAATGTTTCTATGATTGTTACAATGTGAAAGCTTATATATATAAATGTATAAATATATATATATATATATAGACATAAAATTGCACCACTTCAATCATTTTTATTTAAAATTTCTCAACTAACAATATAATAACACTCTACTATCTCTTTTTTGCTTTTACTCACATACACCCACTGTTTTATCTCTTTTGCTTTCGATTTGACACAACACTTAACCCATTTTCTCAATAAAAATATTGGCGATCATGCCTCTTTTTTCTTCTCTATGTATTGTCACTAAATTATTAATTTTTAACCACAAATTTTGTCTTGTCTCTTTTGAACTCCAGATTAACTTTTATTTGCCTATTGTTTTGATATATATAAATAATATTGTTTTGATATATATAAATAATGATCACCGTCATTATCACTACATAAAATGGTATCTCCTCACATCACTTATCCTTATTTATCTCTAATTAATAAAATAATTATCACTATCTTATTTAATAAATTGATGTTCTTGAAACTTATAATTTCTTATAAAAAAATATATTACTATCATACTCTCTCATTCATTCCCGGCTACATCCTGCATTCATGTATACCTCATTATTTCTATTTAAAAATTAAAGCAATCTCAATCTCACACAACATCATTTTTTTCCCAAATAATGTGTAACACTCAAATGACCAATACCTATCTCCTTTCCTCTTTTAGAAAAAATTTCTCTATCTTCCTTAGTCGGCCTACTCTCTACTTCTTTGATTTTATTTTTTTAATTTTTTTTTTACTTTTGACCGCTTAACCTCCATTCACAACAATGGCACTACATTAACTTGATTAAGCCCAATTATCTAGATAAATCGAATAACCAATTATTTAGACCACCCATAGGAAATTTTTCTCCTATTTTTCTTCTTCATTTTCTTCTTGTTGTTTTTCATCATCTTCTTCTATTCTTCTATTCTCTCGACTATTTTTTTTTCTTGTATGTTCGTCCAATATGTTTGTGATTGTTGCTATGTGAAATCTTATATATATATATATATATATAAACACTTATAATTACATCACCTCTTCCAAGAAAATTTTCTCAACTAATAATATAATAATACTCCACCACCTTTCTTTAGCTTTTACTCCTATAAACCTACTCTTTTGTCTCTTTTGCTTTCAATTTGACACAACACTTAGTCCATTTTCTTAATATAAATATTGGCTATCATGTCTCTCTTTCCTTATCCATGCATTGTCTCCAAATTATTGATTTCTCAACCACTAATTTTGTCTCATCTCTTATGAACTTCATGTTCGCTTTTGTTTACCTATTGTTTATATATATAAAAAATGATCACTATCACTACATATAATTGTACCTCCTCACATCACTTATCCTCATTGATCCCTAATAAATAAAACAATTGTCACCATCTTATTTAATAAATTGATGTTCATGATACTTACAATTCCTTATAAAAAATATGTCACTATCTTACTCTCTTATTCATACTCAGCCACATCCTTTGTTCATGTATATCTCATTATTTCTATTTAAAAATTATAAACAATTTCACTCTCACATAATATCATTTTTTTTTTTTTCCAAATGATGTATAATACTCCTACAACCAACACCTGTCTCCTCTCCTTTTTAAGAAAAAATTTCTTTATCTTCCTTATTCAGCCTACTCTTTACTTCTTTGATTCTATTTGTTTTTTTTTTTTTATTTACTTTTGACCGCTTAACCTCTATTCACATACAATGGCATTACATTGACTTGATCAAGCCCAATTATCTAGATAAATCGAATATCCAATTATTTAGACCACCCATAGAAAATTTTTCTATTATTTTTCTTCTCTCTCTTCTTCTTCTTCTTCTTCTTCATTTCTTTAATTCTCTCGGCTATTTTTTTTTATCGTATGTTCGTCCAATTTGTGTGTGATTGTTGCTATGTGAAATCTTTTATATATATACATATATAGACATATAATTACACCACCTCAATCATTTCTATTAAAAATTTCTCAACTAACAGCATGATAATACTCCACTGTCTCTCTTTGGCTTTACTCCAATACACCCACTCTTTCGTCTATTTTGCTTTTAATTTGCACAACACTTAGTCTATTTTCTCAATAAAATATTGCCAATCATGCCTCTCTTTTCTTCTCTATATATTTTCATCAAGTTATTGATTTCTCAACAACTAATATTATCTTGTCTCTTCTCAACTTCATGCTAGCTTTTGCTTGTTTATTATTTTTATACATATAAGAAATGATCAATATCATTATATATAATTGTACCTCCTTGCATCATTTATTCTTTTTGATCTCTAATTAATAAAATAATTGACACCATCTTATTTAGTAAATCGATGTTCTTGACATTTGTAATTTTTTATAAAAAAAAAATGTTATTATCTTACTCACTTATCATTCTTGGTCACATCCCATTTTCATATATACCCCAATATTTTTATTTAAAAATTAAGAGCAATCTCATAGTTTCATAATATCATTTTTTTTCTCAAATGATACACAATACCTATACGACCAACACCTGCCTCCTCCACTTTTTCATAAAAATTCCTCTATTTTCCTTATTCGGCCCACTCTCTACTTTTTGATTTCATTTGTATTCTCTTGCTTTAGACGGATACACCTTCATTCACTTTTAATGACACTATGTTGACTTGATCTAGCCCAATTATCTGAATAAATAAAACATTCAATTATTTAAACCACCCACACGAACTTTTTCTCCCATTTTTCTTCTATCTTCTTTTTCTTCTTCTTTTTCTTCTTTTTCTTCTTTTCCTTCTATTGTCTTAGCTATTTTTTTTCTTGTATGTTCGTCCAATGTGTGTGTGTGATTGTTGCTATGAGAAAGCTTATATATATTGTTGACATTCGATATCAGTCAACCAAGGCTCGTTTGAGCCCAGTACTGCAGCGGATAAAGTGCAAAGAAAACAAAGGAGAAAAGGTAAGAGGAAGAAAGGTTAGAGCAAGGTATTTAGAGTGGTTCGGCCCAAAAAGATATCTACGTCTACTATTCACTTTCTCACTATTTCTGCAAAGTAACGACACTTAAGGATTCATTTTCTTTTTAATAATGAAAATCCTCCCTTATTTGTAGAGAATGAGAGGTGCTACAGTAAAACATAATAAGATAAAATACAGTAAGTCAAATTGAAATTATGGGTTACATTTAATGTAGCTTACAATGTCAGGTTAATTCTGCCAAATTATGGGTTTAGATGGTTAACCCATGCGGGTTAGGTAAGATTTTCGTAATTCAAGCTATAATCTCTGATGGGATTGGCATGGATGATATATCTTAAGCTGTAATCGATTTTGACCGTTCTGACTGTAGCTAATTTGTAGTCTGAGAGATGTGACAGAAGCGAGCTATACAACGATCTGATGAATTAATAGACAATCGGCCTTATAAACGAGTTAATGGACGAGTTGATAAGTGAGTACATGTAGATAGGGCCGAGCAGTTGGATCGAGCAGATTGATCAATCACATAAACAAGCTCCTTCACGAGCTGATAAATGAGCACATGAGAAAAGTTGATAAATGAGCACAGGGGCGAGCAGATTATCGAGCAGGTAAGCGAGCAAATAGATGAGCAGAGAGATGAACAGATTACTGGGCTTCTTGGGCCTTCAGCTCACTAGGCCCATACTTTGGACTTTTGACAGCCCAAATGGTCCGATCGTAAAAACACCCATAACATAAGTCCCCTAGCTCTTGGTGCATTTTGTGGACCAGGAACTATGAGCTTAAAAACGAGTTACTTTGGCGGGAATAGTTATTCCACTTTTTCAAATCCTGCTTTAGCTCCAGGACACATGGCGTTACCCCAGACAGCGGTTATAGGACACACCACACGCCATGTGCATTTAATGCATGTTTTTCAATTGATTGCACATGATAGCAAAATCCTGAGAATCGTGCAGCATCATTAGATTTGAGGCGGTTATACAGCTGTCTTGATCCAACAGCTAGGGCTCCATCAGCTATAAAAGGATTAAGAGTTTTTATTTTCCTCTCTTCTTACCATTTTCAAACTTAGACGTCTCTCAGTCTCCCAGTTTTCTCTGAGCTCTCCACCGTTGTTCGCTGTTCTTCTCTCAGAGCTACCAGCTTCCACCATATTCGAGGTGAGCTTTTATTTTCATTTTTACATGCGTGGCATTCCTTCTCTGAGTCTGGTTTCTATTCTTCATTTTTGCTTGCGTTTCTCTGAAGAATCTAAGTGATTTTCTAACCTTGCTAGGAGTACATTTTTGTGCTACTTCTTTATTACTTGGACCTAAAACACCTACAAAACAATTTTTTTTTTTTTTAACACTAGGCTTTGAGGAGTTCATACATAAGGACTCTTTTGCCCTTCGTTACTCCTCTAGGTGCACGACTTGATGCTTAGGGAAAGTAGATTTAGGATTATTCTATCTTCTAGGTCTAGTCAGCTACTGGCGACCTAATCCATTACCTCTTTTGTAGATATCAAGTCGTGGACGTCGCTATCACCGAGTAGGGGCTAGTGATGAGGATTCTTAGGAAGGGGGGAGGGGGGAAATCTACTCAACAAGTTAGGGATCCTCTAGATGCAACTTCTCAAAGTAGTGAGGTACATCGGAGTCGTCAGGGTGAGAAGATTCCCTTTCTCGCGAGCCCTCCTATCAATATGACTTCTCCATTACTCACGATGAGCTCGCTATAATAGTAAAAAAATTTTGCTTCCCTTTCATGCCACATCATGGCACCGACTATGCATGATAATGCAGCTTACCTTTCTCAGAGGTTCATAGCAATTAACCGCCAACACGTAGAGTTAGGGTTTAGGTTTCCAGTCCCTAAATACCTCATAGACCTCCTAAACGACCTGGCTCTAGCCCCTTCCCAACTCACACCAAACTCATATGCGCATCTAACTTCCTTAGCATGCGTCTTCATCAAGAACGGGCTTCCACCTCCAACTCTAAACATGATCCAACACCTTTTCTATTTCAAATCTACCACCAACAACAAGGTAGATAAACGAGATGACATTTACTACACCGCTGCTCGCAACTCGCCTTATAAGGTGTTTCTGCCCAAAAGGGTTGGCAAGTCGAATGTGGGCGACTACAAGACCCACTGATTCTACGCGTCTTATCTGTCCCTACTAAAACTCAAAAATTTTTCTTTCACACTTAATCCGGGTGAGCGTATTTACTACTTGCTGCTCTTGCATTCATGCATTATTGTTATTACTGCACTTACTGATCTTCCTTTTTTCATGTGCAAACGTTAGCAAAAGCTTGGTTGAGCTCACAAACGAGGAGCGAGAGGCACTCTAGAGATTTTCAGAGCTCAAAGACCCTTTGGACTATTACTTCCCAATCGACTGCTTCTTGAGGAATTGCTGGCTCGCGCCTGGGGCCGGGACCAAGCTTCTGAGCCTCGTCAAGGGCATCAGAGTTCGCAAAAAGTAAGAGGTCTCCTCAGTCTTTACAAAATTTGAAAAGGGTATGTCCACTCCGACCATCAAGAAGCTTATTACCATGGTGCGGCTACGTTTGGATACACCTCCAACTTCTTCGGGGGTCGAGACCGATGAGCCCGAATTTCAACTAATGAGCTCTACAGAACCTCCTCCTCAATCAACAAGACTGCCTCAATCAGAGGTTGCATTGCCCCCTCAAAAATAGGGTGTGAATTATAAAACTATGGGGAAGAAATCTATAAAACAAACAGCCCCACCAAAGGAGCCCTTGGCGGTTCGTCAACAGGGCCATCAAGGGCCAAAGATAAAGGAAAAGGGGTTGCGGAGCCCCCTCCAAAACATCAAAAGACCAAGGGCAAGGAGCCCGCGGTAGAGAGGGTCAACGAGGAGCAGAATCCAAAAGTTGATGTTGGGGAATACTTCAGCAACCTCTTGGATCAATTGCTAGAGTTGTTGGGATCCGAGAAACTAGACGTTTACCAGTGCCATATTCACGATGGTCAGTTGATCAGCTATGCTGCTTGCCACACTGTGCTAGTAAGTCTTAACCTTGATCCCTTAATTTATGCCATCCTCATATCCATTATTGGCGTATCTTCATTTCAGACTTCCATGGCACTGATGAAGATGTTCAAGGACTTCCCTGATCTGGCGGAAGAAAAGGCCTCGCTTGAGGCTACGACTGAAAAACTCGAGGGTGATAACAAGAAGATCAAGGATGAGTCAGAAAAGGCAAAGAAAATCGTGCTCGACCTCGAGTAGAAGCTCAAAAGTGCCAACAAGTGGGCAAATGGGGTAGAAGAGGCCCTGGCTCGTGAGGCCAAGCTTAGAGAGATTACCGCCTCCTCACTTGATCTATCCACTGAGGAGAAAAAGAAGATAAAGCAAGAGGACATCTTTCAGAAGAAGCGAGCTGAAGATGCCAAAAAGAAGGCCAATCTGGTTCTGCAGGACTTAAACACTATGAAGGATAATCTTACTCGGGCCTATGAGTCACTTAGCCAGGCAGAGGCTCATATGAAGCAAGCTCATGATGAAGCCATTTTGAAGACCAGCAGTTCATTTCTGTACACACTATGGAAAATCATCCAAAAATGGACTATACGTTCTTCGGAAAGGAGGCAGTGGAAGAGGTGAAGAAGCACGCGACTCATGCTACCAAAGCTACTCAAGCGGGAGCCATGAAGACTGCTAAGAAGAGGACTATTCCTCCTGTCCCCAAGAAAAGTTCAACACCTCAAACTGCTTCTTCACCAAGCACAGCTCCTTCGGTCCAGGGCTATCATTCTTCAGGTTCTTCATAGCCGGCACCTCATGGGGGTCAAGGATCATCTTCAAATGGAGCTCCCAGTGATCAAGGTTATAAGAATACCCCTGCAAGCTCCTCCAAAACCCCTTAGGAAATAGCTCTTTGTATTTTTTTTCCTTTTGTAAAGGGTTATCCTTGAAAATTGATACTAATGTTGATTTTTGATTTTGCAATATATTTTCATTCTTCACGAGATGAGATTTCAGCTGAGTTATTATATTTTAATATTTTTTTCTTTTTCTTAAGTTTCATAAGCATCATGGAGTAGTAGTCTTCTTCACATAATTTGAACAAGCCGCGACCATATATAGACAATGGAATAGATAATAAAATGATTAAACAAGAAATATGACAGAGAGAGTTAGCTGAACTGGCTCTGCTATGATGATAAGTATTAATTGGTTACGTAGATGTCTTTCATAAGACTAAGTTTACGGGTCATGAGTGTGCCCTTAAGAATTTAAGTAGATCGGCTCTGATAGAACATGTAATCTATAAAGAAGAAGAAGATCTTCAGGAGATGAATCAATAACTCAACCCCCTACCTAGCAGAAAATAACTCACAACATAAAGCGAGTTAGCTCGTGTAATGAAAGGCATTAATCAATAACGAATAAATCAGCTCGCATAACTGTGTGATAGTAATATCTGCAAAATAATATGAGTCAAGAAAGCTGATTAATATGGATGGGGTGCTGCTTGTACACTACCTTAGCCATTCTCCACTTTGTTAAGTGCTATGCTTAGAGGGTAAGGAGTCGAGCCTTTACAGCGCATTGCGCTCACAAGGTAGGGACCTGAGCATTTACAGTAGGCTGCGCTTACAAGGTCTAAACCTGAGCATCTATAGCAGATTGCGCTCACAGGGTCGATGTCTGAGCATCTACAAGGGACTGCACTTATAGGGTCGATACTCGAGTTGTATAGAGTAATATCCTCTCGAGATATGCTCACAGGGTCAAAGGCCCGAGCATCTATAGCTAGAGTTATGGAATTGATGGAACCTCGACTGTGCTCATAGGGTCGTAACCTGAGCATTTACAGCATAATCGTGAAGTGAAACAATTGACAGTCGAGCCTTTATCGTATCACGCTTCCTCGTGTGGTGATTCAAGTTATGAAGTGTCTAGAACCAATTTTTTTTTTTTTAAAGGGATGCCTATCAACGAGCAGCAATTAGGTGCATAGGCTCGTGGCCTTTTAACCCCTTAACCCTCTAGGGCAAGTGTGGGGTTGGTATGCACCGACATTCAGCCCTTTATCCCTACAGGGTTAGTATATGTTTGAGTCTTCGATTTGTTCCCTGCTTTTCACAGGTACACATTTCACACAAAAGCACATAAACAGTTGGTGTCAATAATAAAACATGGGAAGCATGGATATTTTATCATTTTTCGTAATAATTGTTATAAAGGTAATAAAAAATAATAATACAACAATTATTTATAGTAAGGTCGTAGGTGGATTGCATTCCAGGCCCGCGAGAGTACTATTCCACACATGTCTGCTAGGTGTTACGCTTCATTCCCGAGGTCCTCATGGATGATGTAGGGTCCTTCCCAGTTCGGTCCTAACATCCCTTCGCTAGCCTTGCGTGCTTCAGAATGATGACTCGTAGTATAAGATCACCTGGCTTGAATTTTCGTACTTGGACTCTTTTGTTGTAATGTTTGGCCATTCTTTGCTGGTAAACGGTTACCCTCAGGCGAGCTACTTCTCTGGCTTCTTCAAAGAGATCCAGGTTCGTGACTAGGAGCTGATCGTTCTCTGTAGGACTGAAACTTGCTTTTCGCTGGCTGGTCACCTCGAATTCAGCGGGGATCATAGCCTCATATCCATAGACCATTGAAAAAGGAGTCTCTCCAATGGTACTAAAAGCTATTGTTCTATAAGCCCATAGTACCCTCTGTAACTCGTCAACTTATATTTTTTTCTTGGCTTCAAGCTTGGTCTTCAAGATCTGTTTGATGATCTTATTAACAGCTTCTACTTGGCCATTAGCTTAGGGGTGATCTACTGTCGAGAAGGTTTTAGTAACACCAAGGTCACTGTAAAATTCGAGGAACTGCTCGCTGGTGAATTAGATTCCATTGTCTGTCACGAGTTGTTAAGGAACACCAAATCTACACATAATGTTATCCCACACGAACTTTTCTATCTTCGTCGTAGAGATCTCAACCAGTTCCTCCCCTCTGCCTATTTTGTAAAGTAATCAATTACAACAATGGCATATTTGCACCTCTCTTGACCTGTTGGAAGAGGTCCTATCAGATCCATGCCCTAAATGGCAAAGGGTCATAGACTGATCATCTGCTGTAGATAGGCTGGTGGGGCCCTAGGAATCTTGAAGAATCTCTGGCACTTATCACACTTCTTTACCAGATTGGTGGCATCTTGCTTCATAGTGGGCTAGAAGAATCCTTATCGAAGTACTTTTTGAGCTAGGGACAGTCCTCCAGCATGGTTGCCATAATGACCTTCATATATATCTTTCAAATTGTAGTGTAGTCTGGCTCATCAACATATCGTATTAATGAAGCCGAGAAACCTTTTTTTGTAAAACATGTCATCATAGATACAATACCTCGTTGCTTTTATTCGTAGACAACGTGCTTCTAGCTTGTCATCTGGCAACTTTCCCCCCTGCAAGTAATTAACAAAAGCGCTTATTCATAAATCCGATGCCATAGTTATAACCATTACCTCATCGTTAGGCTCTGTACTTAGCCTCAGCAGGAACTCCTCTAGCACACTCCTAGAAAAATCTGTATCCTCAACTATAGCTAAGCGAGCCAATGCATTTGCATGGAAATTCTGGGCCCGCGGATCTGATTTAATTCATACTTTTCAAATGATCCCAATAGCTCTCGGACCTTCTACAAGTAAATTGTCATTCTTGACCCCCTGGCCTGATACTCACCCTTTATTTGATATATCACGAGTTGGGAGTCGCTAAAGATCCAGAGTCGTTGAGCCTACATCTTCTTGGCTAAGCGGAGCCCTACCAATAAGGCTTCATATTCTGCTTTGTTATTTGTGGCTTTGAACCTTAACTTGAGCGCACAAAAGAATTTATATTCATCTGGGCTGATTAACAAAATTCCAGTGCCAGCACTCCACTCGCAGGAAGATCCATTAATAAATAGCTCCAAGAACGGACCTTCATAAGACTCAGCTTCCTCATCCACAGGTCCTATGAACTCAACAATGAAATTGACCAATGCCTGCCCCTTAATTGCTGACCTCGACTTGAATTCGGTGTCGAACTGGGCAAGTTCAATTCTATTTGAGAAGACAGCCTAAGGTATCAAGCTTCTACAAGATCTGCCTTAGGGGGTACCTAGTCAGCACTTCAATTTTATGCGCTTGGAAGTAAGGACACAACTTCTTGGATGCCACCATAAGACAGTAGATAAGCTTCTCTATTGTGGTATACCTTATCTCTGCCTCAACCAGCTTCTTACTGATATAGTACATGGGGAATTGCATTCCATTTTCTTCTCGGATCAATGCTGCACTTAGGGCGTGTTGAGATACCCCAAGATAAACTATCAGAACTTCCCTTTCTTTTGGTTTTGACAAGAGAGGAGCTCACCCCATATATTCCTTCAGCTGTTGGAATGTCATCTCACATTCTTCTGTCCATTCAAAACTCTTCACCTTTTTTAAGACTTCAAAGAATATAACACATTTTTCTGTGGCTTTTGATACAAATCTGCTCAGGGCAGCCACTTGACCGTTCAAACTCTGTACGTCCTTCATTCTTGTTGGCGACCTCATGTCCAGCAAAGTTTGTATCTTTTTTGGGTTAGCTTTAATTCCCCTGTTATTTATTATGAAACCCAGAAATTTACCTAAAGTTACCCTTAACGCACATTTGAGAGGGTTGAGCTTCATCTGGTATTTTCTCGAAATTTGGAACATCCTCTCTAGGTCACGTACATGGTCAACAGCCTGCTTGAATTTTGCCAACATGTCATCAATGTATACTTCCATAGTCTTCCCAATCAGATCCTCGAATATCATATTTACTGGCCTCTGATAGGTTGCTCCTGCATTCTTCAATCCAAAGGGTATGACCTTGTAGAAATATAAGTCACGGTCTATGACGAACGAGATGTGCTCCTTATCTTCAATTTTCACTGGAATCTGATTGTACCCTGAGTAGGCATCCATGAAGCTGAGGAGTTCATGCCCGGGTGTCGTAGCTACAAACTGATCAATTCTGGGCAGTGGGAAGCTATCTTTTAGGCAGACCTTGTTCAAGTCCGTGAAGTCTATACAAGTTCTCCACTTCCCGTTCTTCTTTTTTACCAGTACAGGATTTGCTACCTAGGCTGAGTAGTGAGCTTCACGGATAAATCTGTTTGCTAGGAGCTTGTCTACTTCCTCCTTTAGGGCATTATACCGCTCACAGGTCATTGGTCCACTCTTTTGGCAAACTGGTTTATGGTGAGGGTCTATGTACAGCTTATGGGTTATCACCCTTGGATCAATCCCCACTATATCCTAGTGATTCCAGGTGAACACATCCAAATTTGCCCTGAGATAATCTGTAACATGCTGTTTCGGTGTCTATATAATTTATTAAATATTGATTATATATTTAGATATGATGTAAATAATTATCCGTTCGGATCCGGATAAGTAATTAAATTTTTATAAATTCTCCAAACGGGTCCGAGAATAATGATTTATTTCAATCTCATAAAATATATATAGAACATTCGGATTTAAATATTTATTCGGAACCTAATAAAGTTCCCGTATTTGAATTTGGATTTTTATTAGATTTTCAGGCGGACCCGAAGCAAATCCGAGCGAAAAGCGAAATCTTTAAGCGGGAATTGATGGCATGGGATAATTAAATAGAATAAGTGGGTCATGAAGGACACATGGCATGCGTGCAAAAGAAATCAATGACATGTGTCATGTAAAGGATTAAATAAATGAAATAAAAATGATAAAGTGTAGAGAGCATTGATTCGGCCAACAATCTTTCACCAGATACAAAACTGAAGTGAAAAGCAAATGAAGCAACAAAAGAAAGATCTATTCGTGTAAGTTGAGGGAGAACAAGAGAGAGATTGTAAGGAGGAAGATCTACTCGGTCAAGAAAGCAGAACCGAGAGCTTATCCGGGTAAGCACCTCCACCATTCTTCTCTCCCATTCGGTCTTCAACTAAATCTGGAAGTAAATCCTTAGGTACAGTCGCTGCATGTAGCATCCAAGCAATCCAAAAGTGAATCTGATCGTGCATGCAGCAAAGAGAGGTTAGACCGTGAGCTGAAGTACTGCCGAGCAGCTGCTGCCAGACCGTGAGAGCTGCTGCCAGGTGCTGTCGCTGCCTAACGCTGGAATTGCTGCTACCAGACCACGACCTGCTGCTGCTGCCATGGATGAGAGCTGCTATCGTGGGAGCTATTGCAATAGCTGCTACCAGACCGTGGAGTGGTGCTATCGACATCTGAATCTGCTGCTGTTGGCATGACAATGCTGTCACTACCAAACGAGGAGCTGCTGCTGCCGTGGTGCAAGAGTTGTTGCTGCCAAGAGCTGGCATGAGAAGCTGCAGGCCGTGAGTCACCAAGTGTAGACCGGGCAGCTTTGAATCCATTTATCCATCCCCCATTCGATTTTTTTTCTCAAGATTAGAAGGTGAGTTGAAATTGAATTTCAACAGTTGATTGATGTTGTTTGAATGCCTTGGAAATAATTTCAGCCTGAGTATGTGCGTGAACTGCTGTTGTCATGAGTCGCATTAATGTTAACTTGCTATCAAGAATTCTAATTTCAGCTTGTGCATCCAAGTAAGGATGATAAGTGAGCTGTTGTCGTGGAGATTTCTTGGTACCATCGTGCCGTCGTGCGCGTGAGGGGCTATTTCGAAGCGAAGGGCAGCTTACTCGAAGGTAAGTTGCTACCCCATTGGTCTTGTTATCATGTTTCGATTGATTTGTAAGAGTTAATCGTGTTCGTTTACATTTAAGGAAGTTCGCGGATAGGAGAATCGATTTAGGCCAACCCATTCGCATGAGTCCCTTAAAGTTTCAAAGCTTTCGAATTGATTTCGGAGAGGTAAGTCCAAATTTATGGATTTCGTTTGCAATGGAAATATTTATGATTTAGTTGTGGATTAAATGGATGATGACATGATTGGGATATAGGATTTAGAACCTCGTTAGTGCGGAGGTTCGTTCGATATTGATTCGATATGTTTGCGAAGGGATTTTGTTATTTAAAGTGCGTTGCGAAATCCGTATAGGGGCTGTTATGTTTTGCTTTTCGTTTCAAGATTATCGGCATGGAAAATGATTCGCATCGATATGCTTAAGAGTATTGAAAGGTTATTTGAATATCGCTAGATTGTTTTCAAGTGTTTCGATCAATTTTTTCCATGATTTCGAAAAGTGTTAGTTTGCAAATTAGTGTCAAATGAATTGTGATTAAAATGCCATGATGTTAAGTGATATTTGAATGTGATTCAAATGAATATCTATGACGAAAATGATTGAGAGATTTCATGATGGTTTGTTAGAGTAAGTTGCTGTCCTAATTAAAGATTAGTGATGATTGGAGATTAAATGGAGTTTAATTGCTCGGTCTAAGATGTTATGCTCGGTCTAAGATAGTTTAATTGCTCAAATGGAGTTCTAAGATGTTAACTTGAATCTTGAGTTGCTATTGATGTGATTTGGAGATTAAAAGCTTTATTTGGTGTGGGTTGTGTATAACTCACGGCCAAGGGGACATTTTTGGTGGTTCAAATGAAATTTGGATGCAATGTAATAGTATCATGTTTGATTATATGTTAAATGAATGTAAAATGATGAGTTGTGATGTTGAAATGAATTTCATGGGTTGTTATGGTATTGCAAGCTGTTTTGATTAAGTGTATGGGCTGTTATGTTGTTTTAGATGCTGTCTTGATTTAGTTGATGGGCTGTCTTGATGATATTAAAGCTGTTTGAAGCTGTCTTGATGATATTAAAGCTGTTTGAAGCTGTCTTGATGATATTAAAAGCTGTTTAAGCTATTTTGGTTTGTGTTAAAAGCTGTTTAAGCTGTTTCGGATGGTCTTAAAGGCTGTTAAGAGCTGTCTTAATGTTTAAAGGGTTGTTTTGATTATGTTAGATGAGGTTTAAGGGATGTCTTGGTGTTATAGGAGCTGTTTTGATGCCGTAAGCTGTCTTGGTAGAGTTGTGTGAGCTGTTATGATGTTTTAAGCTATCTTGAATGCATTGCGTGAGCTGTTTTGATGTCATAAGCTGTCTTGATGAGTTGTGCGAACTGTTATATTGTAAATTTAAATTAAGTTTCGCAATGAATTTTCATGCATAAAAATATGTTAAGATGATGAATTGTTAGAGTTAAAATCAAGCAAGCAAAAGTCAATGCAAGTAAGAATTGTGGACTGATTTTAATGTGCAGCTTTTATGAAATTTAAAAGCTGTTTATGTACAGTTTTTATGCATGATTAAGTGTTGATATTGAGTGTTTTAATGGCTGTTTTCATGCAGTAGTTCAAGCTGTTATAGAGCTGTTTTAGTGAACTGTAAAGGAGCTAGATGTGGGCTGTCATAAGCTATTTTAATGGGATTGTTTTGAGATTATTTTCAATACGGTAAAGACAGTCATAAAAAGGATATTATGAGTTGTTTCGAAATGATATCCATTGGAAGTGTTTTAGGATGCATTATAGGAGAACATATAGTTATAGTGCACTAAGTAACGC
This sequence comes from Dimocarpus longan, assembly GCA_022984855.1. Taxonomy (NCBI): domain Eukaryota; kingdom Viridiplantae; phylum Streptophyta; class Magnoliopsida; order Sapindales; family Sapindaceae; genus Dimocarpus; species Dimocarpus longan. The sequence continues at coordinate 5,738,029 of CM041022.1, forward strand.
TAGAAATTTATTAAATAAACTTTCATTACATTTATCTTTATTGAAAAGTCAAGGAGAACCCACGAACCGGATTCTCAACCAAAGAATAAGAGTAAAGCGTAAGAGAGTATACGATTCAAAGATCGAATCCGTTTGAGGTCGGTATACACATTATTTTTAAATTTTACTTGAAAGTGTTTTCATTGTGAAATGAATTTCTTAAATGAGATTGTTATATCATTTCAATATGATGCATTTACAATAGTATTTGACTATACTTGAAATGAAACCCGAAATTGATTTGTTATGAAAATCTTGATATTAAAACCAAAGTGTAAAATGTGATACAAACGTTATGTTGTAAATAGCCCTTGTAAACTTAGATATCGATAAATGGAAATTGGTAATTGACATGTCAATAGGGAAATCAACAGGTGCACCATTTATTTGCATACACTAAATTGATTCATTATGAACTATGAGAGGCATTTCGTGTCCGGTCCTGAACGATTATGTGTTATGATATACGACCCGGTGGATAATCACCGAGCGGCCGATGTCGGGGTCGACCGTTATTCCGACGGATAATCACCACGTGTCCGATGCCGGAAACCCATATACCAATACATGAGTATCGAATATATGTTTACTAAGGGCACTGAAAAATGTTATAAGCAATGAAATGAAAATGTTATGTGAAATGAAATGTTCAATGCTTTGAAAAAAAAATTGTGAACTATATGTTTAAGTATTTTTATGCAACGTATATATATATAAATATATATTTATGAATGTTAAAGTTAGAATGCTTTTAGTTACGAATGAAATTACATTTGAAATTGAGAAATTAGATTATGTTTATACTTATTAAGCAATTATGCTTAGTGCATTGAATTACCGCCCGCAGGTTGAATCTTTTGACTCCATCTTCAGACAGAGGAAATAGCTTGTACGCGAAGGCTCAGATAGTCACCATCCACTCTACGCCTTTGGTAGATATATAGATATATTGCATATGATCATGCATTTTTGGGATACATGTATATTTATGTAAATTATGGTTTTTTCCACTTAATTATAACAAAGTTCTGTATAAAAGTATATCTATATTTTTTAAAAGCTTACCTTTGGTTATGTATGCATATAAATGTTTATGATATATTTGACTAATGAAATGTTTTGGAAACGGACGGGAGGTCCGAATGGGAGTTTAGAAATTGATGTTTTAAAAATGTTAGAGTTTCAATTACAGGAAACGGATTTTGGGATTTCAGAAAAACAAAGGAAACTCTGCCGGATTTATGTTTAAAAAAAAAAATTCTCTATTGGTAAAGAGTTTTAGAATGATAATAGTTTTTCAAAAGTAACAGAAACGATTTTATCAAGTAACGTTCTCCGTTCCGGATTTCCAACCGTAACGAAAATCGGGTGAAGGGTGTTACATAATCAATTAGATAGGCCTTTATTTATGGGACCAGGTTCTTACCTAGCTTGAGACATATTGCAACATTTGTCTTGTTTACTTGTATGTCTTCGAGCTCTTCTATTGGACCTGTAGTCTTACATGTATCAATCTCCTGGGGTCCAAGCCATGACTAACCCCAGTCATACTAATAGCCTACAGCTCACGTCTTGGAATTGTATCCACCTTTTTCCCTCGAACTCCCATCCTTACTACGTCTACATAGCAGCGACGAGCCAGCTGTTGCTCATCCCGCACACATCCTATCCCATTGGGAGTTGAGAACTTCATTGTGAGCGTTCTGGTAGACATGACCATGTCCATATCATTCATTGTTGGCCTTTCTAGTACTATATTGTATGTCGAGGGGGAATCTATGATTAGGAAGTCTGCCAGCACGGTTGATTGACAAGCTGCGTCTTCAAAGGTTAGAGGCAGCCTGATCTGCCCGATAAGGGTGACTGCGTCTCCAATGAAATTGTATAGAGGCTCAATGGAAGGCTTCAATTGCTCATCGCCAATCCTTATCTGGTCGTAACACCCCATGTACATCACATTGACAGAGCTCCCGGTGTCTATCATGATTCTCATTACATCTGCATTATCGATGCGGGCTCGGATTACCAGGGCATCGTTATGGGGCTATTGAATACTAATAGCATCTTCTTCTATAAAAATGATCTCTTCATATGCCCTCTTAGCCTTCTTTACAGATCCTTCTGGTCCCCTTCGACTTGCAAACTCAATGTGACTGGCTTCACGCACATACCTCTTGTGAGATCTGTTCGATGTCCCAACTATGTAAGAACCCCTATGGATAGTAACGATTGTCCTCACGGTGGGTTCGTGCTCTTGGTGAGGCACTTATTGGGCTGGCTGTAGCTCTTGTTGCTGTTGGTGAGAACGTTGCTGCTAGGATGGTCGCCCCGAAGGTCGCACAACATAATCCCTCAAGCAACCTTTTCTGATCAGATCCTCAATAGCATCCTTCAATGCCCAACAATCAGAGGTTGTGTGCCCTACTTCGTTGTGATAGGCACATAATTTACTCTTGTCTCTACGTCCTTCAGAAGTTTGAATAGGAACAGATCTTCCAAAGTTTTCTCTATTCCTTTCAGTTGCAAAGATCTTCTCTCGAGTATTAGACAAGGCACTATATCAGTCATAACGACCTTGATGTTGAGGTCGCCCGCGTCTCTGGTTATTCCTCGGTCCAGGCCTATTTCTAGCCTTCTTTACAATCTGATGGTTACTTCTTTGGCCCCCTAAGGTTATTTCCCCTATTGCTCATTTTCTTCCCCTGATTGGAGCTGTCAGTTTATCTTTATGAATATTTCTCTTCTTGGGGCCAAACGCTTCTTCCCATCGTATCTCCTTTGCAGCTCGCTCGTAAAACTCCCCTAAGTCTTTCACCGAGGATTTATAAATGTTCTCATACAGCTTCTCACATCTTTCCTCAGTCTTGCCAAGATAGGTGTCAAAATCCCCTCGTCCGTAGGGCTTTCTACATTATTCACCTCACGCCTGAACGTATTGATGTAATCCTTTAGCAATTTACCAGGACGTTGGAAGATTGTAGCGAGGTGGTAAGGTGGTACGAGTTGCCTCTTTAGCACCTTATACTGATCCAGAAATCTTCGTTGACACTCATCCCAATTATTAATGTTGCGAGGTGGGAGGTTTCTGAACCATGTCTGCGGAATGTCCCCAAGTATCGCTGGGACAACGCGACATTTGACGAGCGAGCTGGTGGTTTGCAGGTCCATCCGGATATTGAAAGTGTCGAGATGGTCGTAAGGATCAGCATTCTCATTATATTACGGAATGTTAGGAACTTTGAATCTAGGGGGAAGCGACTCCATCTTAATCTCAGAAGTGAATGGAGTCTTTTCTCCGCTCTGACTCCTCAATTCATTGGCTCCGAGTCGCACTTCAAGCTGCTAGACCCTCTAAAGGAGCTCCTCAATTAGTGGACCCTACACTTTAGTTCTTTTAACAACGGACTGTCTATCCCACTTGTTCTGTCTGCTCAGGGAATATTGGTCATGAGCTCATTGTCTTCTTCTGTCTTCAAATTCGAGGGTATAATGACTAGGCTCATGTCTTCGTTCAGGCCTGTCTGACGTAACTTCCCTTCGTGAACTTCTATTACTAGGCTTCTGTGTAAAACCCAAAACCTCATTCGTTGGAAAGCGAGATATTTTTTCGATGGATCGCGTTCGATCAGAAAAATATAATTCTCAACTCCGAAAATACTCGGAATATTTATTTTAGAAGAATAAAAATAAATTCGAGTTCGTGAAGACGGATTCGAAATTTTAAAGTAATTCCGAGAGTGCAAAGCAGAGATTAAATTAAAAGCGGATTCCCGGACGGACGGACGAAAACGAAATTCGAGCTTGGAAATTGAAATAAAAGAATGCATGAAATGATGGTGTCAAATGGCATGAATAGCAAGGACAAGTGGCATAGTAAGAGTGTGCATGAATGCCACTTGTCAAGTAACAATATTATAATAGCAAATGAAGATTAAAAAGTGAAGAAAGCCAATAAAAGCATTTGGTCAACACCTCATGTCAAGCAAAACCGAAAACAAAAATGAGAGAGTGCTGCTCGTGAAAGAGAGAATCGAGAGCTAGAGAGTGATCGTGAGAGATAGAGAGAATGAGAGAGGAACGAGTTGCTGTCTTCAGACCGAGATAATGCAAGGTTGAAGGAGAGTTCAGATCTGAAGCAAAGGAGTACATGCAAAGACAGATCTAAGAACTCCAGCTTGTGCATGCAAGCAGAGGTGAGCTGGTTGAGCCAATCGTGGACTGTCCACTGCCGAAGCTCCTGCTGCTGCCTTAAGGAGTTGCTGGTGAGAGGTGCAGCTGCTGTCGACGTTGTGAAGTGTTGCCGTGATCTGTTAGGTGTGCTGGTGCAGCTCGTGGACACTCAAGGACCTTGAACCAGGTGCTGCCGTGTGCTGTCGCCGTTATGTGGGCTGCTGTCGAGCAGTTACTGTCAAGCCGAGAACAAACATTCCAAGCCTGAGGTGAAGCTGAATCAAGGGAGGACAGCTGCTAGTTGATCTGAAGAGGAAGACAGCAGGTATTGAGAGCTGTTCTTGAGGGAAGACAGCACATCCAAGCAAGGAGGGGCTGTTTTTGGCATGGAAATCTGGCAGTAGTGAGTTCTTTAATTGCTGTCCCCTTTTGGTTGTGTTATGTGTTTTGAGTAATGCATGTGCTGAAGAATTGAGATATGAATTAAATTGATATTTCTATGATTGGGTTTAGGATTTAGAACCTCGTTAGTGCGGAGGTTCGCTCAATATTGTTGGTTGTATTTTTGGAATGAAATTGTTTTCGATTGTTTTCGTTTTGAAATGGATTACAGGCTGTTATAGGAAAGTTAAGGGCTGATATGTTACGCTTTTAGTTTCGAGTTCGTTGTCGTGGAAAATGGTTAGTATTAGTGTGTTTTAAAGTATCGAATAGTCGTTCAGATATTGAGAAATCGTTTCCGAGCGATTCGGTTGAGTTTTCTGCGAATGCGAATGTTTTTAGTTTGTGATTTTCGTTGTCGACAATGAAAGTGTTTATGATGTTATCTCGCTGCCTTGAGACGTTATTAAGCCCATTAAAGTGTTAAAGTTTGATGTTAGGATAGTTTGAAATACATTTAAGTTAATCAGATAGTTTTTGTTTCGCACGAAATCGTTAAATCGTCGAAATTTCGGAGTTGAAACCGAAAATGGATATTCGTGAAGCTTGCAGCCATATTTTTCATGTTTGTGCTTTAAAGTGTCTGAATATTCGTTTGCCATATTTTAAGTAAGTCACGAGTAGAAATTGATGATAAGTTTAATTGGAAACGAAAGAATCGCGCGAAACGCTAGAAACGATAATTCGCGATAACTAATTGAAATCGCGTAAGTCCTATGTTATTCGTTTGGTTTCGAACCTTCTTTTTATTGAATCCATTAGAATGTGATATCGATGATGTTACTTTAGTTTCAAATGGCATAGTTTTCAGTTTTGTAACCGTAGATTTCGAATAGTTTATGTTGTGATAATAAATTGGTTCGAGATAGTCTCCACGTGCGAATATTAGTTTTCCGTATTGTTGTCATGTGAGGATAATCGCTTGAATTGTTGTGATTGGAAAATCCTCGTGTGGTTTAAGATTAGTTTGTTCACAAGCCGTGTTTTAACGATATCTCGATCAAAACCAATTGTAGGTGAACCAGCGAGTGGACGAGACCCGTAACGGGAAGTGGTGATAAAGTATTTGGAAGCAAGTTATGAGTGTTATTAAATTGTTTTGAAACTATTGTTTAATTTTATATCATTTGAATTTTATAAACGTTTTGGCATGAATGAATTTATTTTAAGTCTTATGATTTCATGCAAGCTTATTTAAGTTAAATGACGTTATAAGATTTTAAAGTTACGAAGTTTTACATGACATTATATTCTATGATCAAATATTTCATGATATGAATTATATTAATTATGATATCCTCCTTTACGAATTTTTATGTTCAAGAATGAAATATGGATTTTATATGAAGTGCAGCTTATTTATAAATCTTTTATCCAGTCTATAGTATTCCTTAGGATGATTTTATGATGTTGTCGATAATGGTAGAATACCCTAAAGCGATGTAAGATTATGCCTCTCCCTAGGGTATATCATGAGCTAGCTTACTACCTGAGCGATGTAAGTTTCCGCTACTTAGCTACCGATCATATGACCTCGTGATGTCGGATCCGCTTTGCCATATGCCTGGGTATACCATTTGGCGATTTAAGTATTGGTGGTTGATTTACTATATTTTTATTGAAATGAATTCTTATTAATTCGTTTACCACCATTTTAATTTACAAGTTTATGTTATATTAAAATGATATAAGCTGCTGAATTTCGTTCCCGAATTCATAAATTATGTTTTATGAATACGTTTAAAGTTAAGTGAAATGACTCAATCATGTTTTATGAATAAATTCATAAATAATAGGAAGGTGACTATTTTGAACTGGATTTTATTTAGAATATTATAACACTCACTGATGATATTATCTCACTGTATTATATGTTTATAAAACTAAACTCCTCAGGTCAAGGTGCAGCTTTAGGTGCTACAGCTTCAGCCGCTGAAACTCCGACCCACGAATAGCAGAACTTGGTTGCATTGTAATTGATGTGCGTGTTTATCCATGACTTTTGTCATAAATATTTTGGGTTGTAAATATTAACACTTGAATTATGTTGAATATATTTTGAAAGAATTGTAACCTATCTAAATATGAACTCTAAATTATTTTAAATGATGTTGTGAATTCCACTTCGATGCCTTTTGTTTTAATTACTCAATTTGGATTTTACTTTGAAGTTTTGAACACATGAAAATATATTTATGGAGAATGGGAGGTGCTACAGTAAAACGTAATAAGACAAAATATAGTAAGTCAAACTGAAATGATGGGTTACATTTAATGCCGCTAATAATGTCAGGTTAATTTGCCAAATCATGGGTTTAGACGGCTAACCCATGCGAGTTAGGTGAGATCTCCGTAATCCAAATTGTAATTTCTGACGGGATTAGCATGTATGATATGCCTTGAGCTATAATCGGTTTTGACCGTTCTGACTGTAGCTGGTTTGTAGTCTGAGAGATGTGGCAGAAGCGAGCTATACAACGATCTGATGAATTAGCAGACAATCGGCCTCATAAACGAGCTAATGGACGAGCTAATAAGCAAGCACATACAGAAAGGGCCGAGCAGTTGGACGAGCAGATTGATCAATCACATAAATAAGCTCCTTCACAAGCTGATAAACGAGCACATGAGAGAAGCTGATAAACGACCACATGGGCAGGCAGATTATCGAGCAGGTAAGCGAGCAAATAGATAAGCAGAGAGATGAACAAATTGCTGGGCTTCTTGGGCCTTTGGGTCATTGGGCTCATACTTTGGACTTTTGACAGCCCAACTAGTCTGATCGTAAAAACACTCGTAACATATATATATATATATATATATATATATATATAAAGATATATAATTACACCACCTCAATCATTTTCATTAAAAATTTCTCAACTAATAATATAATAATACTCAACTACCTCTCTTTTACTTTTACTCCCATAAACCCACTCTTTTGTCTTTTTTGCTTTCAATTTGTCACAACACTTAGCCAGTTCATTTTCTCAATAAAATTGCCTCTCTTTTCTTCTCCATGCACTGTCACCAAATTATTAATTTTTTAACCACTAATTCTATCTTGTCTCTTCTCGACTTCATGTTAACTTTTATTTGCCTATTGTTTTTATATATATAACAAATGATCACTATCACTATATATATAGCTATATTATGGGGTCCACGCCAGCCCTTCGTGACCTCTTCAGGCCCGTAGCTTGCCACTCATAAGGTACTGTCCCAGTCAAGATGAATTTTCTTTCGCCTCCCCCACCTCTCGAACCTGGCCCTTGACCCTTAAATCCAAATTCTTAGAAAGGTGGGTACCAATTGAGCTACTAGCCCAATTGGTACCAGCTTTGCTCTAAGAATCCATTTAACTCAGTGGCCAGGTTGTGGGTTCGAGCAGCTGAGGAGGCGAAGCAAAACCTTGAGCCAGGGACAGTATCGATTGAGTGGCAAGCCACGGATCTGAAGAGGTTACGAAGGGCTGGCGTGAACCCCACATGTATCTCCTCACATCACTTATCTTCATTGACATCTAATTAATAAAATAATTACCACCATTTTATTTAATACATTAATGTTCTTGACACTTGTAATTTCTTATAAAAATATGTTACCATCTTACTCTCTCATTCATTCTCGGCCACATCCCACTTTCACATCTATCTCATTCTTTCTATTTAAAAATTAAAATTAATCTCACTCTCACATAATATCTTTTTTTTTTTTCAAATGATGCATAACACTCATACAATCAACACCTATCTCTTCCTTTTTTCATAAAAAATTCCTTTATCTTCCTTATTCAGCCCATTCTCCACTTCTTTGATTTCATTTGTTTTTTCTTGCTTTTGATGACTTCACTTCCATTCACTTGTAATGACACTCTATTAACTTGATCAAGTCCAACTATCTGAATAAATAGTGCATCCAATTATTCAGATCAACCATACCAAAATTTTCTCTCATTTTTCTTCTCTCTTTTTCTTTTTCTTCTCCACCTTCCTCTTCTTCTTCTTTTCTTCTTTTCTCTCGACTATTTTTTTCTTATGTGTTCGTCCAATGTGGGTGTGATTGTTGTTATGTTAAAGCTTATATATATATATATATATAGACATATAATTGCTCCAGCTAAATCATTTCTATTAAAAATTTCTCAATTAACAATTAACAATATAATAACGCTCCACTACCTCTCTTTTGTTTTTACTCCCATAAACCCACTCTTTTATCTCTTTTACTTTCAACTTGGCACAACACATAGTCCATTTCCTCAATAAAAATATGCAATCATGCCCCTCGTTTCTTTTCAATGCACTGTCACCAAATTATTGATTTTACAACCATTAATTTTATCTTGTCTCTTCCCAACTTCATATTAGCTTTTGTTTGCTTATTGTTTTTATATATATAAGAAATGATCATGATCACTACATATAATTGTACCTCTTCACATCACTTATCCTTTTTAATATCCAATTGATAAAATAATTGTCACCATCTTATTTAATAAATAAATGTTATTGACACTTGTAATTTCTTATAAAAATATGTTACTATATTACTCTCTCATTCATTTACACTACATCCCACTTTCATGTATATCCTATTATTTTTATTTAAAAACTAAAAGCAATCTCAGTCTCCTGTAATATCATTTATTTTTTCTCAAATGGTGCATAACACTTATACCATCAACATCTATCTCCTCTCTTTTTTCATAAAAATTTCTTCTATCTTCTTTATTCGGCCCACTCTCTACCTCTTTGATTTTATTTGTTTTTTCTTGCTTTTGGTCGCATGACCTCCATATACTTCCAATGGCATGATATTGACTTCAATAAATCCAATTATCTGGATAAATCGAACACCAAATTATTCAAACCACCCATATAAATATTTTTTTCCAATTTTTCTTCTCTCTCTTCTTCTTCTACAAACTCTTCTCTTCTTCTTTTCAATTGGCTATTTTTTTCTTGTATGGTCGTCCAATGTGTGTGTGATTATTGCTATGTGAAGGCATACATATATATATATATATATATATATATATATATGTAGACATATAATTGCACCACCTCTATAATTTCATTAAAAATTTCTCAACTAACAATATAATAACACTCCACTACCTCTCTTTTGCTTTTACTTCCATTGTAATATACCCTTCCCATTTTAGTATTGTAAATATATTGTATACTATTGCCCTCATTTATAGAATAAAGAAATAATTTAAAGTATTCAAATTTGAAATTGAATTATGATGAAATTTACAGATGTGAAATTTAATTACAATAAAATTTTCGAAGCAAACCAGAAACGATTTTGAATGCGAAAAGTGGTATAGTGATTTATTAAAGTATGTGACGAAAGTAGTGTGATGTAAAATTCTAAGAAAGGGCATGGTTAATTAAATAAATTAGAATTACATGCTGTTGTATGTATTTTTGGTCTGCCCCAAATGGGCTGGTAAAAGTCCGAAGGCCCAGTAAGATAACCTGTTAAAACCGTCCCAACAGACAAAAGCCCAAGTTACTGGTTCAAAGAAACATGTATAACTTTGTGCTCGGTTGTCAGAATGTCTATTATAATATGTTTCCGGAAATGGATTTTTGTGCTCTATAGCGTGGCAACCTGGGGTGCCTCGATTGATGTTGTTTACATCCTCAAAGTTGTTATTTTAATGAATGTGTTCTTGACGTTTATATTTGCAGTCAAAAAATTCTGACAATAGTCTGCAAACGAGCAGATGGACGAGCAAGAATCCAGTTAAGACCAAAGCTCAGATAATCATCTCGCGTAAGAGCAAATCTGCACGCTTCAACGAGCTCATTGCAGCATTACAGGCTCCCAAGCTGCTCGGACATCCTGTACAACCAACCTGTTCGACTACACTGCGCGACCAGCTTACGCGATCTCTGCTTGAACAATCAAATCGCTGACATTACCCGAGCACCAGCTCGCCCAAGCTAGAGTCTGCTCGCTGGGTGCTATATCTGATCGCTGAACTAGTCTGCTCGCTGGTCCTATATCTGATCATTGAACTAGTCTGCTCGCTGATGCAACATCTGATCGCTGAACTAGTCTGCTCGCTGGTGCAATATCTGATCGCTGAATAAGCTGTTCGCTCAATGTGCACGCTAGAGTTGACCAGTTGACCTTCTGAAAGGCGAATCAATTCAATTCAGGAAAGGAGTCAACTTATCTATTTTCATGCAAGTCGAATCGCGACATCCTTGGCAATTGCTACATATACGGTGGAGATAATCTTGGGAGATATTATCTCAATTAATATATATTATTTTATGCCTTATCTATAAGATTCTTAAACCTATTTAAATTGTAACATCTCCTCTATAAATAGGAGATCAAAATCAATGTAAAAGGGGACTTCCCTCTCGAGATCTCTCTCACTGTAAACACAGAACAGATATAGTAATAGGGATTGCCTCTCCACCATCGGAGCTGGCGCCGTAAATATAGGTCATTCTTAAGGCCGAACCACGTAAATCTCTTGTGTTTTTATTCTTCCTCTTTGCCTCTCTTTTTGTTTGTTTTTATTTTTTACAGATCTGCAGTTTTGGGCTTAAACGAACCAGCAAGTTGACTGAACCAGTTTCAGACGTCAACACATGCAAATGCATTATGGGAGATGAAATTAAATAGAAGAATGCATGAAAAGTGTAGAGAAAATGGGGCTATTTTGTAAAATTTCATTAATAGCATACATATAATTAAGTGACAAACTTGAAGGGAAATTAGTTAAGGCCATATATATATATATATATAAGAGCTCACTAGAAGAATGAAGAAGAATTGAGAGAAAGAGAGAAGAGGGTAGTTGGTAGAGCAGAAAAGAAACTAGGGACAACATCTAATCTTCAATTGATCCAAGCCATTTTTCAAGTGATTTCAAGCCAATAAAAGGTGGAGAACAAGTTTAGGAAGATTATCCAACAAAGGTAAGTAATTTTCAAGTGAAAATAGTTGAGTTTCCAAGGAGTTATTTGGTGAAAAATTGAGTCCAAAACTGTTCATGGACTACATGTGTTGTTAATAAAAGTTTATACGTTGATTTAGAAGTTTGGAGCCTTAAACTTGAAGGAAAACAAGGCAAGGGATCAAGGACCAATTTGGTAAGTAGACTAACCAAGATAATCTTGATTTGAGCTTGGATTAAAGATGTTTGAGATGTTGAATTTCATGTTGAAACTTGATATGATTTTGTATAGATTTTTAAGTGGAAAACTTGATGAAGTATTAGTGCACATATGGGTATGTTACGCGGCCATATATGAAGTGATTCTTGTTGTGTTTGATTTATTTGAAGTGATTTCATATATGAAATTATGGTAAAATGTCAAGTTAGATTGTTGAAATGAAAATAAAAAATATGGTATATGTACGTGCAATGTATTTGGCCATAAGGAGCCTTATGTGAGGGATGATTGTTTTGATCACTTCGGAAGGATTTAGGGGTTGTTTTGGTGATGATTTTAGTATGAAATTGAAAAGGATTCAATTGGATAACAAATTATGCATATTTCGGCCAAACTATGCCTTGTTATTTAATTATGATGTCTTATGATGTCTTAAGAATGTGATTTTTGTTAAGTAAAATTGAATTGAATGAATGGTTTAAAAAGGAGGAATGCATTCAGCCAACATGGGGGTAAAATAGTCCAAAAGTTTGTTTAATATATTGATGAGAAAATTGAGCTTTTATTGTGATGTTTTGTGTGTTCAAAAGTTAAGAAATTCAAACGGAAGATATACACGAATAATTGAAGTCGTTACTATAACGAATAGCTCCAACCTCACGCCGCGAGCTGTCTGGCCAGTCTCGCTGCCCGGTCTTACGTCGTGCGGTTCTTTTGGCAGGTACCGTCCCCTCCCTCTAGGGGTTTTCTACCACCTCCCACACCCGCTCAAACCGAAGACCTGAGGGCTTAAATACTTGGAGAATGCAAAGTGTGTATCAATTGAGCTACTAGCCGGCACGAGGTCGGGGCTGTTCGACTACATATTCTCAAAAACATTTATATCAAATATACATAAACATAAACATAGCACACAACAGCACACAATATTGTCCGACTACTTTAGGGCTGAAGTCCCTACTACTAAAGTTGAACCATCTGCACCTGCATCTACCCTTGGAGAGATTTTGTTTATAAAAAACTAAGGGTGAGCTAAACAAGTTCACTAAGTGTCACATATGTAAAACCTAAAATTTATGGAATAGTGAATTTCGAATGAATAGTATTTTTAGGAGATGGACCTTGAAAATTATTAAAAGTGATTAATTTGATGAATACTTGATATAAATGTTTTTGAGAATATGTATAATAACACTTGTATGAAATTGGAAGAAATTGTGGGAAAACATACTTATGCATGACTTGTAAACATTTTGAATGACATTTTATGTTACTGTATATAAATAATTTTGCAGTAAAATTTTGTGTAAATTTAACGATTTGCAAGTTGTATTTTTAAACTAAATGCATGTTTGAGGTTGACTTTGAAAAGAGGGCCTCAGGCCTAAAAGTTAGGATATACGGGTTGCTATTGAAGTGTACAAGTTTTCTATTAAGTTTTGCAGAGTGGAAATTTTAGAAAAATAGTTGTTTTGTTGTCAAAATTTTTATAAACCTTGTCTTGTAAAACTATTTTTTTTAAAAAAAAAAAAAAGAGTTCCCACCCATTTCAGCCAGAAAAGAAATTTCTAAATAGTTTTGAAAAGGTTTAGTTTTATGGAAACTTTTCAACTGGAACAGATCTTTACTGGAAGACCACCGTAAGGTTATCAGGCGTATTGCCATTATATAAGAAACGTCCGTCAATCTAAATATTCCAAATGCTAGATAGTTTGATGAATCATATATTACTATAATACAACATATATATATTTATACTAAACTGGAGATATCAACCTAGATCTTCCACAGACTTTATGCGAGATTGGCCACAATGATGCATGATAAAACTATAACTTTATCTTTAATAAAATGAAAATTGAAATACTTTGTGACAAGAAAAGTAACTGAATCTGAAACCATTGCTTTGATACCAAATTGATAGGATTTGACCCGACTTCTATCTCGAGTCTAAGAGTATCCTACGAAACTTGGGCTCTTTCTTATTGAAATATAGATTTATTGAAAATCTTTTAGAAAAATTATCGTAATTCTCATAGTCGCTTTATAAAATTTAATTTAACAAATTGAAAACCTGTACATTTCTCATGTTAAACCCATGTACTGAATATATAAAATGTTCACAAAATATATGGAAAGATATTTCATTTACAAAATTATTCTCGAAACACATTTCCAAAATCTAATTAATTAAAATTAATATACACTGATATAAAATATTTATGCTTAAAAATAATATTAATACATTTGGTTAATATCATGTGACCTTTTTCATGATATATACTAATGTGCATGAATCTGCGACGAATATCTGAAAAAAAAAATAAAATAAGTTTTATAAAAGAGTAAGCACTAACGTCTAGTGAGTAGATATAACTTTTTTAAAATATTTCTAATAAAACTAAACATATTGCTGATAATAATAAATAATTCTCATATCATAATTAAACTATAAATTTGTATGAATCATCATTATATCTTTAGTGAAGTGTTTTCTAAATCTATTGTCTATCTAAAACTTCTCTTAAAACAATAAAAAATTATTCTGAATCTGTTTATAAAATATAAACTTATATTATCAAAACCTTTATGAAATCTCTTTCAAACATTGTATTGGCTTATTTGGTTTGATCACCATGTTTTAAGCCTCCATTGGACTCCCATCCACGAACTTATGACTCTTATACACGTGGTCCTCAATCTCATAATAAAACTGTAAGCATCTGTAATATGAAAATCTACGTCGACTAGTATCCAGGAAAATTTATCATACGTAATAGAGATACTCAACATACACACAGAATGAGGGATAACATCTGTCACACATATGCTGAGTGACTCTATGACTTTCCAAACATTTGTCATATATATGCTGGACGACTTTATTAGATTTATACATGTAAAGCCCGTTTGACCATTAGACGAAAGGATACAACCATGGTATTCTGAAAATATTTGTATTTTCTTTTCTCAAATCTTTTCTTACTATACATATAATTTTGAATAAATACTTTTCTCAAAACATAATCAATATTATTTCTCAAAACATAAATCATATTATCTAAAAGAATAAATCATTCATTTCCAATAAATAATAAACACTAAAATATAAATAATCAAGATTTAATAAATTAATTTACGATAAAAAATAAAAAATAAAAAATTCCACTCTTATAACTCATTTGCTCAAATCTGAATCTAAAATAGGTTCCTATCTGATTCCTCATAAACTTAGATCCATCAGATGAACTAAATTTATAACTTATGAAAATTAATTGATTTCCTAGATTCCAAATCTTATTGAAATAAAAATAACTTATCTGGATAAATTGAACATCTAATTATTTAGACCATTCATACGAAATTTTTCTCCTATTTTGCTAGTCTCTCTCTTCTTCTTCTTCTTCACTTCTTTATTTTTCCTCGGCTATTTTTTTTTTCTCATATATTCGTCCAACATGTGTATGATTGTTACTATGTGAAAGTTTATATATATTTATATATATATGGACATATAAATGCATCACCTCAATCATTCCATTAAAAATTTATCAACTAACAATATAATAACACTCCACTATCTCTCTTTTGCTTTTACTCCTATACACCCACTCTTTTGTCTTTTTTGCTTTCAATTTGGCACAACACTTAGTCCATTTTCTCAATAAAAATATTAGCGATCATGCCTCTATATTCTTCTCCATGCACAGTTACCAAATTATTGATTTCTCAACCATTAATTTTTTCTTATCTCTTCTCAACTTCACGCTAGCTTTGGTTTGCCTATTGTTTTTATATATATAAGAAATGGTCACTTTCATTACATATAATTGTACCATTTCATATCACTTATCTTCATTGATCTCTAATTAATAAAATAATTGTCACCATCTTATTTAATAAATTGATGTTCTTGACATTTGTAATTTCTTATATAAAAAAAAAAAAAAAATTATCTACTCTCTCATTCATTCTCGGTCACATCCCACTTTCATATATGTCCAATTATTTCTATTTAAAAATTAAAAGTAATCTCACTATCTCATAATATCATTTTTTTTTTCTCAAATGATGTATAACACTCATACCACCAACATCTACTCCTCCCATTTTTCTTAAAAAATTCCTTTATCTTCTTATTCGGCCCACTCTCTACTTCTTTGATTTTATTTGTTTTTTCTTGCTTTTGACTGCTTCACTTCTATTCACTTCCAATGGCACTATACTGACTTGATCAAGCCTATTTCAACCCAATATATGTGTGCAATGGAACACCCAATTATCTGAATAAATCGAACATCCAATTATTTAGACCACCTATACAAACTTTTTCTCCTATTTTTGCTTTCTCTCTCTTCTTCTGCTTCTTCTTCTTCTGCTTCTTCTTCTTCTTCTTTGCTTCTTTTCTTTTTGCTATTTCTTTTTCTTGTATGTTCGTCCAATGTGTGTGTGATTGTTGCTATGTGAAAGCTTATATATATATATATATATATATATATATGTATATATATGACATATAATTGCACCACGTCAATCATTTCCATTAAAAATTTCTCAACTAACATTATAACAACACTCCACTACTTCTCTTTTGCTTTTACTTCCATACACCCACTTTTTTGTTTCTTTTGCTTTCAATATATCATGACACATAATCTCTTTTCTCAGCAAAAAATATTAGCAATCATGCCTCTCTTTTCTTCTCCATGCACAGTCACCAAATTATTGATTTTTCAACCACTAATTTTATCTTGTCTCTTCTCAACTTAATGTTAGCTTTTGTTTGCTTATTGTTTGTATATATCAGAAATAATCACTACCACTACATGTAATTGTACTTCCTCACATCACTTATCTTTATTTATCTCTAATTAATAAAATAATTGTCACTATCTTATTTAATAAATTGAAGTTCTTGACACTTGTAATTTCTTATAAAAAAATATATCACTATCTTACTCTTTCATTCATTCTCTGTAACATCTCACTATATCTCATTATTTCCAGTCAAAAATTAAAAGCAATCTCACTCTCACATAATATCTTTTTTGTTTTTTCCTCAAATGATGCATAACACTGATACCACCAACACCTATCTCCTCCCTTTTTCATAAAAAATTCCTCTATCTTCCTTATTCGGCCCACTCTCCACTTCTTTGATTTTATTTGTTTTTTCTTGCTTTTGACCGCTTGACCTCCATTTACTTCCAATGACATTATATTGACTTGATCAAGCTCATTTCAAACCCAATATGTGTGTGAAATGGAATACCCAATTATCTAAATAAATTGAACACCTAATTATTCAGACCACCCATATGAAATTTTTCTCCTATTTTTCTTCTCACTCTTTTTCTTCTTTATTCCTTATTGTCTATCAGCTATTTTTTTTCTTGTATGTTCGTCCAATGTGTGTGTGAGATTGTTGCTATGCGAAAGCTTATATATATATATATCTAGACATATATTAGCACCACCTCAATCATTTCCATTAAAAATTTCTCAACTATCAATATAATAACACTCCATTGCCTCTCCTTTGCTTTTACTATCATACACCCACGCTTTTGTCTCTTTTACTTTCAATTTGGCACAACACTTAGTCCATTTTCTTAATAAAAATATTGGTAATCATGCCTCTCTTTTTGCTCCATGCATGGTCGCCAAATTAGTGATTTCTCAACCACTAATTTTGTCTTGTCTTTGCTCAACTTCAAGTTAGTTTTTGTTTACCTATTGTTTATATATATGTATATAAGAAATTACCATTATCACTAAATATAATTGTACCTCCTCACATCGCTTATCCTCATTGATCTCTAATTAATAAAATAATTGCCACCATCTTCCTTAATAAATTGATATTCTTAACACTTGTAATTTCTTATAAAAAAAAATATGTTACTATCTTACACTCTCATTCATTATTAGTCATATCCCACTTTCATGTATATCTCATTATTACTAGTTAAAAATTAAAAGCAATCTCACTCTCTCATAATATCATTTTTTTTTCCTCCAATGATGCATAACACTCATACCACTAACATATGTCTCCTCATCTTCTTCATAAAAAAATTTCTCTATCTTCCTTATTTGACCCACTCTTTACTTCTTTGATTTTATTTGTTTTTTCTTGCTTTTGACCGCTTGACCTCCATTCACTTCCAATGACATTATATTGACTTGATCAAGCCCATTTCAAACCCAATACGTGTGTGAAATGGAACACTCAATTATTTGGATAAATTGAACACCCAATTATTCAGACCATGCATACGAAATTTTTTTCCTATTTTTCTTCTCTCTTCTTCTTCTTCTTCTTCATTTCTTTTACCTCAGCTATTTTTTTTTTTCTTGTGTCTTTATCCAATGTGTGTGTGATTGTTGCCATGTGAAAGCTTATATGTATGTAGACATATAATTGCACCAACTCTATAATTTCTATTAAAAATTTCTCAACTATTAATATAATAACACATCACTACCTCTCTTTTGCTTTTACTCCCATACACCCTCTTTTATCTTTTTTGCTTTCAATTTGGCACAAAACGTAGTCTATTTTCTCAATAAAAATATTAGCAATCATGTCTCTTTTTTCTTCTCCATGCACTGTCACCAAATTATTGATTTCTCAACTACTAATTTTGTCTTGTCTCTTTTCAACTCATATTAGCTTTTGTTTGCCTATTGTTTTTATATATATAACAAATGATCACCGTCACTATATATAATTATGCTTCCTCACATCATTTATCCTCATTGATCTATAATTAATAAAATAATTGTCACTATCTTAGTTAATAAATTGATGTTCTTGACACTTGTAATTCTTTAATTCCTTATAAAAAAAACATTCTCGACCACATCCCACTTTCATGTATATCCTATTATTTCTATTTAAAAATTAAAAGCAATCTCACTCTCTCATAATATCGTTTTTTTTTTCTCAAATGATGCATAACATTCAAACCACTAACACCTATCTCCTCCTTTTTTTCATAAAAAATTCATTTATTTTCCTTATTCGACCCACTCTCAACTTATTTGAGTTTATTTGTTTTTTCTTGCTTTTGACTTCTTAACCTCCATTAATTTGCAATGGCACTATATTGACTTGATCAAGCCCATTTCATTTGGACTTGCTTCGGCCTATTAAACATTCTCCATTTTTTTTCTAACTTTGAGCCCACTAATATAATTTGGCCCACTTAAACTTTGTACTTCAATTAATCTTCTAGGTCCACTTGGGTTGGAGCCTTACAATCACTTATTATGATGTCACCAATTTTTGAAAATTTGGACTTTGCCAGGTGTTGCCTTGATTCACCTTCATTGCTTCTAATTCAAAGTTGAGCCCTATGATTAATTTGTTTATATACTTTTGATAGATTAGTTAGAATTAGCTTGATTTATTTATATACTTTTGATAGATTAGTTAGTATTAGTTGTATGGCTCCATGATTGTCGTTATTGTAATGACAAATTTAATTTCTACTATTGAAGTGAAATTCTCTAATCAATGATAATTTCATTTTGAATTATTCTTGTTTCCATTTTTTAATTGTTATGCGAAGGTTATACAGTTTGTCAATTCACATCCAACAAATTTGTAGCATTGCTTGATTCACTTTTTCTATCTATTTTAACTAGTTGAAAGAGGGTTTTATACATCATTCAAGGAATAGTCATTGACATTGATGCTATTTGTGATGAGTCACATATATTATAATATAGCATGAAAGTGTAGCTTTACAGTGAGGCTAAAGAACTTGTTGACTCTTATGTGATCTTACAGTGAGGCTAATTGTAAGCCCTCATCCAGATTTATTATTTTATGGTATTAGAAATATTCGAATTGAGTTACAGTCGAATCCTAGGCCTCCAATAATGTTATTTAAGGTTTATTATATTTTCGTATCACAAGTCAGATGTCGTTTGGTTGACCTCGGTATGATTACAAAGTGATTATGAGTGATTTACGTGTTAATCAAGCGATGTGAGCTCACGAAATAAAGTAAAAGATATTTTAATTCAACCAATGAGAAAGAGATAAGTGACTTTTAATATTAGTGGCTATGGTTGTACCACGTGTCATCCATGAATTGGTTAAAAAAATAAGTGGACTAGAACGTGCCAAATGGACTAATAGAATATATAATTATTTATTTTTGGGCACTAGTGAGATTATTGAAAGTTTGAGGTAATTAAATAAACTTTTCTTGAGGGACTTTTTAGTAATTAAGCATTAATATATATATGTGATTTTGTCTTATTTGAGCACATTTTGGTCGTGAAATTAAAGAGAAAAAGAGAGAGAGAGACCGTGACCGAGAGAGTGCACTCCAAGGGAGAGAAGGAAGAAGAAAGAGATTCGATCCGAATTTTGACGTTGTTTCTTCACGAAAGTTGTTCCTCATCATCTCCTCTAGCAAACCCAACAAATTTGAAGCCAAAAGATTGTCTATTTGGTGAGTTATCTCAGTTTTAAGCTTGTTGGTTCTTGTGAAACCCATTTTTATTTTTGGTTTGATTTTTGAGTTTGAGTTTAGGGATGTTAAAAGGGATGTATAAGGATGATTTTGGTATGATTTTGGTATGATTTTGGAGTGATTTGGTGGAAGATAAATGGAAGAAAAAGAGAGGGAAAGTCTTGGTCAAAAAATGGGTTTTTATGAAATTCTATTTCGTTTTCGATTCTAAGATATTAGATGGATGTTTTAGAGGTTAGGGAATAATCTTTTGAAATTAGATTTCGAAAATGAAAAGTTTATGATCGATTTCAGAGCTAAACGGACTAGTTAAAAAATATTTTTTGAAACCCTTCAAAATGCGTTCGTTTAACATCCGAAATGGTTTATTTAGGTTTTGTTGGATATTAGAACACTAGAGGAATGATTTTTGAAGTTATCAGAAGTCCAGAGTGAAAAGTGATTTTCGTTAGTAAGCGAATCCGTTCGATTTTCATTTCGAGTTTTCGATAATAAGATTGAGTATTTAGTGGTATTCCTACGAAAGAATAAGTAGGATTTGTGTAGAAAAAATAGATTTCGAAAACTCCGATTAAATAGAAATTGAGATCCGAAAGTTTAGACGGTAAAGGGTATTAATAGAGATAAATGAGATTTTTATTGATTTTGAATGTTATTTGAATGAGTTAAGTGACCTTAAATGGATATTTGATGTTTTAGGGTAAAAGTGCAGAGTTCCAAAGGCATTCAGAGGAGGATTGAATTCTATCCAAAGACGTATAGTGAGTGGAACTATGAGTTTTTAACATTTATATTTTCTTAAAGTTTATTGTAAAGTTAAAAGAATTTATTATAAATAGTTATTTATTTATTAATTGAATTTATATTATAATTTTAGCATAAAGATTTTAGTTTATTATTTATGAATATGAGAATGTGCTAGAATTAAATATTTTAGGCTTATTGCCTTGAAATTTAGAATATTTTAGTGTATTAAGAAAAAAAAAAATTTTAATAGCTTATGGTTTACCCTAGCTCTAGTTTAATACCCCTCGAATGTTCTATACGTGATACGGTAGATGAGAGGAATTCAATCAGTGAGATTTGAGTCTAGTCGACTCTTGTGTGAGCGAGGCATGAGTGATTCGTTTGCACGTATAGGGTAGTGTAGTCGGTCCGTAGCGTGGGCCCGTTTTCGGCAACTACACATGGTAGATTCTCACTCCTAGTGGTTAGCTAGATTTTATATGCTACCACACCAGGAGTAGATATTCCCTGGGTTAACATTTAGGCGAACATAAAAAAAAAAAAAAAAATTAAGAAAAGATTTTAGAAAATGTTTTAGAAAATAATCTTAGAAAGTATTTTAGTTTTAAAAACTGTTTTTGGGAGAATATGGTATACAGAAATAAGTTTTAGTTTATATAAATTATACTATTTACTGAGTTATACTCATATTTTTCGTTAAATATTTTTCTTAAAAATTCTCCCAGAGGTGCAGGACCTAATCGTCCAATTGACGAGGTTCAGTCAAACGTGCAGGCGGACGTATAGGGCAACATTTACTACATGTATATATTTTGTTATTTTGATCATGTATATGTTGATGTACATAGTTGTAAATATTTTGAAGAAATAGGGGATGCATTAGTTAAAAATATTTTATTAAAGGTTTATGAAATTCAGTGTTCAAATTTTATTTACTTGTTTGTGGTTATGTTGTGAGAAATGAGCCGGAGGCTCTGGCAGTTGAGAAATGGATTTCATAGAAATGTTTGTTATAAACTGTATTTGAAACTTGTAGGGTGGCATAGTTTAGAAAACAGACGGTATTCTGTTGAAATTTTTATTAAAAAGTGAAAAAAATTTTATCACTGTCACCTTGTAAAAGAAGTTAAAATATCTAACTAAATGATTTTTCGATGCCCTAACGGGGTTCCTCCTGGCTAAGTATAGGGTTCGTGAAAATTCTTTCAAGATGCTACGAGATCTTTCTGGGGTCTAGAAGAGGGATTCGGGAAGAGTCCCGTCAAAATATCATGTGGTTCGAGATGTTCAGGCTTTGCGGATGATAATGCAAAATTGGCTAGGGACTATGCGAATGTTGAGTTCTCTGGGCTCTTGGTTGGCAGGGTTTTAAAGCCTAAATTAGGCATGGAGTTTAGCTTCTGAAGTAGATGCAAGTTAGAATGTGTATTAGTAGGACTCTAAAGAACCATAGAGATCAAAATCTTTAACCAAATATTTTTCATCATCAGTGAATGGAGGTGTTTGTGTGAAAAACTTGTTGAAGAGGTAGTAATCAACTAGTTGTTTATCGATGGGTTGGAATATATGCCCAACCGGAAATGCCATTATCGCTGAGGGAGCATTTTTCTCAACAAGAATAGAAAAACTATTCATAAAGGGAGACTTTAGAGAGAGTGTGAGAGAGGTTTGCTACGCTAACGTCAAAATAACATCTAAGAAAAATCGTAAAGAGAGCGGATACACAAAGAATTTGGAGTTGAATACTACCATTAAAATAACATTGCCTGTTTGACTTTTATGTAATGACCAAGTCACCCCTATATAATTTGTGGAGGAGGAGTTGTTGAAGGACAGCGCGGAGAAGCTAATGACCAACCGTGATGACGTGATGCAGTTCATGCAAATAAAGCAGTGGTGCATGCAGGTGACTGGTAGGGCCAAGAGTATGGGACCATCATCCAAGAAGCAACGCTGGGAGTACATGGATGTAAGATTTGGAGTTGAACATTTGATAGTTTCCATAATTGTTTCCTTGTACATGTTAGTTTCCTAGGCAATGAGGGTGCATTTGAAATCATTTTTAAAATAATATTTTTAAAAACCGTTTTTAAAAATGAAAAACATATTTTAAAGGTAATGTTTTTGAAAATGTAACATATTTAACAAAATTTTTTAAATATTATTTTTGAAAACAGAAAATGATATAAATGTGTTTAGAATTATTTTTAAAATGTGTTTTTAAAAATGAAAAACATGTTTTAAAAATGATGTTTTTGAAATGTAATGTGTTTGTAAAATTTTTTAAAAGTTATTTTCAAAAATAGAAAATGATGTAAATGTGTTTGGTATTATTTTTGAAAATGAGTAAAATAATTATTTGGAGAGAAAAATAATGATTTGTTTTGAAAATGTTGAAAGACATAAAAAAAGTTGTTTTTCAATTTTTAGTTACCATTTTCAAAAAAATATTTTCCACTTTCTAAAACACATTTTCAAAAATAACTTACCAAACAACTTTCTCCTCTTTTTTTTTTCAAAAATGAAAAATCATTTTCAAAATACATCCAAACACCACCACATTTTCATTTTTTAAAACATGTTTTTCATTTCTAAAAATATGTTTTTGAAAATAAATTACCAGACATGTTTTTATTCATTTTTTGTATTCAAAAATGAAAAACCTTTTCTAAAAATAGAACCAAACACCACCTAACTGATTTAGTTTCATAAAAACTAATGCAAATTGGAGTCCAACATAGTTTCCATAATTGTTTCCTTGTATATGTGTACTTCGAACACTACAACATGTTAATACCAAGAAAAAGTTAGATACAGGTAGAAACGGTAGGGTTGCTAAATTCCCTAATTTTATTAATATATTTAAAAAAAAATCAGTTACTTTGGTTAAAAATGCTTTATATTATAAAAAATACTATGTTGATTACATCTTATATATATAGTAATTCAATACTTCATAACTTTTTTAAATTATGACGAACCAATTAAATTCATCCATTATATTTGAATTAAATAGAAGATAAAATTTGTTTTAGGAGAAAGAATGTAATTGATGAATTTGATTAATTCATCCTAATTTTTTAAAATTAAGAGATACTAATTATAGAAATACTATATATACATATGTATATACATATGTATGTATTATGGTTATTTCCACAATGGGTTAAGGTTTCGTTATATGCAAAAGTGATAAATCTACTAATAACTCAAATAATAAGTATTTTTCTTTGATACATCTATAAAATATAAGGCAATATAATCTCTTCCTTATTTACGAAACAAAATCATAGAGTGCGGATAACCTAATTACTTGAAGTGAACCAAAAAGAGTTGCTTTCCAAAGCCATGATCCTTGCCATGTGCTGCTAAGCCTTTTATTGAACCGATGTCGAACATTAAAAAAAATTAATGATTATATTTAAAAGTGATTATTTCAAAATTTAGGAATTAGGACACTGCCGAAGTGACGGAGACGCTTGCTTGCCAGCATAAATTGAAACTTCCACGAAACCGTAGATATTTTCGGCGAATTAGGTAAGGTGGGCCCAAAAGTGGAATATCTCCCACAAAGATGGGACAATGAACACAAAATATCTGAAAGGACCTCATCAATTTGTTAACAACTATTACACACACACACACACCACTCTCTTCCTTATCCTTTCGAATTTCATAGAAAAAACAAACATGGCAACTGCATTTGCCTGTCTTCTGAATCTAAAAACGCCTATTGTTTCAATAACAACTCCAAGAACCTCACGTTCACCTCCTGCAAGGGTACTGCGACACAATATTTGCACGACATGCAAGGCCTCGTCTGCTAGAAATAATAATTCAATTATGAGCAATATTGATTTTGACCTGTATGATCTTTTAGGCATTGATAGTAGTTGTGATCAATCTCAGATCAAAACTGCATATCGTAGATTGCAGAAGAAGTGTCATCCTGACATTGCCGGCCCTGCTGGACATGACATGGCTATTATCCTCAATGAAGTTTACTCCCTCCTCTCCGATCCCCCTTCTCGCTTGGCTTATGATAAGGTTCTTTTTTTCTTTATGTACAGGATTTATTATGGTACATGTGTAAAATATCTCTTTTAATTATTAACATAGTATAACCTCCAATTTTAGATATTGTAATTTGACCATTTTCTATCAATTCAAAGTTTTAAGATTACATCTATTTATCCTATCATCAACGCACTATTCTATAATCTTTATAATTACTATGAAACATTTTGCTACATAATTTGACTTAAAAAGATATATTTGAATAGAAGTTCAAACTTGTAAAATGCATGAGAAGCGAAGTTTTGTTGGTTCATTCTTATAGTTTTTAAATGATCACTGCAGGAACAAGCAAAGATTGGCGAACTGCGAGGGTACACAGGAAAGCCAATATACTCAGTGTGGTTAGGATCAGAAAGAGAAGAAAGAGCAGTGTTTGTTGATGAAGTGAAGTGTGTTGGTTGCTTAAAATGTGCCTTATTTGCCCAAAACACATTTGCTATTGAATCTGTTTATGGAAGAGCTCGAGTTGTCGCTCAGTGGGCTGATCCTGAACACAAGATCCACGAAGCTATTGAAACTTGCCCGGTCGATTGCATCTCGTAAGTATCTTTTAAATGATACGTGGGAGAGAAAAAAAAAATTGATTTTTCATACTAATATATTATTGGATTATTAGAAGTCTAATATTCGTTATGTTAATATATCATTAAATTATTAAAAGTTTAACATAAAAAGGATAACAAAGAATCCTTGTTTGTGGATTCCAATTTGCTCCATACCCTATCAGAGTTAAGATTCTTTACTAGGTTTTTTTTTTAAGATTTTTTTTAATGATACATGATTGTAGAAAATGGTGAATGACCAAAGATTATTACTTTTTTTTGTCTCTCATATGTATACATTATAATAATTTATAAGAAAGAAAACAATAAACATTTTTATTAATTTCATTTTTGCTCCTCCTGCATCAAGGATTGTAGAGAGGGCGGACTTGGCAGCACTAGAGTACCTAATGACAAAGCAGCCACGTGGCAATGTACGAGTGGGTGCAAGTAATTCGGTTGGTACACGTGTCTCAAATATTTTCGTGGATGTCAAGAAATTTCAAACCAGATTTAATGATGCCATGAATAAAGCAGCAACTAAGGTACGTGCATTTCATCAAATTTAAAAGCCAAAATATGTCATAGAGATCAAGGGAGCTCTAAATTGTTGTTAGAAAGAATGGACACATAAAAATGACAAGGAATATGGTTGGGATGTTTTGGATGATCTACGAACTCGAAGTCAAAGATTATATAGCACAACAAAATGTCAATTTTTGAGTAGTTTAACCTATAAATATTTATGTTAGAATAATGCTATATTACTGATCCGTTGTCATCTGATTTCAATTGTTTCCAAAGTAAGTTCCTATAATAAAAAAAAATTATATTATTAAAATTATTTATTTAAAATCATATATCGCGTCATTTGAATATAATTTTAAACTAATCATTTGGATAGCATAGTATTATTCTTTTAGTTGACAATCTCTTTGGTTGAAAATCAAATACGCACAACTTTCATTTCAGGAGAGTGATGGGAATTGGGAAGCAAGAATTGCAGCAATTCAAAGTATCAGATCAATCTCAAACTGGTTGTATTGGCAGTCACCCACTTCAGAATCTCACCAAGATCTCACTCATGCCACCCAACCGTCAACTGAACCAATTATTAAAAAGCTTCGTGCTGCTGCTGCTGCTAGAAAACAAGCAACCAAAACCATGCACAGAATTTCAACTTCTGATGAATATTGGATTCCATCAACTCAGGCTCTTCCAACTTCAATCCAATTCCAGACAAATTCCTCGGAACCTCCACAGAATAGAAATTGGAAGAAGGCAAATGAGAAGCGTCATGAAGAACTGAAAACCCACACAAGGAACCCGATTGCAATGGGGATTCCAGTGGTAACAGCCGCCATTGCAGCTGCAGTAGTACGGTTGCATGTTGGTCAAGGAGTGGTGGGTGAATTAAAGGAACATGTGGGTGGATCATTGGCATTGAACATTGTGAATAGTTCTTGGTTACAAGTTACTTTGGCTGGGATTATATGGTATTTCGTTGGAGTGGCAATCGTAGAAGTCATTGAAGTCATAGGAAATAGGCAAGAATAGACAAACTTAAAACATATATACTTCCTTTCACTTGTTACATACAACTGATCCAAAGTACAATTATAAGCTCAATTCATAATTTGGAAGCTCAATGCAAAAAGTCTAATTCAGTACTTCTCCCAGGTGAAGCCAACTTGGCAACTATAGAAATCAACTTTGGAGAAAGAAGTTAGACTCCTGGGTGATAAAAGCATTACCAATCCATCCATTAAGCTCCAGCATTCTAATTTCTACAACCAAAATGGTAAAATCTCATCTCATGGCGTCAATGGCCTTATGGTGCAGTGCAAGTACACAGGCCAACTTTGGTTTCAAAACCAAATTTCGACACCCCACCTCACCTAATAAAAGTGATATTTTCTCTCATATATGGATTGTCCCCACTGATATGGATGACTTCCAATTATATGAGGACCATTGATCCAAACTGTGCCACTAGAATTCTACCAACTTAATTCCGATCATCTCCTGGATTTATCCCAATACCTCAAAAAAAAAAAAAAAAAAAAAATCTCTTCTCATGTCTTCACATTAATAAACCCACACAGGACCATATTCAACATCGGATTCTATATGAAATTGCTACATATATTTTCATTCAACATTGCCAACAACAGATGCATGATATGCTTGACTAGCAAGGAAATCATACAAAGTATAAATATGTATACCATCACAAAAACAACCACTGAAATTCAATTGAACCAATTTAACAGAATCAATCCCTCAAAATAACAATACATCTCTAGTTGACTAGGTCTAGAATTAGAATTGAGAACGTAAGAAACATCAAGCAAAAGATCGAACACAACCCTCTTTAACTTGGAAATTCTTAAACAGAAAAAAATTATGTTCAGTAAGCAAAATGCAGCTTTACAGATGCATTTTATTTTTACTACTAATATTAATCAATACATCCTTTTGTGATCGGAAAACTAATTCCAACCTTGTTCAGAGACACCCCCATTACGGAATTTTCGCTAGCATTAAAGCCATTAATTTTTTTACTTGTAAGCAGACACTAATTTGCACTATCTCAGTGATAGAAGCTGCATAAAAAAAGAGGCACAAATAGACATCCAGTTACGTATCTTATTAGTTCGCTTCAAATGAGTTTGATTAGAGGTTAGACGATAAAATCAGTAGCGGTATTTGGTGGAATAATCCTTAGGCGAAATGACAAGACCACAACCCTTCCTAGCCCCGCAGTTGACAGTCTCAACAATATCAATAAACTCCTGCTTGTCCTTGAGAGCCCAGTTGATCTTGTTGTTATTTCCAGTGCCAAGATCAATCATAATGTGCTTGTTCCTAAAAAAGAACATGACTGTCGATGGATCATAAAGCTCATACATAGTATTAAAATCAGGCACCTCCGTGATGTCAACCAGATAAATCACAGCAAAATTCTTTATAGTCTCAGCAACAGATGCCAGCACTTCATCCATCTATTTCAAAAAATAAATAAATAAATAAAATAAAATAAAAGAACACTTAAAAAAATAAATAAATAAACAAAGTAGACACTAGGGTTTGGTGTGAAAAAAGAAAAGGGGTCAAATTACTCCTCTCTTCTATTGCGCTCCTCCAATAAGGATCCTTTCTCAGCATTTTTTTTTTTCTTCTAAACCTTTTATAATTAAATGACACATCAGTATAAAAGTGATCGACGACCAAGATTATTGCATATTTATCCTCTCCTTCATCACTCAAACTAGTTTTTGTCAAGTTGGGTAAGGCCAAGTATGTGAATTACTTTTGTACTAATTATAGGGGATGGATGTGCAGCATTCAGCGTTAACTTTATTCTTATACATACAAAAGATCAAAAAATTAAAAATCTGCTAAGATCCATCAAAGTCAAATATAGAATCATTTTTTTTTCTGGACTCTTGATGATCTAGTCACGTATGAGCATAAAAAGCAGTGGTTATCCAAGATTGCTATATTTTTTCTTTTCATATGTCACTCAAACTTAAACTCCTTCTGTAAAAAATCCAAGAAAAATAACAAGAGAGAATCTTGCTCTCTCATAACACACCCGCACATGCTAATGAAATGGACGAAATCACTAACAACGTTTGGTAAGCAACAGTTAAATTTTATGAGTAATGAAGAATAATCGAGACAACCAACGAATTTAAACATGTACCTTTTAGTGCCAGATATCCTCTGTTTTTTGCAATTCTGTGCTCAGAGATATAAATATAACTATTAACTAGAACTATAATAATTTGAAACCAAAATAGTAATGTATTACACACAATATACAAGCTAGTAGAACTAGCCATACCTTTAAGACGATGGAGCATGCATGCATGGGTTGGCGTTTAGAGAAAACTGAAAAGAAAGAACTGAATTACCTGCATACAGGTATCGTCCCAGTCGTGACCAAATCGTATGACGACGACGCGTGATTCCTCAGCAAGAATGGCCTGATCCACCGCCCATCCTGAGTGGAGATGAGGTAGCAAGTACGACATCTTTTATCTGTCTCTTCCCGTCTCTTTTCAATTTTAAAGCACGCTCACGAAGCCTCTAGAACTACCTTCCACTACCACTCATTTGTTCTCTATACCACGCTATTTCAGTGGCCCACCTATTACACCCATTGTTTTTGAGATAAACCCTAAGAAAAAAAAAAATCGCTTTAATTTATAAAAGTATATATTTTTTTTTAATTTTAATTTTATTTAAAATCTTCATATTGTCAAATTTTTAATAAAATTATTAAAAAATAAGTAAATTATAATTTAATTATCCAATTGAAATATATTTATAGACGAAGTAACTTTTTTACTTTTATTACAAATGATCCTCCTACCGTTAGTAATTTTTCATTAAATCTAACAATAAACAGTATAAACTAACAAAAATGCCAAAATACTCTTAAAATTAATTAATTAACAAAATTTAAAAAAATATATTAAAAATAAAATAAAATAAAATAAAAATTAAACAATCAACAATCAACCATCAATCTTTTTCCCCTTCAAAATCATCAATCATCAATCATCAATTTTCTCCAACATCAATCTTCTTCCGGTTCAAAATCATTTGTTTTCTTCTACATCCTCTTC
Source organism: Dimocarpus longan (assembly GCA_022984855.1). NCBI lineage: Eukaryota > Viridiplantae > Streptophyta > Magnoliopsida > Sapindales > Sapindaceae > Dimocarpus > Dimocarpus longan. The sequence continues at coordinate 5,768,325 of CM041022.1, forward strand.
TTTTCATCTTCTCCCCTTTTCTTTCTCTTCCTACCCCTTGTCCCTTTTTATTTTCAAATTCTGGGTTTCTAGACTGGAAACCAAGTCACTGGAAACCTAGAATTTGGATTTCCAATTGTCTGGAAACATAAATTGAAAACCCAAAAAATGGTCTCAAACATTCGAAAAATAGTCTCAAACATTATCAACTATCATCGATCAACCACCCAACATCATCAATCCACTCCTAGAAACTCAAAAAATGACCTCAAACATTATCAATCAATCAAACCCAATATAATCAATCTCCCACAAAACCATCAAATCCAATATCATCATTAAAATCAAAACTGTCAATCAAACTGAAAAAAAAGAAAAAAAGAAATCAACCTCACAACCACCGACTCATCTAGGTTCGATAATGAACCCAGGTGATGAAGGAGAAGCGAATGGAGGCGAGAAGAAATGAGAGAAGAGATAAGAATAAAAAAAAAAAAAAGGAAGAGAGCACCGACGAAAAGGAGAACAACAGCAGTGAGGGGAAAAGAGAGCTGATGAGCATGAAGGAGGGAGGAAGGGCGAGGAGATAAGAGCGACGGAGAGATGCAATAAATTGAGAAAAAAAAGAAGAAGAAAAAGAAATGAGAGACAAGGACGATGACGATGAAGGCGAATGTTATGGGTATTTTTGGATTCCTCAAATGGGCTGGCAAAGGCCCATAGAAATGGTGGCCCAAGTTACCAAAGGCCCGTGAGAGGTACTGTGTATCAGATCGCGAGATCGAGCTCGAGCGAGACAATGACAGGTTCACCTGCTATGATGATAGCGACGTCAAGGTCGCTAGACCGTTGCAGCGATATCAAGATCGCCAGATCGTTGCTTAGTCCAGATCGACACGTCGAAGGATAAGCCCGTTCTCTACATCAGCTCGCCCAGTATCAGTGTAAGACAGTAAGATGGCGTGTCTTGCACGGTAAGTAAGGTTACCTCACCTAAATGGCAGCTTAATTTCCGGAAATCTCACCAAACCAGCATGGGTTAGCAGTCAGCCCACGTGAAGTCAGAGTTGACATGTCAGAAGTCAGAAGCATTTAAAGCTCTCCAGCAGCATTTATTACGACAAGATCAGCCCTTTGTGCCCGTTTGTTCTCTTTGTAGCCTCTTCTCCTCTATAAATAGAGAGAGGCATTTATTGTTGAACGGATCCAGAAATTGAGAGTTTTGAGAGGCTGTTACTCTGTAAAAACGTAGGGAGAGCAAACATTTTATGAGAGATCAATAGTAATAACAGAACAAGTGGACGTAGGCCCTTCAAAATCGGGCCGAACCACTTCAAACCTCCTGTGTTCTTTGTTCTTTGTTCTTTCTTTTTCTCTTCTTCGCCATTATTCGGTCTGTTTGTTACAGGTCTCCTTATCAGCGCGGCATTGGGCTCAAGAATCTGATTGGCTGGTTTACCACGTCAACATTTTGGCGCTAGAGGAAGGGCCCAACTGCGAAGTGGAGCTCTGTAATCGCCATGGCTAAGGAGAGAACGACCAGAAACTCAGTAGACGATAGAGCCGAAGAGACCGAGCTGCGGCGTCAGCCTCAGATGACGGATATGGGTGCAGGACCGTCTCAGGGAGGACGGGACGTCGTGCATGACTTGGCCCAACGTCAGGAGAGGATAGAAGCTACAATGGCTCAGATGGCGGATACGTTGAGGGCGATGGCACGAGGTCGTGATCAGAACGTGCCAAGGACGACGGTGATCCCACTTCCTGTAGCAGAGGTCGCAAGGGGAGTGCATGTGCCAGAAGGATCTATTCATTCGTCGAATAGGCGATCTGAAGCCCGAAGTCAGCGAGCTCGGGAGAATGGAGATGCCGCCCGACCTTCAGATGTGAGAGTCAGAATCAGTCGAGATGGTGGCAGAAGGGTCGAGGTAAGCAATGGAATCCCCCGTGTTTCAGATCGCAGAAATGAAGACGAGCTGCGGCGAGGCCAGAACGACCGGCGTAGAGAGAACGATAACTACGAGGTGGACCGAGAACGCCGACGGTATGACCAGCATTCTATCACCGGGGTAAGTCAAAGAAGTAGGAGGTCCCCCGTGAGGCAGCTCGGAGCTCAAGACCCGATCATTCAGCAGCTCCTGGAGCGAATGCAGCAGCTCGAAGAGCGACCTGGGGCTCAGGTGGCAGGAGAGCGGTGTGAAGATAGAAGCCCGTTTTCAGTTGAAATAGATCGGGAACCGCTTCCTGCAAGGTTCAAAGTCCCTAACATCCCGACGTATAATGGAGATTCAGACCCCTATGACCATCTGGATGCCTTCAACGTCCAAATGAATTTGCAAACCTCCAGTTCGTTGGTAAAGTGTCGCGTGTTCCCTGCGACGTTCGGAGAAATACCGCGAACTTGGCTCAGGAATCTGCCACCTCGCAGTATCAGTAGCTGGGAGGAGTGCCAGCAAAAGTTCCTCGACCAATATAAAGCATTGAAGAGGCAGCTCGCTCCGGCCTGTCATCTCGCAACCATTTTTCAGCGATCAGGGGAATCGCTAAAGGAATATATCAGCCGCTTCAGAAGCGAGATTAATAATGTGGAGAGCCCGTCTGATGAGGGCGTTTTGTCAACAATATCAGCTGGACTTCGAAAGGATGGAAAGCTGTATGAAAGCATTTACAAAATGCCTGTCAAAGACCTGGGAGAATTTTACGAACGAGCTAATAGAGAGATCAGATGGGAATAATCCTTTAGCTCGAGAAAGGCTAGCCAGCCGAAAAATGAGGCAGGCGGATCCCATCAAGGTAAGAAGAGGGATCAGGTCGGTAATGAAGATAGAAGAAACCGATCTAATAATCAGGTGGCGAAGCGAGCTAAGAAGGAGCCCAGGAGGAACCATTCGCCACCTCGAAGCCGCTTCCACCGTTACAGTACATTATCCGACAGGCAAGATCGGATCTTTCAGACAGAGAAGCATAGAGTCAACTTCGGGAGGCCGAGCCTTACTGGTTTCCCGGGTAAGTTCAAAAATCCTCGTAAGTATTGTGCTTATCATCAGGAGAACGGGCACAATACATCTGAATGCTGGGACCTTAAGGACGCCATAGAAGATTTGATAAGAAATGGTCGTCTGAAGGAGTATGTGGTACAGCCCGACCACAAGAAGCCCCAGAATCAGCGTCCTCGTTGAGATCACCAGCCCGCGCAGACGAGTCAGCAGGGCCAGGAGCAAGGGGTTGATTTGACGGTGAAAACTATTTATACCATCCATGGCGGTCCCCACATCGCCGGATCCTCTAGTAAGTCTCATGAAAGATATGTGCGAGAGGCAAATCACGTCCATCTTACAGGACGGGGTGATCAGGAAGGGCCAGCGAAGAAGGCTAGAATGACTTCGGAGGAGATCGTTTTTACAAAGGAAGACGAAAGCGAGGTAAAATTTCCCCATAATGACGCCCTTGTTATCAAGGCGAGAATCAGCAACGCCGAGGTCTTGAGGATCATGATAGATACAGGCAGCTCGGTCAATGTTATGTACAAGGATTGTTATGATCAGCTCGGGTTAGGAGCTAATCAGCTGAAGCCGTCTCCAGAGCCTCTCTACGGTTTCACTGGGGACGCCGTCATCCCAATAGGCCAAGTAAGACTTCCGCTTTCAATAGGAGATCCAGCTCGCCAGGCAACTACCCTAGCGGACTTCCTCATCGTTAATGGGGCATCTGCTTATAATGTGGTTTTGGGGAGGCCCGCGATGAACGATCCGGATATGGTCGTGTCAACCAAAGCTCTCACAATCAAGTTTCCGACGGCCAGCGGAGTGGGGGTAATACGAGGTGAGCAATATACAGCAAGGCGCTGTTATGTAAAGGCTATGAAGATCGGGGTGACGTATAAGCAAGTCGACATGGTAACTGAGGAAAAGCCGAGAGAAGCGAGCAGAAAAGGGTTCGACCGCGATCTTGATCCTCGTGAAGTAGATGAGTATGTAACATTGGGTCCAGTTGACGAGCTCGAACCCGTTCAGGTCAGCGAGGAAGATCCGAGAAGATGCCTGAGTGTGGGGCGAAGTCTGGCCCCAGAAGTGAAGAATCAGCTCGTTGTTTTCCTCAAAGAAAATGTAGATGTCTTCGCATGGAGTCACGAAGACATGGTTGGGATTGATCCTGAGGTTATGTCGCATAGATTGAATATTGATCCCCAATTCAGACCGGTTCGCCAGAAGAGGAGACCGTTGACAAAAGAGCGATCTGATGCCATCAAAGAGGAGGTTGATAAGCTGCTCGCTAATAACTTCATCAGGGCCGTCCAGTATCCACTTTGGCTCACTAACCCTGTGCTCGTAAAGAAGAAGAATGGCAAGTGGAGGACGTGCATTGATTTCACCGATCTCAATAAGGCGTACCCTAAGGACAGTTTCCCTCTTCCAAGGATCGATCAGTTGGTGGACGCGACTGCTGGTCACCAGCTATTGAGTTTTATGGACGCTTATTCAGGATATAACCAAATTCCTATGAGCCCGCTGGACGAAGAGCATACCTCGTTCATTACGGATAGAGGCCTTTATTGCTACAAGGTGATGCCCTTCGGTCTGAAGAATGCTGGCGCGACCTATCAGAGGCTCGTCAATAAGATGTTTGAGAAGCAGATCGGCAGGTCGATGAAAGTGTATGTAGACGACATACTGGTCAAGTCGAAGCAAACCGAGTCCCATGTCGACGATCTAGCGGAGACATTCCAGATTCTGAGGAATTACAGGATGAAGCTCAACCCGCTGAAGTGCGCTTTCGGGGTTGCATCTAGAAAATTCCTGGGATTCATGGTGAATGAGAGGGGGATCGAAGCCAATTCGGAGAAGATTCTGGCCTTGATGAATATGAGGTCGCCCAGGACGGTCAAAGAGGTTCAAAGTCTGACAGGTCAGGTCGCGGCACTTAGCAGATTCATCTCGAAAGCGACTGACAAGTGCATTCCGTTCTTCGACGTGCTAAAAAAGGTGAAAGACTTCGAATGGACGGATCAGTGCGAGCAGGCCTTCCAGCAGCTAAAGGGGTATCTAGGTCGGGCCCCACTTTTGTCGAAACCTGTAGACGGAGAGAAACTTTTCCTTTATTTGGGGGTGTCTGAAAGCGCCTTCAGCGCGGCTTTAGTGCGAGAAGAAGACAGGACGCAACTTCCGGTGTATTACATCAGTAAGAGGTTGTCTGATACAGAAACAAGATATTCCCAGATAGAGAAGCTCGCTGACTGTCTAGTGACCACATCCCGAAAGCTCCGGCCTTATTTCCAGGCTCATTTGATCAAAGTCCCAACCCGGTATCCCTTGAAGCAGATTTTCCAGACTTCGGATACCTCAGGTCGCCTATTGAAGTGGGCAGTCGAGCTGGCCCAGTTTGACATCGAGTACGTCCCCAGACCGTCCATCAAGGCTCAGACCATGGCAGATTTTATTGTAGAATTTACCGGGACATCAGAGGAAGGAGCTGGGCCGTCGGAGGAGCCGATGTGGGAGTTGTATGTTGATGGCTCGTCGAGCGAGCTGAGAGCCGGGGCAGGAATTTTACTCATCAGTCCGGAGGGGCACAAGATCTTCTATGCATTAAAGTTCGGATTCAAATCAACAAACAACGAAGCAGAGTACGAAGAACTCATAACGGGGCTGAAGCTCGCTAGGGAGATGCGATCTGACCGGGTAAGAATATTCAGTGACTCACAGCTCGTTGTGTTCCAGGTAAAAGGAGAGTACCAGACTCGGACATCGAATACAGCTGCATATCTTGAGAAGGTGCAAAAGTTGCTCAGGACGTTTCAGAGGTACGAAGTGAACCAAATTCCGCGAGCTCAAAATGCGCACGCCGATGCCTTAGCTCGTTTAGCCACTACTCAAGCGGCTGAAGACTTGAAGCCTGTACCTGTCGAGCTCCTGCCAATGCCGAGCATCAAGAAAGGAGAAGCCGTCCTAGCTCTGGTAGTAGCTGAAGATTCTTGGATGAAGTCGTTAGCTGATTATCTCCAGAATGAAGTCCTTCCTGAAGACAAGAACGAAACTCGCCAGCTGAAGGCGCGATCTGCGCGTTATTGTATTTACGACGACATGCTGTACAAGAGGGGATTCTTAGCCCCACTTTTGCGATGTATAAACGGGGCGGACTGCGAGAAAGTGTTGAACGACATGCATTCAGGCCATTGTGGAAATCACTCCGGCGGCCTCGCTCTATCTCAGAGAGCGCTAAGGCAAGGATTCTATTGGCCAACAATGAAAAAGGACGCTATCGCCCTGGTGAGGAAGTGTAACAAGTGTCAGAGGTTCGCAAAGGTGCCCCGAGCTCCTCCTGCACTTCTGCAACAGATGATTAGCCCGTGGCCGTTCGCGATTTGGGGTATGAATCTGATTGGGCCCCTGCCGACAGCTCGGGGAAATTGCAAACACGCCGTGGTCGCGGTTGATTATTTTACAAAGTGGGCAGAAGCAAGAGAGCTAGCTGACATCTCGACATCAAAGATCATCAAGTTTATGTGGAGTAATATCATCAGCAGGTTTGGTATTCCGCAGCAGGTAATTACAGACAACGGGACTCAGTTCAGTAGTGAGCAGTTCGTCGACTTTTGTGACGAGCTCGGGATTACCAAGAGTTTCTCCGCAGTAGATCATCCTCAAGCCAATGGACAGGTCGAAGCCGTGAACAAGATCATCAAGCAGATCCTGAAGACGAAGCTAGAGGCAAGAAAGGGGGCATGGGTGGACGAGCTCCCGAAGGTATTATGGGCCTACCGGACTACAGCTCGCAGCACGACTCAGGAAACGCCCTTCTCAATGGTCTACGGGTGTGAAGCTATGATTCCAACTGAGTTCGAGGTAACGACGCATTGAAGAGCCACATTCAACATTGAAGATAATCAGCAGCTGCTCGCATGCAATCTCGACCTCGTGGACGAACTACGGGATGAAGCTCAACTAAGGTTGGCAGTCTACCAGCAGAGAGTTGCCAAATATTACAACAAAAAAGTGCGAGTTTGTCACTATAACGTCGGAGATCTGGTACTAAGACTTGTTCTGCCTGCAGCTCGGAATCCCAGCAAAGGCACTCTAGGACCGAGCTGGGAAGGTCCTTACGTCATTCAGAAGAATTTGGGGAATGGAGCCTATCACTTAAGCAATATGGACGGAACGGAACTCCCGCAAGCATGGAACGCCGAGAAGCTTCGACCGTACTTCGTGTAATGTATTCAGATCGGATTATCTATCTCAAATATAATTTATCAGATCAAGTTATTTGCTGCAATTGTAACACCTTTGGCAGTTCGCCAGTGCATATATGAATATATTCAAGCAAATTCTCTCCACTTATATCTGTCATCATTCTTGTATTTATCGGCCTCAACACAGTTTTGGACGGAATCGCGCGCCCTGTGAGCTAGCAACGCTCTGGACGGGCCCGTGATCTCCTGTGGACTTAAAATTATCCAAGTCTTGGACGGAGACCTCGCGCCCTGTGAGCTCGCAACGCTCTGGACGGGCCGACGTCATCCTGTGGACTTGTCACCAATCAATAGTCTTGGACGGAATCGCGCTCCCTGTGAGCTAGCAACGCTCTAGACGGGCCCGTGATCTCCTGTGGACTTAAAATTATCCAAGTCTTGGACGGAGACGCCGCGCCCTGTGAGCTCGCAACGCTCTGGACGGGCCGACGTCATCCTGTGGACTTGTCACCAATCAACAGTCTTGGACGAAATCGCGCGCCCTGTGAGCTAGCAACGCTCTAGACGGGCCCGTGATCTCCTGTGGACTTAAAATTATCCAAGTCTTGGACGGAGACGCCGCGCCCTGTGAGCTCGCAACGCTCTGGACGGGCCGACGTCATCCTGTGGACTTGTCACCAATCAACAGTCTTGGACGGAATCGCGCGCCCTGTGAGCTAGCAACGCTCTGGACGGGCCCGTGATCTCCTGTGGACTTAAAATTATCCAAGTCTTGGACGGAATCGCGCGCCCTGTGAGCTAGCAACGCTCTGGACGGGCCCGTGATCTCCTGTGGACTTAAAATTATCCAAGTCTTGGACGGAGACGCTGCGCCCTGTGAGCTCGCAGCGCTCTGGACGGGCCGACGTCATCCTGTGGACTTGTCACCAATCAACAGTCTTGGATGGAATCGCGTGCCCTGTGAGCTAGCAACGCTCTGGACGGGCCCGTGATCTCCTGTGGACTTAAAATTATCCAAGTCTTGGACGGAGACGCCGCGCCCTGTGAGCTCGCAACGCTCTGGACGGGCCGACGTCATCCTGTGGACTTGTCATTAAAAGGAACGTCGTGACGACGTCAATCGATAAAAGCACTACGCAAATTAAAGCGGAACGAAATGAAGCATATATTGAGTTATAAAGTTATTATTACAAAACAAAGACCTCAGAAGAGGTGAGTTCGAAAGACAAAAAAAAAAAAAAAAAACTAAGTACAAAAAAGACTAATGGTGCGAGCTGGAGGGGTCTTGAGGGTCATGGGGGGTCGAGCTGGTGGCCGCTTGATCAATACCGGCCTTTGGAGGGACGATCTCAGCAGGCGTCAGGGGAGTATCCTGAGGATGGCCTTGCTCTGCTTCGGCTGCCGCGCGGGCGTCTTCAGCATAGAACTCAGCGTCCTTCACAGCATCATCTCCAAAGATGGAATAATCTATCTTAGGGTGATGCGTCCACAGGGTGTAAATCATGCTTTGCTCCGTTTCCACCCTGACCTCCTCTATCTGAGCTCGAGTAGCAGTTAGCTCCTCCATGAGCTTGCTGATCTCCATCGCGTGCTGCGCCTCTGCATCCTTCAGCTCCCTCTCCCGGTCATCCGTGACAGTCCTGGCCGTTTCGACCTGAGAATTGAGGCTGTTGATCACCAATTCCATCTTGCTTTTTTCTTCAGCCCAAGTGGTATCGGACTGAAGACGGGCGGCCTCAGCATCCGCCAGCTTCTTCTGAAAATCTCGCGATCGCTCCTTGCCACCGCGAGGTCGATGTCACGTTCTGACAAGGTCGCCTCGAGCTCCTTCTTCGCGGCCTTGAGCTTCTTCTCTTCCTCCTCCCTCTTCAGTTCGTTGTCTATTGCCTTCGCCGTCACCATAGCGCTCTGAACAACTTAAATCAACAGGAGGAAGGCAAGGAAAATATAAGACAAAAGAAAAAAGGGGAAAATCTCACCTTAGCAGCTTCCCGGAGTGCGTAGTTAAGCAAGTTCACCCCGTGGCTGTCCTTACCATCCAGGAACTTAGCAGAGTTTCCTAGAAGACCCGGCACTTGCTCGAATGCGAGCTTGAGGTAAGATAGCCCGGGAATTTCCTCAGCAGCTTGTCCCGGGGCACCCTTCTGAGATTGCCGAGACGAAACCTCGGTCTGTTTCCCTATGACCAGCGTGGTCTTCTTGGTAGGAGGAGGCTCGATGGGCGCCCCTTGATTTTTCTTCTTTGACCCCTACTAGGTCGCGACCTGCTTGCCCTTGTCCACGGCAGTAGCAGTCCTGGCCGGGGGAGCCCTCTGAGAAACGAGCTGAATAGCTTGAGGAGCCGGAGGTTCGGCCGTACTCGCGGCCTGAGTCCCCATTGCGCCAGATGAGCCCGGGGCGACCGGTGATGTTGCAGCCTGACCTCCGGTCTGACGAGCTCTCTTCCTGGGTGGCGGGATTAGCTGTATGGGCGCCATTTCAACCTCTTCGACGCTGTCCGAACCCGAGCTGGTGTCAACAACCTCGTCAAAAACGGACCTTACAGGTTTAGTTCGCCGAGATCCGATATGTTTAGAGCGAACCAATCCCTCTGCAGAATCGGAAGCAAGCTGGTATCGGCGAAGTAGTTCGTCCGTCAGTTTGACGTCGTCCTCGTCCGATCTGCGAGCACCAAGGATCTCGAGATCGGCTGTTTCGCCCTGAGTCAAGCCGAGGACTGGAGCGGAAAGGTCTGAAAAAAAGGAAAATATTTAGCTCGAGATCGCAAACATAAGCTGGAAAGCAGCTTGAAGGACACCCTACCTGGTTCAGCTCGGAAGCTGAAGTTCCAAAGATTGGACAATGAAGGGCAAGACACATAGAACCAGTTCGTCTTATAATGTCCTACGTTGGACTTGCCCTTGGCGTCGCCTTTTGGTACCACGTCCTTGTAAATGGACGCCGTGCGAGGGGAAGCGTAGTTGATACCATCCTGAGGCTGTCCCCTGCTAGTGGCCTTAAAAGCGTATAAGTGCCTTATAATTCCTGGATTCGGGAAAGGTAGGCCGTACTTCCTAAAGAAGATCGCTAGCGAGGAAAACTGGGTGTACGAATTCGGGGTCAGCTGGAAGGGAGCGAGCTTCAGGACGTTCAGAAGCTCGATCAAATACGGTGGAACCGAAAACCGTAGACCGGCCTCCAGATGCTGGACGCTAATGGCCATAAATGCCCTGGGGGGTGTGGCCGCGTGGTCCATCGGAGCGGGCTCCATAAGACGACAACCCCGGGGGAAGCGATATTGAACCCCCAGACCGACGAGGTCCTCGTATGTTATCCGCGAGGGATGATGTTTAAACATCTCGCGGCCTCGCCTGATCTCCGCGGGATCAAGCTCCCCGGCCCGGGAAGGCTGATTCCCTTCCGAGCTTTCTCGAGCTGAGAACTCCTCAGCGATCTCTTTGCTGTGTAAGGACGCTTGAGGGACTTCCCTCACTTGGTCCTCGGAGCTGGAGGAATCGTCCTCTTCTACGATATGCTGTGAGCGTGTGCGACCTGAAGACATCTACAAACAAAAAGGAGCAGTTAGGCCGCTGAATGCAGACCATTCCTATCAGACTAGGGCTCCAAGTTTGCTATCTAACTATTTCTTAACAGGTCGCGTACGCCGCACAGAGACTATAAGCAACCTTAAGATCGTTCCTCTACTACTTATGCGCGATCTTTAGATCGCTCAGGCTCACAAACAACAAATCCTACAAACTACAACAACCTAACGGATCAAACTAAGGGAATACGAAAAGACGCAGACATTCAAACACAAGCATAAGAACAAAATGCCAGAAACCAAGCAGCAAGCAAATCATTACCAGAAGTAAAGAAGCAGTAAAATACTGGAAAAAGAAGAACTAAACAGAGATAATGAACTCACCGATGATCGAAAGCGGAGAACTAGCCGGAAGATGGACGCCTGAGAACCTGGACTGGTGATAGACTGAAGAAGAAGAAGACGAGAGCTGTGGAAGCGTGAAAGTGACGGATGGAAAGCGAAAGGACAGGCTGGTCCTGATTATATACTCGGTCCCTAGGACGCGCCCTCACCGTTGGATCTGTTTGCTTACCAACCGCCTCAAATCCAACGGTGCAGTGCGATCTCAGGGACGTGACCCAAAAGGACGCCATCAGAACAAAGAGACGTGCATTCAATGCCCGTTTCGGAAATCGAACCGTCTCCAAGGGGTGCTGCCACGTGTCCAAGAAAAAGGAGGGAAAAACTTAGCTTTTCAAGATCTCAGATCGATGACAGGATTTCAGTCCGCTTCAGATATCAGTGCGCTGATCGAAATTCTCAGTACGCTGAGAATTCTTCAGTTCGGATAAGTCTTCAGTTCAACAATCAGACCGTTGGAGCCTCTCAGGGCAGCATGAAGATTTTAGTTCGCTCCAGAAGTAAGATCGCCGTGTAAAGTCTCAGTTTGTCACAAAGATCTTGGTTGACTATTGAGTTCTCAGGCAGTAGAAAACGACCTAAGAACTGGGGGGTTGATGTTATGGGTATTTTTGGATTCCTCAAATGAGCTGGCAAAGGCCCATAGAAATGGTGACCCAAGTTACCAAAGGCCCGTGAGAGGTACTGTGTATCAGATCGTGAGATCGAGCTCGAGCGAGACAATGACAGGTTCACCTGCTATGATGATAGCGACGTCAAGGTCACTAGACCGTTGCAGCGATATCAAGATCGCCAGATCGTTGCTTAGTCCAGATCGACACGTCGAAGGATAAGCCCGTTCTCTACATCAGCTCGCCCAATATCAGTGTAAGACAGTAAGATGGCGTGTCTTGCACGGTAAGTAAGGTTACCTCACCTAAATGGCAGCTTAATTTCCGGAAATCTCACCAAACCAGCATGGGTTAGCAGTCAGCCCACGTGAAGTCAGAGTTGACATGTCAGAAGTCAGAAGCATTTAAAGCTCTCCAGCAGCATTTATTACGACAAGATCAGCCATTTTTGTCCGTTTGTTCTCTTTGTAGCCTCTTCTCCTCTATAAATAGAGAGAGGCATTTATTGTTGAACGGATCCAGAAATTGAGAGTTTTGAGAGGCTGTTACTCTGTAAAAACGTAGGGAGAGCAAACATTTTGTGAGAGATCAATAGTAATAACAGAACAAATGGACGTAGACCCTTCAAAATCGGGCCGAACCACTTCAAACCTCCTGTGTTCTTTGTTCTTTGTTCTTTCTTCTTCTCTTCTTCGCCATTATTCGGTCTGTTTGTTGCAGGTCTCCTTATCAGCACGGCATTGGGCTCAAGAATCTGGTTGGCTGGTTTACCACGTCACAGCGAAGAAATAGAAAAGTCTGAGGGATGAAAGAAAGAGAGAGAGAGAAAAAAAAAAGAGAGAAGCTGATTTATTTTAAATTTTTAAAAATTTATTTTTTAAAAAAAATATAATATAACATCAAATGACAATTTTATCTCTAAATCAATTAAAACTAACTGAGATCCACTAACAACAAATGGGTTAATTGTAATAAAAGCGAAATAGTTATTTTATCCATAAATGCATTTCAACTGGGTAGTTAAATTATAATTTACTCATTGAAAAAAATTAAATGTTCAATTTACCCTTGATTTAAATAATATAAAAATATAAAAAATTAAAATAAATAGTATCATATCCAAATAATATGAAAATATAAAAAAGAAGTCAAAAAATTTTAAATTGAAATTGAACAAAAATTGAACGAAAAATGGAAAAATTAAAAGAAAAAAAAATCAAAAAAGAGATTTTCTAGGTTTCCAGTCACTGGAAATCCAGATTCACACACCTAATATCCCAGTTATCATCATCAATCCTAAAAACTTAATACAACAACAAACTCAGAAATCCAAATGTTAAATTCCAATAACACTACCACCACCAATTCATAATAACAAACTCAATCAAACCTAAACCTCAACATTATCGTGGTCAAACCTAATCAAACCCACCACTACTACTACTATCAACCTTAATCCTAGATTCACAAATCAAATATTCCAGTTTTCATCATGAATCTAAGAAATTCAATCATAACAACAAACTTAGAGACTCAATCAAACTCAGAAACCCAGCCGTCAACCCTAAAACCACCACCATCGATTTGCAACCACAAATCCAATCAAACCTAAACCCCAACATCACCGCCACCATCAACCTCAATCAAACCCAAACCAACATTACCCATCCAAACCACACATCAGTTTATGCGATGATTGAAGCTCTAAGCAAAAAAGAAGCTAAAATTGAAGGAAGATGAGAGCAAGCGTGGTAAGGAGTGAGGGAGGGAGGGAGGGAGGGAGGGAGAGAGAGAGAGAGAGAGAGAGCAATGAGGTGGGATGGGTGCATCAAGACCCAGAAGAGATTATTGGGTCAAAATCTGGTTTTAAAAGCACTGGTGAAGATGGGTGCATCATAGTTATCGGCGGTGGATATCGGTAGCAACGATGATGATAAGTGGAAGAAGAAGAAGAAAAAAAGAGAAATGAAGAAGAAGAAGATGGCGATGATGATAATGATGATAATGGAGTGGCAGTAGAATGGTTGGGTTTTTGTTGAGAGAAATGGAATGGACGAATGGGTATTTGGATTTTTATTTTTATGTTTTAATTATAATATTATATTTATTTATTAATTTTATTAAATTTAGTATAATATTTTTATATTTTATATTATTTACTTTATTTTTATATTTAAATTATATTTTTTATTGCATTTCCCTTTTTACCTCTATAATCAAACGGTCAACCAGTCAACTTAACGTTTGTGACCTTTAAGGGTATTACCGTCATTTTACATGCTTCTAAGGGGTATTTTGAGTATTTTTCTTAATATCAGAGGAGATTTTAGATAAAAATGAAACTATAAGTGTTAAAATTGATATTTTCAGAAACTACGGTAGAGTTTTTGGGATTATCCCTTGTCTTTTTTAATGGTTGGTATAAATTTAATGATAAACTGGAATCAATTGAGATTTGACTTTGGACGAAACCTAAGAGCAACTTTCATATAGAAGGAACATATTTCACTCATAGATGACGATGCAACCCACATAACTGTTTAGTGGGAGAAAGGTTACGAGGTGTAAAACTGTACATTAAAACACGAGATTAGTATATTTAAACCAACGTAGTCACTTACACGTTACTGGCCTATTATATCCAATTTTTGCTGCCCTCTTATTATTATTATTATTATTATTATTATTATTATTATTATTTATATATTTTTGGAAATTTTAATTAATTTGAAATTGATTGATATCATATTATGTTTGAAAAACTATAATAAAAATATGGTTTTTTGAAAATAAAAAAAAAAATTGTTAATATTGAGAAAAGTATATTTATTAATAATAAATATAATTTACATATATAATACATATAAATTTAATCGTAATAAATTTTAATAATTTTACTTTTAACAAATGAAGTACCATTTTTAATAAGTCGCACGTGTTAGTCATCCAACTGGTTAAATAAATAATAATAATAATAATAATCCTCATGATGTGTGTTTCACTTTATTTTTTATTTTTGCAAATTTATTTTTACTGTTTTTCATTTCAAAAATTAAAAGATGTATTTGTGAGTAAAATAAATTTTTAAATTTAACAAACAAGCCCTAATGTTTTTACACATGCTTTTTCTATTTTTGGAATTGAAAACTAGTGTGAAATGCGATCGTTAAATATTTCAAATGAAAAAGAGAAAAACAAAAAACACAATTTTACTTATGTTTAACCAAAGCTAGATGCATCAGTTTATCGTTTTCATTGATTTACACTTTTATTTTCTGATAAAGTGTAAAAACATCTTTTGAACTTAGTTAACATATTAATTAAATTCATATATTTCCATGTTGTATTATTTCATGTTCGTTAAATACAAATACAATATACTTACTACCTGATAAATATTTCATTACAAATATTCAAAAGACTTGTTATATTCATGATAGAATTCCATGTACAATTCAAAGTATTACTACTATATAGTCCTTAAGGATGATAGCGTGTCGTACTAAATTTGGATTGGTCCGTCTCAAACCTAATATGAAATTCTAGAAAGGTACTCAAAATCTAACTTGTGCATTAAATGAGTCGCTACTTTCACTTTAAACCCGTCTCGAATAGATCAAGTTCTCTTGGATTTGGATCCGATTCGAAATTTTGTCACCCCTAGATACCCATACTAATAGGAATACTTAATTTTATTTTATTTTTTATAATTTATTAGTGACTGCACCCAAAGGCTTGAATTTGTGCATCGCATGTTTTTTTTCACTTTTCAGTTTCAGTTCATCAATTTATTTACGAGTACGCTGCACATATTTTAATTATTCTTTTTGTGAAGTGTGAAGGATACTATTGCTGGTGGTTGGAAAACCACTGTTTAGCCTTGTACTTATTAATTTGTTTTAATTTTAAATGAATTATGCAATTATGGGTGTAGCATGTTGGCAATAATCACACCTTTAAATTAAGTTGAGATCTTAAAATTTTCGAAAAGGATCAAATTTAGTATAATGACATAATAATTTAATGTATTGAATTAAAGTCTTAATGGTTGATAAAAGTTTACACACAATCAAATATTATATATTATTTTTTTAAATTCAAAACTAAACAATGTAAAGATCTATTAAAATTCATCACTATTAATATAACTCGATATCTAGTTTCATAATAAAAAATAATATATTCTATAATAAGTGGGAGAACTAGTGACACAAATCTTACTAGGCATGTTTACTAATTAAGAACAAAATAAAAAAGAATTAAGTTCTAATGAAAAAGGAATAAATGTAACATTACATGTATTATTATTATTTTAATTAAAAACTAAATAATATAGAGATTTGTCGAAATCTATCAATACTAATACAATTGGATATCTAGGTTCATTAGAAAAAAATAATTAATTTTGTAATAAGTGGTAGAACTCATGAGACAAATTTTACGGCCTGCGTTTATTAATTAAGAATAAAAAATGAAACAGAGTTCAGTTCTAGTGGAAAGATAATAACTAGCGATTAATATTAAGTTCCAAGTTTTCATTCAAGTGTCAACTTTTAGGAATTGGGGAAGGAACTAAATTAAATTCTTTTCTCTTGATTACTAAATTAAGGAATAGGAACAAAATAAAATTGATACCCACTAAATTAAAATGGATTTTAATTTTCAAACTTCACGATATTTATAAATTCTAAAACAATCAAAACTCATGCAAATTTGAGTTGATCCCTTGGTAGTTTTATTTTGTATTACTTTGAACAATAAATCAAAGCAAGAAACTATGGGAATTCTGAATCCATAAACTCAATCATAATTCAGTCCTTCAAAATCACTATCATACTGGAGAAATCCGAAGACAAACTGAATTAACAAGATCAACTGACCAATTTTATTTTCTCAATTTTCAACAAAACTACTTTGTGATTAAGAGAGTAGACAAAATCCAGCAACGATGATCGTGGCCGTTGGTTGAGTATTAGACGGCTGCAATTAAGAGAAGCGCAGAGGATAGAAAAGAGAGAGAGAGAGATGTTGAATAAAGTAATATTATAACTATAAGATCCTATCCACCCAGAGCAGAGAGAGAGCAGCCTCCCTTGGAAGCCAAGCCAAACTGATCCATCAATGGAGCTTTGTACAACAAACCAGGCTGCTCTCATGGCGCGCCATTCTTCTTCTCATCATCATCATCACGCCTTGCTTAAGTTTAACAGAAACCCACGTCTTAGGCTCACTACTGCAAAAGCCTCTGTTGCTGTTGAACCCAAGGTTGCTATTATCAGAATCGGCACTCGCGGCAGGTACTTACTTTCTCCTTTTTTCTCCAATTTGTCTCTCATTGATTGGGTCTTGCTCTCTGTGTTTTGTTGAGGCTTTGGCTATTATGAATTCTAATAATTTTGCCTCAAAGTATTTTGTTTCTCTTGTTGAGTTGGACAAATGTAGACCTTTCTAATGTTAATTGCAATCTCTCTTTCGCTTTTTCTTTTAACATGTTTCGTAATTGTTAGATCATCCGTTAATGTTAAAGCTTTAGAGCCTTTGAACCTCTCTCTCTCTCTTTTTGTGGTAATTGATTTATTCATTTATTGTGATGCAAAGCAAGACTTCCATTTTTCAAAATAGACATTGCTGATTTAAATTTGGATGTGTATTGTGTGTTCTTAAGATGCAATGCATTTCTAATTTGGACCTGATAAATGGTTTTCTTTGCCCTTGAGTGGTTAGTAAGAATGGTTGGGCCTGTTGATTCTAGGGTCTAAACCCTTATGGGCACCTGTATGGCCAAAGGCCATAGTAGTTTACTGCTCTCCAAAGATTGAAGGGTTTAGTAGGGTCTCCTGTTTCGAACTTGAATTCATTAACCGGTTTCATGGGATTTTTGGATTATCAAATAGAAAGGTGTGGGTGGTGGATAGGTTTGGGGATTGTTGGGGGGTTGGAAGGGGATCAATGGTTTGCGTTGGTAAAATCGGTCGAAAAATGGTATGTAAGCTATGGAATCAGTTGTCTCTTCCACTGCTAAATCATGTCCTCCTATTTTTAATTAATTTGTCCTAGGTTGTGGGCTGCAAATTGTTTCTCTTTCTAAATTCTGATTCTTGAGCATTTTGTTTTTCTCTTTTTCTTGTCATTTATGGTTATTTACATTCTTCTTGTATGGTGGACAGCCCACTAGCACTTGCGCAGGCTCATGAGACACGAGACAAACTCATGGCTTTGCATCCAGAGCTATCAGAAGAAGGGGCCATCGAAATTGTAATAATTAAAACGACTGGTGATAAGATACTGACTCAACCGCTTGCGGACATAGGTGGGAAAGGTTTGTTCACAAAGGAAATAGATGAGGCACTTATAAATGAAGATATTGACATTGCCGTGCATTCAATGAAAGATGTTCCCACGTATTTACCTGATAAGACAATTTTACCTTGCAACCTTCAGCGTGAGGATGTCCGGGATGCATTCATTTCCTTGAGTGCTTCTTCACTAGCTGAGCTACCAGCCGGTAGTGTCGTTGGTACTGCTTCACTCAGAAGAAAGTCTCAAATACTTCATAGATATCCATCACTTAATGTAAGTTGGTATACTTTGTCAAATGTAATAATATGAATCTGCTAAAACTACATTCAATAACAACTGCTTCAGATTTTCTTTACACAAAGATTAAACTATAAACACACACTCATAACTAATTTGAACATTTGTAGTTACTTTACTAGATAACATGCATGCACAGACACACACACACATGTACTTATCATTACACTCTTGTCCACACACACGCACACAAATTATGCATGATAAACTTTTAAAGGCTGTTGTAGGGAAGATCTCTTTATCTTGAGAATTGACTTTTAAGTAGTTCTTATACATTGTTATGTAGTTTATCTGTTACAATTATTGGAAAACTATGTAAGAAGTTATTTCCTTTTAAGGAAAACTGCATTCATGGGAACTAACAGGTATTGAAAGAATCATATTCCAAAGCATGTAACCTTAAGAGGGACAACAGGCAGTGTGCTAGACCATGAATTCTTATGGAGCAGCTTTTCACTATTGGAATTAGTGTGCGTGTGTGTGTGAATCACTGGGGGTGCCAGGGTGCCAATGTTTGGGTACAGGTGATATCAGAGTTGGTACTTTAGATTCATGAACACCATGAATTTTTTGGAAGTGTAATCCATATAATGAACTAAATTTAAAGAGTTCTGGACTGATTATTGTCGTGCTTTATATGCTGAGGAGGCATATGAGGAAAAGTGAAGGCCTATAATGATCTGAACATGCCCAAAGGGTGAAAGGAGGGAGTCGGTGGTTGAGCTTTGAATGCATCTTTTATTTTTTTTCTTTGGGAATAGGAAACATAAACTTTATTAAAGAAAAGAAAGAAGATACAAAAGAAACAAAAGTGAACCAGAAGTCAATTAACAAACAATGGAACCAAAAATAAAACAAGATTAGAAAGAACAATCAACAAACAACAGCCTTCCAATCTAACATAATGAAAATAACGAAAGGTAGAGCTTTGAATGCATCTAATGATGATGAACTAGATGATATCCTATGGGTTCTGTGGTTTGGAGCTCATCTGCCCTCATAATTTAGTCAAAATATGATAAGGGCTTGAGACTGTAATTATAACTGACTAATAACATGCTGGGTTATCAGAATTGCTGTAATTTGATAATGGACTTGACTATATAAACTGTTTCCAAACAAATGAGTACTGCAACAAAGAGACCAAGGGAGCCCCAACCCAAGACGAGTGAATGGGGCAACAAGGTGAAACGAGCATGAAGAAATTATC
Source organism: Dimocarpus longan (assembly GCA_022984855.1). NCBI lineage: Eukaryota > Viridiplantae > Streptophyta > Magnoliopsida > Sapindales > Sapindaceae > Dimocarpus > Dimocarpus longan. Next base: position 5,787,833 of record CM041022.1, read on the forward strand.
ATCTAGTTGTTGGGAAATTCCCTGTTTATACACACACATGCGTGCAAAAATTCTTAGGCCCATATGTTTTCTTTTTCCTATTTCGATTTGGGCTGGTAATAATTTTATTTTATTTTATTCGTTTATGCTTTTATTCTGCGTTTTGGTTTTATTTTATTTTTATTTATCCAGGTGGTTGAGAATTTTAGGGGCAATGTCCAGACAAGGTTGAGAAAACTCAATGAAGGAGTTGTCCAAGCAACATTGTTGGCTCTAGCTGGACTTAAACGCTTAAACATGACTGAAAATGTGACTAACATTCTTCCAATTGATGATATGCTTCCTGCTGTTGCACAAGGGGCAATAGGAATTGCCTGTAGAAGCAATGATGAGAAAATGGTACATTTTTTATGCCTGGTCTTCCATATTAAAAAATTTTTATTTACTTGAATTATTGGCTAAAATCTGAATGTCTGATTCATGCTTTTCGCTTCATAATTATGCTTGAACTATGCAGCTTTAAGGCAGTCTGTTTTCTGGCTGGTCACTATATCTAATTTGACACAGATACTTTCATAATTAGTTGTTCTCATTGATGTAGTTATGGTATCTGACTGCTAAATGTTGTATAAAGGGCTAATGGATGGTAGACATTGGGATGATGTATTCATGAGAGAGATTAAAGAACATATGAATTGAACATACTTGAAAAAAAGTAATGCAATTTGGCTTGAGCGGTTTGAAGTGTTGAGTTAATGAAGGTTTAAGTTACATTTGAAACCATTTCTTTTCTTTTGTGGATGGTTGAAGTCAAACTTAGATAATGAGAACTGAGAATATTTATTTAATAATGTGATAGTTGCAAATAATATACTTAAATTTGGTTTGGGATCCCAATTGGAAACGCAAGATGCATTGCAAAAAAATGAAACGCTAAAGCAAACAAAGTTTGTCCAGAAAAACTTTATTTGAGTAACTTTTACTTTACATGTACAATCGTGGAGGGCCGCAAACAATACTTGATTATAAATGTGAACCTTGGATGATTGTGTGCATATACATTTTAATTTCTAGTTGTAATGTTCACTTGTCTGTATCCTGTGCAATATTGGGATTGGGCAGGCCTCATTGTTGATGGATGCATGCAAAAGGTTTTGAAATGGATGGTCTTGTGAACTTGTTATTATGCAAAATGATGTTTTACTTTATATTATAAGTAGCAATCGCAGTTCTTACAGCCAAAGCTAAACAATCCGTTAACTAAGTTCTGTTTGTTTTAAAAAATTAAAATTTATCGTTTACAGATAATGATTTTACATTGTTTTGCACAATCAGCATATTTAGGGGTCTCAAGGGTAATATATACACTTACATTCCATGCCTTATTATCTGGAGTATGCTACCACAATAACACTTGTAGTTGGTATAAGATGATTTATTATAAATTTATGTATGGTTCTCTATCAGGGCCGAAAATCGATCTGCTAGAGATTATAACATCATATGTAAATTTTGGCACTTGTTTATTTAACTTAATGGGTAAAGAAGCTGTGCTAGATCTTGGTTTGTATCTATAAAGTAAAATGTTCTTTACGTAAATTTTGTCTCTAGGGGATCTGAGGGTTATGATTTTGTGGTGCAGTGGGTGATGAAAATTGAATCTGAATTTCTTATCAGGGTGGGATAAAATGGAAATCTTTTGCTGGTTAAGAATGCTTGCCTCGAGTGTTTTGGCCTTTCTTGTCCTTGCTTAGATCTGAAGGATAGAATGAGATTAATTTAGAGTTTGAATTGGAATTTTGTAGCAGTAGCAAAAGTAATTTCTGAAATATTTATTAGGTGACTTTGTCCTAGTTTATTGTTATTCAATGTTTGGTAAATTATCCTTGTTCTATAACTTTTTAATTTTTTATGTCTTAATAACGTTCTAGTTTGTGAGGAAAAAGATAATAATTCTAAAATAAGGGCAGTAAATGGACACTATCAAATGCTGCTGCTTAAGCTTATAAAATGCATGGTTCCTTTGGGAAAATAAAATTGAGGAGCACTTAAGGGGCTAGCTTACTAAATCATTTTTGTATGCTACTCATTGTGTCCATCCATCGGATTTCATTTGAGAAACCTGTTGTTCAGTTTAATTTATACTATGGTTAGAATTATTTTAATAATGATTGTAAATTCTAATTTTATTTTATGTTTTCCCCTGGCGATATCATTGTCTCTGATGTCATGTTGTGGTGGTTCTGCAAATTTATGTCTGTCTTTATGATTTTTTTGTCTTTCATTGGATTGCTCTTTTCAGGCAAATTACTTAGCCTCATTGAATCATGAGGAAACTAGACTAGCAGTTGTTTGTGAGAGGGCCTTTCTTGAGACCTTGGATGGGTCTTGCCGCACTCCTATTGCTGGACATGCATCCAAAGACGAGAACGGTGATTGTATATTTAAAGGGTTGGTGGCGTCCCCTGATGGGACTCGTGGTATGATCTACTTTATTCAGAAAAGAGTTCTTTTAATTTTATTTAGCTGCTTATCCATTTGTGAAACCAAGTAATTTGTAACATAGCTATATCTTTTTTCTGTCTGTGTTTTTCAGTACTTGAAACTTCTAGAAAAGGTCCGTATGCACTTAAAGATATGATTATGATGGGAAAGGATGCTGGCCAGGAACTACTTTCTCAGGCTGGTCCTGGCTTCTTTGATCGTTGAGTTGCTTAACAACAGTGCAAGGAGAAGGAGAAAAACTCCAGTCATGACGATTTAACTTTGAGGGTTGCATAAAATGATTTAATTTTACTCCTGAGCTGTTATCTGTTGTAACATTAAGAATAATAGATTGATTGTTGTAAGTTAGCGAGAAATTTCTGTTCAGTCATGTGAGGCTTAGATTATTTTGTTCTTTCAATTAATATTGAAAAAGTCAAATTCTCCCTCTCTGTCTCTCGCTCTCTCTCTTTGTGCATAAGTTTGTGTGTGTTTTTAATGCACAATAAATGAACATATATCCATAAGCTTTTGTTTTAGACTGTATAGGTAAGCACAAGAGTGATTTTTAGGTGTTTTAAAATAGGTTCGAACATGGTAACCATTGGCATGGATTTGTAGTTTAGAAACCATAAGGAAGTAAATATGGTTGGTATACTGTGCTTGTATCTAACAACCAATAATCAGAAGCACAAAATTTTTTTTGTTTTGATGTCATCAGTTATACAAGTCAGATTCCTTTGGCCCTTGCTGCAAGCCTGCATTTTGCTGGATTCTTAGGTCTGCTGCGCGAAGTTTTACCAGGTAAATCTCTTATATTTTTCTCCATATTATTGCCATTCAGGTTTCACCTTGTTAATTTTTCTGACTGGGATTCAGAATCACAGATTCATACCCTGAATTGGACAGATTGAAGGTAGATTCCTGAGCAAATGGGTATTTGGGATTTTATTCCTTTCAGCAACTTTTGCTGTGAATGACGAATTCAATATCCTAAACAATTTCCTGAAGTTTCCTAAGATGCCTATTTATTGCCTATTTATTATCAATTAATTAGAAATTGTTTGGTTTCAAGAATTGTGTATGAATAATTACATGTTCAATGCTAAAGCTCATACATAAGTCAAAAACATTATTTGTGGAATGAATCACAGTTCCCATCAATGGAAAGGTATAAGCAAGACCCATGCACATAGCTCAGAGAGATGAGGATGGGAAGGTATGTTGGGTGTGAGTGGCATTGGAAGAATGCTGAATCCTAGCTTCTGTTATGAGGTGAATGAGGCTTAACCACTGTAATCTGTAAGTACACTTTTGTATGACATTTCTTAAAATTGTAGAAAATGGATTTTCTAATAAAAAGTAGAATAATATGCAGAAAGCTTGAAGTTATGACATGACTTATACAGCAGTTAGAAGTTGGAACCAATGTTTTGGGGTTATAGGGGTAATATAACTCCTCTGCAAGTAAACACTCAAGGTGTGGATAATTTTAAAGTTTTGTATGTTGTCTGGTTCTTGAAACAATTTATGCAATTGGTGAAGCTGATGATCTAATTGATTTCAGATTAATCTATTCTGACAACAATTTATGATTAAGACATTGTACTGAACCCTTTCGCCCTTTGTGAGGTTAGAGAAAATATTTAACTATGGTCTAGGAATTGTTCATTTCCTTTAACATATTTGTCGCCTTGTTCAACTTTAAATCCATTTAACCTCATCTTGTGTTTAAGTTTCTTCTGAGACTCAATTACATTTCTGGGTGTTCCTGTAAATTGATGATTGTGGCTCTCACCTCACGTGATGTTTAAAATCTTGTTTGTGGATGGCTTCTTTTGGCAAAGCTACTTTCATTCTGAAGGTTCTGGTATGTATTGGCTGAGCTGTAGTAAATAGATATGTACATTCTAAAATCTTTATTTAATTTATGACATCTGTAATGTTAACTGTGAATACCGATGGCCTGTGTTTCACTTGTTTGTATCCTTATGGGTTTCCATCATGAAGGATTTAGAGGTACATCCCTTTCATTTGTACTTATAAATTGGGAGGATGTTGTGTGATAGGTCTTTTTGTGATTTCCTTTTGTTTCAATATAGATTTTGTTTATGGGAATGGGACAGCCATTTTTCTGGTTGTATGTAATGTCTGGTTCTTCCTCTTTTGGCTCATTTTTGGTAGCCTTGGACTGCTTGTTCACTTTAGTATTTTGCGTAATGAAATTTTGGTGGTTTCCTACAAAAAAATTGTGAAAAACAGAATAAGTCTCTTATTCAGTTTTGTAGATTTTTAAATTGAATGAGCATGTGTGCTCTCTCTTGCTATTTTTCATTATCAGGTTTACTCTGATAATGGATGTAAACTCATCTACAGAATCTCTATAAGGAGGTATTAATACTCTCATACTTTCTTATTTATTTATTGAACCAGGTGATCTTGCCTTTTATGTTCTATGATGGTAGTTATCCTGGTATTGTAATTTTTACAACAATAGTATCAATAATTTTCTTCTCGTTTCTTTGGCGAGTAGTGCAGGTAGTGTGCAATATTCCCTTGTGGATTGCATTTTGTTCTATTGTTTCTTTATTTAATTAAAACTTGGTTTGCTAAACTAAAAGAAATCAAAATTTATAATAAACTATTTAAATCTTTCCCCTTCTATCTCTTCAATAAAAACTGACTTACACAATACTTTCTGGGCTAAATTAGTAAAACATTTTGTCTACTATTTTGCTATGAATATTTTTAGCAGCTGCTAGCATGCCTTTGTGGGCAATATTATTTCTTGTTTTATGATAAGTGAAAAATGTTTAAACGAGTGGTTTGTTAAGTAGATCGAATTATTGGCTTAAACTCGGCAATTTTGTGAAACTTAGCAGTTGGGCTCTTTCTTTGGAAGTCAGAGATAGAATATTCTTTTATAAGAATTATTCAAAAATCTGATTCAATGAATAGATTAATGGGCCGATCTGGCTTAAATTATATATGATGTTTCATACTTCTCACTAGTCATTTTAATTTTGATTATTTCTGCTGCTGGCTCAGCTTTACTTGGTTTTTCTGTGTTGATATTATTTTTATCATTTTCTTTTTAATTGTTCGGTTGAGCTATATTTATTCATTGTCATTGAAAGCCCAAGTAAGCTAGGATTTTCAGATCTTTTGTCCAAAAGTAAATTTCATGGCAGATTTTGTCAGTAAAAATGTAGATTGGTGATGGATATAGAAGGACTGATTCATGTTCTGAATCTGAATGGAATCAGTGATGGAATGATAAGGAATCAAGGATTTATGTTATTCAAATTTGATGAGCTTCTTTGTAGTTTGTATTTCTCATTTTGAGATTGTTGGGAACATGTTTCTGTAATACGAAAAAAAAAAAAAAAAGAATCATACTGAACTTATTTTACTAGATTTAATATTTGGTGTCTATTATTAATTTATTTATTGAGTTATATCATGGCTAGGACTCTTATTGAATTAATAGTTACCTATGTAGGAGAGTTTTAGAGATGTGAGATTAGTATAGTTTTCCCTTATGTATATGAGTGATTAGAAAATAAAAAGAAAGAAAGAAACATATGTTGAAGAGATCAAAGAGTTTCAAGAAAATTTAAGTACCAGAAGTAAGTCTTTCAATTCTATGATTATTGTATAAGCCTTTTTATATTGAAGCTAGAGAGTTTAGTGATCTGATTTAAGAATTAAAAAGGAGTAGTCATGTTTTTTTAGAGGTTTAATTATGATTGTATGGGAATAGGCTTGATTGAAACAAGGTTTTGATTTTTATCATGATTCTGCAGTATGATAGACAAATCTAATTTTTTTAAAATTGTTATGTTTTGATTTTAAATCTAAATCTTTTATATGTTAAACTAGACATCTTAAGGTTTAATTTAAAGTTTTTCGCATAAAAATATTGAGTATGCAATTTATTGTGCGTTTTCGAAATTGGACATAAGCTGCTGGAATTCCCTTGTTTCAACATGTTAGTGTGATTACAAAATTGTTTTGACAAGGTTATTGTTATTGAGAAATTATGAAATTTGGTATGAAGAAAGCTTTATGTGTCTAGTTTAATTTTGTAATATTCACGATTTTATGATAAATACACTATTTGTTTTATAAATTTAAAGTACTCAAGGTCACTGCTGAAATCAGCCTGACAGACTTGAACATACTTGAAACAACGGATTTCTTTGACAGTTTTTGATAATAAAAATTTTAAAATTTTTATTGCATTGGGATTGGGATTTGATATACTGATATACATGTCTACTAGATTTGTGTAAATTTTCATAACGTTTTGACTTGTGATTTTATTCCGAGAGTTGGACCTTTTCGGTGTTGAATTAGTTAGGATATTAATTTTCAGCCCTGAAGTACTTAATTTAGAACTGTAGCATTGAGGAATGTAGTGTTTTGAAGATTGAGGTATTCACCTGAATGTCATGTTATTGATATTAGGTTGATGAGTTTGTTATATTTGGTAAAAATTGTTTATTCGTCATGACCGCGAAGAAGTAAGTAAGCTAGACTTTTAAATCACAATAAGTTTTCTAACTTGTTTTTGAAACAGATTCTATATTTTAATGTATTAATATATGATTACAATGTTTTATGTTTTCTATATTTTAATATTTGATCTTTATATTTTATTAGTGGTATGTGTATTTCAAGCATGTTCAATGACGGTAAAACATTGTTTTGGAAAGCCTTAATTCATTTACTATAGTAGGCACCTAAGTGAATGTGGAGCAATAAGTGGTAAGTGTGTGGTATGATGGGAAGGGTCTCAAGGGTGCCTTAGAGACCAAAAGAGTCTTCGCATTCGTTCATAGACATATATGCAATGTTTTAAAAGGCGAGGAGCCTTATGCACCTCACGGCTGTCACCTAAGGCAGAGTACCTGAAAAAACCCGCCTCTGGAGGATGAGGCAACCACCTCAGGTCGCCTAGAGTCGAGGCGATCTGCGGCTGTCCAAAGAGAGGAGAGAGAGGAGAGGGGAGAGAGAGAGAGAGAGATAAAAAGTTAGAGAGATTCCGATGCATTGACTTCCTGTCCTGTCATGAGTCTTGTTTTGAAATTGTGATTGCCTCACTAGTACTAGCGTCACATACATCTGTCACACCAATGGGTGATTAAAGTGGCTCAGTTATATGTAAGTGTTAAAAAGTGAGAGTTCTACTAATAGTACATGGATGATGGTAATCCTAAAAGAAAATTAAACAAAAAGTTATGATATGTTGTGATGTGAAAGTCTCTGAAATGGAATGTTTTGTTTATTGCCATCCATATGTATAAAATTCGAGTGTGGTTTGTTGTATTAATATATATATATATGAAAAACTAGCTTACTAACTGAGTTTAAAACTCACTATAGTTTATTGTGATTCTCAGATATGTACTTAAGAGAAGGATAAAAGTGCTCAATGCATTTGACATATGTTGTAAAAGAATATCATTGTAACTTGGTTTCATAGATTATCATGAATAATTCTTAGGCTATTGAATATGCAAGCTGCGTTGTATAATGAAGCTATTGTAGGATTTTATTCTGTTTATATTAGTGGATTATATAGTCACAAGTTTAGTTTTCCTTGACTGTGTGCTACGATTGATAGATTAGGCCCACTCCTCTGACCCTTGGGTTGGGGTGTGACAATTTCCATGATCTAATAGTACAATTTTCTTGCAGGCTGTTGGAGTCGATGTAGATTCATTTTCTGTTTGTGTTGAATAACTGGAAAGTCTGGAATGGTATCTGCATGGAGATTCAAGCTTACGGAGCCATGTTTCTTCAAAAGGCAGCTTAGAGACATTATCACCTTAATGGAGAAGACAAGCTTCTAGTGGTTCAGACTTCAAAAGGAATCATTGAGAGGTACTAGAATCAAGTTCAGATTCTCTCCTGGTCTGATTTTCTGATGGTCTTTTCATTAGCCAATAACACCTAGGTATAAAAACTTCACATGCTCAAAAAGATTTGTTCAATTTCTTTTTCTTTCATGTAGCCGAGTGTTTTCTTCAAATTCTGGTATTCTTAAAAACAACTTATTGAAAAGCCACATCAGAAGAGGATTCAAACTCATTAGAAGTTGCAAGAATATTGATTATTCCTATACTTGTAGAATTTCTCCGCGTCAGTCATAATCCATCCAAGTTTTATAAATTCTTCTGGTTCTTAGAAGATTAGTTAGAAGCTACTGTTGATGGGCAAGCTCATTACTGATGATTTAGTGATTTTTCTATCCCATTCTTGAAGAGGTGTAGAAAAATATACTTGTTTGCATCTTTCATTTTAGTGAGTTGTATAATGCCTCAAATTATACATCACCAAAAAGTTAGACCCTTTTAGCAACTAAGAATGCTTTGGCTTAAAGAGTTTACTTTATACCCAAAAATTCGTTGTGCATTTTTGAGAAGCAAGTGTAGATTAATAATTGGTATCTAAAAACTATGAAGTATATATAGTCAAGAATAAGAGGGCTAGATGATGAAGTTTATACTACAGCTGAAAATGTTTAAGTGTCACCAAAAATTAGAATATGCAAAAGAGATCTAAACAGACATAACATAATAAGAAACTACAAAATTTCTACGGATGAACAAACAAATTAATGCAGATAGCTCATAGCTGTCCGGTGTAGTGGCACTCAGCCCATGGAGTTTGACCTATTTTAACTAGACATCCATGGTTCGATCTGCACTTAGGGTCCTCGAGTTTAAGATAATTTTTCAAAGTAATGTGGGCCTGTTTCTAGGAGCTCCAATTCCGAACCTCTCCAATTCCGAACCATACTTTAGAGATCTCGATAAAGAGTGTCCAATAAGCTATATAGTTTATAAAATATTTGTGATATGTGTGATAAAAAAAAAAAAAAAACTGTGCAAGTTGTCTAAGCCCTAGGTGATAAGTTTCATTTAATAAAATGATGTTTCCAATAAATAAAAAAATAGAAAAAGCTATCTTTTATTGTATATTCGAAACAAATAAATCAATTTAGATTCGTAAATCCAATAAGCTGAAAATGAGGAATTAAAAAGGGTCAGAGGGCAATTTCTTATTGGATAAGAAGTGTTGAAGTAGCTGGAGAGATTGCCTGGGTGCAAAAGTTGGAACTTGGTGACCGGCTCCTCTAACAGTCACAAACATGAGTCCATCATACACAATTGTCCACCCGCCAACCTGTTATTAATTATATACCAATAAATAAATAATGAAATTCAAGCTTAAAGAATTAATTAACCATTATAAAATCAATAAAATGCAGAAAAAGATCGTGGTGGTTTGCCCCGTTGCTTTCACTGCAAGTGCAGGGTTCGAAAATATTCAGGGCCACTTTAGAAAAGTAGCAATTTTCCCTGATAGTGGGTAGTCCTCCTAATTCTGGATCTGACTTGGTGTCAGGAGATGTATATTAAAAAAAAAAAAACATAAAAAGCAGAAAAAGACATACTTCTTGTTTGCTGTACCAAGGTGTCCATTCTTCAATAGTCTTCAATCCAAGTTTTCTCAAGGTGTATCTAGTTGCAGTTACAGGAATTCTCCCATCAGTATCTCCACTGCCAAAACCAAAAAAAAAAATTTAATATTTTAATACAAGTTTTTTACAAGTGATTCTGTTAAATGGCAGATGTTAACGTAATCTGATCAGTAATGCAGAAATACCTGTAAACCCAGATGCGGATGCCTCCAGCAATAAGTTTTTTTAGTACAGGAAGGACTGAAGCAGGTGCATCTCTCCAAGATGAGATATTTTCACTGCACACACACAAAATACTTGCTATAGTACCCTATGGTTTCTGATTATGCCATTTTATTAAATATCTTTAATCTGACAACATTTAACACTAACTAATCTTCTGATGAGTAGAAACATCAAAATTTAATATGATTAATGGAGGGTTTATATTAATCATCATAACCACTTTTATCTAATAGAATGTTATTTTTAGATAGGTGAAAAGGTTCATTGATTGTAGAAACCAAATGCAGAACATAAAGGTACCTGCAATGTGTCCATGGATAGGGGATTTTGGTAACATTAGCATGAAGTGCTTTTTGAACGTCAGGCCTGTTCAAGTACACTTCTGTGTAGTCTGATGCGCAGGGGTCATAACCAGCTGGTTTCTTCCGCCAACCATCCTGCATGTAAGTATCATATAACAACAATCTTCTTTTTAAGTTAAAAAATATTCAATTTTCTTAGAGATATAGATAGTACTAGTTTTATTGCACACTTGTATACTTATTTTTACAGCAACCCTTTTAGGTGTTTTTGTAACAAGTGTTTTGATATCAAGTCCAAGATGATCCTTAAACATTTCTCACTTGTATTGAAATTTAGATGTTAATGATGTAGAAAACTTACATAATTGGAGAATAATTTTGGAGCAACACTGCCTTGAATGCGAGGAAGTTGTCTGGTTGTGGTGAAATTACCACTGTCATGACAAGTAGGAGTATATAAGCTGTACATGTCAATAATCCTATAAACAGCAAAATACTGATTGAGACCTTGGTCACATTCTCTTGACGGATGTGGACTGCTGAAATTGCAGTTGCTTTTAATTTTATCATACAAGCCATCTGATATCACAGCATGATCCCATGCATAGTCTATCATTCCTTCTTGATCTGTTTCGTCATCCAATAATGCATTCCCAATCTGTTCATATCATCAATCCATCATTTTCATGACTCCATGTTTTCATAAATAACAGTTGATAAGAAAGTTAATGGTTTAATCCCATCAGTATTGTTTTTGCCCCGTCCGCCAGCTACCTCCCCCACCAAAAGGGATGGATTTAACTACATATATTATTTCAAAATGATAATCCGGCGAGATGACGTTAAAATTATGAGTGAGTATGGAAGATGACACTAAACTACTAGAATGAGTTTTAATGTCATCTAAGAGTGAATTATTAAGTTTACCCTTCATGACTCTCTTTTCTAATTCTTCTCCTCTTTGAGTGGGTTTCTTCTCTTCTTTGAGATTTCTTTAGATTAAGTTACTCTTCTTTATTTCTTGTCTTACTCATCTTCTTCACTCATTGTCGCTTTCGCTCATTGAAGCTTGCTTGCATAAAAAATGGAATTCTTGAACATATATAGTTCATGCATGGAGACGATTAACGCCAACCGAAATACCGTTTGCATGAATTGTTGCTTGAATAGGATAGTTTTATCTTTGAAAAAGTTTAATGGTATTTTAATGCCATTAAATTTATTTTTATAGTTTAGTGCCTTTTTCCGAACTTAATAATATGGCACTAAAAGCAAGCCTTTCTTTCCTTTTGTCATTGTCACTATGATTAATAATTTGAGTTTTAATTAAACCTAATAGTGAAAAATGCTCATTTTACCCTTAATGAATGAAGACAAAACTCCATCTCTCTTATTCTCTTTTCTCCCTCTCTCTCTTTTATTTCTCTCAAGTTTTTCAGCCCATTGGTTGTACTTTTTCTCTTGAAGTTTTTTTCTTTTTCTTCTCCTTCTCACTTTCTTCTTCTTCCCCCATTCTTCTTCTCATTCTCTCTACCATTTTGTCATGAGCAATTAATTGAGAAAATTATTGTGGGTTTTGGAATTTTTGTTCGAAGAAACTATTGAATTTTGAAATTGTAAAATAACGTGGATTTATGTTAGAGAAGTTTAGTTATTGAAATTAAAGAAAAATGGAGGGTGAGGGAACTATTAAAGAGATGCAACTTTGTTTGCATTTAAAATTACAATTTTCGGTGGCCTACTATTATTTTATTATTATTATAATTTTTTTTGAGATCCAATTTTCTTCTTCGAAACATATTTTTCTTTATTTGAGACCTATTTCCTTCATCTGCTACCTATTTCCTCCATGAATGCCCACTAGGAAAATAGGTCTCTAGTTTGAGAGACTAGGTCCCAAATCTAGGGATAGGTCTTGAATTGAAAATAGATCTTGAATTTGAGAAAATAGGTTCCGAATAAAGGAATAAGTCTCAAATTGAAAATAGATTCTGAATTTGAGAAGATTAGTTATGAATTCAGAAAAAATAGATCCCTAATTTGAAAAAAAAAAATAGTCTTTAATTCAAAAAAATGGATCTCAAATTTGAAAAATAGGTCCTAAATTTGTAACAATTGAGACCTATTTGTTAGATTTAACATGAATGATTTATGTGTTAGGTTCAACATGAATGAACTATTCGTATAGGTCCCAAACCTTGGGCCATTGGTCCAAAACCCTATCCATTCTAATCCGCTCTTCCCATAAAACTATGATATAATAACTGTAATTTCATCAATCAAATTAATTAATTTGTTTTATAATACGAACCCCGGATAAAATCTTCACCGTTGATTACCCTTTCGTTGTCATCTTCCACCGTCACCATTGATTGGTCACTAGTTTTTTTGTTGTCTTCTCCCTCTCCCTCCCTCTCTCTCTCTCTCTCAAAATCTCTATTGGTTGTTGAGTTTTTATTTAATATAAGGACAATTTTATCTAAAACATGAAATAGGTGCCGTATAAACTCATAGTTTGATGACATTTCCAAAACTCACTCACTAAAGTCTTGAAAAAATGCAATTTTAGGAAACATGCCTAATCAATATTAGTTGAAGCTTACAAGATGACAATTAAGAAGAAAATTATACATGCAAATGGCTTCCAAAACCAACAAAATATGTGTTTGTGTCAAATATAATACAAAATGTAACTCTAAAACAGACTTTTTTTTATTAAAAAAAAAAAAAAACAAATAGTGTGAATTTCAAAATTAGTACTAGATTTAAAAATGAATTTTATCAGTCACGAACTAATACTTAATTGTGAACAAAATAAAAGCCAACTTGCGGACTAAGTTAGGAACTAATACTTGATTCGCTAACATAAGAACAGCTTGTGCTTGCGAATTAAGTTAGGTTGCGAACAAAAAGATGGTGCTAAAAAAATTTAGTTTCATGGTTAATTTGGTGTTAATTTTAAAATTCACTCTATTTTTAATATTATTTGTTGGGATTTTTACTTTAATAAAATATGAGAAACAAAGTGAACATGATATTGACATTATATGAAATGTTAATTGGCAATGAACTTTACCGCAAAACCCTTGAAATTTATGTATTCTTTCTTGGAAGCTTTCTTGTTACTATCGTAAATGACCTCCGCAAGCTGTGGAACGTAGTGCCCTGGATTATGTATTACAGATCATATCAAATAATTAACATAGACATTGATAAAATGAAAAATAAAATGTGGATAGAATCTTATATTAACATGTTAGAAAACCAATGTTAATTAGTATGCCGTTTCTGAATTTTTTTAAAGTGAAAAGCCAATTAGGTTATTAAAAATAAATTATTGTTTTTTCTTTATTTAAAAATTTTATGTTAATGGTCCAAATATACATTTTATTCAATCAATTTGGATTTTCTCCTATTTTCATCGAACTATATGGATATAGCGACATGTGTAATCAATTGTGATTTATTTCTTTTATTGTTTTCCCTCTCCTAATTTTTAAATATAGTGTATTATCAATAAGCGTTTTAAGTTGCACATTACCCTTTAATAGAAATGATTGAACACTTCTCTTGATTCTAATAGATCAAGGGTTCAACTCCTATATTTGTCTTAAAATATAAGATGTAGGTAGTTTTCTTGGACAACTTCCCCATTATTAAAAAAAAAAAAAAAAATTGTTTTAAGTTAGCTACAAGATAATCATAATAAATGATCTTAATTCTTATTAAAAAGAGCAAAATACACTAAAATCCATTATTGATAACCTAATAACATTGGGGGTTGCCTTTAATGGGGATTACACACTAACACCTACAATCTCATATCACACAATGACTGGACTTGTCGAGTGAGTTAGATTATAGCAATGAAAGCAAAAATATTCCTTCATTTTTAATATTTAATAATAAAATAAAGTATAAACTTCTTGTTAAAAAGGTTGGAGGCACACTCTACCACCACAAGAAGGCTCACAAAAGTCGTTTGATAAAGTTGTCAATGTGGCTTCATCCCCAGATCTCTATCCCCATTATTACAAAGATTTTAGGTTTCGTTTGACACGCGAGATTAAAATGAAATGAAATATATTAAATTGGAATGGAATTAAATGAATTGGATTGTAATAGAAAATCATTGCCCCATGATTGGTAGAATTTGGGATTAAATTAAAAATTATTATATTATATTTGATATAGGTTGGGTTTGGATGAAATAAAATTAATTTAAACTTTTTATTGTATAAAATTAATTTTATAAAAAAATAAAAAAAAATAAAAACCGTAGTTTATCAATATCATTATCTTCTATAATTTAACATCATGAACACACTGTTCATCAATATCATTAATTTAATTCATCAACGTCATCATCTCTCACAACAACAACATAAAAACGTCAAAACATTAAAAAAATAATAATAAGAACAAGTGGTTCTGATCGAACCCAAAATCAGATGATTTTGGTTTTGACAATGAACTCATAACCAGTTCCCAACTCAAAAGAAGAAAAAAAAAAAGGTAGAGATGTAGGTTTCATGAATGTGTGATGAGAGAATATGAGAGAAAGAGAGGTAGATGGAAAGAAGATGAGAAATGAGAAATCTCATTCCCACCAAAAGTCATGGTTTTGAATGGAAATGGGAAATCCCAAAAATGAGGAATGAAGGAGTTTGGGATTCAAAGAATCTTAAACTAATTAATTTCCAATTGGTATCCAAATATGATATTTAAGAAGTTTGAGATTTTTGAATTCTAAACTCATACACTCATATTCCCATGTGCCAAACATACCCTTAGAGAATTAGGAAGGGGATAGAATTCCATCCTTTATTTCATTGCACCCCTATCCCTATTTCCCATATATCTTTCATTTATAGTATAAAAATATAAAAAATATTTATATTTAATCATTTATAAATTACATTTTTTGAAAAATAAACAGTTAGGATTCCTAATTATTTCTCATATGACCTCTCTTTTTTTTTTTTCTTTTTTTTTCTTTTTTTTTAATTATGTAATGATTTTATATTATTTGAATTTTTGTTATGTATTATGATTTATATAAGAGGATTGTAATTGTTTAACAATGTTTTAGAAATTTAGTATATTAAAATGTCATAAAATTGGATAACATTATTGTCATCCATAAAATGATTTAAACACCAATTTTTCTAAAAGTATTTATATGATAAAATTATCCTTAACTAAAATTATAAGGAATGACGAACATATATTAGTAAAACAATTTATTTACTCTTAAAATGATTTTTTTTTTCTAATTCTAAGTTAACAAGACACATAAAAATCTATAAATATTTCTAATAGAAAAAATGCAAAAGAAAAAAAATTTCTTGCATATATCAAATGATTTTTTTATATATACATTTTTAAATACAAAACACTATTTTTAAATTTTATTCTTTACTTATCTAAAGAGTGAAAATTGATTAAAACACAAAATAAATTTCATTTTAGTGAAAAATTTGGTGGCTTTAACCTTCAAGTATAGCTTATTCTTATTATTCTTCTGCTTAATAAAGTGTAAAATTAGGGTTAGAGTTAATAATTTATGTTTAAGAGAAATAAGAAAAAAAAATATAGAAATTTTATTTCCATATATTTATATAATTAATGTTTTTAAATTGTGTTAATATTGATATATTTATGGTTGTTTATTATATTCAAATTTTTAAATTTAATTAGTAGGTGTATTGATAATTGAAGTGTGAAAATCGTATTTATGATGACATCTATACCTCAAGGAATTATTTAAGAATTACAATTTTAATATATATATATATTAAATTTCAGATATATATATATATATATATATATTAAATTTCAGATCAAACGGAGTGAAATGAGATAAAGAAAACGGAAAAAAAACAAGGGAATGTAGGAAAGAGACTGTGGATCCATCTCTAGATACCTTTATCCCAAAATAAAGATTACGACGGGGATAAGAGAATGAAAAAATAAGGATGGGTACGGGAACCCATCCTTATCCCCAAAGTGACCCATTACAATCACTACGGTCCCACCAACACATTGGTTGTTGTGATACCCTTTGACTCGTAATATTTGACGACGAACAGTGGGTGTTATGTATGATAAGTCAATAGTGACATCTCAATGTCATGGTGGACAATGCATTTTGTCATACTCAAAATAAATAAATAAATATATACACGAACACCTAATCTGAATGTCTAGTGTACCTGCATAGCTTTCTCCTGCAATGAAGAACTCATGGGTCTTGAATTGTGGGAATCTCTTAAACCAGTTGATGAGAAATGAATATGAATCCTTAGCTAATCATAAAAAGCCAAATAAATTAAATGATAAAATGTGGCAAGAAAAATTTTTGGCTAAGGTATTGATAATTAAATCGAGGAATTTAATTACCAGTTATTGTGTCTCCCAGTTCTCTGATGTCGCTGCTAGTGTTTGTGTAAGAAAATCCAACTCCAACAGGTGACTCCACAAACAATAAATTAGCCGCTGAGTCAAACATGAAAGCAATAATTGAGACATAAAAATTAAACAATAAACGTTGATCTCAACTTTTTAAAATTTTATATCATAAATTCTATAGGAAAAATGGAAGGTTATAATAAGATTCCTTGGTACAACAGTTTTAAAAAAGTGGAAGTCAAAGTGGAAGTCAGGGTCAAACACATAATATCCCTCTAATGTGTATGAATAGGAATATAGAGTGCTGGCAAGTCAAATAGGGTCAGTGGTTGAAATAGGGACTCAAAACTGAGTTTAGATGAGACAAAAGAAGTAACAATAGTTCTACTCAAGTATGAGCACTGACCGGATTTCTGTTGCACGTGTGGAAGGTTTGGCCATGAGAGTAGAGAGTGTCAGGATGAGGAAGCAAAGAAAAGTGGATAACCTTCCCTGGCTGGTTGGGGGTGATTCTAATGAACTTCTGAAAATCTCAAAGAAAAGTGGCAGTTCGGATAAAGCTATTTATGAGATAAAGTGGAGTTTAAGTTGCCTACAAAGTGGTCACTAAAGTGATTGCTAATAGATTAAAAAAGGTGTTCCCTCAACTTATATTGAAGCGTTATCCAGTGGGATCAAAGGGGCTGAGAAGGAAGGCAGGGGGCTAGGCATCAGGTGTGGAAAAGGCAATCCATTTATAAGTCACCTGTTCTTCATGGATGACATTATACCCTTTTCAGAGCCATAACCGATAAAGATAGGAAAATCATGTACATCATCAAGGCTCATGGGAGATGTTCGGGACAGTAGATGAATTTCGATAAGACGTCCATGTCCTTTAGTTCAAACGTGGAACCATTGATGAAAAGGGAGGTTCAAAGCATTCTAGGAGTGGGAGATAGTAATACTCATGACAAGTACCTAGGTCTACATACTATTGTGTGAAGAATCAAGAGGGAGACTTTTAATTAGATAAAAGAAAGAGTGTAGAGCAAGTTAGAGGTTGGAAGGGTAGCCTTTTTTATTTTTTGCAAGGGGAAAGGAAATCTTAATTAAAGCATTAGCATAGGGTTTCATATTTATATGATGAGTATCTTTCGTTTGCAGACTGGTTTGTGTAATGAATTAGGGGCCATGAAAGTTCTGGTGGGGTTCTAAGGGAGAGAAGCGGAAGGTCAGCCGGGTGAGTTGGAAAAGAATATGTTTGCCAAAGTCCTGTGGTGGTCTAGACTTTAAAGATTTAATATCCTTTGACCAAGCACTCTTTGTTAAACAAGCTTGGAGGGTAGTGACAGCCCCAAAATCTTTAATAGCTAGGCTTTTGTAGGCAAAATATTACCTAAAAGTGACTTCCTTCAGGTTGCATTGAAACAAGGTTGCTCTCATGTATGGAGTAGACTAATGTGAGGGAAAGAGCTGCTTAACAAAAGGGTTGCGGTGACAGGTTGGTGATGGGAGGGTGATTAAGGCTTTTATTGACCCTTGGCTACCAAGACCAATGTCCTTCAAGCCGGTTTCCACTTGTATTGAACCAAGCCTACGTGTAACATATCTGATTTACTAGGAGAACCACTATTGGAACACTCAGGCAATCAATCAATTTTTACTTGCTGCCGATCGTGAGGTAATCCTTGCTATCCCTATCAGTGTGAGGGAGGTTCAGGATATCGGAAGGTGGCATTATGATAAAAGGGTATCTACGTTGTGAAAAATGTATATTGTGTGGCAATGGACTAAAAAATTTCAGTCTCCCTCTTTAAGTGTTGACAGACAGGGTTGATGGAATACAATGTGGAACCTAACCATCCTCCCTAAGATTAAAGTATTTATCTGGAGAGCTTATAAGAATGCCCTACCAGTTAAGGCCAATCTATTGAAAAGGAATATTGTAAAGAATGGTTACTGCCATGGATGTGATTCAGTGTTGGAAACCATTGCCCATGCTCCCCTATGTCGTCTCGATGTCTAACGTAACGGAGCAGCTTTGAGGAAGGCAATCTGATCCTAATTTCCAGCACTGTTCGACGATAGAGGTGTTGTTTGGGGTATGAAGGAAGTCTAATAGGGAGAGCGTAACCGAAATGTGTGTGATCCTATGGTGTTTATGGTCTAACAGGAATGCAAAAGTTCATGAAAAGAGAGCAAGGAATGCACTAGAAGTTACTAGTTGGGCATTGGGGTTGTTGGAGGAATTCCAGATAGACCACAACAACAGCTTTATCCCCCAGTGTTGTTAGACCATCTTCGGGTAACCAACACTCTGGGATTCCTCCATCTGGTTGCTAGAAGCTAAATTATAATGTAGCAGTTTGCCCAGGTAAGTGTCATGTGAGTATTGGCGTGGTAATTAGAGATCAGTAGAGTTCTATTGTGGCTGCTGTCTTCAAGCTTGTTAAAGGCTATTTCTCCCTTGCAATTGGAGAATTGGTGGCTTTGAGAGAAGGCTTAATTGTAGCCAAAAGTTTGAGTGTACAGGTATAATTTGTGGAAGTTGATGCTGTGAATGCTGCTATGGATGTTAATTCGGGTACTATGCATCGTGGAGATGTTAGAATTCTTGTACATGATATTAAAGACGTTATTTAGTGAGGTCGGAGTTGCTAGGCCATTTCCCAAAAAACGAATTGTCTGACTCATAATTTGGCCTCTTTTACCTTATCCTCTCAGAGGCCAATAGGTGGCACTATGTCACTTAAGCTTGCATTTTTCTGGTTTGTGTTTAGGAAAGTTCGTAATTTTAAAAATAAAAAATAAAAAAAATAATAAAATAGAAGTTTACATGGTGCAGTACCTAGGTTCCATCTATAAGGATTGAGCTTTAATTCAGGTTTGCCTTTCTGGGTCAAGAAAGGCCCCAATTCCTCTGCTTCTCCATACCCAATTGAAGAGCATCCCGGGCCTGCAAATTCATTAATTACTTTCAACAAAAATTCTAAAAAAATAGTATTAAAATTAGAGTAAATTTTGAAATTGGTACTGAAACATAAAAGTGAGTTTTTTAAGTACCATATTCATTTACGTCCACAAATAAAAACAATAATTTGTAAATGATTGTGTTGTATTCATTAACTATTATTTGCATATTAAGGAAATAGTTCATAGACAATAGTTTACAAATAAAGATGATGCTGAAAAAATTCATTTTTTTTATCTGTTGTTAAATCTAAAACCTACAATAATTTTATGTTATAAAACAAGGTTTTACTTCTTTTTATTATTAATTTATAAATAAAATATGACAATAAAAAGAAAAAAAGATTTATAAATAAAATGGATAACCTTTCTCCATATAAATTCTAGGTTGCCAGAAAGTGTTAATGCATGAATAGAAGTAAATTATTTTAATTTAATCATCCTTGCTTAAGACTTTTGCATCAAGATAATTAAAACCATCCAGTTAACAGAAAATAATTAGCTAACAAAGTAATGCCAGTCATGGTGCAAAATAAAGTGGGTTTCAGTATTAGCAGTCAAGAAATTTAATGATGAGGATTCCAATTTGGTTGAAGTCAAGAGAATTATTATTAAGTTATTGAATTAATAATAATATCCAAGGAGCCCATATTTGTAAGGCATGACAGCTAATATAGAGATAGGGAAGTTGCAACTGCTGATTCTATGTGGGGTTCAAACCCAACCACCAACTTGCAACTGCTTATATATGACAAATTTGAAAATAAGAACTAATATGCTTTTCTTTTTGTCTTCTGTGCATGGAATCTTTTCATTTCTCTGAAATAAATTTGCCTATAGAGGAGGTATTACGATTCCGGTGACCATGACAGTTTTCTGATTCACAAAATTACATAGCTTTGTAAGTCTGAACTTTGAAATTCAAATGATTCATTTTAATTAAATAGCATAAACGTCGTTTTGTGCAAGTTTTAGGTAAACAACTAACCACTTGATTGTAGTATGGGTCCATAATAGATAATGATAAAATGAACACTTAAAAAAAAAAAAACTATTAATATCAAAGAGATAGGCCTAACTGCTAAAGATGCATGAATAAGAAAGGCACATTTGGGACCATGCACATATAGCCAATCAGATGCATATAAGATAGGAATTGTGCATGGACCATTGGTCATCATATAAAGAGCCAAATGAGTGGTGGAAAAGGAAAAACGAAACAATAACACAACTCAATTTTCTTATGGAGCAACATGTTAGCTAGCTAGACTAATAATTTTTTTGAAAACATAACGTTATTATTCAAGAAACATCAGTAAGAACAATATTTGAAATACAATCTGGAATAGAAAGAAATCAAAATTGAGTAAAATTATTTTTAAACACCTGAATTGCTAGCCTATGAGCTACTGTATTACCCCTTATAGGGATAAATAATCAATTATTTAATTTTTAATAATTAATTTAACGTGTTTGATAGTGATTTTGGTTATAGATCATATGTTAGTGCTTTCAGGAAGGTACTTGTCTGCGCATACAGTTTTTCATATATAATATCTTCTTCTGCCAAGTGCTTTTACTCAAAAAATGTTGTCTATAATATTGAAGACATTAATTAATTAAATTAAAGTTGAATCTGCAGAGCAGAAGGAGAAGCATTTTGTTAAGTTTGTATGTTCGAAAAGTAATATTTATAAACCAATGAAAAAAAATGAATTATAAAGTAAACAAATATATAAATAATACCTCCATTGAGCCATAAGAGGAGAGGTTTCTCTTGTGGTTTAGTGGAGGCCTCAAAGAACCAATAAAACAGTGCTCTTCCATGAGTTTCATTTACAGTAACATATCCTGCATATTGCTTGAACGTCACAGGAGGCTGGCCCGGAAGCCTATTCACTTGGTCTGCTTCTTGCTGAGCCAAAACTTGATGACTAAGTTCACTCCATTCATGACCAGCTCCTGATGAACCCACTTCACCAAGTCTCAAACTTAGAACAACAACAATAAGAAGAAATGATTTCAATGAAAACGGATACAACTCCATAAATGAAGAACAATCCATTTGTCTCTCTTTCTCTCTATGGCTTTTATTAATTATATACGTGTGGTTTGTTTACATAAATAGTGACAAATTCAGAGACAGATAAGAATCATGTGTAATACTGCTGGTAGCTAGCTAGTGTCCTTTTTAAGATATATATATTCCAAATTTTGGAAGTTTTCTAAGCATGTATAATTACTTGTTGCTTCCACTGAAAAGAAAAAGAAAATTTTGGACTTTTTGGGGATCCTAAATATATGGAGGATTATTTGTTATTATTATTATATAATTTTATAATAACGAAATAAGAAAGGGCGGTTTTACTTTTGGTCAATTGCTTTGTTATGGGACTGTTGACAACCGTGAAGATCTACTCTTTCGCCTAAAATTCTGATCCGTTTCCTATAAGATACACTTAATTATGTATTTAACAGCAAATTTATGAAAGCGGACAACTAAATCTTCAAAATATTCGGTTGGTGACTTGTTGTTAATGTGGTTTGTTTGTTTTGATATATTAATTGTTGGTATATGTTGATACAAAAAATTGGTTTTTGCACCTATGAGTAAAATGTGGTCTCTAGTCTCCTAACTAATGGTAAAAGATATCCTTAATAGCATTAGGGACGTTAGGATTAGGGAACACTAGGTGGTCCCCTATGATCCAGTGACCCCCTTCGTTGGATAGTTGCCATACAAGAATGTCCTCAAGAGCATGTTAGGTCCACCTTTGCTCTAATCCCTAGTAAGGGATGATAGATCCTAGAGGATTAACATCTAAACATCATAATTCCTAGGTTTGCAGGTACCTACGAGACAAAGAAAACCATCAAGGGCTCAATGACGGGTTAGGCAGCAAAACTCTTCAATGCTCAAGTCAAATGGGATGGATGAAGATAAACCCTTAAGAAGAGTAATTATGACGTAAGTATATGAGATTAAGATATACTTCCATTTACTATAGTGTTTGTAAATACGGCCTGGTACGATTGTATATACGACTGTATATATAGTTGTACGGCCATACGAAACAAAAAATGTATTCGTACGGTTGTATGGATTTTGGACTGTATAATGCGTATTGGTACAGTCATATATGGTCATACCGTACGGATATGGCCGTATATAAACATATACGACCGGATCAGGTGTGAGTTAAAAAAAAAAAAAAAAAGAGGAAAAAAATTGATATAAAAGCATAACAACCCTAAACCTCTCATACCTCTCGATCGCCTGTCTCTCTCTCAACCTCTCTCCTCACTTACGACTTAAGCTTCCATTTCCGATGAGATCTCTCATGTTAGAAGCTTTCCAATAGGTCTTTAGCAACTTCTCTCACATGGCATTGGAGGAAAATAGAAAGCAGAGGAGAGGAAGAGGAGGAGAAGAAGAGGAAATAGGTGAAAGAGAAAAGTATCAGAGAGGAGGAAAAGTAATTGAAGAAGAAGAAGAAGAAATGAGTGACAAAGTTGTAGGTTTTTCTTTTCTTTTCTTTTCTTTTTTTTATTCAAACTGATAAACTAATAGAGAAGAAATGAGTGAGACATCTCGCATTAGGGAAATAGGTGAGAAATCTTTCCTTTTGTTTTCATGTATTAATTTTTTTATAAATTTTTTTTAATATTTCTTTTTATTTATTTAATATAATTAAGTAAACATTAAAATTCAAAAAATAAAAAAATTTAAGAATTTAAGTAAAATAAAAAATAAATATTTATTTAACACAAAATAAATATTAAACATTTAAAAAAATTGTAAATAGATATTTTTTTTTAAAGAAAAAAATAAATATTTGTTATAAATATATGGTCTTAACACCACTTCCTTTTTGATAATATTCTTTACCTTATTTGTTGATATTCAATTATGGAAATGATTCTTCAATTTGCCTATAAATAGGCCTATATTGTAACCATTGAAAATACACATAAATTGAATTTCATTCACTATTTTCTCTTGTTTCTCTCTTCTTCTATTATTGTGGTGAGTATTCTAAATTTATTGTTTTATATATATTATTTTACAACACGTTATCAGCACGAGTCTAGTATGAGATATTTTATTCATATGATCTACTTCCTACTATCTGATTCAAATAACATAATTTGAGAGATTTCATTCATATGATCTACTTCCTACTATCTGATTCAAATAACATAGTATGAGAGATTTCATTCATATGATCTACTTTCTACTATCTGATTCAAATAACATAGTATGAGAGACTTCATTCATATGATTTATTTTCTACTATCTGATTCAAATAATATAGTATGAGATATTTCATTCATATGATCTACTTTCTACTATTTTATTCAAATAATTCTGTTACTATAATGTATTATTTGAAGTAGTATTATCATTCTTATTTTTATTTGATTTTTTGTTATATTTTTATGGTGTGAATATATATAATTCTTGGAACCTGAAGTTTCTGAGATATTTTAGAACCAGAAGTTCTAAAATTTCTATAATGATCTAAAATCAAAAGTGTTTAGATTCAAATAATATATTGTAGCATTTGTATTTATATATATGTCTATGAAAGGGAGGAAATATTTTATATTTTAATCTTATTCATTAACTGTTGCCTACCATTGAAATATGCATTGATTTAATATTCTTATTTTACCAAAAATTGTCATAATGGGATATGCAATATTTGAATTGTTATTTATATCGTTTCATACCATACACAATCGAAATAATTTTTACTATTCTTCTCTGACATTCGTTTGTTTAATTTATGGCTATGAACTCATATATATATATATATATTTCTAACATCATGTTGAAATTTATATGAATTGTGGAATTAATCTATATTATTTCTTTTATTATTCACATCAATATTAATTATATATTATTTTTATTCCTTCAGTGTTTTGAAGATGTCGAACTCCACCAAACCTGAATTCAATGTGCTTGACATCACTGAAAAAAATTATCAATCATGGATTCTTGATATTGAGCTGAAGTTACAATCAATGAATTTGGTTGATACTATTAAAGAGAACAATACAGTAACTGCCCAAGATAAGACTACGGCGATGATTTTTATCCGCCACCATTTGCATGAGAGTTTGAAAACTCAGTATCTCACGGTGAAAGATCCGTTGACTTTGTGAAAAAATTTGAAAGATCGATATGATCATTTAAAAACTGTTGTTCTCCCTAGAGCTCGATACAATTGGCATCACTTGAGACTACAAGATTATAAGTCTGTTGCTGACTATAATACTGCTCTTTTTGACATCACTTCAAAGTTTGAGTTATGTGGTGAAAAATTAACCGATACAGATTTATTAGAGAAAACTTTCTCTACATTTCATGCCTCGAATGTGCTCCTGTAACAGCAATATCGAGAGCGTCGGTTTACAAAATATTCTGAACTAATATCATGCATTTTAGTTGCAGAACAAAATAATGAGCTGTTATTGAAAAACCATGAGTTACGCCCAACTGGTTCCTCAGCATTGCCAGAAGCCAATGCTAATTCAAAAAGGGATCATGGATCATATCGAAGACATGGACGTCGTCATGGGCGCAGATATGATCGCAATTCTTGTGGTCGGGATAGTAAAAAATATTCAAGTCAGCAAAATCAGAAAAACATTTCCCAGAAGTGGAATGTTGTTGAAGCCAAACATGATAAAGGCAACAAACATATTAAAAATGCTTGTCATAAATACGGCATGACAGGACATTGGTCACAGCATTGTCGTACGTCTAAGCATTTGGTTGACCTTTATCAAGCATCCATGAAAGAAAAGGGGAAGAAAGTCGAGGCAAACTTTGCAGATGACTTTGACCCTATGGACATTACTCATCTTGATGTCTCTGATTTTTTTGAACATTCAGATGGAAAGATCGATCATTTAATTGGCGATGGGCATGTCCATGCCATTTAAAACTTCAAAACTATTTGTTATATTTTCAGTATTATTTTCATTTTAGAATTTATTGTTCCTTGCTTTATTAGGATTATATTTGCATTTATCATTATTTAGAAGATCAATAAAATTATTATTATTATCATTTGTTTTTCTTTTTACAAAAGGAATATGGATGGACAATCCAAATTGGAAGCTGGGGATATATGTCTCGTTGAT
Organism: Dimocarpus longan; assembly: GCA_022984855.1. Taxonomy (NCBI): domain Eukaryota; kingdom Viridiplantae; phylum Streptophyta; class Magnoliopsida; order Sapindales; family Sapindaceae; genus Dimocarpus; species Dimocarpus longan. Next base: position 5,813,834 of record CM041022.1, read on the forward strand.
AGTGGAACTACGCATAGTATTCTTCGAAATAAAAAATATTTCGTGAATATAAACTTGCACAAAGCCAATGTAAATACTATATCTGGTCCTGCAGACTTGATTGAAGGTTCCGGAAGAGCTATAAACATGTTGACAAACAGTACAAAGTTAAGCATAGATGTTGCTTTATTCTCAAGCAAATCTAAAAGAAGTTTGCTTAGTTTCAAAGATATCCGTAATAATGGGTACCATATTGAAACTACCAATGAGAATAATAGAGAATATCTCTATATTACATCAAATATTTCGGGCCAGAAGCTCGTTTTAGAGAAACTTAATACTTATTCATCTGGCTTATATTATGTACATATAAAGCCATCTGAAACCTACGCAGTTGTGAACCAGAAGTTCACAGATCCAAAGTTGTTTTTACTTTGGCATGATTGCTTGGGTCACCCAAGATCCACAATGATGCGTAGGATAGTCGAGAATTCTCATGGACACCTATTAAAGAACCAGAAGATTCTTTCATCCAATGAGAATAGATGTACCGTTTGTTCACAGGGAAAATTGGTTATTAAACCATCAAATTTGAAGGTTGATTTGGAATCTCCATCTTTCTTACAAAGAATACAAGGAGACATATGTGGACCTATCCACCCAGCAAGTGGACCATTTAGATACTTTATGGTGTTGATTGATGCATCTGCAAGATGGTCACATGTTTGTTTATTGTCTACACGTAACATTGCTTTTTCTAGATTGTTGACACAGATTATCAAACTTCGAGCTCATTTTCCGGACTATCCAATCAAGTCTATACGTATGGACAATGCTGGTGAATTTACGTCAAAAACATTTGATGAATATTGTGCATCAATCGGAATAGATGTTGAACATCCAGTTCCACATGTGCATACGCAGAATGGCTTGGCAGAATCATTTATCAAGCGTATTCAGGTAATTTCATGAACTTTATTGTTACGTACACAATTACCTATTTCTGCGTGGGGTCATGCTGTGCTACATGTAGCGGCTTTAATTCGTATTAGACCCATTACATCTCATCAGTATTCTCCATTACAAATTGTACTTGGTCATTATTTCTCATTTACGTATATTTGGTTGTGATGTGCAAGTCCCTATCACACCCCCACAAAGAACTAAAATGGGTCCCCAACGTCGTTTAGGGATTTATGTGGGTTATAATTCACCTTCAATAATCAGATTTCTTGAACCCAAAGAGATCTCTTTACCGCACGATTTGCGGATTGTTACTTTGATGAGACAATTTTTTCATCATTGGGAAAAGAGAAAAATTCCCCTAAAGAGGAATATAAGAAAAATTATTCTCCTGAAGAGGTTGGTGAATTTTCTTGGACTGCTACAAAATTGAATCATTTAGATCCTCGTACAGTTCAAAGTGAAAATGAAGTACGAAGGATGATTCATCTTCAGATGATTGCTAATCAATTACCTGATGCATTCACTGACGCATCCAAAATAACAAAATCTTATATACCAGCTGCCAATACCCCAGCCCGGGTGATTGTTCCTGAAGAACAATCTAATCGAATGGCAGCAAATGAATCATCTGTTACACGCCAAAAGCGTGGTAGACCAATTGGTTCAAAAGATATAATTCCCCGGAAGCGGAATGCAAAAAATAAGGATCCTATAGAAAATGATGCTCGAGTCATGAAAAATGCCACATTATCTAAAATATCAACTCAAGAAGAGTTAATAGCCCCTGCAGAGGCTAGTACCCCAAAAGAGGTACAATCTCCTGAAGAGATACAAAATATTGAAAATTCAAAAATTTGCATAAATTATGCAAGAGAATTGTGGAGTCGTGATAAAATAATTGTTGACAATTTGTTTGCATATGCAGTAGCTACTGAGATAATAAATGATGATCATGAACCACACAGTATCTCTGAATGTCAACAAAGGCATGATTGGCCTAAGTGGAAAGAAGCAATTCAAACAGAATTGACTTCATTAGCCAAACGTGAAGTATTTGGACCAATAGTCCAGACACCTGAAGATGTCAAACCCGTTGGGTATAAATGGGTATTTGTTTGAAAACGTAATGAGAAAAATGAAGTCGTGAGACATAAGACACGACTCGTAGCACAAGGTTTCTCACAAAGACCTGACATTGATTATGATGAAACGTATTCACCTGTAATGGATACAATTACGTTTCGATTTTTAATAAGTTTGGTAGTCTCTGAAAGACTTGAAATGTGCCTTATGGATGTAGTAACGACATATTTATATGGGTCATTAGACACTGATATATACATGAAAATCCCGAAAGGATTTAAAATGCCAGAAGCATATGAGTCAAATTCTCGTAACTTGTACTCAATAAAGTTACAACGATCTTTATATGGCTTAAAGCAATCCGGACGAATGTGGTATAACCGTCTTAGTGAATACCTCATAAAAGAAGGATATATAAATGATCCTATATGTCCATGTGTATTCATAAAAAAATCAGAATCTGGATTTGCAATTATAGCAGTATATTTCGATGACATGAATTTAATTGAAACTCCTGTAGAGCTCCTAGAAACTGCTAAATATTTGAAAAGAGAATTTGAGATGAAAGATTTGGGAAAAACAAAATATTGTCTCGGTTTAGAGATCGAGCACAAATCAGAGGGAATGCTAGTCCATCAATCAGCCTATGTTGAAAAAATCTCAAAAAGATTTAACATGGATAAGGCTCATCCCTTAAGTACTCCCATGGTTGTTCAATCTTTGGACCCAAAGAAAGATCCATTTCGACCGAAAGATGATGGTGAAAAGATACTTGGTCTAGAAGTACCATATCTGAATGCCATCGGTGCTTTATTATATTTGGCACAATGCACGAGACCAGATATTGCATTTTCGGTAAATCTTTTGGCAAGGTTTAGTTCTGCACCAACTCGAAGACACTGGAACGGAATCAAACATATTTTTCGATATCTTCGAGGAACTACAGACTTGGGTTTATTCTATTCAAGGACAACAAATGGTTCTGGTCTTATTGGTTATGCTGATGCTGGTTATCTCTCTGATCCTCATAAATCACATTCACAAACTGGGTATGTTTTCACAATAATGACACAGCAATTTCATGGCGCCAAGCAAACTCTTGTTGCCACATCGTCCAATCATTCTGAGATCTTTGCACTTCATGAAGCAAGTAGAGAATGTGTATGGTTGAGATCTGTTATTCAATACATCCAAAGTACTTGTCAATTACCTCCAGTTACAAATTCACCAACAGTGATATATGAAGATAATGCTGCTTGCATTGCACAAATTAAAGGAGGATACATCAAAGGGGACAGAACGAAGCATATATCACCAAAATTCTTTTACACTCATGAACTCCAAGAAAGTCGACAAATTGATGTGAGACAGATACGTTCTACAAATAATCTTGCAGATTTATTTACTAAGTCTTTACCAACATCAACTTTCAAGAAAATGGTATATGGTATTGGTATGCGTCGACTTCACAAACTATAATAGTGATAGTTGTATAATTTTCAGGGGGAGAATCTTCTTTGGACATATGTGCACTGCACTCTTTTTTCCTTAACCAGGTTTTGTCCCACTGGGTTTTACTGGTAAGGTTTTTAATGAGGCAGTATTTTGGCACGTCCAAGAATCTGGAAGAGTATTATCAAGTGGTGTACGCCCAAGGGGGAGTGTTATAAATATATGGTCTTAACACCACTTCCTTTTTGATAATATTCTTTACCTTATTTGTTGATATTCAATTATGGAAATGATTTTTCAATTTGCCTATAAATAAGCCTATATTGTAACCATTGAAAATACACATCAATTGAATTTCATTCACTATTTTCTCTTGTTTCTCTCTTCTTCTATTATTGTGGTGAGTATTCTAAATTTATTGTTATATATATATTATTTCACAACAATATTAAAAATTTAGAGCTTTTGTTTTTTTTTCTTTAACCATTTACCGTATATATGTCTTTATAAACTATACCGCACTGTACGACGTATTTACAAACCTTATTTTATGGTTTGATAGAGATCTAAGTGAGAGATTGACTTACGATCTCCCTAGTTTCCTTTGATCAGAAAGGACACTAGAGCTTCAATTAGGTGATATGAACCCTTTAGAAGTTTGAAAAATAGATTTGATGCACCTAGATTTTTTGTGGCGTGATGCAGCTTCCTTCGTGTGTAAGGGTTTAGTTATTTCATCAGCATTTGGCCCTTCATATGATGGGTGACATGAAGAAATCCCTCTTGTAGATAAGAGAGGGTTGAGATCCCTTAAATTTCAAAGAAGAAACCCCTATGAGAGCTTTTGAGTTTTGTGAGGTCTTTAGACTAGATGTCCTTCTCTTTGTGATGGAACCATGTTCGAATATATAATATCCTTGTTTGGTCATGGTACTTCCATGTCTCATCTTCTCATTGGTTAAGACTTCCTCTGGTCTTGTCCTTTTCTACACCAGCATGTCTAGTCTTTTCACATTCTCATTAGCTAGTGGTCAACTCCTTTTGTTGTCCCTTTTGACATATAGCCATATGGTCGATTTTCGTTTATTCGTTCTGACCATAAGGCCACATGATTAATTCTAAGCCATTCTTAGTGATTTGGTCCATTCTATCCCTTTCATGTTTTTACTCATTCTGCGTTTCTTTGCTGCTTGCTCTGACTAAGGAGACATGACGTTCTTTCATTGCCGACTTTGGCATAGGGTTATATGGTCGATTCTAGATCCTTCCTTTTTCCTTTGCAATCCGGAGCCTATCATCTTTAGGTGTTTGTCTTACTTAGGCCTGTTGCAAGACCTAACTCCTTGTTTTTCTAATGGTGTAACGACTATTAGATAATATGGAGACTTTTTGTAATTTCAAGGTGGATTTTTTCTTTGGTTTGTCTTTCTGCCCCTTATTAGGGGTATTTTAGTCCTTTTTGTACTCCTTCTCCAGGTGATAGGTCGGAGGCTATTGTGCCATTTCGGATTTGTCTCTAAAGCTCCCCTTTTGGACTTCTCATACAAGCCGACTTTGGGCTTATCCCTTGGACTTTCCCTTCAGGCTTCTTCTATGGATTGCTCTTGGGTGCCTCCTTTGAGTTTCTCCTATAAGCTAATGTGCTTATCCCTGAAGCTCCCCCTTCGAGCTTCTACTACAGGCAAACCTTAAGACTTGTCCCTTGAACTTGTTCTTCTGCCAACTTTGGGCTTATTTTCTGAGCTCCTCTTTTTGGCTTTTTCTACGAGCAGCACTTCGGCTTTTCCTCAAGCTTGTCCTACCCTTGGACCTTTCCCCTGAGCTAACTTTTTAAATTAGTAGGTTTTATGGTTTGGGTCCATTTTAATTTTATGGAGTTGATTTCCTCCCTAAATAGTATATATGTTTACAGATTTTGCACTTTAACATTTTTTATCTTAGGTAAAGTCCTTCCAGAAATTATGTTAGATATTTTCAAATTATTTATACAAAATTGTGTCTAAATAATGTGGTTTATGTATTATAACTAATACATCATTTGCCATATCATTGTAAAAGGAACATAGTAATTACAACTTACATGCCACATTATTTAATTGTTTGTCCAAATTATATACCCAAATTTATACCTATTCTAATAATATATTATTTTATCTTCAGATTAAGCTAAATTAACTTAAGGGGTTGTATTTAATTTAGAATTTATTGAAATTTGAAACAAATTAATTTAAAATTCGAAAGTATTCAATCTAGACTTAAAATGCAAGTGAATGAAATTTTTGAAAAGTTCAAAAAATAGGGTCTACTCTTCGCCCATGTTTTATATGTTGAGCTTGTTGCCCATGTTTTTGCTATTGATAAATGTTGTTTCCATAATATTTTCAGATTTCGATTAAAGGTACAGGAGTGATCATCTTCAAGCAGTAATGATCTATCAAAGAAAAGAAAGACAGAGCACAAACCGCTTGGATTTTAATAAAATTGAAAAGGCAAAGGCACTGGGTGTAAATTTTAATGAGATGGAACAATTATTTGGTGAACTTTTGGCGATTTTAAGTACATGTTGTGGGGCTATTACCGTTCAAATAATTCCAATAATTTATAAAAATCGGCTAAAGCTACCGTAGGTAATAAAAGATAGCGTCTGGGAGACTAGAAGGGTATGAATTCCATGTTGGCTTATGATATTGTTATCATTTATTTATAATATTTATCAGTCTTATATACTTAATTTTATAAAAAACAAATGCAGATAAGTTTTAGTTTAGATTAAATTGGGAAAGTTCACACATGAAAGGCAATGGGTAATTGTTGGCGAGCATATAAAAGCACAAAACAAATTATAAGTGTTTCTTCTAGTCCTGAAGCATAGTGACGCCAAAATTTCAGGTAATTATGCATTGATATTCTAAAGTAAGCATGTTAACATCCAAGGGATTTTGATTCAATTTACAAAATTTTAGGAAATACATAATCATTATTCTGAGTTGGCAAAGAAGTATGCAACCCCATATACAACTAGTAGTAAAGGATTAACAGGAGCACATGAAGATGTGGTAAGAAGTTTAATTATTATGAAATGCTTTTAACATTATCAATAGGTAACAAAGGTCATATTGTGTCGAGTTAAAGTTTGAAATTTGAACTAGGTTATTGCATGCTTGTTATCATTCCTTTAACTCCATGACTTTAAAATTAAACACAAAAACATATATTGTTTTCTTTATGGTTTTGAATGTTAGAGATTTGAAAAAGTGGCTTCATATGAGGGCCCGAATGAAGTGGACAGAGTTTAAACGTAGACAGCCGGTCACAAACATGGAGATGGGATCCCGGTGACTGAGGAGATAGGTGAAAATATTGTGAGTTGCATATTTATTTATTTATTTTTATTAATATCATTTTTCATAATATATAGAGACAAATGGAGACAATTCATGCGGAATCCCAACCATCAATTAAAATGGTGTTGTATCTCAAGTTTTGGGAAAATAGCATCGGGATCAAGTTAAAGGAATGGGTGTAGTTGGTGTAACAACTACAACTGTACAGGCATCTATGGTTGGTAAACAAACCAATGCTTAATTTTCATAATGGATGCAAAATTTGATGCATGCATTTGCATACTTGCAAAACCATGTTCTAAAAATTATACCTTAAGCCAATATTGATCCAGATCAAGGTCAAGGAGAAGCATGTTTTCCTACCGCACAACCATTAAACAACACAAAATTTTAAAATGCGTATATTTTCATATCTTGATACTTAATAATTTTTCCCATACATGTTAGTTGAAAACCTTTTATTTATTTTTTTTCATAGACAAAATATTAAAGCAGCTCAAATTTGGTGGGAGGTAAAAATATCAAATTTGTTAAACCTTTCTCCGAAGTTAAATATTCATAAAATTGATATTATTATTGTTGGCACTTAATTGGATATTTAATTGATTCTGATTATTTAAATTTTTTTTGTGAATATGTAGTCATTATCTCAAGCTTCTACAAGTCAAGTCAATGGTTCAAGTGAGAGTGGAAAAAAGTGCAAATTAATGCATTGGATGGGTAATAGAGAAGTGGTAGCCAAAGTTGAAGTTGACTGCACGGATCTGCATGCATTAGTTAACCACATGAAACTTGGTCTACGTTGTTGACGAGTTTGTGTAAAAAAAAATAATAGTGAGCATGGTTCCCTTGTTTCAACCTACTAGCGAGCTTAAAACACTTTAGAAGATAAATTAAACTCCAATTTCTACTTGCCCAACAAAATACATTATATCTTAGGATTTTGCGTACTAATTATGTCATGACACATTTTGATGTACAGTAACTTTAGGTGATATACATATACAAACATGATATATATATATATATATATTGTTTTTATGATTAGTACATTCTAATTTTTAAATTATTGAGAGAAGTAATCTTAGTCATTCATTGTAATTGAATTAAATAAAAAAAATATTTTTAGAAAAGATAATACAATGAATGAAGTTATTCATTGTATTTGAATTAAATAAAAAATATATATTTTTAAAAAAGATAATACAATGAATGATTGCGATTAATAATCTAATAATTTAAAATTTTGGACGTATTAACTATAGAAGCTATATATATATATAAACAATGCAAATTTGTCTACAGCTGGATGTATTTGCCACAGACATGACAACGAGCATTGTCCTCGATAGAAAAGCATGCTTTTCTATCATAGGGGGCAAGAACAGTGGGCTTCCCACCCACTGTAGATAGTAATATACAACAGGCATTGCCTATTGTTGATACCTTGTTTTCTTGTAACGCTGATTCAAGTTTCTAGTCATATTCTTTATGTTTAAATTATTATTATTATTATTTTTTTGGATAACAAAATGGGGCAAAAACCAAGCTCAAGCATTACAAAATCTAGAAAAGCTAACTCATATAGCATCTTTAAATAGAATTTGATGAACATCACTGGGAGGATAATGACAGGACCCAACTCGGATTTCTACTAATGAATCTAGTGATCTTATCGGGCATCCCATGAAACCCACCTAAAGTCCAACTAATAAGGCCCAAAGAATATCGTGGAGTGAACCCAAAATCTATAATAATTTTCTAAACATGTACTTTAAAATATTTTCATAAATCAGGGTCTAAAATATAAATGCATTCATAAAAGTGTTACAATGTTTTTTCATAAGTCTAAATATATATATGCAAATTATATGATCCCAATATGAATTATAAACTTAACATAAAAATGCTAAACTGCGTCATCGATCGGAATTCACCTATTCTGCACATGGCGTTCTGGTACCTGAGTCTTCTGCACCTGTACCTAGAGAGATTTTTGTCACACAAAAACATAATGAGCTATAAAGCTCAATGAATGCATATATATATATATAAACATTTTCTCCAAAATCATTTTGTTTCCAAAAGTTTGGTAAAAAGGGGTTTATTATTTCCAAAAATATTTTCTTTCGAAAATTTGTTCCGAATGGTATGCTAACTGTTCTAAAATCTCTAATGGCCACCCAAGCAAGCTAAAACTACAAAGGCGGCTCGATCAACTCCACTCAGTATGAGAGGGGTCACATGGCGCAAAGGCTAACATCGTTTATCGTGATAATGCTACTAAGACGTCTCGTATACACGTATGGCGAAATTATCATCGTTCACCGTATGTCGAGAAATACCTCACAAGTGTAGAGGGCGACTGACAGACTCAATCCCCTTTACGTTAGCTGGACTACTCTCCCAACATATACCATACATTATGGGGTATACCGACCGGGTCTGAAGCTAGAATGTCACGCTATAAAGGCTTGAGCCGTTCACTAAGTTTGAAAACATATTTTCTATTTTTCTATTATTAAAAAATCATTTCTTAACCATGCTATAAAATAAATAATACATAATGTATATCATACGTATAAATAAAGCATTTATTCTTAAGCTAAAATAATATTGTGAGAAATAAATAATGTAAAATGCATACTATATCAAAATAAGTTATTATTTCCTTCTTTACTAAAGTATGAATTATTGATGCTTAATAGAGCAATAAACAGAAATAAGTTATTTCCTTCTTTACTAAAGTATGAATTATTGATGCTTAATAGAGCAATAAACAGAAATAAGTGGAAACATAACAGTTACTAAATAAAATAAATTGAAAGTAATTAGAGTAATTTCACACTCACTATTTGCTTTCCAGATTAATTTACTTCTGCATCCAGCTATCTCCTCCTCTAGCTTGCTGTTGCACCTACACTTAATCATAAGAGAGACCTTAATTTAGCTCGCAGGTAACTTCTGATATAGCTTAGCTCTGATACCACACTCGAGCTCGAAAGTTACTTAAATCCATTCTATCTTTTCTATCTCACTCACTACAACGAACTGCTCACTACCAGTCTAGTTTGAGTTACGAGTTCAGCTCGTTGTCAACTCTGCCATGCGAGCTCCTCAACTCCACTTAGCTCACTCATAGCTCGTCCTACGCGAGCTCCTACTCTCGGCTCATCTCAGATCGAGGGTACTTCCTCTCACCGCGAGCTCTTCTCTCAGCTCACCCCCTTCAACGAGCTATTGCTCTCTTGCTCAGCTCACACACAGTAGCTCTTACCTTTAACTAGCTCATCATCACGAGCTTCTACCTTGGTCTGATTTGGACAGACAGTAAAATGAGTTGGGACCCTACTCTGCTCGCTCCTTATGAGCTCGTGCTCTAGGTTAACTTGACTAGCGTTGAAGAAGGACTACTAGTATTCACCCAGCTCACACTTCGCGAGCTCCCCCTTAGCTCACATACTCAGATACTAACACCACTCCAACTTCAATATATATCTCAACATAATCAGCAACATGCCACCAATATTTACATATCTTGGCCTCCAACCCCTTAAACACATTTTCAATAACTTAACACCAGTTCTCACTCCACCTAGGTTGCAACTTTACAGATCTCACGACCCAATTAAATCATTCTCACCACAAACAACACATTACTTATTTTTTTAGCTGCAGTACTTACCAAACTTTTCCTCAGCCATTTGCCTTGCTCTCCAGCTCGCGAGCTACCTCAAGTCTTCAAATCTACTATACAAAAACCTTGTCATTTTCACCTGAAACTAGATATTGTTTTCAACAACCTTCACACTATAAAAATGCCATAAACAACCATCTTACCACTTGATTCTTATCAGATCTGGTTTTCAGATTTACTCGCCACCTTCTTGACGTCAGCTCGTCTCTCACACCAACGAAACTTAGTTTGGATCGACAACGACAACTCTCCCCCTTTTCTACTGATAGCGCACATACTCTCTCTTTCTTTCTCTTTTCTCTCTTCTTTTCTCACTCTGCCTTTATCTTTTACATCGATACGACACCGACACGCCTATTTATAGACGTGGGTGAAGCTCGCTTTCCACTGTTGATTTTCCTGAGAATTATGATTTTACTAGATTCTAGAGAATTCTTTATTTTCTTAATGTCCTCACTCTTTTCACTTATTTTCGATTTTATCATTTTCTTAAAAATATCTAACATTTTACTCTTAAGTTCCTCAACTTTAACAATTTATGTTTATTTCTAAATTCTTGAAAAATCCCATAAATATTAAAATTTTTACTTCTAAATACTTAAATTTTTTTTTTATTATTTTACCAAAAAGAGTATATTCATATATTCCATCTTTCCGTACACATGCACAGTAATATCCTCGGGAGAGAGTATTACAGATAATGAAACACATGACAACTAGTAGGAAGATACACTATGAAATTTATGAGTGCATGCAGCACGACGTAGTTATTATTGAATGAGAATGAAGTTGGAATAAACACCATACTTGACTTTATTAATGTTCTCTCAAATAAATGAATTTACATTGATGCAAACACCATGCTAGATGGAATTTGGTCTTTTAATTTTTTTTGGAATTCCAAATTTATTGCAAATTGATGACAATCGAACACGTACCATATAGATTATCAATTATGTTAGACAAACTAACCCTAGAACTTGATCAACTGTTACTTGAATTAATTGATCATATATTATTGGATTGTTATGGTGAAATTGAAGGCTTAATGTTAGCTCTCATTGATTTTTAATCCTTTGAATTGTTTGCCAATTTGGTTCTTTCAATTTTTCCTCACATACATTCCAGGCTTCCTTTGTTAATTTAATTGCTTTCTAAATTTAGTTTTAGATTTTGCTAATATATATATATATATATATATACTGATTTTACTATTAATGTCTCCTAATTTTGTAAAGTTAGGACAAACCAATCAAATTCATAAATTATATTTGAATTAAATAGGAGAGAGAATTTGTTTTATAAAAGAGAATGCAATTGATGAATGTCAAAAACTTTTTTCATTTTTTGAGAGGATAAACGTGAAGAACTTGAAAGAGAAGTTTCCTTGAGTTAAGCAGAAGAAATCTTTGACCTAGATTTTAAATATAAAAAAAAAAAAAAAAAAAGGTGCTAGTTTGAATTGAATCTAGAGTCAATAAGCAGTAGTTGGCAATCTCTTGTAGGCTAGGAAGTGTATCATGAGTTGAAGAGAATGCTTTGGAGCAAATGTAGGAACGTGGTGGCTGGTTGCTCTCACTGTCACGAAAGTGAAACCTTCATATGTAATAGTCCAACCTCCAACCTGTTTCATTATATATATACATATGTATAGGATTTTTATAATCAGGTATACCTGATTTTTAAAAGTACGGACCAATCAATCAAATTCATCCATTACATTCTTTATCCTAAAAAAAATTCTCCCTCATATATCATGCAAATGCAATAGATAAATTTGATTGATTGATCTTTACTTTTTAAAATCAAGTATAATTAATTTTAAAAGCATTATATATATAACGCTTTTAAAATGAGGATTCCCTTACTTTTTAAAATAAAAGCTAACAAATGAAATTTATCTATTATATTCTCCCTTCTATATAATTCAAATAGAATTGATGAATTTGATTGATTAGTTCTTATTTTTAAAGTAAGAGAGTCTTCATTTTAAAAGCACTAATCAACACTTAAACATTGGTGAAACAACTAACTCTATAATTTGTATTGATATCTTATTAATATTATCATATCAAGAAGGGTGGTCTTATCTTGAGAAAAGGTTCATCTAGTGAATTTTGTGGTCACCCCTACTCATATCTTTCATAATTGATGGGAAACTTTTGATTAATATTTTGAATGATGTTATGAAATCACATTAAACTTTTTTAAATTCTATGTGACAAAGGCCATCAAAATCACTTGTATTTAAGTAAAATTCCAGAGTACAAGAGATTTGATTGTTACCTTTTGAATTAAGCTACATTTTTAAAGTTAAGGTTTTGTGTTAAAAATCACCTTATTCAATTAAACTTATTGTAATTACAACACAGTAAATGTGCATGCATGGGACTGCCTATTTATTCACATGACTCATCAATTAATTAGTTAATTAAATTGTTCCTTTCACGTGAAGTGGTTTATTAAAGTTTAAAATTAATTGTTAACTTATTTTTTTAATTTAACTTTTGAATACAGTCGTCAATAACCTAAAAGGTGACGGTTGAAATTTATCCAAATTAAGTTTTAAATAATTCTCTTTTCTTTATATATACTTTGAAGCTAGGGTAACTCCAGAAAAGCAAGTAATTAAATGTAAAAAATTTAACAAGAAAAGAAAAGTTTACAAGTAATTAATTTACATCCCTCCGGTTGTACCATGGGTCCAATCTTGAGAGACATTAAGTCCAAGTTTATTCAATGTGTACCTTGTTGAGGTCACTGGAACTCCCCCATCTGTATCTTCACTGAAATAATGCCAGAAAAAAAATTCGTAATGTAGTAGTTTAATTTTACAAAAACTGAGTAGAAAAATCGAAGAAGATTATAGAACATTGTTTCTCCTTCCTTATGGATCTCTCTTTTGTTACCTGAAAACCCATACACGGATGCCCCTATCAATTAGTTTTTTAATTAATGGCCCTATTGAAAATGTTGAGTCCTTCCAAGCCTGGTTTACTTAAAGACTGCAAAATTGTCCGAAATTAAGTAATTAAGTATATTATGATATATTTATCAACCCATGTAATGAGGAATTATATCAAGTTAATTTTTGTTACAGTAACTAGATTATTCATGAGGAATTATATATTTATCAACTCATGTAAGTGGAAATTAACTTTTTTACCTATAATTATTTAAAAAAAAAAAATCAAATTGAATTTTAAAGAGGCTCATATTAGTTAAGATGACCTGCAAAGACTCCATGGACGAGAAATTTTGGTTACTTTTGCGTGCAAAGCTTCTTGAACGGACAGTTGAAATAATCAGTTGCATAGTGCGTTATACATGGATCATACCCTGCCAGTATTTTATGCAAAATTTCCTGTCAAATTGGCATGAAAACATCAATAAGAAACAACAAGAAATTTTTCTTACACACTTCGATATTCTGTGTGAGTAAGGATTATTTACAATATATAATTTTTTAACATTTTGATAATATAGTGACACATCAGTATTTAAAAAAGTGGATGACCAAGATTATTAGTTTTTTCTTCTCTTATTCTCTCATTCATCATTCAAACTTAAATTTTTATCATAAAAAAATTAATATCAATAAAAGATTAATAGAAAATTCTTACTATATAGTAAGACATTTATGTTTTGGTAAAATACTGATGTTAAGATTAATAAGAAAAAAAAAATAAGAGAGGAGGTTTGAAGTGAATTATATATATATACACACACACATACCATTGTTGATAAGGACGTGGCATGTAGAGGCATTAGAGAGGCGGCAGCGAAGGGTGGATGTGTTGGATCGAAATTCTCACTAAAACAAAAATAAAACTTTTACAACACTCAAAACACCTTACAATACAAAGTTTTGCTTTGTTTCTCACACACTCACTAGAAGCTTTGTTTCTCTTATGTTTTTCTTCTTCTTTGTGATGATAAAACCTCATGCAAGAGGGGCTATATATAGTGCTAGAAAATTAATCTAAACCGTTCAAATTAACAAATACAAATAAATCCTAACCACACAATTTCACCAACCAAACAATTATTTTCAAATTGCATTATTGACTCACCTAACCTTTCACCTAACCTTACACCTAACCTTAGAAGGTTCTTCTTGATGGACTTGGGCTTGGTAATGGGCTTCAAAACAAGTTTATATTTTCAACACCCCCTCTTAAACTTGTTTTACCATGCCAAGCAAGCTTCTTAATCTCGCAAAATCTTCAAACTTTAGTGGTTTGGTGAAAATATCTGCGATCTGATCCTTTGACCTTACGTATTCCATTTGCACATTTCTTTTTGCTATGCATTCTCGTATGAAGTGATAACGAGTATCGATATGTTTGCTTCTGTCATGGAACATCGGATTCTTTGCTAAGGCGATGACTGACTTATTGTCTACACAAATCTCAGTTGGTTCTTCTTGTGGCAAGCTTAATTCTTTCAGTAAATTTCTGAGCCAAATTGCATGACAAACACACGAAGTAGCAGCTACGTATTCGGCTTCACAGGTGGATAGTGTGACAATTGGTTGCTTCCTTGACATCCATGTGAAAGCTGTGTTTCCCATGAAGAATGCAAACCCACTGGTGCTCTTTCTATCATCTGTATCTCCACCCCAATCGCTATCGCTATATCCAACAAGTTTGAAGTCATTTGAAATTGAATAAAACAAACCAAAGTCAATTGTACATTTGATATAGCGAAGGATTCTCTTAGCTGCCTTGAAATGAGTAGTTATTGGGTTCTCCATATAACGACTCACCAGTCCAACTGCATAAAGGATGTCAGGTCTTGTACAAGTCAAGTACCTCAAACTTCCAACCAAACTCTTAAAGAGTGTTGGATCCACCTTTTCTGCTTCATCATGCTTAGACAGTTTGACTCCACATTCCACCGGTGTGCTTATTGGATTGCAATCATCCAACTTGAATTTCTTAAGTATCTCCCTTGCATAGCTTTCTTGGGAGATAAAGATGCCATCTTCATTTTGCTTGACTTCGATACCAAGGTAGTATGCCATCAATCCGATGTCGGTCATCTCGAATTTCTTGGCCATTGCTTTCTTGAATTCTTCAAAAAAACTTGGATTATTACCGGTGAAGATTAAATCAACCACATACAAACATACAATCAAAACATCTCCATCTTTGAATTTGATGTAGAGAGCATATTCATGAGGACATTTGGTGAAGCCATTCTCTTTGAAGTATTTGTCAATCCGATTGTTCCATGCCCTTGGTGCTTGCTTCAACCCATAAAGAGCTTTCTTTAGTTTTAGAACCTTATCTTCGTGGCCTTTGACTTCATAGCCTGATGGTTGCTGAATGTAGACTTCTTCTTCAAGGACTCCATTTAGAAAAGCGGATTTTACATCCATCTGATGAATCTTCCACTTATTCTGAGCTGCCAAAAAAATTATTAGTCTTATAGTTTCTAATCGAGCAACAGGAGCAAATACCTCATCATAGTCAATTTCAGCTTTTTGACTATAGCCTTTTGCAACAAGTCTTGCCTTGTGTTTTTCTATCTCTCCCTTAGCATTTCTCTTTATCTTGTACACCCATTTGACACCAATTGCTTTGTGTCCTTTTGGAAGTATTACGAGCTTCCAAGTATCATTCTTTTCAATGGACTTGATTTCTTCATTCATTGCATCTTTCCACTTCTTATTTTGCACAGCTTCTTCAAAGCTTACTGGTTCGGAATCAGCAAAGAGACAGAAAAGTGTGAGATTATTAAGTTGTTCAGTTACCTCATAAAGATCTTGTAGGCTTCTTGTACGCTCCACATCTCTTTCATTCAGAAATGATGGTGGTGAGTTTCCATTATCTGTTGAGGCTAGTGATGCTGGTGGTGTAGTGGGTTCTTGTTCTGCTTGCTCCACTCTTGGTTGCTCCTCTTTCTCTTCTTCAAAGTGGGGAAGGAAACTGTAATCTTCATCATGTGTTTTCCAATTCCATGTGCTTTCTTCATCGAATACAACATCACGGCTGATGATAGTCTTTCTATTATTTGGATTATACAGCTTGTAGCCTTTAGAGTAATTATCGTACCCAATGAAGATGAACTTCTCACTTTTGTCATCAAGCTTACTTCTTCTCTCGTCTGGTACATGTACATGAGCTATGCTCCCAAAGACTCTCAGGTGGGAAATACCTGGCTTCCTTCCATTCCATGCTTCTTGTGGTGTCTTTCCCAACACACTTTTTGTTGGAGATCGATTTGATAGGTATACTGCGCAAGCTACAGTTTCCGCCCAAAATTCCTTCGGTAATCTTTTGCTTTTCAACATACTTCGTGCCATATTGAGAATTGTTCTGTTCTTTCTTTCTGCAACACCGTTTTGTTGAGGGGATCTCGGAACGGTTAGAGGACGTCGGATTCCATTTGCTTCGCAGAACTCTCGGAACTCTTTTGAGGTGAACTCTCCTCCTCGATCAGATCTCATTGCTTTTATCTGGTAGCCACTTTCTTTCTCCACAGCAGTTTTAAATTTCTTGAATACTTCAAAGACTTCTGATTTCTGTTTCAAAAAATATACCCACGTTTTTCTTGAAAAATCATCAATGAAGAGAAGGAAATAATTACTATTACCGAGAGAGCTTGGCTTGATTGGACCACACACATCAGTATGGATGAGCTCGAGTGGTTTCTTGGCTCTTGATTCTGACTGTTTTGGGAAACCTTTTATGAATTGCTTCCCAAGTAGACACCCTTCACAAAGTTGGTCAGGATGATTAATACAAGGTAGTCCTCTCACCATTTCCTTCTTAGACAATATTTCCAATCCTCCAAAGTTGAGATGTCCAAATCGAAGATGCCATAACCATGATGCATCTTTGTAACAAACTTTCAAACACTTTGCAACATCATTTTGAATGTTCAACGAAAACATTCTATTCTTTGACATTTTCACCTTAGCAATTAAATTTCCTATGTCATCTCTTATAAAAAGACTACAATCTTTCATGTGAATATCATAGCCTTTTTCTAAAAGTTGACCTAAACTCAAGATGTTGCTTGTCATGTTGGGCACATAATAAACATTTGAAATCAATTGGTGACTACCATCTTTAGCACGAATAAGAATGTTACATTTTCCTTTCACTGGAATTTTAGAACTATCTCCAAATGAGACATTGCCAGTCACAGATTCGTTGAGCTCTATGAACATGTTTTTCCTTCCACACATGTGGTTGCTCGCACCAGTGTCGAGATACCAAGTATTCTCTTGGTCTCCATCATTGCCTCTATGTGCTAATAACAGAATTTCTCTCTCCTCTGTTCTTGCTTCCACAAAATTAGTCTTTTCTTCAACCTTGTTATTTGAAGTTCTACATTCTGAAGCATAATGTCCAAACTTCTGACAATTATAACACTGAACTTGAGATTTTTCGTACCTCGTGTTCGAATTGGCTCTCCCACGACCTCTTGTTGAATTTTCTCCTCTCTTATAGCTATTATTGGAATTGTTGTTATTATAATTCCAACCTCGTCCACGACCACGACCTGTACCTCGTCCTCGGCTTCTTCCTCTGCCTCGACCACGTTGGTATCTCTCGTGGCTTTGGATTTCTTCCTTCTCTTTGAGTTGGGACTTGAGGAGTTGTTCATTGATACGTTGCTTCCTTTTATGCTTTTCTTCGTAAGCTTGCAACGATCCTTGAAGTTGCTCAATTGTCATGGTTGTCAAATCTTTAGTCTCTTCTATTGTCACAACGATATATTCAAATTTGGAATCCAACGAGCGGAGTATCTTCTCCATTATTCTGGTATCTTCCAGTGTCTCACCGTTTCTTTTTAATTGATTAGAAACGGTTAACACTCTTGTGAAGTAGTCAGAAATAGATTCAGATGCTTTCATATGTAATGATTCAAACTCACCTCTTAAAATCTGAAGACGAACTTTCTTCACTTGTTCAGATCCTTTGCAAGAGATTTGTAGCTTATTCCACGCTTCTTTAGCGGACTTTGCACTTGAAATTTTCTCAAAGCCATCATCATCTAATGCTTGATAGATGAGATAGAGAGCCTTTTTGTCTCTCTTCCTTGAGTCTTTTAAACTATCCTTTTGAGTTTGGGATAGTGTCGACTCATCTTCTAATTCGGTGTAGCCTTTTTCTACGACCTCCCAGACATCGTGTGCTCCAAGAAGTGCTTTCATTTTGATACTCCAATTATCATAGTTGTCGTTCTTGAGTGTTGGAACTTGAAAGGATACCATACCATTAGCCATACCTTTTAGTATGTTTAGAATTTCAAAATTCTGATTGCACGGATGGATTCAGAACATCGAGAAACTTCAACCGGAACTTGAGCCAAAAAGTCAACTTTTGGTCAACGGTCAAAGTCAACGGTCAAAGTCAACGGGACCTGTTTGGCTTTTGTCAGCAGCGGCTCGGCTCGGGCTTGGCTTGGCTCGGATTCGGCTTGGCTCGGCTCGGCTCGGTCTGTTAACCCGGTTCAACTCGTTTGAGTTGACTCAGTTTTCTGCAGCGATTTTCCGGCGGCGCGTGCGGGCGCGTGGGACCTCCGATTGGGATGATTTTTGCGGCGTTGTGCTCCTCTCGTCGAGAGCTTCGATTTGATATATTATAAGACACTTAGCCTTGCTCTGATACCACTTTGTTGGATCGAAATTCTCACTAAAACAAAAATAAAACTTTTACAACACTCAAAACACCTCACAATACAAAGCTTTGCTTTGTTTCTCACACACTCACTAGAAGTTTTGCTTCTCTTATGTTTTTCTTCTTCTTTGTGATGATAAAACCTCATGCAAGAGGGGCTATATATAGTGCTAGAAAATTAATCTAAACCGTTCAAATTAACAAATACAAATAAATCCTAACCACACAATTTCACCAACCAAACAATTATTTTCAAATTGCATTATTGACTCACCTAACCTTTCACCTAACCTTACACCTAACCTTAGAAGGTTCTTCTTGATGGACTTGGGCTTGGTAATGGGCTTCAAAACAAGTTTATATTTTCAACAGGATGGAGGGGGCAAGTGGGAGAGTATATATAGTTGATAAAATTGATAATATTTTATCAATGCTT
Organism: Dimocarpus longan; assembly: GCA_022984855.1. Taxonomy (NCBI): domain Eukaryota; kingdom Viridiplantae; phylum Streptophyta; class Magnoliopsida; order Sapindales; family Sapindaceae; genus Dimocarpus; species Dimocarpus longan. Next base: position 5,833,427 of record CM041022.1, read on the forward strand.
CGATGCAATTTTGACTCTGGCTAATTTTTCCAAAATTACGGTGTTGCTTAATTTCTCTATACAATCCATCTGAGATGACTGCATGTCCCCATGCATATATAATCAATCATTCCATCTTGATCAGTTTCATAATCCAACAATGCGTTTCCTATCTGCAATACCATCAATTTTTGTATTGATCACTTAAATATGTAGGTTTTATCATAAAGCAATAGAATAATAAGTCTATATATTCTTATATATACAATCTTCTATACTTTTGTTAAAGTAGTATGCTGGATATTATGAAAATCAGAAAATGACTCACTAGTGATTTTTTGACTGCAAGGGGTGTTTAACTAATATTTTAAGAAAAGAGACTATATTTGGATTAATTTATTTTTCGAAGGTATTTTCAAAATATCCCTTAAAATACGATCTAGGACTCTTAGCATAACTTTGTATAAAACAAAGTATACATCTCCCAAGCAACCCATAATTATGTTTTGATATGAATATTTATTAATTATGAACATCTTACTAGAAAATGAATATAATATATGTTTTCATGAATCTTATAAAAAATAAAAAAGTTAATAGGATAATTTCACCACCATCCCTATTGTTTAAAAGATCAATTTGGTCTCCATTGTTTATTATGCATAAAAAAGTGGAGTATGTTTTAATAAAAAAAAGTAGTAATTTTTTAAATTAACAAAAAAAAACGAAGTTTACTTTTAACACTAGATAATTTGTAAGTAAAGGACAACATAGTTTGTGAACAAATAAATAATTCACTCGTGAACTAATATTTAGTTCATAAGTGAAGGATAGTGTTAAAAAAAACTTTTTTTTTTTTTTTCCTAATGTTAATTTTAAAACTTGCACTTTTTTTAATTAAAATTTAATAGAACTTTCAATAAAAGTCTTTATTGTTTCATTTGACTATCAATAAAGCCTTTATCCATTAATGTTGAAGTTCCATTAAAGTAGTCTTTCTAGACATTCCCACTAAAGGCCCCTTTGGTATTGTTTTTGAGAACTTAAAATTTGATTATTTAATAATTTTAATATAAAAAAGTGTTTGGTAAAACTTCTAAAAGTAATTATTTAATAATTTAAATAGATTTAGTAGCAATTTTAAGAAATAAGTGGAGGATTTCTTTTGTAAAGTGATTATCAATAAAGCCTATATCCATTTAAGTTCGATCAAAGTAGTATTTTTAGACCTTCCTATTAAAGGCACCGTTTGGCATTACTTTAGAAAAGTTAAAATTTGATTATTTAATAATTTTGACATAAAAAAGATGTTTGGATGTAAAACTTTCAAAAGTAATTATTTAATAATCTAAATAGATTTAACAGTAGTTTTAAGAAGTAGGTAGAGGATTACTTTTGTAAAATTATTATGAAATAATCTGTCGTAAAATTTAATGAATCTTTTCAATAACTAAATCATACATATTATTTTTAATAAAAAAACATTTACATCATAATCTAAATTATATTGAATTATATTTATACCAAATATTTATTAAATATTTTATAAATTTACAACAACGAACATAAAATTTTTTAAACGAACATAGAGTGCTTTTGATAATTTTAATAATAGAAGTAACCAAACACTAGTCTGATTAACTTTACAATAAGATATTATATTAAAAGCTATAGTAACACCTAACTGGCCCTATGTTTTGTTTAATCAGTTAATGAGGATCAATAATCTGATACTTTTAGCTTCAATCAAGCAACATTTTAGGGAGTTTTCTTTAGTAACTTTAACATTAGCAATTTGTAACTATAAGAAGTTTTTGTACTTTTATGGTTTGTTTTGCAATCTTTCCATGTCTGTTTTACTAATTTTTAAAAAATAATATGGTTAATTTCATTTTTCCGTAAACATATAGGTGTCTAATAATCTTTCTCAAAAAAGGTTAAAGAAAATTCTAATAGTAACTGTCTAGATAAATTACTTCTACACAAACAAATAAGATACAAACTAAAACAAGACTAACTAGTTTCATAATTTGTGAAACAATAACTAATTAAGTTATCTAATTCTTCAAACCTTCAGATTCAATTGATAATTTTGCAAATAACAAGAAATGATTTTGATATTTACCCAAAATTAGTTGATCCGATTGAACTTGACTATAGCTTAAGAAAAAAATTAAGATTTTTTTTTTCTGTTTTAACTCTTGAATTCACGTATCAGCTGATAATCAAAAGAAAAAAAAACAAAAGTAAAAATAAAAATAAAAAATAAAAAATCGAAAACGAGATACTTACAATAAAACCTTTGAGATTTATAAAATTATCTTTAGTTGTTTTATGGTTCTCATCTAACATAACCTCAGCAAGTTATGGTACATAGTGACCTGAAATTGCAAATTAAAATGTAAGGGGTTGTTTGTTTTTTGTACTTAACACTTAATAGTGCTGAATTTGACTAACTAAGATATTTTTATTTATTTTTTTAAGTGCTTAAACTACTTAAAATCACCCAAAAACCACTTAAAAAAAAAAGTAACATTTTTTTACTTTTCACTTAATACAAAATCACTTAATAATTTATAAATATATTATTCCAAGTTTATCCTTCCTAAAATAATATGTTTCCAAGTTTATTTTAGTTTTATATTATAAAAATTTCTTTTAATGCTTTAACAAACAACATTGAAAAATAAAAACCCTAAACATCTCAACATCAAATTTTTTTTTATAACTGGATTACTATATTTCTCTAATTAAATTTTGGTAAGAATCTTTATTGATAAAATGTTTATGCAACAATTTAGAGACCAAATTACAAATCAATTTGTTTAAGTATTTGATTGTTTTTGTTTAATTATATCAGAAAATATATATTACTTTACAATTTCAATTTTCGTTGTAATAGTAATTTAATTTAAAGCCATTTTATTTATTTTTATTTGAATATATAAATTTAATTGACTCTACTATTTTAATTAATCTTATTTTAATTATGAATAAAAATACTATATATATAAGTTATAATTTTAACTTTTGTTATAATAGTAATTCAATTTAAGATTATTTTGTTTATTTTTATTTGAACATATAAACTTAATTGATTCTACTATAATAATTAATCTTATTTTAATTATGAATAAAAATATTATATATATATGTTTTAATATTTGTTAAATAATTTATTACAATTGTTTGTATCATATTAAATAAAATTACACAACAACTAATAGTAAAAGGATATAAATGTCAAATTACTAGTAATAAGATAATTTTAATTTTAAAAAACAAACAAGATTATTATACATTCAAAAGTAAGAAAAGAAAAAACAAACATGTCAATCAGATTTCAGATTTCAGTCACTATTCAGCTTTCAGTCTTCAGCAGCACTGTTCAGTCTTCTAATAAAAAAACAAACGACCCCTAAGTTTAACTAGCAGTAATGAAGGGGAAGACTTAGTAGTAAAACTTAGAAACCAAAAACAATTAAGAAAATTACTATATTTTCTACCTTCATAGCTTTATGGATTTCATTGGATTTGTATTGCGGAAACCTTTCCAACCACTTTAGGAGAAACGAGTACACAAGAATAAATTTTGAAACATAGCAAACCATCCTAAGCAAATTAATCAACATAAAATCTACATAAAATTATTGCCTAATTAATTAAGCTGACGACATTACAAGAGATATTGCACAAAACTTCCATAGATATATTTTTTTTAATAAAATATAATTTTTAATTCTCACAAATTTGAAAGTTGATGAAAGTAAAATGGGAACATGATTCAAACTTGCAATTGGGGCGGAACACCGTTAATTACCATAGGGGCCATAAATACTACAAACATATTGGAAAACAAATGTTTTTTTTGATAAGCTTTAATTTATTTTCTTAGGGATTTTAACAAAAGTGCCCTATCCAACACAACCAACTAAAAGATTACCAATTTTAGAAATAAGTTGCAAAAATACCCAAAATTCCTAAAATACCCTTAATGAACACATAATTGAAATGTTAGAGAAAAATATATGAAATTATAAAATTAAATAAGTTAGTTTGACATAAAATGAATTGATACATTTATAGCATGAGTTGAAATTTTTGTTTGAAAATAATCAAATTTTGGAAGAGAAAAGATGTTAAATTTGGGTTTTTGTTTTTTATTTTTTTGAAAATTTTCATGCATCTGGTTAGCTTGACCCGATGAATTTTGTATCGATCAACCTAACCTTATACATAAAACCTTTCCAATATGCATAGTACTCGTACTTGTTAATATCTTGTGTTATACATATCAGATTGATGAGATACTTAATTAACTGGAAATAGGATTCAGAGTTCTACATTGGTACACAAAGCGTTTCTAAATCTAACATATTCATGGTCAAATTTAGAGACCAATATGAAAAGGATGGAAAAGAAAAGTGAGACTTTTTGTTGATTCCCTATTTTGAGCACGAAAATGTTGAAATTGCAAATTATTGTGAGACATTAAATTGTAGTTGAAAAATATTAGACTTCTCAAATTCATGTTCAAATAACATGACATATGAATTATCAACATCATATCATTTTTCATATCATCTCATAATTTATAAGAAGTTAATAACTTACATGTTACATCATTTAGACAAAAAATTTGGAAAGCCTAACATTATATATTGTAGATATAAGAATTGTTTTTTAACACATAAATAATCGCATTAAATAAGTATATATCAAGATATGACTAAAATATGAGTGTTGTGCATATTAAAATGTTTTTATGCATTAGTGGTTTTTCTTTTAAATGCTTTATGCATTAGGTTAGGCTAATCTGTTGCATATGCGTATTGGGGTCAACCCGATGAATAAAATTTTTTCAAAAATTTTCAACTTTTCTAACAATGATTTAAACTAAATTGTATAACTATGTCATATATTTTTCTCCAAACCTTTGGTTATGTATTGAGTAGGGGCATTTCAGGAATTCTGGGGCATTTTATAATTTACTTCAAAGAGGGGTAATTTTGTAAATGATTGTGTTGGATAGGGCACTTTTGCTAAAATCCATTTTTTATTATAATATAATTTAAATAATAAAATAAGTGTTATACGAGCATACTCAGATTTTTTTTTTCTAATTTGTTTAAAAAATTATCAACGAATTTATATCTATAATTACAAATGACAAAAGAGAGTATTATAGAATTCAATTTTCAAGTTTTTTTCATTATTGATTTTGACTATTTTTGCTCGTAAACCTTTAAAACTGTTGTATTTTATCAATAGACGTTAAAAATGATGCGATCAAATTAATTTATCAATTGTGTACAAATTACATTAGTATTAATGTACCTAATTTATAAATTTAGCAATACTTAACATTAATTAATAGCAGTTGGTTTTTTTTTCTTAACATTAATTCAGTTGCCTTTTTTTTTTTTTTTTTTGAAACTTATGTAATTATATTTATAAATAACTACAAAGTATTCTTGTTTTTCACTCTTAAAAGTTTATAGTATTTTTTTTTTCTTTTCTTTTTTGAAAGGAAGTTTATTGTGAATTTTAGATAATGCTAAGTACTTGAGGAATATTTTTAAATTTGTAACATTAAGCTACCATTAAAAATTGTACTTAACTTGGTAGAAGTATATCTTTCATGAGGATAACTCTCCTTAATTTAATGCCAAAAAAAAAAAAAAAAATTCTCCTCGTCAATATTAATTGGCCAGTTTTGCTTCCATAAACTATTATTAGAAAAAATCTTTTATGGGACTGTCTTTCAACCGATATGATGAAATGAATTAATGAAATAGTGTTTCTCTCATGACTGTGAGAGATTATAACCTGACTATAATCTCTAATTTCATCATTTTTAATATGTTTTAGGTAGATTTATTAATAACCCATTGTAAATAAATCCTATACGTACTTGTACTATTATCCCTGTAGCTACAAATGCTACTATTTGAATATGAAAATCCTACGCCAACAGCAGTCTCCAAGAACAATAAATTTGCGGCTGAAATTATTGACCAAAAGCAAGTTATACAAGCCAATTCTCTAAGGAAATTGTGTGTGTATGTGTGTACAAATTAAATTTGAGTTATTTGAAAAAAAAAATGAAAGTAGGGATTGTATAGTTAAGCGTGCTTTTATATTGAATTTTAAAGTTGGACCATTTTCCACTAAAAATGGGTCGAGCTCTTGTGCTCCTCCAAACGCAATAAAAGAACATCCCAGGCCTGCAAAAATCAGATTTTTTATGTTTTGTTGTGGACCATTCAAACTCTCTATTGCACAATAAATGTTTTTAGTTAGGGATAATCTCACTTTCTCGCATATAGCTTGATATAATTGATAGGAGAAAACCAAACACACAAACAAATCGCACAACAGAACTTTTTCTCCCCCTAAATGAATCCTATGAAAAACCATTAAGTAATGCATAAATCCATCACAATATATAAATATCACCATGTTGACGTTAGGAATTAGTTGACGAGATTCTTTCGGCCTAAACTACGGTTCATGTTAAGAATAAGATAAAGGACACAAAAGAGACCAGAGAGAGGGAGAGAGCAAGAACACTAGACAAGAGGTTTTTAGAGTGGTTCGGCCCAAAGTATTTTTGCCTACGTCCACTGTGAGTTTACTATGTCTGCAGTCAGAGAATATTGTGTTCTTTGTACAATGAGGACCCTCTCCTATTTACAGGGTGGAGAGGTGCGACAGTAATGTGCAATTATTTATTCTGTAATCATGAGTTATATTTAATACGTGTATTTAATGCATCTGTCATGTGTCAGACCAAGTGGATTAAAGTTTGCATTAGGCGGTTAATCAACGCGGATTAGGTGAGATAGTCGTGATACATGTTGTAATTGTTGACGAAAATGGTATAGATAACACGGAACGGCGCGGGCGGCGTAACTTGCTGACTTTTATTTTGACAGTTCTGACATTATCTTATATGCTTCGGGCAAGTTGGGTTAGTCAGTAGTTCGTCTGGGCGAGCTAGAACCAACGATTCTGTCTCTGATCATGTATCCTAGCTCTTCGACCTGGCGATCTTCTTGTGTGATGAGCAGAATGACGGGTAGGTGGAGTAATCGTTCTGCAATGTTACTATTGACGATCTGAGTCATCCTGTATCTTAAATAGTTTGTTGAGCTGACGAGCTTCATTTTCAGGTGATCTATGCATGTACTGGGTCGGTTCCTTCGACGGACTATATCTTTATCGCCTGAGCGGGCTCTTTAATACTTTATCTGACGGTCTAGTACTTTAGCGAACTGGATGTTGGATAACCGATGGTTGATATGTTGAATCCCTCAGTGAACTGGTCCTTAGTCAAAATTGGTGATAGCTTCCCTTTTGATGGCACTGGTCTTTGCATTGGTCTGGGCCTATTGTTTTAGGCCTTTTATTAGTCTTTTAATAGTGATCCAAAAATACCCATAACATCAGCCCCTTAGTTTTTAGTTCGTTTCGCGAACTGGAAACTAATAGACTACTGGCAAAAGTTGATGATATCTGATTTGGTGCTTTGGTTTTGGAGGGAACAGTTATTTTATCTGTTCAAATTCCTCACCTGTTCAAATTCTAAACTGTCTCAGGACACATGGCGGGCATGCTGACTGTCGTATGGGGTACGTTTCTCCTAAATGCATTACATGCACGTCTTTTAACTGATAGCGCATGATGACTATATCCCTTGAATCGCACTGTGGTGTTAGATTTGAGGCGGTTGAGGAGCCATCAGATCTGGCGGTCAGGGTTTTTGGGCGGGCGTTCCTATATAAGACACAGTTTTTGTCTTTTTCATTTTCTTTTGTCACTTTCAAACGCTTTGTCTTCCATTCGTCTTCAACCTTTGCTTCGCTTCAACGTCCGGCATCGGAATACCAGACTTCTTTCATTGCGTTTCAAAGTAAGTTTTTCACACTTTTCTAGTTTTTCGGTTTTTGCTTCCGACTCATTTGCATGATGCATTATCTGACTTGATTTTTCGTGATGATCTTTTGTGTTTTTGGATTTTGTATTTTGTTGTGATGCTTCGTTTTTTGCTATTTTTGATTTTGTTTACCGAGTTTCAAGCGTGTTTTTACTGTTTACGCAATTGTCAAATTGTAGACTGATGCAACTGTTGATTTGTAGACTGATGCCTAAATAGGTCGTTAGGTCGTTATCTAATAGTAGTTTGATATTCTTAATAATCGGTGATGCATTTGTGACCTATAGACCCTTAGGAACATGCTAAATGCTTACGTATAGGCAGGGATGGTCTGTAGATAGAGACCTGATTATTCCTTTTTTTTATGTGTAGATGTCTTCAGGTCGTACTCGTCGAAAGCATAGAGTAGGGGAATCTTCGAGTACTAACAGTTCGGAAGATAGTGATATGGGAATAGCTCGTGAGGTCAGAGGGGCGACTTCTAGTAGTGGGGATGTTGCTGAGGAATTCGCGGCTCAAGTAGATCTCATAATGATAGTACGTCCTCCCGGTAGGACTCTTCGTGATATATTCATGCACCATCCTTCAAGTCTAGAGCTAGACGAGCTGGGTGGCATAGCTTTAGAGTATCATCTAACGAGGGGATATCGTATTATGCTTCCATTACCTTCAGATTACGCGGCCTTCCCACCTCATGGTTACGTGGCCGTGAGTATTCTTCATCTGAAACATGAGTTCAGATTCCCGATCCTCAGATACCTCGTCGAATTTTTAAATCGGTTAAGACTTAGTTCGTTCCAATTGACTCCGAACTCATATGCCCAACTTACCTCGTTAGCGTTGGTCTTTTTAAGGAATGGACTAGAGGCCTCTAACCCGCGTATCTTATCCCACTTGTACAGCATAAAGGGAGTTGGTAGCCCGAAGGGGGGACCTCGCGAGGGGATTTTTTATTTGACAGTCCGTAGGTCGGATTTTAAGGAACTTTTGCCGAAGGGGCAAGCAAAGGGTAAGTCCAATGTAGGAGATTATAAGTCGACATGGTTCTATATTTCTTGCCCTTCTCTCACTCCCCTTCATTATCGTAGTTTTACCCTGACTCCAGGTGGGTCATAGGATGGTCTTTTGCGAACTAAATAATCTTTTATTTTTCTCCTTTTAATACTCTTTGTTTTGCAAACGAAAGTAAATGAGACATAACTGAAGAGGAGAGAGATCAACTTAGAACGCTTGCAGATTCTGGAGAGGGGAGCTCGGCACAAGCGTTTGACGACTATCTTCTCGTACAGTTTCAACTCACGCCAGCTCGAGATAACGAGTTAATAGACAGTAAAAAGGATATTGGCACTCAAGGATATCGTGAGCTTGTTTCCGTTCTTGACGTTGCTCGTGGACAAGCTGATTCGGATCCTCTAAATATCCCACCGATGGCGAAGATTTCTTTACAACAGCGCCCTAAACGCCGTACTGCTCAATCAATTGCTACTCCCGCGGTGTTCGCTTCGACCAAGGCGACTGCATCTGAACGTGCTGTGGCGTCTACAGAGCCCCAGCCCTCTGTTTCTCAGCCAATTGAAATCGAAAGTGATCAAGAACGGGCTGTTGAAGGAGTTGCTACAGGGGGCGATGTTTTGACTAGAGGGGTCCCCACGGGTCAGATTCCAGTTGAAGGGGCAACAACAGGTGCAGCTCGTAAGGCCATAAAAAGGAAGACATTGGCGAAGCGAGCTTCATCGAAACGTTCCCGGACTGAAAAAGGCAAACAACCAACGACCTCAGAAAAGAGTTCTGAGGGTGAGTACGAGCGCATTCCCAGGTCGTTGTATCTTGAAGGGATGCTAGAGATCCTTCCAGAGTTTCTTGGTGATCATGCCAAGGATTTGGACAAAAACGAGCTGACCGATCATGACCTTTTCTTCTGGTCCCTTCGTTACTCCGTCATGTTATGTTCCGTTACTTAGTTATTTTTTCATATGATTTCTTTCTTTCGATGCTTATTCATCATTTTGCAGACTTTCATAGGGATCAGGAAGCAGATGTAAGAGGCTCTTGTTCTGAGAGAAGAGAATAAACGCCTCCAAACCGAGCTTCAAAAGTCCGAGGCTGAGAAGGCGAAGCTCAAAGCAGAATGGGATCAGACGAGAGACGAGCTGGCCTTCATGTCTTAAGAGGCTTCCAAGGCCAAAACAGCAGAATCCATATTGAATACTTAGTTGAGGAATGCTCGAGCTGCTCAAAATGAAGCTGAGGAGGCTTTAGCTTGCTAGGAGGATGAATATAGATCCTCAAGGTCGCTGCTTACCTCTCAAGTTCTGAATGCTGAGAAAGAGCGGGATAAGGCGAAGTGTGACTTGAAGGTGATGACTCAACGAGCGGAGGCTGCTGAGAAAAAAGTCAAAGAACTTAAGGACGAGATAATCAGGGTCAGGGATGAAGCAATAGAGGAGGCGATAGGTAACTTCCTCTGGACCCTTTGAAGCAATCATCCTAAGACTGACTTCACCTGTTTTGGTGCAGAAGGCCTTGCTGAGGTAGAAAAGTTTAAGGAAGAGGCCGCTATAGATGCTGCAGCCACTGCTGAAGTTCCTTAGGCATCTGCCTCAGAGACTGTTCAAGCTGATGCTCCACCGGAAGCGACCTCTCATGATGCAGCTGCCGGGCCCTTAACTTCTTATAGGGGAAGCAAGTAGAATCATGTCACAGAGCTGACACTTGGGAGAATTTTTTTTTTTTTTTTGCATTGTATTCTTTTCTTCTTTTGTAATAGACAATTGGACCTCATTTTGAGGCTTTATAGACAGCTTTCGATTCGTATACGTTGTTGGCTTTTATATTTCTTGCTTCCTGCAAACATAATTAATAAATCACTTACATATTTGCAATCAAACTTACCTCGTAAGCTATTTTTTGAATTGCTTGATTTCAACACGACGATCTGTATTTTGAATGATAAGTTTGATAATCGGATAATAATTCTTTGATGGAAATTGATTTTCAATATACAACGAACTGCACTCGTGAGGTCGGAACCTAAGCCTCTACAGTTAGTTGTGCTCAAAGGGTAAGAACCTGAGTATGATAAAAGTATACTCCAAGGGTTGAGACCCGAGCTGCATTCTTAAGGTTAAAACCTTATATTCTGTAATTATGTGCTTCTAAGAGTGTACTAATGTTTTTATAGTGTTTGCGACGAGTTTATAGAGGTTAGAACCTCAGCTCGTTCAGAAGTTGAAACCTGAGCTAATATAACGGGCTACGCTCATAAGGTCCGATCTTGAGCGTTTACAGCGAGTTGTGCTCGAAAGGTTAAAACTTTTGTATCCATTCTCTTAGACTATGCTGACCCGAGCATTTATAGCCAGAGTTAGGGAGGTTAGGACCTCAGCTACGCTCACAAGGTTAAGACCTGAGCTTTTGCAGCGTATTTTATCGTCTCCTCTTCAGAGCGTGAAGTATTTGTAATAATCATCGGCGGGGTTAATTTGTTTTAACAAGCTACGGTTGGACATTCGAGCTTTCTACTTTACAGACCCCGTTCTTTGGCCCTTTATCCTTGTTGGATTCAACAGTTCGTTCCCTGCATTTCACAGTTTTGAAGAGTCGAGAAGTACTAAATCAATTTGTATTAGTAAGTCTGATGGGGACTTCAGAACTAATATTATATACATAATCTTACAGGAATTACAAGTCGAAAGATAGAGAACATTATCTATAGTATGACTTGAGGTGGATTGCATTCCATGCCCTAAGGAGTGTCGCTCCACTCATTTCTATTAAGTGGTATGATCCGTTCCTGAAGTCTTTTTGGATGATGTACGGTCTTTCCCAGTTTGGTCCTAGAGTGCCCTCGCTGGGATTTCGAGCTCTAGGTAGAATCTGTCGCAACACTAGGTCATTTGGTCGGAATTTGTGTACTTGAACTATTTTATTGTAGTATCTGGCCACCTTTTGTTAATAGACAGCGATTTTCAGACGGGCTATATCCCTAGTTTCTTCGAGGAGATCCAAGTTCGTTTCCACTAGTTGATCATTTTCTGAGGGGTTGAAACTCGCCCTTCATTGGCTGATTACTTCGAACTCCGTGGGGATCATTGCCTCAGATCCGTAGACCATTAAAAAAGGAGTTTCTCTAATGGTGCTACGAGCTATCTTTCTGTAAGCCTAGAGTACCTTCCGTAGCTCGTTTACCCATGCTCCTTTCTGGCTTCAAGTTTGGTCTTCAGAATATGTTTAATGACTTTGTTAATGGCTTTGACTTGCCCATTGGCCTAGGGATGATCTACGGATGAGAAGCTTTTTATAATATCCAGCTTGCTGTAGAATTCAAGGAACTGTTCACTCGTGAATAGAGTTCCATTGTCTGTGACGAGCTGTTGAGGAATTCCAAACCGACAAAATGATATGATCCCAGATGAATTTTTTCACCTTCCTAGTTGAAATCTCGACAAGTTCTTTTGCTTCTGCCCACTTCGTGAAGTAATTTATCGCGATAATGGCATATTTGCATCTACTCCGACCTGTCGGGAGGGGTCCTATCAAATCCATCCCCCATATAGCAAAAGGCTAAGGACTAATCATCTGCTGAAGGTAGGCTGGTGGAGCTCGCGGGATCTTGGAGAATCTTTGGCATTTATCGTATTTCTTTACTAGGTCGATGACATCCTGTTTCATGGTTGGCCAGTAGAAACCCTGGCATAGTACCTTTTGCGCTAGAGACAGGCCTCCAGCATGATTGCCACAATAACCCTCATGGATGTCCTTCAGTATGGAAGTGCAATATGGTTTGTCAATACATAGTAGAAGAGGGGCTGAAAGCCTTTCTTGTAGAGTTTGTCATCCAGAATACAGTATCTGGCAGCTCGCGTTCATAGACGATAGGCTTCCAGCTTATCATTCGGTAGTTTGCCTTCTTGTAAGTAATCCACCAATGGTTTCATCCATGAATCTTCTATCACGCGCAAGAACATCATTTCTTCAGTGGGTTCTGTGCTTCGTTTGGACAAGGTTTCAACAGGGATATCCCCCGAGAAATTTGTATCCTGAGTTGTTACTAAGCGAGCTAGAGCATCTACGTGGGAATTTTGAGCTCGCGGGATTTGATTGATTTAATATCTTTGAAAGGTTTTTAATAACTCTTGGACCTTGCCCATGCAAATCGTCATCCTTGCGCCTTTAGCTTGGTATTCTCTTTTAATTTGGCATACCACGAGCTGAGAGTCGCTGAAAATTTTGAGTCGTTCAGCTTGCATTTTCTTGGCTAAACAGAGCCCGGCTAACCACACCTCATATTCTGCTTCGTTATTGGTGGCGCAGAATCCGAACTTGAGAGCATAGAGGATTTTATATCCTTCAGGACTAATTAGCAACACTCCAACTCCAGCCTTTTGCTCGTTGAAAGACCCATGAACGAATAGTTCCCAGAATGGACCTTCTGAGGATTTAGCTAGTTCGTCAGTAGGTCCCGTAAATTGTGCAATGAGGTCGGCCAATGCTTGCCCTTTAATCGTTGTCCTTGGTTTGAACTCGACATCGAACTGGGCGAGCTCTATTGCCCATTTTAGAAGACGTCCTAAGGTATCAGGTCTTTAGAGGATGAGTTTAAGAGGGTACTTAGTCAATACCTCAACTTTATGGGCCTGGAAGTAAGTGCGCAATTTTCGGGAAGCTATTACCAGATAATAAGCGAGTTTCTCGACTAGGGTGTATCTTGTTTCTGCATCAGCCAATTTTTTGCTGATGTAGTAGACTGGATACTGGGCTCCATTTCATTTTTCTCGTACCAGGGAAGCGCTTAAGGCCTGTTGTGATACTCCGAGATAGAGTGTTAAGGTTTCTCCTTCAATTGGTTTCGATAGGAGTGGAGCTCGCCCAATATACTCCTTTAACTACTGAAACGCGACCTCGCATTCTTTAGTCCATTCAAAATTTTTTGTTTTCTTTAAGACTTCAAAGAATGTGGTGTATTTATCTGAGACTTTTGAGAAAAATCTATTGAGGGCGGCGACCTGTCCGTTGAGGCTTTGTACTTCTTTTGGATTTGTGGGCGATCTCATGTCGAGCAGAGCTTTTATCTTTTTTGGATTAGCTTCGATTCCTCTGTTGTTCACCATGAATCCTAGGAATTTACCTGAGACCACACCAAATGCGCATTTAAGGGGATTGAGTTTCATCTGGTATTTCCTTAGGATTTGGAACATTCCATCCAGGTCACTCACGTGGTCAGTCGCCTTTCTTGACTTCACTAACATGTCATCCACATAGACCTCCATTGTCTTCCCTATTTGATCTTTGAACATCATGTTCACTAGTCTTTGTTAGGTCGCCCTAGCTTTTTTTAAACCGAAAGACATCATCTTGTAACAGTACAGGCCACAATCTGTGGTGAACGATATATGTTCTTCATCTTGTGGATTCATTGGAATATTATACCCTGAGTAAGCATCCATGAAACTGAGGAGTTCATGTCCTGCTGTAGCATCCACAAGTTGATCAATTCTGAGGAGTGAGAAACTATCTTTGGGGCAAGCCTTGTTCAGGTCCGTGAAGTCTATGCATGTCCTCAATTTCCCATTTTTCTTTTTAACGAGCACGAGGTGAGCTACCCAGACTGGGTAATGAGCCTCACGAATAAATCCGTTTACCAAAAGTTTATCCACCCCGTCCTTTAAGGCTTCGTAGCCTTCTTTGGTCATCAGCCTCCTCTTTTGGCATATTGGCCTATGATGAGGGTTTACATTCAAACTGTGTGTCATCACTGTTGGGTCGATCCCAACCATGTCTTCGTGATTCCAAGCGAAAACATCCAGGTTTGCTTTGAAAAATTCTACTAACTGAGTTTTTTCCTCAAGAGCCAAGTTTTTACCCAACTTTAGATGTTTCTCAGGGTCGGTTTCACTCACTGAAATATCTTCCAATTCTTCAACCGGTCCAATCATCTGGCTTGCATCTATCTCCCTGGGATCCAGGTTGTGGCTGACCCCAGATGTGCTGACTGTCTACAGCTCGTGCCTCGAATTAATACTCGCCTTCTTTCCCTTCGCTCTCATGTTTACTGCATCTTTATAGCAAATATGGGCTAACTGTTGCTCGTCTCGTATGCATCCGATTCCGTTGGGATTGAAAATTTTATTGTAAGGGCTTTTATAGAGGTGACCAGATCCAGGTCGTTTATCATCGGTCTCCCTAGCACCACGTTGTAGGTAGAAGGGGAATCTATGATGAGAAAGTCTGCCATGACTGTGGAGTGTCGGTCTGCGTCCCCGATGGTCAGAGGCAATCTTATCTGTCCAATAGGGATAACTGCATCACGCTGTTCATCCCTAATCCCTATTTGGTTGTAGCATTTTTTGTACATCACGTTAACAGAGCTTCTTATGTCCAACATTATTCTTCTGACCTCTGCGTTCCCGATACGAGCTCGGATTATTATTGAATTGTTATGGAGACAATGAATCTCCCTGGCGTCTTCCTCTATAAATATTATCTCCTCTGCAGTTACCCTTGCCTTTTTAGCAGTTCCCCCTGCCTCACTTCGCCTAGCGATCTATACATGAGTAGCCTCGCGTACGTAGCGCTCTTGTGCTTTATTTGATGTTCCAACGATATGGGGACCCCCGTGGATTATAAGGATTGTTCTTACAGCAGGTTCGAGCTGAGGATCAGATGTCTGTTGTGTTTGGGCTTGTTGCTCCTACGACCTTGGTTGAGGTCGTTGCTGTTGAGAGCACTGTCTTGTAGGTCGGACCACGTAGTGTAACGCCCTTCGCCCGACTTTCGTTATGGTCGAAAATCCAGAACGGAGAACGTTACTTTCCTAATAAATCCGTTTCTGTTACTTTTTTTAAAACTTATTATCAAACTGATTAAACTCATTACCAAATAGCGAATTTTTTTATTTTTTTTAAATAATTTCGGCAGAGTTCCCTCTGTTTTTCTGAAATCCAAAATCCATTCCCTGTAATTAAAACTCTAACATTTCTAAAACATAAATTTCAAAATTTCCAATTCGGACCTCCGGTCCGTTTCCAAACATTACATTATTCAAATATAAACATTTATATGCATACACATTCAAAAGTAGGCTTTTAATAAATGTACATAAGCTTTTTACATAAGTGAAATACGATAATTTACATAATTATACATATGTTTCAAAATGTATGATCCTACGCAATATATATATAACTACCAAAAGTGTAGGATGGATGGCGACTATCTGAACTTCCACGTACAAGATATTTCCCCTGCCTAGGAATGAAGTCAAAAGATTCAATCTGCGCGCGGTAAATTAACGCGCTAAGCACAATTGCTTAATAGGTATACACATAATCAAATTTCTCAATTTCAAGTATAATTTCATTTGTAATTAAAAGCATTCTAATTTTAACATTCATAAATATATATAAACATATTTATACACATAATTCACAATTTTTCGAGTTCAACATATTTCAAAACATTGAACATTTCATTTTATTGTTTATAACGTTTTTCAGTGCCCTTAGTAAACATATATTCGATACTCATGTATTGGTATATGGGTTTCCGGCATCGGACACGTGATGGTTACCTACCGGAATAATGGTCGACCTCGGCATCGGCCGCTCGGTGATTATCCACCGGGTCGTATATCATATCACAAAATCGTTAAGGACTGGACACATAGTGTCTCTCATAATCCATAACGAATCAATGTAAATAAACGGTGCAACTGCTAATTTCCCTATTGACATGTCAATTACCAATTTCCGTTTATCGATATCTAAGTTTACAAGGGCTTTTCACAACATAGCATTTATATCACATTTTTCACTTTGATTTTAGTATGAAGATTTTCATAGCAAATCAATTTCGCATTTCATTTCAATTATAGTCAAATATGTTTGTAAATGCATCATATTGAAATATATATATATAACAATCTCATTTAGGAAATTCATTTCACAACGAAAACACTTTCAAATAAACTTTAAAGATAATGTGTATACCGACCTCAAAATAATTCGATCTTGAATCGAATGCTCCCCCCTAAGCTTTACCCTTATTCTCTGATCGAGAATCCTGTTCACCGGGTTCTCCTTGACCTTTTAATAAAACAAACATAGTAAAAGTTTATTTAATAAATTTCTAGCGTTACTTAATGCGCTATAATTATACGCTCTCCTATAATGCATCCTAAAAACTTCCAATGGATATCACTTCAAAACAGTTCATAATACCCTTTTATGACTGTCTTTATCGTATTGAAAATAATCTCAAAACAACCCATTAAATTAACTTATGATAGCCTAACAAGTAAAACGAATATAGCATTCAAATAACTCAAAACAGCGCGAATAACGTCCTAAAAACAGCATGCTACTCTTTAATTTGACATCCTATAACTAGCATGTTTATAGCTCATATAATAATACTTTAACGGCTCATTCGAATAGTACGGGAACAGCCTTTTAACACTTTAAAACAATCCTTAAATCATGCTAAAAACAACACATAATTTCCATGAAAATTGTATATCCAAAACGGCCCATCAATTGTCATATCGTCTTTTATTTACGCAGATTAATTCTATCAAACCATTATGAAACCTCTCAATCATTTTCATCATAGATATTCATTTGACTCACATTCAAATATTGTTTGACAACATGACATCTTAAATCACAACTCATTTGACACTAAATAGCGAACTAACGCCTTTTGAAATCACGGAAAAACTAGATCGAAACACTTGAAAACAATCTAGCGATATTCAAATAACTTTCCAATATTCTAATGCATATCGTTGCTATCTATTTTTCATGCCGACCATTTCAAAATGAAAAACAAAACAGAACAGCCCCTATATGGCTTCGTAATGCAAATTTCAACATCGAAAAATCATTTTCCAACACGTCAAAACTAAATCAAACGAACCTCCGCACTAACGAGGTTCTAAATCCTATTTCCCAAACATATCGTTATCAAAATTCATCCTCAACTCAATCTTAATCATTATGCAACGAAACGAAATCAATAAAATCACAATGTACCTTTCGAAACTTACTTCGAAAGTTTTGAAACTAGCACGAAGGGCTGTCCAAATAATTTCCTTTATCTACGAGCTTCCTTCAATCCAAATGGACACCATTAACATTCAAACATCATTCAAATCATGATTACAGTATTAGTGGGGCAGCAACTTACCTTCGCTTGAGCTGTTTTTCGTTTCAAAACAGCTCGCGGACGATTGCGATGATGACGACAGCAGCACGACAGTAACTTACACAACAGCAGCAACTGATTTACGATGACAGCACACGACGACAGCAGCGCGACAGTAACGGTAGCAATGACAGCAGCACAATCAGCAACAACAGCAACAACAGCACAACAGCAACAACAGCACAATAGCACAACAGCAACAACAACACAACACCAATAACAACTCAGCAACAACAGCACAATAGCACAACAGCAACAACAACACAACACCAATAGCAACTCAGCAACAACAGCAATGACAGCAACGCCAACAACAATAGAAATCACTACAACAATAGCAACGATAACAAGGCAGCAATTACCTCAGCTCAAGACGATTTCTTCCAGCTTGTATGCACTGATTCTTGGCTCATATCTGCTCCTGGATGGCTTAGATGATACATGCAACAATCGGTCTGCACTGGCGAGTTCTTGGCAATAACATCCACTCACTTCTCTTCACGGTTCAGCTCACGCTTCTTCTTCTGGTCTGCTGTGCATTTCCTTGACCGAACAGCAGCTCTCTCTCGATCTCTCACTTTTTTTTTCTTCCACGAACAACACCCACAGATCAAATTTGTTTTCTTGGCCGAGGATCTCCTTCCTCACAAACTCTCTCTCCCTTGCTCACTATCTCGCTTTCGGGTCTTCAAAACAAATGAAAAAAAAAAACTGAATGAATATATTTAACTTCCATTTCTTATTTGTCTCTCATTTTCAATTTTTTTTTTATTTCATTTCATTTAATTACCTTTATGCCACATGTCCTTGATCTTCTTGCATGTTTGCCATGTGTCCCACATGGGCCCACTTATTCTATTTAATCCTCCTGTGCCATAAATTCCCCGCTTTATGATTTCGTTTTTTGCTCGGATTCGCTTCGGGTCAAATCTTGGAAATTTAATAAAAATTCAAATTCACATATGGAAACTTTATTAGGTTCCGAATAAATATTTAAATCTGAATACTCAATTTTATTTTACGAGATTGGATTAAATAATTATCCCTGGACCCGTCTAGAGAATTTTATAAAAATTTCATTACTCATCCGGATCCGAACGGATAATTATTTACATCATCCCTTAATATATAATCAATATTTAATAAATTATATTGACACTGAAACCGCATGTTACACGTAGTCCCTCAGACGACCATTTTGAATCATTTCCTCAATGGCGTCCTTCAATGCCCAACAGTCGGAAGTGTTATGTCCCACCTCGTTATGGTAGGCGCAAAATTTGTTCCTATCTCTGCGTCTCTTCGGAGTTAGGATGGGAGGCGGCCTTCCGAAGTTTTCTCTGTTCTTTTCGGTAGCGTAAATCCTATCCCTGGAATCTGATAGGTCAGCATAGTTCTCATAGCGACCTGAATAGGGAGAACGTTCTTGTCTCTGATTTTTGTTTGATCTAGGCCTATTCCTAGCCTTCTTGGCAACCTGGTTGCTTGCTTTTTGGTCTCCATGGTTACCTCCTTCATTACGCCTTTTCTTCCCCTGATTGGAGCTGCTGGCTTCCCCTTTTTGAGTACTTGTTTTCTTTAAGCCAAAAGCCTTTTCCCATCTGATCTCTTTCCATCCTCGGTCGTAGAAGTCTCCTAAGCTTTTCACGGGAGACTTGTAGATGTTTTCGTAAAGTTTTCCATCTTTTCTCAATCCGATCGAGATGGCTATCAGGATCCCCTCATCAATAGAATTTTCAATGTTGGTCACTTCCCGTCTGAACCGGTTGATATAGTCTTTGAATGATTCACCAGGTCATTGAAAAATCGTCGCTAGGTGGCAAGGTGGGGCGAGCTGCCTCCTTAGTGCTTTATATTGGTTCAGGAACTTCTGTTGACACTCCTCCCAACTGTTGATACTGCAGGGTTGAAGGTTCCTTAACCATGTTCACGGGATATCCACAAGTGTTGCAGGGAATACGCGAAATTTGGCTAGTGAGCTGGTGGTCTGAAGGTCCATTTGGACGTTGAAGGTATCAAGATGGTCGTAAGGATCGGAGTTCCCCTTATATTGCGTGATATTGGGTACTTTGAATCTTTGGGGAAGTGGCTACCTTTTGATTTCAGCTACGAATGAGGTTCTTTCACTGTATCGACCTCTGTGTTCCTGTGTTCCAGGTCTGTCTTCTAGTTGGCGGACTCTCTACAGAAGCTCTTCCATGATTTGTCCTTGCCTTTCAGATCGGTTGACAGAGGATTGTCTGCTTCTCGACTATCCTTGTCTGGTGAATTCCAGTTTTGAATCCCGTGCCTCCTTTCTCGTTCAGGTTCAGGAGAACGGCGCACGGGTTCATTTTCGTGAAAAGGCCTATTTGGTCCATCTTTTCTAGGTGGATCCCCGCGTCGGGATTGTTGTTCATCTTCATTTCTCTGAGCTGGAATCCGCGCATGCCCTTGACTTATCTCCACTTATCGATACCCATCCTGGCTTATTTTCACTCTTAATCCCGAGTGGTGAGCTGCATCCACCTCACCGCGAGCTCACTGAGCCCAAGCTCGGGAGTGTACATTCGAAGAGTGAACTGATGCTTCTGGTAACGGCACCTCCCTGGCAGGTCTTCCTTGTTCTGTCGGAAGTTGGGCTGGTTCTTGAGTGTTCCGAACTTGCGTTAATGTCCTTATCGCCTCCACTAGTTGTGTCACGGTGTTTTCCGGTGTCTGCTAACGCCATTGTAAGGTTTGGACAGCGTTCTCTTCGACAGCATTGGGCGCAAACTGGTAAGAAGGTAATTGAGGTATTCCTGGCGGATTCTTGGGTAAAGGAATATGCAAGGTTCTAGCCCCCAAGCTGGTGTGCCCTCTGGCGAATTGGGAACCTCTCTGTTGGTTGGTATTATTGAGTTGGTCCGCTGCCGCATCTGGATCGGCTGCTACATTCGAACTTCTAGTGATTCTCCCTCAAACTATTGTATGTGATACACATATGGCGAACTCAAAAGTGCACAAGTTGGAACTACAGAAAGGGCCCTCCTTCTAGCGCCAAAATATCGACGTTGGGAATTAGTCGATGAGATTCTTTCGGCCCAAACTATAGTTT
The DNA here is from genome assembly GCA_022984855.1 of Dimocarpus longan. Taxonomy (NCBI): domain Eukaryota; kingdom Viridiplantae; phylum Streptophyta; class Magnoliopsida; order Sapindales; family Sapindaceae; genus Dimocarpus; species Dimocarpus longan. The sequence goes on from CM041022.1 coordinate 5,854,624, forward strand.
ATGTTAAGAATAAGATAAAGGACATAAAAGAGACCAAGGAGACAGAGAGAGCAAGAACACTAGACAAGAGGTTTTTAGAGTGGTTCTGCCCAAAGTATTTTTGCCTACGTCCACTGTGAGTTTTACTATGTCTGCAGAGTAAGTGTACTCTTCAGAGAAAATTGTGTTCTTTGTACAATGAGAACCCTCTCCTATTTATAGGGTGGAGATGTGCTACAGTAATGTGCAATTATTTATTCTGTAATCATGAGTTATATTTAATGCGTGTATTTAATGCGTCTGTCATGTGTCAGACCAAGTGGGTTAAAGTCTGTATTAGGCGGCTAATCAACGTGGATTAGGTGAGATAGTCGTGATACATGCTGTAATTGTTGACGGAAATGGTGTGGACGGCACAGAATGGCGCGGGCGGCGTAACTTGCTTACTTTTATTCTGACAGTTCTGACATTATCTGATCTGCTCCGGGCGAGCTGAGTTAGTCAGTAGTTCGTCTGGGCGAGCTGGAACCAACGATTTTGTCTCTGATTATGTATCCTAGCTCTTCGACCTAGTGATCTTCTTGTCTGATGAGCGGAGTGACGAGTAGGTGGAGTAATCGTTATGTAATGTTACTGTTGACGATCTGAGTCATCCTATATCTTAGATAGTTTGTTGAGCTGACGAGCTTCATTTTCAGGTGATCCATGCATGTACTGGGCCGGTTCCTTCGACGGACTATATCTTTATCTCCTGAGCGGGCTCTTTAATACTTTATCTGACGGTCTAGTACTTCAACGAACTGGATGTTGGATAACCGATGGTTGATATGTTGAATCCCTAAACGAGCCGGTCCTTAGTCGAAATTGGTGATAACTTTTCTTTTGATGGCACTGGTCTTTGCATTGGTCTAGGCCTATTGTTTTGGGCCTTTTATCAGTCTTTTAATAGTGACCCAAAAATACCCATAACACACCAACAATCAAATAATGAGCAAATAAAATCACCACCATATGCACGAATAACACAAACCAATTTTTATGTGGAAAACCTCCCCAATGCGAGGAGTAAAAACCACAGGACCGTAGTCCACCCAAAAATGGAATTGTTACATAAAGATATTTATGATTTAAAATATTGAATGATGATTTGAGCTATAAATAATGTTTTGAAAATTTATGACTTAGAGTTTTTAGATTATTGAAATTCTTCAGTATTGAATAGAGTTTAATTTGACACTTGAATTAGTCGTAAAATCATATAATTGCTTTGTGGTTTAATTAATGATTATCATAGTAAAATTATATATTGTTTTATTGAATATCAAACTTGCACAGCGGAATTTTGGTATTTAATATTTTGTTTTTTAAATTTCATGTTTAATAGATTTCAAATTGAGTTATGAAATAGTAGACTTTATATTTTGAGATAATTGAATGAGATTTATGCGAATATGATCATGAATTTGTTTGCAAAGAGTATGGATAAAAAATTGATAAATAGATATTATTACTTATGCATTGGTGTATATTAATTAATTATTTGGAAGTTTAATAATTTAATGTAGTTTAACACTATGTTGTAACGTGTTCTGTTTTTTAGTATTATATACTTTCAAATGAATGAGTTATTAAGATTTTCAAGGTTAATATCCTAAACTCGTTAAATTGAGGCATAAGATTTAAATTTGTAGTATTTTAAACATTTTCTTCTATCGTTTTTAAACTTTTAGAGTGTCAAAAAAATATAGGGAGTGAGCTAAGAACTTTGTTGAGGCCGCAAACAAACATTCAATAAATTACGATTTCATCCCTTGCTCTTGTATAAAATGTTTGAATGAGAGGTATCATGACACTAAGATAATGTATGAACACTTAGTCATTAATGGGATGGATCCTCAGTATACAATTTGGTTCATATATGGGGAACCCTGAATACTTTTATACCTATTGAAAATACCTTCAATATTTTTAGAATGTATAGTGATGCAAATCTTGAAACTCATTGTACTGTTAAACCTGATGTTGAAGTAAGAAAAAAAAGACATTACTGCTACTTTAGAAGCTATTGAAACTCCTTTATATGAAGGTTACTTAAAGTATACAAAATTATCAACTATTGTAGCTTTATATAAATATAAAGCTACTCATGGTCTATCCAATAAGGGGTTTGATGAACTTCTTAATATAGTTTGAGACATATTGCCATCAGATAATGTTTTACCGGAATCATTGTACTCAATAAAAAAATTGTTGAAAGTGTTTAATTTATGGTATGAGAAAATCCATGCATGTATCAATGATTGTTGTTTATTTAGAAAGGAATTGGAGGATTATGAAAAATGTCCTAAATGTGGCATTTGTGGATGGAAAGTAAACGAAGTTTCGAAAAAGATTCATAAGGGAGTACCGACTAAAGTACTTCAATACTTTCCAATCATACGATGATTTAGGAGAATGTTTACATCAACTAAAATGGTTAACGACTTGAAATGACATTCTACCCATACAAGGCAAGATGGAATGATGCATCATCCCGTTGATTTTGAAGCTTGGAAGACTATAAATAAGAAATGACCATATTTTGCTTCAGAGCCATGCAATTTGAGGTTGGGCTTATGTGCGGGATGAATTTAATTCTTATAGCAACCTAAGCATAACCTACAGTTGTTGGCCGGTAGTGTTAGTTATGTACAATCTACCTCCATGGAAGTATATGTCGAAAGAAAATTTGATGCTAACACTATTGATTCCAGAAAAAAATAACCCGGGAATGATATTGATGTATACTTGCAGCCACTAATCGAATATTTGAATAAGTTATAGTACTCAATAGCACAAGTGTATGATTCATCTACTAAGTCCACCTTCAACTTAACGGCTATCTTAATGTGGACTATAAATGATTTTCCTGCTATTATGGAAACTTTGTAAGATATTGTGTGAAATGTGAATATGCTTGTTCTATATGTGGGCTTAATGTACATTCACAAAGATTGAAATATAGTAATAAACATGTGCATAGAGGTCATCATCGATTTCTTCCAAACAATCATACTTTTCAAAAGAAGAAATTATAGTTTAATAGGAAAGAAGAAATTGATGATCCTCTGGAGATTCTTGATGGTAAACAAGTTCGAATTACATGTGCGAAAATTGAAAATGATTGGAGAAAGAAAGTAAAAGGAAAAAGGAAGAAAAACTGGCATCCTATATGGAAAAAATGTTTATATTCTTCGATCTTCCGTATTGGGAGGTAAGATTATTAATTCAATAGATAATGTAACTTATTATATTATATTTAACTAGTTATGCTTTAAATAATATATCATCAATTTTGACAAGATTTGTGTTTACGTCATAATTTAGATGTGATGTATATTGAAAAAAACATTGGTGAGAGTTTTGTAGGCACGTTGTTGGACATCCATGGAAAAAGCAAAGATGGTGTTAATTTGCGTAGGGATCTAAAAGACATTGGGATTAAGCAAGACCTTTATGTAAAAGAGGATGAAGATAAACTGTTTTTACCTGTAGCACCACACACTCTGTCAAAAGTAGAAAAATAACAATTTTGTAAGAGATTGTTCAATTTAAAGATACCTAACGGTTATGCTTCAAACATATCTAATTGCATTTTGTTGAATGAATGCAAGATAGTTGGGCTTAAGTTTCATGACTATCATGTATTGATGCAATATTTGTTATCGGTGGCAATACGAGGTCTCATGCCTAAAGGGCCAAGAATTGTCATATTTCGGTTGTGTTCATTTTTTAATGCAATTTGCCAAAGAATCTTAGATAGAGATAAGTTACATTCATTGGAAGATGAAGTTGCAGTTATGATGTGTATGCTTGAACGTTATTTCCCCCCTTCTTTCTTTGATATAATGCTTCATCTTACAATTCATCTAATAAGAGAAGCTCGCTTATGTGGACCGGTTCAATATCGTTGGATGTACCCTTTTGAAAGGTTAATCTTACACTATTCTTCACATATGAATTAAGATTACTGATATTTACTCATTTCATTTACTTTTATATATTGATTTTATAGATTTATGAAGGTGTTAAAAGGATACGTAAGAACTCATGCACGACCAGAGGGTTGCATAGTAAAATATTATTTAGCTGATGAATGCATGCAATTTTGTAGTAGGTATGTTCTAAAAGCAGCAGATATTGATGAGAAGCATAATGAAAATGAAGATATTGTGTTTCAAAATATAGTGGAAAGATATCCCACATCTACACCGACATTAAAAACAATTGATGCGGACATGCTACGGATTGCACACATATATATACTGTTGAATAGTATATTAGTGGAACCGTACATTAAATGGTGTTAAATTGAAGGTAAATATAGTGTAAACATAAGTTAAAATTTTGAACGTAATACTTATTTGATCATGTTGTTTTTATTTATATAAATATTTTATTAGCATGCACTTGGAAGAGCTTCAACAATTAGATCTCAATCTGTTAAGTAGACCAATTTTGTTGCAAATGACTCATACTAGAGTATTTCCAATATGGTTCAGAAATAAGATGAATTCACTAGCTTATACTTTAATAATATGATGTATTTACCTTAGTATGATGTAATCTCCCAAAGCAGGTCCTTGATGAATCAAATATCATGGATATGGCCCCAACTTTAAAGCTTCTAGCACTTAGACCAAGTATGTAAATCATATGCTATTCAAGCTATATTGTGAATGGGAAACGATATTACATAAAAAGTAATGCGAAAACTACACAAGATAGTGATGTTTCTCTTGAAGCAAAAACTGTTTCTAATGAAAGAGAAGACACTTAAGTTATCAAGAAGAGGTTTATTACGGAGTTTCAAGGGAAATACTTTTGTTGGATTTCTTAGCATTTCGTGTTTCATTGTTCAAATGTGATTGGATGGGTAACGTGAGTGATATTAGAGAAGAATATGGGTTCACATTAGTTAATTTTAGTCCACGTGGAAATAAATGAGATAAGATCCTTTCATTTTAGCCTCACAAGCAACATAAGTGTTTTATTATAGGGAAAATGATAACTCCAATTGGTATATTGTTCTAAGAGCACCTCTGAGAGATTTTCATGATCTAGAGAAGTTTGATGAGCATGCTTATATGAAAACTATACCATTAGATGTGTTTGACTTTGACGCTAGTATGGATGATAGTGAGGATTATGCTTGGATAGATTATAAGGAATTGGTTGTAAACATGTAATGTTATTTAATATAATTTAATTTTCACATTTTATTTGCAATATATGTGTATATATACTGTTTGTGTTCATGTTTGCGAGGAGACAGAATCTTTGATGTGATAAGATATGTTGTGAAATTATGATGTATTTATATTGCAGGTGAACTTTATTTTTGATAAGGTCAAAAAACAAAGAAGATTCTGTCAAAATTTTCGTAAAATAGATTATCATTATATAAATAATTTTACGTATTAATAATGTCATCCATGTGTTGGCTTCTAATATAAGTAATTTCTATGGCCATTTCCAGATGTCGACTGAAGTAATATCGACTAGTCAGTCTTCAGGTAGCTCCAGTGAAGAGAAGAAAAAAAAATGAAGATGTCCCAACCGCTTAGATTATGGGAAATGGCTAAGGTTAAAGCCACAATGATACAAATTAATGAAGTTGGCCAACCAATTGGAGAGAATTTGGTGAACTACAGTTTAGGTTGTAGAGTCATTGCAGCTAAGATGATACCTATAACCTATAATAGCTGGGATAAGTACTATAATTTTTACAAGATACAGTGTGGGAGAGTGTAAAGGTATCTACTAGTTTCATTTATTTTGATTATCAATGATACATATTTATTTTTACCACATATTAAATTACTTTTAATTAATTTATAACTGCAGTTACAACTTGGTTCTGATGAGTCAATAAAAGTTCATACATTAAAATCAATGAATGAGAGTTGGAGACACTATAAAGGTAGAATAACAAAACAAATTAAAGAGGTTCCTCCTGGTTTTGATGCATACAGATTATACGAAATGCTAAAACCAGCTAACTACTAGATCATGATTGGATTGCATTTTTCAATCAGCAATTTTCTTTAGAGTTTGTAGTAATCTTACAATTCATATTCTCAAGCTAGCATGAACACTAACATTTAATGGATTATGATTACATTTTACTTAAATTTTAAGATACTAATAAGTATTATAGGGAGTTGTCAAAGAAGAATCGTACCTCACATACATCAAGTCGTAAAGGAATGACACGACTACGAGAAGATTTGATAAGATTTTAAATATACTATGGTACTTGTCTAACATCTGTTCAGTTTTTGTTTTTCGAAGTTGTATATATTTTTGTATATATCAATATCAATGTTAGAGAACAAAAAAAATGGCTGCGAATGAAAATTTCAAAGTCGATAGAGTTGACATTTAGATAGCTAGTCACAAGCACAAAGATGGAGGCACAGTAAATGAAGAAACTGTTGTTAAAATTGTAAGTTACGTTATTTTCATCAACTATTGTGATTATTGTTAGAATCTAATATGTATATTATTTTTAATGTTAATATCATATGATATCATCTATAGGCATAAATGAAGGCACTATATCAAGAAACTCATCATTCAATTAGAGATGATATTGTCTCATAAGTTATGAGTAAGGAGCATCGAGGTAGAGTTCGAGGAATGGGTCATGGTATAACAGCATCTCTTGTACAAGCATTTGTGATTGGTAAACAAAGCTTTGCGCAATATCAATGGTGAGATGGCAACCATAAAGTAAACAATTGCTAATTTGACAAATTTACTCATGATTTATTTGCCCAACATAGATTAAGCTCAAGTATTGACATGTATGCCTTCCATGCAGCCGATAAATGATTCAAAACATTTATAATTTGTTTACTTATGTTTTTTGGTACTTAGTATATATATATATATATATATATTTCCGTTTCCATGTGTTCTCACAAATGGATGTAATCATGGTTTCATAATTTTTTCTATGGCCTTGTTTGTAAATATAAATATATATTGTTTGCGTGAAATTTTATTGAGAAATATTGTTTTAGTTAGATTGATTGTCACAGATTTGAGAAATTTGATAAATTGCAGAGGAATTAAATTTCTAGTAAGTTTGAAAAACAAGAGACACTCTATCAAAATGGGTTTAAAATTGATCGAGTTTATATATATATATATATATATATTTTATATATATTGCATTTGTTGCCTATGTATTGTCAAATGGGGATACTTATAATTTTTTTTTTTTCACTAAGTAGCGATGTTTCCTAACAACAATGTTATTTATTATTTTCGTAGACACAATATTCAAATGGCTCAAATCTTATAGGATCTAGTAAAAGTGTTCAATTTGTGAGCCTTCAGCTAAGGTAAAATATATACTGGATTTATATTATTTATTGTTTCAATTTAATTATATATATATATACAGATGTAAGTATTTAAAACTTTTTATAGCAATAAATATTTAAATTTTTGTGCATACAGTCCATATCTCGGGGTTTATCTAGCCAAGCTAGTATGTCGGACAACAACCAATGCAAATTATTAGATTGGATGGGGAAAGAAATCGTGGTGGTGAAAACAGAAATTGATTCATTGGACCCTTATGTTAAAGTTCACTATCTCGAGTTTGGTCCAAATTTTTGGCGTATTTCTGTCAAAAAAGTAATGATTATGTTTCGCTACCTCGACCCACCAACTAGCTACTAACTTTGTAATATGCATTAAATTTCTTAATTGTTTGGTCAGCAAAATATATGGTATCTTAATGTACTGAGGTTTTATTATAACAATTTCTTAATTGTTTGGCCAGCAAAATACATTATGTAATTTAAATGTTGTTAACATATTAAATAACATATATTTTTACTGTTTATGTACGTTGGTAGTTTTATTGTAATACTAAAAAAATAATAATAATAAATTTAAAATATAATTATTTTTATTATTGTAAAAATTTTCCATATCGGGCTTCTACTCGATATGGATAAATTATCCATAGCGGTTGGTAACCGTGGTATGAATACTTAGATGTCCAAACAAGGCCAACCTGATATGGATAACATTTATTTATTTCGAGTTATGCCCGGATTGGAAAAATTATCCATATCGGGTACTTGCCCGGTATGGATAATAATATCCATACCAGACGGTTTGGTATGGATGTTGTAAGTATCCATACCGACAGCAAGCATATCGGGTTTGCTGTTCGGTATGGATACTCAATCATATCGAGTATTGTTCGGTATGATTGTGCTTTTTTGTTGTAGTGTGCAGCTACTAAAATGTAAATAGAATTCATTTACAACTTTTTCTTTTCTTTAACGAAAACACCAAGTATTTAGTTACTTAAAATATTTAGATATCTTAATACTAAAGATTTTTTTGATTTTATCGTGTTCGATGAAATGCCCTCAAAGAAGTTAACTTTTCCTTTATTGACTTTGTGTGACACAATTATGGGTATAGGAAGTAAATTTGATTTTTAATTGTATAATTATGTACTTTTAAGTAAATATATATGAGGTATATTAGTAGTAAAAGTTTTATTAAATTATGGATGTAGCCAGTAAAATTTTGGGCGCTAATAGAGCCACCCTTAAAAATAACCTATTTAAATGAAATTGGAATTTAACCCTAGACAAAAGTGGTGAGGGTAAAAAGGTAGTTTTAAGTCGAAGAACAGAACAAAAGGGACAGAGAAAAAGCATAAGGGTTAGGGCATACACATAACACAGCAGAACTGCAGAAGGTATGAGTATCGTTAGTAATTAAAGAAATAATTACAATAACAATATTATATTCAGTCTCATATTTTAACGGTAAACAAAATTGTTGTCATTATGTGTTTGATGCTTCTCTTTATTTTTTAAGCAACTCATTCATTAAGAAGACTTTGTGTTCCTACTTAATTTGCTATTGAATCCAAGTTATCTAGTGTTTACGATTGGTAATCGGTGATTGGTTGTTGCCTTATTAGTTTCTTACTATGTGAGTATATGTGTGTAATTTGAATTTTGTCCATGTTGCAGTTTTCATCCTCGTGAAACCAAATACATTGTGGAGAAATTATCAGATTATCAAGATCCAGTGAGTTTGTGAATTTTTTGTAATTTTTTTTTCTCGTGTTGTAGCTATTTCCATTCTTGAAATTTAATAAATCTCCGAAGAATATGCCTTATGTCTAATAAATGTTTATAACAAATGTGTTTGGTTAAGGTGCATTTTGTTCTACCTGCCTGCCATTTGTCACTCTTTTTCTCTCCTGTGCACCTGAATGGACCAAAATATTGGGCATAGTTGTTGGGAAGAATGGTGTTGTGATTTTTTTTTTTTTCTCCGTTTTGATTCAAGATTCTTTTATTAGCCCATCTCTTTTCTATTTATGTTATTTATTTTTATTAGGATGCACTAATGGATATTCTTATTGATGACTTGTGCATAATGGGAAAATTTAAAAGGTTAAAGTATACACATTGGGTAGACAACACTATGTCAGTGGTATGTGTTTGTAGAACCTTTATGAAAAGGACTTAGCTGTTGAACATGTTCTCCTTTTAAAACAGTTATAATTATGATATACCTGGAGAGAGTAGCATAACTCATTGATTGATTGATGGTGTGACATATTAGAATTTTGTCAAGTAGGAGTTGTGATTTTTCTTTTCGATTATATTCAAAATTCTCTTATTAGTCCCTTTCTCAACTATTTCTTTTTTTTTTTTTTTAACTCTTTTTCGTTTTTTTTTTAATTTTTTTAATTTTTTATATTAAGGTGTGCCGTAGGATATGCTTCTTGACGACTTGCGCAAACCAATAACTAAAAGCTCACGATATGCATGTTGGGGTTACAACATTGCTTAAAGCGCTTGTTTTTATAAAACCTATACTAAAAAGATTTTAATAGTTGAACCTGTTTTACTTTTAAAACATTATAATGATGGGGTGGCATATTAGAATTCTGCCTATTAGGTGTTTATGACTACTTATTAATCTAAATTTTGTTAGTCTCATGTGTCATGGGTAGCCCTTAGAAATCATGTTGGTCTAGTTGTATGCCACTCGTATCTATATTATTGAAGTTGTGAATTTAAGTCAAATCTTTCTCTTCTGAAATCCATTCTCGTGGGCAGTTATTTTACTTATGAAACTGCCAATCATAACCATTATTTTTATTATGTACATTTCTATATCGATTCATTTTGCATTAGTTGTATAGTTTATAGTATGTTATTTTCATTGTATTGATAGAATGCAGAATCTGAGTTCAACTTAGATATAGAACATAATAGAGAGTGGCTTGGAGGTCATTCACACTATGTTAAAAGACGTTCTTCTCGTCGGATGCTATTAGAAATTGTCTTCTCTGACTTTTCGAATTGAGAACATTTCATTATTACTTTTCAACATGTTTTCAATATGTTGCAAAGTTCTCTTTTAAATTTAAAATTTATGTCCATTGTTATGACATTTGGTAGGGATACATGGCTAATGTGGGTTCCGGGATTTGCTTATATTGGGCCTTAGCTCAGGTTTGTCCTGCAAGCCCACTCAATCGATACAGTTTTCAGTCCCTAATGGGGTTTTGGTACTTACTTTGAATGAATTAAGACTATAAGTCTCTGGTCTTGAGCTCGAGAAATGGGGGAGGCGAAGCAAAACCCCATTAGGGACTGAGAACAGTACCGATTAAGTGGGCTCGCGGGACAAACCTGGGTCGAGGCCCAATATAGACAAATCTCAGACCCCACATTAGCAAATAATCTAAGTTACTAAGAATTTGTGTATTACTAAAGTTCGAAACTTATTAAATTTAATGAATTATTAGATTTTTAATACTTAAAAATCTAATTCAATTTATAAATCTAATCTAAATAATCAAAATTATAAAGACTAGATTTAATGTAAAATTACTCAATTTTAACTAACTAAAATCTAATTTACATTATGAATGTCAATTATTAAAATCTATTTTCTAAATTGAAACCTATAATTTTCTACTAAAATCAATTCAAATTATTTAAAAGGCATTCTACTCATTATTCTTCTATTTATACTAGTAAACAATTTAATAGTAAAATAAAATAATACATACAAAGCATGTCATGTTATAATGCAATGAGTAGCACCTCATGATTTTATATGATAAATTTTTTATGCATATACATGTTATATAATTATCTATTCATCTCATGAAAATAATTAAATAAACAACATGTGTATGATCGGATTCTTTGGTTTTGACAATTTAAATGTAATTTCAAGATTACATAAATTAACTAAGATATTTATTGACCTTCATTTGTAGTCTTTATGGTTTTGAAAAGTCATTATGGGCTCTCTTGAGCTCAAAATTAAATCCAATTTAATAATTAAGAACAATCATTTAATAGATTGGGTTTTAAACCCATTTCTTGATTTTCGGACCAAAAAAAAATTATTCATATATGTGGACAATTTTCAATAATATTACAATTGAAAATCAATATCCAAAATTATGAAACGAATAAGCCTATGTACCGTGGGTTGTTTGGAAAATATCCAATAACCTGTCAAATGGGAACATGTGCAAATTGTTCAGCAATTTTGTGCAACTAGGTGCACGTGTCTTATGCACAAGCGTGCAACATACATTCACGCATAAACTTGCGCAATTGTTGCGCAAGTTTTCGTCTTTTGTGCATTACAAGTAAACAAGTTGCTTTTTCGTCTTTTGTGCATGACAAAGGATAATTACACTTTAACAATCTCAGTTTTGACAGTGCAACAATTTGACTTTTCACAAACTAGTTGCACCAGTCTGTTTAAGTGCAATAACTAGCCCACATCTAGTCGCACAGCCGATCTGTACAATAAACTAAATCAAATAATTACTGTTTCAATAGCAATATTTCCGCCCAAATTAGCAACAAAATTTCACCGCTTTATTGAAACTTGGCTCTGATATCAATTGAAGAGATAAAACAATACAATAATTATTTTTGTTAAAAATAAGAATATACGAAATATTGAGTTTTGATTATTTTTTTTTTAATAAAACTCAAGAACTCTAGATCCGTAAAATAATAAAATAAAATAATATAAATAAATAAAAATCAGATTTTTATCTTCTATATTGATCTCTATAAATTGCTTACTATCTAGATTTCCTTGATATGTCTCTACACCAAGAAACAAATGAGTTGGCATAATTATATAGAATTATTTTCACTTTCTATTGATTTCTTTTCTAAAGAGAATAAACAATATGTGTAAGAGGTGAGTAATGATTTTGGTTATATAGAGAAGAAATATACAAATTCTTCTTCTTTGTATTATACTGTAAAAAAAAAAAAAAAAAAAAATTATGTTTCAAAGAACGTACAGCAAAACCAAAAATAACTTCTCTTTAAACAGAAAACTATTTCTTTTCCATTTATAAGCAATCATTTAAGCTTTTAATTAATTAAAATTAATATTGAACCCTGTATTTATTAAAATTAAACTTTTACCTCAAATAATATAATTAATTCAAAATTAATTTCTGTTATATTTTGAAATCGAACTCGCGACCTCTAATAAATTAATTCATAATTAATTTATACTAGAGTCACTATTAAGAATCAAATTCAAGACTTCTTAATAAATCAATTAAATAATTATTAATTCATAATTAATAATTAACTAATTGATTGTTAAATAATTTGAATAATCAATATTATTCAAATACCAAGTAAACACAAATTTTGCTACTTACGTAATAGTTGTAATTGGACGGTCCAATTACAATATTCTATATATAAGTTTCTTATAGTGAAATGAGCTATCAAGGAGACCTGATAGACCTACAGTTTTGAGCTTCAATAAAATCGAAATTATTAATTAAACTCTTTAATTAAATAATTCACTATTATTAATATTAGAGTTATTCTACTAAAAACTTAAGATTGTACTCTCAAAACTGCAGATGTTTTTATACAATCTGAAATTTTCAGTGTCCATTGATTTAATCACTACATATAATTTGACCTTCCATAAATAGTTCATAATTAGAGCTAGGTCAAAATGTTCGTTTGACCTCTCTAATTATTTTTTTATCTTTAAGTACTATTGATTATCTAATGAACAATATATCAATAACAACTTATGAATTTATCTTTTCGTTTACATATGAACGGAAAGTTGAGCGCTCTTATTGTTCAAGATCTAAATCAACCTTTAAGAGAACTATTTCTCTACTTCTTATAAGAAGAAGTGGATTCCACTATTGTGTAGAATGTTTCCAACTACTTACTAAATCATATACCTAAAGTACGAAGTTATTGATCGGACATCTACACCGATCTCACCCATGTAAATTAATGGATATAACTCAACAAGCAGGAGTCCGTAATATACTCAGGATTAAGATCAATTCATATATGATTATCTGGTCGATAAATATAAATTTCTAAATTTAACAGATATTAATAAGAGACTTATGTTTATCGTGGTCCAGTCCTATATAATCTTTGTTATATAATGTGTCTCTATTTTCATATCACTACATGAATAGTCTCGAATAAGATTATCGTACCAAATACGAAATGAATCGCAATTATAGATTTACCATAAATAAAGTACCTAGCTTAATTTGCTTTTTATGGACTTTTTAGATTACTTATCTCAAACTAAATCTGCTTGTATATAACATTTGTATACTTAGTTTGAAATTACATCAGTAATCAAAGATGTTTCTCATGATATATACAATTTTTGTAAATATATAAATCGAATAAAATGAATACTTTATTAATATTTATTAAAACCGTTTACATAATTACAAGCTCTTAGAGCACAAACCCCAATACAAGCCCTATCTAGTTAGTGTATATCTAAGTTGGAGAGACAAACATGGCACGTCATTCATCAACTCTTTCTCAAGAAATTGAACTAGTAGAGGTAAGCAAAAGCTACATAAAAAAGAATCAGGTTGTTTCTATCACACTAAGTTTGTTAAAAATCTTATATATTAGGGTTTTATTTGGTTTGGTGACGTTCATAACACATATAAATCGTTATATGATTCCTATTATTCTCTAAACAAGGTTATTTGAAAATTTGTAATAATCTCTATCTTTGAATCTCAAATTGAGTTATAGTGTGACTTTGTATTGTAAGGATTATTGTTTTTTTTTTTTCCTTATTTGCCAACAAGTCGGTTGGTTTTCTTTTAAAATATTTATAATTAGTTTGAACCTCTTTATATATATATATATATATATATATATATATATATTTAAGATTTTTCATAAACTGTAATGCCTTAAAATTACTTCAATATAATTAGTGTCTTTTAATTTAAATTTAGTATGCAAAAAGTTGGATTAAAATGGAATTATATGCACATATTATGAGAGGTATTGTGGAGGTATTTTATAAGTAGGAATTAAATTAGAAATTAAATGAGAGAAATTGAATTGAATGATGGAAAAATATGATTGGACAAGGAAAGAATACAAATAGAGTGCATTACACATGATTTATTCTTGACCAATCAAAATATGTCAACACAAAAGTGAAGAAAAAAAATGAAATGATGCAACCTAGTTGGATTTTGCACTTGAATGAGGTCACATTAGTTAATGGAAATATGAGTTGGAATTTCAACTAATAAGTAGTAATTGTAACTAAGGACATGGAGGTGATTATGGGTTTAGTTAGGGGTAAAATAGTCAAACAAAAGGTATATAAAGTTATAGCATGCATGAAACCCATTCATTTTTTCTCCTTCTAGCTGTGACCCCCATACCCATTTTCTCTCAAATTTTCTTCAATTTCAAGCCTCCAAATCACCAATAAACCTTGTTCATTCCCTCATCTAAGCATTCAAGTCATTAAATTCATCAAATTCCATAAAGATTCAAAGGTTGTTTTCCAAAGAAAGATGCTAAATCAAGGTTAGTTGGTGTGGGTGCTTGATTTAGTGGTGGTTTGAAGTTAGTAAGGGTACAAATGAATTTATGATCATGTATAATTAGGGAATTTTGCATTTAATTGAATAGATTTGATTTTTATTAATTATTTATGCAATCTTGAAATTCAAGGTGACCAAATGGCTAAAGGAAATCAAGAGAAGAAAAAAGAGAAGTTGTAGGCTTCAAGTGAAGGTTTGGATAAGCTAGAAAGATTGCTCAAAAGGTTGGTGTACACATGGTTTGCAAAATTTAATCTTTTTTAGTAGGGTTTTAGTTTGCTTGAATTATTAAAATCCTAGGTATTGGTTAAATTAGTTTGATGTTGATGCTTGAATGATGTTGGTGAGTTGTTATGATGTGTGGAAAAATGAAAATGTGATGAATGGTGAAAAGTTAGGGGTTGGCCGAAATTGGGTAGTGGGGATTCTTTTGATAATTTATGTTATTTTAAATGTTATTTGAATGGAATTTTAATGATTTATAAATTGAAAGATAAATTCGAAAAGAGATTTGAAAAATTTTATGTCTTGACCGAATATATGTGAGGTGAAGGGCATGATGTTTTTGATAAATTTTGATGAGATAACTGGGTGCAAAATGGTATTTTGTGATGCCTAAATATGATGCTTTGATTAAATGGAAAAAGTGTGTACTAAAATGTAATTGGTGGCACACTTAACGAAATTGTAATTTAGAAATGGAAATAGTAAACATATGAAGATGTTGATAATAAATAAAATCTATAAGGGCCCTAGTACACCTAAACATTGGTAGGTGGAGATTAGTAATTGACATGCTAATAGGGTGATTATAGTAGTACTACGCTAATTTGCTCATATATATTGATACTAAATTCATGGACTTTAAGAGGTATTGAGTATCTGGTCCCAAAATTGCTTGTGTATGTGAAATATGATTCCGACGGGTAGGCATTGAGTGTCTGATGCTGGGAAAGCCCGTTTTTCCAGTCTATGGTATCGTGTCAGTGTTTACGAAGGGCATTGAAAAATGTTATGATAAATTGTATAATAGTACATGAGAAATGACCTTTAAAAATTGTTGTATGTATGTATTTTTTATTTGATTTATTGTGGCTTATTTCAAATATTTGATATGGTAAATTTTGGTTTTAATCTTTTTTTAAGGTTGTATAAATTTGAGATTGTGATTTCAAATTTTGTGTGCATCCACTAAGTAGAAATACTTAGTGTGTTGGATTTATCACACGTATGTTGTTGATTGGGCATTATAGATAAAGACTGAAGAAGATTTATCTACAACACTTCCAATGAGTCACATCCATTCATACTTTGGGTAGTTATCCTTTTGGTATTATATATATGTACATTAAGGTGCATGGACGCAAATATATATATATATATATATATATAAAGTGAGAATTTTGTAACGTTCAAGTGATATAAATTTCGATAAAGTTTTGTTTCATAAAATAGTTTTGTAAATTAATCATCAATTATGTTTTTATCATGTAGTAAATTTTATTGAATATTGTATTTTACTTTAAATGTTTGTGTGGTGGAGTTGATTTTGAGATAGACGGGGGGTCTGAAATGGTAGTTGAGAAGTGGAATTTCTTTTAGAAGTGTTTTTCCTTCCTTTTTGTAGGTTTTTAAAACTTTTTGGGTTTTCAGAAAAACAAGCGGAACTCTGCCAGATTTTATATTAAAAAAAAAAAAAAAAAAAAAAAAAAAACAGAGAACAAAAGTGTGATAAGAAGATAAGCAATGTAGCACCCCTTCACTTGATTTTCATCCCAGTGAAAGTTGAGTGGAGGGTGTTACATAAACTTAGTAATTAATTACATATATTAAGCTTATTATTACGATTTAGAAGATTTACTATTAGCCTCAATTGCATGTGAAACTTATAATGAAAATGGATTAGAAAGTCAACCATGAGAATCCTAGCAAAGAATCATTGTTTGCTTGTATAAATGGTTTAAACAATTACCTAAATTGCTAGAAGATTTTATAATTGTTTTAACATTGGTTGTAGCATCCATTATTTCTTCCTATAACCGTATAGCTTTTGTTTATTTTTGTTCCATATTTGGAGAAAAATGATTGATCATTAACTGATTTTTAAAACATAAGAAAGATATCGTTGGAGGAAATGAGATATTTACATAGGAAATATATTTGGAGGAAATGAAATATTTACATATGCATATTTGCATCACTATTTTAAACTCGGCATTACAATCACATACATGATATACTTCTAGTTATTTTTCATCAGTAATTAATTTTTATTTATTGTTTATTTGAAATCTCTAGCATACCATTCATTCATTCATTGATGATGATGATTAAGTATTTATTAATGAACATAATATATAGTTATGAAATGTTATAGTTAATTATTGATCATGTAGTTGTGAAATGTAATAGTTAATGATGATCATGTACTTATTCTCTTTTTCCTATTTAACAACTTGTTTATAAATAAGACATGAGCTCTAACCTACCCCATATATATATATATATATATATATATATATTAGTTCACCAAATTTAATCAAATCATCAATTGGATATGCAACAATCTGTTATCTTTAAAGCCATGAAATTTCTTTAAATACGAGACTTGAAGAAGGTTAAGAGAGTTTGGTTCCATGTATCCAAGTTCATTTTGCATTTTGTATCATTGATTAACTTATTTATTGTAACACCCTCTCCCGAAAATGTTACTGTTCCTGTGTTCAGAACAAAGAAATGTTCTAATGTGCCCTTTGGAAAGAAAATAAAAAGGATTATTAAGTCATTTAAGTGAAATAGTTAAAAGTATAAAATTTTGAAAGTTTAATGAAATGAGTGGAATTTTTAGAAGTTAAGGGGCTTAAACAAAATTTATCAGATATTTTAAGAGAATTCTCTAGAATCAGTGGCGTTCTCGTAATTTTGAGGAACAGTTAGCTTGGATCCGCACCTATAAATAGATGTGTGCTGCGTCAATTTGAAAAGGGAAAAGAGGGAAAAAAAAACAGAGTAGAGAGAGAAAAAAGGGCAGAGTGAGGAGACAGAGAAAGAGAAGGAAGAGAGAGAGTGAAAGCTCGCATGAGTAGAGCTGGAGCAAATTAATCAAGTTTAAGTAATTTCCCAAGAAGTAAGGTTTTAGTCTATGAATTTATTTATAAAAATTGAAAGAAAGAAATATTTAGATGCATGCTGAGTTAGAGAGCTGAGCTAGTCAGCTAAAGAGCTGAACTAGTGAGCTAGATAGCTGAGCTAGTGAGTTAGATAACTGAGTTAGAGAGCTGAGCTAGTGAGCTAGATAGCTGAGTTAGAGAGCTGAGCTAGTGGGCTAGTGAGCTAGAGAGCTGAGCTAGTGAGCTAGATAGCTGAGTTAGAGAGCTGAGCTAGTGAGCTAGTGAGCTAGAGAGCTGAATTAGAGAGCTAGCTAGAGCAGAAAGCAGCAAGTTAGAGAAGAACATTGAGCAGCGAGCTAAGGAGGTTGCTGAGGTAGTAAGCATCCAGTGAAATGTGATGTTTATTTAAGTTTATTTTTATATGTATTATCAATTGAGTATTCATAATTTCAATATTCTATTATAGTGGTCTGATGACTATTTGAGTAAGTTAATTAGCATGTGTTTATTTTTATAAAATGCATGTGTAGTTGCAGAATAAATAAAGTTAGGGAACTACGAGGGCTTTGATCCCAATGATGAATTGGGTACGTAGGCATTTGAGAGAATAACTTAAACTCAAGCCCAAATAAAATAAAATAAGTGTTTTAGTATGCTTTTAATTTATGTGATGCACATGAGCTACAAAAGTATATATAGAAATTTTCTATATTTTAGAAATAAAGAAAGTTATTTATATTTATTGCATGTCAGTAAGATGCATGTTAGAAAAAATTTTAGGAAAAGATTTCAAAAAGTATTTTAGAAAAAGATTTATTAATGAGCTTCCGAAATAATTTTTAGATTATGATTTATAAAGTATTTCAAAAAAATACTTTTAGTTATGTCTTTGGGAAAAGAAAGTTTTTTTTTTTTTTTTTTAAGTTTTATAAAAAAGCATTTTATTACGCCTATGGTTTATCCTAGCCCCCAGAGAGCCCAATTGAGTACCCTAAATGTGTACGGTAGATGTGAAAGGGTTACTAACCGAGAAAGGAGTCTGATCGACTCTAGAGAGAGAGAGTCAGTTGAGTCACCTTTTGCACGTATAAGGGTAGTGTAGATCCAACCGATTGCGAGAGGGTAACGCGTGCCTAGAGTTTACGCATCAGTGACTACATAGGGCAGATTCCCTCATTCCTAATGTTTAGCTAGAGACTTGATGCTATCATGACAGGAGTAGTTTCCCTGGGTTGTCATTAAAGCGAGAAAAGAGAAAAGTTATAGAAAGAAATTCAAAAATGAATTTCAGAAATAGTTTTCTAAAATGTATTTTAGAAAGAATATAAAACTATTTTCTGTAGTGTATTAAAATATTATTCTCATTGAATTTATGTTGCCATGCTTTTGTATTGTGTATAAAATCCTCCCCAAGTGCAGGTTCAGGAGTTTCAGGTACCCTGTGCACCATGCAGACTATGTGGGTTCCAACCATCGACGCAGTATAGTTCTTGTTGTATAAAGTTAATAATGATAGTTTTTACCATGAAATTTTTATAAATTTCATATTTATAAACCTATACAACAACAATATATATATTTTTTTATGAATAGTTGCATATTTTCATAAAGTTGTATATTTATGATTTATGAGAAATTTTTTTTAGGCTCAAGCAAGGATAGTTAGCAGTTAAGGGTTCGCTCCATGAAGTCCTTTTGGATTAGAATAGATAGACTCCAGAAGGAGCTCATGGGGTGTTCGGCAGGGCCACCAGATTCTGAGTAGGAATTCGGGATAGGTCCTGTCAATTATAATCTAAATTCTCTTATGCTAGTTGTTCTTTATATATGTTCTTTCTTGTACTTGTCTTCTTTTTTTTTTTTCATTTTTAATATGAGCAATTA
Source organism: Dimocarpus longan (assembly GCA_022984855.1). NCBI lineage: Eukaryota > Viridiplantae > Streptophyta > Magnoliopsida > Sapindales > Sapindaceae > Dimocarpus > Dimocarpus longan. Next base: position 5,874,556 of record CM041022.1, read on the forward strand.
ACTTTCATTTTGCAACAGTGGAAGGGTGAAGCTCTTAGCATGAGAATAAAGATTTATTTAGCTCTTAAAATGATCTTGAAGTTTCCATTCCTTGGTTTATATATGTTAATTCGTCCTTGTTATATGTAATATTGTTTAGCCTTTACTAGTGTCAATATAATCTAGATTCCTTTCCTTTGTAGGTGGGAATCTTGGCTAATTGTAGACAATCCTTGTCATAATAGATATGTGATTTTGTTTAGAAATGTACGGTTATACCAACATGGTCCTCTGGCAAAGGAATCTTGATTTGGCACAATGAGTAGTAGACTTGAATTTTGAGGTAATTGAATGAGATTTATGAATGTAACATGGTGTTGATGACGGACCCCATTCCTTATATAACGGCAGCTCGTCCGGCAATCCCACAGTGGCCTTCCAATTGAGAACTGCTTTGGTTGAAAGATTCTCATGAAACTAAGCCTTTTTATTTTACTGAAAACCTTTTTTAAAACTCTTTAGAAATTTTTTTTCTAGCGGAAATGAGTCGAAACTTTTTCTTTTTATTTTTAAAGTATTTTTTCAAGATAGGGATTATAAAAATTTTGGTAGTACAATGACTGTTTTTCTTAGAAAACCTATACATTTCAATAACAACCTGTATATCTCAACTTCTAGGCCTCAGGCCCTCTTTTCAAAATTAACCTCAAACATGCATTCAGTTTAAAAATACAACTTGCTTCACTGCAGAATTATTTATATACAGTAACTTAAAATGTCATTCAAAATATTTACAAGTCATATATAAGTACGTTTTCCAACAACTACTTCCAATTTCATACAAGTGTTATTATACATATTCTCAAAAGCATTTATATCAAATATACACAAATATAAACACAGCACATAGCAGCACACGACATTGTCTGACTACTCCGGAGTGGGAGTCCCTGCTACCGAAACACCTGTACCTATCCCTTAGAGGTTTTGTTTATAAAACATAAAATTAAGGGTGAGCTAAATAAGCTCAGTAAGTGTCACATATTTCTATTCAAACTAATTTCGAAAATATCCTCCCTAAAGACTTTAAAAATATTTCTTAACTGTTTTCATGTTGTAGAATTAAAATAAATTTTCTGAGAATCATATTTGAATTAAATGCATGAATAAAGCTTTAAAAAAACCTCTGAGTAAAATAAGTCAACCACTGACAATTTATTCCACATGGCATCCTAAGTATATGGCAAAACAGAATTTACCATCGCTCAAAGCGCCATTTACCATCGTTTAGGCCATCCATCAAGTATCTACTAGCTGAATTTACCATCGCTTGGAGCGGCATTTACCATCGCTAGGGACATTACCCAGTAATTACGTAACGGAATTTTCCATCGCTACGGAGCAGAATTTACCATCGCTCAGGTGAAAGCTAGCTAATAATATACCTTATACATGCATGGGCGACACATTGGACTGGACTGACTGACACATTCCTTCCCGCTGTTAGTGATAGACCCCTCCGACAATACTGCCAATACATGCTTAGGATAGTTAACCTCAACCGGTAATATCGAAAATACTTATAAGGCATATCATAGACTCACAAAACATGCTGCTTTTCATCATATAATCCATATTTCATACAAAATTTTCAATATCCATGAAAAAGGTTCTCATACTAAAAATTCATTCATTATAAAAATTAACTTTCAATCATTTACAGTATGAATTTAAATTCAGCATATAAAATCACTATAAATAGAAGTATAAACATTTCAAAATATTTTAATAGGACATTCATCTTATCCCTAATTCGTTATAAAGCATAAAAATCAATGGAAAGCTTTCCTCGTCTCCAAGTAATATACACATTTTCATACTCTATTTTTAAACAACATCGTAACCAAACTTATTTGTGCATATACTTCCATCGACACACATCAATATGCACAAACGCCTAACTACACAAAAATATCGAAACACCCTTTTTAAGTTGTATTAACTTCAATTATTCGCATAAAATTTTCATTCGAATTTTTTAACATCCAAGCATGTAAAATACCACAATTTAAGTATAGATTCTATTTTAAAGCATGAAACACATATTTGGATTATTTTGGCCCATGTTGGCTAAACCTACACCATCAATTTCAATCAATTTCTTTCTCACCTTAATCATGCTCCAATACATGTAAAAGGGTGTAAAGTTAAGTCAATTATATAGAACATCACACTTTTGCAATTAAACAAAGTTTGGCCGTAAAGTAGCCATTTGATATCCAATGCATTTCTTTTCAATTTCAAGTTAATTCTATTATCAATATAATTCATAAAATCATTCAAATCATTCAAAAACAATTGTCCATCACTTTAATACACTTATGACCGAAAACATGGCAGCTTGTTACACCAAACTTTTGCTTTTCAATTCAACATCAAAACTCACCATTTTAGCATATCTACGTGCATGAAAATTATTCAAATAACTTAAAACTCAATTTAGACCATTTAAACCTCCCCTTAGCTGAACCACATGCAAACACATAACAACAACCTTTCTTCATATGTTACACTTACATATACATCAAAATCACATCACATTTCAAGGAAAAACAACCAATTCAAATTTGAACCATCAAAACCCGTTTTTGGCTATGTACTACATGCAATACAACACCAATTTTTCTTCAAATTTTACATTTAAATTTATGTCAAAATTACCTCAAATATCATGGTAAAACTACTAGTATTCAAACCAACATGAATTTAAACTTAAATCAAAAATCAATTTTCATTAGTATGCTTACCAATGGCTCTTGAATTTCTAGTCTTGTTTTTCTACAATTTTGAGGTCTCCAAACTCTAAATCCATATATAAAAATCCCAAATACTCCATTAGAAATCATAAATCCAACCAAATTCACAAGCTAGTTCATGGAAACTTAAATCTTACCTCTTGAAATCAACTAGAAATGGATGGGTCTTACTTCTAAGCTTATGTACACCATATGCATGTGCTAAATTCACTCCAAAATGGCTTCAAACCATCAAGTGTAGCATGCTGTCCATGATCTCTCTTCCTTTCGGCAGATTGCTTCCTTTCTTAACTGAATTCTTTCTCTTGTTTTTGTGTTTGCCCGAATGGTGTGCTTCTCTTTTTTTTTTTTTTTTTTTCTTTTCATTTGTGTTTCAACCTTATATACTCTTTATATTTATCATACACTTGTCACACTCTCTCCTTACTTGCCATACATTTATCATGCATGCGTCCATTTCACACCCCACTTGTCATTATTTTCATGTATTCTTTCATGCATGCTTCCACTTGTCACGCCACCCTCCAAGCATTCTTCCATACTTTCCAGTTTTCTAAAATACCCTTGTACATGTCTTTTACAATCCAATATGATCATGCCCTTTTTGGAAAAATTTTTTGGCACTAAATTTATTTTAATCCTTAATTAATTACCATGCCAACTTCTGTATTTGAAATCATTTCTGGTCCATCCGAAAATTTTTATTATCACTCAATTTTACATTCGAAAATTCTACTAGAATCTTATTACACATTTAGATCCGGCCACTTTACATTATTTTATTATTCTATAAATAAGGGTATAATTAATAATACATGTATATTATATGAATTCGGAATGGTATGTTACAGTTGATGTCATGATATGATATTGATTTATTTATTTGTTTCCAAAGAGTATGAATAAAAAAAGATAAAAATGAGTGATTAATTGTTCATTAGTGGATATTGATTTGTTATTTGAAAGATAAGAAGATTACTAAAAGTGTAAGAGTTACATAGAATGATTTATTAGAATTTGTTTATGATAAGAAGTGAAAAACGAAAATGTTTATTATTCAGAATAGTTATAGGTGTGATTGTTCAAAATTATATTAATATGATTGTTGTCGAGAATTCTAATTGAAGAATTTTGTTTAACAGTTGTCTATGTAGATGTTAATTGTTATGGCTTTCGATCGTGTATATGAGGAAATTTATAGAATATTCTATCAGGGTACAATTATGATTATTGAAAAGTTTTGTTTAATGACGGTTTGTATAGTTGTTGTGGTATTGATTCTATGATCTTATGTATGTAGAAATTTGGAGAATGATTAAAAATAAAATCATTATGGTCATTGATGAGGAAATGAAAGTAATGACATTAGAGTGAGATCTCAAGTTGAGATCATTTTTAAATTTCGAGAATGAAATTTAATAATGGGGGATGATTTGTAAGACCTCATTCTAAGTGGACACAAAAGATTAATAAAATCTAATTTATTGTTATTAACTTGGTTCGATCTAAGTTTTAGAAATAAAAAGGTATGTGGACAAATATACTCTTCGTAGACATTTTTAAACGAAATTAAGAAAGTTTGGTGTAAAAGGAAAAAGATCATAGCAAAAAATAGGGTACAAAATGAAAATTTACAAGACAAATGTTGAGATAAATATGATGGCCAATAGAAAAATTATAAGGTGAAATGGTAGGTGATTCTTTTTTCTTTTTTTTTTTAAAAAAAAAAAAAAAAGGAGAATGAAATGGAAACAAAAAAGAAAAAAAATCAAAGCAATAGTCAAGCAAGTTGATAAGCATGATAATGAGACAAAAGAGAGGGTGTGTGGAAGTAAAAGCAAAAGAGAGACATGTGTTCATTCCTAAACCAAGTAAAGAAAGTGATGGTGATAAATATTTTAATATATAAAAGAGATAAGTGTCATGCACAACGTCAATAAGTAAAAGCAACCAAAAAAAAAAAAAAAAGGAAAGCAAAGAAGACAAAATGAAGTGTATAGCCGAGAATGAGAGGGAAGGCATGAGATAGTGTCATTTTTTTTTTAAAAAAAAATGGACACATGTTCATCAAAGATGTAATTCAAAGAGATTAGAGTTAAAGAAAAGTCAAAGAAAGCATGAGATAGACAATTGAAGAAAAAGAAAAGAAGAAGAAAAAGAAGAAGAAGAGAGAAGGAAATTAAATAGGAGAATTGGTGATTTGAATATTTAGGTGTCCGATTTAACCAGATGAGTTATTTTTATTTCAATAAGATTTGAAATCCAGGAAATTTGTAAATTTTATAATAAGTTCTAAATTGAGTTTATGTGATTTTAAGGTGGATCTAAGATTATAAGAAATTGGATGAGAACTTGTTTTATATCTAGATTTGAGCAAAAGAGTTATGTGAGTGAATTATTTATTTAAATCGAATTAATTATTTACAATTATATATTTTAGCTTTTATTTACTTGATTGTTATTAGAAAAAAATTATTTAATTTGTTTATTGATTTATTGATTATGTATTATGATTTATGATTTGATTATAAAATATTTATTATTGATAATTATATTTATATTCAAAAATTGAGCTATACAATTTGCATATGAAAATGATTTAAGATTTGAAAACGAATAAAATTAGATTTTTAAAACACCAATAGTGTACCCTCCCCTCTAATAGTCATATAGACTACATATGTGTGAATCCCAGATTTATCCAGCACTTATATGGTAGATGTCAAAAAAGTCATTGAGTTGTCAAGAGAGTCATTAAATTGTCTAACACGTAAATGACCAATATTATCCCTCGTTTTGCGTGTGTGTTGAGTATTTCTACCACGTATGATAGATTTTCCTGGATACTAGTTGATATAAATTTTCATATTACAGATGTTACATGTTAAATTAAATCAATACAAGAAGAGATTTACAAAACATCAATTTTATAGAAAGAGATTTGATAAAGAGTTTCAGAAATTATATAAGATTATTTATAAAATAGATTTAATAATTTAATAAAAAAATTTTTGGATAAATTATTTAGTAAGAAAGAATATATATATTTTGTTATATCATATTTCAACCTTTTTCTAGCATACTTTTAACAAACCAGATTCAAAATGACTTATTATGGTAAAGTTGTAAAGATGATTTATAAAGAAATCTACAGTTTTATTGTGATATAAGGTTTAAATTCATTTTTAATTTTCAGACATGAAATTATATGAATCATTGAAGAGTATTTATTATTACCAGAAATATGTTAAGTTTTATTTAGAAATATTTTCAGAAAATTTATATCCACTCATTGGGCGTTAGCGCTAATTTTTTTATAAACTCATTTTTCCTGATATGTACTATAACCATAGTTTAAAATATCCGTGATATTTTCGTAAATCAAGGGTACTGATATCGATAGGGGGTGTAATCTCCTATCTGTCAAAATATCCTGGAAATATCCTCGATATTTTCGTAAAATATCCTTTCCGTGAGCTTGTAATATAAATTTTACAAAATATCAAGGAAATTTCCGAAAATATCCGTAGAATATTCATGAAATATCCTGGACATATCGATTAAATTTCCATAAAATAAAAGTGAAATTTAAGCTTTTCAAATAAGAATTTATTAAGCTTTTAATCTTTTATTAAATAAATAAAAGGAATAATTGCAAAAAAGACTCATTTGGTAAGGATAACCTCAAAAATAATATTTCTTGTTTTATTGTTATAAAAAAGACATTGGGTGGACAAAAATGCCCTTAATAAAATGATAGTAATTTGAATCACTGTTGGGATTCTCAACCTTAAAGTTGGAATCTCAACCTCTATGTTAGGAGCCCCAACCTTTAAGTTGGAATTCTCAATCTTGATTTAACATCCAGGTTGGGAATCCCAACCCTAAAGTTGAGATTCCGAATGTGGATTTGAATCAAGATTAGCACTCCCAACCTTAAAGTTGGGGAATGTGGATTTGAATCAAGATTAGCACTCCCAACCTTAAAGTTGGGAAATGTGGATTTGAATCAAGATTAGCACTCCTAACCTTAAAGTTGGGATTCCCAACATAAAAGTTGAGATGCCCAACTGGAAGGTTGAGAATATGAACTTAGATGTTTTATCAAGGTTGAGATTCTCTACCTCGAGGTTGGGATTTTCAACTTCGAAGTTGGGATCTCAACTTCGAGGTTGGGATTCTCAATCAGATCATTTGGTAGAAAGAGTGACCGATAAAAAATGATAGGTCAAGGGCATTTTCATCCAAAAAAGGACATTGTGCAAATATTTAAACAATTAAGGTTATTTTTTAAATAGGTTATCAAAAATAGGTTAGTTTTCAACAAGACCCTAAATAAAATAAGTTTTCAACCCACGTGAATAATCTTATTTTCATTAGGAATCTTATTATTATATTTCATTTTGTAGTCAAACTCAAACATCTCATAATTGTTATTCTATTTTAAAAACAAAAACTCCTAAGCCCTTGCTATTGATGGAATTCATAATGAAGACAATGATGTTGATGATGGTGATAATAGTGATGATGATGATGATGACAATGATGACGACGACAATGATGACGATGATGATGATGGAGGAAATAATTATGCTTTTACTCAAAGAAATGATACCGATACAGGTTTGTCATTGAGCCCATTTACTTGTAAAGAACAATACATTAACTGCACACAAGATAAAGACCATGGGTGTAGAGTTACGGGTCCAGACATAAGAGCTATTGGTAAGGATTATATAAGGAGAATCCATCAAATGCAGTTAAGGATGTCATCATCCAATGAAGATAACATTTCAACTATTTTTGAATCTATGATTTTAAGGTCTAGTGATGATGGTCATAGAAATGATCCTTACACACAATTTCTTATCTATGGACAGATGGCATGTTCGTGATTATATTCAAAATCATTCAAATTATATGTCATAGTATCAGTATTGTATAAATCTATATGCTAGCTATACCATCTATGAACCACCTAGGACTTCATTTTGGTATTAAAATTTGCATGATTTATGTGATGCAAATTAATTGAAAAGTTTTAATTGAAGCTTTTTATATTTTCATATATCCCCTTTATATATTATATCCATATTTATACCTTTTAGTTGTTACTTTTTAGATAGAATATGTTTTTTTTTTTAAATATAATATGATTTTTGGTTGTAGAAATGATTAATTTAACATTACCAAAAGTTTCATTAAAAAATATTATATTTTAAACTAAATTTTCGTACTTTCCGTAAATTTTATGTAAATTTTCGTCGACATCGATATTTCCGTCTACATTTTCGCTGAATTGTAGTACCGATATTTCCGTCGATATCGATATTTTCAACATTGACTATAACATACCTTCTCGATCATAGTTCGGTATACGTACAAAATAGTTTATGTTCATAATGTTGAGGTAATCAAATAAATTAAAGTGTCTAGAGGCGAGATTGAATTTCAGCGTGATTCCCAAGTAATACAAATGTGATTAAGAAAATTTTTGGATAGTTTGGAGATGATAAATAAAATTTTTGAAAAGTCCATAAAAGATTTAATAAGGGTTTTGGAAAGCTCGAATGAGTAAATTAATTTCCGATAAAATTCCAAGATCATCCAAAAAGGGTTTAATAAGATTTTCGGATAGACTCGGATGTGTAAGTTGAAGTCCAGTATAATTTTCGGATGGTCCAATGAGGATTGAGAAAAGTCTCGAAATGTCCAAAAATGATAATTTAAGTAATAAATAAATATAATTATCCACAATGTAAAACTCAAAACTTCGTATGATGGAAAACAAATTATTTTTCGATGGATCGTGTTTTCGAACGGAAAGTATTCGTGGAAATATTAATTTTTTGAAAAGCGGAGTTAGTGAATGAAAAGTTTCGAAATTTTTTTTTGAGTTGAATAAAAGTGAAACGAATTGAAAACGAATCCATTTGGATAGATTCCGAGTGATTAGAAAATTTATCGGATAGAAATATATATTTTCGATTTCGGATCGTACGAAATATTTTTAGAAAAATAAAATAATTTTGAATGCTTGGAGGTGAAATCGAAATTTGAAAATAATTCTGGAAGCGTAATTGAGTTATAAGCGGATTTTCGAATAGACGAAATCAAATTCGAATTCGAAATCGAATTGGGAGAATGAATAAAGCAACAAACGGCATGATTAATGCATGGATTGGACATGTGTCATGCATGTAATAAGGAAGTGAAACAAGTGGCAAGAGGAGTTCATGCATGGATGCAACATGTCGAGAATTTATGAAGGATATATATATATATATATATATATGATATGAAAGAAGAAATGTTGAAGCAAATTCATATCATTCGGTTCTTTCTTCAAAAACCGATAAAGAATTTGAGATTTGGAGAGAGAAAGCATTGGAGTGAAAAAGAGGAAGCTCGGACATTCATCACCAAGAATCGAGATCGTGAGAGAGTGTGAAAGAGCTGCTCGGTTTTGGAGTTGAGAGCAAGAACCATAAGCATGCTCTAAGTGCAGACTGAGTGCATGAAAGTTTAATCAAGAGCTGAGTGCAAATCCAAGAGAAACAAACCAGAAGTAAAACCGAGAAGAGCATGCAAGGAAGGAGGAGTGCTCGATTTTGAGAGCAAGTGCAGACCGAGTGCAGCAAGAAAGAAGCAGTTCGATGTTGCAAATCTGACCATGAGCGTGCTCCAAGCAGAATAGTCATCATCCTCCTCCTCATTCAGTCTTCAGTAGATCTGAGAGTAAGTCTTCAATTTCAGCAGCTTTATGCGTGAATTAGAGAGACCTCAATGATCTTGCATGAGAGTTAAATCACCCAAAATGACCTCTAATTTCACCACACATGGGGCTGTTTTGTCAATATTTCTAAGCTGATTTTGAGAGACTATTAAGCATGCATGTCTATTTTCGATTGAAGGAAGCTCAGTCATGAGGAAGAATAAAAAACAGCTTGCATGCATGTTAGTTTAGGGGCTGTTTTTGATGTTTGGACAACCATAAAAGTAAGCTGCTGCCATTGTGGAGTTTTGTGTGGTTTTAATGCTTGAGTTGGTGAAAATCTAAGTGTTAAATGCTTGTTTAGGTTCGGCTAAAGAGAGATATATGGGTAGTATCTTCGCACGTGTATTTCGAAGCTTTCGATTCAATTTTTTTAGAGGTATTGATGAGTCCCACATCAGTTGGCGAGGATGTTCTTGGGTGTTATATATATGGGTTTGCAATCCTCCCCTTGCAAGCTAGCTTTTTAGGAGGAGTTAGGTAGGTCCGTATCATATGGTATTAGAGTCACATCTCGTCTAGTCGGTGGGCCATGTACGAAGGTTCTCTGCACGAGGATGTACAGTCTAAAGGGGTCGGGAATGATGAGTCCCACATCAGTTAGCGAGGGTGTTCTTAAGTGTTATATATATGAGTTTACAGTCCTCCCCTTGCAAGCTAGCTTTTAAGGAGGAGTTAGACAGGTTCGTATCAGGTATGTTGAGTTTTTATGGATTTCGTTTTGATAAAAAATGTTTAGGTTGAGATATGGTTGGATTTTTGGTGATGGAATGATTGGGTTTAGGATTTAGAACCTCATTAGTATGGAGGTTTGTTCGCTTGTGATTTCGATGCGATATTGGTTGAATTTCGATGTTGAAATTGTCGCTATAAATTTGTCGTAAAGGGCTGTTATGTTGCGATTTTATTTTTGAGTTTGTTGTCTTGAAATATAATGCGTAATGATGTGTTTTAGAGTATCGAATAATTATTTGGTTATCGAAAAATCGTTTCCGGGTGATTCGAATAACTTCTATTTTCGTACGATCGTGTTTAGTTTGTGAATTTCGTTGTCAAATTGAAAAATGGATATGAGATTAATAAGTTGCCATGATTTGAAATAATGGATATCAATGTGTTAGACTTTATTTTTAGGTGAATTGCATTGGTTTTTAAGTGATATTGACGTTAGAATCGTTTGGAGAACTAAAAGAAACGCTTAATTTACTGAAAAGGATAATTTGTGTGAAACTTATCGTAAATTCATAATTGCGAAATGTATTGCGTTTGTGGTTTCGATTAGAATTAACACCATATGGAATATGATAAGTGTGATTGCGATGAAATTAATCAAAAGTAATAGATGGTGAAAAGATCGATTTAAGTTCGGTTAACATAGAGAAGTTTATTCGAAAATTTCCATTTAAAGCGTTAGAGTGAAAAGTAAATATGTTCAATTGGCGTTGTTACTATTTGAAAAATGATGCTTCGAAAATCTTTATATTATTCGACGCTGAGTGATTGATGTTCAATGATGGAAATGATTTCAGAATAGCGTAGTTGCGACGTGCTTATATTAGAATGTTACATTATATAGGTATAAAGAAGGCAAAGGAAATCAAAGTTGAGAATTTTCGCGAATTTAAAAATCGGGAAGTTTCTATAAGTTAGAAATCAGTGAGTGTAAATTATTTTACGAATTGATAAATGCATTATAGTATGTTTTAATGTGAGTGTAAAATTATTTTACGAATTGATAAATGTATTCTAGTATGCTTTAATGTGAGCACAATTATTTTCAAATCGTTAAAAGTATTTTATTTGTTTTAGTATGCTTCCAGGATACATTGTGAATTTAAACATGAAATGAATTTATATTGATGTTATTAGTTTATAAATGTTTTATACATGCATTAAAGAACGTTATCACATGAAATTATTTATGAAATGAGATTCCATGCTCTTAATATTAAATTAAAGAAATGTGTTATTATAATTAAATTCTTTTAGCATGAAAATTAAATTTTCAAGTACAATTAAAGGAAGTTTCAAAACCGATGGTTACCCTAATCCCCATTATATAACTGAGATATGATTATTATGTGACCGAAGTGTCTTATTGCGTGTATGACTTGTCCGTAGGGGAAAGTCCACTAATTATAGGTGGATCGAGTCTGTCTTGTCACCTTTTATGCGTATTTATGGTATTATTATGACTGATGCCCTATACATGGTGAGGTAACATTCCGCAACATAGTGGCTTATGACTGAGATTGACTATCCCTATTGTCGTGCAAAATCGCAAGTGGACGAGCTGAACAAATAATATAATGATGAGAAAAGTATCGTCCCATGAGGATTATTGTTAATTAATGCCTAAAATTAAAATAACTCAACTTTTATTGGATAAACGAAATTGAAGGTGAAAACTACAACTAAATTTAAATACAAATGTAAATAAATAAAAATTAATTCAATTAATAAAAATTCTAAAGTTCTAATTTCACCATAACTAATCTGTTCCTTCTTTTTGTTCTTTTTAACAAAAATTAATTCCTCAGTTGCTAGTCGAGATTCCTTGAATTATTCATATAGCCCCTCCCGAGGTCTAAGGAATATACCCTATAAAGCTTAACTGCAATGTCCCTATGCAATTTAAAATATTAATGGATTCATTCAGATTTATGGATCTCTTTTATAGACTACACAAACCATGTAGATATATTCCTATTCTGTATGTAATTTATGATATTCAATACAATAAATTAAATACATAAATCAGCTTCCACTATAATTATGATTAACAATTCAACTAAATAGTGATCAACTATTTAGAAGCATTAAGCACAATATTAAATGCATCAACCAAGATAAAAAAAATTCTTAATTAAATTGAACAAAGGATTGGAATATTAAAGTTAGGCTACATCATAACCTTAGAAAAATAAATCTACTCTCTATTAAAATTTACAAAGACTAGAAAATTAAACATAATAAAATATAAGAAAACTTAGTGGATTGAAGTTTCGCCGTAGAAAATCTTCCTCTGCTTTGCTCCTCCTCTCCAAACTCTCTCTCTCTTTCTCTAAACTACTTGTTGTTTTGGTTTTTGATGAGATCCATGGAGTGGTGATCCTAAAGCTTATTTATAGGCAAATTTCACCTCCAATTACATCATCGCATGCATCACTTCCTCCTAAATTTTCACCCTTCTGCATCATCGCTTACATCATAATTTCACCTACCTCATGCAAGTCAAATTTCATATTACATCATTGTTTATATCATAGTTTTCATTACATTATTCCTTACATCAACATGACATAATATTTATTTTTAAAATACTCAATCTTTAAATTGCGATAACTTCTTTATGCGATCTCTAATTCGAGTAATTTTTTAGGCGATGAACTGCTTCGAATGACATTCATTTTGCAGCAATGATATTGTTTCGAATAATAATACTTTGTGGGGTCTACATGTGATTTTTTCATCAATTTTATTCTGAAAATAAAAAATGCAAATAGATGTAATAGTTTACTTAATAATAATAAAAATATCAAGAACTAAGTAAGAATTCAGGTTTAAAAAGATAAAATAACTCTATAAAAGTAGAGTTATCATACCTTCAAACTTAATATTTTGCTTGTCCTCAAGTAAAACTAAAAATAACAACCTAAGCTAAAAACACAGAAAATAAAAACACAATCCATTTTTGTAGGTAAACACAATGACATTGAGCGTGTGCCACAAGCCTTTAAACCCCTAGGTGTTCCTGGTAGGAGGAGTTATGTCTCCTAAGGATTTACCAACAACAATACCCACAAACGTTAAAAGATTCCACCAATAACTTATCAACATCTCACTAAATATAAATTAACAGAAATCTCATACATGTATGATCTTGTATCAGGACTAAAGATAAGTCACTAATGATCTAAAACAGAATTATCAATAATCTCACACCACTCTCAAAGCAATTTCATTTCAAAACATCATATTCACATATCATGGACTTATTTCGCCTCGACTCTAATCCTCACAAGATATCTCTCATAACTGTCATGAATCCTAAAGCAAACACTCATGCAATCATATATGATAGAGGTTATGTAAAGGCATAGTTAGCATCATTTACATCACATATGAATATAGACGTTTAAAATGAACCGCACTTTTAAGTGAATAGATCTCATGATTGGAATCAAATACTAAGAACGTAGATAGAGCATGATGATATACTTCAACTCTTAAACTAGACTTCATTTTGAAGATCAATAGGTTTTATTAAAGATTGTATTTGCATTATGGTTAATTGATATGTAAGAAATTTTAAGGTACATGTTCAACAAGAACAAAATACTTCATTTATTCTCTTTAATTCATCACAACTTCTCTCTTCTCCATTTTTTTTTTCTTTTTACTTCCACCTCCTCTTGTACATCTAGACATTATAAAACTTGTGCTTCTCATATATATATTTTTCACAGTGCTATTTAGAAACACATTTCTTTTAATGCATATGCCTATGTACATATCATATAAATGTTAACTCTTCAATTCCCTTCTCCTCTTTCACTTCATAACATGATCCCAAACTTCATAAGGTATTGCTAAATTTAAATGCTCAATAGAGTCATTTAATAAGGGTAAAAAAAGAAAAATATTAAAGTGTTTGGCTTCAAAGGGTTTATGATATATCTCAATTCAAAGTAGGAAAGTAGGATTTTATTGAGTAAAAATTACCTATATCACTTCCAAGAGGTCGATCCAATTTTCAAATTAAAGCAACTCATGTTATCTACGATGATGATTTGTTCTTTAGTATTCAATGCAAAACCTATAGAGATCATCTATTAAGAACAAGTGAAGAGTGTTTAAGAGTAGAAACAAATAAATCCCTCAAAAAGAAACGTTTAAAAAGCTCAAATCCTCATCAAGGGTAATCTCCACTAATAGTCCACAATTCATATAAACATGATATTCATCCACTCAATTAACTAAGATCATGACATTCAAATGTCTCAAATCATGCAAAGATATTATTGACTATCCCTAGTAAAGATATGCAATCAAAAATATGCATTATGACTCCATCAACAAATACAAAGTAATTAGTCGACTTGTTAGGATAGAATTGAAAAACAAAAAAAAAAAATTAATGGGAAAAAAATAATGATTTTTTTTTTTTTTTTGAGAAAAGAAAACAAAGATGCTTATCAAGAGCACAAAAGGACTCCTTACTCTACCATCTTTTGGTTTCAACTCGGACCAGTTTTTTAATCTTATGGTTTTAATAATAACAAACTCTACCCCCAAACTTATTTGAGACATTGTATCCAATATTTAATAAGATAAAAAGAAGAAAAACACAAATGAAAATGCTATTAATAAAACCATAGGGTAAAAAAGTTACAACCGGAGATTAAGATCCAGTGCACGTTTCTTATTACCGCTTGCTTCAGAATCCCAAACCACCTGACACATGATTGGATCAACTTCGAACACAAAGTCTTGTAGTTGGTCAATCAGTTCATCAGCACTTGAAGCTGAGACTAGAATGCGCCGGTTTGCTTGAGTCATAAAACCCTGTTCCACAGCATGATCAAGAAAAGTCAATAAATCATCATAGAAACCGTTAGCATTAAGCAAATCTAATGGCTTTTTATGGATATTGAGATGAGCCTAGGACGCAATGTTGAAGATTTCTTCAAACGTTTCCAAACCATCAGGTAACGCGATAAAGACATCAGTATTGAGTAACATGTACGTCATTCGCCCGTGCATGCTTGTGACCTGAAACTCATTACTTATACTCATACTGATGATATCTCTCCTTTCAGCTAAAGACTTTACTACGATACCTAGGATTCTATTGTTTACAACATTTGCAGCTACTGCGACAGAATCCCTCAGTCCTAAACTGCCTCCCTCGTACACCAAATCTATGTTTCGGGCAGTTAAAGCCTTACCAAGTTTAACTACTGCTTTTGAATATTGTGTACTCATACCAGACTTCGGGCTACAAAAAACACAGATGATTTTGAATTTGCTACTCAAGGACTCTACCATTTTTTTTTTCATATAAAACTAATTATTTGTTATCAGTAATGAACGCTTATTTAAAGAAAAATAAAGAGTAAAAGAACAGTTCTATGATGCTAAACAATATTGGTCAGGGGGAAAATAAAATGTTAAGTGTAAAAATGTCAAAAAGAAAGCACAATCTTAAAAAAAAAAATTAAACAAGCTGCTAAAAATACAAAATTCAAAATGTTCGGTAAAGAAACGTCAAAAAGTAAACATAATTATCAAAAAAAATTTTGAAACAAGCAAAAAAATCCAAAATGGCAGGTAAAGAAATGTCAAAAATTAAATACAATTATCGAAAATGTTTGAAACAAGCTACTAAACAAATAAAAAGAAAATATGCTATAGTAGTTATGATTGTGGCTCATATCTTCCTCTGGTTTTACGTCTAGAAACAGCTTAAACACTTTCTATGAGTTGAGAATCAGCTTCCTATCCAGTTCTCATATAAACTGACAAACAGGGTCTTTTAAAGTCAGATTCCTGAGACTGTAACGTTGTTTTTCTTTACTAAATAACTCCCATAAATCTAAAAAAATGCGTTGAACTTTCCCACAAGGATGCGTCTCAAGAGTCTCAATGATATTATCCAGAGACTCTTTACTCAACCCATCCTTTATGCATTTAATTTTATCTTCTCGATTTATGGACAAATATCCAGGATTTTTATAATATGTGTCGCAGTTCCATCTTGCACTTTTATGGTAGACTCTCATTCTCTTAGCTCTTTTCTTCTTTGAGTAAGAACTTCTTCCTAATTCTAGTAAATGTTTAATGAATGAATCATTCAACTCACCTGCTATACGTACTTTGGCTTCAATGATCCACCGAATATGCTCTGGAAGACCTAAACATGTTAGTGCCCTCATTCTTTCGAGTCTGCACTTGTAAATTCTTCTGAGTACATCTTGAGGCAAAGTAGGGAAATGATTTTGAATGCCGCAAAACTTGCCTCTATCTCTAAAAGAGAAAAGAAAATTATCAAAGAAAAACAATAACACACAAATAAAAGAAAACTAGTTAAGAAAGAAAAACTTGGGTTGTTTCCCAATAAACGCTTAATTTATAGTCGTTAGCTTGACTGTTGAAAAATGATTTAAGTTGGGTCTGAAAGCGCGATGGTAGATTTCTGTTGAGGTTCTCCACCATCCAAGTAAGTTTTAAGTCTTTGTCCGTTTACTTTGAATCGACGATCTGCACTTTGAATTTCAACAACACTATATGGAAATACTTGAACAACTGTGAAGGGGCTAGACCATTTGGAGCATAGCTTACCTGGGAACAAATGTAATCGTGAATTAAATAAAAGAACTTTCTGACTTGGAGTGAATTCCCTGTTTAGGATATGTTAATCATGCCATTTTTTGGTGCGTTCTTTGTAAAGTTTAGCATTTTCATATGCACCATGACGGAATTCGTCCATCTTATTGAGTTGCAACTTTCACAAAGCTTCTAATGCTCCTATGTCAAAATTTAACTTTTTGATAGTCCAATATGTATGGTACTCAAGTTCAACAGGTAAGTGGCATGTTTTTTCGAATATCAACTTGTATGGAGACATCCCATTCGACGTTTTGAACGCTGTTCTGTAGGCCCATAATGCATCATTCAGCTTTTTCGACCAGTCTTTTCGAGATGCACTTACCGTCTTTTCCAAAATCCATTTTAATTCTCGATTTGAGATTTCAACTTGTCCATTGGTTTGCGAGTGGTAAGCTATAACAACTTTGTATTTGACCCCATATTTGGCTAGAAGAGCATCAAAATACCTGTTGCAAAAATGCTTCCCTTCATCGCTGATGATTACTATTGGAGTTCCAAATCTGGTGAAGATATTTCTACGTAGAAAATTCACCACCACTTTAGAGTCATTGGTTGGTGCGGCAATAGTTTCAACCCATTTTGACACATAATCTACGACCACTAGAAAGTAAAGATTCTTAAAAGATGGTGAAAATGGTCCCATGAAATCGATACACCAAACATCGAATAGCTCTACTTCCAAAATATTGTTAATAGGCATCGTCTTCGTGAAATGTTACCTGTGCATTGGCACTGATCGCATGCAGTAACATACGATTGAGCATCCTTGAAAATGGTGGACCAATAGTATCCAAATTGAAGGATTTTACCTGCAGTTCGATTGGCCTCAAAATGTCCACTATAATAAGAAGAATGACAATGGTGGAGAATATCTCGTGCTTCATCTTTTGAAACGCATCGTCAAAGGATCTAATATGGACATAACTTATACAAGAACGGCTCATTCCAATAATAATGTTTTACATCTGCCAAGAATTTCTTCTTTTGCTGCCACGAAAGGTCAGATGGATAAACATTGTGAGAAAAAAAATTAACAAAATCAGCATACCATGGGATATTGCTTGTATCCAAAACGAAGAGCTGTTCATCAGGGAAAGTTTGTTTAATTGCTATGTCGAGATCATCCTCATCCCCTCGTTGCTTTAGTCTAGAAAGATGGTCTGCCACCACATTTTCACTTCCTTTCTTATCTCGAATCTCTATGTCAAATTCTTGCAGCAGAAGGACCCATCGGATCAGGCGTGGTTTTGCATCTTTTTTCTCTAAAAGGTACTTGATGGCTGAGTGATCTGTGAATACAATGACTTTGAAATCGATCAAGTATGGCCGAAATTTATCGAACGCGAAGACCACAGCTAGAAGCTCTTTTTCAGTGGTAGCATAGTTGACCTGTGCATCGGTTAGTGTACAGCTAGCGTAACAAATAGTATGGAAAATCTTTCCAATACGTTGCTTTAGCACGGCTACAATGACATATTCGCTAGCATCACATATCAGCTCGAAAGGCAAAACCCAGTTAGGTGCAATAATGACTAGGGTTGTCACAAGGGCCTTTTTTAGTATCTCAAATGCCTCTCTACATGTATTATTGAACTGGAATGAAATATTCTTCTCGAGCAAATTGTATAATGACTTTGTGATATTCAAGAAGTCTTTGATGAATCTTCTGTAAAACCCTACATGCCCTAAGAAGTTTCGAATGCCTTTAACAGATGTTAGTGGTGGCAGCTTCTCAATTGCCTCAATCTTGGCTCTATCAACTTTAATGCCCTTGGCTGAAACTTTATGACCTAAAACGATCCCTTCTTGTACCATGAAATGACATTGCTCCCAGTTAAGAATCAGGTTTGTCTCTTTGCATCTTTTCAGTATTTGTGCTAAGTTATCTAAACAAGAATCAAATGATGAGCCAAAGATTGCAAAATCATCCATAAATACTATAACAACCCATCCTCTCCCCATGCTGGGCCGGGACCTTCCTCGGTGCATGGGCTCACCCATCCTTCGGTCCAGGTACTGTCCCTTAGCCTTTAGGGATTTCATACGCCTCCCACACCCCTCGAACCCATGACCAAGGCCATATAGTCAAATGGGAAGCAAGATGTGTACCAACTGAGCTACTAGCTCAGTTGGTACACATCTTGCTTCCCATTTGACTATATGGCCTTGGTCATGGGTTCGAGGGGTGTGGGAGGCGTATGAAATCCCTAAAGGCTAAGGGACAGTACCTGGACCGAAGGATGGGTGAGCCCATGCACCGAGGAAGGTCCCGGCCCAGCATGGGGAGAGGATGGGTCGTTATAAATACCTCGATGATGCGCTCCACCATGTCTGAAAAAATTGACATCATGCACCGTTATAAGGTGGCTGGTGCATTGTATAGACCAAATGGCATTCTCCGAAACGCAAACGTTCTATATAAGTATGTGAATGTAGTTTTTTCTTGATCCTTAGGTGCTATAGAAATCTTATTGTAACCAGAATAACCGTCTAGGAAACAATAGTAAGGGTGATCTGCTAATTTGTCAAGCATCTAATCGATGAAGGATAAAGGGAAATGATCTTTCCTTGTGACCTTATTTAGTTTCTTGTAGTCAATGCAAACTCTCCATCCGGTTACTGTTCGTGTTAGAATCAGCTCATTGTGTTAATTGGTGACTACTGTCATTCTCATTTCTTTGGTACCACTTGTACTGGGCTTACCCATATGCTGTCCGAAATAGGATAAATAATACATGTATCCAAAAGTTTAAGTACCTCTGTTCGGACAACCTCCTTCATGTTTGGATTTAAACGTCATTGGTGCTTGATGGATGGCTGATACTTGTCCTCCATGAGAATTTTGTGTTGGTATATTGATGGGCTAATTCCTTTAATGTCTGCGATCGACCATCCAATAGCCATTTTGTGTTCTTGTAGTACTCTCAAAGTTTTTCCTCCTATTCTCTACTTAGAGAAGATGAAATAATGATAGGTAGTGTAGATGAAGTACCTAAGAATGCGTACTTGAGATGAACTGGAAGTGGCTTGAGTTCTAACTCTGGTGGTTTTTCTGTTGATGGTACCAGTTGTCTCTTACTAGCTCCAAGCTCTTCGAAAGGTCGTCTGATAAAGATGGGAGGTGAAGCTTCCAATTAGTTAACACATTCCATGATGTTCGGACTTTCTAAGTATTGTGCTCCATTTAGGCAAGCTTCAAACGGATCTTTTGGAGTGATGGTTTGATGTATTTCTTTACATCCACCACATCTACCCTCATGCAGTTGTCAACATCATGAGAATGTTTGAGTGCTTTTAGCACATTGAAGGTCACTTCTTTATCTTGAACTCTTAGTATGAGTTGATTTTTCTGTACATCAATGAGAGTTCTTTCTGTTGCTAAGAATGGCCTACCCAAAATGATTAGTATTTCTTGATCTTCCTCCATGTCTAGCACAATGAAATCCGTAGGAAATATGAACTTATCCACTTTTACCATGATATCTTTTATAATTCCCTTTGGATACTTGATCGATCGATCAACTAGCTGTAAAGACACCGTAGTAGGTTTTGCTTCTCCAAAGTTGAGTTTCTTAAAAACAGAGAATGACATTAAGTTAATGCTTGCACCAAGATCACATAATGTTTTATCAAAGAATGAATTACCAGTGGTGCAAGGAATTGTGAAACTCCCCGGATCTTAAAGTTTGGACGGTAGCTTTTTTTGCAAGATTGCACTACATTCTTCGGTCAAAGCTACTGTTTCATGTTTTTCCAACTTTTTTTTATTTGATAGAATTTCCTTTATGAACTTCACATAACTGGGCATCTGTTCCAAGACATCTGCAAAAAGAATATTATTTGCAGTTTCTTAAAAATTTCTAGAAATTTAGAAAATTGTTTATCTAATTTCTGCTTCTGGAATCTCTGAGGGAAGGGTAATGATGGTTTGTATGGTGTCAGATTATTTGGAAACAGCTTTGATTTTGACTTCTCTGTTTCTATTTGTTCAACCATCACTTCTTCTTCTACTTTGCTAGATCCTTCTTTCTCGTCTGTTCTTTAGACAGACTATTTTAACATTTTATCACTTCGTAATGTAACATCCTTAAGGTGCTCCCTATGATTGGTCTCTGTGTTGCTTGGTAAGGTTTCGTGAGGTTTTGCAGTCAGTAGGTTTGAGATTTGACCCATTTGCACCTCTAAAATCCTAATGGAAGCAGCTTGATTCTGGATCGTCGTGTCTGTTCTCATCATAAATTGATTGGTACTTGCGGTGAGCTGAGTAAGTGTTATTGAAGTGGTGGCAGATATGGTTGTCTAGGTCGATCGTTGTTTTTCCATGAAAAATTAGATGATTCCTCCATCCTGGATTATATGTGTTGGAGTACGAGTTATTTTATTATTTGTTGCCCACAAAAAAAGCTTGACTTGTCTGGTTTTCATCGCACTGCCCGTTGGAATGGTCTCATCTATAAAAATCACAAGATGCTGATTGAGTATGAATGACATTAGCTATTAAGTTTCCGATTTGCTTGGCTAATGTCTCGACCTGAGTGGAAAGTCTAGTTAGAACATCATTTTCTTGTATTTCGAAAACTTTTTTCGGAACTACTCTTTCCAATGGCCATTGATAGGCATTTGTAGCCATTTCTTCTAATAAGTCCCAAGCGGCTTGATGAGATTTTCCCAAAAGTGCTCCACCAACTGCAGCATCTACTAATGTTCTCGTGGAACTCCCCAAACCATTATAAAATGTGTGTAACTACAGTCAATCAGCAACTCCATGATGTGGACACTTTCTTAGTAGATCTTTGAATATTTCTCATGCTTCGTACAATGACTCTCTATCAAGTTGTCTGAATATGGCTATCTCAGTTCGTAGTCTTGCAATCTTGGCTGGTGTAAAGAATTTCGCTAGAAATTTTTGTGCCAAGGTATCCCATGTGGTAATACTCCCTGATGGCAAAGAGTTAAGCTAGCTTTTGGCTTTATCTCGAAGAGAGAACGAAAATAATCTCAATCGGATGGCGTCATCAGTAACACTATTATGCTTAAAAGTATTGCAGATCTCTAAAAAGCTATCAATGTGGGCATTTGCATTATCGTTTGGAGCCCCACCGAACTGGTTGTTTTGCACCATCTGGATAATTGCTGGCTTGATCTCAAAATTGTTAGCTGCAATGGTCGGTCGCCGTATTGCCGAAGCATTACCCACTGTGGGTAGAGCATAATCTCGTAATGTTTAAATATTTTCAACATTTATTGGTATAATGTTTTGTATGTTGTTTGGTTCTTCAGCTATGTCTATGAGAGCAGCACTTATAGCTTTCTTTGTTTCCTTACGGTTCTTGCGATAAGTTCTCTCAATTTCTGGATCAAATGGTATCAAAACTTCGTCTTCGGACTTTTTCATATACTAAAAAAAAAAAAAACACCTGCAATAAAACAAATTAAATAAAAATAAAAATAAAAATAATAAATAAATGACTAAATAAAATATCAAATTAAAATTTGAGTTACGTAGTATCAGTATTAATTTAAACAAACAATCCCCGGCAACGGTGCCAAAAACTTGTCGTGCAAAATCGCAAGTGGACGAGCCGAACAAGTAATATAATGATGAGAAAAATATTGTCTCATGAGGATTGTTGTTAATTAATGTCCAAAATTAAAATAACTCAACTTTTATTTGACAAACGAAATTGGAGATGAAAACTACAACTAATGCAAATGTAAATAAATAAAAATTAATTCAATGAATGAAAATTCTAAGGTTTTGATTTTACCATAACTAATTTGTTCCTTCCCTTTGTTCTTTTAACAAAAATTAATTATCTAGTTGCTAGTCGAAATTCCCTAAATTATTCACATAGCTCATCCCGAGGTCTAAGGAAAATACCCCATAAAACTTAACTGCTATATCCCCATGCAAATTAAAACATTAATGAATTCATTAAGATTTATGGATCTCATTTATAGACTACACAAACTATGTAGGTATATTCCTATCCTATATGTAATTTATGACATTCAATACAATGAACTAGACACATAAATCAGCTTCCATTATCATTATGATTAATAATTTAACTAAATAGTGATAAGTTATTTAGAAGCATTAAGCACAGTATTAAATGCATCAACCATAATAAAAAAATCCTTAATTAAATTGAATAAAAGATTGGAACATCAAAGTTAGGTTACATCATAACCTTAAAAAAATAAATCTACTCCATATTAAAATTTACAAAGACTAGAAAATTAAACATAATAAAATATAAGAAAACTTAGTGGATTAAAGTTTTACCGTAGAATTTCTTCCTCTGTTTTGCTCCTCCTCTCCAAGCTCTCTTTCTCTTTCTCTAAACTACTTGTTGTTTTGGTTTTTGATGAGATCCATGGAATGGTGATCCTAAAGCCTATTTATAAATAAAGTTCATCTTCAATTACATCATCGCTTACATCATAATTTTACCTATCTCATGCAAGTCAAATTTCATATTACATCATTGCTCACATTATATTTTCATTACATCATTCTTTACATTAGCATGACATAATATTTATTTTTAGAATACTCGATCTTTAAACTGTGATAACTTCTTTATGTGATCTCTAATTCGTGTAATTCTTGAGGCGATGAACTACTTCAAATGACATTCATTTTGTAACGATGATCTTGTCTCGAACAGTAATACCTGGTGGGGTCCACATGTGATTTTTTCACTAATTTTATTTTGAAAATGAAAAATGCAAAAAGATGTAATAATTTACTTAATAATAATAAAACTATCAAGAACTAAGCAAGAATTTAGGTTTAAAAAGATAAAATAACTCTATAAAAATAGAGTTATCACCTATCACTGGTGTCCTAGGACTGGACGGTGATCATGATTTCCTTGGGTTTCATTGGATACATGATTTATGACTGAGGATATGATTTAAGAACTCATGATTATGTTATGAATAAATTTCAAATGATGCATGTTATGGAAAGAATTTTTATGATGTATGTACTTATGATTTCAAATAGATATATACTCTACTGATAAGTGTAATTATGTTTTCAAGCAAATGTATATGTAAATGATTATGTGATAGCATGAGATTTATGTTTTGAATAAATTTTTACGAAACTTAGAATTCCTAAATGATTTGTAGAGAGGTTATATTTTGAAAGAAAATCTTAATTAGAAATGCGTAACACTCACTGAGTTTTTTAGCTCACTATTTTCTTGTTTATTTTTATGAAAACCTCCCCAGGTGCAGGAGTGAATACTTAAGGCGAGAAATCTCCAGTGCAAAGTTAAGCGAGTACATCTGACGACTACCACTGTGAAATTAAAATAAATATTTTGATGTATAATGGATTTAGTAGAATGTAAATGCTTTAAAAGTTTATATTAATGAATACAATATCACACATGTAAAATGTTTTTAAGTTTGAAATAGTTTGACTTGAATACTTTGAATTGTGATTGATTTTGAATTTTGAGATGGACCTGAGATCTCATTTGGAAGTGAAAAAGAATGTATGCATTTAGAAGTGTTTATAAAATGATTTATAGGTGTTTTGAAAAGATTGAAAATATCGAAGAAACAGCTGTTGTGCTATCGAAATTTTTTCACCCTAATTTTTAAACGATTAAGAAATGAAACTGTATTACAACTTTGCTCCACAAAGTCCTTTTGAGTCACCTGTACGAATACTGCAAGAATTTTTGTTGGGGTATCAGGAGGGCTCCGCTTAGATCTCTATAGGGATAATCTGAGTTTGGTCCTTTCATCTACCGTAAGTTTATGCAGATTATTGTAGATCGTGATAAGAATCACATGATGATGAACAGTTGCATTTGTGCATATTATTGCTTTTATTTACCAAATTTCCTAAATGTATTTCAAAGATACTTTTACAAATGAAATATCTTCTTCAAGTATTCTATGAATATTTTATATATTTAATCTATAGGTCCAACATGAGAAATGTAAAGATTTTTAATTTGTTCAATTTATATTTTGTTCAAAGTGATTATTAGAATTATAATGATTATTTTAAAAGATTTTTAATAAATTCAGATTTTAATTTAAAAAAAAAAAAAAAAACTATAACTTTTATAGAATTCTTCTAAATTTGAGATAGAAGTCGAGATGAGTCCTATTAATAAAGATGGATATCTTCCTATGGTCTCATTAAAGCGAGAATAGAGCATCTTTAAAAGACAAAAGCTTAAATTTCAGCGCCAAAACCCGGATGAAGTTTCATTGTTATTCACGCTATTACTAATATACGAAGCTTGATGTCCACGCTTACGGGGCCCATGCACCAAGTATCTTTACCCATTCAGTTCATTCGCTTGTTGGCTTTACAGTTTTCAGTAGTCTCAATAATCATATAGTAATCTGTCATCCAACTATTTTGTTAATGGAAATAAAGATAGAACTTTAATTTGTTTAAGGGTTTTTTTTAAAGTCTACCATTACATGTTTTTCACATAAACAGCTTTAATTAATTTTTCCATAATAATGCTCCTAAAATTCAAAAAGCTTTAATGCAGCTTCTTTATTGTCAATTTCAGAATGACATTTTCTTTCTTGGAACTCAATGAATGCTTACAGAGCCAACTATTGACAACTTAGTTTGTACTTACAAGAACCGAACAAACGTTCTTTGTTTATTTATTTATTTTTTTGCCCTTTCCATAATATCAGTCTTGTGTATTTATAAAAAAAAAAAAAATACCAATATTATAGCACAGTAACTAATTTCATTGTACTGTATATAAAGTAGTAATATTGTCATCTGACATCCAATTTTTTTTCCCTGAAATGACGATAGCCTATTTGTGCAGTCACAACAATATAAAATTTTAATTTATATATATTTGTAGTGTGGTGAGCACAAATCGTCAAAAATAATGTACTATTCAATATAATAAATTAAATGAATTCCGATTATTAACTGTAACACCACCATTCAATACGGTCTGGAGTCCTAATTGAAAGAAGGACCTAGTGTAAGTGTCTAAGAAACTAGATTACTTTAATGGAGGTGCTTTAAAGCGAATAAGATAATGGCATTTTTGCCTCAAAAGAAAAAAAATGGATTTTCTTCCAGTCGTCTCCTTACAGCGAGAATCGAGTGTCTGCAAAAGACAAAGCTTAAATTTTAGTGCCAAAACCTGGAGGAAGTTTCAACGTTATTCACGCTATTACTAATAAACAAGGCTTGAGGTCCATGCTTATTGGGCCCATGCACCAAATATCTTTGCCCGTTTCCTCAGTTTATTTGCTTCTTCGGCTTTACATTTTTCATCAGTTTCAATAATCATGTAGTATCCTGTCATCCGACCATTACGTTAACGGAGATAAAGATAGAACTATAATTTGTTTAATGGTTTTCTTAAAGTTTACTATAACATGTTTTTCACGTAAATAGCTTTAATTAACTTTTTCAACGATAATGCTTCCAAAATTCAAAAAGCATTACTTATATATATTTTTATAATAATGCTCATCTTTTTACTTTCTCATAAAATATTACATCACAGGGCTATTTATCAATAATCGTATAGTAATCTCTCATCCGACTATTATTGACGGAACTTATCCCGACTCCTCTCTCGAGTCCGGGAGAATCTCGTGAAAACTGGGATCTTCTGGATTAAAATATGAATTTACTGAAAATTCTTTAAAATAATCATTAAAATTTTAATAATCACTTTAATCGAAATATAAATTGAATAAATCTAAAATCTTTGAAATATCTCGTGCTAAGCTCATAAACTGAATGTATAAAATATTTACAAAAATCTGTAAAACGATAATTTATCTGTAAAACTATTTTTAAAAATACATTAACGAAATTTGGTTTATAAAAGAAATAATATACATAAATGTAACTATTCATCATTATGTGGCCTCCCTCACGATATGTAATAATCTACACGAACTTGTGGTAGATATCTAAAAAAATTGAATTTATAAAAGAGTGAGCGCTAACACTCAATGGGTTGATATAATATTTCAAAAACATTTCTAAATAAAACATAAAATATTTCTAATAACAATAATTACTTCTCAATAATTCATAAATATTTAATTAAAAATATTCGCCAGATTGTTTTGTTAAATATTAAATAATCATTTCTGAAATAATAAAACTAAATTTAAATATGATCTCGTAGTAAAACTGTAAACTTCTATATAAATTATTTTTTTTATAACTTTAATAATATAAAAAATGAAAATCTATAATATATAAACTCTTCTGAAATCTCTTTCTGTAAATCTCGTAGTTCTATAAATTTTTATCTGTATTGATCAAACTCAGTATATAACATATGTAATCTAGAAATCTACACCAATTAGTACCCGAGAAAATCTGTTATACGTGGTGGAGGTATTTAACACACACACAGAGCGAGGAATAACATTTGCCCTATACGTGCTAGGTGATTTAATGACTCTAGACATCTGTCATACATATGCTGGATGACTCTTTTTGACTTACTCACATGAAGCCAGCTTGACCATTACAAGGAAGAGTACAACCTTGATGTTCTAAAAATATTTTTATTTTTCTTTCTTAAATCTTTTCTGAATATCTATATAATTCTAAATGAATAATTTTTTCAAAAATGAAATCAATATTCTTTTTCAAAGCATAGAATCATATTATTTAAAACATTCTGAAATCTTTCTAATAATAACTCAAATTGAAAACATAAAATTTTTACTTCAAATCTTAAATAATTTTCATATGCAAAATTGTATAATTCAATTTCTGAATATAAATATAACCATTAAAATACTTATTCTATAATTAAATCATAAATCATAATACATAATCAATAAATCAATAAACTAATTAAGTAATTTTCATCTAATAACAATTAAATAAATAAAATCTTAAATATATAATTGTAAATAATTAGTTTGATTTAAAATAAAACTATCAACTTATATAATTCTTTTGCTCAAATCTGGATCTAAAACAAGTTTCTCTCTAATTTTCTCATCATCCTGAATCCACCGTAAAATCATAAAAAACTGAATTTATAATTTATAGAAAAATAAACTAATTTTTTGGAATTCAAATCCTATTAAAATAAACTTATTTATCTGAACAAATTGGATACTCAAAATATTTTCTTTTCTTTTTTTTTTCATTCTCCCTTTCCTTTGCTGCCAAACGGAACCACCTCTTTGGTTTTTTTTTTGGTTTGCTTTTGTTTTCGCCGAAAGTGAACACATATATATACACACACACTCCATCCTTATCCATCCCATCCCACCGCCTCATATCAGCCACTTTTTTTCTTTTTTTATTATATATTATTTTATTATTTCCTCTTTCTCAACATCATCCACTTACGTGTGTATATGTATATATATATATATTTTCTCCCAATGGCCCACCATACATCTAACAGTTATACATATATATAATTTTATTTTAATGGGCTCCATCACATTATATTATTATTATTATTTAGAAAAAATCTCACCAATCCGTTGATATTTTTTGCCATCATATTAAATTTTCATTTTAACCTCTATGAAATTTTTCCTTTTGACCCAACTTTCTTAATTTTTTTTAAAAATTCCTCCAATTGGATATTATCCACAAACTTCTGTACTTCTAAAACTTGAACTGGATTAAATTAATAATAATAAATTAAATTTTAATTAATCTTTTGGGTTCAGTTAAACTGGACCTTACAATGATGTTAACAGAAATAAAGATAGAGCTTTAATTTGTTTAATGGTTGAGCTTTAATTTGTTTAATGGTTTTCTTAAAGTTTACCATTACATGTTTTTCACATAAACCACTTTAATTAATTTTTTCTGTAATAATGCTCACCTTTATACTTTCTCATATAAGAGCATCTCCAATGCAAATGTGAATTATTTTTCATAATCCATTGTCATGTCATCAATGTTCAAGGAATTGTTTCCTAGGTGACATTGAATAGTAATTGATAGACATTGAAATTACAAAATGTTTTCCAATGTTTCCATTTAAGATGGAAGATGGATTTAGAGGTGAAGAAAATAAAACGTAAGTTGAGAGAGAGAAAAAAGAAATTGTATTTAATGATTTGCTGAGTCAACTAGTTGATGGCTGTCTAACAGACTCTCTATCAATAGAGAGTCACATTCACAATGTCCATTTTTTTTTTTTACCAACTCAGCTTGATAGTGGAGATTGACATTTGCATTAGAGACATTATTTTTTATACAATCCTATGTGGTATCTTATTTTTCTACAATCCACACTAGCATTGGAGATGCTCTAATATTATATCATGACTTGGATTCATGGCTATTTAATAATTATTAGTGGCTGTTATATTTATGTAGCTTTTTCACTACCAATTTCATAATGGCATTTTTTTTTCTTGGAACTCAATGAACACCTATAGAGTCAACTACTTACAACCTAATTTGTACTTGTAAGAACCGAATAAACATCTCTTTATTTTTTTTTCGTTTTTTTTTTTTAAATAAATATATATATATCTCCTAATACTAGATCAGATACCTACTAAGAAATATAGATATACCGATAAGTGTGTAGCCCAAAAATCTATTGGGACCTACAGATATGATCTGTTTAGTGTGCAACAGCCCGGAAATCTATTGAGACCTACAGATATGATCCGTTTAGTGTGCAACTCAGAAATCGACTCTCAAGTTAGAAGAAGACTATTTATAATTAGTGGAAAAATTGCCACTCTTAAGGTGACCCTGAGATTTGAATCATGTACTTGCTTAGAGAAGCAAGGCAAGAGAGGCAGACTCCATTGCGTCAATCTACCAATTTTTTTTTCTTTGTTCCTTTTCTTTAATACTGGTCTTGTTTATTTATAAAAAAAAAAAAAAAAATTACCAATATTATAGCACAATAACTAATTTGATTGTACTGTATATAAAAAAGTAATATTGTCATTGGACATCCAATTTATTTATTTATTTTTTCTGAAATGAAGATAGCCTATTTGTACAGCTGCAACTGTATAAAATTTCAATTGATAATATATATATTAAAATTATTTGTTGTGTGATGAGCACAAATCGTAAAGCATAATGTATTATTGAATATAATAAAAATTATAAATCCCAACTATAAACTTTAACACCACCATCCAATGCATTTTGAAATCCTCGTTGAGTCTAATAATGATTTAGATTGAATGTCTACACTACAGGTGGTAAAAAAAAAAAAAAAAAAAACTTTATACGATAACATTATTTAGGACAAGAATTTGAGATAAATATTTGAACTAATCTATTGCTACTATTGAGTATTATCTAATAAGTCTTCTAGAGTCTTCTCTCTAAAGCTCTCCAAAGAGAGACTTCTTAGAAGCCATCGTCTCTGGTTAGACCTACCATCTACACCGATTTCTTTGCTATTTTCTTCTTGTTTCCTACCTTCTCTCAACAACTTCTCTAGATCTAGGGTTTTAAGGGTTGGATATACAGATTTCTGAATCCATCCCTTAAAACCTGAAACCATGTATAGTGTTGGATCTTTCTTGGAGTGTCGATTGGCTGGTTCTCTTCTTTTTCACGTCCTCCTCTTCTGTTCTTGAGGAGGTTTTGGGTTTTTTAAAGGTTGGTCTAAATGACTTCTAGATCCAACCTCTAAAAGCCTTTTGCATTAAATCTTTGGCATTTTTTATCATCCGTGTTTAGTCATACTATTTCTCTATCTAGAATTATTATTGATTTATGCAAGCTGCTATGTCTATTAAATTTTGTTCTTAACTTTAGAACCTTTGGATGGCTGATATAATTGCAAGTTTTTGGATTATTTGGCCTATTCGTAATAAAGCTACTTTCAAGGAGAAACATCATTCATTCCATGAGGCTTTCTCCCTTATTTGGTGTATCACTCGAGAGGTAGATTCTCTAAATTCTGGGGTTATACGAAATCCGATAGATGATCTTTTAGCTTTACTTAAGCTCCATATTCTTGCTCGTCCTTCTAAGGCTCCCTATATTACAAAGGTTGCTTGGGTTTCTCCTTCTTTAGGTTGGCTTAAAGTTAATACTGACGATTTTCTTTTTGGAGCTCCTAGTTTGGCTGGTTATACTGGAGTTTTTCGGACTTGTCATGGGTTTTTCAAAAGTGCTTTTGCTATTCTTTTAGGGATAGGTTATGCTTTTAAGGTAGAGTTGGTAGCTACTATTCATACCATTCAATATGCTTGGAATTATCATTAGACGAAACTTTGTTTGGAGAGTGATTCAGTTTATGTAGTTTCATTTCTTCTTGCTCACTCATCTAAGATTCCATGGTGTTGGTGACCAGCTTGGGATGAGTGTCTTTCTTATTTACAAGATATGGATTTTATGGTGACTCATATTTATCGTGAGGGAAACTTAGTTGTAGATGCTCTGGCCTTTCGTTCTCCTTCTTTTGTTCGTTTCACTTGGTGGTGGATGGCTTTAGCTTTTTTAGGCTCTTTCTTTCTGTTGATTTACTTGGCAAGCGTTGTTATTAGTTTCATTAGTTTTGGCTTTGAGGGGTGGACACTTTTTTTCCTTATTGAGTTTTTCTGGTAAGGTTTTTAATGAGATCTACTATAGGGTTTGACTTGTTATGGTTTGGTTTCGACTGAATCTTCTATTGTCTTTCCCTTCCCATTGTCTGGTTTTCTTCTTTTAGAGATTGCACATTATGTCATTTTGGCATTCTATCTTACTTTACTTTGTATGTTTCTTTTTTCTTTTTAATAAAATATCGACTTTTACCAATAACCTTACATTAAAAAAAAAAGGTAAAAATATAAGTATCAAGATAATTTGGCATTAATTTTTGAAGGAACTGCACAACACTCCTTTGAGATTTGCCTAAAAACAAACGGAAATATATTTACCCTTTTATTACATCAAACCCCCCATGTTGTTAGTTGACTTCCGTCAACTTTAACGGCTGACAAGAAATTTTTGGTAAAATGATCATTTTATTCATGAATTAGACAAAAATTAAAAATTAAAATTAAATAAATAAATAAGTGTATCTCCACTGTCCATTTGAGAGATGGACGGTGGAGATTTTTTCTAATTTTTTTAAAATACAAAAAATAAATTAAAAATTAAAATATGACAAATAAATTAAAAAAAAAAAAAAAAATCGGATCCAATTGACCAGCAACAATGCCCGAAAGAGAATTTCATGATGTTTGTTTGTGATGTTAATCAGTTAATTTATGATTGTGTGTTTGTTCGTTTGTGTTTGTTTCATGATCTGATTTTTTATTTCATGATGTCCCCAAAATTAGGAGGAAAAGAAAAAGGTTAGGAAAGAATCCAAACTTTTCTGATTTATATTGCTGAGTATTAACCGGCAAAGCTCCATATCAGTATTATTGTTCCCCCTAGCTCTAGCATTTTTGTTCTTCTGAATTGTTGCTATAGCTCGTAGGAGATGGCAGACAGCTCCAACCCTTCAACTTCAAATACCAATCCCGATCAAGAGACGCGTCGGCACGCTAAAAAGAATTTGCTCGAGAAGGCCATGAAAGGCCAATGGAAAGAAGTTCTTGACATATACGGAAAATATCCGTGGATTCACGATGCCAAGATCACCAGGTCAGGAGCAACTGCATTACACATAGCCGTCTCCGACATCAAAGAAGAGATCGTCGAGAAGCTCATCGATGTCATCAAGTCGGGGACATCGACGTCATCGAAGAACGTTTTGAGTACCGGCGATGAGCTAGGGAACACGCCTCTCCACACCGCGGCCACACTGGGAAATGTGAACATGTGTAGTTGCATTGCGAATGTGGATAAATCTTTGATTGGCATTCGTAACAAAGGCGGTGAGACTCCATTGTTCATGGCTGCCCTTCACGGTCATGAGGATGTTTTCCTCTGCCTCCATGATTTATGCGAAGATTATAAACGCTATGAGTATGGTAGAAGGAACGACGGCGAGACCATTCTTCATTGTGCTATCTCTGGAGACTATTTCGGTCAGCTTTTTCAGTACTTTAAAGAGTTTCATTCGCAAAGTGAATAATTTTTTTAAAAGCTATAGTACTGGATTTCAATAGTAATTTTTAAAAATTTGGTCGGTAATGATTTTTAGAATTTTATGAAAGTTGAATCATATATATTTCTTTTCTTTTTGAGAAGAGTGTTAACATATACTAATGCTGGAGGTTAGTTTGATACATTTGGCGTCTTTTTTTTTTTTTTTTTTTTTTTTTTCAAAGAACAGAGATGGCATTTCGAATAATACATTTGTACAAAGATCTGGTGAACTCAGTGAACGAGCAAGGGTTATCACCTCTCCATCTGCTGGCTACCAGGCCTTCCGCGTTCAGAAGCAGTAGCCACCTTGGACCTTTCAATGCATTGATCTATCACTGTATGTTTAATCTTAATTCTCACCGCATGTTTTTTCTTGAATCGTTACAGTTCATTATATATTTCTCATAAAATTCATGTTAGATCAACCCGGAATAAGTTCCCACGTATACGATATATATATATATAAATATATTTTCTCTTTTTTAATTTCTATAGAATTTAGATCATAATTATTGAACTGGCCTTTTTATTCTCCTTTTAATAGTCTTAATTGGTACACTGGCCGAGGTATTAATCATCTGCATTGCTATGTGGAAGGCACATTTGTTGAAAATCTTGAGGTGGAGAAATCTCAGAGTCCATTTTTGCTGGCAAAAACGGATGAGAAGGAACCCATTTGTCCCCCAAACTACGAAACCTGCCACAACTTGATTCACCTGATGTGGAAAGTATTTGGTACGTCAATGAAATGAAACCATGCATTTTTGTCTTTCAATTAAAAACAGTAGTGAAAAGCATTGCTTTCCTTTCATGTTTAACAGAATTAGTACTCCCTATGGTAACGAAAAATGCCTCAGACGGTACAGAGGGTGGGAGGAAGCCAATCGCACCAGATGCTGAGAACCCTGCCGAAAGTGAGAAATTTCTGTTCTGTTTGAATGTGTGCGTCTTATGCATATTAACTATATATATAACTGCAGTATTGGGAGAATTCTCTTATCACAAACATATTAAATATAGACCGACTTTAAAAACCTAATGCGAGTAAGATTCAATTACTATTTAATAGTATAATTAGCACTGACATCACCAATTCTTAAGCCAAGATTGGAAAATTGATTCCTCACAAACAAAACATGTACGAAAAGCAACTGAAATGTTCTCAGGAAATGGAGATATGATTGTTACATTTTCATTGGAACTTTCTGTGCCCACAAGTTATAAGATGAGGTTACTGGAAGGCAGATTGGAAACTATCTTGAATTAGCACCAATTTTGATAGCGTATAATGTCTTTAATCACAAAACATGCCGTAACAGAGTTAGTACTCTCTGTGTCCAGCAATGAAAACTGCCACAGAAGCTACACAGGATAAAGGGAAAAACCCTGCTGAAGGTGAGAACTTTCTATTCTGTTCGAAAGCATGCATCTTACAATTTATAAATATTGCGTAAGTAGCTGCTGTATTGGGAGAATTTTCTTATTATAAAAATTCTATGCGATTCAAATTTTCTATTATTTAATGACAACTGACATCACCTAACTGAATCTTCTAGTATATAAGAACTGACGTTACCTGACTCTTGAGCCAATATTGGAAGATTGATTCCTATATAATGTCTTTGATGAAGAGACTTTATAATCCGGCATTTTCAGATATTGCAATCCCACTAAGGCATGCATCAAATAAATTAAAGTCTTTTGAAGATATGAAACACTTGTTAATTAAGGAAATTTCAACGATATTGCAGTGATCCATAATGAAATGTTCGAGAGGATTAAATAATTTTTGTTTTTAACACAGCAGATGAACACAATATTAAAGCTCAAGGTCACCAGTTACTACCTACCATTTATAGCGCCCCGTTTGAGTTTGTCAAGCTTGTGTCCAAGGCAATGCTCATAATTCTAGGACTGGGTATGCTAATGCTAACTGCTTTTATGCTGATATTTTTATATTCAATATTATCAGTATCTTTACTAATGCAAAGCACGGTAAATTTATTTTACGATGACAAGGGTCAACCAATATAAGGAAATTACGGGAGAAGAAACAGAAGCACACATGGTCTGTTCAGATCATGAATGAACTTCTGCAACGAGCCAGTTCGTACGAGTACGAACTTGATGGAAGAAAGCCCCTGCCACCACCATCCGGACAAGAAGAAGATAGTCAAGAGACCAAATCTTATGGCTTTGGCTCTGATGCTGGCGACGACAATATCTTTGCTATTGGTGAAGCCAACTTGGACGTAATTGACAAGCCAGTTCCCATGGACAATGCTTCGAGAGCCAACCACCTAGGTAACGCTAACTAGCTTTTACTTCTTTTTAATATATAATCCACAGAAGCGCTAAATTCACTCACCCGGCCAATACACTTTCTTGGAACAATTTCCATTAAATGTACTTTTTGAACGTAAAACTTATTTAGAAACTGTATTAGGAGTATATTTTACATTCCTCATATAGATTTAGGCTTTTTGTGATAAATGAGTCATCCGTTTAAACACAATTATCTTTAACTAATTTGAAAATTTAGTCACATCCCTTAAAAGATAAATAAAAAATGAAAAAAAAATGAAAATCTCCTAATTGGCCGAAGCTCGTCAACGAATACAATACTTCTTTTTTCTTCATTATCTTCTTCTCTATCCCTTTACTAGATATCGTAATATTTTAGGTACCTTTTATTTTCTATCTTTAAACTAAAATTCAAGTGAACTGGTTTTAAAGTTCATTAGAAATCTCTTACGTTATTGTGAAACATATATGTTTGTGATTTTTGTAGATATGAAAGACAAATTCCTAGAGATGAAAAAGAAAGAGTCACCAATATTAATCGCAGCAAAGAATGGAATAACAGAAATAGTGGAGAAAGTCTTAGAAATGTTTCCAATAGCTATTCATGACACCAACTACCAAAAAAAGAATGTAGTGTTGTTGGCAGTGGAGAACAAGCAACCACTTGTATATCAGCTTTTACTGAAGCTACCAAATATATTAAAAGAAAGTGTGCTCCGGAAAGTTGATTGTGAGGGTAATAGTGCATTGCACTTGGCTGCAGGGCTCGGAGAAAATAAGCCCTGGCTTATTCCTGGGGCTGCTCTACAAATGCAATGGGAAATCAGGTGGTATAAGGTACGCCCACCGATCACATATTCACATTTAGCAAAAATGAATTTCCCATGTTTGTTTTCTGTTGTTAGATGTTTTCTAGAAGGTGATTTTTTATAAAAGGATGAATTACACAAAACCCCATGAGATTTGTTTAAAAGCAAGCACATATAAAGTTACATTTTATTACACAATACCCACACTTCGTCAGTTGATTTTCGTTAAAATTAGTCAAATTCATTTGATTTAAGGGCATTTTTATCTTTTACTTTTTAATAATTTTTTAAAATTTAAAAATAAAATTTAATATTTATATGTTTTAAAAAATTTAATTTTAAAATTTTCTTTAAAATAAAAATAATAGATCTTCACTGTTTATCTCTAACGAAAATCAAAGAATTAAAAAATATATATATAAAAAAATTTAAAAAAAAATTGTAAAAAGATCTGGGTTTGAAACCCAGATCTTGAACTTGAAGATTTAGGTTTTCAAAAAAATAAAAACATAAAAATAAAAATAATGATTGAAGATTTGAGTTTTGACCCAGTTCTTTAAGATTTGAGTTTCGAACCTAAATCCTCTAAAAAACCAAAAAAAAAAAAAAAAAAAAAAAAAAAAAGCTAAGGGGAAAAAAATCATCTACGTTTGGTGCCCAAATAATGAACATCATCTGAGTTTATTCTGAATGACCCAAATGATGTTAATTTATCAAAAAAAAAAAAAGATAAGATTTGTAAACCCAAAGATAATATCTAGAAATCCAAATCTTCAACTTGAAAATCTAGATTACCAAAATCTTAAAAAAAAAAAAATCTGGGTAGATCTTTAACCTATAACTAAAATATATATATATATATTAAAATAGAAAATTTAAAAAGAAAAAATGAAGTTGAAGATTTGGGTACAAACCCTAGATCTTCAATCTTCAGAAAATTAAAAACGAAAAAAATAATAATTACCTTACCCAATCCATCATCTTCTTTATTAAACTCACCCTACTGCATCTCCATCATCAATCAACCTTACCCAATTCATCACAATATCACAAATAAAAAAAAAAAAAAAAAAAAAAACCCATCAAACATTAAAAAATCTAAAAAAAAAAAAACCTAATGGGTCTTGCGAAATCATAGGTGATCTTTAATGGTGGAGACTAGTTTGGGTCTCTATGATAGAGACTCCCCAGTTGGGGTTGCCATCGTGAAGACCCAGATGGTCTCCACCATCAGAAACCACTTGGGACTCCACGATGGAGACTTAGTTTGATCTTCATCGCCAGTGTAGACCAATGGTCTTTATAATGGATTGGTCTCCATTGTTGGAGACCCGAATAATCTCCACAGAAACCATCTCCACATTTTTTTTTATTTTTTTTTTCTTTTAAAAAAATGTTATGATTTTCTTAATAATTTTTAAAAAGAAATAATAAAATAATTTGATACTTGAATTGACAAAATTGAGTTTTATAAAAGTGTGAACACTAATGCCAAGTAAGTGGATATGCTTTTCTAAAATATTTCTATTAAAATTAAACATATTGCTAATAATAATCTATAATTATTATATCATAATAAAATTGTAACTTTTTATATATTTCTATAATAATATAATCAGTAAATTTTTTTTGAAATCTCTTTATATAAATATGATTTTTTATAATTATTTATATGTATTAATCCAATTCAATATATAACTTTTATAATATGAAAATCTAGATCAACTAATATCTAGGGAAATTTGTCATACATGGTGGAAATACTCAACACATATGTAGAACGAAGGATAATATCTGTCATACACATGTTGAGCGACTCTCTCGGATTTATACACATGAAGCCTCCTTGACCGTTAGAGAAGAGGGTACATCTTTAATGTTTTGAAAATATTTTTATTTTCTTTTCTCAAATTTTTTCTTACTATACATATAATTTTGCATAAATACGTTTTTCATAACATAATCAGTATTGTTTCTCAAAACAAAAATCATATTATTTAAAAGAATAAATCATCTATTTTCAATAAATAATAAACTTTGTAGTATAAATTATCAAGATTTAATAAATTAATTTACAATAAAAACAATCTACTCACATGACTCATTTACTCAAATTTGGATCTAAAGAGGATTTTAATCCGATTTCTCATAATCATCGATCCACCTTAAAACCACATAAAATTCAATTTATAACTTATTATAAAATTTACTAATTTCTTAGACTTTAAATTTCATTAAAATAAAATTATTTATTTGGATAAATTAGACATCAAAATATTTAGATTACTCATACGAAATTTCTCCTATCTTTTTTTGCTCACGACCTTCTTCTTCTTCTTCTTTGCCTGTTCTTTTCTTCTTCTCCTTTTTGTTTTGTTATGTGGTTTGGTTTCATATTTTGATTTGCTTCTATGATATATATATATATATATATATATGTATGTATATATGTACTAGCGCCTTAACTATTGCTTTTATATATATAAAAATAAAAAATAAAACTATTTCCACGCCATACCTACCCCCTTTTTTATTTAAAAAAAAAAAAAATTGTCTTCTCTCACGACCACTCCACATTAACCTTATATATATATATATATAAATTTTTCAACAGACACGACCTACCACATTTATCAATTTATAAATTTACATTTAATTTGTACACTTATGACATTTTCCTTTTACCCACATTTTTTTGAGTTCTTTTAAAATTGCCCCCAAAGAGGATAGTTGCCTATATACCCTTTTATTTTTAAAATTTAGGCTGAGCTAAATTAATAACAATAAATTATATTTTAATTAATCTTTTGAGTTTACTTGGATTGGAGTCTTACATTAATATTATATTTTTGTCTTATCCATGGGCAATTGGGTAACTTAACATTGTTGATGGGCATTTTAGACTTTCATTCAAAATTGCTAGTCAACTATTAAAGTTGATGGAAGTCAACTAAGGTCGTGGGGGTTTGATGCAATTAAAGAGTAAATATGTTTCCACTTGTTTTTAGGAAAACCTTGTAAGCGTGTTGTACAATCACTTCTTTATAAAATCACTTCTGGTGTAGTTGTCAACACTGAATTACATAAAAACAACCAAATCCATTTAAAACAAAACTTCATTTACTTGAAATTTTACGTTTTAACATGCTACAAATGAGCTGTTGACACAAGATTTCGAGCAGAGATGCATCTAATTATCTCTTTACCATATGATTGAGATTTGTGTCTAAAATGCAGTTTGTTAAAGAATCCATGGGCTTCAACTTCTTTGTTCGCTACAACAATCAGAAAAAGTCCTCAAAAGAGATCTTTACCGAAAGCCATAAAGAACTCTTGGAAGCTGGAGGCAAATGGCTAACCAGTACATCGGAATCATTCTCCCTTGTAGCTGCACTCATTGCTACCGTCACTTTCGCCACGTCTGCCACGATACCAGGTGGGGTCAAGGAAAACACCGGCACTCCAACTTTGGAGAACCAACTGACGTTCAACTTGTTCGCCATCTCATCACTCGTGGCTTTCTGTTTCTCTATCACGTCCGTGGTCATGTTCTTGGCAATACTGACATCCCGATATGAAGAAAAAGATTTCGGTAAAGATTTGCCGAGAAAGCTCATACTGGGCCTAACTTCGTTGTTCGTGTCGATCGTTTCGATGCTAATTGCTTTTTGTGCGGGACATTTTTTTGTTTTGAATGATAAGTTGAAATATGCAGCATGGCTTGTGTATGCAATCACGTGCTTGCCTATAACACTATTCGCCATTGCCCAGTCGCCACTCTACTTCGATCTTATCCGAGCTACTTTTAAGAAGGTGCCGCAACGTAGCCACAAGCCCATTTCTAACTAGACCCTTTTGGATAGTTTTTGTTTATGTGTCTCCTTCGCTCCTGGCTGGTTCTCTTTTTTATTTCCGAGTTTGATGGCTTATAATAAGTTTGAATTGTGGATTAATATTGATTTTTTTTTTTTTTTTGGTTCATTTTTTGTTTTTGTTTTTCTGAGAGAGATTGAATTTGTGTTTTGAGAACTAACAAATGATCCTGAGATGCTTTGCTTCAGTGGTACAACATGGTGTAGTTAGCCATTCGTTTTCGAAACATTGTTAACAATATTGTTATTAAAGCCTCTCGAGGTCTGGTGCTGTATGAAGCACACGAGAAAACTATTTTGGCGCTTAAGCAATAAATTATAAAATTAATGACAATTTGGTAATGGGTCGGGGCAGTTTTGGACCAAAAACTGCCTATAATTGGTTTTCCAAAGTCCAAACCAACCCCATCCAATTTACGAAGGGAAACTAACATAAACCAAACAAGGTTGGATCAGTGCTGTTTGATTGGTTTAGATCACTTTCAACAGTTCCTTAGCAAATTGATGAAGCCTAAATATATTATACAACACAATTCAACCAAATCAAATAAAAATTACACAAATTCAACAAAAGCCAACCAAATTGCCAAAACTAATGTAACGCCAATCAAAGTCTAATCAATTTTTCAACAACCAAAATAATTACATAACAAAAATAACCTATTTTTGTGATAGTTTCCTCAACAAAACCACCATCATTATCATTAGATCCATCATAGTGAAATATAGAAAACTTGAGAGATGAGCTAACAAGAGACGACGAACACCAAGCAACTAGAGAGAACGTGTGCTCGACAATAGAGTTGGGTCGATAATGACGACGAAGAGGGTGACGACAAGGTGAAGTGGCTGGGTTGTTTATGGACTGAAAAGTGAAGGTGCAAATAATAATGGAAAAGTGAAAACGATGATTGGTCATGGTTAGGTTAGCTAAAGGTTGTGTCGTCCATGTGTTAGCGTTGGGTCAAGGCTGGATAGAGCAATGGCAACTAATTTTATTAATGAATTAGAAAGTTGAAATTAATTCGAAAGTGGGCATTACGAGGATGTCAACTAATTTCATTAATTAAATATTTACAATTAAATAATATTTATAGTTACGATAAGGGATGGATGGGAGAAAAATTGCCCCATTATCCATGCAATAGAGTGCGTATAATAGGGAAGAGATGGTTTCCAAAAGGTTGAGATGTGCCTAGAAAAACAAGGCAGTTGATAAGAGATAGTGGAAGGTTGAATGAAAGCTAATATAACGATGAAAGGGGATGGGTATTGGGTAACAAATTTTCACACTAAAAAACCCTCTACCAGAATACTCTTTCTCATCACCATCAAATTATAACTTAAGCGATGGAAAGGTTTAAAGATTTGAAAAAATGCATAAAATAACCCATTTGGAAATGGCAACTTTAAAAATAACCCTTCATTTTTTTATTCTTGCAAAAAAGATATTAAATGGACAAAATTGCCCTTAATGAAATGGGAGTCATCAGCTGAAATGCATCATCCTAGCTTCTTCGTCCTCAAACTTCTTACTAGAAACTTCTTTGTCCTCTAACTTCTTCTCAGCTTCTTCCCGTCGCAGTCTCCTTAAACTTTTTCGTCGACAGCACAACCGTCTAGAAACCCTCCTCTTTCTCCTCTCTCTCCACTTCTCCACTTCCAACCTCCCAGCTTCAAACCCTACCTCTTCCTTGGGCTCCCAAATGAAACCCTCCTTGCTTTCCACTCGTATGAGCTTCATATTCAAGCAAATCGATAAAATCGAGAAACAGGAAAAAGGACTCGGATGGAGGTAGGGGTAGTTTCAAAAATGAAGAAGGACCCAGATAGGGATTTCGGTGTAGGAAAAAACCTAGAAAGGGTTTCAGATAGAATAGAGGCAGTGAGGAGGAGAAAGGAAGTAGAGTTGGCTTATCTGTGGCCATGGCAGATTGAGTTGATGGAGAGACTGGTGAAGCAGAATTACTTTGACCATCGGAGGAAAGATAGGGACAAAATGGTGAAAGAATTGGGGTTTGATGGTGGTGATGATGCTTTTGATGAAGAGAATGGTGGTGGTGATGTTGATTTTAATGATTTCAAACTTGTCCAGACTGCCTACTTGAATTTTGGGAAGGATCGATTTGACATCTTGAGGTTTGTGAAATTTGAAAGTTTGGATTTTTAGTTTTAACTATTATGAATTTCTTATTTATTGAATGCTTCGAGATGGATGTGATTTGAATGATAAAGTTTGGAGTTTTATGTCTGTTAGTGGATAGATGTCATTTAATTAGTTCTTATAATAGGGACCTTTGTTAGAGTTAGTATATGGATGCCATTTGAATGATGGAAATTGTAGAATAGACAAGTATTTCTAAGTCTGGTGACATCTATTTGGAGCCTCTAAATGGAGAATGTTGACTTTATTTTCAAATTTGTGTTTCTTAAGGGTTAGGATTCCCAACCTTTTGGTTAAGACTCCCAACTCAAAGGTCGGGATTTGATGGGATCTAGGATAGGAATCTCAATCCGAAAGTTAGGAATCTCAACCTCCGAGTTAAGATTCTCTACCTTTAGGTTGGGATTCCCAACCTAGATCCTATCAAAGGTTGGAAAAAATTTCGACCTCCGAGTTAGGAATCCTAATACTTCGATTGCGATTCCTAACCAGATTCCTAACCCCTCTTGACCTCCGACAGGATTTAGGGTGGAATTCCCAACTTTCGGATTAGGAATCCCACCCTAGATTTAGCCAGAGGTTAGGAAATTCTGATATTTCGATTGGAATCCCAATCAGAAGGTTCGGATTCCCAACCAAAGATCTCAGCCTTTAGGTTGGGAATCCCAACTCCTAGATTGGAAACCTCGTTGGGATCCGAGCTCGGAAGTTGGGAATTCCATCCTAAAGGTTGGGAATCCCAACTCGAAGGTTAGGAATTGAGTACCTAAATTGGCAATTGAGTACTCTTTTTTGTACTTCTAATAATTTTTGAATAATGGATGTTAAAACCTTTCTAGTTTGGAATACCCAGGTTGGATAATGGAGGTTAGGGTCATCATTTTCCTCTTCATTTTCTTTCTATTTTTCATTTCATGTTCATATTTTTATTGTTTAATTCATTAGCCTAATTTCCTAACTGAATTATATTATGAATGTCAGTAGGAGAGCAAGAAAGGCCCTTAGGAACCTGCCGATGAGGTTCTAGCCTAAGAGACAAGCAAACTTTCTATATATAAATATGTTTGAAAAAGAGTTGTTGATCTTGATCAATCTATTTTCATCCTTGATTGTTTTCTCATTGCGAGGAAAGTTACTGTTATAGATCTTGGTTTCAAAGTTCAACTTGACAACTAATTCAATGCACCTTTTAAATTAATTGGAAAAGATATGAAAGTCAAGGATGTCTACTAGGAAGATGATGTAGTGCTCATTAATTTAGCTGATATGGAGATTTTTTGAAGGTTGACATTTAGTTTACTTATTTACTTTGATTAAATCAGATTTTCTGTACATGTTAATATGGAAACTTTTATCCAACAAGTTAATAATTGTTCTTTATATAGTTATTATTTACCATTCACAAACCATGAGATTCTGAAACAACAGCAATAATAAATTATATAATAAAGATTCTTCATATTTTCTATTACAATGGGAATGCTCGTATGAGGACTTTAAAGTCACCAACCCTGGCACTTCAGTTGTTTCATCTCGTAACAAATATTAGTAAGAGATCTTCTTTCACCATCAGTAACCATAGATAAACAATCATTCAAACTGAAATTTAGCATACATTTTATAAACCCAAAGGTTTTAATGTACTGTGCAGATGCATCAGCTAAATAAGTCAGACGATTATTTCGGATCACATCTAATGCTATGGCATTACATAGCTTAATGCTTGTTAATTTCTGTATATCAAAAGAGAACAAAAGCAAGAAAAATGTCACCAACAAGGCTTGGAAGTGACACATTAAGTGTTAATACACTGCCTTGAAAAAATGCATTCCAAATATAGCAATTTACTCTACGAGGATCCAGATAGGAAATAATGATCAACCAGTTACTGAACCGATGTCTTTAATCCCTATGACAACTGGTTGCTTTGTCTGCTTCTTAGCATGCGTATTTTATGCACATGTTCTTGCTACTGAAATTTGTTTAGAACTCATCATCATTTTCCTTAGCTATGTGTTTTGCAAGCTCTTGCTCTTGCTGTTGAACCTTCTCTACAATAAAGGTAAAAAGTTGCAAATCCCCAATGCACACAGCCTTCGAAATAATTATTGCCACGAGGTTAGATTAATGCAAATCAACCGATAAGAGAATGATGTAATGGCAAGATGCCATCTTTCAGCAATAGCAAATCACAAACCATGATGTTAGATTAATTATGGGTTAAAAACTTTTAAGTAATTATGGAGAAAAGGGAAAATATCAGCACTCGCACAAACGAAGTTCAACCAACATGGAGATCGTTAAGAATACATGAAAAAATATTGATAAAATACATGAACAAATAACTATATTTAAGGGTAATAGCTACAACACAAGTAATTTTACCTTTTTTTCATAGTCCATTTAAGCCAACTTTCTATAACAATATATATTTAACCATGCTATTAACTAAAGAATTAAAATCCATGTTTAAAGAAAGGAAAACTAAAACTTACATTTGTCAAGTCAAAATACGATCTCAAGGCCTTTTCCATGCCCTTCTGCATGAAAACAATTTTTTGACGAATTTGTATAACACAAGAAATCTTAGTGAGGTTGAAAGAAG
Source organism: Dimocarpus longan (assembly GCA_022984855.1). Taxonomy (NCBI): domain Eukaryota; kingdom Viridiplantae; phylum Streptophyta; class Magnoliopsida; order Sapindales; family Sapindaceae; genus Dimocarpus; species Dimocarpus longan. Next base: position 5,919,305 of record CM041022.1, read on the forward strand.
AACCAAGAAATAAACCCAACAAAATAAATCTTGAAGGCTGCTAAAGCAAATTTTGTCTTGATAATATCAAGAAAATGAATAAACATATTGTTCATTGATGAACATCTCTACTGCTTTCTCATTTGCTACACTAAGAACTCCTGTCATGGTGCCTCCAGCCCGTCTAATAGCATAGGCAAGAACCATGGACGGGTATTTGACTTTGTTAGGTTTCTCAAATGTTAGAGAGCCTGTGTAATACCATTTCAATTTTTAGTAACTAATCAAACAAAAACTGACAACAAAAATTCAAAATTTTAACCAATTTTGAATTATATATATATGACTCATTGTATAAAGACACGATTCATCCTAAGACATAATTTGAATATCCTGAAAGATGGGAGAAGAAATGTCAGTTAGATTAGTTGGGAAAGATTGTGTCAACCCAAGTCCATGGGGGGTTTAGGATTCAGGGATCTCCATCTGTTCAATCAATCGTTACTCGCTAAACAGGCTTGGAGACTGGTCGCTAACGCCAACTCGCTGGCTACTTGATAACTCTATTTTTATAGAGTTATTTTATCTTTTTAAACTTGAATTCTTGTTTAGTTCTTGATGTTTTTATTATTATTAAGTACATTATTTCATCATTTTATATTTTTCATTTTCAGAATAAAATTTGTAAAAATCGTATGTGGACCCCACCAAATGCTTTCGTTCGAGACAAGATCATGAATTTCATTCGAAGCAGTTCATCGCCTCAAGAATTACTCGAATAAGAAATCGCATTAAAAAGTTATCGCAATTTAAAGATCGAGTATTCTAGAAATAAATATTATGTCATGCTTATGTAAGGAATGATGTAATCAAAATTATGATGTGAGCAATGATGTAATATTAAAGTTGACTTTGAATGAGGTAGGTGAATGATGATGTAAGCGATGATGCAAAATGAAAGTTGACTTTGAATGAGGTAGGTGAATGATGATGCAAGCGATGATGCAAAATGGTGGAAAATTAGGAAACGATGATGCAATCGATGATGTAATTGGAGGTGAATTTGGCCTATAAATAGGCCTTAGAATCACCATTCCAAGCATTCCATCACAAACCAAAACAATAAGTAGTTTAGAGAGAGAGAGAGAGAGCTTGGAGAGGAGGAGCAAAGCAGGGGAAGAAATTCTACGGTGAAGCTTCAATCCACTAAGTTCTCCTATCTTTTGTTATGTTTAATCTTCTTGTTTTTGTAAATTCTATTATGGAGTAGATTTGTTTTCTAAGGTTATGATGTAGCCTAACTTTGATGTTTGAACCCTTTGTTCAATTCAATTAATGATTTTCTATCTTAGTTGATGCATTTAATATTGTTCTTAATGCTTCTAAATAATTGGCCACTATTTAGTTGAATTGTTAATCATAATGATAGCGGAAGCTGATTTATGTGTCTAGTTCATTGTATTTAATGTCATAAATTGCATGTAGGATAGGAATATACCTGCATGGTTTGTGTAGTCTATAAAAGAGATCCATAAATCTTAATGAATCCTTTAATGTTTTGACTTGCATGGGAACATAGCAGTTAATCTTTATAGGGTATTTTTCTTAGACCTCGGGAGAGGCTATGTGAATAATTCAGGGAATCTCGACTAGCAACTGGATAGTTAATTCTGGTTAAAAAGAACAAAGGGGAGGAACAGATTAGTTATGGTGAAATCATAATCTTACAGTTTTTATTCATTGAATTAATTTTCATTTATTTACAATTGCAATTAAATTTAGTCATAGTTTGCAACTAATTTACTCAAATTTCATAAACCAAATAAAAATTGAGTTATTTTAATTTTGGGCATTAATTAACAACAATCCTCGTGGGACGATACTTCTCTCATCATTTTATTACTTGTTCGGCTCGTCCACTTGCGATTTTGCACAACACTGCTCGGGTACTGAAGTCTAAATATTTCCCAAAAGATGACTTCTTGCAAGCTTCGGGTAATCATAAGGCCTCATATGTTTGGAAGAGCCTTCTTTAGGGCAGAGAGCTGCTGATTAAAGGGTGGATCTGGCAAGTGGGAAATGGGGATGATATAAAGGTGTTTAATGATCCTTGGGTTCCTAAACCCAAGTTTTTCAAGGTAATCTCCCCTGTGACAGATTCTTCTTTGAAAGTGGCGGACTTGATTATAAATGAGACCCATAAATGGAACATTCAAAAGCTAAGTGAAGTTCTAGTGCCAGCTAATAAGGAGTTTGTCATGTCTATTCCACTTAGCTGCCGAGAAGTTAGAGATTGTAGAAGGTGGTTTTTTGACAAAAGAGGGTTGTTTTCTGTTAAAGGTGGGTATAGAGTTGCTTTGGATGAGGCCTTGACAGGTGATGAATCATCCAACTCCTTTAACTCCTCTCAAAAGTGGTGGACAGCTTTGTGGAATCTGAATATTCCTCCAAAGGTGAAAGTTTTTGTGTGAAAGGCTTGCTTAGGAGCCATTCCGTCAAAGGTGAACTTGTTTCGAAGGAGAATAGTGCCTAATCAATGTTGTGATGGATGTTCGGAAGAGGCAAAATCCGAAGTTCATGCTCTTTTTTTATTGTAAAATTGCGAAGCTCTCTTGGCTGGCTTACAACAGAGGAAATGAGTTGTTTAGGATAAGAAGGGACAGTATGATCAATGTTCTGGCGGGGGTGCTGCTATATGGAGACGTGGAGTTTCTGGCTGAAGTGTACATGATTATGTGGTGCCTTTGGGGCAATCGTAACCTTCGGCAGTAGCGTTCTGAGGGCAGGTTTCAGGCGGAGGTCTTTGGTAAAGCTCTGGATTTGCTAAGAGAGTTTCGGAATACCAAGTCAGCCCTCTCATCCCCTTCCTCCCCTTCTGTGTCCGCTCGCTGTCAGGTCTGGTGTCCGCCTCCTGCTGGATCTTTGAAGTTAAATTCGAATGCTACTATCAGGCCAGGTAAGTTAGTGGTTGGCCTGGAAGCTATGGTTCGGAGTAGTGCTAGTGTGGTGGTGTTGGCTTCAGCTCAGCAATGACAAGGGTGTTTTTCCCTTGAGGCGGGGAAGCTACTGGCACTCAGGGAGGGTCTTAGATTGGCTAGGGCTACTGGGTTGAGGATTAGGTGGGTTGAGGTGGATTCTGTTAATGTTGCCTCTATTGTTAATTCTTGTGAGGTTTTTAGAGGGGCTTCGTGTTTCATTGTTAATGATATTAAGGCTTTATATGCGGAGTTGGGTGTTTGTAAGTGTCTTGCCATTCTCAGAAACGGGAATCGTTTGGCCCATAACTTAGCTTCCCTTGCCTTGTCCTCTTCGGAGACGATATGTTGGCGTAATGTTAACGTTAATTGTATTTTCCCTTCGAGGGCTGCTGGGTTATAATTTATTTGGCTTTCAAAAAAAAAAAAAATGAATGGCTTCAAAAAACAATTTTCTTTGAAATTATTGTTGTGAGATGTAATGACCTATAAATTACCTACTATTGATAGAAAAGATCAACAAAATGGACGTTAAATTCCACTAGATTTTTACGCAAGCACAACTTCTCAAAAGAGGATGTGCACCTTGATCCCAAAACAATATATCAATCTTAAAAAGCATTATCAACTTAATAGAAATTAATGTGGGGACAACACAAGGTTATCAAACATTACTTTGGATCTTCTGATCCATCGAAAACATATATATATATATATATATATATATAAGAGCTTAAGATTTAGACACTATATACAAATACAAGAAACTTGAAAATAGAAAAGAAAAGACTACAGAAAACTATCTTTATCTAATGAATTTTAGTACTATCTTTAGGGGAAGTAGAGTGAAAAATGGACAAAATTCGAAATTGAAGAAATGAAAGAGACCTCTTTCAGTGCCATTATAAATGGGTCATCCTTCGAGAGAAATGGTGCCACTCGAGGTGTTTGTGATAACATATCTAACCAGGATTTTATGTAAGAAGGATTAATAACCAAGCTATAGTTGTCTACAAAAATGTTAATATTTTTGCCGTGGTAACCATAGATATGCCTCTGGACAAATGAAAAAATTATATCACAAATTAAATGTTACATGCAAAAGAATGAAAGTTTTATGCATCATTGTCGCAAATTAATGACAATGAACTTCATATGATTTAACAATATATTAAGGTACAACAATCATGAGATTATAGAATAAATTTGCAGAAATATTTTTCTTTAAAAACAACAGAAGCTTTCTTCATCTTGCTGCCATAACAAAGTTTCATCCCCAGTAAGTTACTTTCTATAGAAACGTTTAGTAACATTTTGCACCACCACTAGAATTATGTCAAACCACGAAATTCAAAATATGTGAAAATTTACCATACCAATTATTAACATGCAACTTGAATAGAGGTTAGCATTCATGTGAATGCAAGACACTTGGAAGCATTAATTCATGCGTTCAACCACAACAACACCAATATTGTATTTTATGATTGGGTCATAAACTCAAAAGTTTTAATTAGAATATGTCCAGTCATTGTGTTGGCAGCAAAACATCATCATAACTTATTTAAAAGAAAATGCTACTCCTATTAGAAATCATCATGTTCGATACTCGTTTCTATCATTGATGCCATGTAAATGTCTTTGTAGATCATAGTATAAGTCATTATTATTCAGACAAAGAACTATTCAATGTAGCGTAATTCAACAATTCAAGAGTCAATAAGTAGCAATATCGCTAGAGTTGGCAGTAGAAATTACAACACATCAACATTGCCTTTCTTTTGTGTCACTCAGATAGGTTAGCTAAAAACACTCGACGCACACTCGCTGCCACCCCTCTGTTTATATATTGATAAGTAAATATTATATTGATCTTACTAATGATCTTAGGGCATAATACATTATCTACACCACAATTCAACATCACTTCAACATCTAGTGTTCTACATGCAAACTTAGTAGTCATTCATGCAATTAATGTACCATAGTAATACATCATTTAGTTTCATCAACTATCAAACATGGAATAGAACCAACCTTTCAAAATACTGAAAATCTAATGTACAAATGGTTATACAAGCTCAATTGCATTCTCTCATATCGGTTACATTTCTCAAATTGCAATGGAAGTGTTGAATAATACTTCATTATGTCCCCACCATTGGCCATTATGTAATCATTGAACTTACCAAAAGTTCCAATACTAGTTTCTACTCTAAAGCTTCTCATATTTAAAAACAAAAGTAAAAGAACAACACAAGAATAACATTTTCAGCTTTGAATAACACAGTGAAAAAACATTTTCTTTTTCAGGCTCCAAGACCCTCTCTCTTAATGAAATCATTTTAGTTTTTAAAGATTTCTTCAAATTCTCCACTTAACAAATATTTTTAAATAACAAATTTTAGAGCAGATTAATTGAAATATTTCCTAAACTTAGTATTGAGAGCTCATAACATAAGAAGTACCTCAGTCTTGAAGTTTTTGTGAGAAAATTTCAATTACTTCAATGTGTCTTCATTTGCTTGAGATAAGCTTTTATACTACACATAGTTTTGAAAGGCAAAAAGCGTAATAAGGTGCAAAGGGCCATGAGGCCTGAGGTGCAAGGGGCATAAGACAAGGCATGCCTTTTGAATGAGATACGCACGTTTTGTAAAAAAACTCAAATAATGTAAATTCATAAACAATAAACAATAATTAGATTTAATTCATAAAATAAATAGATTTTCATCAAACAACAAACAATTAAGGCAACTGCACAGTAAAACCACTTGTAAGTAGTAACTAACTAGTAACTTAGTAACTACCAAATAGGTGTTACTTGTTAGACACCTATCCAACAACAAAAATTTAAAATTTAAAAACACTAATATCTGCAACCAAAAAAAAAATACACAAATTCATGCATCAAGCCATCAATCATCATCAAAATCGCGAAAAACGCAATAAGGTGTAAAGGGCCATGGGGCCTGAGGTGCAAGGGGCACAAGACAAGGCATGCCTTTTGAATGAGATACGCACGTTTTGTAAAAAAACTCAAATAATGTAAATTCATAAACAATAAACAATAATGATATTTAATTCATAAAATAAATAGATTTTCATCAAACAACAAACAATTAAGGCAACTGCACAGTAAAACCACTTGTAAGTAGTAACTAACTAGTAACTTAGTAACTACCAAATAGGTGTTACTTGTTAGACACCTACCCAACAACAAAAATTTAAAATTTAAAAACACTAGTATCTGCAACAAAAAAAAAAAAAAAATACACAAATTCATGCATCAAGCCATCAATCATCATCAAAATCATCCAAATAATCATATGCATCCTCTTCCTCCCCAATTTCCTCTTCATCTTCTAGTTGCTCTCCTTATTCTACTCCTTCTTGCTCAATGTCACATTCCTCCTCCTCCTCTTCCTTTTCAATCTCTTCAATTCTTAATCGCTTTGATGAACCCGTTTGTGATCTTAATTGATAGCTAAGCTCTTCCACACCTACAGCGATGACAACATTAGTCCAAGTCAAATCCTCATTTGGAAAAACAATGGTCATCATTCTCATCAAGCTTCCTAGTCAGCCATTCATTGCTTTCATCAATCTGAGTCAATGTGATGGGATCAATGGTATCATGCATTTGATATCGATGCCTTAATGCTTGATTGTATTTGACAAACACCAAGTTGTTTAAACGACTTTGATCAAGCCTGTTTCTCCATTTGCTATGAAGCTGCAAGAACTTTTACTAAAAATAATAACAATAAGCTACATGGAACAAACTAGCTTTTTAAAAACAATTGTAAAAACAAATATGTCATATATATGTACTTACATTTTCAAACACACTCCAGTTATGTTCATAACTAGATGAACTACAAGTAAGGCTAAGATTTTTAATGCAAAAGTTTGTAATGCAAGTGTTGATGTTCCATATTGACTCCACCATTCAGTTGTCCGTTAAAATTCATAGGTTAATATGATTTATGATATTTGATTTAATTTAAGATTTATATATAAAACATAATATATATATATACCTGGTGCTTTCTCATTTCTCTTTCTGATAGTTATATAGTTTCCAAAAAAACCCTCTACTTTGGCACAGATTGGAATCTCTTCATCAATCTTGTCTTAAACCTTCGGATCCGGATTCAAACTTCTAATACATTCATATAAGCCGTTCATGATCTATGTATCTATATACTTAGCCTTGTAGAAGAAATCTGGGTTCAAGTACTAGCCAACGACATGCAAAGGGCGATGAAACTAAATATCCCATCGATTATCAATTATTCGAAAAATGGCTCGATACTTTTTTTCAACATCATTAAAAGACTTGGCAATTGCTTCTTTGGCCTTATCTATAGCTTCATATATATACCCCATAGGAGTCTTTCTCTCACCATCCACTAAGCAAAGTATATGCATTAATGGACCGGATACCTTCAAAGTATTTATCACATTGATCCAAAAAGATGGTATCAAATTCACATCTATAACCTTTTTATCTCCTGCTTCTTTTGCCCACTTGCTCGTCATCCACTCATCAGAGGTAAACATCTTTTTGAGATTGTTTTTCAGACTATTCATCCTGCCCAAAGTGATAAAAACAGTTGTAAATCGTGTTTTTGCAGGCCTCAATAACTCTTTCCTATCGATAAACTTTCTAAGCATGTTTACAAGCCTTGGATGAGGGTAGATGTAGCTATTCACCATAATAGCTTTCTCATATGTCTTTTTCATAATAGGCAACTTGAAAATATCTTCCAAAATTAAATCCAAGCAATGGGCTACACATGATGTCCAAAACAATGTGGGATACTTTAACTCCAAGATTTCCCTATTATTATAGAAAGGGAATAACAAAAAAAAAAAAAAACATTAGTAGATATATAATCTAAGTCTTCAAATTGTTTATTTATTCATAAAGAATTAAATATAAAACAAAAATGAAAACTTTTCATACCTGCCATAACATTATTTGAAGCACTATCGGTGACCACTTGCATAACATTTCCCACTCCTATCCTTTCGACACACTTACTCAATAATTCATACATCTTCTGTCTAGTCTTTGCATATGCAGAAGTATAAACAGACTCTAAAAACATGCTTCCTTTAGGATAATTCACTTAAAAGTTAATCAATGTAATCTCCCTCTTATCTTTCCAACCATCACACAAAATGGAACATCCATACTTAGCTCATGCCTGTTCATGATCTTTCATCATGCTACGAGTGGTTTCTACTTTTTGTTTGAGAAGGGGAACCCTGACTTCATGGTAAATAGGCGGCTTTACACTTGGATCATATTGACTAACTGCCTTTATAAACACTTTGAAGCTATCAAATGTCATGACATTAAAAGGAATGTCTACATCATACATCCATCTTACAAAGCTTCTACAAATTCGACTCCTTAACTCTTTCTTTGTATGGTCATTCTCATCCAACCTCGTTCGCCTTCTTTTGTTCTTTAACACACATGTTTCTGGGTTAGGGATATAAAAAAGATCCATTGGGCCCTTCTGTTTTGGCATTTTAACAGTTCTTGTTCTAATATTTGGTTACTGGGGCTCATCTTCATCATCATCAAATTTGCCAAATTAAAACTCATCATCTAACGGTGGTGCCATATTCTGATCATCTTTATCATTCTTCTTCTTTTGCATGAACTCTTGACTCTCATGTCTTACCGATGGAGGACATTGTAGACAAACTTTAGTATTCCTATACCCATTCACTAAATGTTGTTTTGCCCGAAAGATGCCACCTTTTGTCATTTTACCACAAAATTTACATTTGGTGTTGTTTTTATTATTAGGATCAGCTTCAAAGTATTTCCATGCAGGATCGATTTTATTACTCGAGTAACTTGACGTCGAAGTTGACATTGAGAGCTCCTATTAAAATAAAATAGGACCATCAAACAATTACATTTTATTATACTAAACCACAGCAGTAGCACAATCAAATTGAAGAATCGAAGAAGTGAGCACAACTATTAATGTCTTTCAACTTACAAACCCAAAAACAGAACAAGACAACAAATGAACCAAAACATAATAAGCAGTTGATACAAACATTCAAATAGCAACATAAGTTCCAAATTATGACTGACCCTATACCAACTTATGGTCAATTTCACTAGAGTCACTCTAGTGCCTCATCTTAATCTATGACAGTATGACACAACCAGATTCTGTGTAAACTATAAATGTATATAATATATAATAACAAAATCAATTTATAAAACTCATAGCAACTCACAACATAAACAAGTCACAACTTACAACAACTCCCTTCTAATTTATAAACAAGTTACAAGCTACAAATACAATAACTCACAAACTCAAAAACAGATATTAGAGAAGAACTCAAGAACTAACTTGACTATAACATTAGAGGAGAGGAAAGGAGAAGAAAGGAGGCTGGAATCTAGAACGGTAATAGCAATCGGTGACTGGACTGCCAACAGCCGACGTAAGCAAAGGAGAAGTAGATTTGTGGTTGCTGGGTTGGATTATCGGCTTGAACAGAAGAGAATAAAGGAGAAGTAGATCTATGGCTGAACTATCGGCCATCGACATGAGCAAATGAGAAAAGTGGAGAAAAAGCTCGACGGCTAGGTTGTTAGCGTGAGCAAAGAAGAAGAGGCCAGAAGTGGATCGACAGTTGGAAACCTTGAAAAGTGTGATTTCGGTGGCTATCGACGGTTAGCAGACCATTTTCAACTGCTGATGACTTTTTTCGACATCGACGAGCTTTTCCGGCGCTGGGAAAGTTACCTAAACTGGCTAGTGAAATGAGAGAATGAGACAGGGTGAACACAGGGTGTTTTTTGCCCTTTGATCAACTTTGACCCTTATAAATGGTCTGTGATTTTTCGAGGCATGCCTACCGCCTCCTTGCCTAGGTGGACGAGGCGCTCACCTAATGAACATAGGCATGCCTTAGGGGATTCAAGGTACTGGAACGGCGCCCTACGCCGCCTAAAGCTTAGGCACTAGCCTAGGCGCGCCTTTAATAATTATGATACTATAAAAATGAAGAGAATTTCACATCATTATTCCATTGCACAAGAATAGTAAGCATCTCATTATATAAGATAACCACTTAAAGCATGTGAACCTTGTTGCCCAATAATTCTTCCCTCAATTTTTCATGCTCATACTACTAGTAACAATAGGAGATTAAATATTGAAAGCATATCAAGTGTTTACCAAAAAACTTGAATAGTAACTCAACCTATCAACCAAAAATTCTCAATTTTCATGCACAAAACTTTCACTAATAATCAAATGTGAGAGTAACAAACTGTTTTAATATCAAATAGGAACCAAAACCGAGCAGCAATTATTTAGGCTCCCTAGTAACACAAATTTAAGTTTTAAATAACAACTGAAGAGAAAACACAAACTCAGCAGGATGTTTTGGACCATGTCGCTTCTTTCTGGAAGCTCCAAATCCGATCTCCACCATCAAATTTTAGAGTTATAGGTGCTGAGTATACTGTCTAAATTTGAGCTCGATCCAACGGTGAACGAAAGAGAAATTGTTCTTACAAAACTGTTGCGTTGACAGTGATTGTGAAAAACTAGAAGCTATATTACGGGCTGTATATCTCACGGATGACACCTCCATTTTCAATCTCCACCGTTCAGAATTAAGATCCAAAAGACGTCAATGTGCTATCAAAATTTCAGCACGATCCAACGATTAACGAAAACGATAACGCAGTAACTCCAAAACTGCACGGGATGAATTTCTGTGTAGAAAACACACTCTCTTCTTTCCTCCTCTCTTCCATATGATTTTCTCTCTTCACACTTGATTTTGTGTTTTTTTCTGCCTCAAAAAACCTTAAACTCTCACAACCACCAAACTCTCTTTTCTCTTATTTTAATTAATCAAGAAAATTAAACTTAAATAGGGTTATGATTCCTAATTACATTAGGATTCCTATATGGGCTCAATAAGCTTATTGAGACTTGTTGGACCTCTACATAAGAGGAAACCCAACCCAACAATAATCACTAATTACTCTGCTATAGTTTCAAAAAATCTTATTTTACCCCCTACATTTACTATCATTATTGAAATAATAAAAGTAATTGAAGTATTCCTATAGTTTTGTCTTTTCATATTAATAGTCAAACTTTAATTTTCAAAGTCAACATTGACAACAAGAGGGTTTTTTTTTTTTTTTTTTGGGATATTTTCATAAACTATAGAGGATATTTGACATATTTCATAAATTAGTGAGGGAGATATTAGCGATTTTAAAATATACTAGGGTATTTTTACATCATGTCAAACTACAAGAGAGAAAATAGGATTATCTCTTTTAATTACTCAAAACTTTTGCATAATCATGCATATAGTTAAAGTGTTTTTGTACATTTTTCCTTCACATTTACAATCAAGGTTTATGTTTCTTGATATCTATTCTATATTAACTTGTTGTTTCCTTAATATGGGCAAATCTATTCTTAAGATACAAATATAAAAATAAAATATTGTATATCTAAAAAGATATCTAAGGTTGTCCAACAGGAAAAAATCCCGAAAATTAAAAATTGACATGTTAGATAAATATCAAAACCTCCCTTACATAAGGTTTAGTTTTCAAATGGGTTGTCTTTTCTTAAATGTACAATATGTTTCCTCAGAATTAATTAAAATTAACTCTACAGTTTGTGAGGCATATTATCTTATTCAAATACAATGAATAACTGAGTTAATGGTTCTAATAATTTAAAAGTTAGAATGCATCTACCATATATTTATATATATATAATTCATGAGTGATATTCTAATATTTTAACAATGGATTAATAAGGTGAAATATATGACAATTGAAGCTCATCTTTATCATCATTTAGGATGTAATACTCTTTTAATAACATTACTTTCACTTGAGTCTGGCTTACCCGCCATGTGACGCGGTCAGCCTCTTGGAGTGCCTTAGTCTCTAAGTTCCATTCCCTCGAGAACACAACTGAAGAGACTAAAAAAACATGGAGAGAAAAGCACAAATAATAAGTTGCCAAGTGTGCAGGACCCATCTTAGTTTTGGTTGGTTAGGTTCGTGCCCCAAAACTGACTTATAAAGGTGGCAGCTCCTGGTTATGTGACAACATTTAAACGGTAACACATATACATTGTTGATTATTATTATTATGACTTAGTTAAACTAGTCTAACATTCTTCCTTCAATGTATTGGATACAACACAAACCCCTATATAATTTACGAGCAAATTACTCAACACCCTTCAGATATTTATTTTATTACAATCGAAAACCATTTTTACGTTTTGTAACAATGACCTCCTATATACTAACAGTTTGACCATAGTTGACTGTGAGAGTTAACTGTAGCAAGAGTATTTTGATCAATTTCTTTTATTTTTATTTTTCTTTTAAAAATTATATTAATTAATAAATAATTTAAAATTTTAAAACTTAAAAAATATTTAAAAATTAAATAATTTTAAATTTTAAAAAAATTAAATTTAAACTTTAAAAAATAATTTAAAAAATTTTCAAATGGATCTAAACCGTCCATCTCAAAAATGGACAACTTAGATCAATTTGAAAAAAAAAATAATATTTCAAAAAAAATAAAAAAAATGATAAAAAAAAATTGATGATTCTATTCATCAACATTTCACTCATGGGTGAGTTTCTAGGTTCATCAACAGAGGCATAGTTCATCAAGAATAATCCAACATCATCAATCATTTACACAAACAAAAATCATTGTCATGTTCAAACAAAAACCACTACCATTATCATCAAACAGACCTAAGAACAACGCCATCTACAAATCGATCTGGGCTGGGAACCCAAAAAACCAAATCGAGCTGGGTTTCTAGATCGAAAACCTAGATCGATCTGGGTTTCCGATCTGAAAACCCAGTTGGAAACCTAGATATATATGGGTTTCCAAATCTAGAAACCCAGATCGACGTCTAGGTTTTCGTATGGGAATCCAGATGTCCGATACCTAGACCTCAATTTGGGCATCCGAACAAGAGAAAGAGAAGATAAAAATGAAGAGAAGAAGGAGAAGAGAGGGAGAGAGGGAGAGAGAGACAGAAAGAGGAGAGAGCCCAGATCGACTGGTGAAGATGATGAAGAAAAAGAAGAGAAGAAGGAGAAGAGAGAGAGAGACCGAAAGAGAAGAGAGACAAGGGGGTCGGTGAGTTTTATAAATAGGGATCCAATCTCTCCAGATTGGATCTCCACCTTTTTTTTTTTATTTTTTTTCTTTTTTAAAATATTAAAGATTTTTTTTTTAATTTTTGTGTTTGAAAATTAATCACCATCATCCATCAAAATGATGGACGGTGCAGATCTCATTTCATTATTTTATTTTTTTAAAATTTTAATTATTTTATAATTTAAAAATTATAAAATAAATTAGTCAAGGATATTCTCGTCTTTTTGCTCTATTTTGTCATTTTTCAGTTATATCAAACGGTTAATTATGATCAAACGGTTACTACAGAGAAGGTCATTGTTATAAAAGACAAAAATGGTTTTTAATTATAATAAGACAAATGTCTGGAGGCTATCAAATAATTTTCTCTATAATTTACTATGGAAACAAATCGTATAGTTTTATATTATAAAAAAGGGTTTTATTACTTTACCTCTGAAATTAAAAATAATATCAAATCACTCTTGATATTGAAAATAATAATTAAAATGGTCCAACCATTAAATGATATAGTAAATTCGTTAATAAACTAACGAATTCATTAATTTTGAGGGTATAATTGTCAATGTTTTGATAGATGGGGATCTGGCTCTAGAACCTGTATGCCAGAACGGATTAGAGAAGTTATGATAGCCGACCCTCACTTCCCACTCCTTAGGTCTCACCTCGATCAAAGTCTTTCTCTTATCTTTATCTCAATTCTGGAGACTAGCATTAAAACCAAAGGGGTTTTGTTACTAAACCATGATGTGGTAATTGGATTGAACTGTCATATTCCTTACAATATCAGAAAGAATAAGAAATTAAGTCAGAGTGTTTAGAGAAGACATTATTTTATTTATTGAGAAGCTTGATTGCTCAATTCTTGTTTACAAACTAAGAGAGCTTCTCCTCTATTTATAGAGAGATTCTCGTACAAACAAACCAACAAGATATCATCATTGTTGATTTGTTGACGAGTCTGAAACTAATAATTACATAAAAACGTATGGCCGACAAGCTTTAATGATTAAAGCTTTTACAGATGGTTGACATACTTTAATAATTACATAAAGAAGTACACACATGGGTTGCATTATTGACAGATAAAGCCGAGTCATTTGGATTACAGTGGAAATTTTATATGAACTGCTAGGCTTACAAAAGACTAGATGATATGGGTAGGCATGTTGCTTTATAGTGAAAAATCAGATAAGTCCATAACTGATAGTGCTTCATGTTCTGAATCCCCTTATCTTTGTCTTCCTTTTTCCTTTTCTATAAAAATCTTATCTAGGAGTGACTCATCAATGTCTAATAATGACTTATAATTATCTGTGCTGGTGAAAGCATGCTGAGTGGATAAGCTGTCAGGAGCCATGGCATGAGCGAATAAGGTTGGCTTTATCTTCTTTCTGTCAAGTCGTACTTTTGCTTCTAATATCTCTGCTTCTTATTGTGTGTCAAGTTACGAGTCTAGAAAGAACCAATCTGGATAACCATGTTCTTCAAAATGAGCTATAAGGCTTACAACATAGACATCTTGAGATCGGCAAAGCTGACTGACATATGTTGGAGGCAACTATTCCCATGGGGCATCATCTTCGAAAGATGGCCATATCTGAAAGATAATGGTTTGATTTTTTTTCAAAAATGACTTTCTGAATGGGTCAGATCTGAGCAAGGTAATTATTTCTTAGACCAAAAACTTGGACAAGATGATTAGCTAGATTTTCAAATTGTGGTTGGGTATAGCTTAATCTATCTGGTCTAAATTTTGTTAGTCCATGGAACAGAAAGATTGACCATTGCTCTTTGGATGATTGGTTTTTAAACTATGAGTACCAGTAACTAACAGGTTGAAGTCATTAAAGAAACTGGACTAAATGATTCAATGACTCATCTGGACTATTTTAGATCCTTTCAATAGTCCTTATCATGAGATGATTGGGAAATTCTATTGTAACATGATAAAGATGAAGTATGTACCAAAAGAACCAAAGAAACTTAATTGGAAATTTGAACAATGGATGGTAAGAATTTGTTGGGATAGTAATGACCTTTGAAAAAAGAGTATTCATGATGAAAATTTAATGCATCTAAAAATACTTGAAAATTTAATGCATCTAAAAATACTTGACCATATTTTTCAATTCACTGTTTTTGGTAACGAAACATTAAGGCTTTGATTATGTGAGGAGGAAACTGGGAATAGACTAACTCATGAAATTCTGAAGGATTTAAAGGGGAAAAAATAGTGCAGGAAGTTGTACTTTGAGAATTGGTAGGCATTAGACAGGGTTTAACAATGGCGATTGTGATGATTGGTCTGAAAAGGTAATCTGCTAGGACATTATTGCTGCCTTTGATGTGTTTAATAGAAAAAGAGTATCTGCTAAACCATTCTGCCTATTTGAGAAGGTGTTGATGTGGTACTTTTTTCTTATGAAACTTAAGCAAGAATTTCTTTGAGAGTTGAGTGATTATGCTCTTGATGTGGTTTGAACTGGCCACTTTGATATGCACATAGATGTCTGGTGTCATGTTCATCTTTTTCAAAGAGAATAGCTCCCTAATATTTGTTACTTGCATCTGTCTGTAAAATTTTTTAACCTATAGAGGGTATTCTAAGGGGCTAGAGATTTTGAGTGAGTTTCTTGAGATTGGTTACTGCTTGTGTCTGGACGTTTGACCATAGAGGAAAGTCTTTTTTAAGAAGGTCAGAAAGAGGTTTAGTATGTTTGGATACTTTAGGGATGAAGCTTCTGATGTAATTGATTATTCCCAAAAATTATTGTATTTGCTTTCTATTGGTGAGAGTATCTGGGAACTTTTGAAGTTCATGGGTGATGTGGCGCTGTGGCTGGTACTTTCCTTCAGTGATGTTAATACCGAGAAATTGAATATGGGATTTTACAATTTCCATTTTTTTTTTTTTTTTTGAAAGCATGATTCCATTGGTTTGGATAATCTGGGAAAACTGTGTGAGAAGTTGTTGATAAGTTTATGCATCTTCAGAGAAAAAGAGTATATTATCAATATAGATGAGAGTGGAATGCAGAATAGGAGTGAAGATTTTAGTCAAGGCTTTTTGAAAGAGTGAATGAGCGACTTTTAAGCCAAAAGGCATAACTATCCACTGGTAATGATGATTGGGAATACAAAAAGCTATTTTGTAGCAATCTATAGGATGAATGCCTAATTGTCAGAAGCTTGCTTTTAAATCAAACTTTGAAAATAATTTTGTATTGTAAATATTGACGAACATTGTGTATTTAGAAGGAAGAGGAAACTTGCCATCTTTGAGAAAATAATTCAGTGGTTGGTAGTTGATGACCAATCTAAGTTTACCTCGGATTTGTTTAGACCTTTTGTCAACCCAAAAAGGTTCTCACGCCCACTGGGAATCAGATGGCTCGATAAGATCTTAGTTATAGAACCGGTTGCACTCTTGTTGGCGAAGAGCAAGGTGTTAGGGGGACATACCAGAATAACTGGTTTTTGTTAGGTTAATGATTTCAGTGAGATGAAAAGGTAGATGGACAAAGTATTCTAGGTTCTTCCACAAAGGATGATTGCATTTCATTATAAATTTTGTGTGATTCTGCACATGACCGGTGAATCAATAGAGAATGAAGTTGTGCAAACTGGTTTGGGTTCGTGGGAAAAAGCTTAGGATGGGAAGTCCTAGGTTGGAATGTAGTTTTGTATCTGATGCCTTCAGGTAAAATGAGTTAGAAAGCTTAGAATAGACATTAAATCTTAGTATCATGTCTTTACCAAGAAGTTCAAAACCTAGGACTTTATGATAAACTGAGCATCCAGGGAAGATTTGGATTTTTATGGGGGTATTGATGAGGTGAGTAGTGAAAAGCTCACTATTAGCAGTGTAGAAATGTTCTTGGTGATGTTTCCAGAATTCTACTGGAAGAATGTTTGGATTGAGAATTGTTTTTATAGCTCCTGTATCAAAGAAAGCAACAAGAGAAATTGGCTTTGAGAATTCGATTGAAAGCATTGTATAAGAGCTAAAAGGATTGGACATGATAGAGAAATAGAGTCTGATGTTTCTGGCTATATCTGGTAATAGTATTCTTCTGGATAGTCAAAGAGACTATCAGAATCAAAACTTAAGTGTTCTTTAAAATCATACTATAGGAGAGAGTGTGGTGTGGGTTCATTTTAAACTGAAAAGAGGCTTTCAACTTCATCATCTAATAATAAAAGACCTATAAGTTGTGAAAGTTGGTGGACCATTTGCTATGCTTGTTTCTTTTTCTTGGGACAGTGTTTTGTAAAATGTCATTTTTGGTTGCACAAATAACATCTATCTGTTGTACGAATGTTCTGCTTCTTATGTCGAAGAAATTTGCAAATGTGAGATCTTCGTTTAGGCTTATGGAAACAATAACTAGAAGCACTATATCTAAGGGTCTATATTTTCTTTTGTGGGACCGTTGCAGAAACAATCTTTACCAGTTTTACATTTGATTTATAGTTCTGGTCTATGGAAGACCTTTGACAGTTGCTTAGATGGTTGTAAATAGTCTTCAAAGAACTTATTCTGGGCACATAGTCTGTTTAAGACGCTTAGAAAAAACTTGTATATTTCACCTAAAGAGGTCTGATTCAACTGTTTTCCTTGTAACTACAAAAGATTTGAAGTTTCTTGACTTAGCGACTCTGGAATGGGTGCTAGAAATGCCTGCTTCATAATAGAATTATCCATGCCTTGTAAGACGATATCTTTTCAGCATCTCCTTATAATGCTTGTCAAGATATTTTCTTTTGAGTGAACAATATTTCATTTGGAAGTATTCCTCTCTTATTTGGATTTCATGGGGCTATGGAGGACCATAGAATTCATCATAAATCAGGTATAATGCCTAACTTATGTCTGTTAATCGGACAAATTGCAGTTGTTGGTATTCACTAAGGCTATTCCACCATTCATGAAGGATTCTTGTGAATCTAGTGGTAAATTAAGTAAGGACTTGAGATACTTGAGCATTTAGTTTAAGCATCTCAGTTTGAAGCTATGCATGGAATTAAAAAATTCTATCTCTTTATTGGGAAGGAGGGACATCATCGAAAGTGAAAGTGTGGACTTTGGAAGTGGATGACCGATTATTTTGGTGGTGATGATGGTGGTGTACATGTGGAGGTTCTTTAGCTGTTTCAGAAATTAGATCACCATCATCTGGAGTTCAAGTGGCTAATTCATGAATTGTGTTTTGGCTGGTTCAAGACTTGTGGAAGATTAGGATTCAATGTCAGTTTTTGTTAGAATATGGTCAGATTCTAAATCCAAGGCTAATGAAGTGTATGAGTCTGTATGTGAAGGTGTTTGGGAGAATATGGGATCTGAAAGGTGGGGTTTAAGGGGGGAATTTGATGAGTAGCTAACTAAGTCAAGGTTTTGGTGATGGAATTAGAAACCATCATTTGCATATGATGATCTTTTGGAGGAGGATCGTAGTCTTTGGAAGTTGATCCTTGAGGTTGTTTTCCCTTTTTCTTGGCTAATTGTTGTTGTTGGAGTTGCTCTTCTCTTTCTTTTCTGATCTTGGCATATAGTTGTTCTAAAGTGCCAAAAGTGAGATTTGTGTTGGAAAGAGAGTTTGGAGTAGCAAAATGTTGGATAAATTTTGGGAAAGTTGTCATAGGAGGATTCCATGAAGAATGATCAAATGGGTTGTGTAGGGGTTGTACTAGCTGGAACTATTGGGCTGATTGTCTGAGGTAGTCTCGCTGTAAGGAGCTGGCTAAATATTCAAATTTCTGATTTCTGCATCTTTTTGCAAGAAGGCTATTGAAAAGTCTTGAGTTGTTTAGGTAAGATGAAAGAGTTCATAATGAAGATCTGAAATCTTCTTTTGAACTTGTTCTATGATTTTAGCAACACGCTATGCATTGGTATCTAACCTTGCATATGACAAGGTCAATTTTTTCTTCAATTCTATGTATCACACGGTTCTGTGCAATAGCATTTTCCATTTACCAATTGAGTACAGCTTCAGCTTGAGAAACAGATTTGACTAATCCATCAGGTTGGATAGTCTGTGAAGGAACCACTTTGGATTTTTTGTTTGGAAGCTCTTGGGTAGGAGGAAAGTTTTTATCATACTTCATTTGGGCTGACAGAGGTTGGGAAACAGACATCGAGATGATGATATGGATGACTGTATAGTTGGTTGGACCATCATAATAGTTGGTATAGGCTGGGTTTGTACGAATTGAGAAGTTTTGGCTACCTATTTAAGTGCTTTTTTTGTAACAAGGAAGTGGTGTTTTTGGGTAAGGTTTTGGAGGTAATAACTTGGGTTTAAGATCACAAGGTTCCCAAGAGGGATTTTTTGGTGGAGAAATAGGCTTCAAAGAGGAATATTTGACTACAAAGTCAAACTTTCTTATAGGTTCTCCAGGTAAATCAACAATTGGATCTCCATCTTGATATCTACGGTAAAGATCATTACATCTAGACTTTTGGTTCTTGTATATTCTTTCTTCAAAATTATCTCTTTGGCAAGTGTTGCAATCACAGTCAAGGTCAAACAAGCAATGACCAGTGATTAGATCTTTAAATAAAGGATGTCTTGAGAATCAAAGTAATGAACCACAAAATCTTGTTTATGAATCCTGTCTACTGTGGTGATCGAAGTGATCATGAATTGGGAACTCAATTTTGCTGGAGGAGCAGTTGGAACATTTGGCTTAGAAAAGATAATGGTTAAAGTACCATCAGGGTTTCTCTTTATGGTAGACTCAGAAAAGATGACAGGCTCAGGCTCTTTAGAAGTTATCTTATAGCTTGTTACCCATTGTTCTATTAGCAGCTAGCTGCAAGAGTTCTTCTCTGCTAATTTGTCTAGGGATAGACATATAGCGCAGTATTGGTTGAGAATCAATAGTCAAAATGAGAGCATCTGTAGTTGTCGGTAGAGAAAGATCTATGACATGATCTTGAAATTATCATTTAGTAATAGAGTGTGGTTGAAATTGTTCTTGATTTTTGGGTGGCTCCAGTAATCTAGACTTGGACTTCTAAGATTGTAGAACAGAACTCATTCTTAAGAGATACGTTGAAGTTTGGACGTAAGGTGAGGACCTCCATACTAACATTTAAAGTTGTGGACATGGTTGCAATGCAAGCATGTTGGTATTGCTTATAGCGACTGTCTAACAAGGCTAGACGGATAAACACAAGGAGACATTTTCTACATTTATGAGTGTTAATCTAATTGGTCAGAAATGAATCTGGGAATGTCCTTCACGTTTCCATTGGTCTATGGAAGCCTGAGGGATCTCAAGGGTCACATACTATTCTTGAGAGGTAGCAGATAATCCACAATTACATATTCTTTAACTACTTTCCTATTAGGCTTGGCAAGGGCTTTTATGGATTTAGGAAAGGAAAAGGTAGGTTTAGTAAAGGTTGCATAACGGTTTATATGAGGAATAGTATCCTGAATCTTCTGATCATCAGGAATATATGATATTTCGTAAAGATTATCTGGTTCAGAGGAAGGAGTTGAAATTTGTGCAATGATAGAAGAAGACAGTGATGAAGACAAGCTTTAAAACCAACTCCAATGTGCAACATCAAACTTGACACCATTTTGGTGTTGACACTAAATTTTTTGACACCAAATTTTTTTACACTCCAATGTACATAACACCAAATTAGTGTAAAAGGTATATTCACAGAATATTTCATACATAATTCTTTAATCAATATTAATTTATTTATTTAATATAGAATTTTATTCTCAAATAATTATTCACAATATATTACAAAATTATTAAATACTTATATAGTTTTTTTTTTTTAATTTTTACAAAATATTATTTTCATTATATTTTCACCTAATTTTTTAATCACTTAATATTTTTTAATTCATTTTTATCCAACTAATTGTTTATCCACCTAATTATTTATCTACCTCATTTTTATCTTTTCCACACTCTGTGCTAGGTATGACACAAAAATCTAATAATATATGATCTCCACCGTTGGATGAAAAGTGATTTGATCCTAACCGTTAAATGGTATTCTTATCTCTTCCACACTCTGTCCTAGGTATGACACAAAAATATAACAATAAATGATCTCCACCGTTGGATGAAAAGTGGTTTGATCCTAACCGTTAAATAGTATTTTTATCTCTTCCACACTCTATTCTAGGTATGATAGAAAAATCTAAAAAATATATGATCTTCACCTTGGATGAAAAGTGGTTTGATCCTAACCGTTAAACGGTATTCTTATCTCTTCCACACTCTGTCCTAAGTATGACACAAAAATCTAACAATATATGATCTTTACTGTTGGATGAAAAATGGTTTGATCCTAACCGTTAAACAATATTCTTATCTCTTCCACAATGGATCTATAAATAATGGCTCTTTCTAAAAATTAAAACATCTTTCTCTTTTAGTTTCAACCACTGAATATATATCTCTACAAAAATGTCATCAAGCAAGAATTTAGGTGATAAGTCTAAAAATACTCTACGAAGTGCTTTATATTCGAATGAGGATGACCAACTTCTCTATCGTGTATATCTTGATGTTTCTCAAAATCCAATTATAGGCATCAATCAATCTAGTCTTCAATTTTGGTCTCGCATAGAGACTGATTATCATATGGCGTCAGCAACGCATATCACTCAAGTTCGACCTGAAAGATATTTGATAGCTCGAATGCAAGTAATCAATGCAACAATTAGTAAGTTAAGAGGATGCGTTCGACAAATTGAAAATTTGAATCCAAGTGGCGCTTTTGAACAAGATATTGTAAGTATTTTCTAAACTTGAGTTATGCGGATTTTATGAAATTCATTTTATTCTATTTTTTATAGTTTTAATTTTTGGTCGTATTGTGCAGTTAAATTAAGCCAAAACCTTACTAGCACAAGATCCAAATTATAATAAATGATTCAAATTTGATCATGTATGGCCCCTCCTTAAAGATATAGAAAAATATTATGATATTAATAACATGCAAACTCCAGGCTGTCGAAAGAGATATGACAGCAATGAAGCATCACAAACAGATTCTACCACGTCAAAGTCTGCAGGAGTGTCATTTTGTATTGATTTAAATGCAGACTTCGAAATTGAAAAGCAAGTTGATGATTTTAATGACAATAATGATTCAACTGAGCAGCTTATTGGGAGAAACAAAGAAAAAATGAAAAAGAAATAAGATGAAGAGATGCTACAATATTTTAAATCCATAAAAAAAGATAGTGAGCAAATGATGGGTAAGTTTACTGAAACTCAATCTCTACTCCAAAAAAGTTATGAACTTCAACTGTTACGAGCTCAAAATGAGGCAAAAAAATTAGAGTTGCGAGAACGACGCGAAGAGAATAAAATTTTACTAAAGAATGTGGATTCTATAAAAGATCCAATTCTACGTGATATTATTCGAAATGAACAAAAAAGAATTTATGAAAAAAAGGACTCATGACCAATAATTTGAAGGAGAAAGCGGATCATCCAATTCATTTGACAAGTATTTTGATGGTATTGGAGGAAATAGAGATGACCTTCTAAATTTCTAAATGGTTATTTAGAAGTATTTATGTCATGTATTTTATTTTTAAGTTATGTTGTTGTTATTTATATATATATTTTTTTTTGTCATGTATTTTTAATTTTAGGAAATGGTAATGTCAATGTTATTGTTTTTTATTACGTTATTAAGTTTTTGTATTAAAAATATTATCAATTCTATCAAGTAATTATTAAAATAATAAAATTTTATATAAAAAATAATTTAAAATGATATTATCTTAGTATATTACTTATAATATATATTAAAAATTTAATAATATATTAAAATATATTCAATATTATACTTATTTTAAATATCTTAATGAAATATTTCTAATGGTATATATTTTTTTATAATAATT
Organism: Dimocarpus longan; assembly: GCA_022984855.1. Lineage (NCBI taxonomy): Eukaryota > Viridiplantae > Streptophyta > Magnoliopsida > Sapindales > Sapindaceae > Dimocarpus > Dimocarpus longan. The sequence goes on from CM041022.1 coordinate 5,942,393, forward strand.
TAATTTTATTTATAATTATTAATCAAATTATATAAATATATTAAAGGATATAAAAGGAATTAGATTTGTTGTATTTATTAGATTGGGGTGATTGAAATTTTGAAAAAATTAAAAAGTAAGGGGCCCATCATTTTTGTAAATGGTGTTAGCTACCGTAGGACTGTAACAGCAACATCAATATTTGCATCGGGCCAACTGCTGGACACCAAAATAGTGTTTGCTACCCATTTTGGCACCAAAACGGTGTTTAACATCCTTTCGGTGCTATACTGTAGTTGGTCTAAGACACTTTCTTTCTGATACTGTTTAGAATATGACATTTCTTATCATATAGGCTCTTATACCAAAAGGGGATCAGATTAAAAAAATTAAAAAACATTAAAGCAAAAGTTTTCATCTGTCTTCTCATCACTCACTCTCTTTCTCTCTCTCTCTCTCTCTCATCTCTCCCATTAACCATCATCATTCAACTTCATGACCACCCACCCACCATCAAAACGTAACCTTATCACCATTAAACATAACACCCTAACCCATTGCCGCTGTCTACACCCGTCGTCGTCCCCTTCTACCCTCTATCATTTCTCTTTCTCTTTCATCTCCACCCTCCTCTATTGTCACTCTCTTCTCTCTCCACCCTCCATCGTTGCTCTCTCATCCCTTTTCCATTATCCACTGTTGCTCCTCATCCCTTACCATCATCCGTTGTTGTTCTCTCTTCCCTTTCCTCCCTTCGTTGTCGCCCTCTTTTAAATGTCTATCTGATCTGATCTAGATCCAGATCCAGAAGATGGAAAGTGTCGAAAACGTTTTTGTTAAAATGGTTAGGTGGTAACGGATGGACCAGTCGGTGTGTAATGGTGTTTATTGCTAGTATTGGATGATAGTGTGATAGACAATGAGCGTGTAATGAATGGTGCTGATGGTGATGAGAGTGGGTGGTATGTGATGGTGTTGTGAACGGTGCTTGGGTGCAGTGTGATGGTACATGAATAGTGCTTGGGTTGTGCGTGATGGGTTGTAATGTTCATCTAGTGAATGGTGCCTGGGTGGCATGCGATGGTGTGTGATGTCCGTCCAGTTTATTTTTTAATTTGTTAAATTTTCTATTTTTTATTTTTTTATTTTTTTGGAACTGTAATTTTTTTTTTTTTTTTTTTGGATTTTGATTTTGAAGTTAATATTGGTTGACTATGCAAATACTTGATGATCCGCATTATTTTTCAATTTTTAATATTTTTAAAATTAATTTTTAACTTTTTTTTTTTCAAATTAATCTTCATTTTTATTTAATTTTCAATTTTTTAATATTAATTTAATGAATTTTTTTTATTATTTTAAATTAATGAATGGTGGAAATCTAATGAAAATTTTTTTATTTAATTTATCTAAATTTTATTTAATAATAATTATTATTTCAATTATTTAGAATTATAATTTATTTATTTATTTTTATATACATTTAATTATAAATTCTAAAATTTTTATTTTTTAATTTTCTTTTTATTTTGGTCATGGAAAGGTAGTTCGGTAATTGAATACTTTGTTTTATTTTTTAATTTTTAATTTTTCAATATGGTAAGAATGTTTTGGTCTTTTAATATTTTTGTTATAAAACCATTAAAAATTTGAATAGAAACCCCAGGGGAGGGGGGTAGTGGGGGGAGAGGTTTCGCCAATATTTTGAAAAGTTTGGACAAATTGAGATTATTTACTGTTTTAGGTTTTTTTTTTTTATAGATTTTTTCCTAAAAAGAATCATCTTTTTTTTTTTATTTTTTTTGATCTATTGGCACTATGCTAGAACCAGTGTTCCAAAACTCGTTACTCGCAACTCGACCGACGAGGCAGCGAGCAGCGAGTACTCGGGAAGTGCTCGGTTTGACCATCGATCAACGGTCAAACGGTTGACCCACGATCAAACCAGGTCAAACATATGTTATAATCTCATTTACATCAATGTCACATAACATAAGTCACACAATATATTTCTAATCTTAAGTTATAATCTCATTTCCATCAATGTAACAAATAAATCATAAATATACAAAACCCTATATTATATAGTCCATAAATCATTAATCCTAAACAAATATATGTGAAAAAGAAAAACAAAATCACTAGTGAAAGCAAAAACAAAATGAAAAAACAAAAAAAAAATTGAAAACAAACAAAATGAGTGGACTCATGGATGGAGACGGCGATTGCAGCAGGCGGAGCGACGGACGACAGCAGTAGCAGAAGTCGCACCTCACACGCCACTTGGCGATAGTTGTAGCACCGCAGTAGACGTCGCACACCAATAGATGACAGCGGCAGCAAAAGTCGCACACCAACCGGCGACAGCAAGACCAGACTTGAGCACACCAACCGACGGCAGCAGAACTCAGAAGCAGCACGGCGGGCAGAAACAGAACAGTGAGTAGAAGCAGAACGCAGAAGATGAGAAGAAGCAGGCTAGAAGCCAGATCTGAGCTGACTGAGGCTCTCTGGTGTAAGTGTAAAATACATGACACCAAAACGGCATTGTTTTGGTGTGCCAAAACGACGTCGTTTTGGCAAAAATAAAATTAAAAAAAAAAGATAGACTCGACCTATCCGAGCTGGGCTGAGTCGGGTCGATTTCCTACAGTAACCGATTTGAACCCTCCAATCTGGGGGTTCTCGGCTCGAAACCTGACCGAGCGATGAGTATTTGGCGAGAACTCGGCCGAGTTTTTAAATAATGGCTAGAACACTATAAGGATTAACTGAAATGAGATTCTGAAACATGATCTGAATTCTTGTTCATAAATGTGGGAGAAGACTACATAAAATGAGAAAACTATCCACATTTAGTAAAGTATGCATATCGAACCCTTGACTTGAGTAAGGGTGAGGGTGACTTAAGTCACAACAGCAAACCCACTAACTGCAAAAAACACATAATTTTATGTTCATTTCGTTAATAGGAATAATGGTTATATATATTCTTATTCATTTTAATAGTTTTATCTTATCATTGTGAAAAAAATTATCTTTCAATTATAAGAGTATATAATTAGAACAATTGATCTTGACAAGTCTTGTTAACGTCTAATTCATTTGGTGTCAATTTTAAAAAAGATTAAATTATTTTACTGGAAATTTCTTAAAGTTTTTATTTTGGGTAAATCTTAACATATAATTTGTAGACAATTAAAGTACTAATTGAGTTTTTAAAACTATAATATAATTGAATATCGTCACTCATCCTAATTCTATAGTGTCAAAAAAATTTGGAGCAAATTAGTCAAAAAAAAATTATATAGGAAAAGGAAAAGGAAAAGTTGAGCTTCAGAAAAGGAAAAGGAACAGTCACACAACGATTTGACAATTGATGGGCTCTCCTAAGCTTTTCGAAATTCAAGAAGTGGTGGATTACATGTTTCATGTTATATTATCAATAAAATCATGCTATAAATTATGCACGATTTTCTATAATTAAATATATAATTATTAGACATTAGATTATAATACAATTAAAATATAAACCAACCCCCTATATCAATAAATAAATGAATTTTGATCCTAAAACCATTTTTAAAATTAATTATAAGACATCTCACTACTGAAGAAGCACAATACTTTTATAATTCTTGCACTTAACCAGTACTAAATCTAAATCTAACATAATCCCTAACTAACGCTAAAAGCTTGTTACATCACTATGCCATGTTTGTAACGTAGGTCTGGATTGAATTTGGATAAAATCCAGTTCAAACCATGTGTTGGTAAAAGCATGAGATTGAAAAAACCAATCTCATCTCTTTTTTTCTTTTTTCTTTTTATCCCTCTTCAGTGGGTTAAATGAAACCCACTGGTGCAATGGGATAAATCAATCCCACCTCTCCTTTTTTTATGTATGCTATCAATTGGCCAAGAAAGAAGAAGAACCAGAAGAAGAAGGAGCACGAAGGAGAAAGGAAGAACCAGAAAATGATGAACTAAAAGAGAGAGTGTGAATGAGATAGAAGGAGATGAGGTAGAGACGGCAACCTGGTAAGAAGGAGACTAGGTGTAGGCGACAACGGCACTGGTGAGAATGAGATGAGGCAAAGGTAATAGTAAAGCTGGTAAGAAACGTGGTGAGAAATGAAGGCGACAACACTAATATTCAACTGCTCAACTGATTTTCTCCATCGCTGGTCATTTTCTTTATTATTATTATTTTTTTAAGAAACATATTTTCTTCAAATGTGATTAAGTTTGTTTATATATATATATTGAGTGAATGTTTATTTTTAAAATAATTTAATTATTTAAAATTGATTTTATCCAATGTCATGTTGCACCATACACGTCCCAGCACTAATTTATTCAACCTCATACTTTACTAAACATTTTATAGCACTAATTTATTCAATTTAATACAATCTCATAAAAATAATTAAATTCAATCCTGCATACCCTACACTCTTGTATTATAAAGATTTTCAAGAACATTACCAAATATAAATCTCGAGGTAACCTTTATAATACTAATTAAATGGTTAATATAACACATAAAGTCCAAGTACACTATAATTTTAATACCTATTCTTGCGTGCATAGAAAAAAAGCTTCACTTGTTGTCACTTCGACATTGGCCTCCTCTACTGACACACCCATTCTCCGATTACATTCACTTGAAGAAAGAACAAAATAGTAAACGTATCATGAAAACATATTTTTGGGTCTTAGTCACACGGGGCTAAATAATTGAACAGTGAGGTAGAGGAGTATCATTCAACTGAAGGGTAAAATTAGAATGATCAATAATAATAGAATAAGTGGAATAATTGCATAACAAACTAAGAAGGGTGTCATTAAATAGGGGCCGCATGGATGTGATATCGAAAGAGATGAAAGGAGAACAAGGGAAGGTCAAGTTTCTCAAGGATTTACATGTACAATTAGTATGTGAATACGGTTGGTCACTGTTAAGGATGAAGCCATATTTATTGACTATTTTTTGATGGTAAATTAATTAGTTTAAGTGAAAGATAAGTAGATAGAAGGTAAATTAATCACCACCCTTATTAATTTCTTTAATCTCCACTACTTCAACTACTTAGTACTCGAGCTAATTCATTTTCACCTCTATATTTTGCCTATAAATAGGCAATTGTAATTCACTTGTTCATTATCCCTCGTCCCATTTCCACCATCTCAAGTGTATTTGAGAGTTCTCTTCTCTCTAATTCTCTCCTAAAATTTTAAAGAAATGTTGTATTGTTGTTGGATTAATAAAATTATTTTAGTTTTGGATCGAAGAAGTAGATACAGGAGATCTAGAAATAAATACATCATATTGATCCTCCTTACTTTAAATAGAGGATGAACTAGAAGACCTAAATCTTGAACTAAAACTTCAAAAAAATTTTCTTAAAGTATTTGGTTTCGACATTCTAGTTTTACTTGTAATGATCAGAATAGTCAACTACTTACCGATCTTCACATACCTACCCGGCTAAATGGCCAAAATGCGCAACAAGTTCTAATCAACAGTTCGGCCCAGATGTTTGACCCAAACACTCTAGAATTAATGCTTAAAAAGTTTTAATTCTTAGTTCAAAGTTTACCTCTTTCACTCTCTGTTTTTAGGTAAATTTGATCCTCTCTGATGTATTGTTCTAAATCTTGTATAGATTGCCTAATAGGATCTAAAATTAAAGGGTCAGACCAACCTGCTGAAATAACAAATCTTAGGGCTAACCAATTATATTTTAATAATTTTTGTTTATGAAAATATTCTTATCTTAAGACTTTTCTTAGAGATTTCATCTACAACCTTCCTCTCTCGGATTGGATTTTCAAAAGAGTTTGGATTGTTCTAATATCTCTCTCTAGAGAAGAAATGGCATTTTGTAAATCAATACTTTCCCAACCGGTAGTGGTTTGATATTGTTCTCTCAAAAGGGAAAGCTATTCATATTTTCGCCTAAGTAAGTTTTTATGGGCAACCTTTGGAATATCAAAATAAAATCGCATTTCTACAAAATTTTAGAGCAACGGTACAGTGCATTGTTATCCTAAAACCATTTTTAAAATTAGTTATAAGACATCTCACTACTGAAGAACAACAATACTTTTATAATTCTTGCACTTAACCCATATTAAATATGACATAATCCCTAACTAGTGCTAAAAGCTTGTTACATCACTATGCCATGTTTGTAACATAGATTTGGATTGAGTTTGGATAAAATCTAGTTCAAAATCATGTTTGGTAAGAGCATGGGATTGAAAAAATCAATCTCAATTTTTTTTTTTTTTAATACCTCTGCAGTGGGTTAAATGAAACCCACCACTGCAGTGGGATAAATCAATCCCATCTCTCCTTTTTTGACGTATGCTATCAATCGGCCAAGGAAGAAGAAAAACCAAAGAAAAAGAACCAGAAGAATAAGGAGCACGAAGGAGAAAGGAAGAACTAGAAGATGATGAAAACACTGATGTTCAACTGCTCAACTAATTTTCTCCATCGCTGGTCATTTTCTTTAATTTTTTTTTTTAATAGATTTTCTTTAATTGCGATTAAGTTTGTTTATATATATATATTAATTGAATGTTTGTTTATTTTTAAAATAATTTAATTACTTAAAATTGATTTTATCCACTCTCATATTGCATCAAACATGTCCCAGCACTAATAGATCCAATCTCATGCCGTACCAAGTATATTATAACACTAATTTATTCAATTCAATTCAGTCTCATAAAAATATTCAAATTCAATCTTGCATGCCCTACACTCTTGTATTGTAAAGATTTTCAAGGATATTACCAAATATAAATCTTGAATTAACCTTCATAATACTAATTTTATTTTTTTTTTGAACTACTTCATAATACTAATTAAATGGTTAATATAACACATAAAGTCCAAGTACACTGTAATTATAATACCTATTCTTGCGTGCATACAAAAAAAGTTTCACTTGCTGTCACTTCGACATTAGCCTCCTCTACCGACAAACCCATTCTCCAGTTACATTTACTAGAAGAAAGTACGAAACAGTAAATGTATCATGAAAACATATTTTTGGGACTTAGTCAAATGGGGCCAAATGACTGAACAGTGAGCTAGAGGAGTATCATTCAACTGAAGGGTAAAATTGGAATGATCTGCAAGTAACAAAATAAGTGGAATAATTGCATAACAAACTCAGAATGGTGTCATTTAAACAGGGGCCGCATGGATGTGATATTGAAAGAGATAAAAGGAGAACGAGGAAAGGTCAAGTTTCTCAAGGATTTACAAGTACGATTAGTATGTGAATACAGTTGGTCATTGTTAAGGATGAAGTCATACTTGTTGATTATTTTTTGATAGTAAATTAATTAGTTTAAATAAAAGATAAGTAGAGGGAAGGTAAATTAATCACCACCCTTATTAATTTCTTTACCCTACGTTACCTCAACTACTTAGTACTTGAGCTAATTCATTTTCACCTCTATATTTTGCCTATAAATATGCAATTGTAATTCATTTGTTCACTATCCCTCATCCCATTTCCATCATCTCAAGTGTATTTGAGAGTTCTTTTCTCTCTAATTCTCTTCTAAAATTTTAAAGAAATGTTGAATTATTGTTGGATTAATAAAATTATTCTAGTTTTAGATCGAAGGTATTTCCTCCCTCATTGAGAATTTTACCACGTAAATCTTATGTTCACTATTTTTATTCTATTATTTCTATTTTATTTTCAATATTATTTTTCATTTTAAATTTATACTATATTAAAATAATATCGAATAGTTATAACAGTTATTAAGATAAACTGTATTATCCTGATAAATTTCTTTTAACATAAAAGAATGGTTTATTTTTCGCTAACTGCATGGTCGGATAAAATGGTTGAGTACAGTTCTCTACAATGAGAAACCCATACTCAGGATACGTTCCATTGGAGAAGGGGAAGCCAATAATGCCGACACGCCCACAACCAACAAGTGGGGCATCTTGGATTGTTCAGATAGGAAAGAAGCAACTGGTGGAAGATAAGGAAGAACCCAAGATAACTGGAAAGAGCCATTCCAGCATTGCCTATTAGACAACAAAATCAACACCTACTCTGCCCAGGACTAACTACTGAGGAATTGGTCTTGAGACAAGGTAAAAAACACAATAGATGACAGATAATGAAGAATAAGATAGAAGTAGCGAGAACCAAACTGGAAACAGCTAAAGCTACCTCAATCATCGCCTCAACACAAAAGCTAACTTATTACTGTTTACATTGTTTCTTCTCTACTTTTTGAAGCTGCTTTTTCGTTTAGAAACACGCCAATTGACTATGAAACACTTGTGCATTATTAAATGGTCCACAAAGACTGCATCGGAAAAAATAATTTAGTGGGGTGTTGGTTCTCTGGAGATAAGTTAGAAAATGATGTGAGACGACCCATAAGGAGTTTTTAACCTGACTTGGCAGGTATGGTTTTAACCAGAAAAACCAAATACGAAAATATTAAGAGGGGCTGACAAGAATTTGTAGGGTCAGCAGTTAAACAAATGAAATAGATTTATTATCTCAATTTTGCTTCTCTAGTGGGACTAATCAATCCTAGATCAAATCAGGCAGTATGTTACATGAGAATTTTCTACTATTTTCTCTTTTGACGCTCGAAAATGGAAACCATAAACTTATTGAGTACAAGCTGAGGACTAAAACTCAAGTTCATCAGTTAAGACAGAAGTAATATTAAACTTGCAGGAGAAATTACATTGACTTCACCTTTTTAAGTCTTCAAAAGCTCCAAAAAGTAAACACAAAAGTTGTATTATTCAAATTACTTTCATATCATGAGGTCATTCGTGGAAATGTGTAACACGTTCAAGGCGTTCTAATAATGGTAGAAAGAGAAAACCATGTCTAACACATTCCTAATGGAAAAAGATGTATAAAGAATAATATCGGATCAAGAAGATTCCTTCTTAAAATAAATCTTGATGGATGGAAATGGTAATGTTTCCAGAAATTAATGTGATGATATGTGTGCAAAATGCTTCATTGAAATTTGCAAGAAAACCATTTATGTTTATTTCTTCATTGGAAACAGCTTAGTTAATTCCATTGGAGTCTGTAAATAAGGTCTTGACATGGCTGCTGGCAGCAAACTTTCGATGATCCACCTTACTTCTGCTGAGATTTCTGCAAATATGCTTGAAATTTGGCTTTGAGATTGCAAACGCATCTTAGAAGATTATTAGAGAGAAGACTCTCAAATGCTGCCTCAACCTTTTGGACAATAATGTAACTTTATTATTGATAAAAGTAAAAGGGTCGCATTGTAGACATGAATATTATACGTGGAATTTATTATTAACAGATATAACTAATCTATTAACAGGATAACATGGATTTTAAAATCATAAGGTACAATTTATCAAAACAATGGAGATGGAGAATTTGATTGCAGTGAAGTTGGAGATGATAAGAAAGGCTTGGGTGGGAATTGTAAAGAATCAAGCCTCCCTTCCAACATTTCCACCACTCTGTCAATTGCTGGTCGGTTTGAAGGGTTAGTCTGTATGCACCACAGGCTCACTATTATCATCTTCCTCACACATTTATTATCCTCTTCATTTTCGATGCCTTGCAGTCCAAGTTCTTCATCTCCTTCAAGATGTTCGAAGATCCAATGTGGAAAATATATCTCACTAGTTTGACCGATTACCACATCAAGTTTTTTCCTTCCTCTAACTATTTCTAAAATTATCATTCCATAACTATAAACATCTGACTTATGAGATACCTCTCCAAAATGTCTGCAAAATACTTCTGGAGCTATGTATCCAGCCGTCCCTCGAACACCCGTCATTGATATAATACTCACTTTCTTAGGGCATATTTTGGCAAGGCCAAAATCGGAGATCTTTGGGCAGAGGTCTTCATCTAGAAGAATGTTATGAGGCTTTATATCCAAGTGCAAAATCCGTGTGCTACAACCATGATGTAAGTATTCTAATCCCCGAGCAATGCCTAGTGCAATTTGATACAACTTTTCCCACCTCAATTGCCTATCTATTGGCTTTTGTTCATATATGAACTTTTCAAGAGATCCGTTTGGCACAAAATCATAAATAAGAGCTCTACGATGACCCTCAAAACAATAGCCAAAAAGATGGACTATGTTAACATGAGAAGTTCTGCTAATGGCAGCAACCTCATTAATAAATTCTTCACCATTACCTTCCAAATCTTTTAAGACTTTCACTGCCACATTTTGACCATCAAGTAGCTTACCTTTGTAAACTTCTCCATAGCCTCCTTGGCCAAGTTTATGCTTAAATGACTTGGTCATTTTCTTAATTTCTGAATAACTATATCTTTTAGGGGCAAAGGATCCACAATTTCTTAAGAAAGCCTCAATGTTCTGATGGTTCTTAGTTTTCTTCTTCCAGAAGACCATGACATTGATAAATGATAGTTTCTTCCAGAAGCAGAAAACTAGAGCTATGATTGATAGGACAATTACACAAGCAGATATTGCTGCAATTAAAGAAAGGAATCATCAAACCACAATAATGGGAAACCTTAGAAGACAATTCAGAATGGTTATAGGGTCATCAATCTCATTAAACTATAGACTAAAATCATTTTGTCTCACCTACTGAAGCTTTTATAATAAGTCCTCTAGCAGTTCCTGCAGTACAGAACATAAAATCGAAGTTATTTTTATGATGAAAAAGAATAATTCCAACTCTTAATGGGCTATCTGGAACATTTTCATTTGCTAATTGTTTAATGATCATTTATCAACGTCAGAGCCCAACTCTTAATGCAATTTTTCTACCTGTTTTTGTACTATAACCAACCTAATTCATAAGCGTAGCTCATAATATATAAAGCATATTCTTGACTGATCCTAATTAGAACCCAAAATTTCTACTTTTCAATTGATTGTGCTTTCTAATATATTCCAATTAGATCAAGTTTGTATACTTGCATGACTGCTACCAACCCATCTCTGGATTTCTTTTGGCTCTGACGTATAGCCTAAATTCTATACTTACTCGAATTTTCAGGACCTAATACACTAGCTAATCTTTATAATTTACTCTTTGCTTAATTAATCAAGACAAAAAACTGATCTCTAATCAAAGATGACTTAAGCCATACTGGAAAAACGAGGAGTATAGAAACCAAACAGTAAGCTTAAAACTTGAAATGCAATTATAGCAGATACAGGTTGAAATTTTCATACCTGTTATAATATATTGAAAAAAAAAAAAAAAACCAAAATTGACTTAAGAGATCGATGCATTAAATAGATAAAAGGAGTATGGAGGGAGGGTCAAGTTTCCGAAGGATTTACTGATATGATTATCGGAGGTATTTAAAAACAGTTGGTTTTGAAGTACAAGCCTATTATCCAGAGTGACTTCTTTAACATAAAAAAATTGCTTCAGTCTCCAGAACAGGGTAAAGGCCTATCAAAATCCGCTAGAGCAATATGTAAAATAAAGAAACACAGAACGCAAAACGTGTACGCATATATGCATGAGTTCCAATATCTTCCCTTACCTGTTTTTGCAATTGAACAATGAAATCTTCCCTTGATATCGCTTTCACATTGCCCTCCTCTCCAGTGACACTTGTAACATTCTCCACTTACATTGACATTAATATGGAAATAACCAGCATACAAATTAACAAACTCAACTCGTTTATGAGTCTTGGTCACTGGCCGCTGAATGACTGAACATCCAATGGGAGGACTTGACGGAACATTGGAGTCATTTTTGTAGTAGAAAATGAAATAATTGGTGCTATTGCATAAGTAACTGATATTGGAGGTGGTTTTGTGACAACTATGGGGACATTTGAACAGGTTTGACTTGTATGGGGCATCAAAAGTGATAAGTGAAGAACGAGGGAGGGTCATGTTTATGAAAGATGTACAGGTACGGATTTTATCTTGGGGCTCATACACTTGTTCACTAAGCTTGAGAGTCTTATTTGAAGAGATGCCTCTAACATAAAAGAATGGTTCATTTTTCACCAACTGAATCGTCGGACCATGTGGTTGAGTGCAGTTGTCCACTATAAACAACCCACACTTAGGATGTGTTCGATTGGAGAAGGGGAAGCCAACATCACCGAGATGTCCACAACGAAAAGCTGGACATCTTGGATTGGGATCATATTCCTCAGAGAACGAGAGAAGTAACTGGTGAAAGAGAAAGAAGAACACAAAAAAAGGGGCAAGAGCCATTCCAGAATTGCCTATTTTGCAACAAGAATAACACGTAGTGCTATGCCTTTGTATATCACTTATATTTTCGCTGCTTTCATATATAGTTTTATCTGACTACTTACAGTTGTTCAAATTTTCGTTTAAAACGAGCTAGTTGACTAGAATATTTACTAGCAAGGACTCGTAGAAAGAGATCGACAGAACTTGTTGCACGACGGGGTGCACAATGATGTTGGATAGATGTTTAAAGTATAAAAATGTAAATGTATTGGAGGGTGGTGCCGTGTGTGGGGATGCAAGGTAGACTAGAAAATAGTCATCGATTTGGTTGTTAAGCATTAACGTGAGCTGATAAGCAATGAAGTAGACAAGACAAGATGGGGTACATAATAGTAGTGAGGAAGCTGTGGCTGGGAAATTTTTGTGTTTTTCCAGTGTCCAAATTGTGAGTCGGAGAAGGCTTTATGTAGCCTCTTGGGTCGGCTGTCACAACCGACTTCAAGGTCGGCTCATGAAGCTTCTACCAGCTTCAAATTTTTTATCATTCTTTTTTTTTAGGGAATTTAGCAAAATTGCCCTAGATACAAACTGAAATGACAAAAATGTCATTGGATGTAATTCAATTGCAAATATGCCCCAAAAAGACTAAAATGACCTTTTAATATTTTGCATCAGGCAGCAAACTGCCCTTCATCTTGTCACGGCAGACCAGACCCGAAATCCCCTTCACGGCAGCAAACTCCCCTTCATCTTCTCACGGCAGACCAGACCCGAAACGACCTCCCCTTCACGGCAGCAAACTCCCCCTTCATCTTCTCACGGCAGACCCGAAACACCTCCCATTCACGGCAGCAAACTCCCCTTCATCTTCTTACGACAGACCAGACCCGAAACCACCTCTCTTTCACGGCAGCAAACTCCCCTTCATCTTCTCACGGCAGACCTGAACTACACCGAAGCTGACGGTAGACCCGAACGTAGTTCACAACAGACCCGAACTACACCGAAGCTCACGGCAGACTCGAACGGCATCTCACGGCAGACCCGAACGTGAACCGAAGCCGAAGCTCAACCGCCGGCCAAACACAACCGCAACCACCCATCCAAGGTCAACCACAGCCGCCCATACAACCCCAAGTCGACCAAAACGCCCACCAACTGTTCGACGAAAGTTCGAACCCAACAAGAAGGTACATTTCGCCCAACACCAACTCAAGACTGACTGATGGTTTTGTTTTCTTTTACTTTCCTGGCTTAGCTCAAGTAATGATTGACAAATTTCTTGTGGATGGTTGTACATGGCTATATACATATATATAACTTCTTTTAACCCCTTTTAACTTATATGATATATGTCACTATGACATATTCTGCCTCTTCAATGAACCATTGTTTTTATCCTTCTTTATATAAGCACTAAAGAAATTAGGAAGGATGAACTTTTTTGTGGTGAAATGGTATGTATATGCTATTATGATTATAGCTTTTGCTTTATTAGTCTTAATTGGATCTTTGTTTTGAGGACGGATGGCATGTCTCATGAATTTTATTGGTTCTAGAAACAAGATATGCCATTAAAAACATTATTTTAAACTCTATTTCCTTATGTTGTTTGATTTGTAATTGTTATGTAGATTATTATTTCTTTTAAGTTGTCTAGCATTAATTTTTGGTCGACCCTTAGACAATACATCAAAGCGCTTTTCAAATACTCAAAACCCATTTTCATGAAGAGCATAGTGTCGACATTGTAGCCATTAAGGTATTAATTTCAATATATTCAGTTTATCCCAACCTTTCGACTCTTATAAGAAACCTGAGATAGGAAATTATGAGCGTATCAATATTTTCTCTAGTACTATTGGTCTGTTATTTTTCAATTTTCAGTTATGGGCTAGATGAGCATTTTTCCTAGAAGTTAATAATAGAAATTGGGATGAAAAGCCTCAATATGCAACGCGTAAAGCACAAGTATTGGAAGAAGATGATATAGGACATCTTGCTAAAATGTTTAATGAATCTTGAAGAGAGGGGATAGAATCTGGAAAAGTTGTAAAAGCGCAATGAATTATGGGTGATTGAGATATGATACTTTATTTATGTACTGTTGGTGTTTTAAGAGATTCCTATATGGAATCAAATAATTTAAATCATTAATATTTGAGGATGTGACTTTACTGACGTGATGTATCATTCATGTTTTTAACATTTGAATATTTTAAAATAAGAGATATTATAAATTAACAAATATTTTAATTTATAATGTAAAACTTTATTAAATTAATTACTAATTAATATCTTAAACGATAATAGTTACAAGATGAAAGAGAACATTGATACTTGCCTCTTACCTCACAGGAGGATAAGATGCACCAATCCAGAACTTCCTCTACTTTGTAATATAAATTCTTGTATTCCATGCCTGTGCATCTGTGAGAGTAGCCAATGCCTATGTATATGCCCTTTATAGCGATGTGCTAAGGATTCAGTGGAATCTCATACTCATGCCCTTAATAGTGTTGGCCTTTCTGTAATATATTCTTCTTTATATTTATCATTTCCCCATGTTTAATATTTTTTTTTTTGTATTCCAAGTTTCCATTGGAGGAATAATATAATTCTCCCTTTTGCCCTTGCTTGCTGATGCAAATCTCTATCAGTTTGATGGAAATTCATTGTTAATGTAGTATATTTTGAATGATTAATGGAGTTGATAGACATATTCATATCAAATATTTGAAGATAGATTTTGCTTCAGTTCAGTGCATCGAGACCTATTGGACTTTCCTTGATCTTTTCCTTAACTGAAAGTTTTGGTTTGGTAGAAAAGTAACCTGCAAATGGTATGACTCTATCAGTTGACTCCAAAAATGTGTGTCTCCACTTAAACCATTCCTTTATTGTCAGAAAATCAGCGCTTTGTTTGTACGCATTGAGAGAATTTGAACATATCTTTTAGCATTCTTTGTGGCAGGGGTTAGAAAATAATGTGAAGCTAAAATTTGACCCCATAACTTTCACAGTATCATATTGACTTTAGAATCTCTACTTATCATTTTGACTTTAGAATCTCTACTTTTCTTCTCATTCAATATGCAAAAATTTGAGAGTTGTGTTGTGAAAGACGTAATTCGAACTAACAATTATATTAATCCAAGTGTAAGAGGTTTATGATTTATCATTGGATTACCTCGATAGAGTGATTATCTTAACCTCTACTGATTTTAGCATCCTATTGTTTTATCTTTTCACCTGTAATCCTAAACAATAGCATTATAAACTTGTTTTTTATTGTTAAAATAGCTAGTCGGTTTAGTTTGAGCGAACTGAATTGTTTATGATTATTACATCAAAATCAAACCTATCAAATATATATTTTGGTACACACGTTTTGTTGAATCCATTAGAATTATTGATACCAATAAATTTTCACTAGAAATTGGACTAGTTTCATGCTGCCTATCACCAAATTTATAATTAAAATGATCGTATAGACAAGTCCAATCTAATTCCACCTTGCATTAACATGTGTGACATAATTGAATTGTTCCATTTCACATAGTTTTAAAAGGTGCAAGACGCAAGGTGTGCCTTTTTGAGGTAAGACGCACTTTTTATAAAAAAGTTTAAAATATTATAATTTGTGTGGGGTTTTGTTGCGTTGTGGGATTTGTGGTGTGGTTGGATAGTTTGTGTAGGGTTTTGTTGGGTTTTAATTGTCAGTTTCAGGGATGAATGTTGATTGTTTGTGTTGGTGGGTTTGTGATTTATATTGGAATGTAGGGATTTGTGGTATGGTTTGATAGTTTGTGTGGGGTTTTGTTGTGTTGATTGACTGGACAAGTGCTTTTGACTATTATCCATTTTGGAAATTGTTGTCTTTGTAGGTATAAATGGCTAAAACAAAGTTAGACAACTTGCTAAAAATAAAGAAAATATCGAGAGAAGTAAGACGAGTTAGCGGCTACAGTAATTGGGAAAGCATTCAATTGATAAAATCTGCGCTTACGCCTGATCAACTCAAACTTTTTAAGGGTACGTGTTTTGGTCATTTTCTTGATGTAAATGAAATGGTGTTTTTCGGGCATTTCTGTCATCATATTCTTTTGAGAGAGTGTCGTATCCAACATGAACAACAATTAGCAGATACTTTGTGGTTTCATGTTGGAAATGACTTAATAAGATATAGCCCAGTAGAGTTTTGTTTGGTTAGTGGACTTCTGTTTGGAGATTACTCAAAGTTTGAAATGGAAGAATCTCAGCTACATAATCAGAGACTACGACAGAAGTTCTTTAGTATGAACAAAGCACCAGTTTCAATGGTGATTGATTGGTTTAGAACGAGACTTTGGGCTAATAAAAATATCAACGACTTGGATATGGTGAAATTAGCTTTGGTGCTGTTTCTGGAAATGACTTTATATGGAACGGATAAGCGTAACGCTATTCAGTACTGGGCTCTACAATTGGTGGATGACTTTGATGCTTTCAATAAGTTTCCTTGGGGGTCATACATACATCATAGGTTGTATAAGTATCTATCCAGTTACTTAGATGATGTGTTTGATTCATCTGCAAAAGGAAAAGACAAAGGCAGTAAAGTAAACTTATATGGCTTTGTGACAGCCTTTCAGGTAAAGACACTAAAGAAGCTTTTTCATGTACAGTAAGTTCTTGAACCTTACTATTTTTTTTTTTATATATTAACAAACATACTATTTGTTTCCTTATTTAGGTGTGGGCAATTGAAGTAATACCAATGTGGTCAACGCTTGGATATGCAACAAGAGTGAATAATTCTGCCCCTCGAATACTTAATTGGATATGCAAAAGGATCCCCGGATATGATTATTTACAGACAAAGTTATTTGACCAAATGGACGTAAGTATTAACTAATTTATGGTATTTAACTTTAACAAATCAACTACTTAAGTCTTACATATATACTTTGTTTTGTTTTGATTCGATGTTAGCTCACCACCTACAAGGTTCTAAACCCTTCGGATGATGAAGCAAGTAAGCCATATTGGGAGAGTTTGAAATCTTGGATTATTTTGAATGATATGAAGATTGGTAGTCCCACTGAATGTTTTGATGGTGATGGTAGTTTTGATGATGATGACGTATGTGATGATAATGATGATGATGATGATGTTGAAGAAGGTAGAGATGAGGTCTACGGAGATTATGCTACTCGGGTCGAGGGGGGTTATGAGAAGAAAGAGGGTGATTCTGCTATGAAGACACAAAAAGAATTCAGGCGAAAGAACAGAAAATATGCAAGTAAGAGGTTGGATAGTCTAGAAGCAATGCTTAAAGCTCTCAGTGCACATCAAGATGAACATTTCAAGAAAATTAAGGATAATCTTGAAGTTTGACTTAAAGCTCTCAGTGAACGTCAAGATGAACATTTCAAGAAAATTGAGGATAATCTTGAAGTTCGACTTACAGCTCTCAGTGCACAACAAGATGAACATTTCAGGAAAGTAGACGATGAAATCCATAAGGTAAAGATAGAACTAACGGAGCTTATTTGCAAGTCTAAGGTGTCCGATACTTCCGATCTTCCTGAAAAAGTAAAATATTTACCGGTTTATACTTCAATTGATCTTTATATTTATTAGGAAATGACACGTGCATAATTTAACTACATTTATTTTTATGCAGACGTGTGAACAAACTCCCTTACATGCACATGATAAATCCGATAGCGTGGCTGCTGATGATGTGACGATACTAAATTCCATTGACAACAATATTCGTGATCTGGTTACATCATTAGTACGTGATATATCATCTCCCTCTGCTCCAGTTGGTTCACCAGATGTTGTTCAATTGTCAAGACCACCGAAGCTTACTATTAAGTTGAACAGAGAGCGCAAACGCTCGGCCTTCGTCATGAGTCCATACGTTGATCCGACTGTGAGAAATCCAAAAAGACCCAAGATGCTAGAATTTGGACTTCCACATCCAGCTGATCAGGATTCTTTACGTTTACTCAATGAATGGATATCTGATTCCAGTAATAGGAGGTATGAATATGCATGGTCACTATACTTATCATCAACATTAGAGGATGAAACATTGATATTCGTACAATTTATGCTAGTGCAGGTTGGACACAGGATTACTGGAGGCTGATGCTGCATGGTTTAAGGCAACATTGTCCCCATCAGAGTGGCTGGAAGGTGATATAAGTAATTATCTATACCTTAACTGTTCATAACTTATACATCCTATTGGATAACTACTGAATGACTCAGTGTACGCAATATGCAGCATCTAGAGACATATTGTCGTCTCATGCGTCGGCGTGCATTTCATTTTCCCTAGAGATATAGTCGCAACAAAGTTTTATTGGACTACACTTTCATGGTAATAACAACTATTAATCTGCAACAAACTATTATCGTTAGCTTCTTATTGTAACCTCATTAAGTTAATGTTTATGCAGTTGAAACTGCAAGGGAGGTGGTCAGCATTACAGTCGAGAAAAAAATAGTTTAAGCATGAAATCTTTGATTGGGATCAAGATATGATAGATTATATACATGGAAAGACTCCGACGCATGCATGGCAGGATTGGAGTAAAGTCAATGTTATGAGCATCTAATTCAATAATTCAAGTTCGATATCCTTTTCTATTTTGCTTTTTAAATGTCTTACTAATAGGTTCTATTTATATTGGTGTACAGCTACTGTTACCTGCAAACATCAACAATGTTCATTGGATTGCCTTGGAAGTAAATTTAGCGGAGCGCAGGATTAATGTATATGATTCATCAGTGGATTTCATGGTACAAAATCATCTTGTTAGCTGGTCAACTCCTCTTCGAAAGATGTTGCCTTCGTTGTTGGTACGGACGATGCCAAACACTTATTCTGATACAACCCCATTTACAATACACCGACAGGAGGGAGATAGTCCACAACAATAAGGAGGGTATAAATAAATGAAAATTTTCTCAACTTTTTTACATTTACAATTATGAATTGTTACATTCTAATTACATTACATTGCATGTCATTACATAGGTCGGACTGTGGGATTTTTACACTTAAATATTTGGAATGTCTATGGGCTGGACAACTATTTGAGTTTGGAAAAGTTGACAGTTTACGACTCAGAGAACAAGTCTCTACGAAAATTTTTCAAAATTGTAAATCTGTACCTATAAAGCAGTAGTGATGTATGAAACATACAATAAAATAATGAAATGTCTAAAGTTTTCTCAAATTTGTAGTGCAGTGTGATTTATGAATGCAAGGTTACTTTGCCTCCTTAGGAAAATGAAAGTGATTATTGGATGTGTTTTAAGCAGGTCTATTGCATTGATTGAAAATCTATGATGTGTAAGTAAAACTATGTCAAATTTTTTCAACTAACGGAGGTTCGAGTTCTTGGAATATAGTTATATATTATATGGAATGTTTACTAGTTGCATCTGACCATCTAGAAACAGTCAACATTTATTTAAAGTTACATAGAAAATACAGAAATATAAAACAAAAATACAAACAATATCAGTTGACATACAACATTCAAAGTTTAATCATTTTGCAACATTGTTATTACCACTTGACTGTCCCATACTCTCGATGTTGCTTGGTACTGCTATAGACTTCGGATAGGTGCAAGTGTGACTATTATGACCCTGACGTTTGTAATTCGTGCAACTCCTTCTTTGAACCTCTTCCCCAACTGATAAAATGCGATTCTTTTTTGGTCTTCCTAGACGACGGCGACCAATTGGAGGGAGAACAACTTTAGCCGCAACATCTTCTGGAACCAACCAGTCTGATGGTTGTCCGGGTAGAGTTATTTCCCCGCTATATGCTGTTACAAGAGACCTAGAAGAGTAATACGATAAACAGTAGTCTGCATATGAAAATCCTTTAAGCCGAATGCAAGCTAAAGCATGCGCACATGGATACTGGTTTAGGTTGAATTCTTGGCAAATGCAAGTCCTTGTTGTTAAATCAACATGTCCATCCAAATCTCCATCTCTAACCAAGAATGTGTAAAAATTAATTGGGTGAACTGTATATGTCCGAGCCAATTCATCATTCAGAGCAACAGCTACATCCGCTGCAGTTGTCAACTGAGTTGTCATTTTAAGTGCTTCCGCGCGACGATCATGAAACTAGCGTTGCAGAACCCCTCTAATAAATTCAACAACACTAGTGATTGGTAACTCTCGACAATCATTAATTGCATTATTCATCAACTCGACAATATTTGTTGACATTATCTTGTACCTTCTTCTTGGACAATGTGCACGTGACCAACGATCAATACCTACTACAGTGATAAATGTAGCAGCTTCTGGATTCAAGTTTGTCAATTGTTCCATCGAACGGGTGAATTGATTCACCCGATACATCTTCACTGACTTCCAGTAAACATCCTTTACAGTCTTACTTTTTCCACATTTTGCAACCATATTTCGCTTTAAATGCACGGCACAGACAGCATGGAATGAATTTGGAAACACATTCTGCACACCATGGTTGATGCTAGATTTTCTATCAGAAACTATAACCAAATCCTCACATTCTCCAATGGCATGGCGCAACCTCGTAAGAAACCACTCCCAGGCATCATTAGTTTCAGAATCACCTATACCAAAGACTAGAGGGAAAATTTGATCATTACCATCCATACACACAGCAACAAATAAAACTCCATTGTGAGGACCTATTAAAAAAGTGGCATCAACAGCAATGACTGGTCTAATGGAAGACAAAAACCCATCTATGCAAGCTTTCAAACAAAAGAACATGTACATGAACCTATCATTGGAATTAGTCTCAAGGTCAGTAATACTTCCAGGATTGGCTTGCTTTAGCATGTATAAGTACGAAGGCAAAATCTTGTATGACTCAACAGGAGATCCTCGAGCCTCCTCCAATGCAATATGTCTAGTTCGATATCCTTTGTGGTAGTTACATGAGATGCTAAACTCATTTTGTATGTCTTTGATAATTTCCTTGGGCCGGTATACACGGTGGTCAATAAATTTGTCCTTGATGTGTTCCCCTATAACACGAGCACTTGCTTGTCTGTGAAGTGGAAATCGCTGTTCCATTGAGCATGTGTGTTCACTATCAAATCTTCTAATCTGAAAATAATCTGAATTTCCATCTCTAACTGCACGTAAGCGCCAATTGCAATCTGCAACGATGCACCGAACCTGCAATCTTGTTGTGTCCGATTTCATGACTCTTATTTGGAATCTATTTGCCAATGCATATCTACCTAGCTCTGATTGCAATTGTTCTTTGTTGTCAAACAACTCACCGACTTGAATACGCATAGGATTACGTCTAGGAGCAACTTCATTGGAATTAACTTGGTATAATGCACATGGTGGTGGAACAAACCTTTGAACATGCTTAAATTGCTGGTCATATCGATTCGAAACTCCACCCGATGCTGCTTCACCATAACTAGTAGGATAGGTATGTTGTTCTTGTTCATCACAATCCGTTGTATGCTAATCAATCGAGACCTCTTGATCATGATTCATTCTTGACGTACCCTCAAATCCACAATGAAAGGGGGAACAAGTATTAACATTATCACATGATGTAAATCCTTTCCTAATTTCATCCAAATGGACACCTAAGTTTGGTTGATATGTTGGACTAGCACTGGATGTCTTCATATCATTCACATTTGTTGTTTCGAAGATAGGATCAAAGTCAAATTCAGATGTATGGTTTGGTTTACAAACAGTTTCCGGTGCACAAGTGTCATTCCCATCTGTTGCATCATGTTCAATCTCCTCAACAATTATATAAACCATAGGGTCAACATTCTTACGGCTAAGCAATAATTCAACATCATCATCATCAATGATCTCAATAGGCATGCTTGGAGAAATGGTTTGAGCAACAGTACTTAATGTAGCTCGGTAACGATTTTTATCAATACCTGTGACGCGGTATGCTTTATCCAATAGTTGCTCAAAATTTGCATCCTGGGGAAATCTAAATGCCCTTGCTCTCTGACCATCGTACCAGCAAACCACACGCTCGTTTTTTCATTGTCCACTCCAATTGAAAACTAATCGTACGGTAGACATTTTCAATCCTGAAAATTTAATAAAACAGAATTATTACTATTAAACGACCAAAGAGTAATTTGATAACATATAATCAGTATTTTCGGATCTCGATCAATTAAATTTCTAATAATTTGATATTCTATTACCTACAAGTAAATTTGAGAATTTTTCTCTTCGGATCAGAGTCTCTAACCCGATTTTGGTCTAGCCTCTGACCCAAAGAGGAATTTTTCATCTTTGGATAAGATGACCCGAAGAGGAATATAAGACGAAAAATTCCTCTTCCTCTTCGAGTCAGAAAAATTCCTCTTCGGGTCAGCAAGAGGAATTTTTCCTCCTCAGGTCAGCCGCTGACTCGAAGAGGAAAACCTCCTCTTCGGGTCAGCCGCTGACCCGAAGAGAAAATTTTTTCCCCTTCGGTTCAGCCTCTGATCCGTATATATTGACATCATTTTCTCCATCTTTTTCCTCCAAACATATGAAATGAATTTGAAAATGAAATTAACTCAAAATCATTACTAACCTCGAAGCCGAAATTCCTTCAACTTTCTTCACAAAAGTTAAGAAATATGTAATCGAGGAAATGTGTTTATATTTGATTGTTGCAAATGATGTTGCTTTTGTATGATGGTTTATTTGTTCGTAAACAAAAAATAGGTCATTGTTTTGGAGAAAAATATGGACGAAATGGGAGTTTTATTTTGATGCGTTGATTTGTTGATTTTATTAAAAGTTGGTTGGTAAGGAAATTTCGGGTCAGCCTCTGACCCGAAGAGCAAAATTTCGGGTCGACCCGATATCGGCTCACCCCTGACCCGAAGAAGTAATTTCTCGAGTCGCTCGATTTCTGGTTCAGATTATTTCGGGTTGGCCTTGTCGTCGCTGATGGAGGGGCTTATACTGCCGTCGCCCTACTGACCTTGATCTGACGCCGACGTTTCGACTGGTGGGGAGTGGGATCGAGTTGGTGGGTGTGGGATCGGGCTGGTGGCAGAATTAATGGGAGGGGTAAGTTACTCAAGGGCATTTTTGTCTTTTTGGGGTAATTTTGCTAAATTATTTCTGTTAATGGCATTTATGTTATTCTGCATGCATGTTAGGGCATTTTTGCTAAATTCCCTTTTTTTTTTAATTATAATTTACTCTCTCCATATTTTTCTATTTAATTTTACATCATAATTTTCTTCTTTCTCAATCACATCTGACACTCTCTAAAAACATGTAGTAGCTTCGTCATTCCTCCTTAATGTACATTTTGACAACTCTGATCATGTCAAAATTCTATAGGAAAAGTAGAAGGTTATATCATAAATTTTACAGGAAAAGTCGGAGGTTATAATAAGATTTCTAAGTACAACAGTGTAGAAGTTTTTATCCTTCAAAGTAGTGGGTCTCCCATGCTGGAGGGAGGTTTGTTAATAATATAAAACTTTTCCTAGAAACTCTTTAGTTATGTTTGTTATTTTGTGTCTTCTTATGGTTCAAGCAACTTTATTTAATTTAGTTTAAATGTAATGGTTCATTTTGTGTGCAATTGGATGTGATGTGTTAAGTTTGATTTAGTTGTTATTGTGGAGGTAGATAATTCTAATTTCAGATTTTTGTCTTCTTAATGGAATGGGCTGTGTACTTGCAATTGGTAATATTGTATGGCTAGAATCAGTCCTGTACTCATATAAAAAGTTCAATGAAGAAGCTGCTATGTATATTGGCAGAATTGGTTGGTTACGTTCTGGTTGTAACTCTGCTTATAGAGTTTATTTCTATGTGATATGATGATGGTTAATGGCATTGTATGAGCTGATTTTCCAACAGTGGTATCAGAGCATTGTTCTTATGGGCTGTGTGGTCTAATATTGAGAGTTTTATGAGCTTAAACACTTGTTTCTGAGAGGTTAAATACTTACGAGTGTTCAGATGGCCTCAAGAAGCAGCTCTGTCTTGGCTATTCCTCAATTTTCTGAGGAAAATTATCAGATATGAGCAATAAAAATAAAGTCTTATTTGAAGTCTTTTGGTCTATGGGAGCATGTAGAACAAGAGAAGCAAGACCCCCTACTCAGAGAAAATCCCACTATAGCTCAAATCAAACAACATGAGGAGGAGAAGATGAAGAAAGATAAAGCTGTCACTTGCTTGCATTCAGCTTTGACAGATGTTGTGTTTACAAGCATTATACATCTTGAAACAGCCAAGCAAATATGGGATGAGCTAAAAGAAAGATATGAGGGTAGTGAAAGAGTAAGAAATGTCAAGTTGTTGACTCTAGATATGAGGGTAGTGAAAGAGTAAGAAATGTCAAGTTGTTGACTCTCAAAAGAGAGTTTGAGTTATTAAAAATGAAAGACAGTGAGTCTATTAAAGACTACTCCTACAAGCTGTCTGAAATAGTAAATCAAATGAGACTCTATGGTGAGGTGGTGGAGGACTATAAGGTTGTGGAGAAAATGTTGATTAGTTTGCCTGAAAAATTTGAAGCCAAAGTCACAGTTATTGAGGAGTCTTGTGACTTAAGAAGGCTAACTATTTTTGAAATGATAAGTAAATTACAAGCTCAAAAGCAAAGGATTTCTATGAGAAGTGATGATGTGACTGAATGTGCTTTTCAAGCAAGACACAAAGGGAAGCAACCTGTTCAGAAGGATCAAAAGAAGCAAAAAGAAAATTGGAGATAAAAAGGGAAAAAGCAAGATGGATGGGGGCTCATCAGAATCTGCAGGAAAAAGCAAATTTCCACCTTGTTCAACCTACAAAAGGACAAATCACTTGTCAAAGGATTATTGGTATAAAGGCAAGCCACAAATCCAATACAATTATTGTAAAAAATGGGGTCACAAAGAGAAGTTCTGCAGATCAAAGCCAAACCAAATGCAACCACAACCTGCACAGTAAGCAAACTTTACAGATGAGCAGCATCAGTCTGAAGATCACTTGTTTATGGCAACTCAAACATGTTGTTCACTCTCTAACGATGTTTGGTACATAGACAACGGGTGTACAAGTCACATGGCAAGGGATGTAAGCCTTTTTTCTTCACTAGATAGAGCTGATCGAACAAAAGTTAAGCTTGGAAATGATGAAGTGGTGCAGGCCGCTGGAAAAGGTATAGTTTCTATTCAAACTAGTGAGGGAGTTAAATTAATTTCTGATGTTCTTTTAATTCCAGACTTAGACCAGAACCTTTTGAGTGTTGCTTAGCTATTGAAGAAGGGTTATTCACTCTCATTTAAGGATAACTACTGCATTATATTTGATTCATGTGATGTTAAAGTTGTTAAGGTAGAAATGCATGATAACAGTTTTGCATTGAGCTTGAATCAAGTAAATCACTCAGCATTGGTTTCCAAATATGATGATTCTATATTATGGCAGAAGAGATATGGTCATTTCAATATGAATGCATTGAAGTATTTGCAATCCCATGACATGGTTAGAGATATGCCTACTGTGAGCTGCATTGAGAATGTATGCAATGCTTGTCAATTGGAAAAAATGCATAGGAAGTCTTTCTCATCAACAAATGTTACAAGGGCAAAACATAAGCTTGAACTTGTGTACACTGACTTGTGTGGTCCTATGAGTGTTTCCTTCTTAAGTGAAAACAAGTATTTTATCTTGTTTATTGTTGACTTGACTAGAATGACATGGATGTATTTTCTATCAAGTAAAACTCAAACTTTCAATATTTTTAAAAGGTTTAAAGTCTTGGTGGAATCTGATAGTGGATGTAAAATTAAGAAGCTAAGGTCAGATAATGGAAATGAGTACACATCAAATGAGTTCAATGCATTTTGTGAAGAAGGGGGAATCACACACCAACTGACAGTCAGCTACACTCTTGAGCAGAATGGGGTTTCCGAAAGGAAAAATATGACTATTATGGAGATGGCGAGATGTCTTATTGCAGAAAAGAAGTTGCCAAAGAATTTCTGGGCTGACTGTCACAACGATCAGAAAACCTTACATAGGAAAAGGAAGAGTTCAGCTTCAAGAAAGGAAAAGGAATAGTCACAACGATTTGACAATTGATGGGCTCCTATGAGCTTTTTGAAATTCAAGAAGTGGTGGAAATTTATCTCTGCCCACCATCATACCATTATCAAACTGCTTCCGAAATTATTAAGACTTTTTAGTAGATTACATGTTTCATATTATATTATCAATAAAATCATGTTATAAATATGTCCACGATTTTCTACAAATAAATATATAATTATTAGACATTAGATTATAATACAATTAAAATATAAACCAACCCCCATATATCAATAAATAAATGAATAAACCATTTTTAAAATTAATTATAAGACATCTCACTACCGAAGAAGCACAATACTTTTATAATTATTGCACTTAACTCGTACTAAATCTAACATAATCCCTAACTAGTTCTAAAAGCTTATTACATCACTATGCCATGTTTGTAATATATGTTTTGGATAAAATCAAATTCAAACTCATGTTTGGTAAGAGCATGGGATTAAAAAAAGTAATCTCATCTCTTTTTTTCTTTTTTTTCTTTTTTTATCTCACTACAATGGGTTAAATGAAACCCATCGGTGCAACGGGATAAATCAATCCCACCTCTCATTTTTAACATATGCTATCAATCAGTCAAAGAAGAAGAAGAACCAAAAGAAAAAGAACCAGAAGAAGAAGGAGCATGAAGGAGAGAGAGGAAGAACTAGAAGATGATGAACCAGAAGATAGAGCATGAATGAGAGAGAAGAAGACGAGGTGGAGGCGGCAACACTGGTAAGAAGGAGACCAGGCAGAGGCAGCGACAATGGTAAGAAGGAGACGAGGCGAAGGTAACAGCAAAGCTGGTGAGAAACATGGTGAGAAACGAAGGCAACAGCACTGATGTTCAACTGCTCAATTGATTTTCTCCATCGTTGGTCATTTTCTTTCATTTTTTTTTTTAAACATATTTTCTTCAACTGTCATTAAGTTTGTGTATATATATATTGAGTGAATGTTTGTTTATTTTTAAAATAATTTAATTATTTAAAATTGATTTTATCCAATCTTATATTATATTAAACACGTCACAACATTCATTTATCAAATCTTACGCTATACTAAACATATCATTATATTAATTTATCTAATTTAATTTAATTTCAATTCATAAAAATAATCAAATTCAATCCTGCATGCCCTACACTTTTGTATTGTAAAGATTTTCAAGGATATTACCAAATATAAATCTCGAGGTAACCTTCATAATACTAATTAAATGGTTAATGTAACACACAAAGTCCAAGTACACTCTACTTGTAATACCTATTCTTGCGTGCATACAAAAAAAGCTTCACTTGCTATCACTTCGAGATTGGCCTCCTCTGCTGACACACCCATTCTCTGGTTACATTCACTTGAAGAAAGAACGAAACAGTAAATGTATCATGAAAACATATTTTTAGGTCTTAGTCACATGGGGCCAAATAACTTAACACTGAGCTAGAGGAGTATCATTCAATTGAAGGGTAAAATTAGAATGATTTGTAACAATAGAATAAGTGGAATAATTGCATAATAAACGGAGAATGGTGTCATTTAAACAGGGCCCGCATGGATGTGATATCGAAAGAGATAAAAGGAGAACGAGGGAAGGTCAAGTTTCTCAAGGATTTACAGGTACAATTAGTACGTGAATACGGTACGATTGGTCACTGTTAAGAATGAAGTCATATTTGTTGACTATTTTTTTTATGATAAATTAATTAATTTAAGTGAAAGATAAGTAGATGGAAGGTAAATTAATCACCAGCCATGTTAATTTCTTTAACCTCCATTGCCTCAACTACTTAGTAGTTGAACTAATTGATTTTTTACCTTTACGTTTTCCTTCATCCCTTTCCACAATCTTGAGTGTATTTAAAAGTTCTCTTGTACGTAGTTTTCTTCTAAAATTTTAGAGAGAAGTTGTATTGTTATCGGATTAATAAAATTCTTTTAGTTTTGGACCGTAAATATTCTATTTTCTTTCAATATTATTCTCCATTTCAGGTTTATATTAGATTAAAATAGTGTCGAGTAGTTATAACAATCACTAACATGAACTGTATTATCCTGATAAATTTCTTTAACATAAAGAATGGGTTATTTTTTGCCAACTGCATGGTCCGATAAAATGGTTGGGTGCAGTTCTCTACAATGAGAAACTCCCACTCAGGATGCGTTCCATTGGAGAAGGGGAAGCCAATAATGTCGACACGCCCACAACCAACAAGGGGGGCATCTTGGATTGTTCAGATAGGAAAGAAGTAACTGGTCGAAGATAAGGAAGAACCCAAGATAATTGGAAAGAGCCATTCCAGCATTGCCTATTAGACAACAAAATCAACACCTACTCTGCCCAGGACTAACTACTGAGGAATTGGTCTTGAGACAAGGTAAAAAACACAATAGATGACAGATAATGAAGAATGAGATAGAAGTAGCGAGAACCAAACTAGAAACAGCTAAAGCTACCTTAATCATCGCCTCAACAAAAGCTAACTTATTACTGTTTATATTGTTTCTTCTCTACTTTTTGAAGCTGCTTTTTGGTTTAGAAACACGCCAATTGACTATGAAACACTTGTGCATTATTAAATGGTCGACAAAGGCTGCATCGGAAAAAATAATTTAGTGGGGTGTTGGTTCTCTGGAGAAAAGTTAGAAAATGATGTGAGAAGACCCATAAGGAGTTTTTAACCTGACTTGGCAGGCATGGTTTTAACCAGAAACAAATACGAAAATATCAAGAGGGGCTGACAAGAATTTGTAGGATCAGCAGTTAAACAAATGAAATAGATTTATTATCTCATTTTTCCTTCTCTAGTGGGACTAATTAATCCTAGATCAAATCAGGCAGTATGTTATATGAGAATTTTCTACTATTTTCTCTTTTGACACTCTAAAATGGAAACCATAAACATGTTGAGCACAAACTGAGGACTAAAAACTCAAGTTCATCAGTTAAGAGAGAAGTAATATTAAACTTGCAGGAGAAATTACATTGACTTCACCTTTTTAGGTCTTTAGAAGCTCTAAAAAGTAAACACAAAAGTTGTATTATTCAAATTAAATTCATATCATGAGGTCATTCATGGAAATGTGTAACACGTTCAAGGCGTTCTAATAATGGTAGAAGGAGAAAACCATGTCTAACACATTCCTAATGGAAAAAGATGTATAAAGAATAATATCGGATCAAGAAGATTCCTTCTTAAAATAAATCTTGATGGATGGAAATGGTAATGTTTCCAGAAATTAATGTGATGATATGTGTGCAAAATGCTTCATTGAAATTTGCAAGACAAACATTTATGTTTATTTCTTAATTGGAAACAGCTTAGTTAATTCCATTGGAGTCTGTAAATAAGGTCTTGACATGGCTGCTGGCGGCAAACTTTCGATGATCCACCTTACTTCTGCTGAGATTGTCTGCAAATATGCTTGAAATTTGGCTTTGAGATTGCAAACGCATCTTAGAAGATTATTAGAGCGAAGACTCTCAAATGCTGCCTCAACGTTTTGGACAATAATATTTCATGAAAAGTGTAACTTTATTATTGATAAAAGTAAAAGGGTCGCATTGTAGACATGAATATTATACGTGGAATTTGTTATTAACAGTTATAACTAATATGTTAACAGGATAACATGGATTTTAAAATCATTAGGTACAATTTATCAAAACAATGGAGATGGGGAATTTGATTGCAGTGAAGTTGGAGATGATATGAAAGGCTTGGGTGGTAATTGTAAAGAATCAAGCCTCCCTTCCAACATTTCCACCACTCTGTCAATTGCTGGCCGGTTTGAAGGGTTAGTCTGTATGCACCACAGGCTCACTATTATCATCTTCCTTGCACAATTATTATCCTCTTCATTTTCGATGCCTTGCAGTCCAAGTTCTTCATCTGCTTCAAGACATTCAAAGATCCAATGTGGAAAATATATCTCACTAGTTTGACCGATTACCACATCAAGTTTTTTCCTTCCTCTAACTATTTCTAAAATCATCCTTCCATAGCTATAAACATCTGACTTATGAGATACCTCTCCAAAATGTCTGCAAAATACTTCTGGAGCTATGTATCCAGCCGTCCCTCGAACACCCATCATTGATATAATACTCACTTTCTTAGGGCATATTTTGGCAAGGCCAAAATCGGAGATCTTTGGGCAGAGGTCTTCATCTAGAAGAATGTTATGAGGCTTTATATCCAAGTGCAAAATCCGTGTACTACAGCCACGATGTAAGTATTCTAATCCCCGAGCAATACCTAGTGCAATTTGATACAACTTTTCCCACCTCAATTGCCTATCTATTGGCTTTTGTTCGTATATGAACTTTTCAAGAGATCCGTTTGGCACAAACTCATAAATAAGAGCTCTACGATGACCCTCAAAACAATAGCCAAAAAGATGGACTATGTTAACATGAGAAGTTCTGCTAATGGCGGCAACCTCATTAATAAATTCTTCACCATTACCTTCCAAATCTTTTAAGACTTTCACTGCCACATTTTGACCATCAAGTAGCTTACCTTTGTAAACTCCTCCACAGCCTCCTTGGCCAAGTTTATGCTTAAATAACTTGGTCATTTTCTTAATTTCTGAATAACTATATCTTTTAGGAGCAAAGGATCCACAATTTCTTAAGAAAGCCTCAATGTTCTGATGGTTCTTAGTCTTCTTCTTCCAGAAGACCATGACATTGATAAATGATAGTTTCTTCCTGAAGCAGAAAACTAGAGCTATGATTGATAGGACAATTACACAAGCAGATATTGCTGCAATTAAGGAAAGGGAAACCTTAGAAGACAATTCAGAATGGTTATAGGGTCATCAATCTCATTAAACTATAGACTAAAATCATTTTGTCTCACCTACTGAAGCTTTTATAATAAGTCCTCTAGCAGTTCCTGCAGAACAGAACATAAAATCGAAGTTATTTTTATGATGAAAAAGAATAATTACAACTCTTAAAGGGCTATCTGGAACATTTTCATTTGCCAATTGTTTATGCAATTTTTCTACCTGTTTTTGTACTATAACCAACCTAATTCATAAGCGTAGCTCATCAATATACATAAGCATATTCTTGACTGATCCTAATTAGAACCCAAAATTTCTACTTTTCAATTGATAGCATAATTAATGGGCTATCTGGAACATTTTCATTTGCCAATTGTTTATGTAATTTTTCTACCTGTTTTTATACTATAACCAACCTAATTCATAATTAGCATAACTCATCAATATATATAAGCAAATTCTTGACTGATCCTGATTAGAACCCAAAATTTCTACTTTTCAATTGATCGTGCTTTCTAATATATTTCAATTAGATCAAGTTTGTATACTTGCATGACTGCCACCAACCCATCTCTGGATTTCTTTTGGCTCTGACGTATAACCTAAATTAGTATCATTCTATACTTATTCGAATTTTCAGGACCTACCACACTAGCTAATCTTTATAATTTACTCTTTGCTTAATTAATCAAGTAAAAAAACTGATCGCTAATCAAAGATGACTTAAGCCATCCTGGAAAAACAAGGAGTATAGAAACCAAACAATAAGCTTTAAACTTGAAATGCAACTATAGCAGATACAGGTTGAAATTTTCATACCTGTTATAATATATTGAAAAAAAAAAAAAAAAAAAATTGACTTAAGAGATCGATGTATTAAAGAGATAAAAGGAGTATGGAGGGAGGGTCAAGTTTCCGAAGGATTTACTGATATGATTATCGGAGGTATTTAAAAACAGTTGGTTTTGAAGTACGAGCCTATTACCCTGAGTGAGTTCTTTAACGTAAAAAAATTGCTTCGGTCTCCAGAACCAGGTAAAAGCCTATCAAAATCCGCTAGAGCAATATGTAAAATAAAGAAACACAGAACGCAAAACGTGTACGCATCTATGTATGAGTTCCAATATCTTCCCTTACCTGTTTTTGCAATTGAACAATGAAATCTTCCCTTGATATCGCTTTCACATTGCCCTCCTCTCCAGTGACACTTGTAACATTCTCTACTTACATTGACATTAATATGGAAATAACCAGTATACAAATTAACAAACTCAACTCGTTTTTGAGTCATGGTCACTGGCCGCTGAATGACTGAACATCCAATGGGAGGACTTGATGGAACATGGGAGTCATTTTTGTAGTAGAAAATGAAATAATTGGTGCTATTGCATAAGTAACTGATATTGGAGGTGGTTTTGTGACAACTATGGGGACATTTGAACAGGTTTGACTTGTATGGGGCATCAAAAGTGATAAGTGAAGAACGAGGGAGGGTCATGTTTATGAAAGATGTACAGGTACGGATTTTATCTTGAGGCTCATACACTTGTTCACTAAGCTTGAGAGTCTTATTTGAAGAGATGTCTCTAACATAAAAGAATGGTTCATTTTTCACCAACTGAATCGTCGGACCATGTGGTTGAGTGCAGTTGTCCACTATAAACAACCCACACTTAGGATGTGTTCGATTGGAGAAGGGGAAGCCAACATCACCGAGATGTCCACAACGAAAAGCTGGACATCTTGGATTGGGATCATATTCCTCAGAGAACGAGAGATGTAACCGGTAGAACAGAAAGAAGAACACAAAATAAGGGGCAAGAGCCATTCCAGAATTGCCTATTTTGCAACAAGAATAACGTGTAGTGCTATGCCTGAGGATCAACTACTAAAACTATGAAGCCTTTGTATATCACTTATATTTTCGCTGCTTTCATACATTGTTTTATCTGACTACTTACAGTTGTTCAAATTTTCGTTTAAAACGCGCCAGTTGACTAGAATATTTACTAGCAAGGACTCGTAGAAAGAGATTGACGGAACTTGTTACACGACGGGGTATACAATGATGTTGGATAGATGATTAAAGTATAAAAATGTAAATGTATTGGAGGGTGGTGCCGTGTGTGGGGATGCAAGGTAGACTAGAAAATGGTCATCGATTCGGTTGTTAAGCACTAACGTGAACCGATAAGCAATGATGTAAAGTAGACAAGACAAGATGGGGTACGTAATAGTAGTGAGGAAGCTGTGGCTGGGGAAATTTTTGTGGTTTTCCAGTGTCCAAATTGTGAGCAGGAAAAGGCTTTATGTAGCCTATTTGGGTCGGCTGTCACAACCGACTTCAAGGTCGGCTCATGAAGCTTCTACCAGCTTCAATTTTTGTATCATTCTTTTTTTTTATAATTTATACTCTCCAGATTTTTCTATTTAATTTTACATCATGTTTCTCAATCACATCTGACACTCTCTAAAAACATGTAGTAGCTTTCATCATTCCTCCTTAATGTACATTTTGACAACTCTGATCATGTCAAAATTCTTTAAGAAAAGTAGAAGGTTATATCATAAATTCTATAGGAAAAGTTGGAGATTATAATAAGATTCCTTAGTACAACAGTGTAGAAGTTTTATCCTTCAAAGTAGTGGGTCTCCCATGCTGGGAGGAGGTTGCATGCTCTCTTAAAATCAGCTTGTGAAAATGGAATCAGGGGAAATAAGTAGCCTTGTCTTTGTCAGATGAACATGGGGGTTTTGCAATATTGAAAGAGAGAATCAAAAGGAGGGGCTAGAGGATGTTTCTCATTGTCTTGTGGGTAGGGTCTTGGCTGGAAAAACAGTTAGAAGGGAAGCATTTAGAGGTGTCATTGAGCAACTTTGAGGTGCGATAGGTAAAGTGGAGGTGGAAGTTGTTGGATACTATGTTTTATTTTAGCAGAAAAGAAGATTGCAATATCATTTGGAACAGAGGATCATGGTATTTCGACCTCAACATGGTCCACCACAAATATACTTTAATTACATCCAACAAAAAATGTCTAATCGAGACCTCCCTCCAAAATATGCAACTATAACCAACCTCCAATGCACATGTAAAATTTTAGTTAATTCGAGATGATTTTAAACCTGTAAAACCGCATCCCCATGTATAAACCAATATGCAAACGAAATGAGCCACAGAATGAAATCAGTAAACGAGTTGCGCAATTGCTTATAAAATTAACTCTTAATCCGGAAGAAATTGAAGATGCGATGTGAAGAAACCATGGCCTGAATTCCTGTTTATCAAAGTTAGCATAAGATATGCAATAAGCATTCACTTTATTTTAGGCTTGAAAGCATAAGGCTCATTGGAGAACTTCCACTTATTTACATACAAATCCTCATTCCGCTAATAAAACAAAACACCGCCACCATTTTCAAAGGCAGCTAGGTATATGTAAAAACCATGCAGTCCCTACTGACTGCAAGGGAAAACTAGAGATAGATATATCCTAATCGCTGAAATAGGGACTTAAACTCAGCTTAGATAAGACAGGGGAAGTAACGATAGTTCTACTCAAGTATGGGCGCTGATCGGATTTCTATTGCACCTGTGGAAGGATTGGCCATGAGAGTAGAGTGTTGTGCGCAGCGGAAATTAAACAAATACACAACTACTAATGCTAGCTATTAAATATAAATAACAAATACTAATAAAGCAGAAAAGCAGAAAAATAAATGCAAAGCGAAAAAGGAAATAGCACACCAGAATTTACGTGGTTCGGTATAAAACCTACGTCCACGGGCGCTGCTGAAAACTTCCACTAGCTCCAAAGCAAAATATTACAAAATCTGGGTAAGATCCAAAAACCCAGGAACATATGAGAAGAAAACAAGAATAATACAAATGTATGGATCTTTTTACAATTCTTGTTTTGGGATACAAAATTAATTAACTAAAGGACTTATTTGTAGTCCACCAAACATCCCACCATTTGTTATGTTTTAGATGTGGGATTGCTAATTAAGCCAAAAACAATAAATCTCCACCTTGGCGTATTAGCCTTCAGCAATGCCTTCATATATGTCTTTTTAGACTTTCAAAATGTTGATCAAGTCCAAACAATGGTTGAACTTGATTGCTGTCACCACTTTGGTCATCATATCCGCAGGATTATCAGCAGTCTCAATTTTCTGTAAGAGAATCGACCCTTCACTCAGAATTTCCCGCACAAAGTGATATCGGACATCAATAT
Organism: Dimocarpus longan; assembly: GCA_022984855.1. NCBI lineage: Eukaryota > Viridiplantae > Streptophyta > Magnoliopsida > Sapindales > Sapindaceae > Dimocarpus > Dimocarpus longan. Next base: position 5,977,723 of record CM041022.1, read on the forward strand.
GCTTGGTGCGAACATGGAATACCGGATTCTTTGCTAAATGAATGGCACTTTGACTATCCGAGTAAATAGTAATATTCTTCTGTCCCACTCCCAACTCTACCAGTAATCCTTGTAACCAAATTGCTTCCTTCACAGCCTCTGTCAATGCCATATACTCTGCTTCTGTCGTAGACAAAGCAACTATTGACTGTAAAGTAGACTTCCAACTTACAGGAGCTATCGCAAGAGTGAATACATATCCAGTAGTTAATCGTCGTTTATCCAAATCACCAGCATAATCTGAATCAACATATCCGATTGCAAACTGACCAAGTGAATCTTCCCTCTGAAATACCAAACCAAAATCTACAGTTTTTAACAAGTACCGTAGAATCCATTTCACAGCTTGCCAATGTCCTTTATCAGGATCATGCATATACCTACTCACAACTCCAACCGCTTGCGAAATGTCAGGTCTTGTACACACCATAGCATACATCAGACTACCAACTGCATTAGAATACGGAACACGAGACATGTACTCTCGTTCTTCATCAGTACTCGGAGATAATGATGCACTCAACTTGAAATGAGGAGCAAGTGGAGTACTTACAGGTTTTGACTGTTCAGATACACCAAAACGCTGTAATACCTTCATCAGATATTGCTTCTGAGTCAAACAAACCTTGCCTTTTCCTCTATCTCTGCTAATCTCCATACCGAGAATCTTCTTAGCTTCACCCAAATCCTTCATTTCAAACTCTGAACTCAACTGAGTCTTCAGCTTCTCAATCTTAGAAGCTATCAGTATATCATCAACATATAGGAGCAAGTAGATGAAGGAACCATCTTGTAGCCTTCGAAAGTATACGCAATTATCAAATTTGCTTCTGGTGTACTCTTGACCTATCATAAATTGATCAAAGCGCTTGTACCATTGTCTCGGAGACTGTTTCAAACCATAAAGCGATTTCTTCAATTTGCAAGCCCAATTTTCCTTTCCAGCAACCTTGAATCCATCTGGCTGAGTCATATAGATTTCCTCTTCCAAATCACCATGTAAAAATGCAGTTTTTACATCCATTTGAACTAGTTCCAAATCCAATTGAGCTACAAGGGCCAATAGAATTCTAATGGAAGAGTGTTTCACAACTGGAGAAAATACCTCATTGTAGTCAATCCCTTCCTTCTGAGCGTAGCCTTTCGCCACCAACCTTGCCTTGTAGCGAACATCTTCTTTGTTTGGAAATCCCTCTTTCTTAGCATTTGCACCCAATTGCCTTCTTATTCTTCGGTAGTTGAGCTAGCTCCCAAGTTTCATTCTTCCGAAGAGACTGCATTTCTTCATCCATAGCTTTCTTCCACTTATCATCTTCAGAACATTGGACTGCTTCTTTGTAAGTGGAAGGAACATCATCATCTACAATTGGAAGTGCATAGGCCACCATATCAGCAAAACGAGCAGGTCTGCGAATCTCACGTCTTGGCCTATTTATTGCAATTGATTCTTGTTGCTGCGAAGGTTCTTGGGTAGGAACCTCTTCTTCTCCTTCTTCTTCAGTAACCTCCTCGATCATAGGAGTGTCATCATCTGCATCAACAATTCTAGCTGGATTATTTGTTGACTCTATCTGTTTCTGAAAAAACTCCACCTGCTTCCGTGTAGACTCCATCTGTTGCGGATTACCCTCAACAATATCTTCTATTTTCTTTTTCAGCATCGAAGACTCATCAAAAGTAACATCCCTGCTGAAGATTATCTTCTTCGAATTAGGATATAAAAGACGATACCCTTTCACCCCTGAATACATCCCCACAAATATAGCTTTCCTTGCTCTCGGATCCAATTTAGATTCCTTTACATGATAATAAGCAGAACAACCAAAGACATGTAAAGAATCATAATCAGTAACAGGTTTTCCAGACCATACCTCCAATGGAATTCTACCACCGATCGCTGTTGACGGTAAGCGATTAATGAAATGACATGCATAAGTCACTGCCTCAGCCCAAAACTCCTTGCCCAACCCAGCATTGGACAACATACACCGAACTTTCTCCAGCAACGTTCGGTTCATGCGTTCTGCCACCCCATTCTGTTGTGGTGTGTGTCTAACTATAAAATGACGTATAATACCCGCATCTTGACAGACCTCTCGAAAAGATTTACTGCAATATTCACCTCCATTATCTGTTCTGAGGTACTTAATCTTTCTCCCAGTCTGAGTCTCAATCATCTTTTTCCAATTAAAGAAAATCCCAAGTACATCATCCTTATTCTTCATCGTGTATACCCAAACTCTTCTGGAAAAGTCATCAACAAATGTAACAAAATAGTGTTTACCACCCAAGGAGGCTGTCCTTATGGGTCCCCACACATCATAGTGAACATAATTCAAAATACCTTTAGTATCATGAACTGCAGTTGCAAACTTCACTCTCGTCTGCTTTCCCAGAACACAATGTTCACAAAAATCTAACTTGCAGGTTTTTACTCCTTTCAACAAGCCTTGATTCACCAAACTGCTTAAAGCTTTCTCACCTGCATGTCCCAGACGCATATGCCATAACCTGATCATATCTTAATCAACATCCTTCTCTGATACTACTGCTGCTGATTCAGTAACTGTACTACCATTGTAGTAGTACAAGTTGTTCTTCCTTGTACCTTTCATTACCTCCAAAGCCCCAGATACCACTCTCATAACTCCATCTCTGATAGATACCGTGTAGCCTTTAGATTCTAAGGCTCCCAATGATATGAGATTCTTCTTCAAATCTGGAACATACCGAACTTCTATCAAAACTCTGGTCGATCCATCATGATTCTTCAATCGAATTGAACCTATCCCCTTAGTTTTGCATGAGTTATCATTACCCATGAGCACAATTCCACCATCTAGCTCTTCGAAGTTGAAGAACCATTCCTTATGTGGACACATATGATAAGTACAACCCGAATCTAAAATCCACTCACCAGATCCAGATGTTGATGATAGACTAACCAACACAAAATCTTCTTCCTCATGTTCGGCTATATATACATCGGAAGTAGCTTTACCCTTGCCCTTATCTTTCTTCTGCAGCTTCGGACAATCTTTCTTCCAATGCCCTTTCTCATGACAAAAGGCACATTCATCTTTATCAGGTTTTTTCCTTGACTGTGATCTGCCCCTTCTTTCCTGTTTCCGACTCTTACTTCTTCCCCTAACTGTAAGCGCCTCTACTGATTCATCCCTATTCTCTTTCTGATCTTTCTTGCGAATTTCATAATTAAGCAAAGCTGCACACACTTATTCAAAGGACAATTTTTCTTTCCCATGAATAAGTGTAATGCACAAATGATTTAACTCATCAGGAAGAGATCCTATCAACAGCATGACCTTCTGCTCATCTTTGAACGTTTCATCCAAATTCAACAAATCAGCTAACAAACGGTTGAAATTATCAATATGGTCATTGATATTCAAACCTGGTTTCAACTGAAGACGGTACAACCTCTTCAACAAATATAGCCGATTCTCATTGCTTTTCTTCATATATTTGTTCTCTAGCGCCTTCCACAATTTACTAGCAGAGGTTTCCTTCATGAACGGATACTTCTGCTCTCTACAGAGACATGAGCGAATTAAACCACATGCCTTCGCATTTTGCCTCTCCCAATCTTTTTCCTCAATATTCTCTGGTCTTGTTTCTTCCAGAACAATATCCAAATCTTGTTGATACAAGACATCCGTAACTTCGCTTTGCCATAGGCCAAAATTATTTCGACCATCAAATTTCTCTACTTCAATTTTTACATGTGAAGATGAAGACATTTCTGCTTTACACCGAAAATTTTTATGCCAATAGCTTGGTGATCAAATGAATAGTACTCAAAAGGTAAGCTCCTAGGAAAGGCTGGAGGGGTCACAAACGGTCCCACTTAAAATCCAGTCTCCTTAGACAATTATAGTCTTTTTGACAGAGCTTCCCTAAATTGTAACTATTCCAAAATAACACCGAAGCTCTATAAACAAATATTTAATAGCTAGCTAATGCCCTAGACAATTTTCCAGATCAATCGAAACCTAGGGCTCTGATACCACTTGTTGTGCGCAGCAGAAATTAAACAAATACACAACTACTAATGCTAGCTATTAAATATAAATAACAAATACTAATAAAGCAGAAAAGCAGAAAAATAAATGCAAAGCGAAAAAGGAAAGAACACACCAGAATTTACGTGGTTCGGTATAAAACCTACGTCCACGGGCGCTGCTGAAAACTTTCACTAGCTCCAAAGCAAAATATTACAAAATCTGAGTAAGATCCAAAAACCCAAGAACATATGGGGAGAAAACAAGAATAATACAAATGTATGGATCTTTTTACAATTATTGTTTTGGGATACAAAATCAATTAACTAAAGGACTTATTTATAGTCCACCAAACATCCCACCATTTGTTATGTTTTAGATGTGGGATTGCTAATTAAGCCAAAAACAACATAGAGAGTGTCCAGATGAGGAAGAAACGAAGAATGCTTTACAGGAATTGGTGGTCAAGTACGGTTCTTGACATAGAGCTAATTCCATTGAGAGCGGTAAAGTTAAACTCAGCAACAACAACATTAGGACTTATGAAAAGGATGGACAAATGATGCATGTTAGGGAAACTAGTTTGCAGAAAGATGTAAGTGAAAAGGAGGGGAATCTTGGTGGGTAAATCAGTTGAAAAAGGGGCTGCAATTGTATCCCAACATCAGTGTGGCAGTAAATGTTTAAAAAAGGGGACAAAAAGAGGGGTAAGAGAAAGGAAGCATAACTCAGATACTAAAGAGGTAGTGCCCTAATGGAGACAGAGGGTGACAATGGAGATGAGTAAATTAATAAGCAGTTAGTTGTAGTAAGTTAGGAGGCAAAGACTATCTCTTTTACCGAGTCTTGGGAGAAACATATAAATAGGAGAAAATGTTGTTTGGGGCAAGATGGACTAATTGACAAGAGGGAGTAAACTCCCCAAGATCAAATGAGGCCATAACAAAGGATGAGATGGTAGGTAGTGATGGAAACTAAGATAACAATCATAGAGAACAATGAGACAATTGGACAACAAGGCAATTGAAAGCAATTGTGCTTAATCTTGAAGGTTTTGAGCACCAATTGAAGATAATTAGAGGCAAATTGTGATTAATTGGGCTTCAAATAATTTGGGCTGAGTTTATTTTAATTATAATGAGTTTTAAATTAAGTTAGTTTATTTTATTTTAATTTATTTTTTATTATTTGGGTTAAAACATTTAAATAATTTAAACCCATTAATATGTTTAGTTCTACCCAAGTGTTAGGGGGATAAAGTTTCATGTTAGCATTTTATTTCTTCGTCTATAAAAAGTCATGTAATCCTAAACAAAAATAATAATAATGACGTGGCCAACTCTTGATTAAAAGAATAGAGATTTGTATATCTTTTACTCTTCATAAACATGTGATTTTATCAAACTATGCTTATGGCGATCAAAATCATGATTTATCTTCCACTTTCTCATCTATGTATTGGGAGTGGTATCAATATCATTTTTATGATAATTTTGATTCTTGATTTTATCATATATTCTTTAGGTCAAAATTCTTTCATAATTGTAGTTCTTGAATTACATAATCAATAGGTCAAAGTTTTTGTTATAAACTTGTTTTAATCTTTCTTAGAGTTATGTTTTAATTTGATTGTGGATATCGTATCTTATATATTTGAGATTTGCATCAGTTAGTAATCGAGTTTTTGGTATTAATTCAAGTTTGATTTATTAATTTATTTTCTTATTTTCTGATTTTTTTTATTATTGCCGCAAATCATCATCTAAAACATCAATCCATATTTCTTGAATTGCCGCAATATCATCATCTACACATCACTCTGTATTTGTTTATTTTTGTTCTTGAAGTTCGCGCTTCACGATCAACAACCATCAAATTTTTTTTCTTTGTTTATTGTAATTTGCACGCCAACATCCATCACCTATTATTCATATATATATATATATTTATATTTGTTTCTTTGGTGTCCTTTGTAAATTAATAGGCAGTTAGTTGTAGTTAATTAGGAGGCAATGACTATCTTTTTTACTAAGTCTGACAAAGTCGAAAAAATGTACAAATGGGAGAAAATGTTGTTAGGGGTAAGAAGGATTGATTGACAAGAGGAACTAAGCTCCCTAAGATCAAATGAGGCCGTAGTACAGGATGGGATGGTAGGTAGTCCTAAAAAAAGATGGTAGAAAATGGAAGCGGCCAGCCAGACAAATTATTACACTAAAGAAAGTTTCCAGCCCTATACAAAAAAAATGTAGACAATTCAACAAACTAGGAGAAGGATAGGCAGAGAAGCTAGTTTATCACCTATCCAAAAGGGGGAAGTCGAGTGGAAGGAATACTCATATGACCCTATCTATAGGAGATGGCGAGAGGGGTAATGTAGGGCTGAAAAGGAAGAAGCTCTCCTTTATGGAAGAATCAAGTAAAGACAGTTAGAAGTTGAAGGATAGTCAAGTGGATGGTTTGGTTAAGAGAACAGTGAAACCTGAAGAATAAGCTTGTTGGTAGCCATGAATACCTTATGTTGGAACATGAATGCCCACACATTTTTAGCCTTTAAAAAGGTTGTTAAACACCATTCCTCTAGTTTAATCTTTTTTTAGGAATACATGGTGCTATTTTTGTTAATAGTAGAGGAAAAATTAGAGGCTTAGATTTGATGTGGAAAGAAAAGTAGTGCTTGAAAATATGAAATTCCCAAACTACCTCATCAACTTAATTCTTGAGTGCATATCAACATCCAAGCTCTTTTTCATTCTTAATGGTGTTATAGTGGCTAGTGTGAAACGTCCCAGGAGGATTAGACAGGGTTGTCCACTGTCTCCATACCTCTTCCTCTTCTGTGCTAAAGTGTTATCAGTGGGATCAGAAAGAAGGCAAGAGGCTAGGCATCATGTACGGAAAAAACAGTCCATTTATAAGTCACTTGTTCTTCGCTGCAGAGCCCCAGTCGATAAATGTAGGAAAATCATGGACATTATCAAGGCTTATAGGAGAGGTTCGGAACAGTAGATCAATTTCGATGAGGCGTCCATGTCCTTCAGTTCGAATGTGGATCCACTGATCAAAAGGGAGGTTCAAAGCAATTTAGGAGTGGGAGACAGTAATGTTCATGACAAGTACCTAGGCCTACATACTATTGTGTGAAGAATCAAAAGGAAAACTTTTAATTCGACAAAAGAAAGAGTGTAAAGTAAGTTAGAGGTAGCCTTTTTTTATTTTATTTTATTTTTATTTTTTGCAAGGGGGAAGGAAACTTTAATTAAAGCATTAGCATAGGGTTCCTATTTATATGATGAGTATCTTTTGTTTGCCTTGTCCTCTTTAAAGGTCTGATCAATTTAGTTTCTATTGTTTATTATGCATAAAAAAAGTTTGAGTATGTTTTTAATAAAAAAAGTTGTGAGTTTTGAAATTAAAAAAAAAAAACTGAATTCTTTTAGTAAAAAAAAACCGATATTTTTTTTAACATTAGATAATTTATAAGTAAAGGACAGTATAGTTTATGAACAAATAAATAATTCATTCGCGAACCAATATTTAGTTCACAAGTGAAGGATAATGCTAAAAAAAACTTGTTTTTATTTTAAAAAATATATATATGTTAAATTTAAAACTTTCTTTTAATTAAAATCTAATAGAATTTTCAACATAAGTCTTTATTGTTTCATTTGACTATCAATAAAGCATTTATCAATTTAAGTTCAATTAAAGTAGTCTTTTTGGACCTGCCCATTAAAGGCCCGTTTGGTATTGCTTTTGAGAAGTTAAAATATGAGTATTTAATAATTTTGACATAAAAAATGTGTTTAGTAAAACTTCCAAAAATAATTATTAATAATCTGAATAAATTTAGTGGCAGTTGTAAGAAATAGGTGGGGAATTGCTTTTGTAAATTAAGTGATTATCAATAAAGCCTTTATCCATTTAAGTTCGATCAAAGTAAACTTTTTAGACCTTCCGTTTAAGACCTCATTTAGTATTGCTTTGGATAAGTGAAAATCTTATTATTTAATAATTTTAACATAAAATAATGTGTTTGACAAAACTTTCAAAAGTAGTTATTTAATAATCTGAATAGATTTAGCAGTAGTTTTAAGAAGTAAATGGGGGATTACTTTTATAAAGTGATTATGAAATAATTTGTTATGAGATTTAATAAATCTTTTAAAGGATCAAATCATCCCCATTAATTTTAATAAAAAGACATTTATATTCTAATCTTAATCATATTGAATTATATTTGTATCAAACATAATTTGAATTCTTTTAATTTTATATCTATTTTTGGTATTTTATAAATTTACAGCGACTAATATAAAATTTAGTAAACATATTGATAGTCTTAACAATAGAATAAACCAAACAGTAGTTTGATTAAGTTTGCAGTAAGTTATTTCTTCAGCACAACTACTAATGATATTATATTAAAAGTTATAATAATATCAAAGTGGCAATAAGTTTTGTTTAATCTGTTGATGAGGATAATTTGGTATTCTTAGCTTCAATTAAATAACATTAGGAATTTTCTTTTGTAGCTATAAGAAGTTTATATATGTAGTTTTACAGTTTGTTTTGCAATCTTTCAATGTCTGTTTTACTAATTTTTAATAAACAGTATGGTTAATTTCATTTTTAAGTAAACGCATAGGTGTCTAATAATCTTTCTCAACAAAAGTTAAAGAAAATTCTAACTGTAATTGTCTAGAGAAATTACTTCCATACAAACAAACGAGATACAAACTAAATCAAGACTAACTAGTTTGATAATTTGTGAAACAAAAACTAATTAAGTTATCTAATTCTCCAAACCTTTAGATTCAACTAATAATTTTTCAAATAACAAGAAATGATTTTGATATTTACCCAAAATTAGTTGATCTGATTGAACTTGACTATAACTTAAGAAAAAATTAAGACATTTTTTTCTATTTTAATTCTTAAATTCAATATCAACTGATTATCAAAAGCAAAAAGAGAAAAAATAAAAAGTAAAAAATCGAAAACGAGATACTCGACAATAAAACCTTTGAGACTTATGAAATTATCTTTAGTTGTTTTATGGTTCTCCTCTAATATAACCTCAGCAAGTTGTGGAACATACTGGCCTGAAATTGCAAATTAAAATGTAGGTTTAACTAGCAGTAATGATGGAGAAGACTTATTAGTAAAACTTAGAAACCAAAAACAATTAAGAAAATTAATATGTTTTCTAACTCCGTAGCTTTCTCCTCCTGCGATATAGAATTCATTGGGTTTATATTGTGGAAACCTCTTCAACCAATTTAGGAGAAATGAGTGTGAATCCTTGGCTACACAAGAATAAATTTTGAAACATAGCAAACCGTCTTAAGCACATCAATCACAACACAAAATCTACACAAAATGTAATTGCCTAATTAAGCTGACAACATTACAAGAGATCATTATTGCATAAAACTTTCATAGTAGATTTTTTTTTTTTAACATATAACATATATTTTTTAATTCTTTCAAATTTGGAAGTTTGAAGAAAGTAAAATGAGAACATGATTTAACTTGCAATTAGGGGCAGAACACTGTTAACCACTATATAGGGGCCATAACCACTACAAATATTTCGGAAAACCAAATATATATATATATATATATATATTTTATAAGCTTTATTTATTTTCTTAGGGATTTTAACAAAAGCGCTCTACCCAACACAACCAAGTAAAAGATTAACCATCTTAGAAATAAGTTCCAAAAATATCCAAAATTCCTAAAATACCTTTAGTGAACGCATAATTGAAATGTTGGAGAAAAATATATGAAATTATAAAATTAACTAAGTTAGTTTGACATAAAATGAATTTAATACATTTATAGTATGAGTTGATATTTGTTTGAAAAGAATCAAATTTTGGAAGAGAAAAAATTGTTATAATTATATATATATAATTATAACAATTTTATATATAAGTTGATTTTTTTTTTTTTTGAATTTTTTTTTGTGCATCTAGATGGCTAGACTCGATGAATTTTGTATCGATCAACCTAACCCGATACATAAAACCTTTCCAATATGTATAGTACTTGTGCTTGGTAATATCTTGTGTTATACTAATTAATCAGATTGATGAAATACTTAATTCACTGGAAATAGGATTTATTAGAGTTCTACAGTGATACACAAAGCGTTTCTAAATAGAGATCAATATGTTGATTCCTAATTTTGAGCATGAAAATGTTGAAATTGCAAGTTACAGTGAGGCATTAAGTTGTAGATATATGAATCCTCTTTTAACGCATGAATAATCGCTTTAAATAAATAAATATATATATATATCACAGGATAAGACCAAAATACGAGTGTTGTGCATGTTAAAATGTTTTTATGTATTAATTTCCAAAAAAAAAAAAAAGTTTTATACATTAGGTTAGGCTAATATGATGCATATGTGTACTGGGGTCAACCCCAGGCACGAAACTTTTTCAAAAGATTTTCAACTTTTCTAACCATGATTACACTTTTTTTCCTCATCCACAATTGGATTTTTTTTAAAAAGAATATTAACTTATGCAATAAATTTATTTAATTCAATTTATGTCAAACTAACTTGTATTACTATTTAACATATTTTTCTCCAACCCTTTAGTTATGTACTGATTAGATGCATTTCAGGAATTTTGGGATATTTTATAATTTATTTCAAAGAGGGGGTGATTTTGTACATGATTGTTTTTTTTTTTTTTTAACATATTGCATCTAGTGGGATTATTATGATAGATATTACGGTACGGTCCAAAACACAGACCCCTATTTAAAGGGAAAACTACTCATATCACTAGAAAATAACTTAAACATAATTAGCTCATTCACATAAGTGGTTATGTGGTAAATGTTCGTATTGCTGTGAACAATACTCGAATCTGCACACTCTCCTGGGGTGCATGTGTGTTGTGACAATCAGACACAACAACTTGGAGCAGTAAATGATTGTGTTGGATAAGGCATTTTGCCAAAATCTCTTTTTTTAATATAATATAATTTAAATAATAAAATAAGTGTTATACAGCATACGCTTAGATTTTTTTTTTAACTTGCTTAAAAATTATCAACAAATTTATATCTATAATTACTAATGACCTAACAGAGTATTAAAATACAATTTTCAAGTGTTTTTCATTATTGGTTTTGACTTTTTTTATTCGTAAACCTTTAAAACTGTTATATTTTATCAACACACATTAAAAATAATGTGATTTAATTAATTTATCAATTGTGTATATATTACATTAGTAATAAATTTATAAATTTAGCAATACTTAACATCAATTAATAGCAGTTGATTTTTTTTTTTGAAACTTCATGTAATTATATTTATAACTACATAGTATTCTTGTTTTTCACTCTTAGAAGTTTATTGTATTTTTTTTTTTCTGAAAGGAATTTTATTGTGAATTTTAGATAATGCTAAATACCTGAGGAATATTTTTAAATTTGTAACATTAAGCTACTACTAAAAATTGTATTTAACTTGGAAGAAGTAGATATTTCGTAAAGATAACTCCCCTTAATTTATTGTCAAAAAAAAAAAAAAAAAAAAAAAAACTCCTCCACAATATTAATTGGCCAACTTCGCTTCCTGCATTTATGATTAAAAAAAATCTTCCACGAAACTGTCTTACAGTTGATATGATGAAACGGACCAATGAAATAATGTTATTTCTTTTTCATTAGTTCATTTCACCATATAAACTGTAAAATAGTTCCATGAAGGATTTTCTCCTATGATTGTGAGAGATGATCACCGGACTATAATCCCTAATTTCATCCTTTTAATGTGTTTTAAATAGATTTATTAATAACTCAATGCAAATAAATCCTGCACATACCGGTACTATTATCTCCGTAGTTACTAATGCTACTATTTGAATATGAAAATCCTACGTCAGCTGGAGTTTCCAAGAACAATAAATTTGCAGCTGAAATTATTGACCAAAAACAAGTTAAACAAGCCAATTCTCTAAGGAACTTGTGTGTATGTGTACAAATTAAATTTGAGTTTTTTGGCAAAAAAAAAATGAGAGGAGGAATCATATCGATAAGCATGTCTTTATTCCAAGTGTAATTATTGAATTTTAAAGTTGGACCATTTTACACTAAAAATGGGCCGAGCTCTTGTGCCTCTCCAAACCCAATAGAAGAACATCCGGGCCTGCAAAAATCAGTTTTGTTTGTTTTGTGATGGACCTTTCAAACTCTTTTTTGCACAATAAACTTTTTTAATTAGGGATAATCTCATTTTCATTCTTATAGTTTAATATAATCACTAATTACTCCTCTATAATTTCGAAGAATCTCATTTTACGCCCTACTATTACTATTATCATTGAAATTATCGAAATAATCGAAGTACTCCTATAGTTTCATCATTCCATATTAATAGTAAAACTTTAATTTTCAAAGTTAATTTTGATGGTAAGAGGTTTTTTGGATATTTTCATAAACTACAAAATCAACAAGGGAGACATTAGCAATTTTAAAAAATATATATATTGAGGTATTTTGGCATTATATCAAACTACAAAAGAAAAAAATAAAATCATCGCATTTAATTACTCAAAACTTTTGCATAATCATAAGTGTAGTTAAAGTGTTTTGTACGTGTTTCCTTCACATTTACGATCAAAGTTTATGTTTCTTGTTATCTATTCTATATTAACTTATTGTTTGCTTAATATGGGCAAATATATTTTTAAGATACAAATATAAAAATAAACTACTATATTTCTAAAATGATATTTAAGGTTGTATGAAGAGAAAAAAAAAAAAACCAAAAATTAAAAATTGACATGTTAGATAAAATCAAAACCTCCATTACATAAGCTTTAATTTTCAAATGGGTTGTCTTTTCTGAAATGTACAATACGTCTCCTCATACTTTCAGAATTAATTAAAATTAACTCTACAATTTGTGGGCCATATTATCTCATTCAAATACAATTAATATCTAAGTTAATGGTCCTAATAATTTAAAAATTAGAACGCATTGACCATATATATATATATTTTAATGGATTAATAAGGTGAAATATATGACAATCGAAGCTCATCTTTATCATCATTTAGGATGTAATATTCTTTTTATAACATTACCTTCTCTACATACACACATTTTGATGGTTTTAAAAGATAATGTGTATAACTACGGAATAAATGGCTTCCATAAAATAATAATCTTTCAAGATCATGCTTTTAAGAGAAAAACATTTTTCAGGTAAATCAAACTGTTGTGATAAGTAACAATGCTTTCAATAGCACCATGATTATTAATTTTGGGTTATGAGTCCAATTGCATGACATACTGTTGCAGATAATATTATTTTAATACCTCCATTGAGCCATAAAAGGAGAGGCTTGTTCTCAGGCTTGCGCGTGGCTTCAAAAAACCAGTAGAAAAAGTGCCTTGCCTTGACTCTCATCAACGGTGACATACCCGAGGATTGCTGGAAGTTCACTTTAGGCTGGCCGGGCAGCCATGTAACCCGGTCGGGCAGCCTCTTGGAGTGCCTTAGTCTTTGGGTCCAATTCACTTGAGAACACAACTGAAGAAATTGCGAAAACATAGAGAGAAAGGCACAAATAATAAGTTGCCAAGTGTGAAAAACCTGTCTTAGTTTTGGTTGATCGGTGTTGACACTTAATTTTGGTCAACTCAATTCTTCAAATCCAATACCTGCGACACAACAAACCACATACAAAACCAGAATGACCAAGATCAAAACAAATAAGACACAACAGGTTTTTACGTGGTTCGGCAAAAAACAATGGCCTACGTCCACAACAATTACTCTTTCTCTCTCTCAAAGTAATTGTATTTTATTTCACTCTATCATTTACACTGAATTTTATCTTCTATTTATAGTGAAGATGTTACAATTGGAATCAGTTTAAGAATCTTACAGATAAGGCAAAAAATAATATACAGTAATTGAGATAATATTTTTCAAGATTATCTCTATCACACATATGGCAATTGCCAAGAATGTCGAGATTCGATTTATATGAAAATAGGTAAGTTGACTCCTTTCCTGTTTTGAATTGACTCTTCTTCCAGAAGGTCAATTGGTCAACTCTAGCGAATAACCTGTTCAGCGATCAGACATTGCATTAGACGGGCAGACTATTTCAGCGACCAGATGTAGTGCTAACGAGCAGACTGCTTCAATGGTCAGACATTTCCACTATCGAGCAGATTCAATTGTTTTTCTGACTATCGAGCAGTCGAGCAGACTTCCTGATCGCTGCGATAACTTCTAAAGGGCACCTATCGAGCAGCCCTTTGACCACGAACAGATTATCTTTATGCTTTGTCAATCGGTCAAACCTTCATACAGTCAATCTGGTTATTCAGCGATTAAAAACGGTCAACCACATAATCAGGTGTGCTCGGGTATACAGGTCAATGAATGGCTATCCTCCTTCCTTTGACTTCTGACCATTTTGACTAGTACTTTCTAGGCTTCTCCTTACAGAACGACACAATGGGTTTTCATCCTTGGACTTTTTTCATTTCACCAAAATACCTATAACAGTCAGGTTTGTGCCCTAAAATTGACTTATGAAGGTGCAGCTTTTGGTATGTGACAACACGTATACATTGTTGATTATTATAATTTAGTTGAACTAGTCTAACATTCTTCCCTCAGTGCATTGGATACCCCACAAGCCCCTAGCAACAAATCACATAGTTTTATATCATAAAAAAATCACATGTATATATTTTTAATCTACTAACACCCGGTCAAAACATTGCTCCAACAAGCTGAAATGATATTCTAAAATACGGTTCGAATTTCTACTTCTAAAGACGGAGAGATTGCTACCCACATACATTAGGAAAACTATCCACAATTAGTAGGAGATGTTGATTGAACTCTTGACTTGAGTAGGGGTGGGGGTGACTTAAGCCACTACAGCAACCCCACTTGCCGCAAAAATCACATAATTTTATGTTCATTTCCTTAATAGTAAAAGTGGCTGTGAATCTTCATATTAATTTTAATAATTTTCTCTTATTATTATGAGATTAATTGTTTTTCAATTATAAGAATATATAACTAGGCCACACAAGCGATAATTGATCTTGACAAGTCCCGTTAATGCCCTGATCCATTTGGTGTTTGAAAAGATCACATTATTTTATCGAGAATTTCTTGAAGTTTTTATTTTGGGTAAATCTAAACATATAATTTGTAGACAATCAAAGTACAACATCTCAATTGAGTTATTAAAATTATAATCTAATTGAATATGGTCATTCATCCTAATTTTACAATGTCAAATATAAATTTGGAGCAAATTAATCAAACAATACTAGAAAAAAGAAATAGTAAGAACACTCAATCAAAAAATTTGTGATCTAAAAAATGTCTGTTTTTTTATTTTTACCTTTTGAAAAATAAATGTTTGAATCAAGAATAAAAAATTCTCTTAATTTTTATATTTTTATTTACTAGAATATTAATCTTTTTCAAGAGATCATGACAATTATAATTGTAGTAATAATGGCTGAAGGGTAAACCATACAAGTCGTTTTTTTTTTTTTTTTTTTTTTTTGAGGATTGAGACTGATTCATAGGATAATCGAGACCTATCAAAATAGGAACACTGGTGGCGCGGCTTGAGGTGTTACTCCGTTATCTTTGACAAAACTAAGGAACAAAGTTTTTGACTTTAATTGGTTGTATGCTACCAATGTAGCCGACCACTAGATGATCAGTTCAGTTGTTGCAATTTAGTTAATAATATCAAAACATTGTTTTTAATTTTTGTTTACACACACACACACACACACACACATATATATATATAGTAATTCTATAATCAATGTCTCCTAACTTTAAAAATTTAAGACGAATCAATCAAATTCATCTATTGCATTTAAATTAAATAGGAAAGAAAATTTATTTTAGGAGAGGTAATATAATTAGTAAATTTAATTAGTTCGTCTTAACTTTTTAAAGTTAGAGAGAACTGATAATATAATTATTATTTATTTATATATATATATATGTAAGTTTAATAAGTATTGATCTGTCAATGGATAGTATTTACATCATAGTTAAATCTTCACATTATTGAATCATGTTTTCCTACAATATCCCCTCTCATAAATTTTTTAGTCCACCACTACACCTTAGTACACATTAAAATTAATTAAGTCAGTGTATTAAATGTGTACCATTGATTAGGCATAAATAAGTGTTGATTCAATCAAAATGGATAAAAATAAGTAAATCAAACAACAGAATACATATATACGTATCATCCCCATGAGAGAGAGAGAGAGAGAGAGAACAAATTACCCCTAAGGTATACCTTTATGAAAGCAGATAAAAAGTTTGCTCTAAATTACATAAAACCCATACTTGGTTAGTCAAAGGTGGCAAAAGAGTTAAATATACAAAACCTTCCTGAGCCTAAACTTAGTACAGGTGGAAATGAAGTTTTGTTTATGTAACAAGTTATCCTCAACTTAATGCTCAAAAGGTATTAAGTTTGACAATATGGTTTGAGAAATAAAGACGAAAATGTCGTCAGTTTTTAAATTAATTTTCTTTTAAAATTAAAAAAATAAAAATTAATTTAATGAAAAATAAATTACAAAATAAAGATAAATTTTTTTTTATTAAATTTTTTTATTAATATGAAAAATTAAAAATTAAATAAACATAAACAATTAAAGTAATTTTTTTATGAAAAAAAAAAAAAAAAATAAAACACAACAATAAAAATTAAACAAACAAAATTTTTTGTTAATTTTTATTTTTAAATTAATATGCATCGTCTATCACATGATGAATGGTGGAGATCTTTCATTATTTTTAAATTGTTAATTGCTTTTAAATTTTTATTTAATTTTTTATAATTTTAAAATTAAAAGAAAATAAAAAATATGTTCTTCAATGAAGAATATCATCTATTCTTCTTCAAAGGTGACTCATCTCTCCATCTCTCCTGTCTGTCTCTCCATTTTCTCTAGTATCGATGACCCATCTTCTTTTTTTTCTCTTCTCCCCTTTCTTTTTCTGTCCCATCTTTATTTGGGTTTCCATTCAACTACAAAGCCAAATTTCTAGATTTCTATTCGACTAGAAACCTAGAAATGGGATTCTAGTTGAATGGATTTGGGTTTCCACCGGAAACCTAGCATC
Source organism: Dimocarpus longan (assembly GCA_022984855.1). NCBI lineage: Eukaryota > Viridiplantae > Streptophyta > Magnoliopsida > Sapindales > Sapindaceae > Dimocarpus > Dimocarpus longan. The sequence continues at coordinate 5,994,966 of CM041022.1, forward strand.
ATCTATCTCCCAAATCATTATCAATCTCCCAAACCATTATTGAAAACTATTGTGGATATTTTGGCATAATGGAAAAGCCCAAGAACGAAGACCCATTGTATCGCTTTGTAAAGAAAAGCTCAGAAAGTACTGGTCAAAATGGTTAGAAGTCAAAGGAAGGAGTATAGCCATTCATTAACCTGTGCACCCGAGCACACCTGATTGTGCGGTTTATCGCTTTAAGACGTTAAGCGTTCAGAGTGATTGTATGAAGGTTTGACCGATTGACAAAAACATAAAGATAATCTGTTCGGTGAGTGTCTTCAGAAATTATCGCAGCGGTCAGAAAGTCTGATCGATTGCTTAATAGTCGGAAGAACAGTTGAATCTGCTCAGTAGTGGAAACGCTTGACCGTTAAAGCAATCTGCTGGTTAGCACTACATCTGGATGCTGAGGTAGTCTGCTCGTCTGATGCAATATATGATCGCTAGAGTTGACCAGTTGACCTTTTAGAAGGCGAATAAATTCAATTCAGGAAATGAGTCAACTTACCTATTTTCATGCAAATACAATCACGACATTCTTGACAATTGCTATATATACGGTAGAGATAATCTTGGAATATATTATCTCAATTAATGTATATTATTTTTTACCTTATCTGTAAGATTCTTAAGCCAATTCCAATTATAACATTTTCACTATAAATAGAAGATAAAATTCAGTGTAAATGACAAAGAGTGAAATAAAATACAATTACTCCGAGAGAGAGAACGGGTGATTATCGTGGACGTAGGCCATTGTTCTTGCCGAACCACGTAAAATCTCGTTGTCTTGTTTGTTTTGGTCTTGGTAATACTTGTTTTGTGTGTGGTTTGTTGTGTCGCAGGTATTGGGTTTGGAGAACCGGTTGACCAAAATTGAGGGTCAACAAAAACCATAATCAATTATCAAACCAATATCATGATTAGTGGAGAAGAGAAAGAGAAAGGGAGAAAGTAGAGATAATGGAATAGAGTATCAAATCTAAAAACCAAGATGAAGACAGTTTTTATTACGTAATTTACATCTCCATAAAGAACTAGTTGAAGAACCTGGAAATCAATACAGGAGCCAGAATCAATGCATAGGTTAAGTTAATGACAACCCTCTCACCAACCCATATCAAGTCCACTTGTCTCGTCACAACCGACAGCCAAATTGAAACCCACACCAAATCACCTCACTAACCCATGTCAACTCTTTGAGTCAAGGAGTCGAATATGTCTTAGATGGAGTTGTTGGATTTATGAGAGTCCATGGAGTTCAAAATCTAACAAAGAAAAAACTAACGTAGTAGTCTTTGATTTGTTCAGAGTAATAAGAACTATATATATATTAAAACAATTATATTTTTTTTAATGATCTTCAATCATTTTAATTTCTTTAAGAAAATTATTCATATGTTTTTTTTTTTTAATTTTAAATTTAATTTATTATTATTATTTTTTACAAATTAATCTCCACCATCCATATTAAGATGGATGATGGAAATGTGATAAAAAAAAAATCTTTTAATTTTCTAATTTTTATTTAATTTTTTTAAAATTTATCTTGACCACCCATTTAAAGATGGATGGTCGAGATTTGATTAAAAAAATATTAATTTAATTTATTTTAGAAAAATTAAAATTATAAAAGTAAGGATATTTTGATAATTTCACTAAATCAGACGTCACATTTAATAGCAGTTGACTGTTAACTGGGGGGCATGGTGTTACAAAAACCTAAATGTTCACACGCTCGTACTAAGCTTAACCTCTGGATGGGTTTGTATATTTAACTCATGGCAAAAATACTAATATGATCCAAACTAAACGGAACCTGTTGTATCCGAGACGGGTTTGAGCTAAAACGTCGCTATCAATTTAGAGCACGAATCGAGTTTGGAATACCCCTAAAAAATTTTGAGTTAGGGTGATGCTCTTTTTTGGTACTACACTTTACTACACAAAACCCTTTACAAATATACACGATCTTTATGTAGTATAATAGCGAATCAAAGTTGAATCCCACCAAGATGGCTCAAATTAGAACTAAATACCAAAATCAATTTGCACAACTTTATCCAAGTAATGATTAATTGATTAAATTTTTAAAAGTAAAATTTTGCAATTTAATTAACAAGCAAACTAAAATTAATTTCAGCAACCAATTAATTGAATTCTAGGGATATTCAACTTCACCTAACACGTTACTAGTCTCATGTCACTTTCCATAAACAAAATATATATTTGATTTCATGTAGTACTTGATAGGATATACTATTGTATCCATGAGCCTCTTTTGATAATCTCACAAGTATGTTCGCACTGAACACCCAACTATATTTTTATGTTGAATGGTTAATACAATCTCTTTAATCCACACATGACCACATTTGACAATTAGATATATTTCTATTCTAATCAACAATGTTATCTCTTTCAAGCATACTAACACCATAAGAGCTATCAGCTAACTAGGTCTAAAATCAATCAGTAGCATTAAGCAATGATAAAACAGAACATTAAACGACAAATCATCCATAAAAATATGAAAAATAGTCCATGAGAATAGATCTATGTTAGGTTACATTGAAATCCCTACATATATATTTAGTTCATCATAGATCTAGGCAAAAACAATCCAAAACATGAGATACAATTAAACAACATGAAAAAGACATCAAAAGCAAGAGAAGACATCACGAAATGGCTATTGCCTTGCTTCAAAATTAGCCCAAAACTTTTCCTTCATGCTCTTAAGTGACTCCAACAAGTTGTTGCATGAACCTCTAATGAATCCTTGGTTTGAATCTATGAAATTTTGAGTATATTTTTTTTAAAGAAAATGACTAACAACTGATTCTAAGGTCTATTTCTTATCTATAGATATTTATATAGGTGACATCACATAAGGTTTAAGAGTCTTTCTCATGCACATTTCACGCCAAACATCGCCACCAACAATCGTGACTCGTACCTCACGATAGCATTTTGCCATAACCCTTAAAAATCTATGGCAACTGGCGATGGCGACTAGCGTTCAATGAGAATCTTTTGAATAATCATGGCGACCTGATCACGCAACCAACTCCTATCCTGTGTCACGATCATCCTTTGCGATAGACACCAACGTTTCCTTCAAAAATTGTTTTTAACCATTTTTTTCTTCCATATTCTCATAAATGCAACCTACACACAAAAACACACAAGACTGACCTGAACTTGATCCAACTCGTTACGATTTGTGGCAAGTCTTTCAATATTTGTAATATTGCAAATCTTTTGTATTTGTATTTAAAAAATTGATGTATTTTATGAAGTTTATATTAATAATTATATAGATGTAATGTTATATTGTAATTAATTTGAACTATTGAAAATTTAGATGTGTAATTTTCTTTTTGTTTGCATATTTGATTTTTGATATTAATTATATCATTAGTTAAAAACTAAATTGGGTCAACAGGTCGAGTTTTGGGCAAGCCTCTTCAATCGGGTCTCGTGTTTAGAGTAAAAAGTAGCGAACCATTTAGGGCACAGATCAAGTTTAGGGCAACCCTAAAAAATTTCAAATTGAGTTTAGAACGGACTGACCCGGACCTGATCTAACTCATTGTCATCCCTAGTTAAACTCAATCAACGTAGTTAAACTTAATAGACAAAATAGAGTATTTTTGTCCTGTAATCAATTATGTTAATTTCTTTTAAAAAATCAACTAAATAAATATTAATTTCCATCGTCCATCTAGACAGTGGAGATCAAATAAAAAAATATTTTAAAAAATTAAAAAAATAAAAACTTTCGAATACACACACAAAGATATATATATATTATATGTGATCTCTACTGTCCATTATTTTTTATTGATGGTAAAGATCAAGTTAAAACTTAAGAAATTAAAACTAATTGGATCTCTATCATTCATTTTTTATAATGGACTTTGGATATCCGATGAGGAGATTGGATCTCCATTAATCCATCGAGATCGTCATGTCCATGGATCAAAATAGGGGTTGACCTCTATGGTCGAGGATAGAGATCGACACACATCTTTCCATCATCAATCTCTATCATTAGCGATGAAGGTCGGTGCAACAAAGATTGTCTCACCAAATACGGCGCCATCTACAAATCAATCATTAAACTTGTAAATCACCAAACATCACTTGCAAATCTCCAACCCATACTTGCAAATCAATAAACATCATTTGCCAAACCAACCACAAAGACCCCCACCTCCAAACCAAACCTGATCTTTATCATAAGCAGAATGGATAGATCTCCATCTCTCCCATGATAAAAACCAAGTCTATCTAAATTGGGATCTCCATGCACTATAGATCACAACGATGGAAACCCAGATGCGTCTCTGATCATGATAGAGACCTAGATGGGTCTACATCAAGAAAAAAAAATTGACATCGGTCATCCATTGCCTTCAACAAGATGACGAGATGATAAGTTAATTAGTGAGTTAGAAAGCACTGTGGAATTTTTAGAAGAAAGAAATGAGGCAAAAGAAAAGAAGAAAAAGAGGTCTAAATGAATATAATTCATTCTATATTTCCCCATGGATTCCTAGTGGTCAAAAATTTTAAGTTCGAAATGAAAGCTCGAAGCTTGTTTAGCCCAGTATGTTGATTGGCCCAAGCTAATGGCTCAGCACATGTTACAAGAGGATAGCCTAACGACTTAATTGATCCAACTCAAATAAGGTCTATTTTTTAAGTGAGGATTGATTACTTTTAATGCATGAGATTTAAATAAATTGTAATTAACATGTCATAAACCATCACATTAAATCCTGTAACTGGCATGTCATAAGACATCACATTTAACCCTGTAACCAACATGTCATAATCTTGTAACTATTGGATACTAGTTACAGATTATAAGATTATGCTTCTGCACAAATGCAGAATAAAGGAAAAAGGAAACGAAACAAAACAAAAACAACAAATTACATCAAAGATACAATAAATTTCTGAATATAAGTTGAAGCAGCCGAGGCCTGTAAGAATTACAGTGTCCTTAAAACGAATTCGCGGTGTATTGCGTTCGTCTCCCAGGATACAGCGGCTGAAACCGTCCGGTGAACTGAATTGAATCCGATCTCTATCACACTGGAAGCCTAAACTAGAGTTGAAAGTGTAAGTAAACAAAGAAGATTATTTCTCAAAAAAATCACTCACTTTCTTCAACTTGGATGCCAATTTAAATCATTCAACTTTGGAGAATTAAACTCTCTAAATTATGGTCATTATTTTGACTGTTACAATTCTGATTTTAAAATCAGAATTTACTCACCTTAAATTAGAATTCAAATCTATCAATAATGGTCATTATTCATAGCTGTTACAATTCTGATTTAAAATCAGAATTCAAATACATTCATTAACTAATAATTCAATTTCATCCATCATTCCATTAACGGTTACAAAATCATTAAGATTAATTTGTCATTAAAATTTTATTTGTTAACCGAAAATCATTAAAAACATAGCTATTACAATTCTGATTTAAAATTAGAATTTAACACTTTTATTAATTCATAATTCAGTTACAAAATCATTAAAATTAATCAGATTTGTTAATTGAAAATTATTAATACCATGACTGTTACAATTCTGATTTAAAATTAGAATTTAACACCTTTATTAATTCATAATTCAATTACAAAATCATTAAAATTAATAAGATTTGTTAACTGAAAATTATTAAAATCAAATAATGACAATTTGATTTTAAATTTGAATGGAAAACAACACAAATCCCTTTTCATCTTCCAAGGTGGGATTAATGATCATTCCTTACATTAGAGTATGCATTTTGAGATTCAATTTCTCATTCATTTAATCCTAATTTTGAATGTATTACACTCCATTTCATTGCTCTTACAATAAAGAACATGGATCTTTCTTAATCTCTCGTAATCAAAATTAAAATACATTCAACAATTAACCATGAAATTGGTTATTTATAACCATTTTCTAAAAGTAACTGACATAACCATGTCACTAAACTCTGTAACCAACATGTCATTAATCATGATATTTAAATTGATATGTCATTAACCATGCCATTAAACTCCGTAACAAACATGTCATTAACCATGACATTTACTCTGTAATAAGTTTCATGGCATCTTTTTCACCTATAAATAAAAGCTCATCCCACCTCTCTTACTCATTTCTTGTAAGCCATTTGAGGTTTCTTCGTTTTCTCTCTTGTGTTCACATTTCTCTACTCTAAATTTAGAATTCCTCTATGATAAGGTAAGTGTAGTGGCATGGAAGCACATATCTAAAGAAGGTTCTGGCTATGAAAGACTTGATATTTGATTGAGTTCATTGTGACTGACCTCTTTTTTCTAAGGACTTACCTAGTGTATTATTCATGGTCTTCTTGCACTGTTCTATTATATAGGGTTTTGCTCACTTACACTCAATATCTTAGTGTTCCTACTTGATCTAGTCTTCGGGTCACAACAGTCAAGATTCTGATAATCTTCCATCATTCTCCTTCTTTGACACACTTCCTTCAATCTGGCGACGCTTTATAGTTACCGCATTATTTTACATTACGATCTGTTTGTTGACTTAAATGTCGGAGTATCTTTGGCCAGCATCCCACCAGTGTCAAGGTCACCCGCATTCTCTTTGTTTGATTTATGTATGACACAGGTTGTCAGGTTCCAAAAAAGTTGACCAACGAAGCCCTATCATAGTCAACGTAATGTAGAATTCACCCACTGTAGCTGTTTATAAACCTAACTGAATTAGATAACTAATAATACAAATGCCATAATAGTGCTTAAATAATAACCAACTAAATTAAGTAATAACATACTAGAATACTAAAACAAAAACAACACAGTGCATGACTGAATTGTGGAGCCATATGACTTATAGTTTTAGTGGCCCACACTAAAATCTTTCACTTTGAAGCCAACCAATAAATCCCCTTATTCATACATGACCATGCAAGGCCAAGTATGCACATGCAGAACATATCACTCCTTCCCCCTTATAATGCCCATGTCCATAAGGTTGAAATAAGGGTAAGACTTGGAGAAACGCCACTATTTTCCTATGTTGCATCTTTGATAGGTGCCCCAATCCATTTGATAAGCATTTCGGTCTTTGGATGATAGTAGCCTTTTCAAATTACTTGCTTGTCCATGGTTGATAAGGAAGGCCATTGTCCTAACAGCTTCAGCCCAAAACATCTTGGGTAAACCTGTTTGTATTTTCATACTTCTGGCACGTTCATTCAGAGTTTTGTTCATACGTTTTGCTATACTATTATGTTGAGATGTCTTGGGAGTAGTCTTTTCAAGCTTAATTCCATCGACCGCACAAAACTCCTTTAGCTTTTTGTCCATGTACTCTCTTCAATTGTTTGATCTCAATCGTTTTACTTTCAAGCTCGTTCTATTCTCTACGATGACTTTCCATTTTCTAAAAATATCACAAACCTCAGAATTTTTTTTTTTTTTCGTAAACAAACTCATACTTTCTTTATAAAGTCATCAATAAATGTGACATAATATAATAAGCCTCTAATAGAAACTAGTGATGGTTCCCACATGTTTGTGTGAACCAATTCCAATTTTTTGCTTTGGATGGCTTGCTGATATTTGAGAAATTGACCATTTTTTGTTCATCAAAAATGCAATCTTTACATTGACCAACGTCTACCGACTTTAGATCTAACAACTTCTCATTTGAAACAAGAACCTTCAATCTTTTCTAGCTCATATGACCAAGTCTCTGGTGCCAAATTTTTTATTTATCATCTGATCCTACACCTGTTATGATATTCTATATGTTAGAAGTAAGTGACAAAAAGAGTACTATTCTTCTTTCCACGAGCTATGACCATAGCTCTCTTAGTGATCTTTCATTCACTACCTGCAAAAATTGCATGATAATCTTCTTGATTAAGTTGACTTCCTCATATTAACTTCTATTTTATACTAATAAATCAACTTCCACATAGTTCAATTTTGTAGCTTCACTTGGATATTGCATTTCCTCATAATATTTAAGGTTTCATCATCAGCCAGATAAACATTTTCGAAATCACCATTGACATAATTCTCTATGATTTCTTGATAAGAGGTGCAATAAAATGATGCCCTAAAATCTAAAATCCAGGATTCAATTTGACTATTGACACTCAAGATTATAGTGTCTTCATTATCTTCAGCCATATTCGCGAATTCCTTTACACTATCATTGTTCTTCTTCAAGTGACTTACTATTGTCGCAGTTCCAATAATTGTACTCTCTTTTCCTAGATCTAGACTTACTCCTTCTTGATTTCGATATGCTTTAATTTCAATTTCTATCGTTGGATCTGCCTTTGGATCTAGTGTTGTAGGTAGAATTTGATATTTCTTTAAATTCTCTCTTACGTATCTCTTAGCTCAGAATTAGGTTTCAAACATATTTAAGTACCATCTTCTTATTATTTGAAGAATTACTTACTATCGTCACCATCGCATTCCAGCTTTTCGGTAGATAAGATATAATGATTAATGATCGAACTTTATTGTCGAAATCAATTTCCACCAAACTTAGTTGTGTTGTGATAGTACTAAATTCGCTGATGTGAACTACTACTAACGCGCTTTTTGTCATTCACAAATTAAACAATCACCTCATCAAGTGTACTTTTTTGAAGTAGATGGCTTCTCATACATGTTAGAGAGAGCCACTATAAGACCTATCGTGGTCTTTTCTTTCACTATATTGAAAGCGACATTGTGAGATAACATCAACCGAATAATATCAAGCATCTGCCTATTCAATAGAGTCCAATCTTCATCCTTCATATCTTCTGGTTTTTTTCCTGAAAAAGACAAATGCATGCCCTTCTAATATAGATGATTTTCAATCTGCATCTTTCAAAAGCTTAAATCTTCACTGTTGTATTTCTCAATTTTAATGCTCTTTTCTTGTATGCTGGCATCGCTACCACCCAAATTTGGCTCCATAGGACTTCTATAAAAGATAGTAAAAAATTCTATCCAAAGCTTTAAATCGCCAAGAAAGTTTCCAAGAAAGACTCAAAGGTCACAACGATCCTACTTAAAGTCTAGTCTCCTTAGACAGAATTTTTTTAGGCTACCACTAAGCTCCTATAACACAGTAGAACAAAGCTCTAATACCAGTTGTTAGGAAATAAACACTCCAAAACACTAAATTAATGAAGAGATAAAATAATGCAAAAATAATAATGAAATAAGAAACAAACAAAACAATGTAATTTACATAGCTCACCCAAAATAAGTTACACCCACAGAGTTATTGCAAATTTTCATTATAGGGAGAAAAATAACAAGTGTCTACAAATACTCAAATCCATGCAACCAAATCCCAATTACACTCAAAAAATAATAATTCTTTAACACTCAAGATAATCTTACTTTTCACTTAAAGAGTTATACTACTTTTTTGCTCTCAATTCTAAGATGACTAAAATAATTAGAGGAGAGACTTTTATATAGACATCTCTAGACTCCCCCACATTAAAAGCCATTAATTCATTTCCTTTTTAATCATGCATCAATTGTCTTATATACACTCTCAAATTTCTTCAACACCAAAACTGAGTTTTCTTATTTCTCAATTTTCAAAACAGAGAATTATTGAATTTCCACATTTTGGTATCTACATCTCAATACATTAATTTCCCTGATTTTAGAAATTAAATGCATTAAATTTCTTGATTTTAGGAATTCATTCATTGACTTTAGAAATCCACTCCTTTTTAGGACCCTAACACTAATTTTACCAAACACCTACCTATCTATCTTTCAATCAATTTTTTTTTTTATTTAAATTATAAGTAATTATTTAATAAATAAAGCAATACCAAACATAGCCCGAATACATCCAAACTTTTAAAACGTTTTAAATTTTAATAAATTCAAAATTGAATGCACCCCTTTAGGCTTTATATTTACCGATTAAAATATAATCACATCCATATGAATAATCTCATTAAGAATCTAAAAGAGTCATTTTAGATTAGTTATGGGCTGGGCTGGTCCACTTGCATAATTCATAACCATGCTTATATACATGCAGACTCAAAAGGTCAAACATGAATTTTATTAGTTTCAAAAGAAAGAAAAATAGTGGAGAAAGAAAGGATTCAATCGTTTTCCCGGAAAAACTGGAACGAGAGTCGATCAATCTCTAGATCTAGGCTCGATCATCTATCTTCAAAGTAATGTAATTAGAAAAAAGGCGCGTTGGTTTATTGGATGGAGAGGAGGAGAAATTGCAACAATTCAAATTCATATGGAGATAATAAAGGAGGCCATATTGAACATCCGGTTTCAAAGTTGGACACTCTCGCTGGCATCGCCATCAAGTACGGCGTTGAGGTACATACATTTCTCTCTTCTTCAATTCTTCAATCATTTATTATTATTATTATTATTATGTTTTGTTGGTCAATTGTGCGATTGGTTGTTGTTTGTTTAGGTGGCGGATATAAAGAAAATGAATGGGTTGGCTACTGATCTTCAAATGTTTGCTCGTAAATCACTTCACATTCCGCTGCCCGGAAAGCATCCTCCTTCTCCTTGTTTGGCTTCTGGGTATTTTCCCTTTTTATTATTATTTTTTTTGAAATGTAGTTACTCTTAAATATGATGAATTTTATTTGTTTTGATAATGTAGATAGTCTTGTATTGATATCTTTGCCTTGTTATTTCGTTATCGTATCTGTTTTTGGTTTTAAACGTTAGGTAATGAATGGGGCATTGATTGTTCGTTCCAAGCGTGTAATTCTGTGTTAAAGTGCTTAAATACTGTTGTTTGGCCGTTTCTTGGTAATGAATATGAATTGAGAAGGGAAAGGAGGGTAATTGGTTTAATTACAAGGTTTTAGTATGGTGTTTACTAGCTTTAGAAACTGAAAATAAAAACTAGCTAGTTACGAAAATACCGTCTTTTTATACATGTGGAATTATTTATGGGAGATTATGTTTTAGGAAAAATATCGTTGAGCTTTAATCGAGAAAAGAGAACTTAAGTAATTGGGTGAGAGGTGGGAATTAAGTTCACTTACTAGTAAGAACTTAATTCATGATTTGTTGTGGGATTTGTGTAACTTAAATTCTGTAAGGCTTGATAAGCAGTAGAATACATTAAAAGTTAATTAAGTTCCTTTTCCTACTTTAGATTTCTTGATTAGTAAATGCACAGTTAAGCGTTTGGGTCTCACAGGTACTAATATGTGATATCAAAAGTAGGTTTTTGAGTCCTTTACGTGATTATGTTCCGATTTGTTATTGATTATATGAATTTGTGATGTGTTTGTTTTGGCTTGACACATGTGGCAAATTTGCTAGTGTTGCATGTGAAAGGGTTTGTTAAGAGTGTTTAAGTACTATTATTGTACCCTTTTTTTAATTGCTTAAGCTCTTGAGTCTAGTAGTTACTAATAGTCAATGTAGGTGCTTGAAGATTGAAAGTTTTTCAATTTCAAGTCTTAGGAGTATTTTTCTTAAATTTGATATCCTTGTGATTTGAAATATTTCATGCTTCAATTATTTTATCCTTATGAGTATAATCGTGTTAGGCTGTAGATCTTCATTTCTGTAAATATGTGGTTTATTATGTAGGACTGGTGCGTCTATTGTATTTTCAAAGAAGCTAAAGCTTATTATTTTTTTGCAAGGGGTTATAATGAGTATAAAAATTTTCACTGTATTTTGATACTTAGGGTTGGGTTAGAATTGAATTGGAGTGCCAATACTCGGTGATTGTTGTTGAGGCTCTTATAAGGCTATGGTGTATTTGAGAACAGGGAGAGGTCACAGAAGCACTATGGTACTGGTATTGCTGCTGCTCTTGCAATATTCTAGAGGTGGATGTGCTAGTTGAGGAAGGAAATCTGGTCATGTTGGAATTGGGATGTGATGTTAGTTGGGGTCTAAGTGTGTTTATATACTGGTTTTGAGGTTGATGTTTTATAGTTGCAGGGTGGTGGTGGGTGATGGTTGAGGATACATATTGATGTTAATGGTATTGTGGGACATAATGGAGCTGTTGTTTCAACTGCTGAGCTTGTGGCAATGATGAGGAGATTGATGTTGTAGTTGGGGCGGAGGTAAGGGTTGGGGGTGCATTATAGTCATCTCCCTCGTCTACTTGGATGACTCCATTAGTATATGCTCTTCTTGGGTATTCTTCTTGCTGTTTTCTGAACCTCTTTGTCCACATTCTTTCCTTTTCCCCCCTCTCTTTTCTATAGTTCTTTTAGAAAAGTGCATGCCCTTGAGGTGTTTTTGCTTCATTCTAAAATAGGATTTATGTGTTATTTGTGCTATTTGATATTTATATTACATACATAGGTTGTGAAGTCAACTTCATAATCATTGTGTTTTGCAAATCATCAGTTTACTGTAGAGTGTTGCAAAATGTATGATTCATACTAAACTTGTCTCTTTCTTGGGATTGGTTTGTTTTACCAAATATTGAATTGATTTCCTTATTTGTATTTTTGTCTATGTTCAGTTTCAATTGATTTTTGTCCTGAAACTGTGGTGAAAAACTGAAACATTTTTTACAGGCAAAATGATTCTGAACAGATCCCACCCCACCATATGCATTGTGATCTATTTGATTCATTCCAGTCCCTGAGACTGACATCATCTCCCCAACAGAAAGTCTCACCAGCCATGAGCTCTTTACAAGGTTACTATGGACTCAAGCCAAAGAATAGAACAGCATGTGATGGCTTTGAAATGGCAGTTTACAGGCAAGGAGAATCAAATCATTTGGAAGATAATCCATTCTTTAAGCCCTCCCCAGCATTAAACCCACCTTTAGGCTTACGTCAGAAATCTAGAAGCTTAGCCAATGGTTTGGCGGCTCATAATGGTGAAATGGGTGATAACATTCTTGTCCCTTATTTTGGAGAATATGAACCTGATAAATGGAATGAGAAATCGGTTCGAAGGCATCAAAAATCTGAAGCTGACTTTACATCTTCCACACCAGAAATGCTGTTGAAGGAGGAAAACAGCATTTTAAGTGGATTTTCAGCAATAAGAGGGAAGGGCTTAGCCCAGAGACCCAAAGCAGCTAGTCGAACAGCATTGCCTGCAGGTGATGACAGAGGTGTGTTTAACCCCATTCCGTTAGGTCTGGAGGATTATCTTTTGGCCGAGAGACTATCTAGAGTAAGAAAGTCATCAAGCATGTCAAGTTTGCATGATCATGGAGGTAGTAGTAGTTCGTCATCTATCCAGCCAACCTCCAAGTGGAGTTTGAAACCGGATTTACAGGCTCTTTCATCTGTGGCTATCACCAAACCAATATTTGATGGATTGCCAAAGCCAATAACTGGCCGCAGAAACAAGGCTGCTATTGATTAGTTAAACTTGTTTAAATTTACTTGGTGATTTTGATCCTCATTTTTTTTTTTTTTTTTTCTTCATCAGGCCTTAACTTGCTAGCTTCTAAGAGGTAAATAGAAGAATAGACAGGGAAAGAGTCAAATAATACTGCTAGGTGAATGTGTATACTGTTCATATGTGAAATTTGTATCACTTATTGTTTTATTTCACATTATCCATTTTTTTGGGCAATAATAAATTTTAATTCAATTTGATACAGATCCTTCTATGTTATAGCAAATCTGGTATGCATGTAGCTTTTTAAGTAGATTTTTGTTTGTCCTAGCTGACCTCTTGACGGTTTGCTTCAGTTTTATTACTAGGAAAGGCATCTATTATTTTGTTGTATTGCAGTTGAAAAGCCAAAAACTTTAATGGGAATTTGAGTATGGAATGTGTAAATATTGAGAGTGAACCCACTCCGATTATTAGAAGAACAATAAAATTTGCAAAACACCTTATATAAAAATGAATTACATGTTTGGTCTATTGAGAAACCAATTTAAGAATATGGGGTCTTATTTATGGAAAACAATAATAATAATAATGATAATGATAATAGAAGAAAAATTTAAAATTGATGAGATGGAGCATTTACAACATATCAATGAGGTTAAGGTTTTAATCACTCAACCCAAACTCCTAAATTATAATAGTTAGAAAAAGCTACCACCAACCAATAGTTTGGTAATAGAAAGCTCTCATTGAGTCTGATAATAACCTATTTTCAAGTGATAAGGTAAAAAGTCTTAAGTGAAAATAATAATAACAATAATAATAATAATAATAAAACTTGGAAGTATGGCATACAATACAACCTTTGATTTCGGAGGTAGTTGGTCAGTAGTGTCGTTGGTCAGTCCACTAATCCTTGTTACCTTCAAGTCACAAATTCTATATGCAATAAGACTCTCCCTCATCATATAAAAATATATGAGTTGTCCTCTCACCTTGTGTAAACCTCCCCTCTCTCATACATGTGAGATGCTCCCTCTCATATGAGAGTCGCTCCCAGAATTGTGTCATAGAGTCAAATCTCACTTGATCTCGGTTAATCTCTAGGTTTGTTCCAGTCATCCATAAAAAAAGAAAAACTTTGATTTGGGAAGTGTTAACGTCGGGAAATGGTTTCCTTAGTCAACGAGGTTGTGTTAGGGCCCAAACTCACAGTTTCGTACGGTCGATGGGTTGCATGCAAAGTAATGGGAATAAAATGGAGGAGTTAGAGGCGAGGAAGAAAAGAAAAACACAGAAGATTTTTAGAGTGGTTCGGCCCAAAAAGATGCCTACGTCCACTGTTCACTCTCTCACTATTTGGGCAGAGTAACGACACTCAAAAGTTCCATCCTTTTTACAGTGAAAACCGTCCCCTTTTATAGAGGAAGGGGACATGCTACAGTAAACAGAATAAGACAAAGGTAAATAGTTAACTACAGTTACACTGACAGACGGCATTTAATGCGCCGGAAACCCAATTAAAACGACTGACAGTGCATTAAATGCAGCCGAAAACACATTAAATGCGGCCGAATCCGTCGCATCCGAGGTCTGTCCACAAAGAATCTTTGCTGACCGGGTCGGATACGCAATGATGGGTTGTCGAGGTTGAGATTCTGACTTCTAGTAGAAGTAGCGTGCATGGCAAGCTTTGGAACTGTACTCTGCATGGCGCTGTTGATTTCTGCTGACCGGAACTTCCAAACTCGAGAGGGAGACGGATTTCTCCAGCAGGCTGGAAAGTTGATGGGATGGATTCCGGACCGGCACGCCCGCAGCCGGTCACGGCATTAAAGTGGATAACATCATGAGTGAATGAGTCGGAATGCGTTCACGCTCAGAAAACAGCGGCCAGTTCAGACGGACAACTGTGGGCGAGGATGGCTTGTTGGATACCTCTGATGAACGGCTCCTCTTCGACGGATACCTTAATCAGACTGGAAATAATCGGTCAGACAGGCTGTCGATAGTGGCGGGAATATGGCGATCTGATATAACTGTCACGGATGGCGGATATTCTTGCGGATAAACCTGAAGGATGGAAGTCAGCGATCAGCGACGAGGACCGGCGGTTCACTTTTAGCAAGTAGAATTCTGGGGGATCATGGCGACTGAGCGATATGGAACATAACGGTCATAAAGGATCTCGCGGAATATGTGGTATATGTTGAGATCGAGCGATCAGACTGAGCGACTGCGGGCTTACTGAGCGATAACGCGCTTCGGCCTCAGCAAGCGCCCACTAATGAGCTCCACTTCCAGGAGAATGGGCCAAGATGAGGACAGATATTTGGACGTCTGGGCCTCTGGGCTTGCACTGTAGGTCCAATTGGGCCGGACTATTATGATCACAATAATTCCACCATAACATAAAGCCCCCTGGCTCTTGGTGCTCAGGAGAGGACCGGGAGGCATATATTCCAGAGCGAGCAGAATAGGCGGGAACGGTTACAAGAGGAGGACGGTTACAGTACCTTTTGAATTCTACTTTAATGTCAGACCACGTGGCGCTTCCCCAGACGATGGTTACTGACCATAACGCGCGCCGTACACATTTAATGCACGTCACTCAACTGACATGCTGCATAATGACAAAATCCCGGGAATCGCGCCATGTCATCAGATTGGGGGCGGTTGCACAGCTGTCTTTATCCAACGGCTGGGGCTGAATTATTTGAAAAGAAGAAACACCCTTCCGTATTCTTCTTCTGGCATTTTTTCAAAATCCATAGGCATTTCCTTGGTCTTCTCCATTCGCATTGACTCTTCAACAATATTCAGAGGTTATCGTTTGCAGCTTCCGGCGACCACTATAATTCAGGTTAGGCTCTTCTTCCCTGTTCACAATGTTCTCGGTGTTACTGTTTTTCATCTTCTGCGTGGCGTTCTTCCTTCTGGGATTTTGGGTTAGTTCGGGTGGATAGCATTTGCACTGTCTCTGGTCTGGGGTGGTCTAGTGGTAGCATAGGGCGACTGGTTCGTTTCTTTTTCTTCTTTTCCCAACCCTGGGGGGGAATTCTTTAGGACGAGGCTCCTATCCCTTCCACCCTATACCTTCCTAAGAGCGCGGCTTGACGCTTAGGTCTAATCTCCTTGGGCTTTTCTTGGTTGGTTTTAGATTGGGTGACTGTCAGCAGTCTAATCGGCTATTCCTTTTGTAGATGTCAAGCCGTGGACTCCGTTATCGCCGAGTCATGTCCAGTGACGAAAGCTCCGATGGGAGGTCCTCTCAGCGTGCTGAGGGTTCTTCAAGTGCAAACGCCCAGGACAGCGAGGACACACCGACTCTTCCAGACGTGAGAGAACTTTTGCGTATGAGACTTTTTACCAACACGACTCCCACATGACTGTTAGAGAACTCAAGACCTTGGCCGACGCATTCCATTTCCCTTCGACATGTCGCGTCATGATCCCCGCCCATCACGATCATGCGGCTGATCCTCCCGAGGGATTCATAGCGATCAGCCGCCACCATGTAAAGATGGGGTTTAGGTTTCCGGTTCCCCCATACCTGATAACTCTGATTCATAGCGATTTTTAGGCCTTTTTTTGTTTTCCGCGAACATGCTCTGCTTCGTTCCTTTTTTTTGTTTGCGTGGTAGACATGACCACGGTTCGGTTTGAACCGTCTGGTTCGAACCGAACCGGATCAATGGAACTAGAACCGGAACAAAGGTTCTGGTTCTGGTTTCGGTTCGAAACCGGAACCGCTACTGTAGCGATTCTGGTTTCAGTTCTTTTATTAACGAAATCAGAACCGTCGGTTTAAAGAACCGGTGGAACCGGAACCGCTTAGAACCCGCAATTCTGGTTCTAACAAAAAAAAAAAAAAACCAAAACCACAAGGTCACTTCTTTTTTTTATATTTCACCCCCTCCCCTTAATTTTTCTTTTAACCCCTTCCTTTCCTCTATTAATACCCGTCCCATTCTTAATTTCTCCTTACACCTATATCTCTCAATCTCAACTCTCTCTCAATTTTAACTCTTAGTTTCAATATTCTCTTAATTCTCAATTTTAATTTCCTTTAATTTTTTTTTTAATTATATCTATAAATTATAATTTTCAATTTATTGTTTGAAGTTTCAAATTCTTAATTTATTATTTTTAAATTTCAAAATCTTATTTTATAATTTTTAAATTTCAAATTGTCAATTTATAATATTTATAAATTTCAAATTTTCTATTAATAAAAAAGGTTCCGGAACCGGAACCAAAACCGTTTAGAACCGGAATCGGAACCCAAACCCGAACCAGAGCTGTTACAGAACTGTTGGTTTCAGAACCGAACCGAAACCGTTTTATCTCGGTTAAGATTCCGATTCTAGCTTTTTTAGAACTGGAACCGTTGGTTTGGAACCGAAACCCGAACCATGGTCATGTCTATTGCGTGGATATAGTCAATGCTTTTTTTTTTTTGGTTTGCACAAACAATATCCATTTCTTTTTTGGGTTATTCTTTTTCTTTTTTCTTTTTTTTTTTTTTTTGCACAGGCATGGTTATTCACTTTTACTTTTGTTTGCGCGAACATGGTTCGTTGCTTTTTTTATTTTTTTTTTTTATGTTTGCATGGATATAGTCTGCATTTTTTTTTTCAATTTGCACAAACGTTATCTGCACGGGTCCTTTTATATTTTGATTTGCGCGAACCCCTTTTTTCTTATTTGCAAGGATGTTATCCGCATCAACGCTGATCGCATCCTTGTAGGCATGACCGCGGTTCGGTTCGAACCGAACCGTAACTGTAGAACCGGAACCAGAACATAAGGTTCTGGTTCCGGTTCGGAACCGAACCGGAACCGTCACTGTAGCGGTTCCGATTCCGGTTCTTTTAAAATTAGAACCGGAACAGCCGGTTCAAGAACCGGGGGAACCGGAACCGACTTGAACCGACGGTTCCGGTTCGGTTCCGGTTCTTAAATAAATAAAAAAATTAAATAAATTAATTAATTAATTAATTTAAAAAAAAAAAAACGTTGGGGACTCAACAGACATTAATCCAGGTTATTCAGCATCAAATAGAGCCAAAATATCAATTCCATGTACAATAAACACAATCATCAACGGTTCAACACCATCATAGACACAATCATCATCATCAACAAACAGTATAAATCAATCCAAACGGAAACCCAGCAAATCATCTGGGCTTCCCGATCTGAGTTTCTCCGAAACCCAGATCGACATCATGGAAACCCAGAAACCCAGACGCCGATCTGGGTACGGGTTTCCCCTCGAAACCCAGGAAACCCAGACGATCTGGGTTTCCAGACGCGACTGGAAACCCAGACGTCGCGTCTGGGTAACCCAGACGAGATCTGGAAACCTAGATCCGCGTCTGGGTTCCAAAACCCAGATCTGGGTTGATCTGGGTTCTGGAACCCAGATCCGCGTCTGGGTTTCCGCCCACGGAAACCCAGACGCCGTGGGTTTCCGCCCACGGAAACCCAGACGCCGTGGGTTTCCAAACCCAGATGGAAACCCAGACGACGTCTGGGTTTCCAGATGTCTGGGTTTCCAGATCACCCAGACGCGTCTGGGTTTCCAGATCTGGAAACCCAGATCCGTCTAGGTTTCCAGATCCGTCTGGGATCTGGAAACCCAGATAGGCGTCTGGGTTCCCCCCAGACGCCGATTTGGGTTTCCAACCCAGACGTACCCACCAGAACCCGGAAACAAAAAAATCAAAGAGAAGAAGAGAAGAAGGAGAAGAAGGAGAAGCCGAGAAGAGAGAGACTGAGAACTGAGAAGCCGAGAAGAGACTGAGAGAGAGAAGAAAACACTAGTGACTAGTGAGTGAGGGACGTGAGTCACGTGACTTCGTGAGTGATGATGAGTCAGTCTGTGACTGTCAGTGATGAGGGACCAAGGTAAATCAGTAAATGGATAATTCGATAATGGTAATGGTCCTAATGAATTTTATAAATTAAAGTTAGTAATTATAAGTAATTTGACTTCAAATAATTAAATTTTTTATTTCGTTTGTGTATGAGTGTATCCGGTATCGATTTATTTTTTTAATTTTAAAATATATTTTAATACTAATTTTTAAATTTTAAATTATCATTTTAAAAAAAGGTTCCAGAACCGGAACCGAAACCGTTATAGAACCGAAACCGGAACCGGAACCGGAACCTAAACC
The DNA here is from genome assembly GCA_022984855.1 of Dimocarpus longan. Taxonomy (NCBI): domain Eukaryota; kingdom Viridiplantae; phylum Streptophyta; class Magnoliopsida; order Sapindales; family Sapindaceae; genus Dimocarpus; species Dimocarpus longan. The sequence goes on from CM041022.1 coordinate 6,014,536, forward strand.
GTTATAGAACCGATGGTTCCAGAACCGAACCAGAACCGTTTTATTTCGGTTAAGGTTCCGGTTCTAGCTTTTTAAGAACCGGAACCGTAGGTTCAGAACCGGAACCGGAACCGAACCGAACCGTGGTCATGTCTACATCCTTGTTTTTTAATCCCCGTGCCTTATGGAGTGAGTCAGGACACGATTTGCGCCTTATGGGAGGGTCTCGCGCCTTATGGAGCGGGTCAGGATACGACCTGTGTCCTATTTTCGGTGTCAAGAAATCAAATTTTGCATGGATTTTCTAGAATTTTAAAACCAGGGCAGTTTTATTATTAAAAAAAATTGAACAATAAAAAAGCGCTAGAAAACATAAGTTTAATTATTTGGTGTTAGTAAAACATACAACCAATTTTTTAGTGTTAAAAAAAAAAAAAAAAAACCTTTATAAATTAATAATAAGCAATCAAAAATAAAATTGGCGTTGAAAATAGATTATTTAAAACTTGATAGGTAAATTTTTTATCATTTCTTATATTTTAGTATGCATCTAAGAGCTCGCTTGGCACATGGGGATAGAATTGGACTATTCCAAGTGAAATTTGGTTAGATAAAATTAGGGATGAAAAAATTATCAACAGATATAAATGCCTATAAGAATATGTTACATTTAAATGACTGCGTGGATAAGGGTATAATCCAAATATCCATTTTATTTTCTGATGATATCCATCTCCATCCAAATCTATTAATAATTTTAATGTCTTATAAATATAATAAATATGATTTTTATTATGTAGTTATTAAAACTAATTATATAAATTATTTTCTACTTTTTTCACCTAAAATCTACAAGTTATTTTATAAAATAATGAACAACTAAAATTATTTTAAAATAAAATAAAATATTTATAAAATAAAATTGTTCTAATATTTTATTTATATTAAATTATGTTAAAAAAATTTAAATAAAATAAAATATTAAAATTATTTTGAATTATTTTACATAAAAATTAATTGTTTAATTAATATCACTTTTTACAAACATTTTAAGAAAATATATTAAATATTTTTAAATAGATTAATATATTTAATATTTTATACATATAACAAAACTTAAAAATATAAACTAAAAAAATACGTTTTTTTACATTTTTTTACTATTTATTGTTATATAATTTTAATTAATTTGATACCAACAACTGAAAATAAATAATTTAATAAATTCTAAAATATTTTTATGTATGTATTAATAATATTTTATTCATAATTAAAATATGATTAAAAAATATAATAGAGCTAACGATATTTATATATATTTAAACATATTAATATATTTTAAAAAGTAATTAAAAAGCAGAATGTTTAAATTGTAATTTAAATACAGTAGTTTACTTCTAAGACAATTTAAGATGAGATATAATTAAGTGTTTCTTTTTATATATGTTTCTTACAAGTATTAGAGGGAAAAAAATAAGAAATTTACAGGTCACTTATGTTCAAAGATATAAGGTATTCAATCCATATTGATTTGAACAATAATTTTCTAATAAACACATGTTTGCCTAGTTTTGGAGCTAGTTATTAACACGTGATGTATATGTTGTTTGATCTCTTCCAATGAATTCATAAATTGGGTAGTTTGGATTTACCCAACTTGATGGATATTGTTTATTTGCAACTCGAAGCATAGGAATTGTATATGGCATTTGTGGCAAAGTATAATCAAATATATTGTATCCATCATAACTACCATAATATGGTACTTGGAACCTCAGCTTGCATGTGAATCACTCAAAGAACTATTTTTTTGTACATATTAGTGATACACTGGGTCGAATTGAGGCCAAATCCATCCTCCAAATTCGCCGCCTGGTTTGAGTAGGGTACCCCAAACTAGAATTGTGATCGAAACGGGTTTTCGATTTTCACTTCAAACCTGAACCAATTTAAGACGAGACGCCACCATACCTGACCCATTGTGATTCAGTTTATCAAAAAATATATATATTAATGCACAATAATTCATATTTTAACATACAATTATGTTTTAGGACTATGCTTAATGTACATTGAAATTGAAGATTTTTAATTTAAGCATGCACTTAAGTTCAAATATACGCTTAAAGTTTTATATATATTTAAATTCACACAAAACTTGAATTCAATTGACCATCATCTAATAGTAATAAGTTTCAAATTTAAATATACAATATGAACACTAAAATAACTCAAAGAATATAAAATTCATTAAGCAATATCTATAATAGTGTCAATTTATTTAAAAATTATATATATAAAAAATTCCATTCATACATCTTAATTATCAATAAGTATAGTTTAACGCATAGAAGAATAAATTTAAATAAATAAAATAGTAATGCACAGTATTTGAAAATGAACTATAATAATAATAATAATGATAAAGATAATTGTTGTGTGTATTTTCGGGCTGCACAAAATGGGCTGATAAAAACCTAAAAGATTGGCCCAATGAATCGACCTAGCAAGCAAAGACCCAACTAGTTAGTGATCTGATCGTTGCATGAGATCGTCTAGAAGCTCGCTCATCAAATCACTACATGGACTGCTCGCCCATTATCAGCGCGAGCAACTTTTTTATATCAGCTCGTCAATCAGCTTGCTCAGAGTAGAAACAGCTCGTGGAAAAGAGTGACGTGCACGTTTAACCTTTCTCAGAATGGCGGCAATATAAAGTAAAGAACATGCAACCACCAAATCAAGACCTAGATTTTTCAGGATTTAATGGATGTTAGTTATGGGAGAATTTAATTAGCCTTTAATGCTTTCCCATTTATATTATATCACAACTGTAACACCTCATTCTCTATAAATAGGGGATGAAATCACTTGTAGAGGGTTAGTCTTTCTCTTTTGGGTTGGGTCTGTCTCCCTAAAACCAGAAAATAATGAATAACATTGACTGCCTCTTCTCACCGGAGTCGGCACCGTGGACGTAGGCCTTTCCCTTGGTCGAACAATGTAAAAACTATGTCTCATCTTCTTCCTCTTTACCTTGCTTCTCATATTTCTTGTATGTTTTTATTTTATCAGCAATCTTAGGCTTCTAGAACTTGGGTTGACCATTATTTCACGTCAACATTTTGGCGCTAGAGGAAGGGCCCAAACTGCATATTTATCCAGATCTTCTAACTTTCATGGCAAGAGAAAGAACCAGAAACTCCAACGTAGTGACGACTGACTAACCAACAGGGGAAGTTGTTATCCCTACAGACAACACGGTTGGAGATGAACTCTCACCAACCCCTCGCCAACCAGATTCAGCAGTCCTTACTGCTGGGGGGCTATAGGAACAGCACCAGTAGTAAGAGGCGCTGGAGAATTCAACGCAACAGCTTGTAGATACATTAAGGGCGTTGACATAGACCCAAACACAAAACACACCCAGATTCGAGGCTGAGGCTCCCAGAGAAGCCTATCAACAGCAAGAGGAAGTATCAGTTCGTGGAAAGCACATCAGAGAAGGGCTGTAACCTCTCAACTCAGCCGGTCCCTCTCATTCACATTCAAGAGCGGAAGGTCAATGAGCTCAAAAAGAAAGAGCAAGGTATCCACGACAAGTGGAGTCATATGAAGCTGTTAACTCGCCAGGTCAGGGATACGTTCCAAGTCACGACTCTCCAAGCCGCGAGCACATAAGGGAATACAGCCTCAAGATCCAGCGGTTGAAGAGCTCCTCTAAAGGGTCCGCCAGCTTGAAGCACGACATAGAGTTCATGAGCAGATGGGTCAGTACAATGAAATAACCTCACTCACCTTAGATATCAAACTCGAGCCTCTACCTCCGAGATTCAAGGTCTCTAGCATCCCATAGTATAGTGGGGACGCAGACCCGTATGACCATCTTAATGCGTTTAATATTCAGATGGACCTACGGACCATCAACTTGTTGGTCAAATGTCGTGTCTTCCCAACAACACTCGGAGACATTCTGTGATTTTGGTTTAAGAATCTCCCAACTCGCAGCATAGACAGTTGGGAAGAATTGTAAAGAAAGTTTACAAGCCAGTACAAGGCTCTAGAAAAGTAGCTCGTACCCCCTTACCACCTTGCAACAATCTTCTAACGACAAGGAGAATCATTAAATGACTATCTTGCTAGATTCAGATGCGAGGTCAATAGGGTAGAAAATCCCTCAGGAGAATATCATAACTATGATCTCAGTTGACCTTCGCGAGGATGAAAAACTGTACGAAGATATATACAAGTCTCTAGTGAGGGACTTGGTTGAATTCTATGAGCGAGCTTCCAAGGAAATCAGATGGGAAGAAGCCTTTAGCTCAAAAAGACCTGACCAGGAGGATAAGACTGGCAGTTCAAATTATTCAGGAAAAATAAGTAATGGTGAAAGCGAAGGTCGAGACAATGGCTTAAACAATCAGGTTACCATGACCACCATGACAGGTACAGCACCTTATCAGATGCTCAAGATAAGATCTTTGCAGCAGAAGAAGATAGGGAAGACTTTGGGAAGCCCAATCCCATGAGGTCACTCGCTCACCGCAGGAACTAAAACAGGTTTTGTGAATACCACAATAAGGTTGGGCACAACACCTTAGAGTGCTGGGAACTAAGGGATGTCATTGAGAACTTGATCAAACAAGAAAGCCTGGGAGACTATATAGTGCAACCAGTAAGTCTGCGATCTCGACAGCTCTGACTTCAATGATCACAACGTTTAGCACAACAGTAAACCCAACGAGCTCTCGAGCAAAGGCATGAACTCGCTGTAAGTCTCATCCTTATCATACGTGGAGCTTTTCACCTCACGGGTATGCCCTTATGTTTCTTAAAGCTTTATGGGCATGTACTTACTTTAAAAGTCAATAAAAGCTCGTATATCATATTATTGTGCCATAACGATCTATTGATTTCTCTGTTGAATATTGAGTAAAATTGAGGCCATGCACTTAAAACACCTATAATGATGAGGGTTCTGCTCTGGACACGATCCTTCAGGGGTAAAGGGCCTAATATCGGTCTTTAGACCGACCCCACACCTACCCTGTAAGACGAGCTCGCGAAGCTAATTACAGTATGATAACAGGCCACGCAAGCCGCTATAATCAACTTCGTCCCAACAAGCCGCCATGATCAACTTCATCCCAACAGTGGCAACTGAGGTTCCGACCTCCCTAACTCTCGCTATACAGCTCGAGTTCCAACCCTTCGAGTATAACTTGAGAGGTTTCTTATGTTATAAAGCTCAAGTTCCAACCTTGTGAGCGCAGCTGAGGTTCCGACCTCCCTAACTCTCGCTATACAACTCAGGTTCCGACCATTTGAGCATAGCTTGATAGGTTTTTTATGCTGTAAAGCTCTGGTTCTGACCTTGTGAAGGCAGTTAAGGTACCATCTTCCCTAACTCTTGTTATATAGTTCAAGTTCCGATCCTTTGAGCATAACTTGAGAGGTTTCTTATGCTATAAAGCTTAGGTTCTAACCTTGTGAGCGCAGCTGAGGTTCCTACCTCCCTAACTCTCACTTTATAATTCGGATTATGACCTTCCGAGCATAGCTAGAGAGGTTTGACCTCGCTGTTAGCTGGGGTTACGTTCCCTGGACAACTCACAAATGATATCGCTGTATTAGCTCGGGTTTCTGCCCTTAGAGCACAATAGAGGTTCCGACCTCCTCAACTTTTACTATGCCTTCGGGTTCAAACACTACCTATGTTAAGACCAAGTTCTTCATGCTTAGGAATATGCATATATATATATACGTATCGATAAATACGTTGAATGCGATCGTATTTTTAAAATATTCCACCGTTGTAAGATTTTTTTTTATGTGATGCAAGTGAATAATTATGAGTCTAATTGAATGTTTATGAGATTAATTTGATGAATTGGTAAGTGTGAAATATTTTAGAAATACTCTTGAGAGAAATAACGGTTAAATTATCGATATTAAAATTATTATGAAAATTTATGGATTTAACGTATTTAGTTTTATGGGATAAATATTTTTATGAGTAATATAAGTTTACGAGGATTAAACGAGGTTATTAGGGAGTGTTAAGTATAAGTTAAAAATGAGTATGGACATGATTGAAAATGGATAAGTGAGATTAATAAAAATAGTGGTAAAAGAGGGGTAGACATGTAAAATTTTGATTGGAATTTTAGCTGGCATAATTGAGAAAAATTGAGGGGTGTTTTGGCACTTTGTTAAGCAAGATAAATGTGTGTTCTTCCAACTCAGATCGGAGAGGCAAAACACATACAGAGACCCGACAGACAAACCTCTCCACTCAACCTCTCAACTCGGCAATCTCAACCTCTCTCTCTCGGCAATCAAGTGAAGACGGAAGATCAATCATCTAAGAGGCTTTATCATGGTCAGTTGGAGGCTTGAAGAAGCTGGATGAGCAGTTGATTTCAGTAAAAAAAAATCAGATCTAGACATGAGGGAGACAGACCAGAAACGTGAAGACAAGCTGAAGTTGGAACGGGCTGTTGAAGAAGTTCTGCAAACTGAGTGAATAAGGACAATTTTGAGTGAGTTGAGGCAAGTAAGGGCTGAGATGGAAGCAGCTACGTGAAGCCAAGGGATGGTGGAAAAGTGCAAGGGTAGGCATGAAAATGATGATGAACAGTAGGTAAGAGGAACCACTTGAACTTGTGAGATATTTTCTTGAGTTATGAGCTGTCAATTTCAAGTTATTGTTGATTTTATTGTAGTTCAAGTTGGAAAAGAAGGATTGGAAGCTATGGACTGTCGTGGGAGTCCATGACAAGCTGCTGATTTCAAAAACAAGTAAGTTAAGTTAGGTTTATTTGGTTTAATCTCTTGAAAAACTGAATTGGAGAAAATTGTTGTGTAAATTGTGGTGTGATATGTGTGCCGTAAGATGAGTGGAAATGAAATGGTTAGGTGTCATTTGTGCTCGGCAGCATGTGTTTATATGTGTGTGAGTTGTGTTTTGTTTAGATAAATGGAGATTGATTGATTATTAAGTATATAAATACATGATGAAATGTGAATACGCGTTAGAATCGAAAGAAAATCAAGAATAGAGTTGTTCGTGTGTTTTTCGACTAGAGTGAAAGGCAGCTGCATATGAGTTGAATTTGTGTGATTTTAAGGTCCTAAGTATGTACTTGAATGTGTATTTGAGTGTGATTAAGCAATAGATAATAAATTGCATTGCATGGAATGCATATAATACTCAAAGGTAACTATATGAAAATAGAATGTACAAGTTATCCCCTTTGTATTTTATTTTAATTTGGTGGTTTCAAGAGTGTATTTAAATGTATTCGGACATGAAAACTTCACAGAAATGAATGGTAATGGTTATATTAAAATAAGGATACATAACGGAGATAATGTCGCTTAATTAGTTTAAGAAATGTTTAAGGATAAAAATGTCATTAGAGTTTATATTGGAATGGAGTTTTGTATAAAAGTTGGTGATTTAAATTTTAGGTGAATTGGAGGTTTTTCGAACGGAAATCGAGACATGTAAGAGGTGAAGAGGGTTCCTCGAATTGGAAGTTAACGAATGGAAGCGAAATCGTGAGTGTAAAACTATATATACATATATATATATATATGTTTCGTTTAAATATATATTTGTATATATATATATATGTTTCTTTTAAATATATATTTGTATATATGTATTTTATATATGTTCATAATTTGAATACAATTGTTTTGAATATATAAATTATTTAAATTTCGATATCAGGTTTAAGAAAAATATTAAATGGTAAAGGCTCAAGAATTAAGGTTTCGACCTTAAAAATTTTTTGACGAACTAATGTTTATGGAAAATATAAAAGAAATAGTTTTAGTTTTCAAATGAAATGTTGATTATAAAAAGATTTTTTAGCTGATGGTTACCCTAGACCCTATCATGACTGAAATGACTGGATATCGGTCGAAATACTTTAAACGTGTAAATGTTTACGGGCAAAGGAATATGTTACTAACTAAGGGAAATGATAGAAATTTTAGGATTGCTTTTACACGTTATAAAGTATTATGACTGTTACCCTGCGCAAGACATGATTTTATCCGCAGCGTAGTGGTTTTATGACTGGAAATGGACTGTCCCACCACCGTCGCTTTTAGGTCGGTTGGTGAATTATTTCCCTGGGTTCCATTGGTTGTGATTGAAATGTTAACAATTGATTCAAAAATATATATTTATGATTTATATAATTGATAAATGAAATAAAATGTTTTATTTATTTATGTAAATGTTATGATTTTATTGAAAGATTTTTGAAAGGTACTTTGATATTAAACTGCACACTCATTGAGCTATTTTTAGCTCACTCTTCCAAATGTTTTAATAAAATTTTCAGGAACTGAGACTAGGGAGCAGTCTGAGCATCCTCCTGGGCAGTCGTAGGTCGCCTCCTTGCAGACGACGACGACTTGAGATTATGTATAAAATTTTTGGGCTGTAAATATGTCATGTTTTATGGTTTTGATAATTACATCATTCTTTTTGTATTGTATATACGTATATGCATATTTAAACTCTGAACTACGAGGGCTTTGATCCTCTGTAGATAATCGAGGTACGTAGGTGTTTAGGAGTACCCAAACTCAAGCCCAAAATATTTCAGAAAATATTTTTGAATTGTACATAATGCATATGTTTTTTTTATGGATGAAAATGATTTTACTAAAAGTTTTTAGATGATAAATGTTTTAATCGAGTTCGCTCCACGGATTCCTAATTTAATTGTTTAAAGAAAAGGTTTTCGAAGTCCGTTGGAGTGCCGGGAGGGCGTCCCTCGAATTCAAGAGGTTAAATCCGGGTTGGGTCCCTTCACCCTGAGCATTACTCTAGAGGTTTATTATTGCTAATGCATGATTTCATTTCTTAGTACACAAAAAAATTCCAAAGAAACAAGAGTACGAAAACAACACAAAAGCAAGCAAACCTCACAATGAGGAGAATCAGACAGCATGACCCTTACCTGCGACCTCAATACATCAGTTTTTATCAGTAAGGTCAAACTCCCAGTCCGTAAACACACTGAGAGCTGGGGGGCTTGTGTTGTGTGTATTTTTGAGCTGCACAAAATGGGCTAGCAAAAGCCCAAAAGATTGACCCAATGAATCGGCCTATCAGGCAAAGGCCTAACTGGTTAGTGATCAGATCGCTGCATGAGATCGTCCAGGAGCTCGCCCATCAGATCACTACATGGACTACTCGCCCATTATTAGCGCGAGCAACTTTCTTTCATCAGCTCGTCAGTCAGCTCACCCAGAGCAAAAACAGCTCCTGGAAAAGAGTGACGTGCACGTTCAACCTTTCTCAGAATGGTAACAGCGCAAAGTAAGGAACACACAACTACCAAATCAAGACTCAGATTTTTCGAGATTTAATGGGTGTCAGTTATGAAAAAGTGTAATTAGCATTTAATGCTTTCCCATTTGTAGTGTATTACAATTGTAACACCTCATTCTCTATAAATAGGGGGTGAAATCACTTGTAGAGGGTTGGTCTTTCTCTTTTGGGCTGGCTCTCCTTCTCTAAAACCAGAAAATAATGAATAACATTGACTGTCTCTCCTCGCCGGAGTCGACACTGTGGACGTAGGCTCTTTCCTTGGCCGAATCACGTAAAAATTATGTCTCATCTTCTCCCTCTCTGCCTTGCTTCTCCTATTTCTTATATGTTTTTATTTGATCTGCAATCTTGGGGTTCGAGTACTTGGATTGACCATTATTTCACGTCAATAATAATAATTAAAAAAAAAAAAAAAAAGCATTACTGTGTTTGACTTAAATTCATCCTGATTATAAATCGGTTAAAACATTTTGACTTAAACTCGACTTAAAACCCGATCAATGAATCTGCGGCATTTTCACTCATTTCTCCTTATTGTCTACATTAACTTTATCAAAATCTTGACCTATTTGTTTATTACCTGCACCAGCATCCTAACCTGTATGTCCATATTGGTCTCTAACTGGGTTTAACAGTAATTATTTGATACAGTATGCCCAATTTCTCCCTCATCCCTACCATCCCCATCATCTTGTCCACTGTTTTCATTAAAGGTACATTAGTCATCAAAAGAATTATTTATAGTAACTCCACAATCTATACAAACTTCTTCTCTAATCACTTGTTCAACATTTATTCCCACATCTTGAGCATAAGAAGCAATTTATTGATCAAAATTTTCAAATTAATGTTTAATCTATTATATTTGAATAACAATTTAAGTGTTAATTGAAAGTTTAAGTGAAATAATAAATTTACCTTGGGGGGTGGGTGGGTTGGTTGAATAGGTTGTCAAAATTGTCTCTTTTTCAAAGTTAAATACAGCAAAATTATAAGCCAAGAATAATAATAATAATCATAATAATAATAATAATAACAATAATAATAAAAGAGAAATGGAGAAGAGAGAAAATTGTGCACAACAACTTTTATTTGGAAAAACCTAAAATGTAAAAACAATGGACTAAACCCACTATAGCCATATTTGAATGAAACTCCACTAGAAAACGACGAGTTAAACATATTTTTCCCTTCACAAACTTAGTTGACAGCTGTGCTTCTCTTCCAATTTCGCTGCAATCTCGAATTCGTCTCCTTGACTCATGTGCAAGTGACATGAACTGTCCCTACCCTTTAGCGGCCCAAGAAATTAAAGTCAAAAGTTGATTAAATAAGTCAATGCAAGCACCCGCCAATATGTATGCAATAAGATATGTGTTGGATCAAAACACGATACGAAAGCCTAGATGCAATTATACTCTCACACGAATAATTTTTTGATGTCAGAGTACAGTCATGGACCTCTTCCAGCGTCCCCTCTAACCTCTTTTCCCTTCTGTGCACGAGACAAGGTTTTGAAGCCCTCCAGGACAAAATAGGTCAAACGTTCATCTGGGAACTGACCAAAAGTACTCAACTTTTTGCACCCTTTTGTCTGTTAACATTAGCTCAGAAAAAAATGATGTTAACAAATAATAATTGCCTAAATGATATGGCTTACCATAAGAAAAATATCTAATAGGTTGGACTTAAGTAAGCTTTCTTGAGAGTGAGGAAGAGGGATTAAATTCAAAAAAAATTATTCTCACTTTATGTTTTAAAATAAAGGTGAAACTTAAATCTTTAATTTCTTAAAATCAAAATGTTCATCCACTTAAATTAAGAAATGGTATGCAAAAATTTATGTATTGACTTTGAGTAAGGTGTTTGTTATTATTATTATTATTATTTTATATGTTGACTTTGAATAAGATATTGTTTATCGTTATTATTATTGTTATTATTTTTATTATTATTGTTATTATTATTATTATTATTACTATCATTATCTTCTTCTTCATCATCATTGTCGTCGCCGCCTCCGTCACCGCTTTGAATCTTATTAATGCTTAATTGATTGTTAAGAAACAAACCGCAATAGTTTATTAGTGCTTAATTAAGCAATTTTAAGTTACTTGACTTCAAGATCTTTCAATGTCTTTGCTTATTTTTAGGTATCTTATTTCAAATAATGAGTTGTATTATTATTATATGCCTTATCATCTCATTTTTCTTTAATATATAAATTTGAGATTTGGAGAGAATTTTATCGTCTCATTTTAATTTCATAATACTTTATTTTTTAATTATTGTATTCAAAATAAATTGAAACTAAATATTCAATATTTTATCAAGTAAAAATTATAATAACTTAACATTTTATTACAATAAACTCAAAAAAAAAAAACACACTAACAAATCTTCTTCATCCATTTGTCAAGAAGAGGCCACGCGACCTCCCCTAAACGTGATGAGGAGGCCTGTCTGCCTCCTCCATTAAACGCCATGGACGGTAGGACCACCTCTTCCACTAAAATCAATAAGAGAATGTCACGACCTCCTCCATCAATTAAGAGTTAAAGATTTTTTTCAAACTTAAACTTAAAATCACTATATACATACACACACACACACACACACTCACAGAGAGAAACCACATAGAAGGACAAATTTTCCTTCTCACTTAAATTACAAATTCAGTGGATGAAAAATTAAAATTGTGTGAATACTTCTACTTGTCATGGAAGTTGCTACTGCCAGTGAAACCTTAAGCAACTATTTTGAAATACTTCTACAGAAAGATCAATCGAAGTTGCTACTGCCAGTGAATCCTTTATGAGTGTATTTTGAAATCTCATATATAAAGTAATTTTCAAAACTGTACCTTATCACTAAATTGACTAACATATATATTCATACATCAGAAACTCAAATCCTTAAGCAACTAAATAAACAGAAAATGCATTTCAGGGTGACAAACTGACAATGTTAAAAACACAAGTAAATCACACTATTAACCAATAGATTAACAAGAAAAGCAACAAATGGGGAAACTTGCAATGGAACAATTCTTAAACATGAAAAATCTTTTCTAGAGGATCATTACACAAACTAAACGGTTGCTTACAATAGAATGTGAAAGTAAGTTTATTTACTGGGTAAAAGGATGATATTACAAACATTGTAAAGTTATATCATTACAATTTGGAGGAAAAATTGTTATTCACAAGGACGAACAAATTATCGAAACGAAACACGGTAGGTAAGAATGTATTTGCCAGAACTACCTCTAATTTGAGACAGATTCTAAAATCTATTTTTGGATAAAATTATAATCATCGTCTCATAACACAATCCCATATCAGATATTTACCTCAACATGCCGTAGTAGTTAAGTCTGTCTGGAAATCAGAACCTTTTCCTCAATGTGAAGATATATTAGGAAAGATAAAAGGCATGTCCGCATTTCTACTTTGTCAAAACCTGTAACAACATCATCTTCATTTACCTTAGTGATCTAAAACTGATGTCTTTAACAAATGAGCAAGATAAATCAGACACAATATCATTCTCAAAAGTAATAATTTTTAGTTTCCCCTGATACAATATCCCAACATATTAGTAATACTAATTTGACAAGGATAAAACATAAATCCTTCCCCACTTCATTTTATAAATTTCCACACTGTTATATTAAAAAAAAAAAAAAAGAAACAAATAGATGTTTCCAGTTGAACACTTGAATCTTTAACAAGGATAAAATAACACATTTTCGTCTGCTGTTCATTCTGTAATACATTTTCGTCTTCTGTTCATTCTATAATTACTATGATCAGCTCTAAAGGTACATGAGTATGGACAGAATTTTACATTCATACATAAATAGTAATACTCCAAATTTATCACACAACCTAGACACCAGTCATGATGCACAAAATCTATGAATCTTTTATTAAGCAAAGGAGAATGGTTCTGCACTATCCATTCAAAAGATAATTTACTAACCACAAGTGAGAACAGAACACATACACATGCGCACGAACAAAAATGAAAAATGAAAAAAAAAAAACCAGAAGAACTGTCCTTTTTCCTTAACTTCAATAACTAATATTTACTTAATACCAAGTTAATTAATATCTGCAAACAGCAGATTACATATTACTTATCTTGCTACTTGAGTTATCTTATCAATACTTTTTTTTTTTTTTGGCTAAAAAATGTAGAGGTTTTCCACCAGTAAATTATCTGAAAACAATAGCTAGCTTTTTTGTAAACAGGGAAAAGTTATATGAGGTTAAGAGTATCTATGCACTTTATCAATTGCAAATCATTTCCAGGTTCCTCATAAAGAAGCTTCCACAGAAAAACAAAAGGAACGGCATAATTCTGATTTAGTTGATGCAAAAGAGCTAGGACAATAAACTTATAATGGAGTTGATTCCAAGATTCAGTTTGTCCTATTAACATTGTGAATTACTCTAGAAAAAGAAAAAAGTAATACTAATAGATTTCTATCCAGAAGATCCGTATACAAGCATACAGGGTGCTTACAAAGAACTATAGAGAAGCAATGTGTCGTCAGAAATTAAATAGATTGACCTCAGGAACTAGATAAACAATGTAATTCAAATTCTACAGTCTACACTACACAATCAGCCCATACCATAACAAAACCAAAGGAATAAACTTGAGCTCTACCGTGGTTCATTCCTTTTCACAAAATTTTTCCATGCTTTCATATGAAACAGAACTGAAAGCAAAATATCCTCCAAGTGATTATACCTCTATACAATCCTATCTTTGACAACAGGAATAGAAAAAATTAGTGCATCATCCAAAATTAAATCCTATAGTGAATGTGCTAAACATATAATCTACTCATTCTGTGTTGCCAACCAAACACAAAATTTGACCTTTCGTTGAATGATGAGATCCCAAAATTAATTGAGCTCAGGAGAGTTTAATTAAGAGATTGGCAAATTAATTCTGCTGGAAAGAAATACTAATCATGGCACATGTCAACACTCACAGATTTTAACTAAGGAGCTCTATCCTTCCACTAATAATTCAAGGACAAACTTGGCAGTTTGAAGACAAGAAACCAAATTACATGACATTAAACTCACTATAAAAATTTCACCACAAATATCCGTTACATAATAACTTCTAGATTTATTAGGTTGCTTAAAACTATTAGTTTCAAATAATATAGTCAAACGGTAGTGCCAATCTAAATGAAATTAGTAGTACTTAAATATAACAGTTCAGAATGTATGGTTAAACACATTTAACTTGTATTATATATACTCCACAAATGCTCGAAGTGAATAAACACTTTTCAGATAGAAATACCCATCTCAAATAGCAACTCACATGCATTCTATCATCTACTTCTCTCTTTTTTGTCCCTCTCCAGTCATCAACTATCCATGCTTTTCATTTCTCTATTACCTCCCTTATATGTTTTCTCCCATGCCCTTTGCTCTCAATCATAGCCAAACATGCTTCCTTGCATTCGATTTTTCCTTCTTAAATATTATTAAGGCCCTTACCTAAAAGCTTAAAACTTTCACATTGAGTGACTAACATAAGCCAATTCGTCGAGAGTGTCCAGGTTCAAAACCCCCCACGTTATTAGATTTGAACTTATTGTCTGTTTATTCGGTTATTGTATTTGTATTTGACTTGGGTTCAGTCCATGTGGCAGCCACCGACCTTAAATATGTGAGAATGTGCTAAGAGTGCTTAAATACTATTCTTGGGCACTTACCTATCCATTTAAACTTTTGGGTTGAGTAGTTACCAAATACTTTTCACTTCTAATACTAACAATCTTACAGCTTCAAGCATGCCAGTAAAAACTTTCTTATCTTGCATATATTTTGCTAAATCATTGTTAATTTAAAGAAAACTGGATGTGTTTTTTATTTTATTCTAAACTGGATCCTAGGAGAACAACATAATTTTCTTCCTGAAAATACTATAGCTAGATAAAGTCTTGACTTGAATCATGTACTTATTGTGGACCATCAAATCTACAGCACATTCAAAAAATTCTTTATGTGATGGAATCCTTCTGTACAGAGCTAAAATTTCTGATTCTTTTTTTTACAATAAAAGATTTGAAGAAGGAAGCCTAGTACAGAGAAAGTTGGTTTTGAAAGGAAAAATGTACAGAAAAATTTACTGTACAAAATAAAACATTTTAAGGCTTCATTATCTCATCATGCTTTTTTCCTAGCAGGGTGGCTAAACATAAGGAACCCAGAATTTTACCACGACTTGATCCACTACACCACAATCTAATTCCACCTGTTTGTATATAATTGTATTCGATCAAAAGAATCAAAATCATATTTCTACCAGATACATTCTTCACATTCTAAATTAAATGGAGCTTTAAAATGGGAAAAAGAAAAATGGAAAGCACAACATTGCAATAGGAGTCATTACTCTGCTATCTCAAAATACAAGACCCAGAAAGGACCAACAGAAAAACTATTTGTAAAAGGCAGAAAGAAGAGTGTGTTCCTCCTACTTTGCTTGAAAGCTTTTGAAGGTTTAGTAAAGCAGGAGACAACACTCAGAACAAGATATGCTAAATCACTTACAAAGTGAAAATATTTAGTGGCCACGATTTTAAAAAAAAAAAATGCAAAAAGAACATTTAAGAAATCCATGTAGGAACTTCTCACACCTAACATCAGAGTACATGAGATGTTGACCTTATCTGGCATTGAAAATGACAATTATATCTTCATTTTCTGAGTAAATTGAATATACAAAATAAATAACTAATTCACGATGGACACAGTGGTGGCCACCACCATGTTTTTATCTAATTAAAGATGCTGGCTACTTTGCTAATGAAGGGAGAAATTCATAATGAGACAACTACTAGGCAGAACCTCAGACAGTGGGTGCTACTAAAACCAACAAGATGTATGACAGATTAATTAGTTAATCAAAAATCTAATTTGATCTTGCAATTAAAATTCAACATCCACACCCCAGACCATAGGAATTTATATGAAGATCCTCCATATTAGAAGCAGTACGCACTTCCCCACATTGAGAGACAGGACCAAAAAAGTACAACCCACATTAGAATATACGATGCATATGTGTCTCAATTTTAGGTACAAAAACAAAGGTAAAGTGCAATTTGCAAACTGGCAAATTAAACTAATTAACAGAAGGAAAACTACAATGAAGAAAATATGACCTAAGGCAAAGGAGCAGAAATACAAGAAAATCGATCAAACAAGCCATGGTAGCAATTCCCATGAAGGTCACTGCTTCCAATTAGGTTCAACCATAAGCATAGAAAAGCCCAAATAAACAACAAGAATAAAGATAGGCCAATGTAGATTAAGCCAAATTTTTTTTTTTTTTTTTTTTTTTGATAGGAAACAAAAACTTTAATCCAACAAAAAGAAAATAGAAACAAACGTGAACCAGAAGCCTACCAAAACAAGAAACAAAAGTGAAAACAACAAAAAACTTAATATGAAAGTATACTCAACGAACAACAGACTTCAATCTAGCAAAATAAAAAATAAAGAAGAATCTTTAAAGTCGTCACTAGTAAAAGCCCAAAGAGAAGCCAAATAATAAGCTTTATCCCAAAGAAAGTTCTCCTCCTCTTCAACATCTTCAAAAATTCTATTGTTTCTCTCTTCCCAAATAACTCATAAGATGGCAAAACTCCATAATACCAAACAATGCTTGCTTTCTTTCCTCCACCAAGAATTTTAAAGTCTTCCAAAAGAAGAAAAATGACAATTCAAGAGCCGCCCACTTCAACCCGACCAAAGAAAACAACTTATACCAAAATTTAGCCGCCACTGGACAATGAAGAAAAAGATGATTCATATTTTCCCCAAATCTCATGCACATGATACACCAAGAGGAAAAAGGATCAAAACTTGGAAATCTTTTTTGAAGAACATCACGAGTATTTAATATCCCATGAGTGATAAGCCAAACTAAGAACTTAATCTTATTCGGAACCTTTGACTTTTAAGTAAGATTAGTGAGATCAAACCTTGAATGGGAATCATCTAGAATCAACCAATCAAAAAGATACTTGCAAGAATCTAATTATCTCTATCCCAGAAAAGACTAAGCCAAATCTAATTATCTCTATCCCAAAAATGCCATTAAAATGCGTAAAGTCAATTTAAATAAACAAAAAAGAAAGAAAAGGATGGTCAGTAGTGATTAAGCAACATCTATCTCCCTGATCAAATAAAAATATAATCTCAAAATGTCACCAAATCCACTAATAAAAGTAAATTCCGATCGTATGTTAAATTCCTAAGACCATACACAAAACCAAGAGATTCATCTTTAAGGTCCCAATGGCCCTTATAAATTAATAAATCATATGATCCAACAAAACTGATCCAAGCAACAATAGCTAAGTTTATAAAAAAATATATAAATATAAATATAAATAAATAAATAAGTAAAGGATGTTAAAAGGAACTAAAAGCAAAAAAAGGATTTGTAGACCTACTTGATACCTCAACAAACATGAAAAAATATAACTAGCATCATGATTTCTAATATCTACACCATGCTACATATAAACAAGACAAAACATGAAATACATGCCACCATACTCCATTGATCCAAGTTGTTAAGAAAAACCAACCACTCCATTCTTAAAGCCATCCAAAAATAATAGTTTACTGCCTTCTTAACTCTCAATGGTCAAATATCACTTCCTACAATGAAATATTATGCCCAAACAACAGCAACTAATGCTCACATGCTTCTAGCCAAATGGCAATGGCTGAATTTCCATTTAATATTGTAGGCAACTGCAATAAGATCCCGAAAACATGACGATGAAGCAAAAGGCACTAGCTATTAACTAATATCTCTAATGGCTTTTGAACAATATGGAGTTTGAATTTTCGGTGCTTTTCCTCAATTTACAAATTACAATATATCACAAACCACCCAAAATATTGCAATGAAACAATGTAAATACAAACTAGTTAAAGTAGAATACTAGAATGACTACACACCATGAGGACAAATTGCAAGAAGATAATTTAAACTGAGTGTTTTTAATTTCACTACCCATGAGTAGCTAGTAAAAATGATTGGGCTGGGGGTTTACTCCCTTAAGGTCTAAGGTTCAAACTCTCATAAGCACCTATATGGTCAAAGACCATAATTTACTGCTTCGCAAAGATTATAGAGTTTAGCAGAAGCTCCAATTTCGAACTCAAATTCGCTAAGCAGTTTTTGAGAATTTCTTGATTATCCAAAAAAAGAATCACCAGATCAAAACTAAATCCTACAACTCAAGACATAAGCTCCTCCATAAAAAATAGCAAAAGAACCTAATAGATCTTCTGAGATAACAAATATCAGATTCAAGTAAAATTCAAAGAGGAATATGGAGTTGGAAAATTAAATTATATAATTATTATGGCATTCAAAAACCTAACATTCTGCAAGAACATTAGAATACAGGAATGGAAACACCACAATCATCCCCTGGTCATTGAAGAACTACACTTCTTAAAAAGCCCAAGGCTAGATGTATAGCCTAATGCGAGTCAAATATATAAGCAAATAAAAGTAGCATTTGGTCTAAGTCTAACAGAAAGTAGAGGATTTTAGTCCAGGAATATAATATAACCACCCTTGGTCATCAATTTTACTGCTTCAATTTTGAGATTTTATCTACAGCTCTCATCTATTCAACTTTTACCATATGACTCTTAATGGTGGGAAGTTCAAGTAAACTGTTATTCACATGAGAATTAACTTTCAGTCCTGATATTTTAATCCATTAATGTCTTAACAATGAACTCCTATGCTGTATAAAGTTAAATTGTAGAATGATTGGGTAAAAAAAGGACTTGCCTCTAAATTGAAGCACAAAGATCACCTAGAAAAGATTGTGACCTAGCAAAAATGAAACCCCATAGCTGTTTTACTCTAAAGATTGTATTTGGCAACAGCTAAGAGAATTTTTCTCTTTTCTGATTCATTTGTTATATAATATTTATGAAAGGTTGTGAAGGCTGTGCAGGAGTTGCATCCATCCAAGAGACAAAGTCAAATAACCAAAAATAATAGCTAAAGTTAAGTAAAGAGACATATCCAAATAGGATTTCTCATTTTCAAATTCATACTATTTTTCATTATGGTTATTTCTCTCCTTACAAGCATAATTATTTTCAGTCGATACCAATTAGAACCAAATGCATTGAAGAAGGGTGTGTTTGGGATGGCTTTTCAAGTAGAGATTTTACTAGTAGATCCTTTAAAATAAAGCTTTAACAAAATAAAGCTGCTAACAAAAAATTTATTGTTGTTTGATGGTGTATTTTTAAAATGATCAATGCCATGGCTGAGAAATACATAGAGTTCTATAGTCAAAAGGGATATTTTAAAATTTTTAAAATATAATAAGCATATTTGAGACGATTTAAGCCCTTTTAAAAAAAAGCTCAAAACGAGCTAATCGGAGAAGCCCAAAATTTGAGTTTCTCCCAACAGACACAAACAACTGTTTTTAAAAAGTAAAGATGCTCTTCTCAAGTTGATGCCAAACAAAAAAGGAAATTCAAAAGGGTTTCTCACATTCCAAAAAAAATTGTAGAGAAGCCATATCAAACACACTCCAAATAGCGTTAGTTTTATTCTAAAAATCCTTCAACATCAAATCCCCAACCCTAACTCTCAATTATAATGTGAAATTTCGAGACCGGGAACCCTTTTTTGGATAGATCAAGCATGTGGCAAATATATAAAGCCTCAGACCCCAAAGTTAAGGAGGCCAAAAAACATGTGCACATAACCCACACTCAAACAATGAAAGCTTTCAATGCATCAAAAAATCAGTGCCATTATCAGGGTAAGCATATAATGATCAAGACAAAAACATTCTAAGTTGAAATCGTATAAAAGTGCAGGCACATATTCAATCCTTGGAAGTGAAAAATATACATAATTAATGGCTATAATGTATCACTAAATTTACCAAAATAGAAATTTACCACTTGAGATAAATTTCTTTGTATAGGATGCTCAATATAATTACAAGAGTTAAGAAACAGATGTACTAACCAAGTTAGAAACATGAGCCTACACTCAGAAGCATATGTTCCCTGGATACATTTGTCAGGAAAAATTACAATATACACAGTCCTGCCAAGAGTCTCCACAAGCTCTAAAACTGCCTTCTTATGATAACTAGACTTGTCCACAATGAACTTTCCATTGAACGCAACCCATGACACTGAAAACCAAAACAGACAAGAAATAGATCAGGAAAAAGAAAAGGGACAGTCTTTGTTTTAGTTCCTCCAAACCATCAGCATATAATGCATATATCTAAATTGAATTTAGGATTCACCTTTTAGGCAGCATATAAGCTGTAAAGAAATGAGAACTTACTTAATTAAAGCACTTAAGGAACTTCACTCGCATCCTTAAGCTGGTCTCCAGCAATTAAGTGCTGGCATGTCTGGTCTGCATGGCAACATCTGGGAAACACCATGACCTGGACAAATATAATATAAAATCATTAGTTTCCAAAAGAAAAAAAGTAATTATGTAATTGTAATTGGACTTAATTGCTCAAGTTTTACTTGAGCTCACTTTCAACCACAAGAAGACAGCCTTTTATGAGCTGAAATCACCTTGAATTGGAGGTCCAGCTGGTAAATTGTTAGTGGAAGGCATCGGAAAACCCATATTATTTGTAGGTTGCCTTTCAAGAGGTGGCCGGAAGTAACCTGTTACAACAAAGTTTAGATCAACATGGGTACATATCTACTTTTATGTAATAACATCTGTTTTTGATTGGATGCATTAATTGTTCCAGGCCAAAATGCTTTTTAGTCAATATCTGCCATTGTCTGCAAACATACAAGAAAAGAAAGTGCTTCACCCAAAAGCATCCCATACTAGTTTTGGAAGACTTTTTTGACCTTATCTGAAATATTATATTCCATGCAACATGACAAGCAAATCCTTTTCCAGTAAATCTTGCAAAAATTGAAGAAATATCAATCCTCTAACTCATTTCAATGCTTTCTAATCATTTGCAGCTCCAAATTTTAAATGAAATCTTTGAATCTAAAAACTAGAGATCATAATTATAAAAGACAAAAGACACATCAAGGCACAAGGGTGCCCTCAAGCCTGAGACGCAAGGCACAAGGCATGACTTTTTGAAATTAGGCGCACTTTTTCTGAAAAATCCCTAAATATTGTACAAAAACTTGAAATATCTAACAAGCTAAATGCAAAAACTATCAATAATTAAAAATAATTCATAACATAACAATCTAACATCTAATCATCATTCATCATCTTCAAACATATTTAAAAAAACTAGTAGCTCAAACATATACAATCATCCTCTTATCATCATACATTCATACAAAGTACTAACAACAAAACATTCAAAGTTCCAATTCCAAACTTGCAATATGCAAACAAACACATTGAAAAAAAAGACCCAGAGGTTTGAATAAGTTTATAGGAATCTAGAATCTAATTATCAATGCATTATCATTCATCGAAATCAAAATCATCTTCAACCCCTTCAAGATTGGGGTAGGTGGCAGACTAGGAGCTGGCCACGAGACGAAGTTAAAGCCTTAGAGATGGGAATAAAGAGAGTAGAGGAGAGAAGAGGAGACTTAGAGTGATGGGAGTGTTGGAGTGACATGCGGGAGTGTTTTGAGTGATTTGGAGGAGAGAAAAGAAAACCCAATTGATGTGAGGCAGAGTGTGTGTGAATGAAGTCTAATAACAAGGCAGCTGATTCGAGTGTTTTAATTTAAAAAAACATGTGTTTTTTTCAGGATTTCACAAAGCAAGCCTAGGTGGCACCCTGTGCCTTGGGCGCAAGGACTGCGCCTTAATGCCCCTTGTGCCCAGACACGCCTTTCATTACTATGCTTGAGATACACCAGTCCTCTTGAGTCTCTAAAATGCTTTTCTCTCCAGTCACCAAACTTCTAAAAAGAATGTTTGGCACCATAATTTTCAGATAATCAATCCTTTAATTCTTTAATGAACATTTTAAAGTATTAAACATACATCAGATTATAATGGTGTTGACGAAGGCATCACAAGCACCGAAGCGAACACCTAAGATGACCTAATAGCAAAGGTTACGCCATGTGAAAAAATCATGGGCCAGGTAATACCAGGGCAGTTGAACAGATGTTCAAATAATAATATGCTACCAACATTGCGGAAACAACCAATGATAGGCCAATTATATTAAATGTTTTCAACCACAGATATAAAGTGTCAAAATTAATAAAAAAGAGCAAAATAACCAGAATAGATTGCAATTGGCTTCAAAAGGTTTCTATCATGTAATGAATGTTAGTAAATAAATTATACAGTGTTATCTTAGTATGGCTCAGCAATGGTGATGAATGCTTATAGGCTAATGTACTTTTTTCTTCCAAGAAACAACCACGTGTTTTAAAAAAAAAAATGGAGAAAGACACAAAGGATGGAGTAGGATTCGCAGAAAAAACTCTACAAGAACCGAAAAAATACAGAAGTGAAGAGAGCAGTTCTACATTTTTTTTTTCGGGTTTTTGTTTTCATGTGGCATTAGGCCAATGTACCTATTCGTCGGTTTAGGAACATGGCTTTAAAACCAAAAGTTCAGTTTTAAAATCATAATAACAGCTGCTTACCTTCCTGAACAAATGAAGGACCTGAAGGAGGTGTTCTCCTTCCACCCATCCATACACCACGCTGACTATCTGTGTTGAATTCACTTGACGGCATCCTCCACTGTTCATCAGCGACATATCGCATCTGGTTATCAGGATGTGACGGTAAAGAATGTGGACGCGGGTAATGCTGGTGAGGATGTTGCTGTATCACTGGCTTTGTAAAGGAGAAATGACTTGACGAGGTCTGTGGCAGGTTAGGATGAAGGGGTCTTTGCACAAAAGGAGTGTTACCTTGTTGAAATTGCTGGTTTGGTTGAGATGCTTGAGGATTCAAGTACATATCACTATGTCCATATTCCAACTGCCTAGGTGGATTATAACCAGAAGGTTCCCGAGAGTTGCTAATTCCAGCTGGTACAAAGCAAGGTGACTGTTGTGTAAACAATTCATTTTTCGCAGCAGTATCGATATGACCCCCATGTGCAGTGCTCCCAGCTGTTTGGACAATGTTATTACCCTACAATAAAAAGAAAAATCATAATTGCTGTACCCATATACATTCATAAGAAAGTACAAAAGCTACAGCAGCAAGTCTTACATTGTGTGCACTATTACAATATTCACGAGGTACAGGTGGTTGAAATGCCAACTGCGGTGAAGACTGTACCAAAGATTGAGCCGGTAGTAATGGTTGAGACACTATTGAAAGTTGAGATTGTACAGGAGATGGTTGAGGTGCCAATGATGGAGTAACAACCAAAGGAGGAGGAGGAGGAGGAGGAGGAGATGGCTGTGACGGGAGAGGAGGAGGAGGAGGAGGTGGAGGAGGTGAAGGAGAGGACATTGGCGGCGGTGGGGGTGGTGGTGATGGTGGCAAAGGAGGAAGTGGAGGGGGAGAATCTGGAGGCAGTGGTGGAGAACCCTCAGGTAAAGGGGGCAACTCACTGAAATGATTTGAACCTGAGTCCAAGATCCTATTTATACCATTCTGAGGCGGCGATTCTATTTCAATCAAATCAGTTTCGTCCTTCGGGTGTCCAGACACATCTTCCATTTCAAGCTCACCATCCACATCCTCTAAGATGCAATGACGCCTATCATTTGGAGTAACTGTACAGGTTTCTGACTCTCCAGAAGCACGTGTTTGCTCAACTGGTGATGCTTCACCAGCTTCCTTATAAGTACTGCTTGGAAGATCTTCTTCTTCATCTTCAAATACATGAGAAGATAAAAAGCCAGGCAGCTGAAATGTAGCATTACTGATACAAGAAGGCACAAAAATGCAAATATACATGGAAGTTAGACCCCACTTCAACAAAGAATAAAATCAAAATCAAACAAGTGTTCTAAAATCTCTTTAAGCTACACAACCTGAAAATTTATCAGCTGAAAAGAATAGAGAAAGTAAGTAATACCTGCCATACTCATCAACAAGCATCCCTTCCATTTCTCTGATAGGGTCATCTATAGCACGTTCTGCTCGAGATGGTCGCCTAAGGGAAAAGCCAGATGATGTATCATCATTTGAAATTCCAATGTCATCCATGTAACGCCTCAAAAGAGAATCAGGAAAAATTTTCCTTTCAAGCCACAAGCGCAAAACCTATTAAAGGCAAAAGATCATTAATCTTGAGATCAAGACTAGAGACTTCCAACAAGTAGAAGAGTTCAAATGACCTTAAGACACTGTCTACGATTTTCACGAGCCCCTGCCCCGGATGGAGCAGCAGCACCTAAAAGACGAGGCAATGCAGCTTGAACGGTAGGGACGTATGAAGCTCCCGCAATGCCTGAATAAAGGTAACACCACAAAGTACACAAAACATTAAGGGCTACACAAATCATATTCAATCATTTAAACCAAAAAAAATAAATAAATAAATAAGGGGAATCAAACAATCAGTGCATATTACACTATAATATATAAACAATACTCCTAAATTGCCAAATTACCATAATACAACATTCTACGCCATTGGTAACAGCAACTACTAACTGATATCAACACCAAATTCAATTACAAAATGCAGCACAGAGCATTTTACTCATAATTTGTTTGCTGATAGGAACACTTAAATCATAATTTATGAGAAAAACAATAAGATATCATAAGTTATCCAAACAATCATTTTGGCAGAAAATAGGGCTGAGTGATACACAGAGGAGTGAGAGGGAGAACCTTTTTGATTATGTGAACATTGGGTGATTGAATCCACCAGAAAGAATAGGTCCACTTTACGATGACAACTAGATTCACTTTCCAACTTGTGGATGAGAAGTTCCACAACCTGCATACAGTCATAAGGTTCTAAATTCCTTCTGATGGTACAAATAGCCTTTTTTCCAGAATACAGTAAAATATTTGTAAACGAGAATGTGAGTTCAGAGGGTCAAGCCATCCACCAAAATCACTTAAAAGGCATGTCATCTATTGCAACATAACTTCAACAAGCAAACCATCCTACATGGTACTGCCGTATTATTTATTAAACTTTAACTTCAAAAGAACATCAACTCTTAACAACAGATGACAGTTAGATGCATGCTTTCTAACCCTCACCAACTAATACTGTCCCCATTTAGTCCTAAAAAAACGTAGACAATTTAATTCACATTGGAGCACCAACCAGAATTTGATGAATGCGATTTAAATTATCACAAAATTATGTAACTTAGCTTTAACTTCAAAAGATAAACTCCAACATAAGTTAAATGTTAAATGCATGCTTTCTAACCCTTGACAAATGACACTTGTCCCTATTTAATACAAAAAGAATGAAGACTATTTAATTTCACATTTAAAAACCAACTAGAATTTGATGAATTAATTATTTATTAAACTGCATTTGAAGCAAACATGATCATAAAAATAATGAGATTTTCCAATTCTTAAAACTGAGTTGGACTGCCAAAAGCTAATTATCAAATGCTTGTCAACACAACATTAGATCCTCACCAACCACCATGATCCACCTAGGGACACCTAAACTCCAATGGCATGCAATAGCGAAGCAAAATAGATGAATAGTTCTAGAAAAAACAGAGGCAAACCATAAATAAGTACAAAAAATACAATTACAATCATCAATACCAGTCAAACATCAAGACTGATCATTCTTCAGAAGAGTAAAATATGTACATATATATATATATAGGAAATGTAATGAGTTCACCCATGGCGAATTTGGTACGAATTAAAGCTTTATTCTCATTATAGGAAATGTCTATGGCTGCAAAACTCAAATCTTCATAATTTGTTTTTCACTTGGAGCATCATTCCAGAAAACCAAACAGAAAATGGATTGTCATACAAAAGACTAACAGAGATATATTCATCATTGTTTTCCAACATAAGAAGTTTGTTGAAAGATAAAACTTAGAACACAAGAAAAAGGAAAGTGCGCTCACAGACAATATATAAAAATAATAAAGACCACAAAAGTCCAAGTCCAGAAAAAATACTAGAGAATTGATTTAAATTGTGGTACAATAAACACAACTGAAGCTGCCCCATTCCAAATTATACAAGATTCTTAATGTTGCTATTATTTATTACACAATTTGCATCAGCATAATGCTCCAATGAAATTTTAAAATACTAAAGACAAAGGACCACTTTAGTAAGGGAACCCACATTTTAATGTGTGACTATATACACACTATTGAAAAAAAAAATCCAAAATCTCAAATATTCTCGACCTATATCATTAAAATACAACAAATTCACAGGTCATGCAAAGAAAGGACTTATAATTCTGATAAAAATTATTAATGAACTAAAAGTAACCTGAGGAATTCTAGCTTAACTATACAGAAGTTCACTAAAGGAGATCATATTCAAAAAATTAATTAAAAAAATTAAAAATTCCAATTCAGATAATGAATATATTTCTTTTATTGAATCCACAGCCCAACCAATAAATTTGGTCAGATAGACCATTCACCGATAGGATGTGCAAAGTTTGAGTGGTAGTGCTCAAGAACAAAAATCTCAGCGTCAAGTAGCATCATTCAAGATGACAAAAGGAGGTTATACATTTCAAAACTTAGGTAGTAACTACTTCTATAAACAACCACCAAGCACCGAGTTAGATAATGCAATTATTTAACGACATATAGATGTCATAAATTTCATATGTGATAAACAACATCAAAACCACTTATTGGTTTGGACAATTCAACCACCTTGCCTTAAGATTATTGAGCCCAAGAACTACATTTTACGTGAAAACCAATACAAAGAACATCAGATGATGTTGAAAAAAAAAACAATGCTAATGCATACCTCATTGGCAATACCATACTTGGCACAATCTATAGCAAGGCGGGTCGCACGTCCAATACTCTCTTTAGTCCTCGATAAAGTTTCTATCATCCCTTCAAATGCATCACGAGCGACAGCTGCCTCAGTACCACCACTCAATGAACCTCCACCCGCCCTGTGCCCTGAACTAACTCTTCTCTCCTCAATTTCTTCAGTATCTACTTGACTTCGTGCTGTTGATTGATGACCATGAGCTGGAGAAGCAATATTAGCACGATTGTTAAATCCCTGTGTATCCATCTGTATCATATTGCTGGTGCCAGATAAAAGAGGCTGAACCGCAGAGGGACTTGGGCTCGTCCCCTGGATATCAGAAACAGAAGCAAAAGTGCCAATAGAATTGCCAAGAGAAAACTGCAGTGAGCGAGCTTCTTTCCTTTTTGCACGAGCTGTTGCAATAAGATGCTTCAAAGACGCACCGGCTTCTGGAGCCTTAGAATCTAGCAATAAACTATTTCTGTCTTCTCTACTAGCTTCCAATCTGTAATTAAGAAAAGAGTACATAAAAATGAGACCATAAACATAAATTAATAAATGACAGGCAGATGTGAGAGGGGGCAGATCATCCATACATTTCACTTGGCAAGGAACCATGCTCAAATAATGTATCAGTTAAAACAGCACGGTCATTCATCCGTGAAGCTGATTTTGGAGTAACTTTTGGCTTTTCTCCAGAAGAAGCTGACTTAACTTTTTGACTCACAACCTGATTTTGAGAAGATTTTACACCATCAGACATTAAACCTGAACTCTTACCAGACACCGCCTGAATCTTTTTATGAGTACCAGAACCTTTATTAACCAGAGGTTTAGAGCCTTTATGTTGTTCGGCATTTGATTTGTTGGAAGAAATCAAATGAGGAGACTTTTTAGGGGAAACAGAAACTGTTTTGGTTTGTTTCAATGATAAGGGCTCAGAGTTTGTTTTCTCAGCACTAATTGCAACATGAGAAGCAGAACCCATATCCACATTTTCAACTTGGCTAGGTGACATAGACTTATTACATAATAGTGATGAGGATTCCTTTGCACTGATATTCTCATATCCAGTAGAATCTCTAGCATCAGTAGAATCTCCAGCAGCAGCGGCACTCTGCGGAGCATTTACAGAACTCTCATGGCTTGGACCAGCGGCTTTAGATATTTCAGAAACCAGTAAAGGACCTTTGAGACTAGTTGAAGATCCTCCATGAATAGGAGTTTTGGACTCTTCATCACCATCATCATCATCAATGAGGCAAACAGCTCTACGTCTCTTGTGCAATTGTGAACCTGGAGGTTTAACAGTATTACTACAAGAGGCACTGATCCTAAGTTCATGAGAATCTTTTCCCACTTTATCATTAGAATTCAGAGTAGGGGAATCAGACATAGCCTCTAATGCCCGCCTACGACGCTTCGTTAAGGGAAGTACAGCTTCGTCATTAGAAACATCAGATCGGACATTAGCTTTTGCCGTTTGGGCTCTCAATGCCAAAACCATTTCAGTCTTCACATTAGAAGGTGAAACTTTCAAGTCAGAATGTTTAACCGCTTTGTTTTCAAGACTTCTAGAACCTGAAACATCACTTGTCATTCTTTTTGACAGAGAGACCTTGGCAGCATCATCTTTCAAATCTCCACCCTTTGACTTTTTGACAGGATGTAGAAGTTCATCAGTCCCCAATTTGACCTTGCTACTCCCAGGTTGAGCCCTCTTTTTATTGCCACGTAACTCACCCTTTGAATTCAAAACTTTGTCTTTTAAATCATCTGACACCTTTATGTTTTTCTTTACTTTAAGCACATCATTAGCTGTTTTGCTATCAACAACATCCGAATCTGATCTGAAAGCATCTGGAGAAAATTCCATCAGGCTGCCACCGGATGTAATTTTGCTTTTTATTCTATCTTTAAGCTGCTCACCAGAACCAGCCTTACCAACACACTGACCAGAACTATCTTCCTTCAATGATGTTACAACTGCAATATCTTTTTGTCCTTCAACCAGAGCCTCAGATCTCCTCTTTAATCCAGAAGCCATTTTCTTCAGCTTGTGGCCATTACTTAACGATGTCTGTCCTTTAACAGAATGCTTAAAATCAATATCTTCTTCTTTATCACCAGAACCCTCCTTTAGATTGAAAGTATTTTCTAGAAATGATTCCTCTTTCAGTTGAGGCCCATTGGATATTTTAATGTTTTTCTCAGCTGATGTAACTGGAGATGATATATCTGCATTAAATGAAACAGAATGCTTTGCATCTTCACTGTCAGTTTCACCTCGACTATTTGAGCACGGCTCCAACTTAGAATCAAATTCACCTAATTCTTCATTTTTGGTTTTTCCATTGGATGCACCAGTACCTGTCTCACCCTTTAAGTAATCATCTCCTCCATCAGCCTCTCCCCTATCAGCAGAGGGTGCATCACAGCCAATGACTGATCTATCAGTATCATATTCCAGACCACTTGATTTTTCTTTCTGTAACTCTTCAAATGCAAGACAAATTTCATTCACAGCTTGGGCAAAGTACTTAACAGTTTTTCCTTGACAACGAGCTGACAGTTTACTCTTAGCCTCACTGGTGAAGGCCTGAATGTCCGCAGGGGCAACAAAAGCTCTGTGATGAGATGAAAAGGAAAGGCAAAGTGAGAAGCTAAGATGCAGTGGCACTGTGGCAGTAAACATAGCCAATGAGGAGTAAGCAACAGAAGCTCAAAGAGCAAACTCATTGGGAAAATCAAACAAGCAAGACAAGTAGGAATGTTAGCCATCATCACATTGAATTCATCAAGAACACTGAACAAATCCATAACTACATCTCATACAGAAAGAGTTACACCTATCATTTACATCTGTAACAGAAAAACAAGACAAACACATGCATAAGATGTTTTAATTGCATCATCGTCCAAAAATACACTACTAAATGGAAGAAGAAAAGCCAAAAGTTTACCTTTTAATCACAATAGAGAAATAACAATGTCAACAATACAATCAGAAAATCCTTGTACTTTGCAAGCTACTAGCCACTCACTAATTATGGTATGAAGCCAAGATGAACGAGGAACAAAAATAAATATCTAGATTTTATAAAACTCAGAAAACAGCACAAAATAGGAAAATGAAAAAGTGTTAGAAACAATGGTTGACTGAATCCCTTGATTGAAGACATGATTGATTGAATCACTTGATTGAAGACATGATTGATTGAATCACTTGATTGTAGACATGATTGACTAAATCACTTGATTGTAGACATGAGATTTTTTAGTAATTAAATTCCTAACTATTCTCGCTATATACGGAAACTAGATAACGAAGCATCACAAAACTCAAAAGATACGAAGGCCCACATGGAAAATAAAGACAGACTCCTTTTACTGCCTTTAAATGAATAATCAATAGCATTACATTGGCAGAGACCTTTTGGATACAGAAATTACAACGGACACGGATACTTAAAAGAGTACTATCTCAGCTCACATATAATCTTATTCTACATAAGCCCGTCTAAGAAATGTGAAAAGATCTGCAATTAACCGACATAATCTTGGCAGTTGTCAAAAACTCACAAAAAAATAACCTCCAACCCAGACTACAGTTGAATCATATAATATATATCTGGGTATATATATATTCTATCGCATGGATGGATAAACAGACTCTATAATAAACCATCACATAGACTTCAGGATTTCTCCCTTGCGTTAAATATTCTCCTACTTTAACTATAATAAGGACACTCTTAGTAGTCATCCCCAAGTCTGCATCCAAGCATCAATTAAAATTGGACCATCTATAGAACAAAATCTTTAGGGATAAACTATCAAAGTAATCACATGTCAAAAATCCAATTAAAACTTCAACAATACTCAACTCTGTCACGTGACAGTATATATAGATAGAGAGAGCTGACCTTCTCTTGTAAGGTGGCACCTTTCATAAAACAAGGAGCTTCTTAAATGTGTACCGGTGAAATTACAAAAGACAAATACAAGACAAATTCTAGTAATCTATACTGATACAGATTCAAGAAGCATTTTTTTTCCCCTCTGCATGAGGTGCCACCTTACCTAATAAATTTTTATACATGAGGCCTTCTCTTATAAGGATACCTTACACACACACATAAAAATATATATATTTATTTATTTATTTTGTGATTTGCATCCATACAAGTTCAAGAAGCTTATTTTTTTGTGTAAGGTTGAGAATACATACATACATACATAAATATGTATGTATGTATACACATATATATGTATGTATGTATATGTATATATGTATGTCTATCTGTATGTATGTATGTGAATGTGTGTGTGTGTGTGTGTGTGTGTTTGTGTGTGGTGTCTGTGTCTGTGTGTGTGCATACACGTACATATAAATAAATAAACAAAAAAAATATATGTATGTATGTATATATATCCTGCCCCTTGATGAACAAGAACAACAAAAAATAAAGAAATTAAGGATGAGATCAAGCCATGTTATTAATTTTACCCTGTATTTTTTTTCCCTCTCTCCAACTTGAGAATAATTTCACATAATTGGTAGCATATTGCGATACAGTCAGTTATGATACTACAACTAAAGTAGGCGATACAGTCAGTTATGATACTACAACTAAAGTAGGCAAAATCGAGTAGCTAATTTCAATAGGGTATATAACCTTGAAACAAGTTCCAAAACTATTAATTAACCATTAGCAGAATCATAAGCCCAAGCCACACGCAATAGAATAAAAATATCGATAGGTATATGTATACAAAACATCACTTCAAAAGAAAAACCAATAATAATAACAAAAAGAAACAGGAAACAACATACATACTTGGAAACGGTCATTAAAAAATCATAAAATTCAGAAAAGAAAAACGGAATACAAAATAACATCTTAAGTTTGTTCACTGTCCTGATAGTAAGGAGTTTTGGGAAGAGGACTGGAAAGGAGGGCAGAATTTTCAGCAGCCTCTCCCTCCCCTGTACAGGCGGTCTCATGGAAAACAAAAATTAATTTCAAGCTTCTGGATAAATGGGAATTGGGACATAAAAATTAAATAGTAATCTATTGAATGATAGAGAGGCCAATGAATACGCAACCTTAATGCAGATCAGAAAGGTTTTAGACTGAACTCTACAAGGACTAATTTCCGAGTTTGGTCCCCTGCTAGCAGTGGGTTATCTCTGTTAAATCTTTCCTTTAAAGTTTAACGGAAAATTCTCGCGTCATAAATTCATTTAAGAAGTAAAAGCTCCAAAGAAAGTGAAAATTTTTGTTTGGACAGTAGCATGGGGACGACTAAACACAGCGAAGAGCGGACATCCTACAAAAGAAGAATCCGGGGCCCTGATCCCCTCACTGCTGTATATTGTGCAAAGGGGAAGAGGAACCAAGGAATCATCTTTCTCTCCACTGTCCAATAGCAATGGCCCTATGGAACAAGCTCAACCTTATGGTAAATCTGAGGAGCTGTTATCACAGAACCTGTGCTTCCTGGTTAGTGGAGAAAGGACCTAAGTTGGGTAAGGGTGGAAAGGGGAAGTTGCTCTGGGATTGCACCAAAAATTTTGTTTTTAAGGTGATTGGAGAGAGAGAAACAGAAGAATCTTTGAGGGTTTTAGAGGGGAAGGAATAGAGGATCTGTGGGAGAAGATTAGGTTTTGGGGTTCTCTATGGGCCTCCATAACTAACAATTTCAAACATACCTCTCTTTCCCTAATTGTTCATAATTAATTACCTGTAATTCAAAGGGATTCTGTTTTTAAGCTGGGTCTTTTTTGTTTTCTCAGCAGGCTGGTGGTGCTTCAGTCTTTCAGTGGACCTTTAGTTTACCTTTGTACTTGTATGACAGTATTTTCCAATTTCATATCCTATTTCTTATAAAAATAAAAATAAAAAATAAAAAATAAAACACCAACCAACCCCCAAAAATTGTAAATAAATAAGCTGTCAGCAGTATTCCTTGACCTATACGTCTGTTGATACAGCCTTCTCAATGTAACCATAAAGCCATCAAAGAACCAATGAGCCTTAAACACATGTACTTTGATTTCTTGTCATTGACCTGAAATTCCCTTAGGCCAATTCGCAAACTCAAGTTCAAACCACAACCCTTTCAAACCCAACAACCTTAGGATAATATGAACCTCAAGACATGATGTCTCATAGGTTGTACTTGTATCAAACAATTGATGAATCTAACATCAAAGGTCTTAAAAAAATTTAACAAAAATAAATAACAAACATATAGACCTATATAACCAAAAATCACTCACATTAAGAATCAAAATCAAAAAACAAAAGATTTTAAAAAGCAGTTTTACTTTTACGCATCACTCATACCTTGACCATTACTAGTCAGTTACCACAAGCATAAAAAGATTCTCTGAATCCAAACAACATAAGAAAATAGGAATTAAAAATAACACAAAACACAGACACAAACCACAATGCACTTTAAAAGGAAACAAGCCATGCTTATAACCAACAAAAGTTCACAATTTTCTAGTACATAACAACGTAATCCACTCAAGTCAGATTATGAATACAGATTCGGTTAGTGTCATACACTCCTCTTCGCATCCATCATTCACAAAAACACAGATGCAAACCACAATGCAGCTTAAAAGGAAACAAACCATGCTTATGATCAACAAAAGTTCACAATTTTCTAGTATATAACAATGTAATCCACTAAAGTCAGACTATGAATATAGATTCCGTTAGTGTCATATACTCCTCTTCGCATCCATCATTCACAAAAACACAGATGCAAACCACAATGCAGCTTAAAAGGAAACAAACCATGCTTATGATCAACAAAAGTTCACAATTTTCTAGCATATAACAACGTAACACAGTAAAGTCAGATTATGAATATAGATTCCGTTAGTGTCATATACTCCTCTTCGCATCCATCATTCACAAAAACACAGATGCAAACCACAATGCAGCTTAAAAGGATACAAACCATGCTTATAATCAACAAAAGTTCACAACTTTCTAGCATACAACAATCTAATCCACTCGAGTCAGATTATGAATATAGATTCCATTAGCGTCATATACTCATCTTCGCATCCATCATTCACAATCAGATATATATACATATAAATATAAAGCTACCGAATGAAACATACTCACATTTCTTGAGTTCCGAAGAACTGAACGAAATACTTTTTAGGATCCGGTGCTCGCTCCCAGTCTTCAGGCCGACTAATCTGCGATTCAAAAGCCAAAACGAAACCGAATCTGAGAATAAAATCAACCGAATTGTAAAAAGAGTAAAAATAAACCCTAAGAGAGAGAGAGAGCGCGAGAGAGAGAAACCTTGGCAGGCCAAGCGGGGAAGCCTTTGACTTTGGCGAGGACGAGATCACCCAAACTCAACTCACTCTTCGCTTTCGATTTGCTTCCTCCTCTTTTACGACCCCCGCCCATCACAATGATTCTATTTCACTTAATCAATTTCCAATCGAAAACCCTAAATTCTTCTTCCTCCGCCGCCGCCGCCGACGGACCTGCTACGACATCCCACGACCGACTTATTGTTTCGCTCGTTGTTGTACACAAAGCCAGACTGCAGAGGCTTTGGAGATTGAGGCGGTTGATAGAGGAAAAGAGAGACAGACACAGACAGAGAGAAAGAGAGAGGAGGGGTTTTTGTTGGACAAGTAAAAATTACTCTACAGAGGGGTTTTTTCGTAATTTGAGTTTTTTTGTACGCGTAAGCGACTGAGCGAGCGAGCGAGCGCGTCACGGTTAAGGTTTTAAATATCGGTGACCATATGGCTTTCAAATTCACGGATAATATCAGTATCAAAAATTTAAAATATAATGGATATTTATTTTTAAATTTTTTATTAAAATTTTCAATTAAGCTAAAACAACTAATAATACATTAAATAAATTATTTTTCATAATAAATTAATATATTTTAAAGTAATTATAATATAAATAGAGTCTATTACATTATAGTGATTATGAATATGTAAGTATAATCTAATTACAATATGTATTTGACATTAAACTGTTTATGGTTTTTAATAACCACATCTTTCGTGAAATAACTTTTTTATTTTACAATATTTTTTACATATAAAGAATTATTTACCTTTTTAATAGTTTATACATGCTTGTAAAAGTTAATATCAAAATGAGAGTGCGTTTGAAATCATTTTTAAAATTGTGTTTTGTAAAGAAATGAAAATTTTATTTTAAAATTATAATGTATTCAGTAGAATTTTTTAAAAATTATTTTAAAAAATGAAAATAATATAAATATATTTGATATTATTTTAAAAATAAGTAAAATAGTTATTTGAATGAAAAAATAATGATTTGTTTTGAAAATGACAAGAAACATAAAAAAAAAAAAATTGTTTCTCAATTTTTAATTATAATTTTCAAAATTGTGTTTTCTATTTTCAAAAATATATTTTTAAAAACATGTCATCGAATATCTTTCTCTCCTATTTTGTTTTGAAAATAAAAACCTATTTTAAAAAAATGTATCCAAAACATCACCTAATTTTTCGAGATTCAAAGATGGAAAGTACATTTTTATCTTGATTTGCGCAATCATTGTCCCATAAAAATGTGTTTGTATTATTTTAAAGGTAATTATTAATGTGCTACATATATATTGCTTTATCCCTTCCAATTGATTTTAAATTGGGAATTTTAGATTTACTCAAGTTTTTAATATATTATCGTCGCCAAGAGTTGTCAACAAAATTCCCCGATTTAACCTAAATTAGTGGGGTCACAAATCTTTAGGAGCATGTTTGGAGTATTAAAATCAGTTTTAGAAAAGGTTTGTGTAAAAAAAGTTTTAACTTATTTATATTCAGGTCGAGTTTGAGTCATGCTACCCCAACTTAGTTACTTACTTTATTACCTTTGTTATTTTACACTAATATTGTTTCTATAATAATAACAATAGTAATGATAATATAGTTTAATTTTTAAATGTTGTGTATTATTATTTTATTCATTTAATGTTACTCTTATGAATTTATATATGAAAGAAACTATTCTTGTAGATAATAAAAATGCTTGAAGGAAATTTTAATTTCTATTTTTAATACTATTGCCACTATTGTATTATAATTAACAAATTTTATGTTATAGTAAGTTATTTTAATATCTGTACTTCACGTTTGAATTAAATTTTATTAATTTTTTATGTTGTTTAATTGAATTCTAATTTATGTGTGAATTAAAATAGACATTAAACTTTAAACAAATGTTTAAATTTAATAACATTTTTAATTTAAATGTATAATTACATGAGTGAAGTTAAATTTACATTTAAGCATATGTTAAAATATACATATTTAATAATTTGGGTCAAAATAGATCTAGTATATGATAAAAAATTGACAGCCCATCCAATCATGGATAGAGTATGAGACACCTAGAGGTTTCTGGTTTGGAGCGAGATGATTCATCCCCAATCCGACATGTTACCATCTTTAACTGCCATAATTATACTAACTTTTACTATAATTATAAAACTACCTTTTAAAATAATATTTGTAACCCTATTAATCATGTTATCATACTATATTAAGTTATTTCTAAACTTTAAATTTTAATAAGACAACAAATTTTAGGTCAAAATATATTGGTCTAATTTTTTCATTTTAGAAATATCGAGA
Source organism: Dimocarpus longan (assembly GCA_022984855.1). Classification (NCBI taxonomy): domain Eukaryota; kingdom Viridiplantae; phylum Streptophyta; class Magnoliopsida; order Sapindales; family Sapindaceae; genus Dimocarpus; species Dimocarpus longan. The sequence goes on from CM041022.1 coordinate 6,051,510, forward strand.
TATTTTACGAATACATTGAAGAATAATGTTAAGCATCCTAAAAATTTTGCTCAAATCTATGTCAAAATATGAGTTATCATCTTATTAATTATCATATTATCTCATAATTAACAAGATTTTAGCTACTCATATATCACATCATTTTAATATGGATTTAGGGAAGACACGTACGGATACAGTAGCATATATTGGATATTTTATCATATCTATATCGATCTCTCAAAAGTTTGGATAATAACAGGATACTATTGGGTATTATGTCGATATTTAAAATCTTGGTCCCAGTTACGCAGAGGCTAGTCTTTCTTTTTTTTTGTGTCCCCTTTTTTTATTCTTTTATTTGTTGTTAATTTTGTTTTAGTTTTATTTTCTTTCTTGTTTCTGTTCTTTTTGGTTTTTCTAATTCTATCCATAAATTTAACATTTTTGTTTTCTTTAAATTTTTAATGATTATTTTTTCAAATGTTTTTCAAAAAATTTAAATAAAGTTTTCGACTCTTCTTTTTATTCCACTTTCTCCCCTATTTTTCAAAGTGTTCTCTTTTTAACTAACTCTTTTATTTTTCATCATTATAACTCTTACATTATAATACAATGCTTAATTTAGCACCATCTTTTTTTTTATTAAAAAAAAAAAATTCCTAATAAGATTTACTAATTTTGGACAAGTTCGACAAGATCTAACATGGGGATACGAAATAAATGCCAAAAATTCGAGTATTATTTCTGTCACTGGCTTAGTAATTAATATGAGCTTTTTATAGCATCAAAATTAGTTTTGGATAAAATAGTCTTTATAACCTCCTCAAACTAAAACCCAATAAATTCAAAGTTAAGAAATAAAAATCATACAAGTTCGAAAAAGAATGTTACAGAGAAAAATGAGATTACAATGACAAAGATCCCAACAATAATAAATATCACTGATGGAAACCGATCCTAAAAAGGAAATAAAAGGTGAAAATTGAGATTGAAATGTCTAAATTTGATAATATTGTGCAATCAACTTTTGTTTTCCTCATTAAAAAAAGCCGACAACATATTATAGTCTCAAAACTAATGTTAATTTCCTCCTTAAAATTTGAGACCTTTCAGAAGTATCTTATGTCAATTATGAAAATGGTTCACGATTAATGAAAATAGTTCATAGTCAAATTAACAAAAACTTCAATGTTCAAGAAAATAGTGTTTTTTTTTTTTTTTAAAAAAAAAGCTCATGTTTAAAGAAATAGTCAATATTATTTTCATCACTTAATATATGTTTTCAACTCTAAAGATGATCAACTTTTGGTATGAAATTAAAGAAATAACTTTTCAACAACTAAGAGGTTACGAGAAAGGTTAATTTTTATAACTCTTGAAGTTGAGTCTTTCTATACTATTTTTCTATACAATCTAATGGTATGAATGCAAGTCCAAGTCTTGAATTCTCATGATTATTTTTGAAATCAAGCAGTGAATCTAGTGATTTTGAATGTGCAAGCTAACATTCAAAATTCGAGTTGTTAAAATTGACAATTACTTGAGATTTATAAAGCAAGCAACGAGAAAAAATAGATGGAAAAAGAGAAAAAGCAACCAATCCTAGCTCATAAGCTTTCACTTACTACAAGAATCAGCAATACGACAACGTTTAGATAGCAACGTGCGCATGCAACTAGCAATTCACTTTGCAAATAATAGGAGGACACGTACAACTTCTTTCATAATAGTGTTGCTAAATAAGCTATATGACAACTATAGCAACACGTACAGCAACTTTTTGATCAACAGTGTTGCTAAATAAAATATTTTTAATTATTTTTCAATTTAGAAGATATATATATAAAAGCCAAACAACGAATTTCTAACTCTCGTTCTCGCTTTACACTCAGGCAGTGGACCCTCACCCTCAGGCAGTCATCACCGCCGACCCTCTACACTCTCACTCTCCATCGACCGGCATGACACCGTTGCTTCCTTCACTGTCATGCCTTCTCATCTATATCTTCTTCTTCTTTGTCTCGTTGAGTCGAAATCTCTCCCAATCCTCACTATCATCACCTTCTCTCTCTCACCCTCCCTGGTAACATCTCTCCCTTGTAGGCGCCGTCGTTACCATTGGTCGTCAGGTGCAATCGAAGTCACTTGCTCTGTTGCTCTATGCCGCCTCGCGCTACACAGTTCAAGTCGTCTTCTCCAGTCATTGCGTCATTGTTGGTCTCATCGTCAATTGCAACTCGTCCTCGACGCTACTCGTCGCCATTGTAGCCGTTGTTCGATGTTGATTTTCACTCTAATCAATCTTCACTCTAGCCGGCATAGACACTGTTTCAGTCTCCGGCCTTCTTCGCTTTCCTTATCTCCAAGCTGGTATTGTTATGTCTCTCTCTCTCTCTTCTTTCTCTGCAAAAATTATGGATTGTGTTTGTCTGCTCTATTAAATGAATTGTGTTTGTGTCTGCAAAAATTATGCTCCCATTGAACCTTTCTTGTTCCAACTAGAAAGTTAATTCTAGCTCTTGTTGGAGTTAATGTTACATCGGTAGTCTGGGTCGAATTAAACAATTTTCTTAGTGAAATCTTGAGTAAGGCCTTCTTGTCCTTTTCTCACAATAGCTTCAGTAGATAGTAAGATGCATAACAATTATTTTGTTGAATAAGTGGTTGCTAATCCAATCTTGTGGTCCTTTCGTTATTTGTTTTGTAGAATTCCTTAATGAAGCAGACCCTGACGCTTCTATTCCTCTACAAGTTTTTGAGGGCATGGTTGAAAAAGATGTCTCATCAAGGTATCTTTACTCTAACAAGTAAATCTTATTTTCCTCTGTCAGGGAAATCAGATCAATCTTTATTTAATGGCAGATTGGTTGCTTTGATTTTTAGTTGAGACTTTAGAATCTAGCTACATAATTAACTTGACCTTGGTAGATATATGGAATGGTTGAAACATCTGAAATATAGTGTTGACATTTGTTGGATGATCATTTTCTCATCCTATTTTTATTTGTATTCTTTAGAACTGGAAATTTGGTTGTACCAAATATAGCTGCAGAAGTAATTGGTGGTGTAACCTCTTCCTCTATACCGATTAAACTGGAAGATCTGCAAAGAATTTTGAGTAACATTTAACCTGCCAGTACTGTTCCCCATCCAAAGAGTTAATTATAATGAATTTGTTTGGCTTATATTGCTTTTGGCTCTAACTGGTTATTATATAGGAAACAAGTTTCAAGTATTGCTGCAAATCCAGATAGAGGTGTTAATCTATTATCTGTATTATATTTTCAATCATGAAGGCATCAATGAATAAATAGTACTGTGTGTCAATAAATGAATTATTTTTTGACTTAATGGCAATAGTTGATGCATTGCATAATTGATTTGGTGAAGTGACATCATCAATTGCTTTTGTTGCTGATTTAGGACATTTTTATTGCCTAATTATGGTGTACTTAAAATGAATCAACCACTTAATTGTAGAAAGCTGACTCTTTAATTTGGATCTGTAAATGTGAGTACTTCAATGTTCAGCTACATGACTGCGATGTTTTTCATTTGTTGTGCTAGGGTTGGGATTAGTGATATCTTCAAGCCAGAGTTGATAATGCCATTGATTGAGACTTTGCCACTTGAACGAAGATTAGGCTCATATTTACCTTAAGTATGCACTATTTTTGTGTTATAGTCTTTTCCGTTGTTTTCATGAACGTTCTTACACGACTACAAGATGGTTTTATTATGATGTTGCAGGATCATAGAAGTCTAGAGGATTTATTAAAACTGTTGCAAAGTCCACCTTTCTGTCAATGTTTTGAAAGACAAAAAGCGAAGTGAGGCGGTGAAGCCTCGGCAAGGCAAGGTGAGGGGCGGTTGCCTTGAAGCGATTGAGGCAACCGCCTCGACTCCAAATGAAAAAAAATAAATAAATAAAAAACAATCATAACATATAAAATCATCCATAACATTTTAAAATATAGTGAAAACCAATGTTAGAAACATAAATATCAAACAAAATAGAACCAACACAACCAAAACATTGATAATCCATATCATCCTAACGCACAAAATCATCCATATAAATCATAATATATAAAATATCAAATAATCCAGATCATCCTAACGACCATTAGTATTAAACAAAAAATTATTTGAATCTAGTGACCTAAAATTTGGATCAAAACGTATGGATGAATGTGGAGGTAAGGTTGAATTTGAAGGTAAGGTTTCGTCATCATCATGTGGTGTGTTATCCTCCAAAGAATCATTATCATATCTGATTCTTGTGCCACCATCCTCATCACTAGTCTCATACTCCTCCCATTCGAGTTCTTCAGTCTCTAGTCGTACATTCTTCCTTTTGTCTAACAAAAAATATATAATAAAAATTTAGTGATCATAATATCATTAACTGTAAATAAAACTTACTATATTTAGTTAGAGAATAACTTACTTGCACTTCTCTTTCTGTTTCTTTGCCTACTGCAGTGGTTGACTCATGTCAACTCCTAAGGATTCATCATTCACCCATTCATCATCAAAAGGCACTGATGCGAACCCCGTATATAACGATACGACACCCACGACCAAATTGAAACACAACCCCAAGAAAGATTAAAACAGGTTTATAAAAATAAGAAATTTTGACCCATTGATTATATGTCAATCAAAAAAACCAAAGTTATAAAGAACTTTGACCCAATGATTAGAACTCAATCAAGAACCAAAATTATAAAAGAAGGATATTGACGCCACTCCCAAGACATAGATGAGAAGGTGAGAGATAAGTCATGGTTTTGATCGCCACAAGCATAGCTTGATAAGATCACATGTTCATGAAGAACAAGAGAGAAAATTCACTCTCAATTAAACCTAATTGGTTGCAACTTCATTCATCTTGTTATTTTTTTTGGTTTAGGGTTACAAGCCTTTTTATAGGCAAGGAAATATAACATAACATAAAACTCTAGCCTCCTAACAATTGAGCCCACTAAATATAATTAAATATGGGCTTAAGTTAATTAAATTTTTCAGCCCAAAACATAAACTAAGACCCAACATGAAATTAAATGAACTAACTTAATTTAAAAACCCATTACAATTAAAATAAACTAAGCCCAAATTATTTAAAGCTCAAATAACTCCAATAAGTCTCCAATAAAGCCCAATTAACTCTATTTTGCATCTAATTGTTTTCCATTATCATCCAAAGCCTTCATGATTAAGCCCAATAGCCTTCAAGATCAGTGATTTTCAACTTGAATAATATTTTGAAACCTTAGTGACTCCTCCAAATCGTCCAAATGTGCTTGCTTGCTTGCTTGGATTACCTGACTTTTCTAAAACGTTCGAAATTGAATGTGATGCTTCTGGTGTAGGTATAGGCGCTGTGCTTATGCAGGATGGAAGACCACTTGCATACTTTAGTGAGAAATTAAGCGGGGCTGCACTTAATTACCCCACTTATGATAAAGAATTGTATGCATTGGTTCGAGCTTTAGAGACATGGCAGCACTATCTATGGCCCAAGGAATTCGTGATTCACACTGATCATGAGTCCTTAAAGCATTTGAAAGGCCAACACAAGCTGAACAAGAGACATGCACGTTGGGTGGAATTCATCGAGACGTTTCCATATGTGATTCGATACAAACAAGGTAAGGAAAACGTCGTGGCAGATGCACTCTCCCGCAGGTATGTATTACTTTCCACTCTTGATGCTAAGTTGCTTGGTTTTGAACACATTAAAGAACTATATCGGTTAGACCATGATTTTAGCGATGTGTACCAATCTTGTGAGAAATCTGCATTTGGAAAGTTCTTTAGACATGATGATTATTTGTTTCGGGAAAATAAGTTGTGTCTGCCTAATTGTTCATTGCGAGATTTGTTAGTGAGGGAATCCCATGGTGGAGGGTTAATGGGACACTTTGGAGTTGCTAAGACCTTGGCCATTTTACAAGAACACTTCTATTGGCCACACATGAAAAGGGATGTTGAGAGGATTTGTGATAGATGTGTTACATGTAGGCAGGCAAAATCTCGAGTACAACCCCATGGTTTATACACACCACTGCCCATTCCTAGTGAACCTTGGATTGATATTTCGATGGACTTTGTGTTAGGGTTGCCTAGGTCTAAATATGGTAGAGATTCAATTTTTGTGGTTGTGGATAGATTTTCTAAGATGGCACATTTTATTCCATGTCACAAAACTGATGATGCTTCACATGTTGCTGATTTGTTCTTTCGAGAGGTTGTGAGATTGCATGGTATGCCTAGGACAATTGTTTCAGATAGAGATGCTAAGTTCTTGAGTTACTTTTGGAAGACCTTGTGGGGTAAGTTAGGAACTAAGTTATTGTTTTCTACTACTTGTCACCCCCAAACCGACGGTCAAACCGAAGTAGTTAATAGGACTTTATCCACTTTGTTGAGGGCTGTTATTAGTAAGAACATTAAGACTTGGGAGGATTGTTTACCACATGTTGAGTTTGCATATAATCGAACCATTCGTTCTGCTACTAAGTTCTCACCATTTGAAATTGTTTATGGTTTTAATCCTTTAACTCCTTTGGATTTATCACCTTTACCTGTTTCTGAGCATGTGAACTTAGACGGAAAGAAGAAGGCAGAATTTGTTAAGCAAATCCATGAGAGAGCACGATTCAACATCGAGAGGAGGACGGAACAATACATCAAGCAAGCAAACAAAGGTCGTCAGAAGCGGGTTTTTGAGGCCGGTGATTGGGTTTGGTTACATATGAGGAAAGAAAGGTTTCCGGCACAAAGACGTTCGAAATTGTTACCTCAAGGAGATGGACCTTTCCAAGTGCTAGAACGGATCAACGACAACGCATACAAGTTGGATTTACCAGGTGAGTACAATGTTAGTGTCACTTTCAATGTTACTGATTTAACTCCTTTTGATGTAGGTGAAGATTTGAGGACAAATCCTTTTCAAGAGAGAGGGAATGATGAAGATAAAGAAGCATCACCAAGGGATCCATTGCATATTCCAGTTGGGCCAATAACAAGAGCAAGAGCTAAGAGGTTCAAAGAAGCACTTAATGGATTGGTTCAAGAGATTTGGGCTGATGTTAAAGTGGCAAATTCCAAGATGGGCCCAAAAGAAGATCAATGCTTAATTAATTTAATTAAAGCAATTGATGGGCCTGATTCTGGTTAATTTCTTGCCCATGAAGTTGATTTCTTGGTCATGAAGACTTTCCATTATGGAGTTGATTGCTTGATCACAAAGACTTCCAATTTTGAGTTGATTTCTTACCTATTATGTTTAAGGCAATTAGTTATCAATTTTATTTTTCTTTCCTTATTGTAAGAAGTTGACTTTCCTTTTTATTTTATAGGCTTAATGGGCTTAATTGCCTAATTAATTATTTCCTTTTGCTGCTTAGTGTTTTAGCTATATAAATCAGTGTAACCCTAAAGGGAATTCAATTCATGATTAATAATATTTGTGAGAGTATTCTCTTTGGTTCTTCGTAGAACTTTTGAACTTATCAGGATTTTTCCTGTGGCGTTCTTCTTAGACTTATCAATCAATTCTTCCATCATTGATTGTGGCGTCATCACCATACCAAGGTTCTTGCTTCCATATAAGCAACGGGTCGAGGTTTCCATACAAATCTGATTCTAGGCGATCTTGGAACCCTACTTGATTCACGGGTTTCGTCAGTTCTTGGCGTGGTTCGTATCAGGCACCTCATCACTAATAACCAAGGGATCCTCATCAGATTTCAGTGTCTATTTTCTTAAGTACCTATGTTGTAATCTTCTATTGTACATGATGTACACCAAATCATTTAATTTCTTGGTATGCAATCGATTTCTCTTCTTAGGATGAATCTATACAAATGTTTAAGGAAAATGAGCATTAAGGAAAAATTAATTTAGCATATATTAAATTAGTGTGTGTGTATGTATTAATTTGGAAAGCTATATCATATTAAAGACACTCCAATTCCTCTCACAAGCGGAGGACGAACAAGTGAGACTTAAAATCCTCACGGCAAAAGGTGTAAGTTTAGGAGTGTTAACTTCAAATGCACGCCACTAATCAGCTATAAATAATCATTTAAGAATTAGAAAAATATTACAAATTTTATATACAAATTAGTAATGGTAAATGAGAGCTTCACATACCAGGGCTACGTTTGTACACAGTACTCTTTGCTAATGCATATCCAAATATCTCTTGTTTTTGGTCATAGACATCTATTTGGACATGAGCCTTAATTTTATCCTTCTTATTAGCAATAAGTTTCTTCACGTATAAAAGAAACCCCTTCTTAATCTCTGGATGAGTGGAAGAATTTTCGCTATAATGGATTTGGAGATTCAAAAAGTACGCAGCTGCATATAAATGACGGTGCAACTGAAACTCCCATTTCTCATCAATATTGTCCCATATCTCCTCGTAGGCCCCTAAATCACCGTCGAAGTTTCTAGCTATTTCCTCCTTAGCTTTATCCATGACATATAAATGAATTCTATTACAGATACCTTTTCAAAATCTATCATCCTCAACACATTCACAATAAGTTTAGTTTTTTTCAATGCATAAGAGATATTTCTCTAGAAGCTCCTATCCCTGAATATGATATCCCTTATTGTTTTTTCCTTCGATTTGTTACTCTAAGTACTCTCTTGCCACTCTTTTGAACTGAATATCGTCTTCAATGACTTTCTCAAACTGTACATGCTTTATAAAGTCAAGTATGCAGTTGCAAATCTTCTAAAAGCAGGACGAACCAACTTTTTGTTCGTACGGCTCCTTATCAAGGCCAATATCCATCCATTATTATAGATGAAATTACTCACCTATAAAAAAAATAATAATAAAAATATTAGCAAATAACAACTACAAAATATTTAATGGAAAAAAATAAAGTATTCATAAAATAACTTATAATTTGATATTTACCTTCCTTGCTTTTAACAAAACATGTTTGTGTTGAGGAAGTTCTCCAATTTTTTCAAGCATTAAGTCAATGCAATGAGTAGCATATGACGTCCACCATGGGTGTTTCCTCTTCACCATCAATATTTCACTCACTTTTCTATAGTTGGATGTATTATCCATCACCACTTGAACGATAAGATATTCACTTACTTCTTCAACTACATCATCTAGTAGGTTAAACATCAAATTTGCATCTTTCACCATATCACTTACATTAATTGATTTTTAAAAAAATGTACCATACGGATTGTTCATTAGAAAGTTTATCAATTGCCTTCCTCTTATATTTTTCCAACTATCTGATAATATTGACACCTCTGTTTGTGACCATGTCTTTTTTATGTCATCCACAATAGCCATCGTGTTGCCTACTTTGTCATTTAAAAACTTAGTGTGCATTTCATGTAGTGAAAACTACATCCATAATTGCCAATTGATCGGCACATATTAATGAACGAAAGACTCTAGACAATATTAAACGCAATCTCATTTTCAAAGAAGAACCTACTAATATTCATACACGTTCAATAACGTGCCTCATTTGCACTTCCTGTAGATGCTGTCTGTCCCTCCAACTGTATATCATCCTCTCCACCGTCACTTAGAAACCTATCCATTAGACCCCTGATTCCTCTTTGGGTCACAGAACTTGTGTTTGAACCTCCTGTAGATTGATGAGGATTGCTAAAGTTGATAGAGCTATCAAGTCTTTCTTCCCGTTCCAATTGAGCCTTCCTTTTGGCATCTCCAGTTTTAATAATGTACGTTCTAATTTCATTTTGAGCTTCCGGGGTAACCCTTTCACATGGTGCAGCATTCTCGTGAGTACTCGTATGGTACTCTTTCAACCTAAACATACCATCATTGATTATTTTGTCATAAAAAATGCAACGGATGTACTTTTCTGGCTTCTGTGCATCCAATTCAACCTCAATCCCATACTTCTAAGCTGGATCTTTCTAATTCGACATTTCACACAAAATCTACAACAAATCATATACGAAAACAACTTACAAGTTAACAACCAGCAATAATATACAAAACCAAGTATCCATTTATACATAAATATCTTTAACACACATATATACTAATATAAAGCAATTATATATAGTTATATACTAATGTATATCAATATATACCAGTATATAGCAGCTAGAATACAACCAACTTACAAGTGAACATGCAAAAAATATATAGCATACAATCTACAACAAATTCGGCACATGCAAAAATATATCCATTTATATATAACTATCTTTAACACACATATATACTAACATATACTAATATAAAGCAATCATATATAGTTATATACTAATGTACAACAATATATACCAGTATACAGCAGATAGAAAACAACCAACTTACAAGTGAACATGCAAAAAATATACGGCATACAATCTATAACAAATTCGGCACATGCAAAAATATATCCATTTATATATAACTACCTTTAACACACATATATACTAACATATACTAATAGAAAGCAATTATATATAGTTATGTACTAATGTACAACAATATATACCAGTATACAGCAGTTAGATATTTATATATAGTAATATACAACCCACCTACAAGTAAACATGTAAAGATATATAGTATAAAGTGATTTTGACCAAAACCCATTGTACAAATCCATTGTATAATAAGTTTAAAGTTGAAAAAAGTTGAAAGAAACTTACTTGAGAGAGCTGGTTGTTAGAGAGTCAAATCTTCAAAGATCTCAAGCGGAGAGGCTTTTACTGACTTGAGAGGAGTATTTTAGTGATTGATAGAGCTGATTTCAATAGAAAATCACACTAAAATGGTAGAATAAGGAGACTGATCGGGGTAGAAGTAGAAGAAGGAAGAAAATAACACCAAAAGGAGAGAATTGGTGTGTCGGTGCAGAAGAAAGAGACTGATTGGGTTAGGTCAACTTTTAAAGGGGAAAAAATATGTTGAAATTTTGGTTTTACCCTTCTGGCACCTCAGAGTCACCTCTGCCTCGCCTCCACCTCGAGGCGGTTTGAGGCGACACCTCAAGGCATCCAAGACGAGATTTTAGATAGTTTTCGCCTAACCTGGACGCCTTGAGGCGCCGACATCGGTGAGGCACTACCTCGCCTCGCCTTTCAAAACACTGCTTTTTGTCAATTACTACTTTCGTATCCAGAAAATAATGTAAAAGATCAAGTTATAGGAGGAAGGACTTCATCAATGGATCCTAAGGCCTTAGTGCACCACATGTCGCTTAGAAGAAGTTACTAGAAAGTTTGGGTTGATACGGTAGTAAAAGATATAAAAGTGTGTAGGCCGACGGATGAGTATGAAACTCTTAATGAAGATATGTAAACAACTGTTGCATGGCTAAAGGAATGCATCAAATTATTGTAGAAACAAGGTAAATTTGGAGAACTTTGAAAGAAATGGTAATGTTTTAGGATGTTAAAAAAAATATGGATCTTTTTTGGGTTTACAAGATCATGTTGTGGTTTCTAACCATGTATATGCTTGTAGGGAAAAAAGAATAGACTCAGGGTGTGTTTGGATACGTTTTTAAAGTGATATTTTTGAAAAGTATTTCAAAAAATGAAAAACATGTTTTGAAAATGACGTTTTTAAAAACGATAATGGTAGCATTTTTTAAAGTACATTTTGAAAACGAAAAATGATAAAAAGTTGTTTGATACCATTTTTAAAAACAGGTAAAAATGGAAAATGTGTTTGGGTGAAAATTGTTTTTAAAAAAATATATGTTTTTTTTACGGAAGCTTTTAAAAATAGTTGAAAAAAAACAAGCATTGGCATCTACATGAATATATAAAACTTTCCTAATAATATAAATTGACTAAATTTAATTATTAATATAGTATTACATATCATAATTTTTCATTTATTTTTTTAGTTAAGAAGTCATAAGACTTTTTTTTTTTTTTTTTTTTGTTTTAAAAAAAAAATGATAGAAAAGTCATGTTGTCCTTAATATATCCTACGAAAATAGTTTCTAAGATAGATTATACACATAGGGGTCGACTACAATACATTTGGATATTCATACACTTAAACTGATTATATTCTTAAATTATTTATTATATTTTATTATATCTAATTACAACTAAGCATGTTTAATTAGAACTAAATATGATCATTTGTTATAAATGTGATCTGACTTATTTAATTATAATAAGATATAATAAATATATAATCAGATATACTAAAATATAATTAATAGTTTTAGAATGCAATTATTTATTTGTAGTTGTTAAGTGTATTGATACCTAAGTGTACCATAATACATATAAATATTATATTTTCCTACTAGGGGTATGCGTTTTCGGGTTTGAATTGCGTTGGGTTGGAAATCTCTCAACCTAACATGGATTAGATCGAAAATTTTTCAACCCAACTTAATCTAATCTAATACTAGTTATGTTAGATTGGGTTGGGTTGATCAGGTTTGATTTAATTTATCACGAAGACACAAAAGGTCCAGTTAGCAACTATTAACAGTTTGATTACAAATAAAACGAGTACAAATAAAGATTCAATGATTGAAAATAAAATATTCAATCAACCATAAAGATTGTACCTGATTCTTATCCCTAGCAAATATTCTTATAAAAGAAGGAAAAAAATCATGGATTTAGAATTAAGGATGAGTATTTATTGTGTTGAGTTAGGTTAAAAACTTTTCAATTCAATCAACTCAATTTAATTTTTAACCTAACCTAATTCAATACATCCCAATTTTTTTAAGATCTAACTCAATCCAACCCGATAAAAGATAGTCGGGTTAGGGGGTGATGCCCACCCCTATTTCCTACTATTATATAAGTAATAAAATAGTAAGAAAAGGATATAGTTTACTTTATGTAATTAAATTAAATCAACATAATTATATAATTTCATATAAAATAAATAAATCATTGATACTGAAAGTACGATGTACTCTATAATATTGGAAAACAATTCATAGCATATGTTGGATATAATCATTCCATAATGTTATTACAATCGCATCCCGTGCAACATTTATTTGTGCAATGTGTCTGTGGTTAAACAATCCAGTGGGCCTTCTTGGTGCTTGATGAGGTCCACGATGGTCACGTAAATGATACCTCTCACCTCTATAAGGAGCCAAAAATCTCGGCACATTTGTATATCCAACATCAACAACATAATAAAATCCTGTTAGCAAATATAAGAGTTAATATCTTTCTAATTACCATAAATTGGAAAAATTGTCGTAAAGTGTATGTTAGTTATACCTTCATTTGGAAAAGGAGAATTATTTTCTTCTTTCATTATAGCATCTAAGAAGAAATTTTGAATCATTTGTTGTTCCTTTCCAACCCGTGCACACAAATGTAAACATACATTTATGTATCAAAGAAATTGTTAATAAATAATATAATTAGATTCGTGATTTATATACCATGCATGTTCATATATTGGTTATTCACCTCAAGATATGGATAGTATTTTGAGCTCTCTCTGATCTCAGATGGTGTCTCTCCTTGAGTCCATGGACGAATAATCTGAGGTGCCAATCGACATATTGCCTTTAAAACACGTTTAAATTGCCTATGAACTGTTTCTGTACTATTGTTGAAAACGTTCTGCAACAATACGTGAGGTGACACCATGTGCCACTATAAATAAAAACATCACCACTACTTCTCGTACACGTGTCCATCATTCATTATTAATTGGCTATTTTCTAAAGTCAAACACAAAGAAATAAATGCATGTTTGTCCATGCACAAATTGTAAATCCTACTATATAGGATGTCCATTCAATAATTCTTGCAAATATTCATACCCACACAATCTAGAGTTATGGCATGAAGTTCTTTCTCTATATGTGCACCAAAAGCTCTTCAACTGAATCATCTGAATCATTATCAAAATTTGCAGCCATTTGCTAGTACCTACATAAATACAATACATTAAAATATAATGAAAGCAGAATTACTACTAAAATGTAAAAATATGAAGAATAATTTCATGTTCGCAAAAAATATAAAATATAAAATAAAAATTTAAGACTAATTAAATATAAAAACATCAACACCATTAAATAAACATAACATCAAACATGTTCATGAGAATTTCATAATAAAACACTATTTTTAGAAAATATTATAAAAATGCAAAGGTGCATTTAAATAGCACAACGTAATCTGAAAGTAAAACATAACACATTCCTACAGACAACATAACCAAATCATTCTTCTCTCATCGGTCATACTTATAAAAACTTTCCTTCATTCAGTATCCACTACTTTTTGCATAAATTTCACGTACGTGTCATCATCAACCCCTATTTCCTCAAGAATTTGTAAACATTCTGTGGTTGAAAGCTTCTCATTCACTGAACCTGTTGACTTTAGTGACTTGGACTTTTGGCGTTCAAGTTTTTGACTCATAATTGAAGTACAGATTTCCATGTAGTTTTCCATTTTCTCCCAACGTTACTTACCACGATGATCGAAATATTGACTTTCAAATTGCCTTTGCCTTTGCTACCCCAACTTGAAAGGTCTGATTCACCAACATCCTCAACATTATTAACATGCACTTCACTATTAATGAAAGTTTCCTCCAACTCACGTTTTTCATTTGTGTTAAGAGGAATTTGGATCGATAAAAAATGTATTTGACAGCAGTAGTGGTGTTAAATATCTCTCAAAGAATGTCATAATGTTCAGTAGTGCTTTCCTTCGACATGACTTTGCACTAAGAACTTTCTGTAATATGAAAAAAAAAAAAAATGCTAAATTTACTGCAGGATATATGTCAAATTAACATGTTAAACAAATAAAAAGAAATACTTACCCAAGGTACTCATTCCAAACATCATCCGATATAGCTATAGTGTTTGAAATTGGAGCCCATCCAGTATGATTAAGTAAATCTGAAAACTCACAATGCTTCTTCCAAAATCGATTAAATTTTGCTTGTAATTTTGGAATTGTATATGTCTTCCCAGTTTCGACAAGAATTTCATCATTTAGAGCACCCCAAATCTTCTTGGTAAAAGATTAGGTCTGTAAGTCACCTTTTTCACATGCTCATGCATTATACAAATAAAAACGGCCTCATTATCTGCAATCCATAATTTGTCATCACCATCACCGACATGTAACGTCATTTGATTGTCAATATTAAAGCTAAAACAACATAAAAATCTAAATAATATTGGCATACTTTGTGCAAATTATAAGTAAATGTTAACATAATTCAAATTTATACTCCAGATGTATATATAATTAAAACATCACTATTTTTTTTTTATATACTGCTAGTTTATTATTATAAGCGAATTATATAAAATTGAAAATGTTTGTATACAAGAGCCCTTATACGTCAACACATATGAGATAGCCTAAAGGAACAGCAGAATATAAATTTTTAAAATTGATTAAGGTAAATAAAAAATTTATGAAAAAATTTTTTAAAATTTACAACATTTTAAAATTAATATATATATATATATTAATTTTAGGAATCGGCTATAATACAAACATGAAAACATGTTCGTATCATATGTACCAAGTATATTGAGGCCATCTAGCCGTGGATGATAAAAAATTGCATCCAACGGTTAGGAAGGTTAGGAAAAAAAAAATAATAATAATAATAAAAGAAGGATGGAATAGGTTACCGACTAAGTGAGTGGAAAAGAGAGAGAAAATGAATAAACATAAAAAGTCTGTCAAATATCTTCTCCTCTGACCAGAAATTGTCAAAAATCCCTAGATCTAACATCGTCAAAGTCGATCTGAATGAGAAGTTTGATTTGCGTCGACGCCCATGACGACGACGAAGTCGACCCATCAGACGACAAAGCTTGCTAAGTAGAAGACTACCGTCAAAGACCCGGCGCTGAACAAGATTGGTAACATTTTCTTCTTCTTCTTCTTCTTTTATTTAATATGATGATGGATTTGGGTTGTTGGTCGATGGTTTTTGGGTTAATGTTGGTGGTCGTCTGAATGTGTTTGATGGGTGACTGTGGTGGGTGTTTGATGTTAATGGTGGTGCTGGCGGTGGAGGTGGTGGTGGTGGTGGTGGTGGTGGTGGGTGGTTTGTGGGTGTGGCGAATGCGTTTGATGGGTGGCTATGGGTGGGTGTGTGATGTTGCTACTGTGCACGGTTATCGTCCATAGTGGTTTCCTCATGTTCTTTTTCTCTTCTTATTCGTCTTCTTCTTCTTCTTCTCTTCTTTTTGTTGTTTTGTTCTTCATATATTCCAACCCAGATTTTTGGGTTCGATGTTCGAATCATTCCTAAAAAACTAGGTTCAGAATCGAACCCAGTTTCTGTGTTCGATTCAAAACCAAGTCTCTGGGGTTCAAAACGAACCCACAATCGCACTTTAATTGAACTAGGTTCTAAAATGTGGGTTCGAATCGAACGCAATTTCAAAAGTCGACTCTCATCTGGGTTGATTTCACGATGATTTAGTGTTGGTTTTTGGTTGGATTTGAAGTTGGGTTGATTTTCTCATATGGGTCAAACCTAGAAGAATGTAGGTTGGATACAATTCTTATCATCCAATGGCTGGATTATCTGGCTTGCTTCATTTATACAGTTGCGGCAACTGTCTGACAGCATTAATACCTAGTTTGTGGCTTTTTGATCTAGTTATGATTTGAGTTTATGTTTAGGTTTTGATGTGATTTGGAGATTAGTTAGTGTTGGATTTTGATGGTCATGGTTGTTGTTGATGTTCTTGATTGAAGGTTGAGAAAATTGAAAAGAGTAAAATTTTAGAGATCATAATTTTTTTCAACACATGAAGTTTATTCTATTAAGTTCTGTGTGTTAAGATTATGTAATGCTGTTAGTAAATGAGTTATGTTCTATTGTTTGTCTGTTTGTGGTTATATTGAGAAATACTAAATCAAAGTGGCACATGGACTTGAGCTTTTATTTCAAATCCTTTGTGGTTTAAGTGCTTGAGTCGTGATGAACATTGGAGAAGTGGCAAGCCAATGTGTGATGATGATATTATATGGTTGTGGCTCTTACCACATCTTTTCCACATAATAAATCACATGATAATGTTTGTATACGTCTTTGAATTGTTAAATCGGCTTCTCTGTTACATGGTCTTGCAGGATGAAGTGCTAATTTCTATTTGCATTTTATTTGTGATGCATGAAAATGCACTTTACATTGCCTGAATCGTAAATAGTATATTGTGTTTAAGTGAATATGATATACTTGATCGTGTCTTGCTTCCCCTGCATTTTATCTTCCTGTAAAATGAAATCCCAAGCAACTGATTTATTTATGTCCATTTTGATATTAGATGTTGTTCTTTGAAAGTACGTATGCTGGACAATGGACATTGTTTTAGTAGTAAATAGAAATTGTTTAACTCAAATCTCATTGTGATATATAAATGAAATTCGTCAGGCTCATCTTGCATAATTGTAAACTATTCCATGGAACACAAAGTTTAACTGCAAGTTTATTCCATTTTTTGCTTGGGTTTGCGGGTCCTAACCTAGTAAGCCAGGCAAAACTCACCTACAAAGAGTTTTGGGAGATGATAATGTTTTAATGGTCAAGTTTGCAGGGAAGGTGACAGGTAGGAGAAGTTTAGGCAATAATTAATATTATGCTAAGTACAGTGACCTTGCAAGGCAAGCGATCCTTGTTGGTTTGCATCGATACTATTTTTTTTACGAGGCTTTTCATTGTTTGATGTGGTTGATACTAAATCTGTGGTTAAAGTCATTACAGTTGTCCTTAGAATAATTAATCTGTCAATTTATTCTTCTCTACTTGGTAAGAATTCAGGAATAATGCAATGTCAATATTTTTTAATGTTATAGGTAATCCTTTTATTTTCTTGTAGATTTTCATAGTTGTAATTTAGCTTGGAAGGTTCCAGGTGTTTTTTCCCTTATTAAAGCACAGCCACGTGGTTAAGGATGTTTTAAATTAAATAGTGACACTGCAATTTGTGTGGAAATAAATTTGGTTCGTATTGGTGTGGTTATTCGAAATTTTAAGGTGAACATAATGATTTGAGGGTTTAAAACTTGTAAAATCTCTTTATCTTTAGCAATTGTAGCGGTACGGACTATTTGTACAAACTACAAAGAGTTTAAGAATGTTGAATGTAAACCTTGTGTTTATTCATGGTTGTTTGAAGGACAATGAGAATGGTGTTTTGCTATTAACGGGGTTATCAGTAATTTAACCGGAAACTTACAATATTGTGGTTGAATTTATTAACATAAAACGACGGTTAGGAATGTAGTATTTTCTTTTATATTAAACTTTTAAGGTTGAAATTTATATTATTGTTAAAATTGATATAAGCAATGGTGTTGGTAAAATTCGAGTTGGCAAGTACATTTATGGTGTTGTTAATTTGCTGATTGTTATTATATTCCTTGTAATGGTGGGATTTACGTTTTGTTACATAAAGGTTGAAAGTTGGAGTCCAAAAATGACGGATAAGTCAGTTGCAACCAGTGCTGACAATGTGGAGAGTGTTGAACCAACACAAATAGGAAATGAAATAGTTAAGAGTGCTCAGATGAGATAGATTAACTACTTGTAAGTTCTTGAACTAGGTACCATTACTATAGCAACCTATATTGTTAATTTTCATTGATTAAACATAATTTGTTGTGTAATTGCAATAGATCAGAATGCAAGAAGATGGAAGGCAGTGGTAAAAAAAAAGGTAAAAATTGAACGTTAAGTAAGTGATGAGTTTTCTATGTCGCTTCCACCATTGTGGATGTGGTTTAACAGTTTTATCATGTTTGATGTCTACATTTGTTTTTTGTAGTCAAAACAAGAACTAGGTCAAATTTATAGGCAGTTGCTAGATGAAGAGAAGGCTAAGTATGGGGAAATTCATTTGTCAAGTAAATTGGCTACAAAAGTTGGTGGTCCAGAAAAAGAAGAGAAAAACAATAAGGTTGACGAAGATTTGGATATGATAGAAAAGGTACCGACGATGGAGGGTGAATCATTGCAAACACGTTGTTTCCTCACTCGGTTTTGTCGAGTTTTGAATAACTTGATCGAAGATCAGAAAGTGACCATACGAGGGGTCGGTTTTGGAAACTTCTTATTGTTAAACTGTGGTCAACTTCAATTGCTGCTTTTTCGGTGGCTAGTTGATCATTTTGACATTGACACCTGCACACTTAAAGTCCATGGGCAATCAGTACAATTGAATGACAGCGTATTCGGGGAAGTAATGGGTATACGTGCGGATGGAGATGAAGTTGTAACCTCCACAGAGGTGCTAGACCTAAAGGCATGAGGTGAAAGGATGAAAATCTCACATGGCAAGTTTTGTTGGAAGTCGATCAATTCCCGCCTCAACCAACTTACATCATCCGATGATGAGTTTGCTATTACATTCTACTTGTTTTTGTTGGGCACTACCTTTGCACCAACCAATGTAGAATATGTGCTTATGGGGTACTTGAATGCCCTACTTGATGTGGCAGGTATTGGAAGGAAGAATTTGGCTAGTTGGTGTTTTAGGAGCCTCTGTAATGGGATTTGAGTATTCAAACATCACAGGAGTCAAACCAGAACAAAGAGCTTTCTGGTTGTGTTATATTTTTATAGGTGAAGTTATATATTTATCCGTTATTTTTGTATTGTTTAATGTTGTGCTAGGCTCTGTAGTGAATGTAATATTGTCTTACTTTGGGTTTCATATTTGGTAATTGGGCAGCTATTCTATCTACATTCCGTACAGCTATTTCTTGCTATCGTCGATAGGTCAGTAATACCTCTTGTTTGTTGGACTAAAGCAAACATTAACAAGTGCTTAGTCCGTGTTAATAAGGAAGGGGGTTTTGATTTTGATAAGGTATTTGTTATATATTTTGTGTAAGCAATTTTTGTTACAACACTTAAGGTTGAAGGTTAATATAGTTTGTTTGCATTCTATGTAGGTTCGCATTGGACGATATCTTCCCTGTGAGGACGGTCCTTCAGATCGTCATTCCGACCGGCAGAAGACGTTAGCGGATGAACGAGATTGTAATGTACAGCACACATCTTGTAGAAGGAAACATGTTGATGACGTTCAGCTTGATGCTCTAACTGCAACTGTGACAGTACTGCGGAATGATTTCCAATCACTTGTTAGTGAGGTTCAACTACTAAAGTGTGACATTCAAGATGTCAAAGCGCAGGTGGATAGGTTAGTTGATCATATATGTATGTTGAATGAGAAGAACTCCCCTCCGAAAACCAATGTTGATGATTTTGGTGAGGACTACATGCCTGAAACCAATAAACCAGGGGGTAAAGTCTCTTTTCATCATCTTTCTACAGTAGATCCATCATCATCACGAAGACCTGTATTCATTGCAACTACACCACCCATACCCGGTCAACCTTAAGAGGATCCTTCACCACCACATGCTCTTTCACCCCAAACATCTAAACATCTAGTTCGTGAACATTCATCTACAAATACTCTAACAAAATCCAAATCCACAGCAAAGAAGAAAACTTCCTCATCTGATATGTGGCCACATATTGATTCACTTATACCTTTATCAAATTGCAATGTCAATGACTTGTCCAAACAGGATACTGTTAATTCAATTTACCGAATGAATGAGCTTATCATTTTGAATGCTCCGACCGATCATGTATGCTTTGTAAATAATTCATCAAAATTTCGTGATATGCTTGTCAATGCATACGTTGTGAAATTGTAACCATTGTAAACTGTTTTGTAAGCTAAGCACGAGTAGTTACCGGATCATAACTTACGCTTCAACTCATCTAGTTAGCTCACAATCATGAAAACACGCTCGGCGTCGAGGTGAAAGCCTAGCACCCATGTCCTTTCTCCATATATGGTGCCACACCCTCGTGGTGAAAAGGCTAAGACATTTCGGTATGGACCTTTCAAACTTGTAGTTTGAGTTGCAGGACCATGAACGGTTGGTCATTGAGTACATCTATGACAAGGATTTAGATGCATCGTAAGTTGTAGTTCTATGACTTTAGCTTCTCATTTTGAACAATGTCATGTAAAATCGCAAGTGGACGAGCCGAACAAATAATAAAGTGATGAGAGAAGTATCGTCCCACGAGGATTGTTGTTAATTAATGTCTAAAATTAAAATAACTCAACTTTTATTTGGTAGACGAAATTTGAGTAAATAAGTTGAAAACTACAACTAAATTTAATTGCAAATATAAATTAATTCAATGAATAAAAACTCTAAGGTTCTGATTTCACCATAACTAATTTGTTTCTCCCATTTGTTCTTTTTAACAAAAATTAACTATCCAGTTGCTAGCCGAGATTCCCTGAATTATTGATATAGCCTCTCCCGAGGTTTAAGGAAAATACCCTATAAAGCTTAACTGCTATGTTCCCATGCAAGTCAAAACATTAAAGGATTCATTAAGATTTATGGATCTCTTTTATAGACTACACAAACCGTGTAGGTATATTCTTATCCTACATATAATTTATGATATTAAATACAATGAATTAGACACATAAATCAGCTTCCACTATCATTATGATTAACAATTCAACTAAATAGTGGCCAGTTATTTAGAAACATTAAGAACAGTATTAAATGCATCAACCAAGATAGAAAATCCTTAATTGAATTGAACAAAGGGTTGGAACATCAAAATTAGACTACATCGTAACCTTAGAAAAATAAATTACTCCATGCTTAAATTAAAATTTACAAAAACTAGAAGATTAAACATAACAAAAGATATGAAAACTTAGTGGATTGAAGTTTCACCATAGAATTTCTTCCTCTGCTTTGCTCCTCCTCTCCAAGCTCTCTGTCTCTTTCTCTAAACTACTTATTGTTTTGATTTTTGATAGAATGCTTGGAATGATGATTATAAGACCTATTTATAGGCCAAGTTCACCTCTAATTACATCATCGCATGCATCATCTTTTCCTAATTTTTCACCATTCTTATATCATGGTTCACCTACCTCATTCAAATCAACTTTCATATTACATCATTGCTTACATCATAGTTCACCTACCCCATACAAGTCAACTTTCATATTACATCATTGTTTACATCATAATTTTCATTACATCATTTCTTACATCAGCATGACATAATATATATTTTCAGAATACTCGATCTTCAAACTACGATAACTTCTTTATGCGATTTCTGATTCGAGTAATTCTTGAGGCAATGAACTGCTTCGGATGACATTCATTTTGTAGCGATGATCTTGTCTTGAACAATAGCACTTTGTGGGGTCCATATGCGCTTTTTCACCAATTTTATTCTGAAAATAAAAATATAAAAATATGAAATAATTTACTTAATAATAATAAAAAGAGCAAATTGCAATTTGGCTACCCAATTGAAACATATTTACAGACGGAATAACTGTTTCACTTTTATTACAATTGACCCCCCTGTCGTTAATAATTTTTAGTTAAATCTAACATCAAACAGTAAAAAATAACGAAAAGACCAAAATACCCTTAAATTAATTAATTAAATAAAAATTAATTAGATCAAAATTTTAAAGATATATATTAAAAAATAATAAAATAAACAAAAATTAAACATTCATTCAAGTTTCTGGACTGGAAACCAATCTGGAAACCAAGTCTGGTTCTGGTTTCCAGTCTGGAAACGTTCTAGAATTTGGGTTTCCAGCAGACAACTAGAAACCTAAAAAATTGTGTCATCATCAATTTTCAGCAGACATCATCAACCAACCACCCAACATCATCAATCCACTCCTGGAAACCCAAAAAATAACCTCAAATATCATCAACCATCATTCAATCTCTCACAAAACCATCAAACCCAAATCTCCCACAAAATTGTCAACGAACTGGAAAAAGCCAACATAATCAATGTGCTGACGAACCCAGAATCATCACGAACCTAGAATCTGGGTTCGTCACGAACCCAGATTTCTGGGTTCTTGAGAACCCAGAGATCTGGTAGATCTTTGGGTTCTCAGGAACCCAGAAATCTGGTGGGTTCCTGAGAACCCAGATGAACCTTCATCTGGGTTCGAATCGATGAACCCAGATGGAGGTTCATCTGGGTTCGACAATGAACCTAGATGATGAAGAAGAAGAGAACGACGACGAGCGGCAGCAGAGAGGGGAGAGGAGAGCAGATGAGCACGGCGAACAGAGGAGGGGCGAGGAGATGAGAGCGGCGGAGAGAGGCAATGAACTGAGAAGAAGAAGAAAAAAAGAGAGACAGAGACGGCGAGTCAAGGACGGCGACGGCGAAAGCAAAGAAAGAGAGAAGCCAGAGGGATGAAAGAGAGAGAGAACCTGATTTATTTTAAATTTTTTAAAATTTAATTTTTAAAAAAATAAAATATAACATCAAATGACACTTTTACCCCTAAGTCAGTTAAAACTAACGGAGATCCATTAACGGTAGGTGGGTCAATTGTAATAAAAGTGAAACAGTTATTCCGTCTGTAAATATGTTTTAATTGGTAGCCAAATTGTAATTTGCTCTAATAAAAATATCAAGAACTTAAACAATAATTCAAGTTTAAAAAGATAAAATAACTCTATAAAAATAGAATTATCAAACAACATGTGCATCATGATGTTTGTGTTTTGTTCAATTGTGCTATCATTATTTGAAAAGGCACAATAACTGTTATTGGATATTCTCACCTTTTTCTTTTATACTAGTGCTGTAGGGAGCATATTATTGACATTGAACATTTGCAAGTGTCTCGTGAAAGTTTCAGAAGTCTGGAGCCAAAAAAGTTCATTAATAGCTAGGTTGGTATGTTAAGTTTTGGGCGATTGTTGTTTTGTCATGAATTAGGTTAGGTTGGGTACCATGTTGTAGTAATCGTATTAATAGTTATAGTTTTGTTGACGATAGATTTTATCTGCCCAAGTTGAGTATAAGAACATCATTATGAGAGCAAAAGACATGAAGGAGCGCATTTGTTGGTACTTTGCAACATACTTTTAGGTATTTATTTATATGACACGTTTTGACTTCAAGCATCTCGGTTTGTACATATTTGTCCATTGCTATTGCGTACATGTTCTAAAAAATTTATTTGGATACAGTATGCAATTCTGAACTATAAAGTAGATAACATGTCAACTTTAAAGAAATCATTGTCCAACTTTAAGCAGACATACATGACCGATCTTAATAGATGTGAGCGAGTATATCTTCTGTGTACATATTTATTTAGTGGATGTGTTTGCGACCACTGTTATATCATGTAATACTATAGTTGGTTTGTGATTTAGTTTGGATGGATGTTCGTTCGTGTACGTATTTGTTTCGTTTCATTGTGTATATTGTTATGTGATATGTTTAATATGTATGGAAGATATATATTTCAATTAATGATCAACACGGTCATTAGTTTCTTGGTATGGTCCATATTAAAGAAAAAAGGCGGAAGTTCGGGACTCATGCGCACTAAGAAGGAAATCGGCCAATACACCTCGTCTTACCCTGCTAAAACGAATGGTATCTTCACTTCATCGCTATAATACATTCGTTACACCCCTTTTGCCCGTTGCTGTAAATAACTTATTGTCGACACATAATGCTTGTTCACCTTGGTGTTACATTTGTTTTGCAGCTGGTTGCACTTGATTTTATGCTAGGGAAGGATATTACGTTCTTATTTGAACATTCATTCGCCTTTAGCAATTTCACGGTGGTAGAGGCCAATGTACCACAGCAGCTAAACACGTACGATTGTGGAATGTTTATCTGCATGTTTATGGATGATATCATCCCCACTGCGGAACAACTTGAACTGGTTAGTTGCATATATAGACCTTCTTAAATTAATGTCTCATTGTATGATCTGATGGTTCGTTTATGATTCTGAGTGTAGTGCCTGACATATGACATTTGTTACAGTTTGATTCCACCCGCCAACGTCTGTTGTTTGGTTAGTACCTTGCTCTCTTTCCCGGTAACAAAGTGTCTATAAGCATTACTGAAAAAGCCAAAGCTCGGCATAATGAATTGGTGAAAGCTAAGTTGAAGCGGAAACTTCCTAATTGCGATGTGCCACCCATAAAAAAACTTAGCAAGAAAGCATTGTGTCATCTTCTATAATGTTGTGTGTCAGTAGGACAACTTGTAGATAAAGATTTTGTAGCATGTTCTGACAAGTACCGTTTTACTTTGTTTGCACAGAAAGTTTTGTTATACAAATTTTCACCATGTTGATATTATATTTTCATATATGGATGGGTTATTTCTATATATGGATGGGTTGCAGGCAGTTGGTAATGTTTTTTTCCACTACCTTGGCTATCGATTTGTATAGTCCTTAGCATGTAACAGGACAATAGACAGACTGTATATACATCAAATGTAAAAAGTTTTGAGCAATTTAGTTCTGTCTTGGTATTTAATCCAATGATATTGTGATTGTATTCTTTTTGTTTTTTGTTTTTTATCTTTTTTATCGCATTCCTGCAGCGTGTTTCGACAGTACAGTTGTTTTTTGTGGTTTTCATGTCATCATTCTACATCAGGCACTACGTATGGTAACATATCAACATTCATATGGTATGCAATATGGTTTATATACTAAGATACCTCATCTTATCATCCCATAAATGACTGTTATGCTAATTATTGTTCATAATGTGGGTACACCTTTTGGCCAATCATTTTTCAGAATGTGCGTACACATTTTGTCAGATGTTTTAAATAGACAACATGTTTGCTACGATGGCATAAGTAGAATGTTCAAAATTTATGGGACCATTTGTTCTGTGCAACCCGATCTTCTTTAGATACAGTGGTGGTGGTGTCAACAAGTTGCCTGTACGTTGGCATCAGTCATGAAAGGAGCCACAATAGACATTTCTTGATGCATATTATTACTAACAACTCAACTTATGTCCTCCAGTTGAATATGTGGACGTGTCTTCACCGTGTGTCCAACCTGTTGACATTTTCCACAATGGCGTGTCTTTGTCTTCGGTTTTCTTCGATTTTCTTATCCGCTCTTTGGTTGTAGCTTTTAGTGGATCTTTCACCTGCACATTGGTGGCCGTTTTGTCCTGCCCGTAACCATTATTAACTTTTGTCTTTTCCTTTGCCAACATTCCTTCCATGCTCTCAGTTAGACGGTGGATGTTGCATTTTGTCTCCGCAAATGCTTCTACTGATTCAGAAGCCATGTAGCATAGCTTTGCATAGTGACTGGTTAACGCTGCATACCTGACATTTGAAGCATCAACATCATAATGCTTTCAATTTGTTTTATATTATAAAAAAGTAGAAAGACATTACCCTACATTTTCTAGATCTTTCAGACAGTGGACTTTTGTTATCCCTTTATTTCATATATAAATATATGTATATACAAACATTAACATGTGGTTATATACAACTTAATAGGGTTTGAATGTGAAGCCATGTATTCCAAATGTAATGGTAAAAGTAAAAGAGTGTTACCACGTACTGATGGTACGGATAGAGGCTTTCGCATAATCCATTGACACACACGACACTCATACCAGTGGACATTGCTTTGACAGTCTGTGTGGAAAGCCCCGTCGACGCCGTGTGTTGAGAGTGCAGTTACTAGCCATGTCGGTAAGTCCACTCCCAGATGTGCATACGGACACGCACCCATTAGAACTGGGCAGCACGTCTTGCTGATGGGTGTGCTGCTACACTGATGTCGAGGTGCGACCGCGCAATTTTGGCAGTGGTTATGCGCGACTGTACCTATCATATGGTGCGGCCTCGTACCTATGAACCATTTATCACGCCAACCACTGCTTTAGGTGTGGTGCCATACTGACATGGTAGTAAGGCTGTACAACCATTAGTACTTGCTCAACATTTTTAATTTTGGAGGCGCAGCCGCTGTAAAAAACGTGATGCGGTCATGCAGTTCTGGTAGTGGTCGTGCGCGACTGCACCTCTGATTTGGTGTGGTGTCGCTCAACCTTCCCAAATTCAGTGGGCGTCTACTGTTGTGGGTGCGCGAGCAGGCTGAAAAGCTAGTGCGGCCGCGGTGGGACACTGGAGTAATGGTGTAGCCGCCCTCTGGTTTGACGGTGCTACGCACCTATGGGGATTGCAATGGTTGCTATCCTCACTTGGTAAAGGTCACACTGACATCGCAGTACAGCCACTGACGTTTGATGCATTGTTTGTGTGTACCGACACTATTACTAGAACGCAGCTGCACTGACTTCCTATACAATATACCAATGCTATTAAAAAGAAATAAAAAAAAAAAGGTACCTAACATAGAAATTAAACCATTTTTGTTAAGTTTACCGGGCCATGTGAACAACATTTGCTTTAAATTTCGGCACCACCTTATCGACGTCACCGTCACCCTTTGCATTCTTTGTCCACCGATGCAATATCTAGGACTCTGGTAAACAGTCAAAGTTCATAGCCTTCATTGCACCAAATATATGGTAGCAAGGGTTGCCAAGTGTCTGAAACAATTTGCAAGAGCATAAGAAGATTTTTTCAGATGGCTTATATACCACATCCTAAGTTCTATCACCACAGCCAAACTTTTTAAATGTAAATGTCTTCCCCGTAATGTCAATGACACAGTTTATGATGCTTAGAGTTGCTTCTGAATTTATTTCATCCCTTACTTTTAAGAATAAGTTTCGAGTATAAACTTATGATGCATGTGTCTCAATTTGCACCAAGTGGGTTTTGAGCATTGGTTGCGTATTAATGTTTTGAAAGTTGTCTGTTGCCTCATGGTGGCAAAGTCTTTCCATCACCCTATGTGTTTGGCTAATGAACTCAAATAACTTAAGACGACGATTTAAATATTTATTAAATAAATGGTTTATGCTCTCAGATCGTTGTGTGCTTCGCTCGCCAAAGAATGTGTTTCTCAAAAATGTTTTTGCCTATTGCTTTCGTCGACCAAACAACTTTTTAACCCAATCATTGCCCTCCAACTTATACGTTGCAACCATCATTGCCCAATACTATTGGAAGTCAAGCTCCGTCATGTACATAAGCATGCAGCTCATGAACTCCCTTGTGAAAGCGAAATTGCAGATATTTGTCTGTACATTTCATTCGAGATACCATGCACAAAAGCACCTAGTTGTCCCAGACATTACTATCTTTAGTGCTTTATGCATCGCAATATCGTCATATATTACAACAGCTACAGGATGCTTTTGATGCATTGCTTGCAGAAAAGTGTTGAGCACCCACGTATATGTGGGTATTGTCTTATCTACCACCAAACAGAAGTTGAAAATCATGGTTTTGTTGTGGTTGTTTACGCCGACAAAGATTACAAAAGGTCTGTTGCACGCATTCGTCTTGTATGTCGAATAAAAAATTACAACATCCCCAAAATAATGGTAATCAATACGAGACTGTGAGTCGACCCAAAAAATGTTCCCTAGTGACCTATCTTCACATACAGTATACTTGAAAAAAAAAATTTCCATCCACTTGCTGTTTTCCTGTCATGTACGCAATAATTGCGTCTGCATCACCATTGGTTGAGGTATACCTATGTTTGGAATCCAACCCATTTTGCAAGTCTTTACGAGTGTGACCAACAGCTGCATGACTGTCTGCTTAGTGGACCAGATGCTCCATCACTTAACCTGTGCGGACACCAACATATTTTAATGATTTAGCTTAGGCAATGTTGGAAGTCAGAACATAACGATGCGAACAAAGAAACTGTGCCTGGTTTGGGGTCGCTAAGGCATGACAATGTTCTGTTACAAACTCGTTGACAACCCACAAACTTTTATCACTATTGAATTTTATTCGGAGCACAGCTTGACAACCTTCCCGAGTTATGCCTTTTGACTCGTGCTGTCGATCTCGTCGGTCTAAGTACTTTTTCTATGTATACCCTTCCTTCGAGCAAACCAAACGTTGACATATTATTAACCCATTTGCATCCTTCCACAGCATGTCCTTCCGCACAATAAATCCAACCACAAATGAATATTTCTGGTAAAACGCTTCTGCATCATCAACAGATATGAATTCTTTTCCCATAACATCGGATGTGCTTAAACTAGATAAATTATTAGGACAGTCCGAAGGACTTGTGCAACCGTCCACAGCAACATCAGCATTACTAGTGGTATGGGAAAACGATGGAGTCCTTGTACATTGGTCTATAGAGGGCGATGCATGGAAGCCTGCATTGTTAACATCCGGAAACCACTACATAGTACAATAAACGTCCTTTTTATCATCCATCCTTGCACTATGCAAAAAATAGCACAACGTTACTTACTGTGGAATGTACCAATTTAGCTACGGTGCTACATGGATTATTATATGTTGATGTCATATATATATACGTGTGTGTGTCTCTGTGTGTGTACATATATATATACACATATACACAGACACATATTTATTTGTGTGCATATATGTCTGAGTGTATGACTACCATTGTTTTATTGTGTGTCAAGGTTCATGCATATAACCAATACCAGAGTACACCCATAGTTTGTTTACCTACAAAGCACCTACACCATTTCAACCACTATCTGTCTTACCTGTGCATTTATGGGACAACTGCTCATACCATCTTCAACTTGGTATGCTTTTGTTCCAAGTGGTTGGAGGGTGATATAACCTCATTTATGAGACACTTGCCCACGTAGCCAAGTCAGGAGGTGGTTGAGTAGTGGTTAAATAGTGTGTAATGAAATTTAAGAGGTGATTGGTTAATTAGTTTGTTCAGAAAGTGAAACATTTTTAACTTCCAAAACTCAGACAAGTTATATTTAAATATTGACAACCAAATCATATGCCGCAAACATTGTTTTCACATTTGTACTCCTCCTCGAAATGTAACGTTTGATTTATGTGCAACATAAAATGTCAACATGGATTATTAAATATATATAAAATCAAGCTTCAACCTCAAATAACTTATTCTTCATCACGAATTGTGCATTACATTGGATGAGTGAATATTAAATTAATAACACACACATATATAACACAAGATGTATTTATATATGTAACTTTCCCGGAAGTTGTATACTAACCATGTGAAGTTTGCAACTTCAATTCTTAGCATCTATCACAGTGGATATGGTAAATGGCAAGTAGAGTCACATGCATGACATACAATACATCTGCAAAACATTGAACAATCAAACTTGCATTTATAATACAAATTAGTATGTTTATACGAAGCAGTACTACACCATGCCTATAGGCAGCTGCGTACAGTTACGTGGCACAATTACAACGTTAATACACCCACTGCGATAACAAAACCTGCATGCATAAGTTGTTACCCTGGACCATGCACTTAAAACAAAAAGACAACTGTGTTTGCTGACATACAGTTGTTGTGCATACTTAAATATTGCCACCATATATGCACCTTCCAATCTTCGTCCCAAAAACGCGTATGTATACACCTTGCCTATTCTCAAACCGTGTTTATCCCTCGCCCAATAGATTACCCACCTCCGCAGTTATGTCTTTTGTGGCAGGTGTTTTTGCCTCATACAATAGCTTCATAACATGAGCGAGAGACTGTCCATGACTTGTAAGTTGGGAGGACATTGATGCAAATAATTTGTCCTGCTCTCCCTTAAGGTTTGTAATGGCCCGGTCTTGACGCTCCTGTATGGCATTAAGTGCACCAAAAATCTTAGAAACCCATACAGGTGGTTCTGTGTTATTTGTATAGGATGCCAGCCTATTGTCTTTACGGCTTTTCTTCGATTTTCGCTCTGCAGTCGAATTACTACCATTCATAATCCGGTTATGTAATGTATCATATGTGATGCCATTTATTGGCTTGGGTAGACATATCCACAAATCGCCTACCTCCGTTGGAACACCAGCATTTAAACAAAATTGAGTTATAAAGGCAGGAAAAGGTAATCCATACCTCGTAGCAGTATTGGCATCATATATTGCAGTAAAAATACACTTCCCAACGTTGATCGATCGGTTACTGCTAATAGCATGTACAAGTCTAGCTCTGACTTCCTTTATTTTGGTGAAGTGTTTACTTGGAAGGAGATTGTGTGCAGTAAAGGTACACCAGAACACATACTCCAAAATGAACTTCTGATACAATATTTGTCGAGTGTTAACAGTTTCTGACCCATACAAGTCCTTTACCATTTGCAATTTGGCAACATGGTCATCGGTATAATCATTAGACTCAGCAATTTTAGGGACTTTGAAGTACTTATTAATCAACGTTGGGGTGATGATGACATGAGTACCCCTAACTGGTATACCCTTCCCTTCCATAAATTCCTCCGGAAGGAAGTTTGCATAAAATTCGCAGACCAAGTTTTCATAGGACTTTGCTGGTGTAGAGGCCAATTTCACCCACTTTCTCTCACGAAGTACCTGCATCAGACTAGTGTCCTCTAAATCTTCAAATTTCACAGCCCTCTCAAAAATGAATGGGAGCCCAGAGAATGTCTAGTATTTATAACAGGCCTCAGAAGATGTGAAACAACTGTTTGTTGATGGCGTTCTTGAAGCACTGTCATTTTTATTTCCCACTGGTGAGGTCTGGTTTGTAGTCGCCTTTTTACCCTTACAAACATGCAAAGCCTAGGACCGAAGACTGGTTTTCCTATTATGCTGGTTATTTACAACACCATCTTTTTGGCCCTCCCCATTTAGTCTGTAGCTGCAACCATAAAGGTACACGTTATTAGGATAACAAATAACATTACCAATTGTTCAAAGTGTAAATGCAAGGTTCAACACTTTTCAGTATGCATTTAAAAACCAGCCTGGTTTTTAAAACCTATCGATACTGAGTAATTACGCATATGATGATAAAACACTATCCCAACACCAGCACAAATATGACAACAACTTATGCCACAGAAATATGTATACAATGTCGTAGTCCTCTAAATACATATTCCACGCTTGACACCAACTTGTGACGCCGACAATTACCAATGCTTGCCTTGAAAAAGCCTATTCTCAATCCAATACACAAGCTAACCACATGCACACCTACACAATGTAGTCAATTCCTCATCACATACAACCATTCGCATTAGAAACATTTGTGAACAAAGAGCCATTTGTCAAACCATTTTTTTTAACGAATAAATAAACCACAATTCTCAACCAAACTCACACTGTTTCTAATCACAAAGAGCGATACCATTGACCCTATAATTGTTGAGCAAAAATAGTTAAATCCATAAACGTCGTTATATAAACAATTAGTCATAATATTAGGAGATCGATATCGCAAACTATATTATATAAAATATATTTGCTTAAAATCGTAGACAATATAAGCCTACGATCAAATTACTAAATTGTAAGTTATAAACAACTTACGAAATTAACATTTTATATATCAAATTGAAAACCAAATTCCTGACATATATGTTAGGGAACAATATTTTGTAATTTTGAAATGGCATGATAAACCTTTGATTTAACACCATTGTACATAAATGAACATGTAACCAGAACTTACAAATAAGATTCATCCATTGTGAAGGTTATAAATTCAATTATGTATACTCCACCAGAAACATCAACATCATACAAGTGAATAATTGACAACCAAATAATATATCCACAACAAACAACTTGACCTCATTCCAACATTGGGACAAGTCAAACTGATAATAAATCTTCTATTCTACAAGTTAATAATTTCAGTACTTACTTCAAAAACTTGAACATGCTAAATCTATTGACATATAGCAATTCTGGGAATACATATATATGTCATCCTGACAGACACCTTTCACTATTGTTCATTATCGTAAACAAACTGATGACATTCTCAAATGTCACTAATCAAAGTGAAAGACTAAGACCAGAACCTGCTTGAGTTAACTCTAATTCAAATAGCAGTTGCAACAGAAGTTGTGAACCCCATGTATAGAAAAAAATAGGTCAAGGAACCAACACCAATTAATAATAGAATCAAGAATTCATATATATATATATATATATCTATATGTAAAGGAACCTTGTTGTTGATGTGAACAAAGCTAGAGCAACAATATATATATGAACTGTTGCTACATTTTTATATGAACTGATATATATATAAGCAGTTGTAACATAACTTCAACAGCCTTCAAATACACCACTCACTCATGCAAACCACAAGCATACAACCTCTACAAACAATCAACACAATCATCAACAGCCTTCAAACACAATCATCGGACTGACAACCATTATACAAACCACCTTTACACTATCAATTAACTCTTTCCATCTTTTGGGACAAAAACCCCCCAAAACTTTTTTTTCCCATTAAAAACGTTATACTACACTTACAGCGAAATGTAACACTATAAACTTCAACCATGCAAACCGCACATACGAAATTAACCTTTATCCTATAAAAAATGGTATCTACAACCAACTAACTATGGCAAAATACGAGTGGACATACTCGCACTAGGCATAGCCCCTCATTGGACCCTCATTCTCTGACGGTCCATAGCTTACCTATACCCTTAAATTACTGTAAGAGTCTGGGTGAAGACCCGACCTGCGTATTGTTCGAGTCTGTTTAGACCTACATATACTCGGTTTCCCATATCAGATCAGTGTTCATCGGGTTAAATCTGAGTTGATATTTTAAAAAAAATAAATAAATTCAACAGCAGTGCACCAACTTACAACCGTTTCCTTGAAGCACAAAACCAACTGCTAGTGGAGAGAGAGACTGAGATGTTCTACTGGTTTCGGTACCTGAACAATGCAGAGCAAAACTAAGATCCCCGAAATGGAAGGATCGAGCAAAACAAAGTGGAAACAAATGGCTATATGAGAAATCGAATGTATATACATCATATTGGACAGAGAGACGGCGGCTATACCATAGTCTCGAAGCTGTCGACATACAGCAGATCAGACGGCGGCGATAGAGATCAACAGAAAGGTTCTGCTGGGCACATAGCAGGTGGCACGATGGCGATGGATAGGAAGAGAGGCGTAGTCAAGCAGAGAAATGGCGGCAACGGTGAGAGAGAGGCACAGTGGGGCAAAGGAATGATGGCGACAGTGACAAATAGGCACAGTAGAGCAGAGGAACGGCAGCGACAGAGATTGGAGCTATATAAAGTTGATAGAGTTCAGATAGTTTTGTTAGGGTTTTACTTATACGTTACGGGTATGAGGTATATAAGGCACGATTATTTTGCGGGTCGCCGTAATCTTGTCTTGGTTATGCAGGTTGTGTTGATCTGGTTCTTTTAATGGTTTTTTATATTACCGATTCGGGTCTACACCTGAATTCTTGCATTATGGGTATAGAGACGTTCTATAGACCTTGTCGATTTTGCCACCCTTAAACCTAACATTTACTTCATCGTATGTCCATAATTTTTTTTTTACCAGCGATAAAGTTATTGATGATACACCAAATAACATGTATATTTTTTTTATATACATATTAATTTTATTAATCATATTTGAAATCACTGTATTTAAGATTATATTATTTAATTTCAATCTATATAATGGATATATGTTTACGATTAGTCTAAAGTTTTGTGTGAAACATTATAACTTCAGGATATTTGACTAAATTACATTTAATAGAGGTATAAAACACGTCTATAAAAGTATGTAGATAAAACGTATCATCAAAATATTATTTACAACATGTGCAACGAGTTGTAAACTTAAGTCATTGATTTAGATGATATTTCAAAATCAAACAAGCTAGTGCAGTGTAGTAGCGTCACGTTTTCAGTCCGTTTACACGTTCGATAGAATTCCTTTCGCTTGCTTGTTTGTATCTACACCTAAGGAGGAATTTTTTTTTTTTTTTTTTTTTTTTTTTTTTTTTATAAAAACAGAAAAAGAGTGGTGAGTTCTACAACTCAGTAAGTGGCTAATTTTTATTAAACAATAATGCTTGCTTTTTAAAATTATACTTCTTCCCAAAATAGTTTTGAAATCTACTAATTTATTTATTTTCTCGTAAAACTATAAAATTCATATAATATGAATAAATACTTTCATTTATAGTTTTCATAAACTTACTTTGCTTGTTTTCTAAATCTCACGTCTAATGATGTTTTTTATTTCTTAACTAGCCTTATGAAGTAACCTAGGGAAGCTCACCCTTCATGACGGCACAAAGACATGCCACTAGGACTAAGGAATACTATCTTGCATAGTCACGGATGCGGGACCTTTGAGATTGTGATTCCCCCCAACAATGGGACCTCTAAGATTACGATTCCCCTAAATAGTGGGACCTCTGGGATCACGATTCCCTCTAACATCAACAAATCTACACTATCCCATACATACAGAGGGCGACAACTAACTCAAATCCCTCTAAGTTAGTGACTCTCCTAACCACTTTGCTATACATGCATAGGGTACTTCGACCGGATAATACTTGGGAATTAGGGTAAACCAAAGGCATCTGAAATCTTTTCAATATGCTTGAAACTTATGTTTAAAACTTTTATAATCACTTAGCATGAAAGCTTATTGATCTAGCTCATAAATATCTTGTTCTTTAACTTACGGTTTAAAACCAAAATACTTTCTTTCCGAGTTTAAAGCCTAAAACTTTCGAAATATACTGAGCATGTATTTTCTATGCATGCATTTTATTTAAACTTATACTTTTTTTTGCTTTTAAACTAAATACATTTATAACATAATTTAATAAACTATACATGCATTATTATAAAACAATAACATGCTATAAACTTGCTCAATAAAACTCGATAAATCAAATACTAACATGATATAACAATTATGAATAAATAATCAATTGATAAAATTTATAAAAGATTTGTAAATATCCACACTCACAACTTACTTTCCGAATAATATAACCCACTCTTTTTATGCTCTCTTCCTGCTCACCGATTCACCTACATTTTAATACGAGTGAATTTACGTTTAGAATTAACACACGCATTAAAATATAAACTCCAATTGTGCAAGGATATCACATTTTCAAGCCGTAATAACTTTAATTAATCGCACACAATATTCATTCAAATTTCTTAACATTCACGCATGAAAATCCCTTTAAGTTAATCCTAAATTTCCTATTAACGTATCAACTGAAATTTTAAAATCATTCTAATCACTTTAATCAAATTTAAATCAATCTTTACATCATTCATCAAATTCAATTATTTTCCTCGCAAATACACTTAAACATATTCAATATGGTGATAATTCTAATCAAAATCATAAAACACCACATTTTTATTACGTAAAGTTTTGCTGCGAATTATCTTTTTTTAACATTTTGATGGTTTCTTTCGATTTCCAAGATAATTCTAACATCAAAACAACCTATAAAACCATTTAAAATCATGGTCTAACATTTCCACACACTCATAACAATACCATGGCAGCTTGCACATCAATATTTTTACTTCTCATTTCATCATTCAAATAATCCATAAATCACACAAATTAACCAAAAACAACTTCCTAACATAAAAACATCACCTTGGCCGAATCTCATCCAAGCTCAATATCACTAATATTTTATCACAGCAACAATTTCAAACACATCTAAACTCATCATTTTTCATGGCAACACAGTCTAAAATAAAGTTGGACCATAACAGCCCCTATATGGCCGAATTCTACAAGCATTTCCAACATCAAAATTTCATCTATTTTTATACCAAAATCACATACAATTGAACCTCCAAACTAATAATGTTCCAAATCCTAAAACCCAAACATATTATCACAATAATCCTTTAAAATCATAACTCAAATATTTTCACCAAAAAGAGAACCATGAAAACTTAAACTTATCTCTTGAAAATCAACTCAAAATATCATTAAAATCCACATGCAAGCTATTGCTCTTCTTGGTTCCTCTTTGACTGTGAGCTCCCTTCAATCCAAATGGCATGCATACTTAAAAATCACTCAAAATAAACTTGAAAATTCGACAAAGACGGCAACTTACCATGATAGACTAGCATGCAAGCTTAATAGACTTGAAAATCACTTGCAAATGCTCTCAAAATCTCAAAGAAAGCTTGATGTCCCTCTTGTTGAATCTCGGCAGAACACACTCTCTCTTTCTCTTAGTTTTGCTCTCGATTTGGTAATCGAATGGAGAAAGTTTCCTCACATCAGCTGACCTCTCTCTTTGCCTTCCTCTAATGGTCAAAACATCTCTCTTTCTTTCTTCCTTAACCGAGCAGCTCTCACTCTTGCCTCTCACTCTCAATTTTGATTTCCTTTGGCTTTGTGTTAAGTGACCGAATGCTATCTCTTTCAATTGCTTCTCTCGATTTTTTTTAAGTGGTGAAGATCGAATGAAGAATGTGTTTCTCTTGCTTCAATTGTCTTCTTTCAAGTTCAATATATATATGCTTTATAACTTCATGACACATGGCGTTCATGCATCAAAATTTTCTTACACTTGTCCTCCATCATCTTTACATGTTTGACATGTGTCTCACTCTCTCGTTTACTTGTCATTTGTCACATCCATTTCATGCATTCTCTCATTCCGGTTCCGAATTCTAATTTGTTTTCGATCCATCCGAAAATTATATTATAATTCAATTCCATATCCAGAACCTATACTTGAATTCAATTTCATCTCCGGGTACTCTAAATTATTTTATTTCTCCAAAAATATTTTATACGATCCTAAATCGAAAAGAACATTTTCGTTCAAAAATCTTAGGATCACTTAAAATCTATCCGAATGGATTCGTTTTCAATCCGATTCAATTTTCCTTAACTCTAATACTAATTTCGAAACTTTTGATTGTCAAGGTCAACTTTTCAAAAAATACTATTCACTCGAACACTTTCTGTCCGAAAAATACTGTTCATCAAAATAATCAATTTTAACAATTTTCGTGATCTGTCTCTCAAAAATTACTATTTACTCAAAAATATTATTCATCCGAAATTCACTATTCCAAGAATTTTGGGTTTTACAATTTAGAATTGAACTCATCACCTCTATAAATAATTAAATAATTAACAATTAATTAAATAATTATAAATATTTAAATAGTCAAATTATTTAAATAATTCATGAATATGTTCATAAAATTTATATGTGACACTAATAATTGGACAATCTAATTATATTATTCTTTTTGTTCTTTTATGTGATTGTAAGTTAGTAAGAGGACTAAATGAACCTACAATTTGAGCTCTAATAATTAATAATTCATTATTATTAACCTTAGAGTTACTCCACTAAAAACTCAATATTACACTCTCAAAATTGTAGATGTTTTACATAATCTGAATTTTTAGTGTCCATTAATTTAATCATTTCATATGCCTCGAATTCTCCATGAGTAGTTTATAATTAGAGTTAGACCATTAAAATCAGTTATACCTATCTAATTATGTCTTGTTCCATTAAGTATCATTGATTTTCTAAATAACAATATATTTATAAGAACTTATTAATTTATATTTCTATTTACTCATAAACAGAAAGTTAAGTGTTCTTATTGTTTAAGATCCGAATCAACACTTAAGGAAACTATTAATCTATTTCTCGTAAGAAGAAGTAGATTCCATGATTATGTAGAATATTATCAGCCATTTATTAAATCCTATCTCTAAAGCATGAGACTTATTAATCGTAAATCTATAACAGTTTCACCCATATAAATAAAAAAATATATATAATAAATAGAAATCCATAAAATACTCAGAATTAAGGTCAATCTATAAATAATTATCTAGTTGATAAATATGAATTTCTTTGTTTAACGGTTATTAATAAGAAATTCATTTTTATAGTAGTCCAATCTTATATAATCTTTATTATATAAGGTGTCTCAATTTTCATGTTACCACATAAACGATTATGGATAAAATCATCGTATCAAATATGAATTTGACTGTAGTTGTAGATTTACTACAAACAAAGTACTTAGTTTTGTTTGCTTCCTATGGACTCTTTAAATTACTAATCTTAAATTAAATCTTCTTATATATAACATTTATATACTTAGTTTGAGACTACATGAGTAATCATAGATATTACATGATATTCGTATGAACCAAACATTTTACAAATGCTCATAAATTGAATAATATAAACATCTTTTATTTATTATTTATTTAATTAAATATTTACAAATTACAAGTTCTTAGGACATGAAACCTTAATAGTCTCTCATTAGCCTTTAGAGCAAATGAGACATGTCTCGTAATCCTAGAATCTTTTAGATTATCTTCAAACACTTTGATCATTAAGATCTTTGTAAATGGATCAACATGATTGTCCTATGAAGCTATCTTCATCACTAACATATCCCCTGTATGTATGAAGGGACCTAACCCGGATTTAACCTCTTGAATCCGTGGGAAGCCCTCCCGGCACTCCAACGGACTCTGAAAACCTTTTCTTTAAACAATTAACTTAGGAATCCGTGGAGCGAACCCATTTAAAACATTTATTCATTTCATTAACTATCGAAGAATGTGGTGGAAATTTTTTTTTTTTTTTCTATTAAAACCAATAAACCATTTATTCGATGAAAAATTTACAGAAAAACGGACAGAGTTTCCTCTGTTTTTCGAACATTCCAATTTTACAAAACCTGCAAATAAAATCATAAACACTTCTAAAATTCATTCATTTTCTCCACTGTCATTTTCAGGACCTCAGGTCCACACAATTTAACCACAAGAACATTTAAAAACTTTCGGTAAAATCATTTTCATCCATAAAACAAAACGTATGCATTATGAACAATTCAAAATATTTTCTGAAATATTTTGGGCTTGAGTTTGGGCACTCCCAAACGCCTACGTACCTCAATTATCTACAGAGGATCAAAGCCCTCGTAGTTTAGAGTTTAATTACGCATCAACGTATATACAGTGCAAAAATAATGATGCAAGTATCAAAAGCGTAATATGACATATTTACAGCCAAAAATTATATACATATTTTCAAGTCGTCGTCGTCTACAAGTAGGCCGCCTACGACTGCCCTGGAGGATGCTCAGACTGCTCCCTAGTCTCAGTTCCTGAAAATTTTATTAAAACATTTTGAAAGAGTGAGCTAAAAATAGCTCAGTGAGTGTACAGTTTAACATCAAAACACCTTTCAACATCTTTCAGTAAAATCATAACATTTATAAAAATAAATAAAACATTTCATTTCATTTATCAATTATATCAATCATAATATACATTTGAAATCATCTTTAACATTTCTGTCACTACCAATGGAACCCAGGGAATAATTCACCAACCGACCTAAAAGCGACGGTGGCGGGACGATCCATTTCCAGTCATAAAACCACTACGCTGCGGATAAATCACGCCTTGCGCAGGGTAACAGTCATAAGAATACTTTATAATGTGTAAAGGCAATCCTATAATTTCTATCCCTTCCCTTAGTTAGTAACCTATTTCTTTACCCATACCTTTACACATCTAAAGTATCTCGGCCGATTATCCAGTCATTTCAGTCATTCCAGTCATGATAGGGTTTAGGGTAACCATCGGCTAAAAATCCTTTTATAAACCACATTTCATTTAAAAACCAAAACCATTTCTTTTATACTTTCCATAAACATTGGTCCGTCAAAACGTTTCTTAAGGTCAAACCTTAACACTTGATTCTTTTTCCTTAAACTTGATATCAACACTTAAAACATTTATATAATCGAAACGATTATATTCAAAACATAAACATATATAAAATATGCATATACAAACATATACTTAAAAGAAACATCTATATGTATAAATATATAGTTAAACATAACATATATATTTAAACAAAACATATATAAATATAGTTTTACACTCACAACTTATTTCCGTCCGTTAGCTTTCAATTCAAAGAATTTCCTTCACTTCCCGCACGTCTCCGTTTCCGTTTGAAGCATTTCTAATTCACCTAACATTTAATCACCAATTTATTTACAATTCTCCTCAAATCACAACTCTAATGATAAATGAATTTTCCTTAACAATCTCTCCAACTAATTAACCCATATTCTCCATTACATGCCATTATCTTAATACCATTCATTTCTATGATATTTCCATGTCCTAATATATTTAAATACATACTTGAACCCACCAATTTGAAAGAAAATAAAAATGGGACAGCAAGCACATTATTTGATCATACGATTACCTTTGAGCGTTACACGCATTCCATGCAATGCTATTTATCATCTATTGCTTAATCACACTTAAATACACATTCAAGCACATGTTTAAGACCTTAAAATCAACTTAAAATCACCCAAATTCAACTTATATGCAGCTGCTATTACATTTGTCAAAAATCACACGAAATGGACAGCACAGCTCAAGAAAAACATCACACAAACTCAATTTATTTCTCTTACCTACTGTTCATCATCTTCCTCACGCCTACCCCTGCATTTTTCTTTCATCTGCTGGCTTCACATGGCTGCTTTCAGCTCATCTTTTACTTGCTTCAGCTGACCCGAAATCTCCTTCCTTCAGTCGCGGTCAGCAGCTTCGTCAACACCCGCGCGCGACCACAGCTTCTCTTCCCTTTTTCTGGTCTGATTTCGTCACTTTCAGATCTGGTTTCTGGGCTGAAATCAGATGCTCATCTTGCTCCTTCAAGCCTCCTTTTGACCTTGAAGAAAGCCCATAGTTGATTGGTTTTGGTGGCCGTACTTGGTGGCCGAGAGACGATCGCGCGAGAGAGAGATGTCTTCGGTCTGCTGGCTGTTTTGGGCTGCTGAAGTTTTTTTTTTTTTTCTGTCTCCCGATCAGATCTGAAAGAACACAGAAATACACTTCACATATTGCCCAAAAGTCCCTCTATAATTCTCAATTATGCCAACTTAACTTTCACTCCAAATTTTGCACTTAAACCCCTCTTTTATTGCTATTTTTATGAACTTCACTTATCCATTTTCCACACTCATTTTTAATCTATAATTTACACTTTCTAATAACCTCTTTTAATCCTCATCACTTACATTTTTCATAAAAACTTTATTCCATAAACATAAATACGTCCAATCCATCAATTTCCATAACAATTTTAATATCGATAAAATTAACTATTATTCCTCTCAATAATATTTCTAAAATATTCCACACTTCTCAATTCATCAAATTAACCTCATAAACATTCAATTAAACTTATAATTGTTCACTTTCATCACATAAGAAAAATTTCTCACAACGGTGGAATATTTTAAAAATACCATCACATTTAACGTATTTATCGATATTTATATATAGTCTTAAGCATGAAGGACTTGGTCCTAACAATGTACTATTTTTTTTATGAGATGGTACTTTCTTTTTATATGCTTTTTACGCTTGTGGCTTCTTAGTTCTTTAGAATTAGTCACTAGATCACTATTATCATAGTAAAGTGTGACTAACTTATTCATATTTTATACAGTCTTCAAATTTGTCAAGAACTTACGGAACCATACTACTTCCTTAACTACTTTATAAGCTGCTACATATTCAACTTACATGATGGAGTTAGCGATGCAAGATTGCTTAATACTTTTCTATACTATGGCTTCACCACCTAGGGTGAATACTATCCAAAGTGTGAATTTTCGAGAATTCTTGTCTAACTGAAAATTAGAATCTATATATCTTGATAGAATCAAATCTTAGATTAGATCAATAACGACTGATTACTCCTACTGAATAACATATGTCAGGTCTCATGCGTAGTATATCATACATAAGATAGCTTATTGCAGAGGCATAAG
This sequence comes from Dimocarpus longan, assembly GCA_022984855.1. Lineage (NCBI taxonomy): Eukaryota > Viridiplantae > Streptophyta > Magnoliopsida > Sapindales > Sapindaceae > Dimocarpus > Dimocarpus longan. The sequence goes on from CM041022.1 coordinate 6,094,155, forward strand.
GCATTCGTCTATGTTTGTTTATGTTGAGTTTAGTTTTGTTGTGATTGCTTTAGCCCTTTTTATGCCAAAAAGGGGGATAGAAGTTCACTTTGGAGAGTTGAAGTGCATAATGTAGCAGGACAGTTTGAGTTGAAAGTTATTGCTAAGAGGGAGAATAGAGTTAGGGGGAGTAGTTTTGAATTTTGAGTCTTTTATTGTGAAGTGCACTAATATTTGTTTTGTAGGAAAAATGTTGTCGATGGTATTTTGCTTGGAAGTATAGTTTTGCCATAAAGGATGCCAAATGGGGAGATTGTTAATGCATATGTGTGTAGTGCACTGGTGTTGGCATCTTATCATATTAAAAAATATTTTTTGACATTGACGATTAACTTTGTGTGTGTAGCAAAACTCATGGATAGCAAATGTATTTATGGACTACAATATGTTTATGTACTTTGTGTTGATTATTGTTTGAGTTATAACATGCATATTAATGTTGCAATATCAATTTTAATGTTACAATGAATTTTTCCTAACAGTTCACAGTGCATGTCTTAATGTAGATTTTCTTAATATTTTCAGAAGTGTTTTATATTTTTTTTAATGATTCTTGTGTGACTTGGGGAATGATTTTGTGATTATTCAATAGAGTTTTTGCCATAAATAAATTATTTATTTTTCTTAAAGGATGAGGTTGATGAAGATATCGTTTTATAAGGAAATTTTTAATAGTTGAAATATTCTTGGGCAAGAAGCTTGGCAAATATCTTTGTTTAAGTTTAGAAAGTTATATATCTGTCAACTAGTGATTTAATGTATTGGAAACTTTATTTATTTCCTAGTTTCCAAATGTGGACTTGCAAGAAGAATGGAAGATAAGATTCTCTATCGACTATCTAAAAAATAGGGAAGTTTCCTTCTTATTTTTAAATACCCTTTAATGTAGATTTTTATTCTTAGTTAAAGGTTTTTAGAACTAATTTTTAGGTGTTTTCCCTAACAGTAAAGTGGTTGTACACTTGTGAATAAAAGGAAGATAGTTTGTATGAAGGAGATAGAGATATAAGTAGTGCAATCCTTGTGAGCATTGGTGAAAGTGCTTACAATTTGATGTGCAGTTTTGTATACAGAACAAAAGAGAAAATATCTTATAAAACTACATATATTTGACTTAGAGTGTTTGAATCTAGGCAGTTCTTTGTGTGAGTTTTTCATTAATCAATATCTTTTTATTTTGTCTTGAATTGTCATGACCACCATCCATCACCCATTATTGATTTTTTTTTCTTTCTTTGTTATCAATTTCTTTTAGGTCTCATCTTGTTTTCATTTCCAGTGTCATACTGTGTCATTGTTTGTTGGTCTATTTGCAATTTGTCTTTCGGTTTGTTTTATCATCAATCTTGACAGCATGTTATCTTGATTAATTTCAATTATGTCATGATCAATTAAATTTATAGGCATACTGGATTGATTAAAAAAAAAAGAGTGAAACGCATGAGGGAGTGTTGAGTGAAACATATAAGGGAGTATTAGAGGTCTTAAGACACGTGAGGGAGTATTGAGTGAAACATGTAAGCGAGAGTTGTAAAGTCCTTTCTAATATTCTTTTCAGGTTTCAATCATGTTATTAGACAACGTTAATGATGGGCAATGATTTGAGACAATTTGAGGACAAATCATTTTAAAGAAAGAGAGAATTATGGGACCCAAGAAAACAAGTAAGTCATTCATCAAGGTATTGATCAAAGTCATCCTAATGCTCATTTGAGCATTAATGATGGATCGATGACAAGGAACAATTAGGAGAATCAAGCTTGAAAGCTTTAATTGGTCTGATTTCTTAAAGATTATTAATCTAAAGACAATTAAACTTTATTGGGCTTTAATTCTAATGCAAATCGGGCTAATATTTATTTGTTTGTATTAGAATAAAGATTTGTTCTCTTTTGTTTATTGTTAAATACGTTATCTTATCAAACTATACTTGTGACAATCGAAATCATGACTTATCTCTCACTTTCTCGTTTATATCTTGAGAGTAATGTCAATATATTCTTTGATAATTTTGGTTTTTGATTGAGTTCTAATAATTAGGTCAAAGTTCTTTATAACTTTGGTTTTTGATTGACATATAATTAATGAGTCATATATATATATTTTTAATAAACTTGTTTTTATTTTTCTTAGGGTTATGTTTCAATTTGATTGTAAGTGTCGTATCTTTATATTTGGGGTTTATATTACTAACATTACTTTTATTTTAGATAATTGAATTGAAGATGGAAATATGTATTTATAGATTTTTCTTACTAAGATGGATTCATATTTAAATAAACTGTTGATGTGCTACTAATAGAAACTCAAAAATGCATAGTAGCATCGAAGATACTCTTAGTTTTTAGTGAAATCCAATATTTATCTTCTACAAAATTTGTTAATCAAATTATTTATATTTTCTATTACTTTTACTCAAGTTTTCATTCCATATGCATTTTCATTACTATATTATTTTAATAAAAAATATTTCAAATTAATTAAACAACTTTATTGTTTTAAAAGAATTTTTTTATTTCAAATAAATTTGATTATTGTATTATTTTAATAATTTTTTTTTAAAATTTTAGATTAATTTTTATCACTCTATTATTTTAATAAAATTATTTTAAATTTTTTATTACTTTATTATATTTATAAAATATTCTCTTTTAGATTAATTTGTATCACTTTATTATTTTAACAAAATATTTTCTGTCAGATTAATGTTTATAACTTTATTATTTTGATAAGATTATTTCTTTCAAATTATTTGTTATCATTTTATTATTTTGCATCACTTTGTAATTAATCGATTTTTTTTATTCAAATTAAATTTTGATACTTATAAGGATTCTATTTGATTAATTTCTATTATTTTAATAGCATTATCTTATAAATATGAAAACGTTATAATATACCATAAGAAACTATTTTTTTTTACTTTAAAAAATAAACTATAAATATATTATTTACACCAATTAAGGCCATAAAGGTCGTATACTATTTAGAGAAGATTTGAAAATATACAAACCAAACAGAAATAAAAGCACTCTCATATGAAAACCACCTCTCTATTCAAATAGTTACAACAAATCTCCTCCTTGTACTCCTCCTTTCCTATGATAGAAACTGAGTGAAGAAATTAAATATCGATTTCAGTAAAAATATTGAAATTCTAGATTTATGAAAATTTCAGTAAATATAACAGACATATCAAAAATATTAAGAGATATTTTAAATATCGGATTCCATTTCAATAGATATATTGGATATCATTTCGATATTTAGTTCCTGATATAAACAAAAACAAAAGTTATCCCAAATAAACTTTTACTCACACAAGTTGTACAAAAAGAGCTCATAGACTGGATGCAGCAGGTTCCTCTCTTGATCAATAGATCTGTACTCAAAAATATTTTATTTTCTTCACTATCTCTAGTGATGAAGTGTTTAATTTTAATAATAGTGGAATTCACTAAAACGGTAAAAAATAATATGTATTCATTTTAACATTAATCCATTTTAATCCCAAACAAAAACTTAATCGTTTTTAACCTACTTAAAGCTCTTAAAATATTTCTTTGTGACCTACCAATCGATTAAATCCCACGATTGCAATGCATAATAAAATTCTTCAAACAAATTTTCCTCATTTCTTGTATCAATAGTTTGATACTTTTGTTTAGTATCATTTTAACTTTTTGTATCAGTCTCTATTTCTCTACAACTTGCAAACCAAACAACAATTTTGTCAGAATCAAGTCTCTGTACACACACATTTTCCCATTTTGATGCACTGTTTCTATTCTATTACAAATCCTAATAGAACAATCACAAAAACTATATATGTATATACCCTTTATAACTTGAGAGAAGCCCATATATGACATGAAAGAAAATTGTTGAGATATGTTCTAAGGCAATTACAGCTACTCATGGTTGTGACCTCTTTTTTGGCCAAATGCCACTACTACCTGATAAAGCCTTCCTCTTCCCCTTGCATGTACAGGTTGAAGATTACTACAATAACAGCTCAGGCTCCATTGTTTCCCTTCTTGACTGCAACTTCTTGACAAGTTCTCCAATACTTGAAGTGTTGTTATTGAGTTCTGCCTCACCAAAGTTTTTGTATTTTCAAGACAAGCAAATAGAAATATAAGAAACTGCACAGCCATAATCAGTCCTAAAATAATGCAACAACCATTATGTATATCCATGCAATGACTTTAGAGTCAGAGAGTGGACATAGTAACACTATGTCCATTTTAGAATGCTATTATGAAATGTTTGGTGCATTTAATTGTTACACTTACCTCATATCCAATGTAGCATATTCTTCAAGCATGCCGGCTAGCTGCTTCAAGACGTCCTAGATACTCGAAAATGTTAACAATCTTATCCTTGCAGTAATTCCAAAAATAGACCAGTGTTTCAACAGACACATTTGCTTTTACAAATTTTTTCTTCTGAAAACATAACCAATTTGTCTTCCCACTCGTATTCAGAGGCATTCGAATGAAGATGAACATCCAGAATCTATCGAGCTGATAATATTTCACCTCTAACACTCTCTTAGAAGCATTGAACTGATGATTTATGCATTAGTAAGTTAGTCTGATCATTAGATGAGATTTCAGCCTCCTGTGCAGACAAATTCATAGAAGTGGTTTGAAACATCTTTTGCTAATGACTTGGCTCCTCCTAACAACTCTTCTTTCTTGATAAACTGCTTCAAGGGCCAGCCTCTGCTCCCATTTGATGACCATAAGGAGTTGGAAAACTCGTAGTTGAGGGTAAGCATTGATGCTTCTTTGAAGTTTCCCGCCTTGTGTAGCAAATCCAAAGCAGTTTAAAGAATTAAAAAGGTTGATGGAATTGTTATCTTTAATCTCCTAAGAGTAATCAAGAGCACAACTCTCCAGAGAGCCTTGTTCAGTTTTGTTCATTTCTTTAAGTCTCTAAGTAATCATATTAGGCACTCTGGAAAATCTAAAAGACACAAATCTTGTTGGAGATAAATAGAGATATTCCTTCCTCTATAATCCACTCAAATCACTGATTCATTTGCATCATAATAACACTATCCGCAACAAAAGAACAAACCAAACACTTGAGCTTGATAAGACTTTTCAAGAGAGACTGGTTACATAGGTGCACCAATCAATTAAATTAAGTACTAAGATGTCCTTTCCTCTAATGCATTCTGAGTAAAATATGTGTAGCATTAATTAACAGCAGGAAATCAGTTCATCCTTCTAGTTTTTTATTGTTTTTTAATATATGCAGAACTAATAAAAGAGACCAGAATAGCATAGATTGATATATTCATGAAATTGGATTGTATATAATTGGATTAAATTATATTGGCCTAAATTAATGTTGTTATGTGTTTGATATAGTTAAAATTAGATTAAAAATAGTACTGTATCATGTTTGGAGTACCTTGGAATTGGACAAATAATAATTATATTTTATCTTTCTTTTTCCCATTTTTTTTTTTAAATTATTACAACTTTAAGGATTGAAAACATTATTAAAATAAGAATCAGTCAAAATGAAAAAATAGAACTATAGCACAAACTACTTATACTCATTATTTAACCTTTTATAGAAGACACAATAATATAAACTAATTGACAAGGCATTACACCTACTTAAAACTCATGGAGTTTCAAGAAAGGATTCATTGTTGGCCTCCTTGTCTGCAGCCTCTGATCTTCACATGCCATGCAATTCAGAAAAACCTTGCATTAATTCTTCAATCATATTGGCTGCTTCATCCAACTGCTGGCTTCTATCTTCACTGTCCCAAGATTTCTTCTGAGTTAAGCCATCCTTTGCAGCTCTAATTTGACACCAAAGTTTATCTACATCTGCCTGTATAATATACAAAAAAAAAAAAGTTGAATATGTCAATCTCCAATTGTTCTGGCTATCTTTACAAGTAAAATGTATCAGAAACACATACTGACTCACCTTTGAATAGTTAACATAACTTGTAGCATCTAAAGATGGTGTTGGCTTAGTCTTTGGAACTTGTAAGTTCCTCGCTGCAAATATTGCTCGAGCCAAATCCTTATCTTCATTAGCATTAAAGAAACACTGACGATCTTTAGCATCATGCACCAAGGTTCTCCAAACAGTTTTACTTGCAGTTAAGGTTCTTTCGTTCCCCAAAATCCAAAGGCAGTGCCTGTAAAGCATCAATAGAACAGTACTAATCATTCAGCACAGTTGATATAAACATATTAAAATTCCGTGTTTGGTATAATAATATATTAAAATTGTTACCTAGCTCTTGTAAGTGCGACATTAATTCTCTGTGGCTTGGATAGGAATCCAATGGATCCACTGCTGTTGCTTCTTACAGTCGATATTATTATTATGTCCTCCTCACCACCTTGGAACCCATCCACTGACTTCACTTTTACTGAAAAACCACCTGTGTTGTCATACTTATGGCCAAGTTTTTGCTGAATTGCAAATACTTGGCCATTGTAAGGTGACACCACACCAATGCTGAGCTTCTCTTTTGAGCTGGTCCAAGCTGCATTGTAAAGATTATAAGTGACATCACACGGAAATTTTTAAGTTTATGCGTTAAGAAAAATATTTAGAACAATTTAAACAAATGAAACTTTTCAGCTTGATTGACATATTTTCCACAGGGCCAGAGAAATGGGGAGGACCAATTACTTATATTATGCACTGAGACACACCAAAAGGTAAAGATTTTATTCATGAAAATGAACATTGAACATGTAATAGGTTGCGTGGACAACACCTTTATGAGTCGATTTGTAGACAATAAGGAGAATCATATCTTGTTCCTCGAAGGGCGACAATTAAAGAAAGACAAAGTACAGGCTATAAGGTAAAGTAAATTTTCATCAGCATCAGAAGCTGGACACAAACAAAACAATCATGGCAAAATGAGCATTAGGCTAGAGGTAGGCATACCTTTGTACAACTTTTGCAGTATGCTCATCACCACGGATACCTCAACCATATTTCTGGGGCTGTGCCCAACATTATCAAACTCTTCTTCTCCAGTCGATATGTTGATGAAAGAATAGGGACCAAACATTGGACTTGGCAAAAAGTGCTTCTGGTAACTGTTTCTTGAAACATTGAGGCCATCTGAAATCTGGTTGAGATAAAAGTTTGAATTTGGAAACGAGCTTATTGATGGATGCATCCTGTATTGTACATCTAGTAGGTATTTTCTATGACCTGATGAACTTAACCTCTCAAATAAACTTCTTCCGAAACCAGCTTTAACAGAAACCTGAAACAAAACCAAAACAAGGCCAAGGAAAACAATAAAACAAATGCCAGATATACACATCAAATCCAAATTACCAAAACAGAAAGAGTATGCAAGTTAAGTATCCAAATAAGATCAACATACACTGCTTTTCACCACTGCTGGCAACTGGTTTTCATCACCGATTAGAACAGCATGTTGTATACCAGGGAGTTGTAGACTTATAATTGACTCACTTTCTTTCAACTGTGCAGCTTCATCAATAACAAGAAATCTGAAGGGTTCCATTTTCCTTGAATGTAACTTATATGAACTAGAAGTAGTGCAAAATATTAAAGAGGCCTTTCTTAAACAGAAGTCCTTTAGTGATCTTTCGCTGTCGCCCCGTGGAAGGTCAAGTTTATCAAAGGAATTCTGAAGAGTTTTTAGAACAGAATGACATTCCCTTCTTTTCTTGTGCAATAGGTACTTTTTGTGTGTGATTCTTTGAGAAAGATCTTCATGTACTGCATGTGAAAGGAGCTGCTTTAGCTCTTCAGAAGGCACATTGTCCTGAAGCAATAAAGCTTCAAAAGAATCAAGTAAACTACTGATCAAGACCATGTACCGATGATTAATTCCCAAAATGTACTTTCCTGGTAAGTGACTAAATAAGAGAGAAAGACATTTTCGAAGTGAATTTGCTAGGCATTTAAACTCATCCCTCACAAATTTAAGAAATGACTTTCTCTTCCTCTTGCTGCCATTCTTCATTTTTTCACTTTCATTACCCTTTTTAGTCTTCTTCTTCAATTCATTTTCCAAGAAGATATGATACTGAGAAACACAATCTTCAAGAAAAACTATCATGGAAGCAAACTGATGCTTCCATCCTGTCTTCTGTCCCAAGCACTTTTGAAGCCCTTTGACATGTTGATCCATATATATCTCTCCAATTTCTGCACCAACCTTTAGTCGTTCCTTGTTCCCGAATAACAGAATATCCCCTAAGGGACACGACAGGGCATCTCTTCCAGAGTTGTCTGCTTCAAACGATTGTTTCACCAGCTTTAGAACACGGGAAGCCACTTCTGAAATTGCAACATTTGTTGGGGCACAAACAAGAGTTCTGCACTTCATTCTCAAGAGGTTAAAGAGCAGAATACTGACAGTTTTAGTTTTCCCTGTCCCAGGAGGACCCCATATAAGTTCGACACTGGCCTTGTGGTCACAATGTAGTTTACCAAGACAAGCTGAAATGGCCTTTACTTGTGAATCATTCAATCCAGATAATAAACTAGCATCAAATTTCTCATTCTGTATGCCCTTCTTCTTCACACAACAAAGTTTAGAGTCTCCCTCAACCTGACATTCAACATGAAACTTTCAATACAATAACACAAAAGATAATAGATATTTATGAGCAGGCAAAATAATTCAATGATCCTAAAACTCATTTTTAGCACTGCATTACAATCAATAAAAGGAAAAATACCATCCAATCTTCAAAATGCTTACCTCAGGATCAGTGCGCAAAATTTCCTCGATAATATTCAAATTGCTTGACATATGCACTGAATGAAATATTCTTTTGTTTGGAGTTACGTTGGCCAAGAAAATGAGAAACATTGATTTCTTCAACATTGTGTCAACTTGGATGTCTTTTGAAGCCCTCACTTTTAAAGTTGTACCAATCTCATTCTTATTGCTTGGATTACTTATTACTGAAACGAATGTCCACCTGCTTCCAAGCCTTAGCAGATCAGATGGAGTTTCAGGCTTAACATCCGCCAGAATGAAAATATCGCCTGGCAATGTTTTGTAAGGCTCCTTGCCATGATTACTGGATCTATTCTGCCAGGGATCGACCTTAACATCATACGTCTTTTTTTCCTGAGACTTGCACTTCAAAGCAACTACTTTGCCAATAGGTGCTCTTGAAATAGTCTCCATTCCCGAACACAGTTCTGTTCGTGTTTCTTCCAGTAAAGGGACAACAAATGACCCAAGATACTGTCCAACAGAACCAAATGATTCTGGAATCATTCCCACCTACAAGAAATGAAACAATTTCAATGCAGCAGACAACTTTGAGCATATATTTACTCAAAACATAAGAGCATGTGTAAAGGTTTGCACAAATGACAACCACTTAGGAACACGCATATGCAGCCTCATAACTGATACTAGATGTAAAGATACCGAGTTGTGTAATAATATGCTAGAAAACTAAGAGAATGGTCCATGAATCAGATGCATTTTAGGAACTGACTTTAGACATGACAGAAGAGTGTAATAATAACATGTGTTAAAGAATACGATATATATATATATACACACACACGAAACAAACACAAATTGTTGATCTCCTAGAATGCGAGTGCCCATATAAAAAACATCTAGTCATAAAAAACATTGGAATCATACACCAACATGGAACTTCCTAGTAGTTGAAGCATAATAAGATGGGTAGAAATCATTCATTTTTTTATTTATGGATTGTTAACAAACTAAAATCTCCTGCCATATCAGTAGAAGAGCAGAGAAGCAGTATGACATTCAGGAAACACAAAGTGCAGGACATACTATTATATGTTATTGGTAATTTCCTGTTGGTAAAGTAGTGAACTAATTAACTGACAAGCACCATCATTGATCAGCCTCACACACAAACAAAATATTAGTTTACAGTCATTTTTTAATGGTCTTACCAACAAATTCTGAAAAAGATAAATCCCAGCTGATTCTTTTTTGTAAATTTCAAATTAAATCCTAGATGTGAAAAACTAGCTATCGATCATAACTTTAACAAAATCAGGGATACAGAATTAGGTAATTACAAGTATTTATGTAGGTACAAACTAGAAACATGTTAAATTTAGCAGAGCTAGAAGCCTAACCAGAAACTAAGCATAACAGCAAAGCTGATTTAATAAAAAAAAAAAAAAAACCAACCTTGTCCTTGAAGAAGTTTTCATTAAGAATGTCCTCAAGAGACCAAGAAAACACAGCATCAATCAAGCCATTGTCATCAGGAGCTGATCTTTTATTTCTTGATCCTTTATCTTTCATCATTTCAACTTATTATCTGCGTCATCAAACAACAATCAAAGAACTAAGTTCGAGAAATGAAGAACAGAAGCAAAAAAAAAAATTCATTATCACCCTTTGAAAAAAAATACTTACTTAACCAGGAGGGAAGTGAGTGCAATGCAAGGAAGAAAACCAAAATTTTTAGTTCAAAGAAATGTATATCTGTTATCTATTTAAAGGGGGTGTTTGTTTATGGAGGAATTGTTTAGACAGTGTAACAAAAGAGATTCGGTTTAAGAATCAAGTATGCTGGAGAAATTAATCTTGAAAACATGCATGCATTTGTTTCGAATGAATGATCATGATCATCATTGAAAGAAACAAAATGCAAGTGGGTGGTATAACGAAAAGACACAGGCACATATGATATCTATGTTGGTATTGCAATATATAGGTTCTTTTGGAAAAAGGGCAAAGGAATAAAAACTTGAAAACTTAGGAAGAAAGTTGTTTGGTCACTGTTAATGGGAAAAAGAAAAAATGTAGTTGACCATCAAAGACTTCTTCTTGCATACTCTATTACTAGTTAAGTCATTCTTTTTTAAATCAACGGTCTTTCATTTCATATTATTTGCATCTTACATTCACATTAACTAATCTTTATTACCCTTATAGTTGCTTTGACAATTACACAAGTTATATATAGACTCTATTTTTTTACATAATCTATTTTAATGCTGATTTTTTTTTTAATAAACAATTTGTTTGACTCTTGTCAACTATCTTTTGTGGATGGATGAGTGTCCTCACTTTGTGGAGGCCCGTCTCTATAATATGTTGGTTTTAATGAATTTTTGTTTCTTTAAATAATAATAATAATAATAATAGGAAGGAAGATCTACAAATACCGCTTGACTACGTTTATAAATAATTCTTTTTTCATATTTACTAATAAAGAATTCTTAGGAGGGAATTAATTAATTCTTGATTTGTGATGCTAATTAAATATACAGAGAATCAAATTATATGAACTCCACTTTTAATTAAGGGATTAATTAAATTCCTTTTGTAAAACAGAACTTTTATAAATAATCAAATTCTTTTTCTTTTTTTTTTTTAAATGATGAAAAAAAAATTAAATTCATAAATAATTATCCAGTTAAAACCCTTTTTTTATTGTATAGTATACCAAAATCACTCTACACTTTAAGACTTTACTTTAAAACCCCTAATTATTAAATGATAAATCAAATAAATATGTAAAGAAATGAAGTCCTGGATAAGAAGTAGAAAACATGGGACGCGATAATAAAAGAGGAAAAGCGTGTGAGCGTTTGGTGGACCGTGTGAAAGCCAGAAGTCGGCATAAAGACGATACCTTTTGGGTCAGGAATTGCCAATTGACTGCGCCGTGCCCCACCAATACCTTCTATAAATATTTCTACTTTATTATTAATTCAGATATTTAATTGGAAACACTACTAATTTATTTTTTTATTTTATTTTTTTTTAAATTCTGTCAATGTATAGAGATTTAAATTTGAAACATTAATAGATTAAATAAATATTCTCTATAATAAAGTTAAATGATAATTTATTTTTTATTAATATTATTCTATCCAAAATTTTATCCAAATTTATTATTTAAATTATATAATAAATTTATATATAATTATTATATTATTAATTTATCATCTTATAATTAAAGTAGTTATTTCAAAGGATCTTACTAAACTATTTTGGTAAAAAAAGTTTGAAAAAAATTTTAAAAAATGAAGTATTATTTTTTTTTTAAGATGTTACTAACAATTTAATAACGAATATTGGTCCTTTTTTTTTATTAAATTTTTCATTTGGTTTCAACACTCAATAACAGTTTTTATGTTTTTATATTATAACATATAACAATTTACAAATACAAAAGTAAATTTTAATATTGCTTGATAGCATGATAATCAATCAACAAAAATAAAAGAGACAAGAGGATATAAATTAAATAATATACTGTTTTTTTTTTTTTTGCTTTTTTAAACTTTAAATTATAATATTAAACATAATAAATATGAACAAGAATTTGCTTACATATGCATAGGTGGGCAAGCTTAGCTAAGCAAGGTTGATGAAGTGGGTCAACGTGACATGAAACACCAGTTACATTCTTCATGAACAAGGAACGGTTGTCCCTACTTACTTGGACTTCGTTTTATGGTGTCACATCACACTTCAAGTATTCGACAAGGAAACTTCCAAGAGAGTTTTAACCTTACACTAAATAACGTATATTCTTAGCGGCCTTTATTGATTGTTGACCCGTAACGCTTTGCATACATGGTTTAATAGACCGGTTTGGTGCAAGGTGCCTATATGACCTCATGTTTAGTACCACACAACAAAATTTAGGGAAAATAAAAAAAATACTACGTATCCACTCATAACTCGAATGATTAATGTATTTTTCATATACCATGATTAGGGTTTTAGTCCCACTATGTACTATTATCAGTATTTGTGGAGAGCTTTCTTCCCTTTTTGGGCCTAGATAATTTTCAAAATCGTGAAAATTGGTTTCACATTCATAACAAAAATTTGAGTCCCACCATATAGATGTTCTAGGCAATGGGTATGTGTGGTACGAGAGTAAAATGAAGGGAAATATCGATTTTAAACTAATGTAGAAATGTGGATTTAAAAAAAAAAAAAAATTCCAACAAAAACATGATTAATCGATGCTAGTAATAACTAAATTAATAAGATCGAATCTTACATTATATGAAAATTAAATTAATCTCTTTTGATTCACAGATTCGTCACCATCCAATATTTTTTGTTATGACTCTTTACAGAAAAAAAAAAAAAAAAAAAAAAAAAAAAAAAAAAAAACTATGTGTGGATACAATTTCGAGGAATCAAATCACGAAAACTTTTAATAAAAGAAAATTCTGCAAAAATCAATAAACAATTTTCTTGATTTCTTATGAGGTGGACGACAATATTGTGTTTTTTAATTAATGAAAGTTTTTAGTTCTAAGTACCCAACAAATTTTCTTTTCAGTTACCAACATAAAACACCATTTTATAATAGTAAGCTAGTGTTTTTCAATTTAATAAGAAATTCAATTTCCTTTTTAAATTGAATGACTTAATTCATATCCAATATGAAATCAAATTTCTTATTAGTTTAGAACTCTTACTTTTAATTTAATATGAAATTCAATTCCAATTAAATTAAAATTCCTTTAATTTAATTTAATATGAAATTTAATTCCTAATTATTATTTGTATTTTTATAAAGCCACCTGGGTTGGGTTGGTAAAAGCCCAATACTGTTGATAGACGTTCAAGACAACTTGATGCCCAAGGCCTTCCAAGAATAAGAGACTACATATTTGACTAAGGAACAGTTCGTTGGGATGATCAGTTCGCTCAGACCTCCAGCCTATCAAGCATATAGCTCATTGACCATGCAACTTGAATAAGCCGCTTAGCAGACCTCCGATTTATCATCCAAAATGGCTTGCTGAGGAGTCAATATCCGAGTCCAGTTCGCCAGCAAATATAAACCCTAATACAGCAGAACTCCGCGTATCGGTCATCCGCGATATAGCTCACTTACCATGCAAATCCTTCAAAAATGGAGCTCATCAGGTAGCCAAATCGTAGAATCAAAATACATGGCCAGCTTGCAAAAGCAAACTTCGAGCATCCCAGTTCGTCCCGATGAGCTCTCGAACTACCCTAGTTCACTGACGACATTCAACTACAGTCAGGACTGTCAAACCAATCACAGACCAAGGCATGTCATACACGCCAACTATCGTCAAAAATTACAGCGACTACAGCCAAGTTTACAATCTGGATTAAACGAATCTCAGCCCACTTGAGCCAACCACTTGGATTAGCCGTCTGAGTCACTTGCTTCAACAGCTGTCATACGTATTTAATGCAGCCCAAGCACATTAAATACAAATCAGGCACATTAAATGCAACCTTCAAATATTAACTGTAAACATCATTATATTTTAACTTATTAGGTACTATTGTAGTATCCCCCTTCATAAATAGGAGAAGGATCCTCACTACAAAGACATGTACAACATACACAGAGATCACACCACATAATACTGAAAAAACAGTGGACGTAGGTTGATTTTGGGCCGAACTATTCTAAAAATCTTGAATGTCTCGTATTCTTCCTTTGACCCATTCCTTTATTCACCAGTATCAATTATATCATCTCTACAACCCTCTGCAGTTTGGGCCCATATGAACCTCGTCGGCTGAACCTATACATCGACACTAATTAAATTAAATTATTATTTTCATTAATTAATTATTTTTTCATTAAATTAGTTATTCTAAATCATAAATAATTTAATAACATCATTTAGAATTGAACTAATGACCTCTATAAATAATTAAATAATTTAAATCAAATTATTTAAATAATTCATGAACGTATCCATCAAATTTTTATGTACACTAATAATCGGACAATCCAATTATATTATTTTCTTTGTTTCTTTATGTAGTTTAATTAATAATTCACTATTATTAATCTTAGAGTTACTGTACTAAAAACTCAAAGTTGCACTTTCAAAATTATAAATGCTTTACACAATCTGAATTTTAAGTATCCATTAATTTAATCATTTCATATAATTTGATTCTTAATGAGTAGTTCATAATTAGAGTTAAGTCATTAAAGTCTATTATACCTTTCTAATTATATCTTGTTCCATTAAGTGTTATTGATTCTCTAATAAACAATTTATCTATAACAACTTATAAATTTATCTTTGTGTTTACTCATAAACAGAAAGTCGAGTACTTTCATTATTCAAGACATAAATCAACACTTAAGGGAATTAGTCATCTATTTTTCGTAAGAATAAGTAGATTCTATTATTGTGTAAAATGTTCTCAGTCACTTATTAAATCACATTTCCAAAATACGAAGTTTATTGACTATAAATATATAATAGTATCACCCATATAAATCAAAATATATTACTCATCAAATATATCTATAACAACTTATAAGTATATCTTGTTCCACTAAGTGTCATTGATTCTTAAATGAACAGTATATCTATAACAACTTATAAATTTATCTTTTTACTTACTCATAAACAGAAAGTCGAGTGTTTTTATTATTCAAAACCTGAATCAACACTTAAGGGAACTACTCATTTATTTCTCGTGAGAATGAGTGGATTTCACTATTGCGTAGAATATTTCCAATTAGTTATTAAATCACACTCCAAAATATGAAACTTATTGACCATAAATATATAATAGTCTCATCCATGTAAATCAAAATATATTACTCAACAAATAGGAGTCCAAAAAACACTTAGGATTAAAATCATTTTATATATGATCATCTAGTCGATATATGAATTTTTTTTGTTTAAAAAATATTAATAAGAAATTCATTTTCACCATAGTCCAGTCTTATATAATCTCTATTATATAAGGTACTTTTATTTTCATATCGTCACATGAACGATCTCGGATAAGATCATCGTATCAAATACGAAATTGACCGTAACTGTAGATTTATTACAAACCAAATATCTAGTTTTGTTTGCTTTTCTATGAACTTTTTATATTACTAATCTCAAGTTAATTTTTTTTTGTATATAACACATATATACTTAGTTTGAGACTACATAAGTAATCATAAATATTATATAATATTTGTATGAATTAAATATTTCACAAATGCATATAAATTGAATAAAATAAACATATTTTATTTATTATTTATTTAAACATTTATAAATTATAAGCTTTTAGGGCACAAACCCTGACATAATTTTTTTTTTTTAATATTTTCATAATAGATTTTCTAATGATACATGTAATATTTAATTTCAACAAGTTCATATATTAGTGGAAAAACAATTCCCATTCATGACAGAAATTTAAGTCCTACCATGCAGATGTTCTAGGCAATAGGTATGTATGGTATGAGAGTAAATTTTTTTTGATATTTTCTGAATAGATTTTCGAATGCTACATATAGTATTTAATTTCAACTAGTTCAGATATTAGTGGAAAAACAATGGGTATATGTATTAAACTATTTTTCTTTTTTTTTTCTTTTTTTTTTTTTAGAAATGGGAAATTAAATTTAGGAAACATTATGCACATATTGTGTTTTAGGATAAGGATATGACTTGAACATTTGATTTCTTAAGATTAAGGGAAGTACTCAATCACTCTTACTAAGGGGTGGTGTATTAATGAAATATTAAACGAAATATAATAAACAAAATACTAAAGTGTTATAGCCCAGCAAATTATGATAAACAGTATTTTAAATTGATACAATAAAGCAATAACAGATTTATGGTATATTTACTTGAGAGATTAGAAAATATGAATGGAGAATAAGAATGATTATTGATATTTATTTGCTCTAAAATAAATTTGTAATGAGAATGAAATCATGAGTTTCATACAAATTTGAGATTGTAGAATGAAATTCTCATTTTCCCCATTCTACTTAAGATTCCTATTCTCATTTCATTTTACAATTTAAAAAGTCTTTTACTCCCGTTATTAAAAAATTAATCATAAAATTGGAAATCAAAAAATTTGCAAAAAAAATAAAACCTATTTTGATTCAAGGTTTCATATATATATATATATATATATATATATGAATTTGTAGTTGATATTAGACACATATAAAGGTGAACCTACAATAGGTTGGACTTGGATCAAAGATGAATATATTTATATCCAAAAAAAATAATAATAAAAGAATCATGATTTGATTTACAATATAGATACATAATATGCTTATAATAATATTGTTAAGGAAGTGTTTTTTTTTTAAGCTTATTATAACAAGTTATATAGCATAATATGATAAAATATATTACTACATCTTAAATAAAATTTTGTAAAAAAAATACATAATATTTCTTTTGCAATTGGCAAAATTTCCATGGTTACATGGTTTTTTTTAAAGAGAAAATGCATATGGAATACATAATTTTAATCCATGACATTTTTGTAAATTTTAATTAATCCATTCAGATTCTAAATCGAAGTTAATATTCTAAATCAAAATAAATATCTTAATGAGAATACTGCTGATTTTAATTTCAATTTTTATAATTGAAGTAAACAACTTATTTTAATTTCGATACATCAATCCGATTCCAAACCAATTCGGTTTCAAGCCAATCTGATTCCAGATTATTCCGATTCTAAGTCATTTCAATTACGTGTTAGTAAATACATCATTAACATATTAAAATTTTAAAATCCAAAATATAAAAAAAGAATGTACTGACTTGCAAGGAAAGATAGAGGCATGTTGAATGCAAGGAATATCCTATAGACAGGCAGTCAAATTGATGGTTGCCTCCTAAGATTCAGTTATTCGTTTTCTCAAGTTCTTGCACTTAACCAAGAACCCATCAAACCAAAGTGATTTCCTGTTTTGAATGACATATATTTCGCACAAAATGTAAGAATTAGAAGTCAAAAAAAAAAAAATTATTCAAAAAAAATAGAAGTAAAAAAAAAAATAATAATAAAAATTAAAAGTTAAGTCAATAATCTGAATTAAAACATAGCATATATGGCACTAATATGTCTTTCTGTGAAAAGTGTGTTTTTTAGAATCAGTGCATCTCTGTCTAAAGAGTTAAAACTATGGAGATAGCTATCGTTGATACCATCCAATGACACGACACGATGTTAGTAGCTTTAGGTTTACATCACTAACATCAATATATTAAACCCATTAAATTCATTGGTTATGCTTAGATTGAACTCCACCCAACCCGTTAACTGTTTTAATACAATTCACCCAACTTGTTAACCTTTTAATACGATTAAATATTATAAGGTAAAATGTACATGGAGATTAATTCTTTTACAAGGTAAATCAAAATCTCGAATTTTAGGTATTTAATTTTTTTGAACTAGAGAAACCTTGCCTTTAACAAATAACTCTAAATCTTTAAATTCATTCATTTTTTTTTTTCTAATTTTTCTTTGGAGCTGATTAATAAAATTTAACTTATTCATTCAAAACATTTTGCTTTTCAAAGAGTTCAAATTACAAATCTTCAAGACCAAGTGTCCCAAAAAAAAAAGTAGTCATCATTCTCTAGTGTTATAATTTTTTTCTTTCTTTATTTATTTTTCCATCTACAATACAATGTTATTATGAGTATGTATTTGAATTTTGATTTCTCTTGTATGACTTTTGCTTAGGTACACTATATTAAATGAACCAGTGTGTTTGGGGAGGTATAACTCTTCAGACAAATTTTAAATTTAAAATAATTTTTATAAATTCAAAATTATTAAATTAAAAATGAATTCTTCATCTAATTTTAAATTTAATTTAATTTTAGGTTAAAAAATATTAAATCAAACATCAAAAACAAATTTTTATGGACTCAGGTAGGCCTAAGGCCCCATATATATCTACAAATATATATATATATATATATATATATATATCTGTGTATGTCATTTTTCTTTGGTAAGGCCATCCTAGAATTTTATTTTCAAACCATGCATTATAATAATAATTTTTAAAGATTTAAAATTATAAATTATAAATTAATTCTTCAAAAAAAATTTAAATTTAATTTAATTTTTAGCTTCAAAATTATTAAATTATATATATTAATTAGAATTACATACTTTATCAAAACATGTGTGTGTGTTTTTGTGTAATGGATAAATATCATGAGTAGCGACGTTCTAAAATTTTTACTTCCGAGTCAAATATTATAATAATAATTTTTAAACGTTCAAAATTATTAAATAAAAAATTAATTCTTCAAACATATTTTAAATTTAATTAATTTTTAGTCTCAAAATTATTAAATTATATATATATTAATTAGAATTACATATTTTATCCAAGCATATATATATGTATATGTGTGTCTTTTGTGTAATGGATAAATTGAATTCGTAAAAAAAAAAAAAAAATCCATTATATCGAAATATTATATTAAACATCTTGCGATCTTTTTTTTGGTCTCATGTCAGTCATAAAAGGGCCGACATGTGACCCATAAAGGGGCCCCCGTAGCCCACCCCTCTTGCTCTCTGCGACTTGAATGTGTGTACGCTTCAATGGAAATGAGCAATTTACTCCCCATCTCTCTCTCCTTATTCTCAACTCCAATTTATTTTTATTTCTATTTATTTTATAACACATTATTAATACAATTCAGAATCTGAAGTTCTGAACAAATTTAATTGGAATATGAAATTTCGAATTTCAATTTATCAGATCCGAAAGCTCTCGATGCTCTAACTAAGAAGTTTAGCTATACCAACCCAATCAATGTATAACTTTGTCGACTCAATCAATATACGATTATGTTGACTCAATCAATGTACGGCTTTACTAGCTCGATTATTTCACTAACTTTTCCTTATCATTATCATAATGCATTATATATTTAACTACCTTTATTTATTTATTGTTATACATTATATATGCGGCTCTACCGACTTTATTAACTGTTGTTTATATATATTATATATACGACTTTACCGATTTTATTCATCATCATTATTATATATTATCACAACTTAAAGTACCAGATTAGACTTTAAGTTATCAAAATCTTAAATTCTGGATTTCAATTAATAAAACTTGAAGTTCTAAAGTTTAATTTATTAGAACCATAACTTCTATATTTTCAATTTAATTAGAATCAAAAGTTCTATATTCTAAATTTGTTTAGAGTCAGAAGTTCTACACTTTTAATTTAATTAGAATTAGAAATTTTGATACCCAATTTATGTATTGGAACCAAAAATTCTATAGTCCCAATTTATTTAAAATCAGAAATTCTAAAACTAATTAAAATTATTAATATGATTTGGAAAAGAATTCTAATTTCTATTCTCTCAAAACCTGAAGTTTTAAGTTATTATCAAATTTAAATATATAAGTACGAAATACAATCACATCATAGTTTTAAACTTTAGTTTTTGGGAAGAAAAGCAAGATATAGAAACCAGGTACGTGATATGTATTTTTTTATGCCTTAATTGATCATTAAATATTTATTATAATTCATTGTAATTGTATTTAAAAAAAATTGTTTATTAACTACTGTAATCTAATTATGATATCTATATCTTCTAGTAAAAGATCCACTTATATTTTTAAATAAATATATATATGTATACTTGATTACCAAAATAATAAAGTCAGATGATTGAAACAATTCGCGAAGTAGCATGTTAATGATTATGGGTGAAAAACAAATTATCCTGTATGACTAAATTAATTAATATCATTCTCTGAAGTGAATGTTAAATCATTTAATAGTTGTGATGATGATTATGGTCAATAAAACCTCAATGATCATACTAAATTTTAAGCACTAGAAGTGGAACTCACATCAAAGCAAAGTTAAAAAAAAAATACTTATTATTGGTGGAATATGAAATTACAATAGTTGTATACCTAAAATATACATAAATGTCATAGTAATCTTTTACTAATTATATATAAAGGCTCTAAAAGAACAAGTTCAATATTACAAAGTGAAAAACAACAGTATTATATAAGCTAACAGATTGGATCTCCATGACCAAAAATCGAAAAAAAAAAAAATCATCATATTTAACCTCTTATCTTCTTCATCTTTAATCAAAATCATCATCGATCCAGTAAAATCATCTCATAATCAAACACATTCAAGCAGTGGCGGACCCAAAAAATTTGTTCGGGGGGCACATAAATAAAATAATAAAAATATCAAAAATTAAGAATATACTAAATGTGTAATGTTTTTATGTAAAATAATATTCAATAACACTATATAGTTTAAATAAAATAAAACATACATTATATTTAGGCAAAATAAATAGTCATATGCTTAAAAATCATAATGAAATCATTAAAATAAATAAAAAAGAAAAAATAAATTACATAAAATTATAATCTTCCTCGACGAGACTTCATATCTTGAAATCGTTTCATGATAACTTCTTTATTAATTTTGTCAAAAAGATCACATATGCAAGTAAGCTATCATTTAACCATTGATCTCCCATTCGATTACGTAATTCAATCTTCACAATATTCATAGCAGAAAATATTCTTTCAACGGTAGCAGTTGCAACAGGTAATAATAATGTCAATGTCAAAAGCAAGTAAACTAATGAGAAAACCTTATTTTGTTTTTTCTCAACTATCTTTTGTGCCAAACCTGTATCATTTAATTTTGAAAATTCAATATTAGAGCGCATAACTGTAATATAATTCTCAAGTTGATCTTCAAGTGTCAAAAGTTCAACAAAGGAAAAGTCTTTTGGATAAAATTGAGAAAGTTGAATCAGTTTTTGTTTGTCAAATGCACGAAATTGATCTTTTGGACTAAGACATGCAACACAAAGAAGCAACTCAGTATTTATCTCCGGAAACTGATTATTTAGTTCTTGAAATTACAAATCTAACACAACATAAAACAAGTCTACTCAATAATGATGTATACTGTTTATCTCCTGGGTTTTACTCTTTAATCTCCCTTGAGGTGTAAACAAATCATCCATGTTAACAACTTGGATTTTATGTTTTTCACAAAAAGTGAAAACCTATTTCAAGAAAGAATCTCATCCATTTTCTCTCATTGTCTGAAGTCATTCTTTACATGTTTTTACTAAGGTCATGACATTGATAATATCTTGATTTTTTTTCTGTAATATAAGTGACAACTCATGTGTAACTCCCAATATTGTTCTCATTAAATGAAGATTAAAAATAAAATCAAATATTTCTATTGCATCCAATAAAAGCTTTGATTCATATTTTTGCTCCTGATTCGATCCATCATCTACTAACATATCAAGTATCTCTACAATAGAAGAGAACATGGAAATTATTCTGATTATAGTATTGTTGATAGACCTCGATCCTAGTGTTCTCAAAGAATTCATTTTCGACGATCAGATAAAGAATAAAGAGTCTAGAAATAATGCAAGAGGTCCGGTTAGAATTCGATTATATTTATAAGGCCCTGAGTATCGTATTAAGAAGAAATGAGAATTTTCAATTAATAGTATTCGGATCCAGATAAATAGTATTTTGTTTTTAAAAAGATCCAAAAGTTTGTGTTTAAGATCGAATTTGGACCCGGTTATATTGTTC
The DNA here is from genome assembly GCA_022984855.1 of Dimocarpus longan. Classification (NCBI taxonomy): domain Eukaryota; kingdom Viridiplantae; phylum Streptophyta; class Magnoliopsida; order Sapindales; family Sapindaceae; genus Dimocarpus; species Dimocarpus longan. Next base: position 6,116,612 of record CM041022.1, read on the forward strand.
AGGGTCATGAATTTAGATTCGATGGGAAACAAAAGTTTTTGATGAATAGTATTTTTCGGACGGAAATTTTTGAATGAATAGTAAAATTTTTGAAAATTGACTTTAAGGGTCAAAAAGGTCTGAAAATAGTATGAGAGTATAGAGAAACAGAAACGGATCAAAAAGAAGACCATTTGAATCAGTTTTAAGCAATCCGAAGAAAATTACGATATTGCCCTTTTGAGAGATTAATAGGTTTTAATGAGTTTAAATCCAATTGAATTTTTTTCGAAGCATGAGACTGATAGATAAGACACCCAATTAGAGTATTTCATGGTCAATTTGAAGATTAGATGACTATGAAATATTTTCAGAATATTTTTCGATCAAAGTAAAATTATATCATAAAAAGGGCAAAATGGACATTTTAAGTTAAGTATTCATGGATCAAGCATGAGAATGATATGCAGAAGTTTCAAGGAGTGTAACCCAAGTGAATGAGAATGAGTTAACGAGAATGAGTGTAAAAATCGAGTTTTTAAGCTATAGATATGTATAAAAAGATATCGGTTGATTCGATCAGATTTCGGTTAGGAACATTTCCTTTATCAAGTACATATAAGAGGTATCAGACCTAAATTGAAGTTTATAAAGTTGAATTGGCCATAAGATGTGTGTAGAATATTTGTGGAATATTTTTCAGAAGGATTAAATATTGATATTGAAATGAGAATTTATCAAGTGTAAGCCCTCACCCAGATTTATTATTTTATGGTATTAGAAATCTTCGAATTGAGTTACGGTCGAATCATATGCCTCCAGTAGTGTTATTTGAGGCTTATTAGATTTTCATATCGCAAGTCGGATATCGTTTGGCTGACCCCAGTACAATTACAAAGTGATTAGGCGAGATTTACGTGTTAATCAAGCGAGGTGAGCTCACAGAATTCAACCAATAAGAAAATAGATAAGTGTTTTTGAAAAGTAGTGGCTAGGGTTGTGCCACGTGTCATCCATGGATTGGTTGGAAAAATAAGTGGATGAAAATAAGACAAGTGGACCAATAGAATATAAAATGATTTGTTTTTGGACACTAGTATAATTAGTGAAAGTTTGAGGCCATTAAATGAGATTTTCTTGAGGAGTTTTCAACAAATGAGCATTAAAATATATATAACTTAGTTTTGTCTCATTTGAGACATTTTTTATCGTGAAATGAGAAAGAAACAGAGAGAGAAGCCGAGTGTTGCCGCGAGAGAAGCCGCGAGCGCGCGCGCGAGAGAGAGAGAGGAAGAGAAGGTGATCCGATCCGATTTTCGATGCGGTTTCTTCATGAAAGTTGTTCCTCGTCATCTCCTCTAGCTAACCCAACGAATTTGAAGCAAAACGGTTACCTATTTGGTGAGTTATTTCAGTTTAAAGATTGATATTTATATGAAACCCATTTTTTTCTTTGGTTTATTTTCGAATAAGAGATTAGGGATAATAAGAGGGATATGTGAGGATGATTTTGATATGATTTTGGAGTGATTTGGTGGAAGAAAAACAGATAAAACGAGAGAGGGAAGTCGTAGAGAAAAATGGGTTTTTTTATGGAATTTGATCCCGTTTTCGATTCTAAGGCATTAGATTGATATTTTAGAGGTTAGAAAATAATCTTTTGAAGTTAGATTTCGAAAACGAAAAGTTTAGGATCTTTTTCGGAGCTAAACGGACAAATTGAAGGACGATTTCTGAAAACCTTCGAAACGCGTTCGTTTAACGTTCGAAACAGTTTATTTAATTATAGTTGGGTGTTAGAACACTAGAGAATTGATTTTTGAAGTTGTCGGAAGTCCGAAGCGAAAAGTGGTTTTCGTTAGTAAGTGAATCCGGTTGAATTTGGTTCCGAGTTTTCGACGATGAGATTAAGTCTTCTAAGGTATTCCTAGGAAAGAATAAGTAGAATTCATGTAGAGAAAACGGATTTCGAAAACCCCGGTTGAATAGAAATTGAAATCCGAAAGTTTAGGTGTTAAAGGATATAAATAGTGATAATAGGATTTTTATTGATTTTAAATATTATTTGAATGAGTTAAGTGACCCTAAATGGATAATTAATGTTTTAGGGTAAAAACGGAAAGTTCCGGAGGCATTCGGAGGAGAATCGGATTTTATTCGAGGATATGTAGTGAGTGGAATTACAAGTTTTTATTTATATTGTCTTAAAATTTATTTTAAAGTTAAAAGAATTTATTATAAATAGTTATTTATTTATTTACTGAATTTATATTTTAATTCTAGCATAAAGATTTTAGTTTATTATTTCTGTATATGAGAATGTGCTAGAATTAAATATTTTAGGCTTAAGAAAGTATTTTAGAAAAATACTTTAGTTTTATTAAACTGTTTTTGGGAGAAAATTAAGTGTAGAAATGAGTTTTAGTTTAAAAGTTACTACCACTCACTGAGTTATACTCACGTTTTTTTTTTTAAATGTTTTTCTTAAAAATTCTCCCGCAGATGCAGGAGCTAGTCATCCAGCCGACGAGGTTCAGTTAGATGTGCAGGTGGACGTATAGGATGATACCTAATACATGTATATATGGTGTTATTTTGATCATGTATATGTTTATATATATAGTTGTAAGTATTTTAAAGAATTGTGGATGTATTAGTTAAAAATGTTTTATTAAAGTTTTATATGAATCAGTTTTCTGATTTTAATTATTTGATTGTGGTTGTGTTGTGAAAAATGAGCCGGAGGCTCTGGAAGTTGAGAAATGAATTTCATAGAAGTGTTTTTATAAACTGTATTTGAAACTTGCAGGGTGGCATAGTTTAGAAAACAGACGGCATGCTGCCGGATTTTCAATAGAAAAGCGAAAAATTTGTACCCCTGCCACCTAGTAAACGAGCTAAAAAGAAGTTTAAAGAAAATTTCGGTGCCTTGACGGGATTTCTTCGGACCAAAGTTAGGGTTCGTTGGAGTTCTGACGGGGTGCTACGGGGTCTTTCTCGGGTCCAGAGGAGGGATTTGGGAAGGGTTCCGTCAATTGTAATGTGAGCCCAACGTGTATCACTTGATTTCTTAAGATTAGTTTCTTGATTTAAATCTCGTCCATTTGAAAGCCCATCATTCTCTAGTGCTTCAAAGACTTTAGCTGCTTGTTTTTCTCAAAGAATATCGCAACGTTTAGCAGATGCTCCAATAATATTTACTACCTGAGTAATCCAATAAAAAAATACCAATAATATCTATATGACTTTTTGCCACAGTAACAAGAACTAATTGAAGTTGATGGGCAAAACAATGCACATAAAAAAAACACTCTCATTCTCTTTTAAAATAAGTGCTTTAAGTCCATTAAATTCACCTCGCATATTACTTGCTCCATCATAACCTTGTCCTCGCAATCTAGAAATACTTAATCCATATCTAGAAAAAAACGAATCAATAATCGCTTTAAGTGAGAGTGTAGAAGTATCAATAACATGCTCAATGCCAACAAAACGCTCAATTATGTTACCATTCTTGTCCACATATCTCAATACGATAGTCATATGCTCTTTCAAAGATATATCACGAGATTCATCCACAATAAGTAAAAACAATGAATTGTCAATATCTCTAATAATTGCATTAATAATTTCACTTGAAATAGCACTTACTATATCCTTCTGAATCTTAGGTGTCGTCATTTTCAAGTTTTCAAGAGCACTTTTGAGTGTCACAACTTTTACGTTCTCATTTTGAGCACATAGCTAATGTAAAAGTTCAAGAAAATTACCTTTATTGATAGAATTTTCTGATTCATCATATCCTCGAAATGGAAGCTCTTGCCATAAAAGAAAACAACTATAATCAATTGAAGTACGTAAGCGAGTTCGATACTTAATTTGAGCTTGATCTGACTGTTTGTTTATAGTTGACTCAATATGTTAATTCTGATTTAATAGATCTTCACATTTGCTCCAAGCATCTTTATGGGTACTACTTTTAGCATGCTGCATTAACGAATCTATCTTCTTCCAATTTGTAAACCCTTTACTAACAAAAGAGTCACCACCCGCTTGTTTGCCAATATCTTGTTTGAAAATATAATAACTTAGACCATATGTTGCATCTTTTGCTATACTGTAGTCTAACCAAGTCGAATATTCAGCACACCAAACAGTGTTGAATCGCCTAAACTTTTATCCAAAAGGTCTCATAAGAAAATTGTGTTCTCAAGGTTGACAAAGACCTTTTAGCAGATATGCATTTCGAATTTGCTCACGGACATTAGGATCATAATCTCATATTTTAGTTCGAAGCCCTCGATCAACAGGGAGATCTGAAAAATTGACTTCAACACAATTTTTCTTTGAAGGAGATGATTCCAACTCAAGTGATGATTTTCTTTTCATATATATCTCTATAACTATTTCATAACGAATAAAAACATAATAATTTTTTTTTTAAATTAATAATAATTTATTAATTCTAAATAAAATAAAGCTATAAAGTAAATAATATTAGGGAAAATAGCAAAATTGCCCTAAAATACATTCAAAATTACATAAATGCCATTAACAGAAATAATTTAGCAAAATTGCCCCAAAAAGACAAAACTGCCCTTGAGTAACTTACCCTCCCCTTAATTCTGCCAGTAGCCCGATCCCACTCCCCACCAGCTCGAACGTTGGCATCAGATCAAGGTCGGCAGCGGCGATGGCGGTATAAGCCCCTCCAGCGGTGATGGCAAGCACCCCAAGCCGTATCATCCCAACCCGATCCGAAACCCACCAGCCCGAAAGACAGCACAGGAACTGAAAAGCTAGCGTCATCTCATCCTCGACAACGATGATGGCGACAACCGTATAAATCCCTCCACCGGTGACAGCAACGGTAACTCGACATAACCCCAACCCAAAAGCACCCCAACCCGATCCCAAACCCCACCAGCCCGAAAGACACCACACGAACCCCAATGCTGGCGTAATCTCGTCGTCGGAGCGATGACAGTGACGGTGGCATAAACCCCTCCATCGACGATAGCAACGGCAACCCGACAACACCCCAACCCGAAATCAGCCCAACTCGATCCCAAACGCACAAGCTCGAATTCGGGTCACTAGACCAACGCGAACGCCAACGTCATCTCATCGTCGGCAACGGCGACTGCGGGTACTATATATTAGCTAAACATGAATATGCATTCTTCTAATGTCCAGTAATAAGAACAAGCAGATTACATATTTATTCTCAATTTTTAGTTGGTATGCCCAATTTGCACTTGTGATTGTAGAACATTGCAATATTGCTTTACAATGTTTATTCTTCTAGTTTTCACCTGGTTACCATACTCATTAATCATCAAATCTTTTCCAGGCACATCCCTGGTTCAGAGGCATCCAATGGGATAAACTGTATGAGATGGAAGCTGCATATATGTCTACAGTCATTAGGGAGCTGGATACTCAAAATTTTGTTTAATTTTCCAGAAGTGAGTAAATTAGAACACACTGCATTTGTTTTTTTCTTTTCCTGTTTTTAGTTTCAAACTTTCCAGTGGCATCACTACTGACTCATGGACATTTGGCTTGTAATAAGAAAAATTATGATACACTGCTGCTTTGTGAGTTAAACAAATTGCACAAAATTGGAAAAGTTAATATTGGACTTTTGTGGGGTAACAAAGATGTTTAAAAGATTGTTGACTTCCCCTGAAGTTTTCCTAAAATTTGGAGATTTCATCTATCGTTTTGCTTGCGCTGCAGATTTTTTATTTTGTTTTGAGATCTCTTGAAAATGTTGGCTTAATTGTTAAGCAGTAGTATGTGGGGTTTAATTGTTCCATTGAGATGCAACTTTAAGAATTTCCCCTTGGTTCTGTACATCCTTCCTGACACTTTTGCTTTTGGTAGGTAGAAGGCCAGCCATTGACAATACCAAGTGTGGGACCGTGGAGGAAGGTAATAACTCTAATTCTCATATAGCTCAGTAAGTAAAATTCCATAATGCAATATGGATATATAAAGAAAATTAGAGAACTGTTATCATGATAAGATGTTCATATATTTGAGAATATATATGACTGATGAATTTAAATTGTATTAGTCACTGAGAGGTGATCAATTTAATATCCCTATCAAATTACTTGCTTATGTATCTTTAAATCTTTTATTATGTATCTGTAAATCTTTATATACTTCCTATTTTCATCTTATAAGGCCGCATTTGGTTCCCCGGATTAAATTGGATTATATTATGGTATTGGATAGGATTGAGATGAGATTGGATTAGACTAAATTAAATTAATACTATACTTTGTTTAGTGAAATTTGGGCATTAGAAATTAATGCCATGGTTTGTTTAGTGAAACATGATATTGTATTAGGATTTGTTTTGTTTATGTTCTTGTCTTCGTTATTGGTTTATGTATCATTTTTGGAAATGTTTGTTCTTTTAGGTGTAAATGGCTGAAACAAAGTTTGACAACTTCCTAAAAGTAAAGAAAACCTCGAGAGAATCAAGGCGAGTTACCGGTTACAGTAATTGGGAAAGCATAAAATTGATAAAATCTTCTCTTACACATGATCAACTCGAACTTTTTAAGGGTACTTGTTTTGGTCATTTTCTTGATGTTAACGAAATGGTGTTTTCTGGGCATTTTTGTCATCACATTCTTTTGAGGGAGTGTTATTTTCAACCTGAAAGCCATTGTACAAATACTATGTGGTTTCATGTTGGAAATGGCCTGATAAGGTATAGCCCAGTAGAGTTTTGTTTAGTGAGTGGTCTTCAGTTTGGAGATTACTTGAAGTTTGAAACGGAAGAAACTCAGCTGAATAATCAGAGGTTACGGCATAAGTACTTTAGTCAGAATAAAGTATCAATTGCCATGTTGATTGATTGGTTTAAAAGGAGACTTTGGGCTAGTAAAAATATTAGTGATATGGATATGGTTAAGTTAGCTTTACTGTTTTTTTTGGAAATGACTTTGTGTGGAATTGACAAGCGTAATGCCATTCAATATTGGGCTTTGCAATTGGTGGATGACTTAGATGCTTTCAATAAGTTTCCTTGAGGGTCATATATACATCATAGGTCGTATAAGTATCTATCAACTTACTTGAATGATGTATTTGATTCTTCCGCGAAAGGAAAAGGCAAAGGCAATAAAGTAAACTTATATGGCTTCGTGACAGCCTTTCAGGTAAAGATATTAAATTACGTTTTTTGTTGTACAGTAAGTTGTTCAACCTTACTACTTTTCTATGTATTAACAACATAATATTTGTTTCCTTATTCAGGTGTGGGCAATTGAAGTAATACCAATGTGGTTAACATTTGGACATGCAACAAGGGTGAACAATTCTGCCCCTCGAATCCTTAATTGGATATGCATAGGGATCCCGGGTTATGATTCTTTACAGAATAATTTATTTGGCAAAATGAACGTAAGTATTAACTAATTTATGGTATTTAATTTTAACAATTATCAACTTCCCAAGTCTTACATATATATTTTATTCCTTTTTTTTTTTTATGTTAGCTCACCACCTACAAAGTTCTAAACCTCTCTGATGATGAAGCAAAGAAGTCATATTGGGAAAGTTTGAATTCTTGGATTGCTTTGAATGATATCAAGATTGGTAGTCCTAGTGTAGGTTTTGATGATGATGGTAGTTTTGATGATAATGACATGTGTGATGACAATGATGATGATGATGATGATGGTGAAGGAGGTAGAGATCAGGTCTACGAAGATGATGCTCGTTTGGAAAGGGGTTATGAGACAAAAGAGGGTGATTCTGGCACAAAGACAAAAAAAAAAAAAATACAGTCGAAAGACCAAAGCAAGTAAGAGGTTGGATTCTCTTGAAGCGCAACTTAAAGCTCTCAGTGCACAACAAGATGAACATTTCAAGAAAATTGAGGATAATATTGAAGTTCGATTTAAAACTCTTAGTGCACAACAAGATGAACATTTCAGGAAAGTAGAGGATGAAATACGTAAGGGGTTTATTCAACTAACGGAGCTTATTTGCAAGTCTAAGGTGTCCGATACTTCCGATCTTCCTAAAAAGGTCAAATATTTACCGGTTTGTAGTTTAATTCATCTTGATATTTATTATTATACACGTGCATAAATTAACTACATTTATTTTTATGCATACGTGTGAACAAACTCCCTTACATGCAAATGATAAATCCAATAGCGTGGCTGCTGATGATGTGACGATACTAAATTCCGATCTTCCTGAAAAGGTAAAATATTTATCGGTTTATAATTTAATTGATCTTGATATTTTTTATGAAATGACACATGTATAAATTAACTACATTTATTTTTATGCAGACGTGTGAACAAACTCCCTTACATGCAAATGATAAATCCGATAGCGTGGCTGCTGATGATGTAACGATACTAAATTCCATTGACAACAATATTCGTGATCTGGTTTCATCATTAGTACGTGATGTATCATCTCCCTCTGTTCCAGTTGTTCACCAGATGTTGTATAATTGTCAAGACCACCGAAGCTTACTATTAAGTTGAACAGAGAGCGCAAACGCTCGGCGTTCGTGATGAGTCCATACGTTGATCCGACTGTGAAAAACCCAAAAAAACCCAAGATGCTAGAATTTGGACTTCCACATCCAGCTGATCAGGATTCTTTACGTTCACTCAATGAATGGATATCTGATTCCAGTAATAGGAGGTATGAATATGTATAGTCACTATACTTATCATCAACATTAGAGGATGAAATATTGATATGCGTATAATTTATGCTAGTGCAGGTTGGACACGAGATTACTGGAGGCTGATGCTGCATGGTTTAAGACAATATTGTCCCCATCTGAGTGGCTAGAAGGTGATGTAAGTAATTAACTATACCTTAACTATTCATAACTTATACATCCTATTGGATAACTACTGTATGACTCAGTGTACGCAATATGCAGCATCTAGAGACCTATTGTCGTCTCATGCGTTGGCTTGCATTTCATTTTCCCTGGAGATATAGTTGCAATAAAATTTTACTGGACTACTCTTTCATGGTAATAACAACTATTAATCTACAACAAACTATTATCGTTAGCTTTTTATATTAACCTTATTAAGTGAACGTTTATGCAGCTAAAACTACAAAGGAGGTGGTCAGCATTACAGTCGAGTAAAAAACAGTTTAAGCATGAAATCTTTGACTGGGACCAAGATATGATAGATTATGTACATGGAAAAACTCCGACGCATGCATGCCAGGATTGGAGTAAAGTCAAGTTTGTGAGTATCTAATTCAATAATTCAAGTTTGATATTCTTTTCTTTTTAAATGTCTTGTTAATAGGTTGTATTTATGTTGGTTTACAACTACTGTTTCCTGCAAACATCAATAATGTTCATTGGATTGTCATTAAAGTAAATTTAGCGGAGCGCAATATTAATGTATATGATTTAAAAGTGGATGTCATGGTACTAAATCATCTTGTTAGCTGGGCAACTCCTCTTCGAAAGATGTTGCCTTCGTTGTTGGTGCGGACGATGCTAAGCATTTATTCTGATACAACCCCATTTGAAATACACTGACTGGATGGAGCTAGTCCACAACAACATGGAGGGTATAAATAAATGAAAATTTTTAAATTTTTTTACATTTACTTTTGTGGAATTATGACATTCTAATTACATTGCATGTCATTATATAGGTCGGACTGTGGGATTTTCACACTTAAATACTTGGAATGTCTCTGGGCTGGACAACCATTTGAGTTTGGAGAAACTGACGGTCCACGACTCAGAGAACAAATTGTTACGAAAATTTTTCAAAATTGTAAATCTGTACCTATAAAAGTTATTTCTACAAAAGATAATATTGTTGTTGGTAAATAAAACAATAGTGATGTATGAAACATACAATAAAGTAATTAAATGTGCAAAATTTTCTTGGAATATAATAATATATTATCTGAAATGTTTACTAGTTGCATCTTCCTATCTACAAATAGTCAACAGTTAATTAAAGTTACATAGAAAATGCAGAAATACAAAACAAATATACAAACAACATCAGTTGACATACAACATTTCAAGTTTACTCATTCTATAACATTGTTATTACCACTTGACTGTCCCATACTCTCGATGTTGCTTAGTACTCTTATAGACTTCGGATAGGTGCAAGTGTGACTATTATGACCCTGACGTTTGCAATTAGTGCAACTCCTTCTTTGAACTTCTTCCCCAACTGATAGAATGTGATTCTTTTTTGGTCTTCCTGGACGACGTCGACCGATTGGAGGGAGAACAACTTTAGCTGCTACATCTACTGAAACCAACTAGTCGGATGGTTGTTTGGGTGGAGTTATTTCCCCACTATATGCTGCTACAAGAGACCTAGAAGAGTAATACGACGAACAGTAGTCTGCATATGAAAATCCTCTAAGCCTAATGCAAGCTAAAGCATGTGCACATGGATACTGGTTTAGGTTGAATTCTTGGCAAGTGTAAGTCTTTACTGTTAAATCAACATGTCTATCCAAATCTCCATCTCTAACCAAGAATGTGTAAAAATTAATTGGGTGAACTGTGTATGTCCGAGCCAATTCATCATTAAGAGCAACAGCTACATCCGCCGCAGTTGTCAACTGAGTTGTCATTTTAAGTGCTTCCGCGCGACGGTCATGAAACCAGCGTTGTAGAACCCCTCTAATAAATTCAACAACACCAGTGATTGGTAACTCTCGACAATCATTAATTGCATTATTCATCGACTCTGCAATATTTGTTGACATTATCTTGTACCTTCTTCTTGGATAATGTGCACGTGACCAACGATCAATACCTACCGCAGTGATGAATGTAGCAGCTTCTGGATTCAAGTTTCCCAATTGTTCTATCGAACGGGTGAATTGATTCACCTGATACACCTTCACTGCCTTCCAATAAACATCCTTTAACGTCTTACTTTTTCCACATTTTGCAACCATATTTCGCTCTAAATGCACGGCGCAGGCAGCATGGAATGAATTTGGAAACACATTCTCCACACCATGGTTGATGCTAGATTTTCTGTCAGAAACTATAACCAAATCCTCAAATTCTCCAATGGCATGGCACAACCTCGTAAGAAACCATTCCCATGCATCATTAGTTTCAGAATCACCTATACCAAAGGTTAGAGGGAAAATTTGATCATTACCATCTATACACACAACAACAAATAAAACCCCATTGTAAGGACCTCTTAAAAAGGTGGCATTAATAGCAATGACTGGTCTAATGGAAGACAAAAACTCATCTATGCAAGCTTTCAAACAAAAGAACATGTACATGTACCTATCATTGGAATCAGTCTGAAAGTCAGTAATACTTCCAGGATTGTCTTGCTTTAGCATGTATAAGTACGAACGTAAAATCTTGTATGACTCAACAGGAGTTCCTCGGGCCTCCTCCAATGCAATATGTCTAGCTCGATATCCTTTGTGGTAGTTACATAAGATGCCAAACTCATTTAGTATGTCTCTGATAATTTCCTTGGGCCGGTATACACGGTGGTCAATAAATTTTTCTTTGATGTGTTCCCCTGTAACACGAGCACTTGCTTGCCTGTGAAGTGGAAATCGCTGTTCCATGGAGCATGTGTGTTCACTATCAAATCTTCTAATCTGAAAATAATCTGAATTTCTATCTCTAACTGCACGTAAGTGCCAATTGCCATCTACAACAATGCACCGAACTTGCAATCTTATTGTGTCCAATTTCATGACTCTTGTTTGGAATCTGTTTGCCAATGCATATCTACCTAGCTCTAATTACAATTGTTCTTTGTTGTCAAACAATTCACCGACTTGAATACACATAGGATTGCGTCTAGGAGCAACTTCATTGGAATTAACTTGGTATAATGCACATGGTGGTGGAACAAGCCTTTGAACATGCTCAAATTGCTGGTCATATCGATTCGAAACTCCACCCGATGCGGTTTTACCATAACTAATGGGATAGGTATGTTGTTCTTGTTCATCACAATCCGTTGTATGCTGATCAATTGAGACCTCCTGAACATGATTCATTCTTGACGTACCCTCAAATCCACAATGAAGGGGGGAACAAGTATTAACATTATCACATGATGTAAATGCTTCCCTAATTTCATCCAAATGGACACCTGAGTTTAGTTGATATGTTGGACTAGTACTGGATGTCTTCATATCATTCACATTTGTTGTTTCGAAGATGGGATCAAAGTCAAATTCAAATATATGGTTTGGTTTACAAGCAGTTTCCGGTGCACAAGTGTCATTCACATATGTTGCATCACGCTCAACCTCCTCAACAGTTATATAAACTATAGAGTCAACATTCTTACGGCTAAGCAATAATTCAACATCATCATCATCAATAATCTCAATAGGCATGCTTGGAGAAATTGTTTGAAAAACAGTACTTAATATAGCTCGGTAACGATTTTTATCAATACCTGTGACACGATATGCTTTATCCAATAGTTGCTCAAAATCTGCATCCTGTTGAAATCTAAAGACCCTTGCTCTCTGACCTTCATACCAGTAAACCCCATGCTCGCTTTTCCATTGTCCACCCCAGTTGAAAACTAATTGTACGGTAGACATTTTCAATCTTGAAAATTTAATAAAACAGAATTATTACTATTAAACGGCTCAAATGGTAATTTCATAACATATAATCAGTATTTTCGGATCTCAATCAATTTAATTTCTAATAAGTTCAGATTCTATTACCTACACGAAAATTTGAGAATTTTCCTCTTCGGATCAGAGTCTTTGATCCGATTTTGGGTTAGCCTCTGACCCGAAAAGAAATTTTTCATCTTCGAATAAGATGACCTAAAGAGGAATATAAGAGGAAAAATTCCTCTTAAGGTCAGAAAAATTTCTCTTCGGGTGACTGACCTGAAGAGGAAAAAAATTCCTCTTCGGGTCAGTCACCCGAAGAGGAAAAATTTCTCTTTGGGTCAGCGACTGACCCGATTTCGGGTCAACCTCTAACCCTAAGAGGAATATTTCCTCTTCGGGTCAGTCACCCGAAGAGGATAAAATTTCCTCTTCGGGTCAGCAGCTGACCCGAAAAGGAAAAAAGTTCCTCTTCAGGTCAGAGGCTGACCCGAAATAGAGGAATTTTTTTCCTTAAGCTCACCCACAGATACTGACCCCATTTCATCCATTTTTTTCTCCCAAACATATCAAATGAATTTGAAAATGAAATAAACTCAAACATATTGACCCCATTTCATCCATCTTTTTCCCCCAAACATAACAAATGAATTTGAAAATGAAATTAACTCAAACATATAATTATACTAACCTCGAAGCCGAAATTCCTTCAACTTTCTTCATATGATTTTCTATTCTAAACTAAAGTTAACAACAAAAATGTGATTGCTTTGGAGAAAAATTGTGATGGAGGAAATGTGTTTATATTTATGGTTGCAAATGATATTGATTTTGTTTGATGGTTTATTTGTTTGTAAACGAAAAATAGGTGATTGTTTTGGAGAAAAAGATGGACGAAATGGGAGTTTTATTTTGATTCGTTTTCATTGTTGATTTTATTAAAAGTTGGTTGGTAAGTAATTAATGATGGACGAAATGAGTTGGTTTGAGTATTAATGAGTTAGTACTTGTATATATTTGCTCTTCGGGTCAGATACTGACCTGAATTCGGGTTAGCCTCTGACCCGAAGAGGTATTTACGCTTCGGGTCAGAGGAATTCGGGTCAACCTCTGACCCGAAGAGTAAATGTACTCTTCGGGTCAAAGACTGACTCGAAATCGGGTCGCCCTTGACCCGAAGACATAATTTCGTGTTTCTCGATTTCTGGTTCAGATGATTTCGGGCTGGCCTTGCCGTTGTCGATGAAGGGGTTTATACCACTGTCGACGATGACTTGATGCCAGCGTTCGGGTTTGTCTGGTGTGGGATTGTGCTCGTGAGGTGTGTTATCGACTTGGCGGGGTGTGGCTATGGGCGGAATGAATGAAAGTGGGGTCATTAATAAGGGCATTTTAGTCCTTTAGGGGTAGTTTTGCAAAATCATTTTTGTTTAGGGCATTTTTGTCATTTCATTTTATATTTAGGGCAATTTTGCTAAATTCCCATAATATTACATATATATATATAATTGAATCATGACAATACATTATACATGGATAATTTTAATGCAATAATTTAAAGTTTAAGATTTTAGGATTTATCGATAAGATATATATTAAATTTAAATTATTAAAAAATAAATTAATTAAAAAAGTAATTAATTTAGAAGACTAACCTGATAAGTCACAAGATGTCAAAGTGAAAATGAAGAGATGTTAGATAAAGATGAGGAAAAAACGAAAAAAAAAAAAAAGTTATTCGCTAAAATTATAAATTGTCAATGTAAATAGTATTTATATAGAAGAGAATTAAAATAATAAAATTGAAAAAAGAAAATATTAATTAATTAGGGAGCAAATTACAATTTAACTACCCGGTTTAAACGCTTTCACAGGCGGAGCAAATGTTTCCATGTTATTACAATTTACCCCCCTCCCGTTAGTAAGATTCGTTATATTTGACGGTAAACGGTGAAAAGACGAAATTATCCTTTGACTAAAGTTGACCAGTTGACCAAATATATATCTGGTCAACTCCTCACTCACTCACTCACTCAGTTGTTCTCTCTCTCTTCCTTTCATCCTTCTTCTTCCGCTTCTCATCTTCTTCCGCTTCTTCTTCTTCCGCTTCTTCTTCTTCTTTCCTTCTTCTTCTTCTTCTTTCCTTCTTCTTCTTCTTCTGTTGTTCTTCTTCCTCGGATCGTCTGGGTTCTCTGCGATCTGGGTTCACTGACGAACCCAGCTGGGTTCGTCAGCGAACCCAGATTGGAGACCTAGACACTCCGATCTGGGTTCGCTGACAAACCCCGCTGGGTTCAGACACTCCGATCTGGGTTTGCTGACAAACCCCGCTGGGTTCATCAGGAACCCAGATCTGGGTTCCTGACGAACCCAACTGGGTTCGTCACGAACCCAGCTGGGTTCCCTGCCCAGATGGGTTCGTCAGGAACCTAGTCTGGGTTCCTGACGAACCCATCTGGGTTCGTCACGAACCCAGCTGGGTTCTCAGGAACCCAGATCTGGGTTCCTGACGAACCCAGAACCTGGGTTCATCAGTGAACCCAGTCAGGGTTCACGAACGAACCCAGCTGGGTTCGTTCGTGAACCCTGACTGGGTTCACTGACGAACCCAGATTCTGGGTTCAATCTGGGTTCATCGTATGTATTTTTTTCAGTTTGATGGTTTTGATTTCAGATGATATTGGGTTTGATGCTTTTGAGATTGATAATGTTGGGTTTGATGGATACATTTGAGGTCATTTTTTGGGTTTTCAGAAGTTGTGACGTTGGCTAGTTGATTGAAGATGTTTGGAATCATTTTATGGTTGCTGGTGATGATTTGCTGGGTGATGTTGCTGGTTGACAATGGTTGCTGGTGATGATTTGCTGGGTGATGAACTTTGAATTGATGATAGATTGCATATTTTGGGATAAAATTTAAAATTAAAAAAAAAATTAATATGAAAAGACAATTTTACCCCTGGCTTAGTTAAATGTAACTGAATTCATTAACGGTAGGGGGTAAATTGTAATAAAATGGAAACATTTACTCCGCCTGTGAAAGCGTTTAAACCGGGTAGCTAAATTGTAATTTGCTCATTAATTAGGAGTAGAAAAATTAAGTCTAATAGGAGTAAGAAATAAGAAAGTAAGTTAATCCTACTAGAAGTAGAAAAAATAAATAATTGAATAAAAAAGTAATAAACAATTTTTTTAAAAAAATGAGAAATAGGGCACGTAATTTGAACAAAAGAGGGGTCTTGTAGGCTGTAGATTGTTAAGCTGACTGCAACAGTGAGCATATGCACTGCAACAGTGCAACGCAACTCTTTTTTTTTTTTTTTTATTGCTTTGGAATTTAATAGTAAAATTATAATTTTTTTTTTTTTAAATTTTAGGGGGGGCACAGCCTAATAGTGGGTCTACCACTGCATTCAAGGGTTTGGTTTGATTCGTTTGTTGTGGATTAAATTTAATTAAGAAAATAAGACTTTTAAAAAAATTAAAATAACCAATGAGATTGAAGATCGACATAACATATCTTCGCTAGATGTTGAAGCTAGTTGAACCCATATCTTTAATCTAGGTCCAAACCCATACCCCAAACATCATCCAGAACCACCGTATCTTTTGGAACCTTAAACTTCTTTACAATATACTAATCCATTCTATATCATTAAATAAACCCATGGGTTTCGAAAACATTTTAGAAGAAGAGAGAAAGAAAAGAAAGGGAAGAAAGCACTATCGGTGATCTATTTTCGTCTTGGCAATCGCTTAATGCCCTCAAGCTCTTTTCTACCCATTGTTGGTTTTGAAATTGTCAATGTCGTGTTGGTGGCAAGAGAGGGAGTAATAGCGAAGAAAGGAGAGTGAAGAGAGAGCGACGACGAAGAGAGTAGAGGAGACTAAGGAGATTTAGTGAATTTGATTGAAGTTGTGGGATGAATATTAATTTTTTTAATTTGTATTTAATTATTTAATTTTTTTTAAATTAATCTTGATTGTCCATCTTAAGATATAAGAGATATATCTAATGAATTATTATTATTATTTTTATCTAATTTGTTTTAAAGTTTTTCAAATTTATTTTAAAAGAAAAGATAAAAATAAGGTAAACAAGATAAAAAAAAAAAACAGTTTTGTCCTTAAAAACGTTGACAGGCTTGGGATAATGGTGGGTGGATAGTTTGTAATAAAATTATAAAGTTTAATTTGCCTAAACATATTTTTGAATTGGATAGTTAATTTGTATTTTTTTTTTTAAATTTAAAATGAATTTATTTAAGAAACATCAGCCAAAACAATACTTAAGATACAATCTGGAATAAAATTAACCCAAGATTGACTAAAATTGCTATGAAAAACTAAAGTTACTGGCCTATGAGTTGCTTCATTACTCTCTCTAGGAGTGAATTGACACTTAGCATTGCCCAATTAAGCTAACAAAGAGGCAATATCCCTAATGAACAGACCTTCAACATTAGAAAAAATCTTAACATGAATTGCCAAAATAACAAAATGAGTATCTATCTCCACCACTTGGGGTCTGAATTCATGAGCCAAAACAAACTTTAAACCCTCTCTGAAAGCCAAACATTCAACCAAAAAAGGGTAAAAAAACCAGACAACTTCATAACAAAAGAACATTTATTCTCTACGGATCACAAATCAGAGCTCCAATCTATCACATTACCTATTGTAACATCCACATTGAGTTTAAAAGAATCCCGATCAGCTGGCTACCATTTCGCATATGGAATAAAAGAAATTGTCTTAGGCTGAACTCGATCAACTTCATTAAACTTGTGATACTCAACAAGATAAAAAGTAGTTACTTTCAGGATCAACTTTTCCTTCTTAAGCACTCTACCATAAAGAAAATAATTTCCATCCCTCTAAAGGTTCCACAAAATCAATTGCCATAGCTCAAAATTGAAGATAAAAAGATGGTCAAGCAAATAAAGCATTAGACCTAGCATCGACGAACTTGCGAATGTCCTCAGATAAGTCCGAAAGATACTCTTTATCCAATAGTTTTTTACCTAAGGGTACAAAATGAGAGCATGAAAGACAAATTCCTTTTTTTCACAAAAGCAACTATACAGTTTAGAGTAATTCAACCCCCCCTCCCTTTGATGAAATAAGTTACTACCAATAGACAATAAATCATGAAAGATACGCCACCCAAAAATCCTAACCTTACTTGGTATTTTAAGTCCCTAAAAAAAAGTTTACTAGTGGCTATTTGACTTCTCATCTGATGACTTCCTATTCAAATGTGAAGTCATAAGGACTGAGTACTTCGATTTAACCGAATAAACCTCATTAGAATTAAAATGCCACACCTTATCATCACCATGGTTAGAGTTGCTTAACAGAATCCCCAAAATTGAAGAAAAATCTACCAGCAGAAATATTTGATTTATAAGAGACACATTCCTATTCCTATTCTTTGAACGTAAGTTAGCAACTCTCAACTCTGACTATAGAGGAGTTGGACAAGTAACGAGGTAGAAAAAAGAAGGTTTGAGTATCCAAGGATCCTAAAAAACTCTAATAGAATTACCAAACCCCAATCTGCCATTGACATTCTAGATCAATAGTCGCTTTGCTCGACCTAATACTTTGCCAAATTGTAGAGACCCCAGCCTTGCATTGAACGACCATAAAATCAACACCTAGAAAGTATTTATCTTGTAATACTCTCGCCATAAATGAGGAAGGGAAACGAATGAGCTGTCAAGTTTGGCAAGCAACTAACACCTGATTATAAGCCCTCAAATCTTGGAAACCCATATGTAACGGATCAGCCCGCCCCATGTTCTCACATATGGCGATAGTCTGGCCCACCCCACTCTCGGGTCTCGGCTCTCGAGGGATCCCCCATAAGGCTGATGAGCAGTTACTGTCCCATTCCTCCAAGGTTTTTTTATTACCTCCCACACACGCTCGAACCCATGACCTGAGGGCTTAAGTACATGGGGTGGTAAGGTAGGATGAAAGGTTTAAATGGTAAACTGGACCCAGTACTGATCAGCAATTGCTTTTTAGCCAAGTGGTATCAGAGCCATGGCGCCCGAGTCCGAGGTCCCGCGTTCGAAATGTCGCGCAATCCCCAGTTGTGAATGATAAACAGTTGCCCTCCAGAAGCCACCTGGGTGGGCCCCATGGTGGTAGAGTAGGATGAAAGGTTTAAATGGTAAATTGGACCCAGTACTGATCAGCAATTGCTTTTCAGCCAAGGGATGAAAGGTTTAAATGGTAAACTGGACCCAGTACTGATCAGCAATTGCTTTTCAGCCAAGTGATATCAGAGCCATGGCGCCCGAGTCCGAGGTCCCGCGTTCGAAATGTCGCGCAATCCCCAGTTGTGAATGATAAACAGCTGCGCTCCAGAAGCCACCTGGGTGGGCCCCATGGTGGTAGGGTAGGATGAAAGGTTTAAATGGTAAACTGGACCCAGTACTGATAAGCAATTGCTTTTCAGCCAAGTCCCCATGTACTTAAGCCCTCAGGTCATGGGTTCGAGCGTGTGTAGGAGGCAATAGAAAACTCCTGGAGAGAGAGGGTACCCGCTCACCAGCCTTGTGGAGGATCCCTCGAGGGCCAAGGCTAGAGAGTAGGGTGGGCCAGACAGTTACGTGTGAGAACGTGGGGCAGACCAATCAGTTAAATAAAAAGTTTTATGTAACTGATCGGCTCGCCCCACGCTCTCACAAGTGGCGATCGTCCGACCCACCCCACTCTCGGGCCTCGGCCCTCGAGGGATCCCCCACAAGGATGTTGAGCAGGTACTGTCTCTCCTTCCAAGGATTTTCTATCGCCTTCCACACCCGCTCGAACCTAAGATTTGAGGGCTTAAATACTTGAGGAATGCAATATATGTACCAACTGAGCTATTAAAAAACCCCCAAAGGAAGGGGACAGTATTAGCTTTGTGGGGGATCCATCAAGAGCTGAAGTGGGCTAGATAAGTCACCACGTGTGAGAGTGTTAGGGGGGGGGGGGGGGTGGTAATGCCAATCCGTTACACCATCTCTTTAACGTTTTTCTTTTGACACAATTTATCTCAACTCCACCGGTGCAATTTTTTGGTGGAAATATCGCCTCCCCATCAAAATCGAGCTGTTAAAGCTTGAAGTTCATTACAGAGAGAAGTAGGGATGCTAAAGACACTTATCGTATAAGTAGGAATGGATTGGACAATCACTTTAATAAGAATTTCCTTACCGCCAACGGAGAAAAATTTAGTGCAACACAGTTGCAAACATTTAATAACCTTTTCATTTAAATGCTTAAAAACCTCTCTTCTACTTCTCCCCAAAACAAGTGGGGGACCTAGATACTTATTAAAAGAAGAAGACGCAAACATGTAAGGATTAGCTTGAATTGTTTCCCACAAATTAATTTGTTTTAATTATCAAAAGCGAAAACTAGCTTGACAAGTTGCGTCAACTTTTATTACTATTATTTTTTGAGTAATACTATATTATTCAAAATTTTACCTAAATTTATTACTCAAATGATGTGGTAAGTTTATGTATAACTATCATATCATCAATACTTTGCTTTATAATGAAGGTGATTGTTACAAATTATCTTGTTATATCATTTGAACAAAAAATTTGTAAAAATTTTTGGATAGTATTATTAATCATTATTTATATGATAAGAGAAAATTAAAATATAGATTATAAAAGTTGAAAAAAAAAAAAGAATAATACTACATTTCTTAAAAAAAAATTCAAATTTTTTGATTAAATGATATTGTAAGATGATTTATAATAATCACTTTAATTATAAAATAAATTATTGATGATATGGCATAGGATAGGAGCGGATCCACGGTTGATGGGAGGGGGGTCGGATCTCCTGAGATTTGAAAAAGAAAAAAAAAAAGTGTGATTGGTTTGATTTATACAGTTCTGCAGTTCATACAAATGTGATTGATTTTTAGTTAAAAAAAGTGACTGATTTGATGTTTTTATTTGTTTGCATTGTACCGCTGACATTGTTATTTTTATTAATTATTATTTTATTTTAAACACTACTTCCCCTAATATATATATATATATTTGTTTAAAACTTGCTTGAATTGTTTTTTTTTTTTTTTAATCAGTATTCATGTCGCTACTTACTTTTTTTTTTTTTTTTCTTTTTAGATGTTTATTATTATTTTTAACTCTATTATTTATTCCATTGATTTATAATATAATTAACTTCTTTTTTTTTTATTACTTATATTAGACTTAATTTTCTAATTTCTAATATTTTTCTTACTCTTAACTAATTACTATTTTCTTCTTTTCAATTTCTTTTCATTTTAGTTTTCTCCTATATAAATACTATTTATAACTATGTAATCAAATAAAAAATCAATGATTAAATGATAGATTATTTGCGTATGTGAAGAAAAATATTTTTGACGAAATTGATAGATAAGTTATTGTTGTGTATATATTTGGGACTGTATAAGTGAGTTGATAAGAGTCTAATAAATTGACTTAATGGATCGACTCAATGGACAAAAGTCCAGTTCACCCATGTCTAACCTGTGTGGAACAAGCTCTTAGTTCTCTGACCTTAGATCGTTAGCGAGCTTTTGATTCACTGTTGCAGTTCTTAAGTTGTTGGTCAACTATAGTCAAGACTGTCTGATGCTTATCTCCAGATCGTCCATAGCGAGGCATAACTTGAAGCTCGCAGTGCGCATTAATAAAATATTTTTAGAAAGGCCAACTGCTTAAGTTGAGAAAAAGTCAACTACCAGAATTGAAACCAAAATCAAACTCCTGTTTCGACGGAATCATATCTCTAAATTGATAGACACGGTTTTGGAAGTATACTTAATATCAAATTCTTTTCTATTTATGTTGTACTCAAATTGTAACACCCTACATTATAAATAGGGGTTGAAAGCTTATTATAAAGAGACATAATTAATAGCATACTGTGACTCTACCAAAAAATTAGAAAAACAGTTATGAACGTAGATATTTTTTTGGGCCGAATTACATAAAAATTTCCTTACATTCTGTTTTTCCTCTTATATATATATATATATTTTATTTTCTACTTTTGTTGGTTTTGTTTGCAGTATTGGGTGAAGAACTTGGGTTGACTGAATTCATACGTCGACAGTTATCATGAAACGATTTCAAGATGGAAAACTTTGTTGAGAAAAATTATAACTTTACATAGTTTTTTTTTTTTTTTTCATTTTTATTTATTTTAATGATTTCATTAGGATTTTAAGCATAAGATTATTTATTATATCTAAATATTATATATATTTTATTTTATTTAAATTATATAATATTATTGAATATTATTTTATGTAAAAATATTATATATTTGATATTATTATTACTTTATTTATATACCCTCCAAACTAAAATGTTGAGGTCCACTAGTCATATATAAACTTTGTCGTATAATTTAGAAAATAAGTGTGGGAGCGTAGCGTTGCCGAATAATGACTGATGTGAGCAGGCAGGAGGTGCAGGTTACAGCTTACGTCATCCACTTTAGTTTTTCCTTACAACCGGTTGCTCAAACACAAAACAAAAATCTTTATTTGAAAGAAAAAGGAGAAGACCATGGGTCGTCTCCATTGTTTCTACAGTGTCTGATCAACTTACCCCTCTATAAGCAGGTTAGCATCTGTCTGTGTTGAAAAAGAATGTTATTATTAACGTTTTCTTTTGGTAGAAAAGGATAACAAATATCTCTTTCTTTTGATACATGGTACGATAGATTCCTTTTTTGTCCTCCATAGCCATTTTACCCATATGCTTTTTGTTTAAGTAACTTCATGTTCTTACTCTTTTGCTTATTTAAAGGTGCTTGCCAAATGGGTTTTTATTTAACATTGTGATTCTTAATTGATGATACAGATATATGGGAAATGATGCAAGCTACTGGTTCTAGCAATATGAGAAGAGCAGGTCCCCATGACCGTGGCTTCACCGATATTGTCTTCTCTTGGTCTCTTGAGGACATTTTTAATCATAATCTTTTCAAGGATAAGGTTGGCTTTCATCATCCTTTTTCAATACATTGTGAGGAAAACTTGTATTTTTGTTATCGTTAATTAGCTCTTGTGAATTGTGAACGTGTTTGTACGTTTTTTGACGTGCAACCTTGAGCTTATTTGCATTGATGGGTCATGGGGTCAGTTTATCTAAAGTTTTCATGTTCAAATTCCCCTACATGAATTTATAGAGCTACATTTGTTATTGATACTTGTAGTTGTGTTTGGTCTGTCTATCGGATAAACGTATTAGTTAAAGAATGTCAGGTGTACAAGGGGTGTGTTAGTGGTTGGAGTTTCTGCTAGTGTTTGGACTCTTGCCAACAGTCTTAAATTTTTAGGTGTAATGGTTATTTTAAAAGAAAAACGAACTTCAATTAATAATTTTCAAATAGGTGTTAGAAGCTATACGATCTTGATATAACTGTTGGTTACTTGGTTTAAGTTTTATAATACTCTGCATTAACGGTTCGTTTGATGTTAGGATCAGTATATACAGCATTATAATTCCATTTATCTAAACAAGCAAGGATAAAAACATAATCTCTGTTTCTTATAAAAAAAAAAATAAAAATAAAAACATAATCTCCTAATCTTAAGTGATTAGAATTATCACAATCCTAATCACACTTATTCTCCTAACTAACATGAATTTCAACGCCTTCCTCTCAAGCTGGGTCATAGATGTTAATCGTGCCCAGCTTGAAGTTTATGTTGTCAAAGCTAACTTTAGGAAGAATATCTGATGTTTGATCAGCTGCTGGTGTCTAATTCAGCTCAAGAATCCCTCCTTCTATCTTTTCTTTAATGAAATGTGAATCAATTTCAACGTGTTTAATTTGATAATGGTGGATAGGATCCTTTGCCATCTTGATAGGATCCTTATTGGTTCAGTCAACTCCACTCTCAATTCTGCCAGCATCTGTCTGACCCATATTCCCTCACATAAACCGTGTGCAATGACCCTCAATTCTATCTCAACACTGCTCCAAGACACTACTGCTTGTTTCTTACTTCTCCATGTAACAAAATTCCCCCAAACTTAGGTGCAACAGCCAGAGGTTGACCTGCGGTCCAAGGCTGATCCTGCCCAGCCCCTGTCTGAAAACACCTCCAAATTTCTTGCAGTCCCTTTCTTGAGAAATAATCCTTTTCTAGGTGTCATTTTAAGGTGCCTTAAGATCCTATACACTGCATTCAAATGCTCTTCAGTAGGATTATTCATAAATTGACTTACAGAACTCACTGAATGTTATGTTCCCTCAAATAGGATCTCGTCACAGGTCGATTCACCGAAAAATCCCTTTGATTTCCTTTGTTCGCGTTCCTGATTTTCTTCGAAGAATCTATTTTGAAAGATAAATTGGGGGTTTGTTCTTAAGAGACCACCCAAAAACTCTCCTTAACCTTTTTATTGCAAATTCTCAATTAATATTTTTATTTCATGACTCTCTCTCTTATAGTAAGAGAATGACTTCAATAAGGATACAAAATATATGTTGTCTATTTCAGATATACTGAAATTAAACAACTACCAAAACAAGACTTTCTAAATAAGGAAATAAAATATTAAAACTAAAAGAAACTAAATACCAAACAAGACTCCAAAAATAAAGGAAAATAATTGAAAGATTTATGCCTTCCTTTTCCTAGACTGCTTGCCTATGAAGACATCCCTAACATTACTCCCCTAGTCGACAACGAGTTTGTCCTCAAGCTCGAACTTAAGATAAAACTCTTGGAAGTGGAGTGCATTTTCCCACGTTGCTTCTCCAAGGGGAAAACCCACCAGGATCCACTATAATTGGCTGCTCTAAATTATCATTCGAGTCCTCCACCTTGAGACAAAAAAGCTTTTTACACTTATGCCCCACTGAATACGTCTCACTGCAATTAAAACACAACCTTTTTGCACGTCGTTCAACCATCTCTAGGTGGGACAACCGTTTAATGAATGGTGAAGGTGTGTTGCCAACACTCAAAGTCATGGAAGTAGTGCTCACTGCCCCTTTTTGCTCGCTGCTTGAAACAATGGAGGGGGCTGATACCACTGGTTTGGGTGCTGTCCACGAAGGAGAGCATCTCCCTCCTATCCCGCAACCAAGCTGCATCTTCTGCTCGAAGGCCCTGGCGATATTCATGGCTGTCACCAAATTTGGAGGAGTTTGCCTCTCAACATCCACCCGTAACTCCTCAATTAACCCATGACAGGTTTTGGACAGGTTGTTGTTGTTACTATCACAGCCATCTTCTGGTTCAGCAACCTTCCCCTTCCCCGCACACTGCAGTCCCAACATGCGCTGGATTGTCTTGACAGATTCGTGCAGATCACAGGTCTCCTGGCTGACTTTCCGGTTTGATTCTAGCATACGCCGGTCCAACTCTTGCACCTTGATCGCTAGTTGGTCGGAATCGCCCATGACGTCAGACTCTGATACCAATTTGTTATGTTCCCTTAAATAGGATCTCGTCACAGGTCGATTCACCGGAAAATCCCTTTGACTTCCTTTGTTCGCGTTCCTGATTTTCTTCGAAGAACCTATTTTGAAAGATAAATTGGGGGTTTGTTCTTAAGAGACCACCCAAAAACTCTCCTTAACCTTTTTATTGCAAATTCTCAATTAATATTTTTATTTCATGACTCTCTCTCTTATAGAAAGAGAATGACTTTAATAAGGATACAAAATATATTTTGCCTATTTCAGATATACTGAAATTAAACAACTACCAAAACAAGACTCTCTAAATAAGGAAATAAAATATTAAAACTAAAGGAAACTAAATACCAAACAAGACTCCAAAAATAAAGGAAAATAATTGAAAGATTTATGCCTTCCTTTTCCTAGACTGCTTGCCTATGAAGACATCCCTAACACTGAATAACTTATATCTGGCCTTGTATGAGACAGGTATTTAAGCTTCCCAACCAACTGCTGGTATCCTCTATTGTCAACTGGTGCACTATTTGCTAGTGTTCCTAGCTTTGTTATGTGATCCATAGGTGTATCAGCTACTTTACAATCTAGCATTCCGGTTTCCTTTGGTAAATCCAATGTGTATTTACGCTGTGAAACTGAAGTACCCTTACTTGTTCTAGCAACGTCCATTCTTAAGAAGTACTTTAGACTTCCTAGGTCTTTGATTTCGAACACTCTAGCCAAATATCTTTTAATTCTTGAACTCCTCTTCAACATTTCCTGTAAGGATAATATTATCTACATACACAATCAGAATAGTGATTCTCCCATGTGACAAATGTTTAACAAATAAAGTGTGATCAGACTGACATTGCAAATACCCATATTTCCTTACTGCTTTAGTAAACTTGTCGAACCATGCTTGAGGGGACTTTTCTAGTCCATAAAGTGATTTTCTGAGCTTGCACACTTTGCTACTGCTCACTTCCTCATCCAATCTAGGGGGCACCTCCATGTACACTTCTTCCTTTAAATCACCATTTTGAAGAAAGAAAAGGTTTAAAGAAGTTTGAAAACAAAAACTTACAACCCTGTACTAATATATACACATAGCATTAACCTATAGGCAGTCAATAATAAGAAAAAAAAAAAGAAAAAGAAAAAAAGCAATCACTAAAAACTAGGCACTAAATAATATTTACAACAAAATATGTAAGTTGACCAAATCTCCCGAATAGGAAACTAATCAATCATAACCTTACTAAAATAAGGTCAGTTGACCAAATCTCCCAAATAGGAAACAATTCAATCATAACCTTACTAACAGAAATTTACACCCCCTGGCAGCCAATAATAAGAAAAAACACAATCACTAAAAACTAGGCACTTAATAATATTTACAACAAAATAGGTAACTTGACCAAATCTCCCAAATAGAAAACTAATCAATCATAATCTTTCTAACATAAGGTAAGTTGACCAAATCTCCCAAAGAGGAAACTAATCAATCATAACCTTACTAACAGAAATCTGCACCAATGATAGAAGGATTCCAATTGAGTTTAACTTTGCTAGTGAGCAAAAAGTTTCTTGATAATCTATGTCATAGAACTGTGTATAGCCCTTCGCAACCAGCTTAGCCTTTAACATATCAACACTCCCATCTGATCTGCATTTGACAATGTATATCCACTTACATCCCACTAGTTTTTTTCCTGCGGGCTGCTCTATCATTACCCATGTTCCATTCTTTTTCAGTGCTTTCAGCTTGTCGTTCGTTGCTGCCATCCATCGGGTTTCTCCATGGCTTCTTGAACTATTTTTGATACCTGTATGTCTGTCACGTTCACTGTAAAGGCTCTAAAAATAAGATTCAGCCTCTCATGGACACGTAATTGCTAATCGGATAAAGAGGCTTGGTTCTACACTCTCTTGTCCCCTTTCTTAGTGCGATTGGTTGCTCCAGGTCTGAAATTTCTTCCTTAATGCCCTGGTTTGGATCACTTGATGGACTGCCCTCACTACACTGGTTTTGATCTCTCACTGGACTGTCTGCATTGTGGTCGGTGTTAGGTTTGGTTTCTGAGTGTATTTCTTGGTCAGGTTCTTAAACCTCGGTTTCAGACACTTGGCTGAGCTTGAGATGTGTTCTAACTCCTGCTTCATCTTGTCTTTTGTTCCTCCTTGTGTAAACAATTAACTCAGGTTCAGTAGGTCTAGATGAGGATGTTTTTGGTTCGATTTTCAGCCTCTCTTATAGAATGACTCGGCTGACACTAAGAATCTGTGTTTGTTTTTGATTTGGACTGTTGCCTTTTTGTTTCTTGTGACTCACTTTCTTGAGTTTGATTACTAAAATGTAGCCTACTTGGTTGAGACACTAAATTTTCAGTAATTTTTTCAGGTGGATGTGTGTTTGACTCACTTGATAATATGAAAGGATGAGTTTGAAGGATTTGAACTGTTTTAAGTTAATCTTCTCCTAATTTCCTAGTGTAGAAAAGCTCGTTTTCGATAAAAGCAACATCCATTGTGAAATAAAATTGTCTAGAGGCAGGAGAGTAGCACCTATAACCCTTCTGAGTTGCAGAATATCCTAAGAAGATGCATCTAATTGATTTAGGATCAAGTTTGCTTCTAAATTGTGAGTGTACATGAACAAAAGCAGTACATCAAACACTTTAGTAGGATTATGTGATGCAGTCCTATTGTGCGGATACAATCCTTGAAATACTTGACATGAAGTTTGAAGTTTAGAACTCTGGATGGTAGCCTGTTGATTAGGTAAGCTGCTGTAAGAACAACTTCTCCTCAAAACTGTTTTGGAACGTAAGCTGAAAACATCAAAGATTTAGCTACCTCTAAAATATGTCTATTTTTCTTTTTGAAATTCCATTTTGTTGAGGAGTATCTACACAAAAACTATGATGGATAATTCCTTCAATTGTCAAATATTCATTTAGGGTTGGAACTAAAAAATTCATTTGCATTATCTGTTCTCAAAACTTGAATTTTTTTTTGGAACTAAGTTTTGATCATACTATTATAGATTTTGAAAAATTTTTCAACCTCAAATTTTTCTTTAATTGAAAATATCCATGTCAATCTTGTATTATCATCAACAAATGATATGTTCATTTTGAACCAATGATATTGTTGACCTTGGAGGGCCCCATACATCGTTGTTAATTTGTTGAAATGGTTTTGATGGTTCATAAGGCTGAATGAGTTCCTAGAGTGTTGGGATAATTGACAGATATCACATTGAAACAAATTTGAATTTTTATTACCAAACAAAGATAAAAACATTTTTTTCAAGTACAAGAAATTTGGTGTTGGAAAATATACTTTGACTTAGTACTCTGTGAAAATAGGAATTAATTTCTGTCAGAGTTAGGTGTTGATAGTTATTACTTGGTTGACAGCTGTTAGTGGTACTGTTGGAGACAGATAAGTGGAGAAAGTAGGTAGTGGTTAGTGGCTAATATTTATTTGTCAAAATTGTATATATTCTGTACTGTTTTCTCAGAAAAAGTGTGTGAATAAAAGATAAAAATTAGCATGGTATCAGAGCCTCTTTACGGCTATTCCACACCAAAAAAATCTTTAGTCTAGTTGCTGACCTCTTCTCAATTCTTCTTCGCCTTTTTTTCTTTCTCTCTGTCATTATGTCAGAGGATTATTCTGAGAGTCAACCTACTGTTACTGAGGCTAATAGAACTGAGATGCTACTTGAGTCAAAAGGAGAACTGCAGAACATTCAGCCTTCCTATCGGCTCAATGGTCGAAACTATCTTCAATGGTCTCAAGTTGTTAAAACCTTTCTCAAAGGAAAGGGAAAATTGAGCCACGTCATAGGAACAGGACCTGCTGCTGAAGACTCTATGTTTGCGAAATGGGATGAAGAAGATTCTATGGTCATGTCATGGTTGTGGAACTCCATGACACCCGAAGTGAGCCGGACCTGCATGTTCCTCACAACAGCCAGAGAAGTTTGGGAAACGGTTCGCCAAACCTATTCAAAAATACAAGATGCTGCAGTGATCTATGAGATCCAGACTAAAATCAACACCACAAAGCAAGGTAACCTTTCTATCACAGAGTACTATAGTACTATAAAAGGTTTTTGGCTTGAGTTGGATTATTATCAGAATTTTAAAATGAAATGTGGGGAAGATGCTGCTATGTTGCAGAGGTTTGTAGAAAGGGAAAGAATCTTTGAATTTCTTACAGGTCTCAATATTGATTTTGATCAAGTTCGAGTCCAAATTCTTGGAAAAGAAGTCCTTCCATCCCTTGAGGGAGTTTTCTCAATAATACGGGCTGAGGAGAGTCGCAGAGGAGTGATGCTTGACAAATCAGTTGATGAAGGATCAGCCATGAATTCTACAAAGGATGGACACAAGGTAGAGACCACTAGGAATGAAAGGCAGTCCAACCGAGAAGGGGTTTGGTGTAGTTACTGCAAGAAGGCTTGTCACACTAAAGACACCTGCTGGAAACTTCACGGGAAGCCTCCAAATGTTGGAGGAAAGGGAGGTAATCGTGGAGGACAGCCTCGAGGACAAGCCCACATGATAAATGTAGAGGATGAACCTAATAAAAATTCAAACCAAGATGGACTGGAAACTCTCAAGGAGGAAATAAAAAAACTAAAAACCATGTTCAACTCTGTTGGAAATCTTGGCAGCTCATGCTCTCTGGCTCAAGCAGGAAAGTTCTCTAATTCTTTTGCCTTTAGTGCCTCTTTTCCTATCCAAAACAGTACTTGGGTCATAGATTCAGGTGCCACTGATCATATGGTTTTTTCACATCAGTTTTTTACCTCATATAAGCCCTATCCTAGCAATAAAAAAATTAAAATTGCTGATGGATCGTTTACTACTGTTGCAGGACAAGGAACCATTCCTCTTTCTTCCAAAATTGTGTTAAAAAATGTTCTACATGTTCCTAAACTAGCTGTGAATCTTTTTTCCATAAAACAAGCTACATGTGATCTGAATTGTCAAGTGATTTTCTATCCTACACATTGTGTATTGCAGGACCGGGACTCGGGGGAGATGATTGGGCTTGCTAAGGAAAGAAATGGGCTTTATATCCTTGACGCTAGGGAAGGCAGTAACTATTACCTTTCAAAATCCTATCTATCTAGTCATTCTATCAATAAAGAGGACATTTGGCTTTACCATTATCGTCTTGGTCATCCACCATTTAGTCTGCTCAAATCTATGTTTCCATTACTGTTCAAAAATATTGAAGTGAGTAGTTTACATTGTGATGTGTGTGAGCTTGCTAAGCACAAACGTGCTTCCTATCCCATAAGTAATACTAGATCCATGTCTCCTTTTTCTTTAATACATTCTGATATATGGGGTCCTTCTAGATTTTTAAACATTACCGGGGCAAGATGGTTTATTACATTTATAGATGATTGCACAAGGGTAACTTGGATCTATCTAATGAAAAACAAATTTGAGGTTAGTGAAATCTTTCCAAAATTTTTCCAAATGATCAAAAACCAATTTGGGGTGAGAATTAAAACATTACGGAGTGATAATGCAAGAGATTACTTTAACCAAACTCTTTCTTCATTCCTTTAACAAGAAGGAATTGTTCATTACTCATCTTGCATTAACACCCCGCAACAAAATGGGGTAGCGGAGCGAAAAAATAGACACCTCTTAGAAGTCACACGAGCACTCTTGTTTCAAAATAATGTTCCTAAATTCTATTGGGGGGAAGCCGTGCTCACTGCAGCTCACTTGATAAATAGAATGCCCTCTAAAGCTCTCAGTTTCAAGAGTCCTATGAGTGTGTTTCATGAACACTATCCCAACTCCCAAATAGCTTCTAAATTAACCCTAAGAATTTTTGGTTGTGTGGTCTTTGTTCACATTCATGACACTAACCGAGGAAAATTTGATCCAAGAGCATTGAAATGTATCTTTGTTGGGTATTCTCCTACAAAAAAGGGTTATAAATGTTATCATCCTACTTCCCGAAAAATCCTTATTTCAATGGATGTCACCTTTGTTGAAAAATAGCCTTTCTATTCTAGTGATCATCTTCAGGGGGAGAATATGAGAAGAGATAACGAACTCGAGGAAACCGAGTCTTTTGTCCCTGATTTACTGTCCACAGGGCAGCCTACTGGTCAGTCTACCGTGCAACCTACCTATCAGCCTCTGCTTACTATACCTGAGCAGCCCATTGATCAATATCAACCTGCACTGGAATCTGCCCTTGATCAGCCACATGACCAGCCTACTGACTCATCAGAATCACCTCCAAATATACCCCAAGTTACTGAAAAACCTATCCTAGTCTACTCAAGGAGAAAAGAGTCTGTTTCTAACCAATTACAAGTTCAAGATTCAACTTCGAAACCAGGTATGCAGTTACAATTACCCTCTCCATTCATTGATGATTTAGATGTTCCTATAGCAGTTAGGAAAGGAGTCCGAAATTGTATACAACATCCTATTTCTCAATTTGTCTCTTTGGATAAAATCTCACACAAACACCTTTGTTTCCTCACTAAATTAGATACCATTCCTATTCCCCAAACTGTCAATGAGGCACTTAGGGACAAGAATTGGAAACTTGCCATGAATGAGGAAATAAATGCTCTTAATAAAAATTGTACATGGGAGATTGTTGATCATCCAAAAGATAAAAAACTTGTAGGATGTAAATGGGTGTATACAATTAAGTTTAATGCGGATGGGTCTTTGGAGAGATATAAGGCTAGACTGGTAGCCAAGGGGTACACTCAAACACATGGGGTAGATTATCAAGAGACTTTTGCTCTGGTAGCTAAGATGAATACTATTCGTATCCTTCTGTCCTTGGCTGCTAATTTCAATTGGTGTTTGCAGCAATTTGATGTCAAGAATGCTTTTTTACATGGAGATCTTGAAGAAGAGGTGTATATGGAACCTCCATTAGGTTTTGAAATTTTTTTCAAGAAAAATCAGGTATGCAGGTTAAGAAAAGCTCTCTATGGGCTTAAACAATCACCCCGAGCTTGGATTGGAAAGTTTACTAAAGTAATGCTTGGTATTGGCTACAAACAAAGTCAAGGAGACCATACTCTTTTCTTCAAACACTTGACAGTAGGGAAGCTCACAGTTTTGATTGTTTATGTCGATGATATCATTGTGACAGGTGATGATGATGAAGAAATTCAAAGGCTGAAGGCTAGACTTGCAAGAGAATTTGAAATTAAAGAACTTGGAAAGCTCAAATATTTTTTAGGAATCGAAGTAGCTCGGTCTAAAGAAGGTATTTTTGTTTGCCAGCAAAAGTATATTCTTGACCTCCTTCGTGAAACTGGAATGATGGGATGTAAGCCCATTGATACACCAATTGAACAGAACCACCGGTTGAGTGAAGCAAGAGACGATGAAGCTGTTGAAAGAGGCAGGTACCAAAAATTGGTAGGAAAACTGATTTACTTGTCCCACACACGTCCAGACATCGCATATGCAGTAAGCATAGTCAGTCAGTTCATGCATGACCCTAAGAATGTCCACCTACAAGCTGTATATAGGGTGATTCGATACTTAAAAGCTACTCCCGGGAGAGGAATTATGTTTAGAAAAGGAACAGAGATGACAATAGAAGCCTACACAGATGCAGACTATGCTGGCTCCATCACAGACCGCCGTTCAACCACTGGTTATTGCACTCTAATTGGAGGAAATTTAGTAACTTGGAGAAGTAAGAAATAAGGGGTAATGTCTAGATCAAGTGCAGAATCTGAATTGCGTGCTATGGCTCAAGGAATTTGCGAGCTCTTGTGGATAAAGAAAATCTTAGAAGATTTGCAAGTTAAATGGCATGGACCCATGAAGCTGTATTGTGACAACAAGTTTGCTATAAGCATCGCTCACAATCCGGTTCAACATGATAGAACAAAACATGTTGAAGTGGACCGACACTTCATCAAAGAAAAGATTGAAAGTGGATTGATCTGCACTCCTTATGTTCCTACAACTCAACAGATAGCTGACGTGTTCACAAAAGGATTGGACAGCTCAACCTTCCGAGACATTACTAGCAAGCTGGGAATGGAAAATATTTATTCTCCAGCTTGAGGGGGACTGTTGGAAAATATACTTTGACTTAGTACTCTGTGAAAATAGGAATTAATTTCTGTCAGAGTTAGGTGTTGATAGTTATTACTTGGTTGGCAGCTGTTAGTGGTACTGTTGGAGACAGATAAGTGGAGAAAGTAGGTAGTGGTTAGTGGCTAATATTTATTTGTCAAAATTGTATATATTCTGTACTGTTTTCTCAGAAAAAGTGTGTGAATAAAAGATAAAAATTAGCAGGTGTTCTAATCTATAATGCCATGACCTAATGACATCATCTTTATTAGTCCTAATAGAATTACTAACTTGACGTTTTGACTCTAAACACAGTGCCTGATTTGATTGTCTTGAAGGAAGAGTTTTAACCTTTGGAAAATACAGCTCTGAACACATCTCAGCATTGTCAATCGTCCTCCCAGAGTCCAAGTCTTGATACACAATATGTAGGAAAAAATTTTGTGACATGAAATTACAGTCCAAATTTGGAAGCAGTAAAACAGAGTGAAGAGTCAATTTATCTGAAAATCTTAACAGAACTTGTTCCCGATATGAAAGAGATCCATCTGCTATCCTAACCGTGGAGTTTTCAGTACATGGATTTTAACTATAAAACAGTGGAGGGTCTCAAGTCATATGATCTTAAGCCCCTGAGTTCATAATCCAGTATTTATCTCTTCCGATTTTTGCACTCAAAGCATGAATATAATTACCTTATTGTGCAACTGAACCTGTCCTGATAACAGGTCCATTCGGACTGGTCTGAGCGACTTACTTCTGCAGCAGGTCCATCAAATCCTTGTTTGCCGGATTTGAATCATTGTGGTTTTGATTTTCAGCACTCATTGCCTGATTCCCGTGGCTGTCCTGAGTATTCTGCGGCCTGGTTGGCTTCCGATCTTGCAGTTTTCCATGCAATCTCCAGCATTTGTCTTTGATGTGGCCTGGTCGCTTGCAATGGTCATGTGCCAATGTCTCCCTTTTCTGGTCCAGTTATCACAACTTGAGTGCTGATTCCCTTGGAGTGCAAGTGCTGAGTTTTCTGCCACATTTTCAGACCTGATTTGTCCTCCCATTATCACCCGCTTCACGCTTTCTTGTCTCCTTACTACTGAAAACACTTCCCTATTCTTTGGAAACGGTTTGATGCTTAAGATTCTGCCATGTACATTATCAAAATTTTGGTTTAAACCAAATAGAAATTTAAAGATCCTTTTTTGAACGATTATCTCCCTATGTCTCGCACCATTCGCGAACATTTCCATTGATGCTGCTCGAACGTGTCCAGCTGCTGCCATGCTTCGTGAGACTGCTAAAGTACTGTGTGACCTTTCCTTCTCCTTATCGTAGGTCATGCAGTGCTCTTTCAATACCACATAGCTCTGCTATGTTGTCGGTATTGGAATAGGTCTCCTTGGCAGCTTCCCATATCTTGTTAGGCAGTTTCATAAAGGAGAAAACTTTCCCCTATATCATTGGTTTCTGAGTTAATGAGTCATGACATCACCATGTGTCCCACTTGTTGTAGGCTGGATCTTCTTTGGCCGGAGAGGGAACAGCCCCAGTAAGATAATCAATCTTCCTTTTACCGCTGATAAACATCCTCACAGACAGTGACCATGGGAGGTAGTTGCTACCATTCAATTTATGGCTGGTAATTGGAAGATAAGGAATGATTGGGTTGTTATATCCGCCTCCACCATTGTTAGTTGTGGATGTCAATTCTGGGGTCGATGAAATATCAAAAGAACTAGGGGAGGCCATACCATATTTAGTCATTAGACATCAAGCTTAGATACCAAGCGGAATTTTTATGAGAGACTAAGAACTACAGATTTTTATTCCATACACCTCTAAAAGCAGAGAGGCGTTGCTTTATACAATGGAATTAGAAAAATAGAAACTCCTAGATAACATCCTTTATTTTGAATAAGGAGTTATCTCTAATATTTATCTAAATAATCAAGGATAAAAACATAATCTCATAATCTTAAGTGACTAGAATGATCACAACCCTTATCACACCTGTTCCTCTAACTAACATGAATTTCAACAGGAAAGAAGGACAAAAGGTACTGGTCTTAAAGCTTCTGCTGACCGTTTGCACATTTCAAATCCTGAAGATGCTAACATTATCCGTAGGGAAGCTGCTGAGATGTTTGAAAGAGCTGGTATGGATTAGATTTCTAGTGTTGTCATCTGCGACTGTTATGTGGCACAGTTTAATGTTTATAATTTCATATATATGCTCTTCTCTGTGGCACATAGATATAATTTGACAAATTGTAATTGATTGCCGACTAATCTTTCAGTTCTCAATAATGTTAAACTTGTTAAGATAGATGCATTTGATTGTAAATGTTGTCTTTGTCACTGAGTATAAATTTGTCTTCATTGTGATGGTTTTGTTGCGTTCTACTAGAGTCAAAATGTCTTATCTAGTGTCGCTATAGATTTTGTTTCTTCATATTGCTAGCTTTCATGAAGGCAATGAAAATGTTCTAATTGTCTGTACAAATTCTGCTGCATTATTTAATTTAAGTTGTTGACTTAACTAACCATTAGACCTAAAAGTTTCAAAGGTTACCAAATGCAGAATAGCTACAGAAACATGGTGGCTCTCTACCATGTTGGAAATTGTTAGACTTAAAAGCATAAGCTAGTGGGAAAGAGTTTGAGAGTAGTTAAACATACACCGATAAAAAAGGAAGTTTAAAATATGATTTGGTGCCACTCGATGATAGTACATTTAACGTTCAAATTTTATTATTTTATTGCTACAGGTAGGATTTATCTGGACAAACATGAGGAGTTCGAAAGAGCTTTTGTAGCTCAAGGCAAGCCAAAAGGCCGGGACATGAACACTGTTCAGTGCTTCAGTTGTAAAAAATCTGGCCATTTCGCTTCTAATTGCTCCAATAAGTTCTGCAACTACTACAAGAAGGATGGTCGTATTATCAAGGAATATCCTATTCGACCCCTAAAGAAATCTGAAGCAGCATATACTGCCAAAGTCGATTCTTCTAGTGTTGGAAGTTCTATGGTTACGGCACCTCCAACGCGAGTTATGCTGTTTTCAGCCGTCACACCTGAAATAATCCAAATGATTGTTTGTGCATTCTCTCCTTTAGGCCTCTCAGGTAAACCCTTCTCTACATCCTTTTAGCCTTTTGATACTATAATTTCCAATCATATGACAAACAGTGCTAAATTTCTTACCAACGTAAACAAATATTCTGGAAATCTCGAGATTTATACAGCTGATGGTAGTTCTTTATCTATCATGGTAGCTGGTGATATTTCTCATTCTTTAACCGATGTATTTGTCTCTCCTGGTCTTACCACTAATCTTGTTTCTATCAGGCAATTAGTTGAAAATGATTGCAAAGTTGAATTCTCTAAATTTGGTTGTGTTGTGTAGGATCAACAATCCGTGAAGATAATCAC
Source organism: Dimocarpus longan (assembly GCA_022984855.1). Classification (NCBI taxonomy): domain Eukaryota; kingdom Viridiplantae; phylum Streptophyta; class Magnoliopsida; order Sapindales; family Sapindaceae; genus Dimocarpus; species Dimocarpus longan. The sequence goes on from CM041022.1 coordinate 6,153,190, forward strand.
AAGGAGGCCTAAAGTGGGATGTCTCTTTCCTTTTCCTTTGCCTTCATCTCCACATCTTGCATTACCTTTTGTCACTTGTAATTGTGTTCATGTTGATTGTCAAGCTTGGCATAAGTGTCTTGGACATCCAAATTCTAATGTACTTTATAATTTGCTCAATTCTGGTTTGCTTGGGAATAAAGAGTCACCATCTCTTAGTGTTGTTCGATCTGATAGCAATTCTTGTAGGCTTGGTTAAAGTGAAACACTACCTGATGGGCCTTGATCCTATACTTCTATTTCCGTACGATCGACAGCCCATCGACAATCCCACGGTAGCTTTCCAAAGGATCTGATCCAATTGAAAGGCTCCGATGAAGTTAAACCATGTTATTTTACTGTAAATTTTTATGAAATTCTATTTTTAAACGAAAACGAGTGGTAAATTTTTCTTTTTATCATACGATTATAAAATAAATTTAATAAAAATTTGGACAGCATAATATCTGTTTCTCTCAATATGCCATATTGTAACAAATCACAGAAAATTTGTATACTTTTAAAATCCATCAATGTCTCAATTTCTGGGCTTGAGGCTCTACTCATTTCAAAATCACAAGCAACCCTAAACATGCATTCAAATTCAAAGGCAACTTAAAAATCAATTATATGTCATGAATATATACACATTTATACATTTTTCAAAATATATACAAATGAATATATGAAATTTACAAGCATTCAATTCTTTTTCTTAAAAATATCTATAACAATTTTACATAATTTAATAGCACGTACGACTCAATCTCTATACTCTTGGCTCAAAATCCCTACTGCGGACGCATCAGTACTTGAATCTGTCATTGGGGAAGTTTTATTTATAAAACATAAAATATAGGTGAGCTAAATGAGCTTTATGAGTGTCATAAAATTTTATTCTATTTTTGTTTTATAAAATTAAACCTCCCTAAAAATATTTAAACATTTTTATAAACAATTCAGTACTATGAAAATAAAATCGGTTTCTCTTTCTTTAAAGCTGTAAATTATATTTTATAAAATCGGTTTCGGAAAACCAATTGTAAAACATAAACAGTGGCGACAATAAAACTTTCGAAAAATCTCTATATAAAAATGGACCATCCATTATTTGTCCGTATCATATGGTACCTTAGGTACGAATGGAATGTACCATCGCTCAGACCTCCACGGAAATTACTTTTACTTTGACCTCCTATTCGATAAGGCTCTAGCTAAAACATACCCTAATTCGTACATGGACGACATAGTAACTGGACTAACTGACTTAGTCCCTCCTACTGTTAGTGACAAGCATTCCTCGACACTACCATACACAGATTCGGGTTCTCTGATCGAAACACTTTGTGAATCTCTGGGCGGGATGACTTTTTTATGTAACGGGTCGGTCCATCCCTACTCTTGGACCTCGGCCTCAACCATCATGGATTCAGATGTAACCACCCGGACTACCCTTTCTCTTGGGTCTTTTTTGGACCTCGGCCCATAAGGATTCGAGTAACAGGTATTATCTTCTGATCTATCTTTAACTTTATCATGTCTAGAATATCAATCAGGAGTACCATATGTTTATAAAACTGTTAGGGACACCCTCATAGGCAAGCAATATAGGAAAAGGAATGCATAAATCTTTTTAATTATTTTCCTTTATTTTTGGAGTCTTGTTTGGTATTTAGTTTCCTTTAGTTTTAATATTTTATTTCCTTATTGAGAAAGAGTCTTGTTTTGGTAGTTATTTATTTTTAGGATGTCTAGAATAGCAACATATAATTTGTAACCTTATTGAAACCATTCTCTGGTTATAAAAGAGAAGGTCATGAAATAAAAGAGGCATTGAGACTTTGCAATAAAAAGAGTAAGGAGAGTTTGGGTGGTCTCTTAAGAATAAACACTCATCGTTATCTTTCAAAATAGGTTCTTCGAAGAAAAACAGGAACGTGAACAAAGGAAATCAAAAGAATTTTCCAGTGAATCGATCTATGACGAGATCCTATTCGCAGGAGCGTAACAAAAACATTTCTATTTCAATTGCTTTTCTTTATATCGCATTTCACATTTTGCAAAAACTTTAATAAATCATATAGAATATTTCAATCACTCTATTTTCTTTAAAGTATTTCTAAACATTTCAATATATATAATCTTTAAACATAAAATATGAAATTAAATCGAATAAAGATACAATTATTCTAAATCATTTTGAAAGGAACACTCACCTATTTCTTTAACTTGCCTTACTATAGCGCGCAATTTAAACTTTCTTTCGTTTCCCCATCACCTACATATTTTCACATTCTATATTTAGGTAACTTCACAATTAAGTTAATTCATTTACAACATTTCCATAAAACATCAAACTTCTGTAATTATTGAAAATTTAGCCGCACTATAATTGTTTAGGACTCTAATGACTTTCCTTTCAATTTTAAGCTAATCCTATCATCCATATAACTCATGAAATCATCCAAATCTCCCATAAATAATTTTCCATCACAACAAATACACTAAAATCGAAACATGACAGCTTGTATATAAAGTTTCCACTTCTCATTTCATCACCAATTTCAACACTTTAACACATAGAAAACATTACCATTGAACTCAATTTTTCTCACCTATGCATTAAATCAATTCTTGGAACCATTCTCACTCTTTTTGGTCGAATATAATCCATCTTTTACACCATCAATCCAAACCAATTTCTCTCACTAAAATCACATTCAAAGACATATATTTATTATATCAATTCAAGCCAAACTTATGGAAACATTACATTTGCATATAATTTTTAGTTTGGCTGTGAACTACACCTTTGTTTATCCAATCAATTTCTTTCAATTTTCATGACATATTTATCATCCAAAACAGCCTATAAATCATGCTAAAACAATAAAAAACAATCATTCATTCATTTAACTTCTCATGGCCGAATACAACACAATTAGTTCACCATGCTTTTAGTTTTTCATTTCAACATTTTTACTTGATTTTCTAACTCATTTCATGCATAATTTTCATCCAAACACATCAACATAACTTGAATCATACAAACCCTTCTTTAGCCGTGCAATGTACCACACATACACCAAGCTCAATTCAAGTTTTTCACTTGAAAATTCAATCAAATTCACAGTAATAGTCATGACAGCAATTCATCAACTTTAACCACATCAATTACACTTTAAATCACAAAATCAACTTAGTAAGCTTACCAAGCTGCCTTGATTGCTTGTTTTGCTTCCCTTCAAGATTGAAGCTTCAAAACCTTAAATCCATACATAAAAATTTCATTTGAACTACAAACGGCCCTTGACAGCTTTGCATCAGATTTTTCACACCAAAACATCATGGAAACTCATTCTTTTTCACTTGAAATTCACTCACCTTTGTTGGATATTGTTCTTAGACTTGTTTAATAACATCCGTTCTAGATCCTTATACGGAACATTATAAATTCTTATTTGTGAATAATAAAATGATTTGAAGTGATCGGATGTGAAAATTGAATTTTCAGAATAATCCCCAAGCAGTATGAAAGTAATTAATAAAATCCTCAAAAAGTTCAAAAATGATAAATTGAGTTTTAATATAACTCTCGAATAGTCCGGAGACGGATAATGTTGACACTGTTTTCTGGTCAACCCGGTTCTTGAAGCCCAATACCTGCGAAACAGAAAATAACAAAAAGAAATATGGAAGACCAAAATCAAAACGGATTGAACACAATGATTTTTACGTAGTTCGGTAAAGTAATGACCTACGTCCACGATTGTTACTTTTTTTTTTCTACAGAGCAACAATATATATTTTCTTAGTTCTCTTTTTATAATGAATTTTTATCTCCTATTTATAAATTGAGATGTTACAATTTGAATTGGTTTCAAAATCTTACATATAAGGTAAAAAATAAAATACATTAATTAAGATAATATTTGTCAAGATTCTCTTCACCATATCAGCAACAGCCATCGAGAATGTCGTGATTTGATTTGCATGGAAATAGGCAAGTTGAATCCTTCCTTAACTGAATCGCTCCAGGCTTGTAGAAGGTCAACTGGTCAACTCTAGCGAGCACTTTAAGCGAGCAGATTACCCAAGCGATCAATTATTACTCCCAGGGAGTAGATGAAAAGATGAATAGTCAACCCATGACTTGTCAAACATTCTGGAAAGATTATAATATCTGGTCGCACAATGGATGACCTCCTGATCGTTCTGATTGTCTTTGAAGAATATTATCGAACAGTTCTTGGAATAAGATCAGATCGACTTAGTGATCATAACACACGACCAGACTGCCACATGATCAGATGTGCTCGGGTCTTACAAGTTAAGAACCGACCACATATTCCTTCATTTGATATTTGCCTAATAGACCAGCCTCTTGGGCTTTTTCCCATAAGATATCATATTGGGCTCATTCTTGGGTCTTTATCAGCCCATTTTCTATGATCGTAAAAATGCCCATAACAGATAATAAAATTCTCGGGTAGACCGGAGATGGTTTCAAATGTAAAATTTAATTGTAGTGTGATTTTCGAATGGAACAGAAAAGATTAATAGAATTTTCGGATAATCTGAATATGTGAAATGAGTTCCATTAGAGTTTTCAGATAGCTTGGATGTGCAATCAAATTTTAGTAGAATATCCGGATGTGTAAATCAAATTTTAGTAATAAATTTCAAATGGATCGAAAATGATTTCAAATATAGAAAGACTGAAATTGAAAAACATGAAATGAAAGCATGAGAGAGATTTCATGCATGATAAGTGTCACGAAAATAAATAAGGGACCAATGCATGAAAGACACATGTGAATCATGCATGATGCCTTGATGACAAGTGGCTAAAAAGTATGAAGCACATATATATAAATTGAAAACAATTAAATGAGAGGAAAGAAGCAATATTCTTGCATTGGGCTAAAATCACCAAAGAAAAAAGAGAGAGAGACATCAAAACTCAAGAAAAATTGAAAAGGAGAAACTAAAAGGGAGAGAGAAGCAAACCTTCATTCGGTCACCAACAAAACACAAGAAACCGATAGCAAAAGAACATTGTCCTAATGATACATTATTCAAATTTTCTATTGAATCATGTGTAAAGTATGTGCTGCAACATCACTATTTTGATGAACCTAAATTGAGAATGAATTTGTTGAGTTACCCATAGGCTTATTTGCCTCGATTTCTACAAGACCAGCAAAAAGGGTTTTGCGTCAATAAACTTTCCTCACCTTAGATCTCATTTACTTTTGAGACTTATTTTTTTCTTTATCACTTTCTTTCTTTTTATCATTATTAAAAATCGGACCATGCATATGTTGACAAAAAGAAGGAAAATGACCTACTACAAGGTAGTTAGAACAAAAGGTCAAAACATTCTCATACTTTTATTTGAATGTCAAATTATTTAATAATTTTTAAAAATATATTATTCCAAATCTTTCATTCTCAAATTATTATATTTCAAAATTTGTCTTAATTTTACATTGTATAGATTCATTTGAAATGTAATTAATAAAATATTATAATAATTAAAATATATATTACTTTACAATTTCAACTTTTATTACAACAGTGATTTAACTTAAGAACATTTTGTTGATTTTTATTTAAATATATAAATATAATTTATTTTAATATGATAATTTATTTATGTTTCTATAATTTTAAAAAATACTTTACTATTATAATTGATCATATTTTAATTAAGAATAAGAATATTATTAATATATACATAAAGTGTTTTAGTATTAGTTAAATAATTTATTATAATTATTTATATTATATTAAATAAAGTTACATATTAACTTATAATAAAATGATATAAATGTCAAATTACTAATTTTAAGATAATTTTTAATTTTTTTAAAAAATAAATATATCATTCAGATTTAGTCATTATTCAGTATTCAATCTTTAACAACACTGTTTAGCCTTCAGACAAAAATACAAATGACTCCTTAAAATTCACAAAAATCAAATCAGTAAATTGAATATAAACTGAATTTATTGCACGCTAAATCAAATACTATTTAGATAAAGTGAATTTTTGAGAGCTTACTTGAGCTCCAATACATAAAGAGGTGCCCAAACTGTTTATATTTAATAATGATCTGTGTATATACAAGCTAGATACTATTAATATCTGTCAAAATAAAATACAATTTATATCATTAAGATATTAAATTCTATAATTGGGAGATAACTACTATTTTAATAAAGGAAGAAAATTGACAACAAAAGTTATGATAAACACTTGATGAAAATTGAATTTTTAACTTTTTCAAAAAATAAAAAATATACAACTTTTTTTTTTTTTTTTGAAAATAAAGATGTACCATCATTAATACCAAGAGTTGCTATATATATATATATATTAACAATGAGTTAACAACTTAATAAATTTAAATATGTTTGGTTTCTCAATTAGCCCAAGGAAAAACTTTAACTAGGGATAAGCTATTAAAAATAAATATGTTTACAAATTTTTTTTTTTTTGTTTCAAAAATATATTTATATTCTATGCATTGTAAATCTATGACTATTCTCTTTATTATTATTTTATTTTAACTTTTATTTTTAAATAGAAAACCCAAAAGAAAAAATTAAAAATGTTTTATTCAAATTGACACCAATTCGTCGTAAATTGATTCTCTATTTTTCCCTCCTTTTTAGTTGTTTTTTATTGTTTTTCAAATTAAAAAAATCAATGGTATTTCCGAGCCTATTTTCACATCTCTCCAGGTGGCCTTTATAATCACACCCCCTGTTCTCTCGTCTTCTCTCGCTCTTTCTTTCTTGTTTTTGTTTTTTTTTTTTTTTTTCCTTCTAGTTTCTTATGTTTCTTCTGGTTTCTTCTTCGCCGTCGATCTTGTCATCTTCTTCTAGTTCTTGAAGGTCTCCCTTAAGTTTGGTTTGTTGTTTGATTGTGAAGGTTTGATGATTTGTGTGGTGGGTTTGTTTAAACCCAAATGCCATGTCTCACTTCCAAGCTCCAACAAACTCTAAGCCTCGCGAACAAAAGAGAAGAGAGCGATGCGAGGGCCTCCTCGCTCAGCAGCAACTCTCCTCCTCTATCAGCAGCAACTCTCCTCCTCTATCATCTCCTCTTCCGCTCTCGATAACAAGAAGGTTTTCCTTTTGTTTTCGCTCACTTTACTCTTTAACAACACGCGTGCAATTTTTATACTAATATTCTTGATTCTATTTAAATTTAACAAGCTACAGTTAGTAGTGAATTGTTGCGTTGATTATTATCTTGTTGAATTATAAGGGATGGTTAGGGTTAGGTTTTCTTGATTATATTGCTTGTTTTATTTTTACTGATAGAAGCGCTGATATTGGTAGTTTAATTGACCCATGTTGGTTATTATCTTGTTGAATTATAAGGGATGGTTAGTGTTGAGGTTTAGGCTTTAAAGGATTGAGTTTTCATAAACCCATGCATAAACTTGTAAAGTGGCTACATGGTCGAATAGGCTTTAAAGGATTAAGTTTTTGTATACCAACTCCGTGATCAGTTGGAGTAATCTGCACGTGCTTATTTAAAAGCATTGAAACTGTTTTGCTAGAAGCAAATGGTTTAAAACTCCTCTTGTTTGATTGCAGTTAGAAAGTATGCTGGCGTTTGGTCAAATGATAGGTTAACAATGCTGACTTGCTCGAGAACAAATGAGTTACAACATCAGAAGGGTACATATTGCTTCTTGATCTTTTTCTTCTTGTGAAAATCAAATTCGATTTGCCTTTGTTTTTCCTTAACAGAAAATTGATTCTGTTTTGTTATGTTTTCTTTATGTGTCCAGGTTCAAGTTAAGTTTTGCTGTTAATGTATTGGGCATGTATTCCACTACTGAGTTAAAGTTGCCTTTGCTGGACAGCAGGAGAAAGCCGCTCCTGATACCCGAGTGATAACTATTTCCTCTGGTGGAATGTATCCAGTTTCCTTGAACACAGTTCTACAGGTGTCTCTTTCTGTCTTATTCACGTCTGCCTCAAATTAATATTTGGTACTTATTGACCTCCAAAATAACCTTATTTTGCAGTTCAACAATGAAAATTTTGATGGGGGCAAGTGAAGGTTGAGACAGATGCTTGGGAGCAAGCAGTGAAAGACTACAAGGAGCTGTTGATAGACGTGTGAGCAAAAGCTGGCCCCTGATTTGCCATATATAAAGTCGTTCCTTGGGTGGTTTGAGCCTATGGGGGATGCCATTGCTAAGGAGGAAGAGTGATGTAGATCCGGCAAGAATAGGACTGCCTATTCTCTTTATTTTGATTAGTTGCCTCTTGCCAGCAGACATGATGGCAGTTATTACAGTGCATAAGTTGACTGCCCCTTTGATGACCGAAACTGACCACGGACGAGCTTGAGTTGTCTAGGCTGCTTGCATCATTGGTGATGCCATTGAGCAGGAGGTGATGCTTGTTTTATTTTACTTTTTATATTTAGAGTAACTACATTTATATTTACTTGATGAAATGATGGTAAATTTTAACACATACAAATTAACAATTACTTAGACAAACCTGCAAAGTAATGATATTTGGAATTAGTTTGTCCAATCATGATAATACTTTCTCTGCAATACCTATGTCGAGCCCACGAGCCTTTTAGCTTTTTTCGTGGTAAACTTTGGTGGATTGGCATTATCTTGTGTGATATTACATGTATTTATTTGTTGTCTAGAGCTGAAAAAAATTAGGGGCTGGAATTGATGGTAAAAATCAGAATTTTTGTCTTCTATTGCCTCTTTTTAGCTGAAGTTGATTGAAAGTTTTTTGGGAGTCTTTAGATGATGTCATATATTTCTCGCCAGTTCTATATTCTCTGATATACATTTCATTTCATTTTTTTTTTTTTTTTGTTTTTTCATATTGTAAAGTAAAGCCTTCCATCGTTGGAGTACGGATGTTACGTGGTTATAAATGTCAACCTTCCAAAAATCTTTCAGTCAACTTCAACTAAAAAGAGGCAATAGAACACTAAATTTTGATTTTTACGATCAATTCCAGCTCCTAATTTTTTCAGCTTTCAACAATAAATAAATACTTATACCATCACATAAGATAACGCCAATCCACCAAAGTTTACCACGACAAAAGCTAAAATGCTCGTGACCTCGACATATGCATCGTAGATAAAGCGTTATCACGATTGGACAAACTAATTCCAAATATCATTACTTTGCAGGCTTGTCCAAGTAATTATCAGTTTGTATGTGTTTAAAATTTACCATCATTTCATCAAGTAAATATAAATGTAGTTACTCTAAATATAAAAAATATAAAATAATTGAAAAAAAAAAAATCACCTCCTGCTCAATGGCATCACCAATAATGCAAGTAGCCTGATCAACTCGAGCTCGTCCGTGGTCAGTTCCAGTCATCAAAGGGCAGCCAACTTATGCATGGTAATAACTGCCATCATGTCTACTGGCAAGCGGCAACTAATCAAAATAAGGAGAATAGCCAATCCTATTTTTGTCGGATCTACACCACTCTTCCTCCTTAACAATGGCATCCCTCATAGGCTCAAACCACCCAAGGAACGACTTTCATATATTGCAAATTGGATGCCATTTTTCTCTTTATTCTTGTATGTTTCAGCCCACTTTTCTTTTAGCACCACTAAGAAACGAGGAGAAATAACACGGTAGGCATTTTATAAGTATAATAATTTAATTTTGGGATCGTAATATATAATTACAAGAAACTTGTAATAAGAAAAAAGCAATAAAAAGAAACAGACAAGTCGCACAACATATACCTGCTCACAAACATCTTCAGTAGATGAACTTAAAAGTTTTAGCAAATATTGGAACAACACCATGATCAATTACAACCCTAGTATTTTCCAAGGTCCTTAAAGCAATGTTTGTAAGAGCTCAAGCAGCCTCAAACTGAACCACATATAAAAAACAATAGTCAAAGAAAACACTCAAGAAAACAGCAAACCAAACAGATAAACATCACAATAATAAACATATAAAATAGAGAGCTAACTTAAACCTGAAGCTGTGGAAAGTCATCCATACCAAGAAACTCAATATAGCGAGGAACAACACTAGATTAGATAACTTCATTGGTAGGCAAACTGCATTATATAGGCAGAACATATTTAAAAAAAAAAAAAAACCAATTACAAAACAAAAATAAATAATAACCGGAAGAAAAAAAAATTATAGAAGATGAAAAACGAACCTATTGAGAGTAGCTTCCGGAAATGAGTATTTCTGTCATAACCATTATTACGAAATCAAATTAAAAAACAAACAAAAAGGATCAATAAAGGAAAAAAAAATAGTAGGCATTGTAGACCTGAATTTGAAGAATGAAAGGAGCTCTAGAGATGATAAGGCGAGCCACCCATGGCTGCAACAAAAATCTAAGCTCCAATATATCCTCAAGAAAATCATCACGCTCACAACCTTGTGTTTCAACTAAAAATAAGTCACTAATGATCCTTACACAATTCTCAGCCTTCTCCAACTTATCACCCAGCGTTCAAGTCTCAAAAACATCATATATGCACATTGTGGACTTATTTCGTCTTGACTCTAATTTTCATAAGTTTTCACTCATTTCAGTCTCTCGGAACCTAAGCTCAACACTTTACAACACATGCGAGGTGGAAATTATGTACAAGAAAATCACAAATATTTTACAACGCATGTGAATAAATAATGAAGGACCGCTAATATTCATTTAAAGGACCTCACGAAAGGAATTGGATATCAATAACATGTCAAACATTGTTTACTCTTAACAAAATAATTCAACTTCTCAAGAGATCAACTAGATCTTTTTTTTAAGTTGTAATGGGGCCAATGGGTGAATGGTTAAATGAAAGAAAAGATAAAATAGTTATCAAATGAACTTAGGATCATAATATGAGTTCTAAGAAATCGATTATTTAAACATTTAACTTCTATTGACTGCTCTGCCCTCCTAAGCTTCTTCTTTCTTCCTTTTCAACTATTTTTTATCTTTTCCTTTCTTCTTTTCGCTTTCTACTTGTGCACATTTCTTTTTTTTTTTTTTTCATTTTCTTCTCTTCTTCATTTCAATTTTTTTTTTTTTTGATTCATCCTTATGCTTACATATTTAAGAATTTTTTCTTTGATAATGATCTGTGTAAGCATGCACAACACTCTCTTTTTTTTTTTTTTTTTTTCATTCACCACAACTTCACTTCATCAAATATATCTTTTTTTTTTTCAATTCTCACCTTCTTTTGCCTAAATCTTAGCCTCATATGTGAATCCAAGCTTTAAAGGATAAGACTTAATTATTTCAGGTTTAGACATGGATTTATGTAAGTTAACAACAAAAACATTTAGGCTAATTATATATTTGGCTTCAAATTGGCTATTGACGCACACACAATAAAGGTAAAGAAAAGTGTTTGGTTTTTTACTGGTTTAAGCACACATAGCCTAGTATCACTTCTCAAAAGCAGTTAAACTTTTCATTTAAAGCAAACGGTTTATTTAATGCAAGACATGCTATTTCCTTCCAATACAAAACCTATAGAGGTCGATCTAATCAATTCAAGAATTTACGAAAAGTGTTTAGGAATTGGAAGAAAACATCCCTCAACAATAAAAATGTTAATAGTTCAAATCACTCACACAGGAAGTCTCCACTAATAGTCCACAACTATGTATACTTAATGTCTCTCCACTCTCGTGATTGAGATTCAAGTCTTTGAAAACCTCCAATCATGTTTAGACTTTCATGGCTACCTTCTAGTCGAAACAACCGATTATAATACGCTTAGATTCCTCTACTGGACACACTAAAACAACCTAGTGATGAATTTGAAACAAAACAAAAATACTGTCAAATTTTAACCTGAACTATACTCGAAGAAAAATTCATTACTCACGAAATACTTATTGGAAAAATTTGAAACTTAAACATTGAAATATTAGACATCTAGACCTTTAACTTCTATTTACAAAAATTTCTTTAAATCGAACTGCTACAACTAGTTCGGAGTTGCCCAAATTTCATCAAAAATCACTCTGATAAAATTTCAACTTGATATTTCCAAATTCTAACGACACTAACTTACCCAATTTAACTCTGAATCTTGCTATCTACCCATCAAACAATTCGTCTTGAAGAACACTAATCCTAACTACAATTCGTTTTAAAAGATCAAGTTGCAAAAAGGTCTTAAATTAACCAAAACAGTAGCTAATCTCAACTTTCAGGTTCTCAAAAAAATTTTGTTGAAATTTTAGATTTTTTTATTTGATAATATATATATGTACACACACATCCCATCCTCAAACCTAATCTAAAAATTGTCCTCAATGCTTGAAACTAAATTAGAGACAAGCTCTAATAAGCTAAACAACAATAACAACAATCAACAACTATATAAAAATAATTAAGCAAAATAAAGCATTAACAAATTAAACAAAAATAGATAATATAGTACAAAACTTAAAACCACAGAATAAGAAGTTTATATCATGATCAATAAATAGCAAGAAGAAAATATCATGAGTAAACCTTTTTAGTCAAAGCACTTGGCTAATCGGAACATGATAGTTCTCTCCTTAAATTATTACTTCAAGATGTCTCCCAGTAAAATCTTTATCAATTGCAAGCAACATGGCACGCGATTCTGTCAGAGTATGACGGTAAAGAAGATGAACTTTTCTAGGCTAGCATTCACAAAGTTGTTCCTAATGCTGCATGGAAGTCACAAATTATTAATGATTGCAAGGGAACTACTTCAGCAGCATATAGAAATTCTGAAGTGCAAACAAGTTAAACCAAGTCCAGAACAACTTCCAATCATCTTATTATTTATTATTAAAAACAAAAATATATAAATATATGAATGAGGTATGCATAAGTGAATAGGTAGACCACAACAAAGCTTAATGTACAACTATAGACAACTGAAGACTCAAAATGCTAAAAAAGTACTTAAAACAATGATTACAACAATTGTTTACACCAGACGAAAATAGCACGAACACCAGCACGGGAAACAAATTGTTGACAAGCAAAAACACTCGAGAATAAAAAAATTAAACAAATCAAGACTGGTTGATTTGAAAGGATGATTAAAGACTTCATCTTTAGGAACTCAATACACCTATAATAAGTTGGTTTTTGCACATTTAAAATTTCAAATTAATTAATTTCCATGAAACTGCCAATTATCTGAACCAAATATTAAAAAAATGTGAATATTTCAGAACAATTTTTTATGAAGTAAAACAACCAAGAATCTATAGTAAAGCAGATGAACCCAAAAGTTCACTTACCTCTAAGCATACAAAAGCAAATGGCCTACACTGGCAAATAACAGCACTAAGGTACAGATACTGTTGGCATATGACAAACAATGGATCCTACAGAAGTCATCAAAAGATATCCATCACAATCAAACATAAATGCATTATGGTCACACCTCATAAAATACATCTATATTTACCTCTTTAGTACCAACATACTCTGAACATTTTTGAGGGCATGTGAGTCTTGATCCAATGATGCCTTTTTTCTAGAGCCGCTCTCACCACGTTCTTTCTTCAGTATATATTCTAAGCAATTCTTTCTTCAAATAAGGTGATGCTCTGCTATAACAATCACCCTTCAAGAAACAAAACAACAGCCAAACAGATGCTCACAAACAATTCAATGGAGTAAATGAGATTTAACTTAAAAAGCAGAAAACATCACTTGATCTTCATCTACTTACAGCTATGATCATTACTATGATCAAAGGTGGATCAGAGCAAAGTATATGTTCTACTGATTAGGTTGAAGTATACCATGAGTACATTTAGTTGACATATTAAAGTTCATTAATATTTCTTCTATCAAAATAAAAAAGAAAAAAAAAATACAAAGACAAGAAGCAATCCAAAAAGTTTGAATAAGCTAAAACCCAAACAAAGACAGCCACAGGTGGTGTTAGAAAAGACTTCAAAACAAAGTCTCCCAGAATAGTACATATTGAAGTTTCCATTCATATGCACATCCTCAATTCGTACAGATAGAGGTTAACTACAGAAAAGTAAGCAAGAGGTTGTCCATACGGACAACAAAAGGATAACAGACCAAGTGATGTTAAGTTGGTATTATGATTAGAACTATTAACCTCTCCTAAATTAAACTCCACTTACGCAAACCTTCCCCAACAAGATTACAAGAACTGGTACTATATTATTTTAACCTAATTCTGCAGTTTGCAGGATGGCATCACATTGTGCCAATTAATGCCCATGTAGTTTTAGGGCCCCATCATTCATTTTAGATAAGATTCCTCTGTTTGCATAACCAAAAAAAAGTAGCCATTCTCCTTTTCAATTGTATTTTCCAATTAAAGCACATATGACAAATTAGAAAACTTATAACCTTGCCTACCACACAACAGAGCTCCACATGAGAGAAATCAGTGAGGCTTTGCGATATGCTGATACAATTCCGCGTCTAAACCACGATGAGGTAGCCAATCAGTAGGAGCAAAGTTGACAACTTCAGCATAATTCAAACCTGAACAGATCATACAGCCAAGAGTGTTATAGCTACTAATTATACATTATAAATTTGAGACAAATTCCTATCAAACCCAAAATGCTCTCCATTGACCGGAAAAATAGTCTGACATACCAAAATTAAATATACTGCATGATAAGATCAGGAGAATGTGATAACAAAGTTTCCAGGCTCCTGGTAAAAAACAAGCACAAAGTATCACATCAATTGTAATCCAACAAATTGCAGAGACAAACTATGCATTTGTAAGAGTTAGAAGACATTCAGTTAAAAATGAATGATAGGGCATGAACTTAAACCAAAACCTAAACAGCTCTTACTAATACCCAAAAACCTCAACACTAACCGTGCCTTCTAATTCAACAAGATAATAATCAACATGGGTAAATTAAACTACTAATATCAGCGCTTTTATCAGGAAAAATAAAACAAGCAATGCAATTAAGAAAATTTAATTCTAATTGTCCCCTATAAATCAACAAGATCATAATCAATGCAATAATTCACTACTAACTGGAGCTTTTAAATTTATATTTCTTGAAAAGAAAAAGGAAAAAGAAAAATCAAGAACAGTAGCTAAAATATATCAGCGCTTCTATTTACCCATTGCCATGCCACACAACATGGACCGCTGCCATGCCGCTAGAATGCTCTCCATGTACCCTAACAGTCAATATCAATGCTTCTACCAGCAAAAATGGAACAAGCAATACAATAATATAGAATCAAGAAAACCTAACCCTAACCATCCTTTATAATTTTAAATTTTAAAAGATTTCTTACAAAAACGGTGACAAATACTAACGAATTAGACATATAGTAGTTTTTTTTTTTTTTTAAATTACGAATATAGTTGTCACAGTCACACACAAAAATTTAAAATTTAAAATTATAAGGGACAATTATGGTTAAGTTTTCTTTATTCGATATCGTTGCATTGCCTGTTCTATTTTTTCTAGTAGAAGCACTGATATTGACTGTTAGGGTAAATGGAGAGCATTCTAGCAGCATGGCAATAGTCCACTTTGTGGGGCATGGCAATGGGTAAATAGAAGCGTTGATTTATGCTACTGTTCTTGATTTTCCTTTTTCCATTTTCTTTTCAAGAAATATAAATTTAAAAGCTCTAGTTAGTAGTGAATTGTTACGTTGATTATAATCTTGTTGAATTATAAGGGATGATTGGTGTTAAGTTTTTTTATTGCATCGCTTGTTCTATTTTTCTTGATAGAAGCGCTAATATTGGTAGTTTAATTTACCCATGTTGATTTTTATCTTGTTGAATTATAACAGATGATTAGTGTTGAGGTTTTTGGGTATTGGTAAGAGCTGTTTAGGTTTCGGTCTAAGTTCATGCCCTGTCATTCATTTTTAACTGAATGTCTTCTAACTCTTACAAATGCATAGTTTGTCTCTATAATTTGTTGGATTACAATTGATGTGATACTTTGTGCTTGCTTTTGACCAGGAGCCTGGAACTGTTGTTATCACATTCCCGAGATCTTGCCCTACAGGATTTAATTTTGGTATGCCGGGCTATTTTTTTGGTCAATGGTGAGCATTTTGGGGTTTGGCAGGAATTTTGTCTCATAAATTTATATTGTATAATTAATAGTAGTAACACTCTCGGCTGTGTGGTCCATTTAGGATTAAATTGTGCTAAGGCTGTCAACTTCGCTCCTACTGATTGGCTACGTCATGTGGTTTGGGTGCAGAATTGTATCAACAATATCACAAAGCCCCATTGTTTTCTCTAATGAGGAGGTCCTTTGTGTGGTAGGCAAGGTTATAAGTTTTCTAATTTACCATATGTGCTTTGATTGGAAAATACAATTGAGAAGGATAATGGATTTCTTGGTTCGGCAAATAGAGGAATCTAAAATGAATGATAGGACCCAAAACTACATGGGCAATCATCCTACAAATTGCAGAATTAGGTTAAAATAATGTAGTATTGGTTCCTGTATTATTTTAACTGTTAACTGTTGTCTTTTGTATGTGGTTCAGTTTAAGGCTGGGCTCTTACGGACCTCGGAAAACAATAGGGTTGTAATTGATCATGGTGCTGTTCCGATAGTTGTTAAACTTTTAAGTTCACCTACTGATGATGTTCGTGAGCAGGTATATGTCACATAACTTGTCTATGCCTTTTTATTTGCGTTTTTCTTGTTACCCTTTTGATCTCTCCCAGGGAACATTCTAGAGCAGTAATTAATACTGTTTTTTATTTAACCTGTAGGCTGTTTCGACATTAGGAAATGTTGTTGGTGACTCACCTAAATGCCGTGACCTTGTTCTTAGCAATGGAGCTTTGATGCCTTTGTTGGTACATTTCAACGAACATGCGAAGCTTTCCATGTTGAGAAAGTTGTCAAACTTCCGTAGGGGCAAGTCATAGCCATTGTTTAAGCAGGTTGGACTTTTAAAATTGAGCTGTTGAGCATTATGTGCTTTTATCATATATAGTTTTTTATTTCCTGACTTTTTTGTTTAGTGCTTCTTGATCTTTCATTAACAGACAAAACCTGCTCTTCTGATGCTTCGAGTGTCTTAATGTTTTTTGTGAATCTATACTTTATTGCTACAATAATGTGGTCTTGATTGGCACCAATTTACATTTGATGTGTTGGATCCAAAGTTTATGACTTGCTAATGTACGAATGCTATATCATTCATTCTCAAATCACAATATTTTGCTTCCTTTCACATAGTGCTTTATGAATGTTGATGTTTATTCTTCGGTTCTCCTGATGCGTCCCATGTGTCTGCCTGTGCAGCCCAAATAAAGGAGGCTGTACTTAATGGTGTCTCTCTTGAGGATGACAAAAGAGACTAATTTAACAAATTTTAACAGGTTTGTCTTCAATAGTAGTGATTGAAGTTTGTAGAGGAAAAAGTAGAACTGTAGAAGAGAGTTTGTTTTGGCTTGCTACATGTGCAATTGTGCATTTCAAATTTGGAACTTGATTTTCGTTTTAACTACAATCCACATGTTTACTCACACTGTTAATTCATGAATGTATTGCATTACGAGTACCTGTTATTGATTGTCCTTCCCATGTATTAATGTGACTGAAAATTGAAAATTGGTTGTTGAACTGTGGGACAATCCCAAAAAACAGTATATAGTTTGCAAAAATATCGTATGGTTTTTTGGAATTATCCCTTAATGTATTAATAGTATATGTATGTATATATAGGAGTGGGGCAATATTTCAGAGTGAATTTAACAGATCATTGACTTAATATATAGTTGTATGGTTTTAAGTTGTTTAATGTTTCTTTGTTGCAACCTAAGTTTTTCGACATTAGAAGTTGTTTGCCCACTGAGTATGATTTTATTTGCCTAAAATGTGGCATATTTACTGAAATTTTTTCGGACTCTATCTATGAACTGGTTGTAGGTCAAGAATGGTCGTGTTACTCTTTCTCAATTGGCAGAAGAATGGCTTCAGCGTTCTCGTAAAATTTTTCAGAATCCATTTACTAGTGATGCATATGCCACTTTATTGAAGGGAACCTGAATAATTCCTTTGGGGAACGAGTGAGTTTAGGCTCTTATCCCTTTGTTATTTTCTTTTGTTCTTGGATTTGCAACTTATGAAAATGATGTGCCAACCATATTTTTAAATTTTTAATATAGTGAAATTACGTTTGTGCCCTTCAGGCATATATGTAATTCTGATTCTGACAACCATAAATGACCACGTGACTGGTCACTTTTTTCATGTCTACATGTCACTTTCTCTTTCTTCTTCACAAAGCCGCCTTCATTCTCTCTCTTCTTTTTGCCTTCTTTCTTTTTTCTCTTCATTTTCTTTCTTCTAATTTCGTTGCACTGCTGTCTTTGCCGTTCAACAGTGATGATGATAATCTTTTTTTTTTTTTTTTTGTGAAACCCTCAAGAACACTTTTATGTTATTTATTTATTTTTTTCTTTTGTGTTACCTGGGCATGCACTTTCTTTTATTGTTGTTGGAGAAGGTAATATTGGGTTTTTTCCTGCAGTGTTGCCTTTTACTCGTATTTTTATTATCTTCATAATTTGTAGTTTATTTGTTACTACCCTTAACTGAAATGTTTTTTTATTGGCAAAACCTCATCATGTTGGTTCAAATGATTTTAGTCTGTTGAGCAGCCAAAGTCACACTATTTACATTGGTAATCATTCTTCATTTTGGTGAATATTGCTATGTTCTATCCCTTCTAATTACTAGGATGTCTTGCTTACTAGTCTTTTCCATAGAAGGCCTCATAATCTTTATAGTTTCTAAAATTTGAGGATCTCAAGGATTAGATCGCTAGCATAAGTATTTGTCCTAGGTTAATTTCATTCTACTGAAACATGGGTAAGCAAGAAAGATTTTGTAATAGTTTCTTTTTCTTCTATTGTTGTCTATCTAGTATATAAAGTTTATCTAGCATGTAAAGTGTGTTATTTTATGTTCTGTTAGAAGGTTAGCTTTAACTCGTTAATATTATGGTAAAGGAATGAACCAAATCCTGTTTGTGCAACCCAATTCTCTTTTTTTTTATTCATTTTATTTGGCTACTCGTGATTGACAAATGTGTAGGGTATTCTTGCTCTTTTCAGCCCATCATTATTTTTAGCTAGCCATGAAACTCTTCCTTATAATATATATTATTTACAATCTATTGTCATTGTATCATGTTTATAGGTTAGCACAATACCATAGGTGATTAGTATTGTTAGTGTTGAATATTTTTTCCACAAAAGCACGGAGGAAGAAATAAATAAATCTCATCGAAGTGTTCTCTCTACCTCTCGTCTTTATTGTCCTAATTTCTTCATCGCCACTGCTAGTTGACCCATTATCATTAACAGCAAATGATATATCTGAAGATCCAGTTACAGGTTATAATCCTGGGAGTGGATGATAGGTTTAAAATATTGTTTACTTTTCTAGATGAAATTTGGACATTTATCATTCGCTGTCGGTCTATAATTTCTATCATTTCAATAAATGTAATTTGATTTTATGATTATTATGTTAAGGTTATATGAAAGTTTAGTTGGGGGAAGGCTTCTTATATTCCTTATCGAGATTCCAATCTTACCCCTCTTCTGCAATCTTCACTGAGGACATGGGTATGTTTCGGTGAGAATCAGATGCAACAATATCAATAATAAATGAATATTGGGTAAAGGCCATTTACATTGTTATGAGAAATTACCATTTTATTTTTGCATACAAGTTGATGGGCTAGTAACTCGCACCTATATCTAATTTTTTTTTAATCTTTTATAGCTTATAAGTACAATTACTCCAACATCTAGTAATATGGAATAAACTCATAGTACACTGAAGTTTGCATGCAGGGTAAAGCGAGTGGAAATCCATGCCTGTCGGAATAAGGTATCTATAATTCTTGTACAATATAAGTGGCTATGTGCAATAATTTTCAGATGACCTATTAGTAGATATGGTAATTGGGAGCGAATCCTTTTCACACTTTTCCATTCCATCTCTCCAAAAACATAGCCTACCCCACATTACAATGGTTGCCATTGCCCATTTCCTCCCTGCTAGGCATTCCCTTACCACCTTGCAAAAGCAGGGAGGAAGAAATAAATAAATCTCATCTAAGTGCTCTCTCCCTCTCGTCTTTATTGTCTTAATATCTCCGTCACCACTACTAGTTGACCCATTGTCATTAACAGCAAATGACATATCGAAAGATCCAGTAACAGATTATAATCTTGAGAATGGATGATAGGACTAAAATGCTTTTAACTTTTCTAGATGAAATTTGGATATTTATTGTTCGCTCTGTGTCTATAATTTCTATTATTTCAATTAATATAATTTGATATGATTATTATGTGAATGTGATAGGAAGTTGAGTGGAGGGAAGGTATCTTATGCTTATCGAGATTCCAAGCTTACCCGATTTCTGCAATCTTCACTGAGTGGACACACGCATATTTTGGTGAGTATTAGATGCAATCAATTATTTATATTGTTTTAAGAAATTACCATTTTATTTTTGCATACAAGTTGAACGGTGCAACTTGCACCCGTATCTAAACTAAGTTACGTCTTAATCTTTTTATTGTTTTGTTGCAGTATACGTATTGAATTGTTAAGTTACTGATTAGCATTTTGTGGGTTTTCAAATTCAAATTGATGTATTAGTTTTATGAACTAGAAGTGTGCATAGTTTGGCATAAAAATGGTATTTTGTGAATAAAAGAGTATCAGTGATAACTTGAGGATCAATTTAGTTTTCTACATTATTTTTCTTTTGAATGTTTTTAGCAGAAGCTATCTTAGTTTATAAAGGTTAATTTATAAATAAGAGAGAGAACCTATTTTGTTGTTAGATCAAATAGTTAATAAAGTTTATCTTAATGATGTATGTTGTGAGGTAAGATAATGAAGTATAAACACACCTTTTAAATGTTTATTTTGAAATTAAAAAATTGCTTATAAAACTAAAGAACATATGGAAGGGAAAAAGAAAGCTATTTAGTATGTTTCTAATCATCATTTTTATTTTTTGGGGAAATATTTGATTGGGTGTTAAACGTTTGAATGGCATGCCGCAGAATTTATGAGGATGAATGTCAAAATGGAATCAATTGCAAGAATATCATTGTTGTTTATATATTCAACTTCAGGGCTCTTAATGCAAACATTGACTCATCAATAGAAACTGAATTTCCATCCGGTTTACTTGGGGAAACATCCATGCTGCCAGGTACAGTGAGTGCAGTATTAGTAGGAGCAATTTCATCACTTGTTAGTGAAGACGTAACTTTAGCAGGAACAGCAGCACTTAATTTTGCAATTACTGATGCAAGTAAAAGGTTTCCGTAAATACCTGTGCTACCACTGCTGGCAATTTTAGTTGATCATGGTACCTTTAAGCAACACATTTAGCAAATCAAGCTTTGGTATGAAACATGTCACTGCGTTTAATTAAAGTGCACTTGGAAATAAAGCTGATAAAAATCTGTTCTACACTTGCAACACTATATAAATTCATAACAACACATCCACTATGTTCTACACTTGTCAATTTCTTGCTCATCTTTGGGACAACAGCTAAGTGATCACTATTATTACAGAACTACAGATAAGGCGTAAGTAGAATCATTAACTAATTAAATAGGGGAAAATTAAACAAGAAAAAAGGCATATTACTAAGGTACGAAAATAAATTACAGAAACCAACACCAAAGAGTAGAAGCATTTTACCATTGCAGAGGAAACAGTGGAGTTCAGAACCATTGCACTAGCCAAAACGTTATCCAAGAAGACAACATAGTGATATAGATTTGGATTGTGCAGCTTTTGTTGGTTAGGGAACTTCCTATCTTCGGGTTGCTGGGCCAAATATTCAGCAGCTAGCTGTATAGATAGGCAGCGAAGGCCTTTTGGGATAGTTCTAGCAGCAAGTTGAACAAGATATTTGGCTTGTTTCTTCTGTACAAGGACTTGTTCCTCAGCATTGTAAGTCATTGCCTGGAGCTTTTTGGCCATGGCAATGCAATCTAGGTAATCACGACTGGCTTTATTCAAGGAAGCTTCCATTGCTTTCAATTTACGCAAAACACTACAGATTTAATTATGTTAAAATTTCAAATTCTTTAATTAAAAATACTTAATAAGATTTTGTTTTCCATTTAATTTTAAATAAAATGCGAACAACATCAGTATGTAAAAAATTCTACTTTCAACTGCTTTTTCCAAAATCCACCATATCCTTAACTTAATTGCAGGAGCAAAAGGAAGTTTGTAGTCTTGTACCTCTTTGACAAATCAGAATCCTTAGTTGTGGCACCAACTGCTTTTTCAACTCTTTTACTAAGTGAGAATTGCAACCCGTTGTTGCAAAATTCAAGTATGCTTTGGCCCGAACTATATGATCTTTCATCTCTTTCACCTTTGCATCTGTCACTCTCTGCACTAAAGCTTGTGTATTATGATAATGCTGAACTGCTGTTTGGTTGGTCTGCTGCTGCAACCAAGCCATATAAAAAAATCATAAAAACTGCAGAACATGCTATGAAAATCATATTATTCAACATTAATTCTTGTCCAAGCTTTTATCTTCTCACAAGCATCCAAATTATGTAGATGACAAAGGGGAACAAAAATAAGCATTTATCTCATCACAATTTTCACTTATCCTGCATCCTTTAACTTCCCCTAGTGAGATTAGGGTACCATTGCCAAATTTTAATATCTAAAGTAAGTCTAGATATGTTAAACGAAACGGTGACACAAATTTTAACCCACTCTAGGAAGTAGGCTATGCCAACATATACAACCATCAATCTGAATTTTACAAGAAAAGGTATGCCAAAATATCTTTTGTCTTCTGCATTACACCTCAAACCATGCACCGGCCATTCTTTTGCATTACACTTTCACAGTCATCTACTTAAGATGACCTGTCAACCAAAGGATTTTCAAACATATATAAATACCTTTTCACAAGATTGTGGCGATACTGTTTTTTGCTCTGTTTGCTTATCTTATTCTTTGTTTTCACCATTTGCTCCTATCAGCAATAATGAATACAAATTAAAATAGATTTACAATCCGTAAGAAAAGCATTCAATTTGGAAATTGAAAACACATAATCCTTACGATACTAACCATGGTTTTCCAAAATATTAAGTGTGTCTCTGGATCTTCCATTTTGTTCGTTATCATTATTATCGGTAGTAGTGTTGTAACTAACTATAGAAACTATTTTCTTATCTTTGAATACATCTAGTTTCAACTCTTCCACACCTTCACTAGCTTCCTAGATCACAAAGCAAACCAAATCCAAGATACATAAAATAGTAAAACAATATGAATTAAAATGTAAAAACAATTCAAAAGGTTATTATCAATAAATACATGTTCAATCACCCTCTCCTGACGCCCTCACACTAACTGCTTTGAAGCTACCTTCTCCTTTGTCTGACTTCACTACTAGTCCCTATTTTACTGTCCTTTCAGCCATACTTGCTCCTGTTAATATTCCCTTCTCCTTTTCACTTTATTCCATTCATCATCTATTCTCAACTCAGACTTGTGTTTTTCAAATGCCATCCACTCGTTGTTAATACTTAACCCCAAGGCCAAGTCTTTTTGTGTAACACCACCACCTTCTCTCACTCCACCATTTGATCTTCTCTTATCTTTATTATTAGTGGACTCATCTTTTCCTGTTGACATCTTCAAATTGTTTATCCACTCCTACTGCAACTTTCATACTGTATCATAATGTTTTACACCAAGTCAAGTCAGGCATAATTATCATCATTAAAACTAATTAAACACTATATATTATTTTGAAAAATGAATTTTCTTATATAAAGTTATTCGTAGCTTGATATACTCTTGTAGGTTAAAATTGTAATTATCTGACTTGAGGACTAAAATTTCTCACACTAGCAGCTCCAATACTAATTGGAAACTAAAACTATAGAAGAGAAAAGATGCAAATTTGAGTAGACAATTACATGTTCTGTTATTTTAAACTCTAAAACTATGTGAAATGACAAACAAAACACAAGTTCTTACTATAAGAATTAAGAATAGAGCTAAAACATGAACATACTTGGAGCAACATACAGCAGAGATGTACAACACCATGGATCAGCGAAGCTCCGGAGCAATAGTTTTGTTGTTTTGAGTTGTTACTTGTTACGTTATTTAAGATTAGATATGCTGTCAAGAAAGATAGGTGGATAACGTTCAAATTTCACCATTAATACAATTCTTACACCAAAATCCCTTTTCTTGGAGACCCACCCAAAACTCCTCTACCTTCCAATTCTTACACTTACTGATGCAATTTTTACACTACCCACAAAAAGTACATTTTGTTCAAACTCACTAATAAGCTATCCAATGTATCCTCAAGAAAATCATCACGCTCACAATCTTATGTTTCAACTAAAAGTAAGCCACTAATGATCCTTACACCATTCTTGGTCTTCTCCAACTTATCACCTAGCATTCAAGCTTTGAAAACATCATACATGCACATTGTGGATTTATTTCGCCTCGACTCTAATTCTCACAAAGTTTCACTCATTTTATTCTCTCAGAACCTAGACTCAACACTCTTACAACACATACGAGGTGGAAATTATATGCAAGAAAATCACAAATATTTTACAACGCATGTGAATAAATAATGAAAAACCGCTAATATGCATTCAAATGACCTCATGGAAGGAATCAGATATCAATAACATGTCAAGCATTGTTTTACTTCAACAAAATAGTTCAACTTCCCAAGAGATCAACTAGGGCTTTTCCTTAGGTTGTAATGGGGCCAATGGGTAAATGACTAAAAAAAAGAAAGGATAAAATAGTTATTAAATGAACTTAGAATCACAATATGAGTTCTAAGAAATTGATTATTTAAGCACTGAACTTCTATTGACTGTTTCACCCTCTAAAGCTTCTTCTTATTTCTTCTTTTTCAACAACTATTTCTCTCTTTTTTTTTTTTGTCTTTTCGCTTTCAACTTTTGCACTTTTGTTTTCTTTTTATCTTCTTCTCTTTTTCTTTTCAATTTTTTTTTTTCAATTCATGCTTACGCTTGCATATTTAAAAATTTTTTCTTTAACAATGATTTGTAAGCATGCACAACACTTTTTTTTTTTTCCTTTTCTTTTTTTTTTTTTTCCTTTTTTTGTTTTGTTTGCCATGACTTCACTTCATCGAACATATCATTTTTTTTTTCATTCCCCACCTTCTTTTGCCTAAATCTTAGTCTCACATGTGAATCCAAGCTTTAAAGGATAAAGCTTAATTATTTTAGGGCTTGGACATGGATTTATGTAGGGTAAGAACAAAAATATTTAGGCTAATTATATGTTTGACTTCAAATTGGCCATTGGCGTACACACGATAAAGGTTAGAAAAAGTGTTTGGCCTTTTATTGGTTTAATCACACAAAGCCTAGTATCATTTCTCAAGAGTTGTTAAACTTTTCATTTAAAGCAAACGACTTATTTAATGGAAAGCATGTTATTTCCTTCTAATACAAAACCTATAAAGGTCAATCTAACCAAATGAAGAATTTACGAAAAGTATTTAGGAATTAAAAGAAAACATCTCTCAACAATAAAAACGTTAATGACTCAAATTACTCACAAGGGAAGTCTCCACTAATAAGCCACAACTATGCATGCTTAACTTCTCTCCACTCTCCTGACTAGGATTCAAGTCTTTGAAAACCTCCAACCATGTTTAGACTTTCATGGCTACCTTTTAGTTAAGACAACCAATCATAATACGCTTAGATTCCTCTATTGGACACACTAAAATAACCTATTAATGAATTTGAAACAAAACAAAAATACTGTGAAATTTCAGCTTGAACTATACTCAAAGAAAAATTCATAACTCATGAAATACTCATCGAAAAGCTCATACTTGTTATCTTTTCTACTATCTGAAATCCCTATAAGACCAAGCTTCATCCTCAAACCATTACTACTTACAGGTGTTCTACCACTAGAACTCCTTAGTGTCCCACTACACGAACCAGACACGGAGGAATGAGATCTCATCTTAAGCAAGCAATTGTCATTCATGAATATCGTAGTAGTTCCAGAATTGGAATTAGAACGACCCAATTGGTTAAAGGTAAACCACAAACTGTTAAAAGATGCATTGAAGCTCTTTTCAGAGGAGGAAGCTAACCCGGCGTTAAGAGCAATTTTCAGAAGAATTAATGACTATTACCTCATTGTTGCCCACTGCAAATTTAAGGAGAAATACAGTAAGTTAGAAAACAAAAAAGAGATAAGGATGCCACAAATAATAAAGTGATATGAGAACTACCGAGTATTATTATTATTATTATTCATGCATGCATTTAGAGGAATTTTTTCTTCAAATGATAATAATTCCATTAAAAAGTAAACAAACAAAAATTGAAAAGAAAGGGGACTAACAACAAATTATTGAGTGGTAAGTGATAATCAAGGGCAAAAATCAGTAAAATTTCAAAATCTATTGTCTTTACATGTAAATTACACACAAAATAGTGATACAACATCAACAATAATAAATACAAATTAAACTATAGTGCCATTTATTAAGGCTTACATGGCCAAACATCAAAAAGAATGTATTTGGACAAACTAAAGTCAGAAGTCTCATGCATTTAAAGGAATTTCTTCTTCAAATGACAATAATTCCATTAAAAAGGAAACAAACAAAAATTGAAAAAAAAGGGGACTAACAACAAATTATTGAGTGGTAAGTGATAATCAAGGACAAAAATTAAAAAAAAATTCAAAATCTATTGTCTTTACATGTAAATTACACACAATATAGTGATACAACATCAACAATAATAAATACAAAATAAACTATAGTGCCATTTATTAGGGCTTACATGGCCAAACATCAAAAAGAATGTATTTGGACAAACTAAAGTCAGAAGTCTTATGACGATTCACAATAGTGCTACAACATGACATATCCCAATTAATTTATTGAAGAACTAAAAGGAACCAACAACAAATCTAAATGTTTTGTTACAAATTAATATAAATTTGAACACCTCCTCCGATGACTACACGAACAAAATGAGGGAAGCAAGTTTGCAAAGTAAACCTTATTAAAATAATAGATGTTGAAGTTACAAGTATTACTGCTGGATTATTTACTTAGTTACTGCTGTAGTATTTTTTTATTGTTGTTTTTTAGGAGAATAAAGAGATTATGAGTATCCTAATCTCATTGGTTAGTTTAGGGGGGTGTATTCAATTATGACTATAAAAAACTTTTATAAACTTTTTTTAATGAATGACTTTTATAGAATTTCATAAACTTTTAATAACTTTATGAATTCATGAAAAACTTTTAGAGACTTTTATAAATTCATTTTAAAAAACTTTTATTAACTTATATAGATTGTTATAGACTTCTAAAAAAAATAATATAAAAAACTTTCATAGACTTTTAATAGATTTTCATAGACATTAATAAACTTTCATTAATTAATATAATATTTACTTTATAAGTTAGTAAAATTATATTTATCATGTTGATAATTGATTAAAAAATATGGTACATAAAATAAAAATATAAAAAATAAAGATTCCATTAATTAATTTCATCAATAAAGTTATAAAATTTTTATTTATACATTGTGAATTATACTTTCATAATTTATACATAAAAAATATTAAACTATTAGTTTACAATATAATTATTAATAATAGTTGTATTGTTTATTATAAGAATAATAAGATGATTTAAATCAATATTTATCTAAACATTTTTTTTTTGTATTGTATTTATATAAATATATATTATAATATATATTTTTTTAATTCATTTTGCCAATATCTAACTCCTCAATTTTGATTCAAACTTGAAATCTTTTACAAAATAATAAATTGATATCATTTAGAAAAGAAGAGGTTTAAAAAGCTAAAAAACTAACAATTTGAACATAGAAAGAAAAATATTGACCATTAAAATTCACAATAAAATACGAGTGAAATATATATATGTGTGTGTATGTATTTTTAAAATAAGTGAAATATTTTTATTTATGAGAGATTCAAATGTAAAAGTGATGGTGAGGTTTACTTCTATAATAAAAAATAAAAGTCTACAAAAGTTTTTAAGGGGAGTGGAGGAGAATTTGTAAAGCTTGATTATTATAAATTTAACATAAAAGTCTACAAAAGTCATTAAAATTTTAAATTCTATAAAAGTCATTGACATTTTGAATACCCCATAACTTTTATAAACTCTTAAAAAGTTCTGATTGAATACACCTTAACTTTTATAGACTTTGTAAAAATCTTTAAAAGTCTATATTGAATACCAGATGACTTTTGTAGAGTCTTTAAAAGTCTGTATTGAATACAACCAAACTTTTAAACTCTATAAAAGTCATTAAAAGTTTAGATTCAATACACCCCCCTTAGATAAGTTTTATCTAGAGATTGAGATAGATTAGAAGTGTGTTGAAGATGGGTTGAAGCATAAGGAAGTCATAGAACAGAAGTGGATTTTTAAGTTCTTGTGTGAGTTGAACCAAAACCTTGATGAGGTTACAGGAAGAGTATTGAGCATTAAACCACTCCATAAGATTTGAGAGGTGTTCTCTGAAGTAAGAAGGGAAGAGAGCAGAAAACGGGTAATGATAGGAGATCAAAACAAGGCTGATCATTCAAGCGCTGCAGAAGGCTTCGCACCAGTTGTATTTAGGAATCAAAACCAATTCAACAAGAATCAACAAAGAAGAGGACGACCATGGTGTGATTACTGTCGACTACCTGGACACACAAAGGAGAAATGCTGGAAGTTGCATAAAAAACCAGCTGATTGGAAACCTAGCAAACCCCAATCAGGTCAGCAGAGTCGCAGAAATCAGGTCTCTACAAGGGCTGAAACTAAGCAATCGGAAGCTGTTCATTCCAATAAAGACCTGTTCGAGTTACTGCAGAAATATATCTCGCAAAATAACTCCAACTCAACAGTGGTAGGGACTGGTTCAGTAGCTCACAAAGGTAATCTCCTTTATGCATTCAATGCTGAAAATCAAAATGGTTTTTTGTGTATCATGGATTCAGATGCTTCAGACCATATGACTGGTGATCCAAATGTTTTTCTCCATATAAAGCATGTCATAAGAATGTTAATGTTAGAACTGCTGATGGTTCGATCTCTAGAGCGGCAGGCACAGGTTCTGTCAGAATTTCAGAACCTTTAACCCTTGATTCTGTGTTGTTAATACCAAACTTGGATTGTAACTTACTATTTATTAGTAAATTATCAAGGGAGGATTTGAAATGTGACTGAATTCTATCCTAATTACTGTGTTTTTCAGGACTCATACTCTGGGAGGACGATTGGCAATGCTGAGATGAGTAAGACAATTTCGAAGAATCAACTGTTTAGAACCTAGGAGTCAGTCTAGTAATCATGTTAGGACAAATAAAGATGATGTCATAATGCTATGGCATTATAGGTTAGGTCATCCAAATTTCATGTATCTTGGAAAATTATTTCCCTCATTATTCGTCAATAAAAATCTGAAATTTTTTGAATATGAAATATGTCAATTGTCCAAACATTCTAGGAATTCCTATCCAATACATTCTTATAAACCTTCACAAACTTTTTCAATGGTACACACAGTTATGTCTGGGGATCATCCAGAGTCAATAACCTCACTGGTTCTAGATAGTTTGTAACTTTTGAGGAAGATCATTCTAGACTAATTTGGATATTTCTTATGAAAGAAAAATTTGAAGTTGCAAAAATATTTAAATTTTTTACAATATGATCAAAACCCAATTTCACACAAAAATCTAAGTTTTAAGAACTAATAATGCTAAAGAATATTTTACTTCAGTCCTAAATGATTTTCTGACAAATGAAGGAATTATCAATCATAGTTTATGTGTGAATACTCCTCACCAAAATGAGATTTCAGAGAGGAAAAATCAACGCCTTTTAGAAGTGGCAAGGTCTATAATGTTTGCAAATAATGTATGAAAATATTTTTTTGGGAAAAGCTGTTCTCACTACAACATATCTTATCAATAAGCTACCTTTTAGGGTGCTATGTTTTCAAACACCATGTCAAGTGTTTCAAAATTGTTTCCCTCTTAATAATCATTTCGCATCTTCCTGCTAGAGTGTTTAGATGCATTGTATTTGTTCACATTTATCGTCAATATAAAAGCAAGCTTGATCCTAGGTCAGTTATGTGCATTTTATTGGCTATTCTGCAGACTAGAAAGGATATATACTTTGTTGCCTAAGTTCTAAAAGATTTTATACATCAATGGATGTAACTTTATTGGAAAATCAGCCCTTTTGTTCTTCTAAAATAGGTCAGGATAGAGTTCATCCATCTAGAGTTGATTCCTAGTTGTCACCCAATGTAAATGTATATCCTCTTCTGGTTGACTCCACTAAAAGTCTAGAGTCCCACCCTAACTTGCTACCTAATTTGGTCAACCAAAAGTCTAAAACAGACTCAAACACTACTGAACCCGATCAGCAAGAGTTAGAAACAATTAATCCTACTCTTGATAGTAATGGATCAACTGAAAATAACTTGTGTCTAACTCCTATCCAAACTAAACGAGCTAGGTCTGACCTAATTGTCTATAAGTGAAAAAGGAAGGCCAAGAAGAACTGGAGATGAGAGAATGCAAACACGATCTCAGTCCTGCCAAGAGACCGAACCAGCAGCTCAAGGACCTGAACAAGAGTCACAAAAGAAAGCTGAACTTGTGACAGATAATGAAGAAACCAGAAGCAGAAGTGATAAGGATAGTGAACTGAACTCACAAGGCAGCGATATAGACCTACCAATTGCTTTAAGGAAGGGTACAAGAGAGTGCAGAAACCGGTCCATCTCCCATAAGCAACTATGCTTCTTATGAGAGGCTGTCCCCGAATTTCAGTATATTTATAGCAAATGTTTTGAAAATTCAGGTTCCAAACAATGTTAAAAAAACACTCAAAATGGAACATGACAAGTGATAGAGCTGCCAGAAGAGAAGAAGCTGATAGGATACAAGTCGGTTTTCAATGTAAAATACAAGGCTGATGGCAATGTAAAGAGGTTCAAGGAACTGCTGGTTGCAAAAGGATTCATGCAATCCCACCCATGGAATCGATTATTAAGAAACATTCACTCTTGTTGCTAAGCTAAACACAATTTGGATTCTATTATCAATTGTAGTGAACTTGGATTGGCCTGTCTACCAAATGGATGTGAAAAATGCTTTCCTAAATGGTGATCTAGGTGAAGAGGTGTGTATGGAAATTCCTCCAGGGTTGGAAGACAAATCAAATGCCAACAAGGTCTGCAAACTTAGAAAATCACTCTACAAACTTAAACAATCTCCCAGGGCATAGTTTGATAGATTCATAAAAGCGGTTATGAAATATGCTTATATACAATGTCAATTAGATCATACATTGTTTGTAAAACACCTATCTCATGGAAAGACAACTGTTTTGATTGTTTATGTCGATGATATCATACTTACAGGCGATTGTGAAGAAGAAATTGGGAGATTGAAGGCATATTTGGCAGAAGAGTTTAAGATTAAGGATCTAGGAAACTTGAAGCACTTCCTTGGCATGGAGTTTGCACGGTCAAGAAGAGGAATATCAGTTTCTCAGAGGAAATACACCTTAGATCTTCTGAGAGAGATAGGTATGCTTGGGTGTAAACCAGTAGAAACTCCAATGGATCATACTACAAATCTTGGGACAGCAAAGGACAGTGTACCAGTAGAGAAAGGTCGATTTCAGAGGCTGGTTGGTAAGCTAATCTATCTTTCTCATACAAAACCTGACATTAGCTTTGTTGTAAGCTCCATTAGTCAGTTCATGAGCTGCTCATCGGAGGAGCATATGAATGGGGCATACAAAATCTTGAGGTATCTAAAAATGGCTCCAGGCAGAGGGTTGTTCTTCAGCAAAGGAACTGACAAAAGTGAGGAAATTTTTGCAGATGTGGACTGGGTTGGTTCTATTGTGGACCGCCGATCAACCACTGCTTATTTTACATATGTTTAGGGTAATTTAGTGAGCTGAATGAGCAAAAAACAATCGGCAGTGTCAAGAAGTAGTGCAGAGGCAGAATTGAGAGCAATTGCACAAGGTTTATGTGAAGGAATCTGGCTGAACCAAGAGTTAGAAGAGTTGAAGATGACAATAACAGGTCCTATGAAACTATTCTGCCATAACCAAGCTACAATTAGCATGGCAAAGGATCCGATTCATCATGACCGAACAAAACATGTTGAAATCGATCGACAATTCATCAAAGAGAAGTTGGAACAAGGGTAAGCTTGCTCTATATTTCTACAGCAAATCAAATAGTAGATATACTAACCAAAGCATTTCCTAAGATAAGCTTTGAGAGCATGACTTCCAAGTTGGGCATGTGTAACATCTATAACCAGCTTGAGGGGGGGCATTGAAGTTACAAGTATTACTGCTGGATTCTTTACTTAGTTACTACTCTTGTATTTTTTTTATTGTTGTTTTTGAAGAGAATAAAGAGATTATGATAGAGTATCCTAATCTCAGTGGTTAGTTTAGATAAGTTTTATCTAGAGATTGAGATATATTAGATTATTAGAAGTATCACCTTGTTTCAAGGAGATAAATGTCAGCTGCCTAATGTCTAGTGTATAAATAAGTACAATATTCTCATTATAGAACACTGAGAAATAAAATTCAGTTTCTATATTTCTCAAAATCTTCAAAAGATGTATGTACTTTCTCCCATTTTCAATGCATGTGTTAATTAAAAGAAACTTCCAGTTCGCACCAATAAGAATGAGAAAAGCTTATCATAATCTGAAGCGTTCTCACCCTTTTCTTTTTATTTTTTATTTTTTTCTGTTGTTTAATGCTAAACAGTTCGTATCTAATAAAAACATTAAAACAGACTATAAGACTAAACAAACTGTTGGAAAGTCAAAACTGTCATATCATTTGTATTAATAGTAAATATTTGTTTTTCTTATGTATTCCTTGATTATAGTTAGTATTCATGTAACTTTGCTGTATTGTAGCTGTGATAGCTTAATTGTAGGAAGTAACAGACTTGTAGAGAAAGTTAGCAGGTTGTATATATTTAGACTATAACATCAATAAAAATATATTCCAGCAAATTCTCTCTTCTATTCACTTTTACATGGTATCAGAGCAGGATTAAGATCCAACTCATCTCTGCACTCTATTCTCTCGTGTAGACATCTTCTTAGCTTTTCAACTATCATGGCTAACGATCAAGTTCCACCAACATCTCCATTAAATTTTGGGAAGACTGTTGCCTCTTCCACTTCATTTAAGCAGGAGTTTTTATCGAATTCTTCAAAATCTGACATCTCAAATCCTTATTTCTCTCATCACTCAGATCATCCAGGATTGGTTTTAGTCTCCAAATCTTTGACTGGAGACAATTATGCTAGTTGGAAAAGGGCTATGACTCTGGCTTTAAACTCCAAAAACAAACTTGGATTTGTCAATGGTTCTATCAAAGCTCCTTCAGAAGAAGCTGATCCCAAAGGCTATGCAACTTGGTCGCGATGTAACGACATGGTTCATTCCTGGATCATCAATACTCTCAATGCAGAAATTACAGACAGTGTGATATATTATTCTACTGCTCATGAAGTTTGGGAAGATCTCCGTGAGCGATTCTCTCAAAATAATGCACCTCGCATCTTTGAGATTCAGCGAGATATTGCTTATCTTCGACAAGAACAGCTCTCTGTCTCTGCCTACTACACTAAATTGAAGGGCTTATGGGATGAATTGGCTTCATATTCAGATGCAACACATGGAGCACATGCAGATCAACAAAGATTGATGCAATTCTTAATGGGTTTGAATGAGACTTACTCTGCAATTCGCTGTCAAATCCTACTGATGAATCCTCTGCCTTCAATCCGCCAAGCCTACTCTTCAGTTTCTCAAGAAGAAAAGCAAAGACTTATCAGTACCACACAGACCACAACTGAGGTAGGTGGGAGCGCTGCTATGGCGGTGCGTCACAACAACAACCGGGGAAAATCAAACTTTTTATCAGGAACAGATCACTCATACCAGTCCCCAGCGAATCGTTCATCTTAACCTCAGGATGTCCGATCGCAAGGAGAACGACGCTCTGACTAGGATCGACGTCGTTTTGGATCAAGAAAGGGACGACCTCAGTGCACTTATTGTGGAGAGATGGGCCATTGGGTCCAAAAGTGCTTTCAATTACATAGGTACCCATCAAGTCATCCCAAGGCAAGAATGAATTCAGGCTCAAATTCAAATCAACATAAAGGGTTTTCTGTTGCTAATCAAGTATCTGAGTTGTCACACAATGATGAGGTAAGGCCTGCAGTTTCATTATCAGAAACTCAACTCAAGCAGCTTTTGTCACTCCTTAACAATCAAGATGAAGGCTGTAGTTCCAAAGCGAATGCAGTAATAAAGCCAGGTTTGTCTAAAATCGATTCCCACAATTGGATTATTGACAGCGGGGCAACAGATCATATTACTTCGTCATCTAAACTGTTGTATAAAGATAAAAATTGCTTGCTACCGCCCGTATTGTTGCCTAGTGGAGAAAAAGCAAATATTGTAGCAAAAGGGTCTTTACCCCTGAATTCCGTCTATTATCTGCATGATGTGTTATCTGTGCCTACATTCCAAGTTGATTTGATGTCAGTTAGTCGTTTGACAAGAGGTCTAAATTGTTCAGTGACGTTTTTCCTTTATTGGTGTATTTTGCAGGATCTGGCTACGAAGAGGATAATTGGTTTGGGTAAACAACGTGATGGACTATATTATTTGGTGGCACTAGCGACAGAGAAATCTTCCTCATCTACAAACTGACAAGTTTGCAACCTTACCACTTCATCCACCAACCTCTGGCATAGTCGCTTAGGCCATTTATCACCCTCTCGCTTAAGTTTTATTGCTAAGAATTTTTAAAATTTTTCTGTTGAGTCAAATAATGCTTGCCATATATGTCCTTTGGCTAAGCAGAGTCGTTTACCTTTCGGTACTAGTACTATTTCCTCCACAAAGCCATTTGATATTATACATTGTGATATTTGGGGTCGTTATCGACACTCTTCTCTTTCTGGTGCTAATTATTTTCTTACAATTGTTGATGATTATACACGTTTCACATGGATTTTTTTTAATGCGTCACAAAAATGAAGCACAATCAATTTTAAAAGGCTTTTTCAGTTATGTTTCCATTCAATTCGAATCTCGCATTAAAACTTTTCGAAGTGATAATGGTGGGGAATTTATCTCACTTCGTTCCTTTTTTCACGATAATGGCGTCATTTTTCAACATACTTGTGTTTACACTCCTCAACAAAATGGGGTTGTGGAACGCAAACATCGTCACATCTTACAGGTGGCTCGTGCTTTAAAATTTCATGCTCACCTCCCTTCACAATTTTGGGGAGAATGTGCTCTCACCGCTGTCCATATCATCAATCGGTTACCTTCACCAGTTCTCTCTTTCAAAACTCCTTTCGAACTTCTTTATTCAAAACCGCCCTCATATGCTCATCTCCGTGTGTTTGGTTGTCTTGCTTATGCCACTAACGTTCACACTTCTCACAAATTTGATCGTCGAGCCTTGCCCTCCATCTTTATCGGTTATCCCATCAGTCAAAAAGCATACAAATTATTCGATTTATCAACCAAAAATGTTTTTACTAGCCGGGATGTGAAATTTCATGAAAATATTTTTCCATATGCTTCTATCAAGCCCAATTCTGATACATCTCTGCCAATTCCATTACTGACCCATGATACCTTTGACTCAATCTTTGATCCCAAAACTCATCCTCCTCTTTTTGACCACATACTTCCCACTTCACCTCCTGCACCACCAACAGCCTCCAATCCATCACCTTCGACCACCATCGAACCGGCGACCTTTGATCCACCATCTCAGACGCTGGGAACATTATCTAACCCTTCCCCCCCCCCCCCCCCCCGACCACTCTCTTCTTTCACCTGAACCATCCCTCTCTGAGCATCCTGCTCCACCACCAGAACCACTCCGTCGTTCCAGTCGTCAGACTGCTCCACCGGTCAAGTTCAATGATTATGTCTGCTCCAACGTTTACTCCAACCAATCGACTTCCTTCGTTCCAGGTCTGACTAAAGATACACGCTATCCACTGACAACCACTGACAAATTATGTTTCATATCATAGATACAAGCCTGCATATCACTCTTTTGTTGCTCAACTTGGTACTGTTACAGAACCCAGGTCTTATTTAGAGGCGGCTGCTGATAAAGATCTCATGCTTGGCTGGGACGCTTTAACAAAAGCTGAGCATCTTCAGGTTATTCCCAGAGGACTTAAATACAAAAGGAGTTTTACACCTTTTGTCTTTATCCCCAAGATTTATCCTTTAAGTCCTGTCTCTCCTGAATACCAAGCCATCATCACCAAATTACAAACCCTTTGTGCAGAAAGACATGATCAATTTCAACATCCTCATCCACTATGGATCAATCCAGACTTCTTCATCAAGTTCCCTTTCAAGCTTAATGAAGACATTAACCCTACCAAAGCTACCCATTCTGGGATGTCTCCATCTGATCTACAGTTGGCCCGACTTGAGTGTCAACAGTTACTTTCCCAAGGCCTCATTGAGCCCACTTCATCTCCTTGGGCTTGTCAAGCCTTTTATGTGGAAAAAAGGGCTGAACAGATTCGGGGGAAAAAACGTCTTGTTATTGATTACAAACCTCTAAACCATTTCTTACAAGATGACAAATTTCCCATTCCCAAATCCACCACACTGTTTGCACAGTTAGCTAAGGCCCAAATCTTTTCCAAATTTGATCTTAAAGGTGCCTTCTGGCAGATAGGCATTGACCCTGTTGACCGTTACAAAACCGCCTTCTGCATTCCTGATGCACAATATCAATGGACGGTTTTACCCTTTGGCCTCAAAACAGCCCCTTCACTTTTTCAAAAGGCCATGACCCGGATTTTCTATCCTATCCTTTCATCTGCTCTCATCTACATTGATGATGTCCTGTTGTTTTCCTCAGACACTGCCTCACATGTCAAATTGCTTTCCCAATTCTATGAGCTGGCCCATTCTCATGGCATAATGTTGTCTGAAAAAAAGAGTATTATTGGCCGACCAGAAATCATGTTTTTAGGGATGACCATCACTAAAGGCTCCATTAGTCCTGGACCCCACCTTACCTCACAATTAATGTCCTTTCCAGACACACATCTCTCAATAAAACAGATCCAACAGTTCTTAGGTATTGTCAATTATGTCCGTCATTTTCTCCCACATGTGACTCAGCATACTGCTCCTCTTTCTGCCTTACTGAAGAAAAATCCACCTTCGTGGTCCCATGTCTATACTACTGCAATCCAACAGTTAAAGAAAATCAGTCACAATCCAACACCTTTGACCATTCCTTCTATTGGCAACCTCATTCTTCAGACTGATGCTAGTGACCATTATTGGGGTGTCATCCTTCTTGAAGACCGCAATCACCATCATCATTATTGTGGTCATGCTAGTGGACAGTTCTCTGAATCTCAAAAGCACTATCACACCATTTATAAAGAGATTCTCGCAGTCAAATATGGCATCCAGAAATTTGACTTTTATCTCAGAACTTCCACCTTTGCAGTGCACATGGATAACTCCTCTTTCCCTAAGATCCTAGACTTCAATAATAAGATTCCCCCTACACCATTATTATTACGTCTAAAAGATTGGTTTGCCAGATATGATTTTACTGTTAAACATGTGAAAGGCTTCACCAATATAATTCCGGATATGTTATCCCGACCTTCTCACCTCAAGCTTCTTACTTCTCACAGAACCATTGCATTTGCACTTATGGCTGCTTCATCATCCTTTCCTGACCCCGAAAATATGGCTGCCACCACTATAGCAACCTACCCTCCTGAACTATTATGCACACTCCCTCCAAATAGCTCTCCTACAGTTCAACAAATCACCAGTTTTGCCAAAGCCTATTTCCTTTCCTATTACTCTAAAATCCGAGCTCATTCTCATCCTTTTTGCCTTATAAACCCTCTCAGGCCCTTTTTAGACATTTTCCCTTTATGGCCTTTCTCCCAATTCTCTCCTGAAGTGTTATGGTTCCTTTGGTGTTTTGCTATCCTTCACCATTTCCCCATCTCTTTTCCTGTCCAAGCTCTCTATGCCAACCTTCATAATCCCAATCAGCAGAGTTCGCATCTTTGGACATTCCTCCAATGGTTTGATCCTTTGCCTAGATGGCGCCGTGAACTAACCCGTATCATGGGCTTTTACAATCTGTGGAAACTCTCTCCTGACATGGCACGAGAAGTTACCTGTATCTGGATCCTGCATCGACCATACTTTGGCAATGCTCCTCGACATCTAGTTTGGTCCCACAACCAAAGCTATGAATGAGACACTTTGTTCAATTTCAATGATCTCTATCCATCCAGACGGATTTCTCTGCTCAATCATCTGTGTGATATCAATAATTGCACTACTGATGAATTATTCATCCTTCCAAATGTCCCACGCAATAGAACACTCAGCTGGCACCCATTTCAAGATACTGACCCACCTTCAAATTCTTCACAAGCTGCTCCTGCACCTCTCGATGCCCAAGATCCAATGGACTTAGACACCCCTGGAGACTTTCCACGTCGTGTCTGTGGGGCCCTTGACTCTGACGACGAAGACCATCAAGCTTGCAACCTCTCTTTCTCTCCATAATGGCAGACACTACTGGTCCTACCAAGCCCTCTTTTTCAAAGTTATTTTGTCTCATTGCAATTATGTTTTACTTTTCTAAAAAGTTTGTTGTCTTCATTTAATAATGTTAGTTTGCTTTTACTTTTCTTCTGTACCTTTCCCTTAAGTGTGATTTGTATTATGTCTAGGACCCACATGTTTTCAATCATGTTTTGCTTCTATAAATATGTAATCGTTCAGACTCTCTAGACAGAGTCAGTTCCCCATAAATAAAATTAGTGTTTTCTTACATATGGCCTTCTAAGTTTCTATCTAACCTTTGAGTTGATATTTTACTATACGAATAATGAAATACAGTCTGTTATGATCTAAGTATGCTCTGTGCTTGCCTCAAGTGAGGATCCTGCACATCAGAACATATGCTACGATCCCTGACGACGGTCCCCATCCATAAGTGAATAGTGAGCATAGTCACGATGGTACCCATTCAGGCCGTGAGGAAAGGCCGCCCCAGTGGGAAGAGTTCGAAACTATGCTCTTAGATTGGTTATGGTGTGGGGCTCCTTGTCCAATTCACACTAAGCCGAAAAGCAATTGCTGATCGTCAAACGGCTCAGTTACCATTTAAACCTTATCCTACCCCACCACCATGGGGCCCTCCTAGGTGGCATGTGACGGGGCAGCTGCTTATCTTTCACAACTGGGACTCGAACGCGGAACCTCGGACTCGGTTGCCATGGCTCTGATACCACTAAGCCGAAAAGCAATTGCTGATCGTCAAACGGCCCAGTTACCATTTAAACCTTATCCGCCATAATTTATTATGTACATTAATGAGCTGAAAGAGGAAAAAAAGAGGAAAAAAGGAGGAAAAAAAAAAAATTCATGCAATGTATTGGTCATTACTTCAAAAGTGAAAATGAATCCATCTAAATGGCAATTCGATAATTATTTAAATACAATAGTTGAAGTGATAAAACAATGAACACGTCAACAATAACATCGTTATTGTATTTAGTAAATTCTTGAATTAGAAATTAATATAAAATATTTATGTCTCTTAAAACCTGTCGGTCATATATAAATTAATTTCATATATTTAAATTATCCATAAAATTAAACTATTTGTAGCCGAGCATCGACCAATTAAATAGTTGTTAATCATATTTTATTTTTATCTATATCTTAATATAGAAAAAGAAGCAACGTTTCTTTAAAAACTATATGAATTAAATAATAAACAAAATTATTTGGTTTTATTTTCATATAAGGTCATGCTTGGCATGTGTAACGACCCGTCCCGATCTGGGTCGGGGCCTCTCTAGAGGCCGGGCTCGCTCTCTAGGCTTAGGATATCTCGGCCTCCCAAAGCTCAATTAGTACCAGACATGCTTCAGACAAGTACCTAGCCCATAAGTCGTGGATTCGAGTGTCTGGGAAGGTGAAAGAAATCGGTTGGGAGGCCGAGATATCCTAAGCCTAGAGAGCTAGCCCGGTCGCTAGAGAGGCCGGCCCCGACCCAAACCGGGACGGGTCGTTACAGCATGTTTCTCCAGAGTTATTATCCATAAAATATACAAAATTATTCAAATTTAATTGAGAACTAGGATTGCAATTATAATTTTTGCTGCATTATTAATTAGAATTAAATTATTATTAAACAAATAAAATACATTATTAATTATTTTTGCATGATATTATTATTACTCTCTCTCAAAAAATTATTACTACTCTTCCTTTATGTGTGGGTGCTGAGGAATTAAGAATCGGTCTTCTTGTACTAAAAGAGGAAGAAGTTAGTCGGTAAAATTTTATTTTATTTTATTTTCTTCATTGGTCGGCTATAGATATATATATCCATGTGAAATTATATATGCTACCA
This sequence comes from Dimocarpus longan, assembly GCA_022984855.1. Lineage (NCBI taxonomy): Eukaryota > Viridiplantae > Streptophyta > Magnoliopsida > Sapindales > Sapindaceae > Dimocarpus > Dimocarpus longan. Next base: position 6,193,880 of record CM041022.1, read on the forward strand.
AATTCATTTTCTTTATAGAATCTTACTTTGATTTTTTTTTTTTTTTCCTTTCTGAATTTCTTAAACTTGTTATTGCTGAAAGTGTTTTCTTCTCACTTACCCTTAAAGAAATTAACAACATTTCCAAAACTTGACACTTTAAGAACTTACAAGTTTAATGCAAATTTCCTATAATTTTCTAATCCAAAATTGGAGGCAATTACTTTGCTATAATTGACTTACATACCAACACGATTCCTGACATCTCAGCACTTTCATCCAAAGACACATCTATCAGCAAATGAAGATGGGATTTGGCAGCCTCTTACGTGGTATGAATTTTTTTACGTGGAATTAATATCTTATCTAGTAAAAAGTGTGCTTTTTTATTAATATCTCTTCTTAAATAAGCTGTATATCACTCTTTAATATAAATAATTATGTACCTTTTATTTATTTTAATGATAAAACTTCAAATCTAATGTAATATATTTTATAAAATTTATTTGAACAGCTTTTCTTTATGAGTGTAGTATCTTACAATTATAAGAATAAATATGTGGATTTTAAAAATATTTATTTTAGATTTGAAAAGACTTTGATGCTTTTAATATCAAATTTTTTATTTCTAACAATGAACTTGATTCCTCCAATCCTGTCATACGGGATTACATTTAAGTTATAAAATTTTAGAAGATATAATATATTTAAATATAAAAAATAAAAGTATAATGTTGTTTAAACATTATTTTATCTATATTGTTAACTTATAATTTAATATATTTATTCCATAAATATATTAGTTTTAGTATAATTTTATTTAAAATTAATTGAAAGTAATTTTAATTAATTTTAAGAAGATAGTTTAATTATTTTTTATGTATACATTATTTTAATTTGATGTTATATTAATTAGTCTCATAACATCAAACATAAAATATTATTTTTTTATTCAATTCCAAACTATCACGAACAATTGATATTATTATTTTTAATCCAATTCTAGTCGCACCAAATACATTACACTATTAATTTAATTAAATCCAATTAATTTAATTCTATAAAAATAATTCAATACAATCCTGCAAACCAAACATACTTTTAGGATACAATTTTCCTTTTATAAAATTAAAAAAAAAAAAAAAATTGTCATTCCATGCTCCACTATTAGTCGGCAACTCTTTAGGCCATGTAAATATACTGTGCATGGGGTGGGACAGGATAATTTTTGGGATCCTAATCTAGTACGAGGTTTTGTGTCTTCATATTTTAACTCAAATATAATTCTACTGCTGCAAGATAAAATAAACCGTCCACGGGACAAGTTAAGGCATGTAGCATCACTAAATAATTTTTCTTACTTCACGTCAAACGTGGCATTTTTTTTTATTTGAATTGAACACACAATTTGATAGTTGGTAAATGATATTGGTTATTTTATTATTTATTTTATATTTTTGAGTTAAATAAGCATGAACTACTCTACCTAATAAAACAATCTTTCGCCATTTATAGAACTAACATATGTAAATTAATGACAATACTGAATAATGAAAAACAAGCGAAGCAAGAATTATAAAATTGGAAGGAGAGAAGAATTTTAATGTTACATTCATGACTTATTAATTATTACACCAGCTACCTTACGTTAGCTTGTGTAACTTCAGTCTACATCAGCTACCTTACGTAGCTAATTTAACATGTAAACTGATTTAGATAAGCAAACAAATCTTTGATTATTTTCTAAGAATGAAGATGTAAAAGTTGGATTTTGTTAACCTATAAATTATTTAACTATGTAATAGACTCTCTTTTCTTCTTAAGGTCTCTCTCTTTTGTTAGAGAGAGAAACTCTCTCTAATCTAACAGAGAGAGAACTTTGTAGAAGTTCTTCTCTTGATCTGATCCGGGTCTAGTTTCCTATTTTTTGCCTTTCTTTTTATCTACTTCTCTTTGCTTTCCTCCCTCCTCCTTTTTTTATTTTTTTTTTTTTTTTTTTTTTTTTTTTTTTTTTTTTTTTTTTTTTAAGTTTTGGGGGGGGGGCGGGGGGGGGGGGGGGGGGGGGGGGGGGGGGGTTTAGGAGTGGATCCAAATGATATTTGTATCTAGTCCTAAAACCTCAAAATGACTTGTTTTTGTTTGTAAATATTCTAGATTTAGGTGAAGATCAGTAACTTCAAGTCTCCTTTGTGGCCAACAATAATGATGGTTCCTGGATCGTTTCATCGGGGTTAGAGCATTGCAATCAAGAGCCTCAAAGCTGTATTAGGGATAATTCATTCAAGTTTGAAAATGAGATCTAATTGTTGTACGGGAAAAACCCCTTTTGATGCACCGTGTGTTGTTTCCAAGTAGCTGTAGCTGCTTTTTTTAGATTCAAAGAGATATAATTGTATAGTTTTTTCTATTGAGGCAAATTTTCATTTATGTGTCAGTTTTATGTATTAGTTTTAGATTTAATTGTTATATAGATTGGCTGAATCTCATAGGTGTCTCGTTATTTCCATGATTAGGTATTACTTGACATTCCATCTAACCATTTATGCCCATTCCTCTTTTAAGGATAAGATCTAGTTGTATTGAGCATACCATCGTTGTTCCAAGTTTGGTTGGATATTGATGATTGTAAACTATGGTTACCAAATTTAGGATAGTTGAATGGAATTTTCAGTAATTCAAAAAAAAATTATTTAATTATGTCCATCCATTCTTGTCGACCCTACTTGGAAAGAGTTTGAAAGAGTTGGCACACAACCATACATGACAATATTAGGCCACAAAATATTTAAAAGATTCACGTGCATGGCTAGCTAGTATGTAAAAGGGACTTATCTAAAAACCAGGATTATATTATCTCAAAAAAAAAAAAAAAAAAAAAACCCAAGATTATAAACAAATTAAAATGATCTTACATTACTCATTTGATAAAAATTTCAGAAGATTTTTGGCTCGTTTGACCTTGGATTTTATACATAATTAAATATGCACGAATTTGGCTTGTATTTAAGACTTGTTTGTGCTTCTATCATATATCCATTAAATGAGACTTTATTTGGTACAACTTCTCCGAGTAGATCTTTTAGAAGTAGATATTTTGGAAGTAGATATTTTAGAAATAGATCTTTTTGAAAAAAAAGTTGTTGGTTGTTTGGTTATCTATTAAAAAAGCTTTTTTAGATTATAAAGTGTTTGGTTAATTTATTTTTAAAGTATTTTTAGATTATTAATTTACCAATAAAGACATGAGAGAGAGTAATATATTAATTTTAGGAATATATTGTTTCAACCTCAACCATAAAAAATTAATCAATCATAGTAATAATAAAGATTTTATTTTTCTCTGGAAAATTTTCACTCTTGGATTAATTAGCTTTAAGGTTAAAAAAAAAAAAGGATTTTGTTTCCCTTTTTTTTTTGTTTGCATGTACCAATTATAGTATAAATATATATATCAATGAAGTAATAACAAAACTAATTACAGTATATATATATATATATATATATATATATATATCAATGAATCAATAACAAAAAGATTGCAATATGAACCAAAACCAATAAAAACACACACACACACAAAATATATATATATAGAAAACTTATCGATTAAAGAGGAGTTCTCAAATGTTTTTATGAAATAAAAAGTGAATGAAAGTGGAGGTTATGTGTTCATATTTACAAATAAAGTGTAATAGAGTTATAAGGACATAAAGATATTAACAAAATAAAATAGAGATAGATTAGACATTTTAATTTTTTAAAAAAGCTCAAAAAGATCTATTTGGAAAAGCTTAAAATTTGAGTTTCTCAAAATAGAGACTTTTTTAATTCTCCAAAAGCTCTACTAAGATGTCAATCAAACCACATAAAAAAAATCAAGTAGAACTTTTAGCATTAAAAAGGTACTTTTAATCAGTAGATAAGCCGTATCAAACGTACATTAAGACAAATTAAAAATAATAAATTGGTGGATAGGCAAGTAATCTAATTTTTGTGACCAAAACGCTAAAGCATCCTGGTATGGGTCGAATTAATTTTATCTTTTTCCAAATATAGAAATTAAAAAGAATAGTTTATTATTAATTATTGAATATTATAAATATAATTATGACAATATCAATGATGAAATCTAATCAACTCTTGATCTATCACATCTATTGTTGGTTCTAGAATATTACACATAATTTATCGGCTTAGCCACAACTTTTTTCACATATCTATTCTCAATATTACAATTATTTACTTAATTAGTATATGATGTAAATATTAATTCTACCGCATATGATGTATACAAATTTAGATTTTTCACTTGGTTGTTAATCATAGACTCTACTTTCTATTTTTTATTTTTTAAATAGTTTATATAAAAAGAAGAGAGAACTTAAAAATCTTTTGCACAACACCCATTAGTATGAGTGGTTAAGCACTTTTCTTGATCCTAAAAGTCAAATGTTCAAGTCTCACCTTTATCTTAAAATACAAAATGTGAGTAGTTTAATCTTAATTTAATTTATTTCCCCTAAAAAAAAAAAAGAAAAAAAACAAATGTTTCTTTGGTTGTATATATTTGCAAGGCTTCCAAGAATCCACATATTGCATATTATCATCTTTAAACCTTTTTAAGTTTATGGTCTCAACCAGAATTTTTCACATGTACATATATTGTCAATATTACAACTATTTAATTAGTTAGTACATGACTTTAACATTAATTATATTACATATTTAAAGTTTGTGCTTAATGTATATAGCATATACTAAAGAGAACAAAAATCTTTTTCATTTAAGAATTTGCTTTTTGAACAATCATCAATATACGCAAATATGAGTGGTAAATCACTAAACAATATTACCATGTCACTCTTATTCAATAATAGTAACATTTTCTAAGGAAAAATCTAAAAACTCTCAAAATGGTAAATAATCTCACTTTATCCCAATTTTTCAAAGTATTAGCCAAAAAACCCCCTACAATTCTCCAAAAGTGGTTTCCATCTAAATACAATTTCGTATAGAACTGGACAGAAGCAAAAAAAATAAAAGAAAAAAATGGCGCAGTTGAAACCGTGAGAGCAAAAGGAAGAAAACGAGGCAAAAAGGAAAAAAAAAAAATATTTTTTGAATGGCCAAATAGGAAATATTTGATTGCATGAATTATCTAAATAAGTTATTTTATTTCAATGGGATTTGGAATCTAATTAATTTTTTCATATGTTTCAAATTGAGTTTTATGTGATTTTAGCGTGAATCTATGATAAGAAAGAATTAGATGGAAATGTGTTCTAGATCCAGATTTGGACAAAGAAGTTATGTGAGTGGATAGTTTATTTTAATTGAATTGATTTAATTAAGTTACTTATATTTCAATTTTTTATTTAATTATTGGTAATGAATTATTTATTCTTTTAAATAACGTTTTAAATTACGAATTATATTTTACGATTGAAATGAGAATTTAGTACTTATTCATATCTATATTAGAAATTCCAATTAGAAATTTATGTTTTTAGCTTGACCTTATTGTAAGAAATGTTTAGAGTATTTTTAGTAATATTATATTATGTTTTGAGAGAAAATATTTGTTTATGATTTTTTAAAAAAGCATATATTCAAAATTAAATATATATTCGATGTCTATTTGTATAGGGAAATGGTTTAAGATTTGAGAGTAAAAATAAAATATTTTCAGAACACCAAAATTGTTCCTTCTCCTCTAACGGTCAGACAGGCTTCATGTGTGTAAATTCTAAAAAGTCGCCCAAGCACGTATGTGTCAGATGCCTGTGGAGTCATAAAGTTATCCAACGCATGTATGATCAGATGTTATCATTCGTTCTGCACGTGTATTGAATATCTTTACAATGTATAACCTAGTTCCTTTGGGTACTAATCTAAAACAAGTTTTCATCTGATTCCTGATAACTTTAGATCTACCCTAAAATTATATAAAACTCAATTTGAAACTTATGAAAAAATAACTAATTTTTTGGATTTCAAATCTTATTTGAAGTAAAATCACTTTCATATGCTTATAAGGGGTATTTTGGACATTTATTTTAAAGTTAGATGATATATGGATAAAAATGAAACTACACGGGAGAAAATGAATAATGTGTCAAAAGTCAAGGTTTTTTTGGGATTATCTCTATTATTTAAGCTCAATTGCCTTCTGCCTCAATTGCTTCATTTTTTGTTTTTTTGTTCAATCTCTACTTCTCTTTGACTAATTATTACTTGATCTCAACACATGCTCCCTTTTTTTCCCTTGAATAAAAATTCACCTACGTACTCATTTCACTCTCACTCGCTCGGCCACCAATTATTTTACTTGTCTTTATCTATAATTAACTTCTAAGTTGTCCAATTGGCTCATTGATCAACACCTGTTACTTTGATTTCTTAAAAAAAGGGAAAACTTTATATTAGTCCTTAAAGTTTAAAAAAATAATAGGTTTTTAAAACTTTTTTAAAAACAGCTCTATTCATTACTAACTTTTTCAAAACTCTTTAAAAAAACCTAAAATGTCAGTCAACTAATGGTCAACATTAATAGAATTGATTAAAAAATGTTTTTATCTTTGATGGTTGTTAATGACACATAAATTATCAAACTACTCTCATAAAACAATAAATTTACAAGTTAAATTGCTTAAAATGCCCCTAAATTTAACTTATTAAATTACTATTTAAAGTCACCGATGACTACCTGTTGACTGATGATTTGGATTTTTTTTGAATAGTTTTGGAAAAGTTAGAGATTAAAAGAACTGACAAGACCCGAACCGGATTCCCTCTATCGAATCCAATTTTATCGGCTGTCTCCGAAGAGACATTCAATAAAATTGGATTCGATAGAGAGAATCTAGGTCGGGTCCAGTCAGTTGGGTATTAGAGCAAAAATTTTTAAGTGATTTTAAGATAAAGCTAGAAAATGTTTGAACGATTATTTTAGAAAGTTTTCTTATAGTTATATGGTTTTACGAAACAGTTTTTCACTTCATGCATTATATGATTTTGTCAATTTCACAGAATCATGCGTCATCGAGGTCTTCCATCTACTAGAAGAGTAGCGGCTAAGGTACTTGCACCAAAGAGGGGACACGTTGACGAGTCTGTCAACGTGTCTGTAGATCAAGTTGGACCTTCGCGACCTGCGGACCACGTAGGTGGGAATATAGATGTAGTGCGGCTAGCTCGAGTTTTGGCAGCGATGCTACATCAGCTACAAGAATTAGGGGTCTCCATCGAACGTGCTCGAAAATTGGACGCTAGGTCTTATGACTGGACCGGAGATCTGGAGAGCGCTTTGTCATGGCTAGAGACTAGTGATGAGATCTTCCAAGTGATGGGTTGCTCCAAAGACCAAATGGTAGCATTCGTCGCCTTCACGTTAAAGAATAGAGCTAAAGACTGGTGAAAAGCACTATAGAAGCAGAACCCAGCGAGAGTACCCTGTGCACTATTCAAGCAAGATTTTATGAACAAGTTCTATTCAAGAAGTTATCAGGACGCTAAGATTGAAGAATTTTTCATATTAGAGCAAGGGAACCTTTCAGTGGTCGACTACGAGAGATGATTTTCAAGCTTGTTCGTGTGGTGCTCTTCATAGCAGACAATAAAGAGCAGAAGACCAAGAGGTTCACAGTAGGCTTGAATTCGATTATCCGAGCTTACGTTGCTTTAGCAGTCCATACACAGTACAGAGAGCTAATAGAGGCCATGATCAGAGTGGAAAGAAGCATAAAAGCCATCCCTAGACCTAGGTAGCCGACTCAGAAATACGGATGGACTGGCGATTTTTCAGGAGGACCCAGCAAGTTCACCACGAGTGGGGAGTCATCCGCTGGATCTGGTAGCTGGAGGTTGAGCTAGGGATCGCAATTAAGTCAGAGCTCCGTTAGGAAATCAGTTGGATCCGGAAGTAGCAATGAGAGTTGGAAGAATTGGCTTGTGTGCCGGACGTGTAGGAGGATGCATCTGGGCAAGTGTTTTAGAGGCAGTACCGGATGTTTCAGATGCAGACAAAAAGGCCATCTCATGAAGAATTGCCCAATGGCAGTTTCAGTATTCCAATTGGAGATCAGGACCGTAGCACCAGGGCAGTTCAGCAGAAGCCGAAGACTAAATCAGAGGAGTTCCCAAACGAGAGGAGCCACCAGTTCCGGCCAGCCCAGCAGAGTATCAGACAGAGGTGTATGTAACACCCCTTACCCCGAATTCCCACTGGATCGAGAATTGAGGCGAAGGACATTATAGTTCCGAACTGAAATTTATTTATTCGATTATTTTGAAAACTTATTTATAGAAAAATAAACTTTAATATTTTCAGAAAATCTGGCAGAGTTTCTCCTGTTTTTCTGAAAAACCCAATATTTAAAAACCTACAGAGAAAATAATAACACTTTTAAATAAACCAAATCTCCAACTTCTAACTTGTTAACTATTTGCTTGTCAATGTAGATACTATAACCTTAGCATTTTGGATGGATACCATATTAGAATTTTGGAATCTTCAGCCCATATAATTTTGAACGAAAAGTGTGCATTATTATATATTTTAATTTTCTTTTAGCAAGAATTCTCTATTAGGTTATTTTACTAGACTTTTTATAAAAATTGTTTAAATTTGATTGATACATGAGAGAGTAAAGATGCAACAATCATGATCATATTCTATTTTTTATGCCGTCATTAGATTATCAAAACTCTAGTAGAAAAAAATAGCAGAAACTCCTTACTCCTTTTTTGATATCCATTATATGTTTAGCTACTGGAAGATTATATGTTACATACTATGTTATTTTCTCTTTTATATAGGACAAGTTCCTATGGAAATTCAAAATGATAAAAGAAAAGTGTTATCGGCGAATCATAGTTTCCGAACAAGAAGTTAGGGAAGGAAAGGTTAATCGGCCATCCACAATTAGCATCAAGAAACCAAAGGAGGAGAAAAGGGAAGATATCATGAAAGAAAAGGGCGATGGAAGTGAAGACACCAAAAAAAAGAAATGATGACGGAAGTGAAAAAATCACAGAGATGATCAAGGGTGCAGAACAAACCTATCTGGTGGCGGCCACACTGATAGTAACTGTGACCTTTGCAGCAGCTTTCGCCTTTGGTGGTTATATTGGAGAAGATAAAACAAATGATGGCACTGCATTTCTAACCAGAAGTATAGCGTTCCAAGCATTTGTCATTTTCGATATCGTAGCATTTGTTTGCTCGTGCTTATCCGTGATCAACCACCTTATAACTGCAGGGCTGCAAAAGGATAAGAAACAACTTTTTATCCTATTCCAACTCGAGCTAGGATTGAACTATTATGCCATGGTTGCAATGGTGTTTGCATGTCAGGGGCCTGTATGCTGTGTTATATCCTAACAAGTCTCTTGCCATTACCGCCTGTGTCATTGGATGCATTGTTGGCGCCGCTTTTTCTTCACGGGCTCACAAACAGATCAATAAGATACTTATGATTTTAAGAGATACTACCAATATGGAAAATAAAGATGATTTGAAATCTACCATTTTTTATATTTTAAAGGGTTTTTCAGATATTTTCCGAATGAAAATGAAGGCGACAAGGGTATATTTTTATATGGATTGATCACCCATAGGTCATGTTAAATACCAATGCAGAAACTAAGTCACTCATGTGTTAGAGATCTTTAACAATCGAATAATAGTACTCCATGCGTACCGCTATGGTTAATGGTAATTAATTGTCATGCACTTGTGTTTGTAATGGTGTTTTTGGTCCAGATTAGTGGTAACTGGTTTTTTTTTTTTTTTTTTTATTAAGCTGGCGGACCAGTGATGCTCTTGTTTATTAATAAAATGTTTGTTTTCATCCAATAAATTGTGTTGTCTTATTGAAAGTGCTACCTCTCAGTCTCACATCTCATTCTTGTTAATATTTATTTGGATAGAGTTATTGTCACTCATAAAAATGATTTAACCACTCATTAAAAAAAAAAATTTATATAATACAATTAATTTTAAATTAAATTACAAAGAATGACAAACACATATTAATAAAATAATTTATTTATTTTTAAAACTTAAAATAACTTTTTTTTTTTAAGTTAACGAAGCAAACAAAAATCCATAAATATTTCTAATAGAAAATCTTTAAAAAAAAGTTTTTAGAAACTTGCATATATTTAATAATTTTTTAGATTGTTTTAAACGTAAAGCATTACTTTTAAATTTTATTTTTTATTCATCTAAATAATGAAGATTTATTAAAATACAAAATAAAATCTTATTCTTGATGAAAAATTTAGTGGCTTCAACATTCAAATATAGATTCTTCTTCTTCTTAATAAAGTCTAAAATTAGAGTTATGGTTAAGAATTTATATTTAAGAGAAATAAGGAAAGAATAAATATAGAAATTTTGTTTTAAATAAATATAATTAATGTTGTTCAAATACGGTTAATATTGATATATTTATTATGGGTGCTTATGTTAATATACAAATTTTTAAATTTAATTAAGGGGGAACTTCATTTTGATCCTATATTTTTAAAAAACTTCTCATTTTTAACTACGAATGCATTTATATCTCTCATGACCCCTCTGTTTCAAACATTTATCATTTTAATCCCGACCGTTGGTCAACTATTAGTCAACCGTAATTGAGAGAGGGTTATTTTTGTCATTTCAATAAATTTAAAAAATTAAATATTAAAAATCAACAACAAAAAAGAATTGTAATCTTCACCATCCATCACAATATGATAGGCGGTGGAGATCATTTCATAAAATATATTATTAAATATAAAAAAATTAAAATAAAAAATCAAATTAAAAATTTTAAAAAATATTGTAAAAAAATAAAACATAAAACTGAAAATCTAGATTAAAGATAAAGATCTTGACCATTTAAATGAAGATCTAGGTAACAACCCAGATCTTCATAGACGATAGAAGATTCATGAAACTCGAATCTTCAAGCTTCAAGTTGAAGATAGACATCATATCAATATCTTGCATGCGTCCAATAATCATTACCAAGGATGTTTGTTTTGCTGATGTTGTGACATCAACATTAACATTCCAATCTAACATTAAAATTAGTTTTTATGTATCAGTGCAAAATTAAAAAACCAACCCAAATCGTCCAAGTCACCATTGTTCCTACTTTGACTGGTTCTCTCTTGCAGGAAAATCATTGCCTAGGTTACAAACACCTCTAAATCCACCATCGTCGCCATGACAACCTCCTCTAACAACTTCCTCTCTCGCTACCGCTCCAACCTCAACCGCTTCCCTAGATCCATTGCTTTTAGGACTACTTGATCACCTCTCGCATTCGCGACAAGCTCAGCCTCTAACTCAAGGAAATCGATGTCAAATTGAGGACCTTAGCAACATCGTCCTTCACCAACAATGGATGGGACATCTCAACAAATCCGAGGAGATGCTTTTGGGAGTAGGTGGAAGTGAAGGTGCCGAAGTGATAAAAGGATGGCTTTCTAGTTTGAGGTTAAGGAGAAGACGATGGTGGTTTGTAGCTCATCAACGAGGTTGAAGTATGAGTGGGTAGATGGTAGGAGATAGTGGTTGACTTGAGCTCACCTAAATAATTTTTTTATTTTCATTTTTGTTATGGGTATTTTTACGATCACACTAAATGGGCTGGTAAAAGCCCAAAAGGTAGGCCTAACAACATGAAAGTCCAAAAAGGCTCATCTGTCTGCTCGTTTATTTGTTTGTCTGTCTGCTTGGTGATCGGCTCGATATCCTACTTGCGGATGTGATTGCTTATTAGCTCTTCTTTGGCGATTGTTTATTAGCTCGTGTGAGCTCGTTTATGAGATTGATCAATTGCTAGTTAACTTGCCCGCACAACCGCTTGGACTTTTCTGTACGTGTTTGCATATCTGTTTATCTACGAGGCCGACTGTTTGCTAATATACCTAATTGCTAGAGAGCTCGCTTATGACTTGTACCAGTAACTCTTACGGTGGCCAGTTAAACAGAGCATTATTTATTCGTTAACTCGACAGAGTATTCTACTCGCTGAAGAGTTCACCTCTGCCACTTCTCTCAAATCACAAGTCAATAGAAGTCAGAGCTGTCAGACAGATTACGGCTTAAGACGTACCGTACATGCCAATCCTGTTAGAGATTATAGCCTGGATTACGGTAATCTCACCTAACCCAATGGGTTAGCCATTTGAACCTATGCTTTGGCAGAAATTAAACCTGACATCGTCAACTACATTAAATGTAATCCAAGCGCATTAAATGTAACCCATCATTGCAATTTTGATTTACTATACATTATTTTATTACGTTTTACTATAGCTCCTCCCTCTCTCTATAAATAAGGGAGAACTTCCATTGTAAAAGGTTCTACAATATCTTGAGTGTCGTTACTCTGCTAAAATAGTGAAGTTGTTGAGTTTCAACAACTTCAGACGTTACTTCAACGTCCAACTTGTTAAACCAATAACTTTGATGTTGAAGTCAACAACTTTAAATTATCGAACTTGTTAACATGACCATCAAACTTGTTGATCCAACAAGTTGGACGTTGGCTGACGTCATACGTCCAAACTTACACTACAACAAAATGAGCCAACCAACAAAATGCCCGGTATGGTTGACTATCCATACCGGACGGCCCATCCGGTATGGTTGCGCCCGGTATGGATACTGGAAGTATCCATACCGGGCTATCCCTACCGAGCATCCGCCCAGTATGGATATTGTTAATGTCATGGGTCGTCACGGGTCGACCCGTGACATTAACAATATCCATACCGGGCAGATGGTAAAATTTTTTTAAAAAAAATTAAATTATAGAATATATAATTTTTTTTATTACAATAAAACAAATATAGTGTAGAAATGATAAAAATTTATATAATTTAATATATAAACAACATTTAAATTATATAACAAAAATTAAAGTATATTGTAAAATGTTAAAACATTTCACAAACCGAAAACATTAAATAAATGTAAAATTTAACATCTGGGTTTATTCAGAAGACTTGGCAATTTCATTTAACCTGTGTTCCTCATCCCAGCAGCAATGCCGTTTATAGTGATAAGCAATGCATCTCTGAGTTTGTGGTTATCATCGTCACGTCTCAACCTCTTCAGTACCTCTACTTGCAACATGTTCATAGAATTGAGATAAGGTAACTTGCTCTCTATCAGCCTCCTCAAGCTACGATTATTCTGAGACAGCTTCTCATGCTCACTAACCACCAACATATACTTCTCCGTTGTTAAGAGCTCCCTCCTCAGCTTAGCACCAAGCTCTTGCCTGCTTTGTGACACAAGCACTTCATCAGAATGCTTGGCTATGGGAATGTCTACCTTCCCTAAAACCATCTCTATAAGATTTATTGTGGACTGAAAAAAGGGTCATTCTTTGTACATTGCTTTCAAGTCTTCAGTATGTTCTTTCTCACAAACATAAAAATTTGAAACGGAACCTCAGTTTTCTTTTTCTAGACAAGCCCACTAACCAAACCTCACAATTGTCCAAACACAATAACTTACACACAATATATAGATCCAAAACCAATTCACATAATCGAATTCATAATACAAAATATAAATTCTCCGATCTGAGTCCTCCAACAAATGAAAAACAATACTTGGTCATTACCTTGGACACGATGTGAAGCGTGTCAAGCAACAGTTTGAGGACCTCTTTGGTGGTAGCGGCCTTCGATCTTTGCTTCAACCCATTCTGTAATGCCACAAGTGACGCTTCGATGCTGCCTCTGAAGCCTTTGATTTTCTCTCTCATCTCGAGAAGTAGGGCCCGTATCTGTATGATGACAACATTGACGTCGATGAGCTTGGTGCTCACATCTTCTCCCTCATCGTCGTCGACTACCATGCCGACAATCTGATGGCAATCTGGCCGTCCAGTAAACAGAAGAAGAAGAGGAAAAAAAGAAGAATAAGACCAAAAAGAAAAGAAGAAGAAGAAGAGAGAACTCGCAGGCGACGGTCAAAAAACAGAGGCGATCGACGACGATATCGGTCAGCAACAAGAGCGGCGACGCTATTGGGTGGGGCGGCTAGGGTTTTTAGAGAGTGTAGTTGTGAGAAAAAGGGATAGAGAGAGAAAGACAATGTTGAAAATAAGGGGAAGGCTCGGGCACTACCAAGCCCAGAGCCCAGATTATCCATATCGGACGGGCCACCCGCCCGGTATGGATAATCATATTTTTTTATTTTTTTATTTTTTAATATTAACTATCCATACCGAGTAGGAAGGGTGCCCGGTATGGATAATCCATTTTTATTTTTTTAACTTATCCACGCCGGTATGAATATTATAAAAACTATTTTAAAAATTAAAAATATATGACTATCCATACCGGTCCATTATTGCTCGGTATGGATAATCAATTTTAAATCTTTTAGAAAATAAAATTTGTATTATTCATACCGAACCATCAGTGTCTGGTATAGATAAGTGACTTTTTATTTTTTAAATAATAGACTTTAGATTATCCATATCGGGCCTTTAAATGCCCGGTATAGATAAGTCAATTTTATGTTATCTATACCGGGCCTTTAGTACCCGGTATGGATAATCCGGTATTAATACGTTATTTCTTGTAGTTTTATTGAGTTTCAACAACTTCAGACATTGCTTCAACGTCCAACTTGTTGAACCAACAACTTTAACGTTGAAGTCAACAACTTGTCGAACTTGTTAACATGAATGTCAAACTTGTTGATCTAACAAGGTGGACGTTTGCTGACGTCATACGTCCAAACTTATTGAGTTTCAACAATTTCAGATGTTGCTTTAACATTTAACTTGTTGAGTCAACAACTTCGACGTTGAAGTCAATAACTTCACGTTACCCAACTTGTTAACATGAACGTCAAACTTATTGATCTAACAAGTTGGCCGTTTGTTGACGTCATACGTCCAAACTTATTGAGTTTCAATAACTTCAGATGTTACTTTAATGTCCAACTTGTTAAACCAGACGTTGCTTCAACGTCCAACTTGTTGGATCAACAACTTCGATGTTGAAGTCAACAACTTCACGTTGCAAAACTTGTTAACATGAACGTCAAACTTATTGATCCAACAAGTTGAACCTTTGCTGATGTCATACGTCCAAATTTGTTAAGTTTCAACAACTTCAGCTGTTGCTTCAACGTCCAACTTGTTAAACTAACAACTTTGACGTTGAAGTCAACAACTTCACGTAGCCCAACTTGTTAACATGAACATCAAACTTGTTGATCCAACAAGTTCGACGTTTGCTTACGTCATACGTCCAAATTTGTTGAGTTTCAACAAATTTAGACGTTGCTTCAATGTCTAACTTGTTGAACCAACAACTTCAACGTTGAAGCCAACAACTTTATATTGCCCAACTTGTTAATATGAACGTCAAACTTGTTGATCCAACAAGTTCGACGTTTGCTTACGTCATCGTCTAAACTTGTTGAGTTTCAACAACTTCAGATGTTGCTTCAACGTCCAACTTGTTGAACCAACAACTTTGACGTTAATGTTAACAAGTTGACGTTTCTGAAGTTGTTGATCACAACGTTAAAGTTGTTAATCAAACAACTTTCATGTTAATTTGAATTTAACAATAAAAAGTTATTAAAATAATATAATATTTTATATTCTATTATTTTAATTATGATATAATATATTTTATATTAATAATAAAATAACAATATATTATATTTATATAATATTTTATTATTAAATTATTATTTTTTATAAAATTATTATTTTTTGAACCGGTTGCTGTAGCTTTCACAAAAACACATTTGGCTGCTAGCTGGCAGCCAAATGTGTTTGTATGGAACAAACAACTTTGATGTTTGTACCATAGCCATTCCCTTAATTTTAACTTGTTTGAGAACTTCACCATGCCTTGCCACTTTTTTGCTTTGTGCATCCAGGTTCAGAACAAGTGTAGGGTGATTCTACATTTAGGCTGTCCTACAATATGACATCAACTGATTGCGCTGGAGCCATATTTTTCTTGATGATGAAATTGGCATCGGAAACTCCACACACTTCAACTAGTAAGTATTTAATTATGCCAGCAATTTTTTATCTGGTTTATGTAAATTTTATCCGAACTATCTTCTGTATTAAACTGTTATAAATAATACTTATCTCACTTAGAGAGTTACTTATTTTATTATTATTGTTACTTTTTTGGAGCTTTGATGGTTGCCATGTTTTATCTTACTAATGCTTCTCCAACTATCTCTCTGGAGAATTGATTCAAAATGCTTCTAATGTAATTACGACTTGGTAGTCGCTTTTGAAATCTTATAAGCTAGAAAAAGACGAGGAGGTTTGTAGTGTTGAAATTGATTTGTTATTCAAAAGAATTAGTTGTCACTTGTACACTAGGTTCTAAATACCTGTATCTTTAAACTTTATTAGAATTATTTTTACTCGATGCCATCAATCTATTGTTATCTTCTATAATAAGCTTGCACTTTAAGTTCTACTTTTTTAATTCACATATTTACTGCATCACAAATAAATCATGGTGTCAAAGAAAGAAAATTTTATTTTATATTTTGCACTGTACATCCAGTAGGTGAGGATGCATTCTCGTGCTATGTTTTAGGCTACATTTTGATTATTAAATAATGTTTAAGCACATGAATATTTGCAATATCTGCTGTACTTATCTCATTGGAGGATTTCTAAGCTCTCTGATCATTTCTTACCTTGTCACTTATCAATATAGATTTGTATTCAATGAAATATTAAATTTTTGTGGTCTTCACTCTTCACATGTTGGAATTTCTCTTATGTGGTGTCAACATTCTTCAAGTCCAATACCTACGATTAAACAACAAACACAACAAAAGCAAAGAAAGAGACAAAGAAGAACAACAACACACACAAGTTTTTACATGGTTCGACTGAAACCAGGCACACGTCCACGATTGTCACTCTCTATTTTGGCAGAGTAACAGTATAATATTTCTCTTTTGTCCTTTACAATGAATTTAATCCCTTATTTATAGCGAGAGGTGATACAATTTGAATTGGTTTGAATTACATTCAGATAAGATAAAAAATAATTTACATTAATTCTAATAATTATGACGCCAAGATTATCTCCACCGAATTGATAAATAATTCCGAGAATTTCGATATTTAATTTGCTGCAAAACAAGAAAGTTGACATCTTCTCGAATTAGACTACTTTAGGCTTCTAGAAGGTCAACTGGATTAGTCGTGGCAAACTGACATTCTGGCGAGCTGATATGTCACTCATTGAGCAGATGGAGAATCTTAAAGCATGAGCTGATGAAAGAAATAGCGCACTCTTACAGTGAACTCTTTATAGTGACCAGATTATCGGGTTCTCATACAACGACCAGATTACCGGGTTCATCAAGCAACCAGATTACTGGGCTTATTAAGCTTCTGACTATTGGGCTTATCCCTTGGGCTTTTAGCGGCCCATTTATTCAGATCGCAAAAATACCTAAAACACTAGCTCCCCAGCTCTTAGTGCGATTCAAGGACTAAGAGCTGATGCTTGCTAGCAAATATTGATGTGTTAAAATTTGTTGTTTTGCCTTTTCAAATTCCTATTTTTTCTCTATATACGTGGCAGCTTCGTAGACAACTGCACCATTTGTAAACCTTTGGTGCATTCAATCGACTGTGCATAATGACAAAATCCATAAATCATGCTACACCGTGAAATTGAAGGCGGTTACACAACTTTTAAATCTATATATTGGTAGAATCGCTCCATCTTTTATCTTACTCATCACTTTCAAAACCAGATGTCTTTTGGCTTTCTAGTTTCTCTTTTTCGTCTGATGCCGTCGCTCAACATCTTTCTTTGAAACTTCTCAGCTTTTACTGCATGCAAGGTGAGTTTCCACATTCATTTTGATTTTTCAACTTTCGTATTTGCATGCACTATGTTTTTTGCTTCTACAAATCTGCTTTCTGTTGTTGTTTGAATATTGTGCGACTCTTTGTATTTTTTACTTGAGAAAATCTGAAAAATCTAAATAAAACGGCTGTTTGATTGTATTGGAAATGCATTTGTCTGTAGTTCTTGTTTGTAGTCGCTTGGCACTCAAAACTCTAGCATGTTCATAAAAATAGGGTTGAGTCTGAAATCTAACTATTAGTCCCCTGTAGCTTTAGAGATCTGACGGGCTCACACCTAGAGCCTACCCTTTTGTTCTCATTAGTTCCTCTAAGTACACGACTTGATACTTAGGAGAATAGACTAAGGAAAACTCTTAGTCTTTTAGGTTCGGTCTGCTATTAACGACCTAATCCCTTTCTTTTAGATGTCAAGTTGTGGGCATCGCAATCACAGAATAGGGGATGTTGATGAGGATTTCAAAGAGCAATCTGAGTAGCAAGTTAGGGACACAAGGTGCAACCTCTTAAAGCGGTGAAGTAGTATTAGAACCTGCAGGGCGAGATGATCCTCCAGCCTGCAAGCCCTTTTACCAACACAAATCCGCTGTTAGCCTCCGCGAGCTCATCTCGATAGCTCAAGATTTTGATTTTCCATCGGGATGTTGTGCAATGGTGCGGACAATTCATGACCACGCGGCTTATCCTCCTTCAGGGTTTGTTGTGATCAGTCGCCAATATATAGAGTCTGGTTTTAGGTTTCCAGTCCCTTACTACCTCATCGATTTCTTAAATAATCTTGCCTTAACTCCTTTCCAACTTACCCCCAACTCTTATACCCATTTAACTTCTTTAGTTGTTGTCTTTATTAAAAATAAACTTCTACCGCCGATCCCTAAACATGATTCGACACCTTTTTCATTTTAAGACCACCATAAGTTTTAAAGCGGAGAAGCAGAATGAGTTCTTTTACAGTACAACCCATAATTCATCTTATAAAGTGTTTTTACCTAAGGAGACCAACAAATCAAATGTGGGTGAGTATAAGATCCGCTGGTTCTATGCGTCCTGCCCGTCTCTCCTTAACCTTAAAAATTTTGCCTTTTCTTCTTCTCCTGATGAGCACATTTCCAGCTTGCCATTTTATAAACTTACACATATACTTTTTATTTCATTTTATATATATTTTTATTTTAACGATCTTTTGTCTCGATATACAGACATTACCAAGAGTTCGATTGAGCTCTCTGAAGAGGAGGTAGCAACTTTGCAAAAGTTCTTCGAGGTTAAGAGTCCGCTCGATGATTAATTGCCAAGCCATTACTTCTTGCGGGAATACAGACTAGCACCCAAGTTCGAGAGCAAGTGTCTCAGCATCAACCTCGACCTCGGAGTTCATGAAAAAAAGGAAGTTCCTTTAGTCTTTAAGGTGTTTGAATAAGGAATATCAAGCTTATCCAGAAGAAAACTCATCACAATGGTGGAGCTTGAACTAGAGACACCACCATCCTCTCTAGGAGTTGAGCATGCAAACCCTGATGTTTAAATAACGGGCTCCATTGAGCCTCTACCTTCTTAGCCCAAGGGGCTCGGTCAAACCGCAAGAGGCCTAAACTCACAGATGGTTCCAGAAGTTGCTACGAGGTCATCCTTTTAACCAAAAACTGTAGCAACCTCACCAAAACAAGGTATGAGATATAAAACCATGGGGAGAAAAACTACGAGCAAAGGCGTTCCCCCACAGGGAAAGCCCCCTAGTCAGGTGATCCCAGCCCTAGGCAGTTTATCAGTTTGGAGACCCGAGGTTGTAGATAAAGGCAAAGGGATCGTAGAGCCTCCGTTTAAACGTAAAAAAACCAAAGGAAATGAGCCCGCGACTAAGGGGAGCAACGAAGAGCCATCTCACAAGTTCGATGCAGGGGAGTATTATAGCGACCTTTTGGATTACGCACCACAATTTTTGGGACTTAAAAAATCGACCCTTTATAGGGATCACATAAGCAGTGATAGGCTGATAAGCTACATTGGTCGCTATAATCTACTGGTGAGTTTCGACGAGAATTTTTCTTTCTTCTCCCCTCTTTTTTTAATTTTTATTCAGCACTAAATTTTTTGTTTTAGGCTTCTATGTGTTTAATGAAGCTACTTAGAAAACTCCCCAATTACGAGGAGGAGAAGACTTCGTATAAGGCCATCATAAAAATTCTTGAGAGCGATAAAGAAAAAATCAAGGGTGAGCTAGAATTCTCGCAAAGGGAGTCTAAGAAGGCGAAGAAGGTTGTATTCGACTTCGAACAAAAATTCAAGAAGGACCAAGAACAAAAAGTTAAGACAGAATAAGCCTTAGCTCGCGAGATCAAGTTTCGAGAGAATACGACATCCTTGTTTGATAAGGCCATTGAGAAGATCAAAAAGTTAAAGCCAGAAGTGATCTCGCATCAAAAGCGGGTTGACATTGCCAAGAAGAAGTTCGAGTTGGTGTTGCGAGATGTAGATGTGATGAAGGAAAAGCTCACTCAGGCCTAAGAAACAATCGACTAAGTCGAAGCTCGTATTAAATAGGGTTGCAAGAACGTCACTTCGAAGATGGGGAGTTCATTTCTATACACATTATGGAAACACCATCTATAAATGGACTTCTCGTTCTTCGAGAAGAACGCGGTCAAGGAGGTGAAAAAGTATGTGACTTGTACTATCAAGGCCGCCTAGGCTGAAGCTGCAAAGGCGACTCAGCCGGGGGTTATTCTTCTAGCTCCCCAAAAAAGCCTAGCTCATTCGACCTCTAACTCTCCTCTAACTCCTCCCAAGAGCCCAGTTCCTACAATTGCTCAAGGTGTGACTTCATCAGTTCCTTCATCGAGCGCTGCCTCTTCAGCTCGACAAGGACCTTTCTCAAGTCCTTCGCAGCTGACAACTTATGGGGATACAAAATGTAGCTCCAAAAGAAGCTCATAGCGACCAAGGCTCGAAAAAGACCCCTGCCAACTCTTCATAGAACCTTTAGATATAAGACTTCTTTGTAACTATTTTTGAATATTATTAATAATGATTTTGTAATGTATTTGCTCCTCCTTGGACGAGGTCATAATTATATGCCATTTTTTTTTGTTGCTTTGATTTTTAGTTGGTTTGCTTTATTTTTCAAAATTCCATATGCATCATCGAGCAATAAATTCTATTGTATAACTTATTAAACCATATTATACACAACCAAGTAGCAAAATGGACTTCATATAATTATCAATAGCGAATAAGATCATGAAAAGTAATAGAACAAGCTAGCTTAGTTGTAATGTAATTACAAGTGCTCACAGGTTGCAAAATGATTAGTTCGGATGTGCCTTCCAGGGCTTTTAAACATGAGCTCATAGGTAATCTGACATCCTTTCAGAGCTCGTTGGCTCACAGGTCGCCTAAATGCTTTTCAAAGCACTAAGATAAAAGTTCATAAGTTGCGAGCACGCCTTTCAGAGCTTACATGCTCACAAGTAGTACTGACGCCTTTCAAAACATTTAGATAAGAGTCCACAGATTGCAAATGCATCTTTCAGAGCTTATATGCTTACAGACAACACTGATACCTTCCAGGACTTATCAATATCGGCTTACAGATAACAATCGCACCTTTCAGAGCTCGGGTGCTCACAGGTAGCAACTGTATCTTCCAAAGCTTAAAATCGTGAGCTCATAGGTATCAATTGCACCTTCCAAAGTATACGTACTTACAGGCACCAATTGAACCTTCTAAAGCTCAACTAAGCTTGTTATGGTGAATCATACGTATCAATCATAATATCATCATGGAAAGACTTCATAGTTAGCAAACCAATAATAGCTCGCACAAACAGCAATTATAAGAACAAAATAAGCAATTAATTGATAACTGTTGAATATTACAAGAATAATGAGCGAGCTAACTGGTTAAATGAAGTACGGTCGAAGATGTTCTGCATTCCAAGCTTACTGGACCTTAGATCCATTCATGTTAGTCAAGCTATAAGCTCCATTTCCAAACTTTCTTTGATGATGTAAGGACCTTCCCAATTCGGACCAAGAGTCCCATCGCTGGCTTTACGAGCTATAGGTAGGATAAGGCACAAAACTAGATCGCTAGTTTTGAAGCTTCGAGCTCGGACTTTCCTGTTGTAATACCTGGCAATCCTTTGCTAGTAAATCGTAACTCTTACAAGAGCTTATTTTCTTGATTCCTTGAGTAGATCTAAGTTAGCAACGAACAGTCGGTTATTGTCTTTTGGTCTAAACGTTGTTCTACACTGATTGATGATCTTAAACTCTGTTGGAATCATAGCCTCTGATCCATATACCATCGAGAAGGGAGTTTCCCCGTGGTGCTTCAAGTAGTTGTTCTATAAGCCTACAACACCTTTAGCAATTCATCTACTCAATCTCCCTTCCTTGTTTCCAGCTTAGCCTTCAGGATTTGCTTGATGATCTTGTTGACAACTTCGACCTGCTCGTTAGTTTAAGGGTGATCAACGGTTGAAAACTCTTCGTGATTCCAAGATCCTTACAAAACTTTTTAAACTGCTCGCTGTTGAACTGGATCCCGTTGTCAGTCACGATCTGTGATAGAACTCCAAATCTGCATATTATATTCTCCCAAACGAACTTCTCAACCTTTGCAATGGATATCTCGGTGACCTCTTTTGCCTCTGCCCACTTGGTGTGATAGTCCACTGTAACGATAACATGTTTACATTTTCCACGGGCTGTTGGGAGAGGTCCTATTAGATCTATCCTCCAAATGGTGAAAGGCCATGGGCTAAGCATCTGCTGCAAGAAAGCTGATGGAGCTCGAGGAACCTTAGCAAACCTTTGACACTTATTGCACTTCTTGACTATCTCGTTCGCATCTCGCTTTATCGTTAGCTAGTAAAATCCCTATCGAAGTGCCTTTGAGCCAAAGATAACCCCTCAACGTGATTACTACAGTGACCAGCGTGTATCTGCTCTAGGACAGTTTGACAATCTGACCCATCTATGCACTAGAGCAATGGAGCTGAGAATCCCCTTTTATAGAGCATGTCATCATAAATGCAGTATCTGGCTACTTGATTTCGGAGGCGGCGAGCTTCTAACTTGTTTTCTGGTAACCTTTCCTCCTGTAAGTAATCGAGAAGGGGACTCATCCACGAATCTTGTGCTATAACAATCCCCATCATTTTATCTCGTGACTCTATGCTTAGGACTGACAAGAACTCCATAGGTATTGTTCATAGAAATTCTATATCTTTTGCTGTGGTAAGGCGGGCTAAGGCATCGACATATGAATTTTGAGTTCATGGAACATGATATACTTCATATCTTTTAAAAGTTTCTAGCAACTCTAGCACCTTCTGCAAATAGATGACCATCTTTAAACCCCTGGCCTGGTATTCTTCATGAATGTGACACGCCACGGGCTGAGAATCACTGTATATTCTTACCCGCTTAGCTCGCACTTTTTTTGGCTAATCTTAATCTTGCCAACAACGCTTCATACTCTGGTTCATTATTGGTGGCTTAGAAACCGAACCTCAAAACACATAAAATCCTATGACCCTCCGGGCTTATCAATATCATTCCTGCCCCAGCCTTTTGCCCGCTTGAGAATCCATCAACATAAAGCTCCCAAAATAGACCTTTAAAGGATTCAGTTTCTTCACTTGCTGGCCTTGTGAATTCAGCTACGAAATCTGTTAGAATCTGCCATTTTATTCTGCTCGGGGCTTAAACTCAATTTCAAATTGAGCAAGCTCGATGGCCTACTTAAGTAAGCGACCTAAAGTGTCCGACTTCTGAAGAATCTACTTCAATGGGTAGTTGGTCGATATTTCATTTGTATGAGCCTGAAAAAAGGGACCCAATTTTCTTAATGCCATTATCAAGTAATAGGCGAGCTTCTTCATGAGAGTATACCTGGTCTTCACATTAAGCAGCCTCTTATTTATGTAATAAACAGGAAATTGAGTCATGTTCTCTTCTCGGATCAGAGCTGCCCTAAGCACACGCTGAGTGACTCCCAGATAGACAATTAACTTCTCTCCTTCCACTGGCTTAGAGAGTAACGGAGCTCAACCCATGTATTATTTCAACTGATGAAATGCCGCTTCACATTCTTTTGTCTACTGGAAGCTCTTAGCTTTCTTCAAGGCATCGAAGAAAGGGATACACTTGTCCGTTGCCTTGGATATGAATCTGCTAAATACGGCGACCTGGTCGTTAAAGTTTTGCATATCTTTGATCCTGTTAGGCGATCTCATGTCAATCAGGGCTTTAATTTTCTCAAGATTCGCCTCGATTTCCCTATTATTGACAATGAAGCCCAAGAACTTGCTTAAAGCTAGCTCAAATACACACTTTAATGGATTCAACTTCATTTAGTACTTCCTCAGGATCTAGAATATTTCCCCCAGGTTGCGCAAATGTTCAGACATCTACTTTGACTTCACCAGCATGTCATCCATATATACTTCCATCGTCTTGTTAATAAGGCCCTCAAACATCATGTTAACCAATCGCTGGTAGGTCACCCCTACATTCTTTAACATAAAAGGCATGATCTTATAACAGTAGAGCCCACAATCTATCATGAAAGAGGTGTGCTCCTTATCCTTAGGGTTCATTGGGATATGATTATACCCTAAGTATGCATCCATGAAACTGAGGAGCTGATGTCCGATAGTTCCATGTACGAGTTGGTCAATTCTTGGTAATAGGAAACTATCTTTTGGACATGCTTTATTAAGATCGATGAAGTCAATGCAAGTTCTCCACTTTTTGTTATTCTTCTTGACCAAAACTAGATTAGCTACCCAGATTGGGTAGTGCGCTACCCTTATGAACTTGTTTGCCAGAAGCTTATCTACTTCCTCCTTAAGGGCGACGTAACATTCTCCTATCATTGGCCTTCTCTTTTGGTAAACTGATTTATGATGGGGGTCAATGTTCAATCTGTATGACATCACCTGTAGGTTAATCCCTACCATATCTTCATGGTTCCTGGAAAAGACGTCCAAGTTAGCCCTCAAGAAATCAAGGAGCTGAGTCTTAATCTTTGGAGGTAGATATTTCCCTAGTTTGAGGTACCTCCCAACATCTACCTCACTAACCTACACGTCTTCGAGCTCTTTTATATGACCTGTTGCCTTGTTTGCCTCCACCTCCTTTGGATCTAAATCCTGGCTCGTTCCTTTTTCACCCACAGATCGCGGTTCTCCCCTAGCTACCACATTAACCTTCTTTCTTTTAACCCCAATTTTTACAGCATCTTCATAACAACACCGTGCTAAGTGCTGCTATTTTCGCACACATTCCACTCTACTAGGCGTTGGGAACTTGATCGTGAGGGTTTTGGTCGAGGCTACCATGTTCAAATCATTCATAGCTGGTCTTCCTAGAATGACATTGTAGGCCGAAGGATAGTCAATAATAAAATAATATGCTAATGTTATTGACTAACAACCTGAATCTCTAATAATAAGGGGGAGCTTGACTTGCCCCATCGGTGCAATCGCATCTCTAGTGAATCCATAGAGAGGCTTAGGAGATGGCTTCAACTGTTTGAGTCCCAAACCCATTTACTCAAAGTAGTTCCTGTACATAACATTCACCAAGCTACCAATATCCACCATAATCCTTCGCACTTAAACATTGTCTATTCTTGCCCGGATGACTAACGCATTATTATGAGGCTAGTGAACTCCTCTAGCATCTTCCTGTATAAATGCAATGCCGTCTGAGGCCACTCTAGCTCTTTTTGTCGGTCCCTTTATGCCATCGTGTCCTATAAGCAAGACATGACTAACCTTGCGCATATAACGCTCGTGTGACCTGTTCGACGTCTCTACGATATGAGGCCCACCATGTGTTATGAAAATGGTCCTCATTGTGGGCACATGGTTCTACTCGGCGGTCTGATGAGGCAATTGTTGTGCGAGCTGCTAGACTGGATAAGGATGCTGTTGTGTTGGTTAGGGATGCGACTGCTAGGGTCGCTGGTTTGTAGGTCATACTATATATTCTCTTAAGCGATCTCTTCTTATCAAATCCTCAATAGCGTCCCTAAGCTCTCTGCATTGCGAAGTAAAGTGCCCAGTTTCATTGTGATAAATACAGTACTTCCTCGGGTCCCAAAATTTATTGGGGATGTTTGTGGGGCTCGACCTCCCAAAATTTTTCCTATTTCTTTATGTCTCAAAAATTCTATCTTGTTTGTCCGACAAGACGCTGTAACTCTCATAACGACCTCAAGAAGGAGGAGGTCGATCTTTTCTGGGCTCATTCCTAGCTCGTTTTACTACCTAGTTGTTGAAGCGATTCTTCTGACCACGATTTTCACTTTCACCATGATTTCTATTCTTCCCTTGGTGGGAACTGCCTACTCCATTCTTCTGATCACTGGGCTTCTTTGACCCGAAAGCTTCTTCCTATCTAATCTCTTTAGCAGCTCATTCATAAAACTCACCTAGATCCTTCACAGGAGACTTGTAAATACTCTTGTAGAGTTTTCCATCTTTTCTGAGCCCTACCGAGATTGTTGTGAGGATACTTTCATCCGAAGGATTCTTCACATTGTTCACCTCATTTCTAAATATGGAAATATAGTCCTTCAAAGGTTTATTCTATCGTTGAAAAGTCGTCGTGAGGTGATAAGGTGGCGTGAGCTGTTTTCTCAATGCCTTATACTAGTCAATGAAGCTTTTCTGGCATTCTTCCTAGCTATTAATACTGCAAGTTGGAAGACTCCTTGGTCAAGCTCTCTGAATATTCCCTAGTGTGGTTGGAAACACAAGGCATTTCACCAAGGGGTTAGATGTTTGCAGATTTATCTGGATGTTGAACTTATTAAAATGGTCGTAGGGTCATTATTACTGTTGTAGAGCGGGATGCTAGGGAGTTTGAACCTAGGCAGTAATGGTTTCATCTCAATCTCTCTTATAATGGGGTCCTCTTCTCTTGCTATTCTTTCTGACCTTGGAGCCCAGGTTATGCCTCTAGCTGCTGGACCCTCTGTAATAACTCTTCAACCTCCTTATAGGGGATCGTCTGCTCTTCTTACTCTCTTGATCACCTGACAATCGATCTTGTGACCTGTGCCTCCTATGCAAGCTCTCTACCGCTACGAAGCTCTTTGCGACAAATACTCCTCATCGTGCTCGGGAGCTCACTTATACTCACAGTTGGCCTCTATGTGCCAGCTCCCATCATAGTTTAGCTTTATCCTTAAGCTTGCTGATCGAGGTATCATTTCTTCTTCATGAGCCTGTCGTCCGCCTCCCCTTTAGTGCAAATTTGAGGAACGGACTGAATCTTCTGATAACAGCCTCTCCCTGACAACCCCTTCTCTTTGGACTGATGCCTCACCAACTGGCTGATCTCGGATTTTTACATTCCTTAAGGTTGTCTGGGCTTGTACCTGTGTCAAAGTTCTAATTGCATCCGCCAACTGCATCATAGTATTCTCCAAAGCCTCATGGCGTTGCTGTCAAATCTATACAACGTCTCCTCTAACGGCAACAGTGGGTGTTTGATGTAGAGGGAGTGAAGGCAAAATAACAAAGGAAGTTTCTGCCACATTACCCCCAACCGACTAAGGATTCTACTGCTTAAGATGACCTTCAGATTGGTCAGCTGCCACTTATGTACTCCTTGTTGTTATTATTCTAGCCATAGCAATAAATCGAAATTACAAAATCTGAAAAAAGTGTAGAATCGCAGTTTGGGTCATTCCGCTAGCGCCAAAATGTCGACGTTGTTTTTTAGTCGACCTAATTCTTCAAGCCCAATACCTACAATTAAACAACAAACACAACAAAAGTAAAGAAAGAGACAAAGAGGAAGAACAACACACACAGGTTTTTACATGGTTCAGCTGAAACCAAGCCTACGTCCACGACTGTCACTCTCTATTTTGATAGAGTAATAGTATAATATTTCTCTTTTGTCTTTTACAATGAATTTGATCCCCTATTTATAATGAGGGGTGATACAATTTGAATTTGTTTGAATTACATTCAGATAGGCTAAAAAATAATCTACATTAATTCTGATAATTATGACGCCAAGATTTTCTCCATCGAATCAACAATTGATTCCGAATCTCGATATTTAATTTGCTGCAAAACAGAAAAGTTGACCTCTTCTCGAATTAGGCTACTTTAGACTTTTAGAAGGTCAATTGGATTAGTTGCGACAAGCTGACATTCTGGCTAACTGATATGTCACTCATTGAGCAGATAGAGAGTCTCAAAGCACGAGCTGATGAAAGAAACAGCATACTCTTACAGTGAGCTCTTTATAGCGACCAGATTACCGGGCTCTCATATAGCTACCAGATTACCGGACTCATCAAGCTTCTGTCCATTGAGCTCATCTCTTGGGCTTTTAGCGGCCCATTTATTTAGATTATAAAAATACCCATAATATGTGACAAGACGGTTTTAGTTAGATTCCTAGTTTGTTAAATTAAGAACTTGGATTAGAACTTACTTCTACTAATCTCTTTTTGTATTAAGGCAACATATATTAATACTATTTTTCTATTGCTGCTGACTAAAGATTGAAATGTTAATGAAATTTGAAGAAACGTGTCAGGAATCTGCTAAGGAGTTCTCTCCATTGTTTGCATAGGTATTTTGTTATAGATTATTGTTATCTGCTTGAATCTATTGATGCCATGTTCTAATTTACGTATATATTGTTCAATTATTGTATAATCACTACACAATAGCACCCAACTGTTATCGTGTAATGCATAAGAAGTGTTTCTTCCAAATTTCTATACTTGGCACCATGCAATGATTTTATCAAAGGATTACAGGAGTTGAAGATCGGAAGAACTAATGTTTTCAATTTGGTAGTTTTTTTTTTAATTTTTTTTCGTTAAATTACTCACATTCTATCAGACTACATAGTAATTGGTTATCATTATCTTGACAAAACTAAAAATGTTATTTCACAATCTAGTTCTATAATTGTACAATGCAATTAAACATTAACGAGTTAATGACTCGCAAAAAATGTCATCTTATTTGTGGGAACGAATTGTATCTTAAGAAAAGCACTTTCTCAAGGCACACAAATTCCAAATTCTTTCAAAACCATTTACAATTTGATATACTGACTCTTGAAAAATTACACAATTTCTAAATTTCACCAACAAAAGCCTGTGATTCCCTCTCATATACAGTATCAACAACATTGTTCTATCCTTCAATAAACCACAGTTGCAGCAGCTCTTTTTTCTCGATGCCAATTTTGGGTTCACACCCTCTAAGAGGGCACGGAAGCAACTGATTTGTGGCACTCAACGAAGAGATATAGACTCAATGAAGCTCATTTTTGTTAATTAATTTTTAACTTTTTTTTTTAATTTTTTTAATCTAATTTAATTTTTTATTAAATTATTTTTATTTTTATTATATTTTAAAAATAATATATAATATAATATAAAATAATATATAATAAAAATATTTTTATTATATATTATTTTATATTATAAAATAAAATCATATCATATTTTATATTTTTATTTTTATTATTTTTATTATATCTGTACAAAATCGCGTTCACCATAGAATTATTTAGCTAATGACCATACTTTTTTCTTAGAGTTCACACCTCTACATCAGAAGTTTATCTAAATTTGGTGAGAGCAAAATAGAGAACAACACATGGTAAAAATTTCATTACATGTATTGATAAATGAGTGAAGTAAGCGATTTGCATTCTATCACATATCCAGCTACTAATGTAATAGAGAAATACACAATCGCTAGGCTAAAAGTTCAAGTGCTAGCAAATAATGAAACTTGAAAGCATAATTACAAAAAAAGTAAAAAAGACAATGACTTTTAAAATCTATTTCCTTTTGAAGTTGCTATGAAATTTATTTAAATTATTAAACAATCACTTTTACACCAATTTTATATTAAAATTATTAAATTAAATTTTAATATATTAAAAACAATACTAAACAAACCTCCTTTGAGTATCATCATATGTGCGATTATCCCATTGCCAATCAGCCTTCAAGGGTGAATAATATAAAACATTAACAAACTTTAAATGAGACATAGCAAGAGTTGGTTTGTGAATGCGATTGAGATTTCCGTCAAATGCAAATATGAATTTAGATTTTAGATACAGCAACAGGCACTTCTAGTCCCTCAAACTACCAAAACTAATACAATTGGAAAGAGAAAAAAAGGAAAAAAAAAAAAAAGAAACACAATGAGCAGAGTTTAGCAACAATTAATCGGTTAAGCAGAAAACCACCATTTGTCGTTAGATATTGAAGAATGGAGCATATTGAAATTGTAAAGTGCTGAGAAGTAAGCATGAGGAAAGCAACACTGCCATTAATTTTAAATTTTCAATATCATTAATTAAATAATGTGATTACTTTCGGAATAATTTTAGACAGTTAATATGTTCAAAAAAAAAAAAAAAAAAAGAGACACTTTAGACTATTTTTTTTACCCATTGTTTAACATGTTTTGGTTGAAGAGGGTCGATGGATAGCTCTCGCCACAAATGATTTTCTTTGTTCTTTTTTTTTTTTAAAAAAAAAAAAAAAATTGATAATTTTATTATAATTGATGATTGTATCGAATGGTTATCATTCATGGACCATACCTATTTATTACAGATTCATTCAGATCGAACTGTAGTTGTCAAAATATTAAAAGACTGAAAAATTAAAAGAGAAAGAAAGAGCAGCAAGAAAAATATCAGAACACAAGTTTTACCGATGCTAGCATGGCACAATAATTGAAAAAAAGCCGACCCCATTGGTCTATTAATTTCCATAGATAAAGTTGAACTGAATGTGATATCTTGTTTGTGTTTGATAAAATTTCAAATGTATATTTTTTATTTTTTGCTCGTCTTATTCAAATTTTTTCTAGTCTTATTCAATATATCTTCGCGAAACTAGTCATCAATATTTCAATTGTGAATTTTAATGGCATTTAACTAATATTGGTTTTAAGTTATCACAATTAAGCTATAGTTTGAAATATTATTCTGATAACAGACCTTGTAGTTTCACCAAATTATAATCAACCCCATAGTTTGAAACATTAACAAAACCTATCCCTTACGTTGAAAAAAATTAGGGAATTTAGAAAAATTACCCTGAATACACACTAAAACTACAAAACTATCATTTAAAGCCATTAAATTGCAAAAATACCCCTAAATAACTGAAATGCCCTTAAGGACATCAAACCTTTTCATTCCTTTCCTTCTCACGGCAGACCACACTCATGACTGACCCATTCCTCTCCTTCATGGCATATCACACCTTGCCTCTAAAACCAACCCAATTCTCCTCCTTCAGACCAGTCCAACGCCATTCCAAGGTGCACCGAAACTTAACCAAGCTCCACCCAAGTCAAGCAACCTCCACCTGCAGACGCCAAAACACTTCCCAACCGCCGATCGAGGTGAACCAACCTCCACCCGAAGTTGCCCAAGCTCAACCAACCTAAATCGAAGTCAAAGGTCATCCACCGCCCAAGCTTAACCGCAACCATCCAGCCAAGCTCAACCACAACCACCCATACAAGCACAAGCCGACCAAGCACACCCACCAATTGTTCGATGAAAGTCCCGACCTAACAACAAGACAAATCCGACCCATTGGAAGGTATATTTCGCACAAACTCACCCATTTTCATTTGGATTTTAAGTGTTTTAGGTTTATCTTGAATGATTTGTGATGTGTTTTCATTGTTTGTGTATGGTTTTTTGGGTTTTGATTGTTTGTTTTTTGGGATGATTTTGATTGTTTTGTTGGGTTTTGATTCTTTGGCAGAGAACATTGTTGTTAATGGTCTCAACTCTTTAAATCCTATTTTCCTACTAGTAGTTACAATTTCTACATGAAATAGACATGTAATTAAGCAACTTTTACATAATAGGATCTATGTAACATTTTCTGTCATTGAAATGATTTTGTATATAACCACAGTACAACCTGAGGGAATGTAAAACAACTCACTGGAGTCATAAAAGTTGTTAACATGCTTTGGGACATCTACTGGTGCAAGAGATTTTCGAATGCACATAGTAGGAAAACTATGCTCATCTTTTGATTACATAATAGAATTGATGTACTTGTTGTAAATTTGTCCAAAAAGAAATGATAAGTTACATTAGCCTTTGCGTCTTAATTGTTACAATCTTGGCGACTTCCTATATTATAATTCTTTTATATTGTGCTCCATCTGTTATGCAGAGTCTGCTCATGAATAAACAAATAGTAGCAAGGAGCATATCTTTCTTGATGCCATCTTATTTTTGGCATGACAAAATAGTAAAACTAAACTATTACTCTCTTTGAATGCTACGGTACCTAGCAATGTAGTTTATCATCAGGTTTCTGATTTTTGTATAATTAGAAACAAATAAAGCAATCACAGGTATAAAAACATACCTAATGAAAAAAGGAAAACTTAATATTCTAATATTCCTAATTAATATTAGAGTCCTAACACACTTCTCAGTTCTCAATTTTCTAACTCAATATTTAAATATTTGGTTATCTTTTTTATTAAACATTAAGGATTTTTTGGATTGAAATATTTAGTTCGTTGTGTTTTGTCATTAATTCTTAATATTATATTTGAAATGACAATTATATGTAGCTATCGCGAGTAGAGGAAGTTTGTTCGACTTAACTAACTAGTATAAACTCTGAGATTGATTTGCTTGGGCCCCATTCTTTTATAGGTTCTTATTCTTATTTCAGTGCACCCTACTTGCTAATTACACCTTTGCATTTGTAAGGATTAATTAAAACCAATCTCTGTGGCTGGCTTCGAGAATAAGTGAAAGAAATCTTATCATTATGGTTTCGTTTTTAATCTTTAACTAACTATTTAAAATAATTATTTAAAAATAAATTAAAAGTTTTTTAATATATTAAATGTTTTAATTGATCATTTAAAGAAATTAAAATGAATATTCTAAATAATAAAATTACACAAAATTAAAAAAGAATAGTAACAAATTAATCATTTAAACGTGAGTTCAGTGGAAAGGGAATGAAGGGCAACTAGAATTGAGTTACAAGTGTTTACTAACTTTTAGAAATGAGAGGTGGAATTAGTACTAGTTGTGAATAATATTATTCCAGTGCCCTGTATACTCTACAGTGTCTGTTTGTGATATTTGTAGTCAAACACTATCATTAATTTCTACAATAATTTCGCACATGTCTGGTTTAAAATGGAAAGGAATAAATTAGGATGAGATGAGATGAGATTTTATTAAACATGTAGTAACGATTTTGATAACTTGAGTCATTACTCTATTGTCTTTAGATTGCATAAATTGATTAATTTATTGTCTTAGTATGACACCATTCTTTTGTTTAATTGATCGGACTATAATCTCACTTAATTGAATATAAATTAGTAAGAGGAAAAATTGAACCACATTTGCATTTATGATTATTTGTATGGAAAAATGACAATTGATGTATGGTAGCTTGCTTAGTATATGTGGCATTATAATCTCTGCTATAATTCACAAACAATTTGTTGTTTTATGAATACAGCTTGGTACTTAGTTTGTAAAAATCAGTTGTTAGTTCACTTGATTTTGTTAGTTCACTTACTTAGTTCACTTGATTTTGTTTGTTTTAATGGTGAGATTGAGACCAATTTCAAATCCAGTCACACATGATGTTTGGTTTTGATTCATTTATATTTTTAGTTTCGGTATTTGAATCCAATTTATATATTTTAGGTTTGGATTCTAGTTCATGAAAATTTCGAAATAATTTTTTTTTGTAGGTGTGAATGGTTGAAATAAAGTTTGACAAATTACTAAAAATAAAGGAAACAGCCCGAGAATCAAGGCGAGTTAGCGACTATAGTAATTGGGAAATCATACAATTGATAAAATCTTCTCTTACTACCGATCAGTTCAAACTTTTTAAGGGTACCTATTTTGGTCATTTTCTTGATGTTAATGAAATGGTGTTTTCTGAGCATTTTTGTCACCACATTTTTTTGAGGGAGTGTCATATCCAACATTAAAACCAGTTAACAGATACTATGTGGTTTCATGTTGGAAGTGACTTGATAAGGTGTAGCCTAGTGGAGTTTTGTTTAGTGACTGGACTTAAGTTTGGAGATTACTCCAAGTTTAAAACAAAAGAATCTCAGCTGAATAATCAAAGGCTACGATAGAAATACTTTAATATGAATAAAGTATCAGTTACAATTGTGATTGATTGGTTTAAAACGAAGTTTTGGGCTAATAAAAATATCAGTGACATGGATATGGTAAAGTTAGCTTTAATGTTTTTTTTTTTTTTTTTAAAAATGACTTTATGTGGAACGGATAAGCATAATGTCATTTAGTATTGGGCTTTGCAATTGATGGATGACCTAGATGCTTTCAATAAGTTTTCTTGGGGGTCATATATATACCATAGGTCGTATAAGTATCTATCTAGTTATTTGAATGATGTGTTTGATTTTTCCGCGAAAGGAAAAGACAAAGCTAGTAAAGTAAACCTGCATGGCTTTGTGACAGTATTTCAGGTTAATATAGCATGTTACAATTTTTGAAGTATACTAAATTCTTGAACCTTATGACTTTTCTATATATTAAGATTTGTTATTTGTTTCTTTCTTGAGGTGTGGGCAATTGAAGTAATACCAATGTGGTCGACGCTTGGACATACAACAAGGGTCAATAATTCTGCCCCTCAAATCCTTAATTGGATATGCACAGGAATCTTCAGTTATGATTCTTTACAGAAAAATTTATTTGACAAAATGGACGTAAGTATTAACTAATTTATAGTATTTAATTTTGACAATTGTCTACTTCCTTAGTTTTCCACATGTAAATTGTTCTTTTTTATTTGATGTAGCTCACCACCTACACAGTTTTAAACCTCCTACAAAGTTCTAAACCTCTTTGATGATGAAGCAAAGAAGTCATATTGGGAGAGTTTGAATTCTTGGATTGTTTTGAATGATGTAAAGTTTAAGAGTCCTGATGGATGTTTTGATGATGATGTTCAGGATGAATATGTAAATGATGATGACATGTATAATGGTAATGATGATGATGATGTTGAAGGAGGTAGAGATAATATCTATAGAAAGGATGATACTCATTTCAAGGGGGGTTATAAGACAAAAGACAGTTCTTGTATGAAAACAAAAAAAAAAATACAGTCGAGAAAACAGAAAATATTTATCTAAGAGGTTGGATAATCTTTAAGCTCAACTTAAAGCTTTTAGTGCATGACAAGATGAGCATTTCAAGAAAGTAGAGGATAATCTTGAAGTTCAACTAAAACCTCTCAGTGCATGACAAAATGAACATTTCAAGAATGTAGAGGATGAAATACGTAAGGGGTTTATTTAACTACGAAGCTTATTTGCAAGTTTATGATGTATGATACTTCTAATATTCCTGAAAAGGTAAAACATATACCTGTTTATATTTTAGTTATTTTGATATTTATTGTGCACATATTAACTACTTTTATTTGAGTGTAGATATGTGAACAAACTCCCTTACATGTAAATGATGAATCTGATGGTGTGACTGTTGATGATGTGATGGTAATAAATTCGAGTGACAACAATATCCATGATTTGGTTACATCATTAGTACGTGATGTATCATCTCCCACTATACTCGTTGGTTTACCATATGTCGTACAACTGTCAAGATCACCTAAGCTTACTATTAAGTTGAATTGAGACCACAAACGGTTAGCATTCGTGATGAGCCCCTATGTTGATCCCATAATAAGAAAACCCAAAAAAAATCCAAAATGCCAGAATTTGGACTTCAAAGCAAAGCGGATCAAGATTGTTTATGTTCACTTAATGAATGTGTATCTAACACTCGCAAAAGGAGGTATGAATATGCATAGTCACTATACTTGTTATCAACAATAATCCAATATATATTGATGTTTAAATTTATGCTAATACAGTTTGATACGGGTTTTACTTATGGCTGATGCTGCATGGTTTAAGAAAATATTATCTTCAACTGAGCAGTTGGAGGGTAATGTAAGTGATTAACTATAATTGTTCATAACTTATACTTCCCATTGGAAAATTAATGTATGACTCATTGTACACAATATACAGCATATGAAGACATATTGTCATCTCATGCGTCATCGTGCATTTCATTATCCCAACAGATATAGTCATGACAAAGTTTTACTGGACTATATTTTCATGGTAATAACTACTATTAATCATGAGAAAAGTTGTTTCGTTAACTTCTTATGCAAGGCTCATTTTGGCAATTTATGCAAATGAAAATTGAAGGAAGGTGGTTAGCGTTGAATAAGAGTAAGAACCAGTTTAAGCATGAAATGTATGATTGGGATAGTGATATGTTAGATTATGTATATGGAAAGACTCCGACTCATGCATGATAGGATTGGAGTAAAGTCAATATTGTGAGCATCTAATTCAGAATTTCATGTTTGATTACATTTTCTCTTTCGCTTTTTGCATGTCTGGCTATTACGTTTTATTTATGTCGGTTTCTAGCTACTGTTTTCTATAAACATCAACAATGTACATTAGGTTGCCATTAAAGTGAACTTGGCAATGCACATGATTGATGTATATGATTCAAAGTCGGATGTCATGACCTTCGAGCATCTTATTACTTGGGCAACATGTCTACGAAAGATGTTGCCTTTGTTGTTGGTTCGACATTACCAAACACTTATTCTGATACTACCTCATTTCAACTATAGCGATTGGAGGTCAATATTCCACAACAACATGGAGGGTAAAAATAAATCCTACTTCTCAACTATTTTTAACTAAAAATTATTGATGTTTATGAATTGTGACATTCTAAATATATCATACGTCAATACATAGGTTGGACTGTGGGATATTTACACTTAAATACTTGGAATGTCTATGGGCTGGACAATTATTTGAGTTCGGACCAGAAGATAGTTTATGGCTCAGAGAACAAATTGTCATAAAAATTTTTCAAAATTGTAAATTTGTATCTATAAAAACTATATCTACAAAAGATACTATTGTTGTTGATAAACAAAGAATTAATGATGTATCAAACATACAGTAAACAAATGAAATGTACTGTATGGTTTCAATTTGTGGTGTAGTTTTGTTTGATTGAGAAATTTTATTTTGATATATGGAAAATAGTAATTATTTAATGCATTTTAAGCAGGTTTGTTATGTTGATTGAAAATGTTTATACGTATAAGCAAAATTATGTCAAATATTTTTTGAAGCTCACAAGTCCAAGTGCTTGGAATATAGTAATATATTGTGTGGAATGTTTACAAGCTACAAATTCCTATCTAGAAACATTCAATATTACAAAAAACAATATAGGTTACAAAAAATCAATTGCATGTCAACATTTAACTGAAGTTAGACAAAAATGCAGCAATCTAAAACAAATATACAAACGACATCAGTTGACATAAAACAATTCAAGTTGAATCATTTTACAATATTGTTATTGCCACTTGACTGTCCCATACTCTCGGTGTTGCTTGGTACTTTTGGTTACTTTGGATAGCTGCAAGTGTGACTATTATGACATTGACGTTTGAATTAGTGCAACTCCTTCTTTGAACTTCTTCCCTAATTGATGGAATGCGATTCTTTTTTGGTCTTCCTAGACGACATCAACTGATTGGAGAGAGAACAACTTTAGCCGCAACATCTGCTGGGACCAACCAGTTAGATGGTTATCCTGGTGGGTTTATTTCCTACTATATGCTACTACAAGAGACCTAGAAGAGTAATAGAACGAACAGTAGTCTGACTATGAAAATCCTCTAAGCCTAATGCAAGCCAAAGTATGCACACATGGATATTGGTTTAGGTTGAATTCTTGATAACTACAAGTCTTTGCTGTTAAATCAATATGTCCATCCAAATCTCTATCTCTAACCAAAAATGTGTAAAAATTAATTGGGTGAACTGAGTATGTCCGAGCCAAGTCATCATTGAGAGCAATTGCTACATTTGCCGCAGTTGTCAATTAAGTTGTCTCTTTAAGTGCTTCCATGCCATGATCATGAAACCAACGCTAGAGAACCCCTCTAATAAATTCAACAACACCAGTGATTGGTAACTCTCAACAATCACTAATTGCATTATTTATCGACTTTGTTATATTTGTTGACATTATCTTGTACCTTCTTCTTGGACAATGCGTATGTGACCAACGATCAACACCTACTGTAGTGATGAATGTAGCAACTTCTGGATTCAAGTTTGCTAATTGTTCCATTGAATGGCTGAATTGATTCACCCGATACACCTTAACTGCCTTCCAATAAACATCTTTTAAAGTCTTATTTTTTCCATATTTTGCAACCATATTTAGTTCTAAATGCACTGCACAGGTAACATGGAAGAAATTTGGGAATGTTTTTTCCACACCATTGTTGATGCTAGATTTTCTGTCGGAAACTATAACTGAATCCTCAACTTCTCCAATGGCATGGCGTAACCTTGTAAGAAACCACTCCCATGCATCATTAGTTTTAGAATCACCCACCTTAAAG
Source organism: Dimocarpus longan (assembly GCA_022984855.1). NCBI lineage: Eukaryota > Viridiplantae > Streptophyta > Magnoliopsida > Sapindales > Sapindaceae > Dimocarpus > Dimocarpus longan. The sequence continues at coordinate 6,232,313 of CM041022.1, forward strand.
GTTAGAGGGAAAATTTGATCATTACTATCTATACACAACCACAAATAAAACTCCATTATGAAATCCTTTTAAAAATGTGGCATCAATAGCAATGACTGGTCTAATAGAAGACAAAAAACCATCTATGCAAGATTTCAAGCAAAAGAACATGTATATGAACCTATCATTAGAATCAGTATGGAGGTCAATACTACTTCCAGGATTGGCTTGCTTTAGAATGTATAAATGTGAAAGCAAAATCATGTATGATTCGATAGGAGTTCCTTGAGCCTCATCCAGTGCAATATGTCTAGCTCGATATCTTTTATGGTAGTTACATGAGATGCAAACTCATTTTCTATGTATCTGATAATTTCCTTAGGTCGATATACGAAATGGTCTTTAAATTTTTTCCTTGATGTGTTCCCTTATAATATGAACACTTGCTTACCTTTAATGTGGAAATCGTTGTTCCATGGAGCATATGTGTTCATTATCAAATCTTCTAATATGAAAATAATCTAAATTTCCATCTCTAACTGCACGTAAGCACCAATTGTAATCTATAACGATAAACCAAACCTGATATCTTATTGTGTCTTGTTTGGAATCGATTTGCCAAGACATATCTACCTAGCTCTGATTGCAATTGTTCTTTGTTTTCAAACAATTCACTGACTTGAATACGCATAGGATTGCATCTAGGAACAACTTCATTAGAATTAACTTGGTATAACACACATGGTAGTAGAACAAGCCTTTGAACATGCTCAAATTGCTAGTCATATTGATTCGAAACTCTATCCGATGCTATTTCACCATAACTAGTGGGATAGGTATGTTGTTCTTGTTCATCATAATCCGTTGTATGGTGATCAATCAAAACCTCCTAAACATGCTCTATTCTTGACCTACCCTCAAATCCATAATTAAGAGGGGAACAAATATTATCATTGCCACATGGTGTAAATCCTTCCGTAATATCATTCAAATGGACACCTAAGTTTGGTTGATATGTTGGACTCGTATTGGACGTCTTAATATCATTCACATTCGTTGTTTCCAAATTGGTATCAAAGTTAAATTCAGATGTATGGTTTGGTTTACTAGAAGTTTCTGGTTGACAAGTGTCATTCACATCTGTTGAATCACACTCAACCTCCGGTGCACTTATATAAACTATAGGTCAACAATTTTATGACTAAGCAATAATTCAACATCATCATCATCAATGATCTCAATAGGCAGGCTTGGACAAATGGTTTGAGCAACAGTAGTTAATATAGCTCGGTAATGATTTTTATCAGTACCTGTGACGCGATATGCTTTATCCAATAATTGCTCAAAAGGTGCATCCCATGGAAATCTAAAAGCTCTTACTCTTTAGCCTTCATACCAGTAAACTCTATGCTCGCTTTTCCATTGTCCACCTCAATTGAAAACCAATTGTATAGTAGATATTTTTAATCTTGAAAATTTAATAACACATAATTATTACTATTAAATAGCTAAAAGAGTAATTTGATTATATATAATCAACATTTTCGGATCCCAATCAATTTCATTTTTGCGTTAGAAGGCGATCCGAATTCTGGTTGATCCTAATTCAGATTGCTTTATGACCTGAATCGGGTTACAGTTATCTCTTCGGGTCTACTCGAATTCAGGTTGCCTAAATTCAGGTCACTCTCTAACCCGAAGAAAAGTTGAGATTTTTCTCTTTGGGTCAATTCGGGTTGCCCAAGTTTGGGTCGCCTTCTGACCCAAAGAGATATATCTCAATTTTTCTCCAACCTGAATTCAAGCCGCCCTCTGACCCAAAGAAATAATATGAGAATTATCTCTTCGGGTCGTCCACTGACCCAAAGAGTTAATTCTTGCCTGATCTAACCCCATTGGGTTAGAATTTACTCATCGAGTCAAAATACGACCCTAATTCAAGTCGACCTAAATTCGGATCACCTTCCAACTCGAAGCCGTAATATCATTTTTTTTCCCTCAAACATATCAAATAAAATTCTAAACCCAAACATAAATACTAACCTTTATCAATGCCCAAATTTCTTCAATTTTTCTTTACATTATCTTCCACTTAAAGCTAAAAGTTAAAAAAAAAATAGTGATTGTTTTGGAGAAAAATTGTGATGGAGGAGTGATTTAATGGATTTTAATGTTATTTGATAGTTTGTTTTGTTTATTTTATTATTTTAATTAGATAGGCAAGTAATTAATGTGTATTAATGAGTTGGTTTTAATTTGTTAAGGGTATTTTGAGTAATTTAGGTTGATTTTGTGATTTTTTTGATTGAGAGAATGAAAAGGATCAGTAGAAAGGGCATTTTAGTCAATTAGAGGTAATTTTGCAATTTAATTGCTTGAAAGAGTAATTATGTAAATTTGATGTGTTTTTAGGGCATTTTTGCAAAATTTCCAAAAAGTTAAGAGACACAAAATTAGTTACATTAAACATCTGGAAAGGGCATTGTCTTGGGGACACGGATTTGATTTGATTTTAGTGATTGAGACAGTAGTATTTATACTAATCTAAGACTAAGGTTCATATTATAATATTAAAATTAATGTGAATTTTAAAATTAGCACTAAACTTTTAAATAAAAATTGATATAATTAGTGTTTGCGAATTTTTATTCTTGAATATATTAGGGGAACTGGCTATAATACAACTTTAAAACTTGTTCGTAACATACATACACAGGTAATGGAGGTCATCCAGCTGTTGGATGATAAAAAATTGCATCCAACGGTTAGGGAGGTTAGAAAAATAATAATAATAATAATAAAAGGATTGAATGGGCTACCGGCTGAGTGAGTGCAAAAGAGAGAGAAAGTGAATAAAAAAAAAAAAACTCATTCAGATATCTTCTCCTCTCACAAGAAAGTGTAAAAAATCCCTAGATTTAACATCTTTAAAGCCGATCTGAACGACAAGTTTGATTTGTGTCGATGGCCACGACGACGACAATGAAGTTGACCGATCACATGACAAAGCCTGCCAAGTAAAAGACCTCCGTCAAGGACCGGGCGCTCAACAAGATTGGTAACATTTTTTTCTTCTTCTTCTTCTATTCATTATGATGGTGGATTTTGGTAGTGGGTCGATGGTTTTTGGGTTGATATTGGTAGCCGTCTATATGTGTTTGATGGGTTACTGTGGTGGGTGTTTGATGTTAATGGTAGTGGTGGCGGTGGTGGTGGTGGGTTGTTTCTGGGTGTGGTGGATGCATTTGATGGGTGGCTGTGTGATGTTGGTCACTGTGCACGGTTGCCGTCCATGGTGGTTTCTTTATCTTCTTTTTCTTTTCTTATTCTTCTCTTATTTTTCTTGTCTTGTTCTTCATATATTCAAACCCAGATTTCTGGGTTCGATGTTCAAATTGAAGCCAAAAAACTAGGTTCAGAATCGAACTCAGTTTCTGTGTTCGATTTAAAACCAAGTTTTTGGGTTCGATTTGAACCTAGTTTATGGGTTCAAATAACTGGGTTCAAATCGAACCCATAATCCTAGTTCAATTGAATTAGATTCTAAAATGTGGGTTTGAATCGAATCGAGATTTCAAAAGCCAACTCTTATCTGGGTCGTTTTCATGATGAGTTGTTATTGGTTTTGGGTTTGATTTGAAGTTGGGTTGATTTTCTCATCTGGATCGAACCCAAATGAATCTAGGTTGGATGTAATTCTTATCATCTAATGGCTGGATTATCTAGCTTGCTTTATTTATAAATGCGGCAACTGTCTGGCTGCATTAATACCTAGTTTGTGATTTTTTGATCTGGGTATGATTTGGGTTTGTGTTTAGGTTTTGCTGTGATTTGGAGATTAGTTAGTGTTGGATTTTGATGGTCATGGTTGTTGTTGATGTTATTGATTGAGAGTTGAGAAAATTGAAAAGAGTGAAATTTTAGAGATCATAATTTTTTTCAACACATGAAGTTTGTTCTATTATGTTTTGTATGTTAAGATTATGTAATGCTGTTTGTAAAGGAGTTATTTTCTATTGTTTCTTTGTTTGTGGTTATATTGAGAAATACTAAATCAAAGTGGCATATGGATTTGATCTTTTATTTCAAATTCTTTGTGGTTTAAGTGCTTGAGTCGTGATGAACATTGGAGAAGTGGCAAGCCAATGTGTGATGATGATATTAGATGGTTATGCCTCTTACCACATCTTCTCCACATAATAAAACACATGGTAATGTTTGTATAAGTTTTTGAATGGTTAAATCAGCTTCTTTGTTACATGGTCTTGTATGATGAAGTGCTAATTTCTATTTGCATGTTATCTGTGATGCTTGAAAATGCACTTTACATTGCTTGAATCGTAAATAGTATATTGTGTTTAAGTGAATATGATATACTTGATCGTGGCCTACTTTTGCTGTATTTTATCTCCTTGTTAAATAAAATTTCAAGCAACCTGTTTTATTTATGTCTTTATTAGATTCTGTATCTTTATCGTTGAATGCTTTTTCAAAGTTATCGTAATGAAACATGAAACAGATGTTAAGTTAATATTATATTTTGATAAAAATTGGGGTAATCGATAATTGACCTTTTCTTCGGGTGCTTGTTTGGCAGTGAGCTAGAGAATATGCAAAAGGCTCATTAGATCATGTGAAAATGAATATGGGATGGTGGAGATTGTTTGGAGGTGAAATACCAATGTGCCTGCAACTTTATTAATATTGCGAGGATTATTGTTGCGAACACAGTTGACTTTTGTGAGGGAGGTAAAATTTTGATTAGTTGAATTAAATATCTATATGCATTTTAAGTTGTTTGCACCTTATTTCATATACTGGCTATTGCTCCACGTTTTATTTTACTTGTCCATATTGATATTAGATGTTGTTATTTGAAAGTATGCATGCTAGACAATGGACATTGTTTTAGTAGTAAATAGAAATTGTTTAATTAAAATCGCATTGTGATAGATGAATGAAATTCATCAGGCTCATCTTGCATAATTGTAAGCTATTCCATGGAACACAAAGCTTAACTACAAATTTATTCCATTTTTTTGATTGGGTTTGAGGGTTCTTAACTAGTAAACTAGGTAAAAACTCATCTACAAAGAGTATTGGGAGATGATAATATTTTAATAGTCAAGTTTGTAGGAAAGGTGACAGGTAGGAGAAGTTTAGGCATCAATTATTATTATGCTAAATACAATAACCTTGCAAGACGAGCGATCCTTATTGGTTTGCGTCAATACTGTTTTTTTTACAAGTCTTTTCACTGCTTTGATGTGGTTGATACTAAATCTGTAGTTAAAGTCATTACAGTTGTCCTTAGAATAATTTATCTGTTAATTTATTCTCTTCTACTTTGTAAGAATCCAGGAATAATGCAATCTCAATAATTTTTAATGTTGTAGGTAATCCTATTATTTTCTCGTAGATTTCATAGTTCTAATTTAGCTTGGAAGGTTTCACGTGTATTTTCCTTTATCCATGCACAGCTATCTGGTTAAGGATGTTTTAAATTAAATAATGACACTGCAATTTGTGTGGAAACAAAATTAGTTGGTGTTGGTGTGGTAATTAGAAATTTTAAGGCAAACATAATGCTTTCAGGGTTTAAAAATTGTAAAGTCTCTTTAACTTTAGCAATTGTAGTAGTACAGACTACTTGAACGAAAAGTTTAAGAATGTTGAATGTAAACCTTGCGTTTAGTCATGGTTGTTTGAAAGACTATGAGAATGGTGTTTTGCCGTTAGGGGGTGACAATCAGTATTTTAATCGAAAAGTTGCAATATTATGGTTGAATTTATTGACATAAAAATGGCAAAATATTATTTTCTTTATATTAAATTTTTATGGGTTGAAATTTAAATTATTGTTAGAATTGATATAAACAATGGTGTTGGTAAAATTCGAGTTGGCAAGTAAATTTATGATGTTGTTAATTTGCAGATTGTTGTTATATTCCTTGTAATTGTGGGCTTTACGTTTGTTACATAAAGGTCGAAAGTGGGAGTCCAAAAATGGCGGATAAGTCGGTTGTAACCAGTGCTGACAATAGGGAGAGTATTGAACCAATAGAAACAGGAAATGGAATAGTTAAGAGTGGTCAAATGGGATGGATTAACTACTTGTAAGTCCTCAAACTGGGTACCGTTACTATAGCAACCTATATTGTTAATTTTCATTGATTAACCATAATTTATTGTCACATTACAGTAGATCAGAATGCAAGAAAATGGAAGGCAGTGGTAAAAAAAAGGTACTAATTGAACGTTAAGTAAGTGATGAGTTTCCTGTGGATGTCGTTTAACAGTTTTATCATCTTTGATGTCTACATTTGTTTTGTGTAGTCAAGATAAGAACTAGGTCAAATTTATAGGCAGTTACCGGATGAAGAGAAGGCTAAGTATGAGGAAATTCATTTGGTAAGTAAATTGTCTAAAAAAGTTGGTGGTTGAGAAAAAGAAGAGAAAATCAATGAAGTTGACGAAGATTTGGAGATAAGAGAAAAGGCACCGATGATGAAGGTTGACTCATTGCAAACACGTTATTCCTCCACTCGCTTTTGTTGGGTTTTGAACAACTTGATCGAAGATCAGAAGGAGACTATACGAGAGGTCGGTTTTGGAAACTTCTTATTGTTAAATTGTGGTCGACTTCAATTGAGGCTTTGTCGGTAGCTAGTTGATCATTTTGAAATTGAGACCTGCACACTTAAAGTCCATGGGCAATCAGTACAATTGAATGATAACGTATTCGGAGAATTAATGGGTATACGTGCTGATGGAGATGAAGTTGTAACCTCTGCGAAGGTACCAAACCAAGAGGCATGGGGTGAAAGGATGAAAATATCACATGGCAAGTTTTGTAGGAAGTCGATCAACTCCTGCATCAACCAACTTACATCATCCGATGATGAGTTTACTATTACATTCTACCTGTTTTTGTTAGGCACTATCCTTACACCAACTAATGTGGAATATATGCCTGTGGGGTACTTGAATGCCTTACTTGATGTGGCAGGTATTGGAAGGAAGAATTGGCTAGTTGATGTTTTAGAAGCCTCTGTAATAGGATTCGAATAGTCAAAACATCACAGGAGTCAAACCAGAACAAAGTGCTTTATGGTTATGTTCTAATCTTCCAGGTGAAGTTATATATTTATATGATATTCTTGTATTGTTTAATGTTGTGCTAGGCTCTGTAGTCAATGTAATATTGTCTTACTTTGGGTTCCGTATTTGGTAATTGGGCAGATGTTCTATCTACATTCCGTACAGCTATTTCCTCCTATCGTTGATAGGTTAGTAATATCCATTGTTGGTTGGACTAAAGCAAACATTAATAAGTGCTTAGGCCGTGTTACTAAGGAAGGAGGTTTTGATTTTGATAATGTATTTGTTGTATATTGTGTGTAAGCAATTTCTGTTTTAGCACATAAGGTTAAAGATTAATATAGTTTGTTTGTATTCTATGCAGATTTGCATTGGACGATATCTTCCTCGTGAGGACGGTCTTTCAGATCGTCATTCTGACCAGTAGAAGACGTTAGTGGATGAACGAGATTGTACAGTACATCACACATTATGTCGAAGGAAACATGTTGATGACGTTCAACTTGATGCTCTCAGTGCAACTGTGACAGTACTACAGAATGATTTCCAATCACTTGTTAGTGTGGTTCAACTAGTAAGGCGTGACATTCAAGATGTCAAAACGTAGGTGGATAGGTTAGTAGATTATATGTATATGTTGAAAGAGAATAACTCCCCTCCAAAAACCAATGTTGATGATTTTGCTGAGGAGTACATGCTTGAAACCAATAAAGCAAGGAATAAGGTCTCTTTTTGTAATCTTTCTACAGTAGATCCATTATCATCCCGAAGACCTGTATTCACTGCAACTACATAACCTATACCCGCTGAACCTCAAAAGGAACCTCCACCACCACATGCTCTTTCACCCTAAACATCCAAACATCTAGTTCGTGAATATTCATTTACAAATACTCTAATAAAATCCAAATCCACAGCAAAAAAGATAACTTCCTCCTTTGATATGTGGCCACATCTTGATTCACTCACACCATTGTCAAATTGCAACGTCAATGACTTGTCCAAACAAGATATTGTTGATTCATTTTACCGAGTGAATAAGCCTGTTATTTTGAATGCTCAAACCCATCATGTATACCTTGTAAAGAATTCATTAAAATTTACGTGATATGCTTGTCAATGCATACGTTGTAAAATTGTAACCATTGTAAACTATTTTGTAGGCTGAGCACGATTAGTTACCAGACCATGACTTACGATCTAACTCATCTAGTCAGCTCACAATCATGAAAACACGCTTGACATCAAGGCGAAAGCATAGCACCCATTTCCTTTCTCCATATATGGTGCCACAACTCCATGTTAAAAAGGCTAAGACATTTCGGTATAGGCCTTTCAAACTTGTGTATGAGTTGCAGGACCATGAACGGTTAGTCATTGAGTACATCTATGACAAGGATTTAGAAGCATCGTAAGTTGTTGAATGTTTGTGACTTTAGCTTCTTATTTTGAACAACATGTGCATCATAATGTTTGTGTTTTGTTAAATTTTGCTATCATTATTTGAAAAGGCAAGATAACTGTCATTGCATATTCAGACCTTTTTCTTTAATACTGTTGTTGTAGGAAGCATATTATTGACACTGACAATTTGCAAGCGTGCCGTAAAAGTTTTAGAAGTCTGAAGCCAAAAAAGTTGACTAATAGCGAGGTTGGTCTGTTATGTTTTGGGCGATTATTGTTTCATCATAAAGCAGGTTAGATTGGGTACCATGTTGTAGTAAGCATATTAATAGTTATAGTCTTGTTGACGATAGATTATATGTGCCCAAGTTGAGTATAAGAACATCATTATGAGAGCAAAAGACATGAAGGAGTGCATTTGTTGGTATTTTTCAACATACTTTTAGGTATTTATTTATATGACATGTTTTGAATTCAAGCATCTTGGTTGGTACATATTTGTCAATTGCTATTGTGTACATTTCTAAAAAATTTATTCGGATATAGTATCCAATTCTAAATTGTAAAGCAAATAACATGCCAACTTTAAAGAAATCGTTGTCCAACTTTAAGCAGATGTACATGACCTATCTTGATAGATGTGATCGAGTATGTCTTCTGTGTACATATTTATTTGGTGGATGTGTATGCGACCATTGTTATATCATTTAATACTGTAGTTAGTTTGTGATTTAGTTTTGCTGTTCGCTCGTGTATATATTTGTTTCATTTGGTTGTGTATAATGTTATGTCATATTTTTAATATGTATGGCAGATATATATTCCAATTAATGTGAACACAGTCATTGGTTTCTTGGTGTGGTCCATAATGAAGAAAAAAAGGCGAAAGTTTAGGACTCATGCATACCAAGAAGGAAATCAGCTAATGCACCTAGTCTTGCCCATCTAAAACGAATGGTATCTTCACTTTATTCCTGTAATACATTCATTACACCCCTTTTGCCTATCAATGTAAATAACTTATTGTCGACACATAATTCGTCCACCTTGGTCTTGCATTTGATTTTATGTTAGAGGAGGATATTACATTCTTATTTGAACATTCATTCGCATTTAGCAATTTCACGGTGGTAGAAGTCAATGCACCATAGCAGCTAAATGCATATGATTGTGGCATGTTTGTGTGCATATTTATGGATGATATCATCCCCACTACGAAACAACTTGAACTGGTGAGTTGCATATATAGAACTTCTTAAATTTATGTCTCATTACATGATCTGATGGTCCATTTATGATTCTGAGTATAGTGCCTAACATATGTCATTTGTTACAGTTTGATTCCACCCGGTAGCGACTCTTGTTTGCGCGGTACCTTGCTCTTTTTCCCAAAAACAAAATATCTATAAGCATTACTAAAAAAGCCACAACTCGTCATAATGAATTGGTAAAAGCTAAGTTGAAGTGTAAACTTCCGAATCGAGATATGTCACCCATAAAAAAACTTAGCAAGAAAGCATTGCATCATTTGCTATAATGTTGTGTGTGAGTAGGACAACTTGTAGATGAAGATTTTGTAGCATGTTTTGACAAGTAGCGTTTAACTTGTTTGCATAGAAAGTTTTGTTATACAAATTTCCACCATTTTGATATCATATTTCCATATATGGATGAGTTACAAGCAGTTGGTAATCTTTTTGTTCACCACCCTGTCCATCGATTTGTATAGTCTTTAGCATATAACAGGACAAAACATAGACTGTATATACATCAACTGTATAAAGTTTTGAGCAATTCAGTTCTGTATTGGTATTTAATCTAATGATATTGTGATTGCATTTTTTTTTTTGTTTTTTCATCTTTTTTATTGCATTTCTGCTGTGTGTTTCCACATTATAGTTGTTTTGTTGGTTTTCATATGATCATTGTACAGTAGGGATAATGTATGGTAACATATGAACATCCAAATGTTATGCAAGATAGGTTTGACTACTAAGATACCTCATCTTATCATCCCATAAACGACTGTTATGCCAATCATTGTTCATAATGTTGGTACAAAGTTTGTCCAATCATTTTTCATAATGTGCGTACATATTTTGTTAGATGTTTTCAATAGACAATATAGTTGTTGTGTTGGCATAAGTAGAATCTTCAAAAGTTATAGGACCATTTGTTCGGTGCAACCCGGTCTTCTTTAGTTATAGTGGTGGTGGATGTCAACATTCAGTTGCCTATACATTGGCATCAGTCATGAAAAGAGCCACAGTAGACGTTTCCTAATGCATATTATTACTAATAACTCAACTTATGTCCTTCAGCTGAATATGTGGACATGTCTTTACCGTGTGTCCAACTTGTCGACATTTTCCACAATGACGTGTCTTTGTTGAGGTTTTCTTTGGTTTTCTTGCCCCTCATTTGGTTGTAGCTTTTAGTGGATCTTTCACCTGTGCACCAGTGGCCGTTTTATCCTGTTCGTCACCATTATTAATTTTCGTCTTTTCCTTTGCCAACATTCCTTCGATTATCTCTGTTAGACGGTGGATGTTGCATTTTGTCTCCACAAATGCTTCTGTTGTTTGAGAAGCCATGTAGCATAGCTTTGTATAGTGACTGGTTAACGCTGCATACTTACCATTTAAAGCACCAACATCATAATGCTTGTTCAATTTGTTTTATATTATAAAAAAACATAAAGACATTACCCTACTTAATTAGATCTTTCACATAGTGGACTTTTGTTACCCCTTTATTACATATATAAATATATGTATATACAAACATTAATATGTAGTTATATACAACTGAATAGGGTATGAATATGAAGTCGTGTATTCGAAATGTAATGGTAAAAGTAAAAGGGTGCGCTAGCACGGACTGATGGTATGGATAGGGGCTTTTGCATAATCCATTGACACACGTGACACCCGTACCAGTGGACATTGCTCTGATGGTCTATGTGGAAGGCCTTGTCGACTCCCTGCATTGGGAATGCAGTTACTAGTTGTGTCGGTAAGCAACGGCTCCCGTATGTGTGTGCGGACGTGCACCCATTAGTATTGCGAAACATGTCTTATTGATGGGTGTGCCACTGCACTGATTTGAAAGTGCGGTCGCATAGTTTTGGCAGTGGTGGTGCAAGGCCGGGTAGTGCGCGGCTGCACCTATCATGTGGTGCAGCCTTGCACCCATGAACCACTTCACACCATAGCCACTGCCTTGGGTGTCATGGCACACTGACATTGGAGTGAGGCCGCGTAACCATTAGTAATGGCTCAACATGTCTTGATTATGGGAACGCTGCTGCACTCACAAACGTGATGCAGTCACGCAGTTATGGCAGTGATTATGCGTGGTTGCACCTCTAATTTGGTGCAGTGTCGCTCAACCTTCCCAAATTCACAAGGCGTCTACTGTTACGGGTGCGCAAGCACGCTGAAATGCTAGTGTGACCGCGTTTGGACACTAGAGTAATAGCACAGCCGCCCCTTGATTTGACCGGGGCTGCATAGCCATGAGGATTGCAATGGTTGCAATCCTCCCTTGATGGTGCCCGCACTAACATCGCGGTGCAGCCGTCGACATTTGATGCATTGTTTGTACGTACCCCCACTATTACATGAACGCAGCCGCACTACCGTCCTATACAGTATATCAATGCTATTAATAATAAATAAAAAATAGGTATATAACATAGAAATTAAACCGTTGTTGTTAAGTTTACCGGGCCATGTGAACGATATTTGCTTCAAATTTTTGCACCACGTTATCGACGTCACTGTCACCATTTGCATTCTTTGTCCAGCGATGCAATATCAAGGACTCTGGTAAACAGTCAAAGTTCATAACTTTCATTGCGCTGAATATATCGGAGCAAGGGATACCAAGTGTCTAAAACAATTTGCAAGAGCATAAGAAGCCTTTTTCAGATGGCTTGTATACCACATCCCAAGTTGTCTCACCACAACCAAACTTTTTAAATGTAAATGTCTTTTTCGTAATATCAGTGGCACAATTTATGATGCTTAGAGTTGCTTCTGAATTGATTTCATCCCTTACTTTTAAGAATAAGTTCTGAGTAGAAACTTCTGATACATGCGTTTTTATTTGCAACAAGTGGGTTTCGAGCATTAGTTGCGAATTAATGTTCTGAAAGTTGTCTGCTGCTTGGTTGTGGTGAAGTCTTTCCATCACCCTATGTGTTTGGCTGACGAACTCGAATAACTTAAGACGACGGTTCAAATATTTATTAAATAAACGGTTTATGCTCTCAAATCATTGTGTGCTTCGCATCCCCCAAAGAATGTGTTTCTCAAAAAAGTTTCTGCCTATTGCTTCCATATGCCAAGCAACTTTTTAACCTAATGATTGCCCTTCAACTTATATGTTGCAACCATCATTGACCAATACTATTGGAAGTCAAGCTCCGTCATATACGTAAGCATGTAGCTCGTGAACTCCCTTGTGAATGCAACATTACAGATATTTGTCTGTACATTTCGTTCGAGATGCCATGCACATAATCGCCTAGTTACCCTAGGCATTACTGTCTTTAGTGCTTTATGCATCACAATATCCAACTGTTACAACAACTACAGAATGCTTCTGATGCATTGCTTGCAGAAAAGTATTGAGCACCCACATATATGTGGGTATTGTCTCATCCACCACCAAACAGAAGCCGAAAACCATGGTTTTGTTATAGTTGTTCACGCCGACAAAGATTACCAAAGGTCGGTTGTACGCATTTGTCTTATACATCAAATCGAAAGATACAACATCGCCAAAATAATGGTAATTAATACGGGACTGCGAGTAGGCCCAAAAAAGGTTCCCTAATGACCCATCTTCACATACAGTATACTTGAAAAAAAAAATTACCATCCACTTGCTGTTTTGCTGTCATGTATGCAATAACTGCATCTGCATCACCATTGGTTGAGGTACGCCTATGTTTGGAATCCAACCCATTTTACAAGTCTTTACAAGTGTGACCAATAGCTGCATGACTGCCTACTTGGTGGACCAGATGCTCCATCGCTTGACAGGTGCGAACACCAATATGTTTCAATGATTCTACAACATGTCCTTCCGCACGCTAAATCCAACCACAAATGAATATTTTTGGTAAAACGCTTCTGCATCATCAACAGAAATGAATTCTTTTCCCATAACATCGGATGTGCTTAAACAAGATAAATTATTAGGATCGTCCGAAGGATTTGTACAACCGTCTGTAGCAACATCAGCATTACCAGTGGTATGGGAAAGCGACGGAGTCCTTGTACATTGGTCTGTGGAGGGGGATGCATGGAAGGCTTCATTGTTAACATCCAAAAACCATTGGTGAGTACAATAAACATCATTTTTTTCATCCATCCCTGCACTATCCAAACAAAAGCAATTTGACTTACTGTGGAATGTACTAATGTAGCTACGGTGGTACATGGATTATTATATGTTGATGTCATATATATATGTGTGTGTCTGTGTTTGTATATGTATATATATATATACATATACTCAAACATATATCTATTTGTATATATGTCTGTGTGTATGATTACCACTGTGTTATTGTGTGTTAAGGTTCATGCATATAACCAATACCAGAGTACACCCACATTTTGTTTACTTGCAAAGCAACTATACCATTTCAGCACATATCTATCTTACCTGTGCATTTCTGGGACAACTGCTTATGACCTCTTCAACTTGATATGCTTTTGTTTCAGGTGGTTGAAGGGTGATATAAATCCATTTATGAGACAGTTGCCCATATAGCCAAGTCAGGAGGTGGTTGGGTAGTGGTTAAACAGTGTGTAATGAAATTTAATAGGTTGTTGGTTAATTAGTTTGTTCAGAAAGTGGGACATTTGTAACTTCCAAAACTTTGACAAGTTACATTTGTATATTTAAATTGAATCATATGTTGCGAACATTGTTTTCACATTTGTACTTCTCCTGACTTTGTAACGTTTGATGTAGGTGCAACATAAAATGTCAACGTGGTGCTAATATATATAACAACAACCTTTAACCTCAAATAACTTGTTCTTCATGATAAATTGTGCATTACATTGGATGAGTGAACACTAAATTAATAACACACATACACACACACGCGCACACACACACACATATAACACATATATATATAACTATATATGTATTTATATATGTAACTTTCCCGGAAGTGGTATTCTAACCATATGAAGTTTGCAACTTCATATCTTATCATCTATCACAGTGGATATGGTAAATGGCAAGTAGAGGCAGATGCATGGCATACAATACATTCGCAAAACATTGAACAATTAAACTTGCATTTACAATACAAAACAATAAGTTGATACGTAGCAACACTACATGATGCCTATCAGGAGCTGTTTATAGTTACAAAATATAAATACAACGTCAGTATAGCCACTGCGATAACAAAACTTGCATCATAAGCTATCATCGTGGACCATGCACTTAAAACAAAAAGCCAACTGCATTTGCTGACATACAGTTGTTGTGCGTACTTAAATATTGCCACCATATATGCACTTTCCAATCTCTGTCCCAAAAACACGTATGTACATACCATGCCTCTTCTCAATCTGTGTTTATCCCTCACCCAATAGATCACCCACCTCCGCAGTTATGTCTTTTATGGCAGGTGTTTTTGCCTCATACAGTAGCTACATAACATGAGTGAGGGACTATCTATGACTCGTAAGTTGGGTGGACATTGATGAAAATAATTTATCCTGCTCCCCTTTAAGGTTTGCGATGGCCTGTTCTTGGCGCTCCTGTTTAGCATTAAGTGCACCAAAATTCTCAGAAATCCATGCAGGTGGTTCTACGTCATTACTAGATGATGATGGCTTACCGTCCTTACGGCTTTTCTTCGCTTTTCGCTCTGCATTCAAATTGCTACCATTCATAATCCGGTCATACAATGTATTATATGTGATGCCATCTATTGGCTTGGGCAGACATACCCACAAATTGCCCAGCTTCATTGGAACACCAGTATTCAAACAAAATTGAGTTATAAGGGCAGGAAAAGGTGATCCATACCTTGTAGCAGTACCGACATCATATATTACAGTAAAAATACACTTTCCAACGTTGATCGGTCGGTTAGTGCCAATATCATGTACATGTTTGGCTCTAAGTTCCTTGATTTTGATGAAGTGTTTACTTGGAAGGAGATTGTGTACAGCAAAGGTACACCAGAATGCATACTCCACAGTGAACTTCTGATGCAATATTTGTCGAGTGTCAACAGTTTCTGACCCATACAAGTCCTTTACCATTTACGATGTGGCAATATGGTCAACAGTATAATCATCAGACTCAGTAATTTCAAGGACTTTGAAGTACTTATTAATCAGAGTTGGGGTGATGATGACATGAGTAACCCCAACCGGTATGCCCTTCCCTTTTATAAATTGCTCCGGAAGGAAGTTTGCATAAAATTTGCGAACCAAGTTTTCACAAGACTTTATTGGTGTATAAGCCAATTTCACCTACTTTCTATCACGTAGTACCTCCATCAGACCGGTGTCCTCCAAATCTTGAAATTTCACAGCTCTCTCAAAAATGAACGAGTGCCTAGAGAATATCTGGTATCTACAACGAACCTTAGAAGATATGAAACGATGGTTGTTGATGTCGTTGTTGAAGCACTGTCATTTTTGTTTCCTACTGGTGAGGTCTGGTTTGTATTCGCCTTCTTACCCTTATTGACATGCGAGGCCTGGGACTGAAGATTGGTTTTCCTGTTATACCGGTTATTTGCAACAACATCTTTTTTAGACTGCCCTATTTGGTCTGTAACTATAATCGTAAAGGTACACTTTATTAGGATAACAAATAACGTTACCAATTGTTCACAGTGTAAAATCAATGTTCAATAGTTTTAGGTTTGCATTTAAAAACCAGACTGGTTTTTGAAACCTTTCGATATTGTGTAATTATGCCTATGATGGCAAAACACTATCCCAACCCAACACAAATATGACAGCAACTTATGCCATAGAAATCTGCATACAATGTCGTAGTCCTATAAATGCATATCCCATGCTTGACACCAACCGACTGTGACGTAGACAATCACCTTTGCTTGCCTTGAAAAAGCCTATTCTCAATCCAATACACAAGCTGACCACATACACACCCACACAAAGCAGTTTGTTTCTTATCACATGCAAGCAATCGCATTAGAGACGTTTGTGAACCAAGAGCCATTGGTGAAACCATCTTTGATCATCGAATAGAAAAACATTTCTCAACCAAACTCACACTGTTTCTAATCACAAACAGCTATACCATTGACCCTATAATTGTTGCTAAAAAATAGTTAAATCCATAAACTGCCTTATATGAACAATTATTATAATATTAAGATATCGATATCGCAAACTATATTATGTAAAAAACATTCGCTGAAAATTGTAGATAATATAATCCTACGATCAAATTACAAAATTGTCACTCATAAACAACTTAGCAAATTAACATTTTATAAACCAAATTGAAAACCAATTTACTGACATATAGATTAGGAAACAAAATTTTCTAATTTTGTTTTGTTCTGATAAACTTATGTTAACACCATTCTACATAAATGAACATGTAACCAGAACTTATAAATAAGATTCATCCATTGCTATGGTCATAAATCCAATTATTACTACACCACAAACATCAACATCATCCAAGTGAATAATTGACAACCAAATAATATGTCCACAACAAACACCTTGACCTCATTCCAACACTAAGGCAAGTTAAACTGATATAAAATCTTCTTTTCCACAAGTTAATAATGTAATACTTATTTAAAAAACTGTATCACATCCTGACAGACAACTTTCACTTTTGTTCATATTCGTAAACAAACTTAGGACATTCTCAAATATCACTAATCAAAGAGAGAGACTAAGACCAAAACCTACTTGAGTTAAATCTAATTCAAACAGAAGCTGCAATAGAAGTTGTGAACTCCACGTATAGAAAAAAATAGGTCAAGGAATCAACACAAATTAATATTAATCAAGACTTCATATATATATATATATATGTATATTAGGATAGTTCAGCTACTCATGTAAAGGAACCTTATTGTTGATGTGACCAAAGCCAGAGCAAAGTATATAAATGTACTGTTGCTACATTTTTATGTGAACTGATATATATATATATACACATAAGCAGTTGTAACATAACATCAATAGCCTTCAAATACATCAATCACTCATGTAAACCACAGGCATACAACCTCCAAAAACAATCAACATAATCATCAACATCCTTCAAACACAATCATCGCACTCAGAACTGTTATACGAACCACCTTTACACTATCAATTTACTCTTTCCATTTTTCAATCTAAAAACCCCCAATTTTTTTTCCCATTACAAACCTTATACAACTCTGACAGTAAAATGTAACACTATAAACTTCAATCATGCAAACCGCACATAAGAAATTAACCTTTATCCTATAAAAAAAAAGCTTAAAAGCCTAAATAACCATGGCAAAATGCGGGTGGCGATACGCGCATCAGGCCCAGACCCGCATTGGACTCTCTTTCTTCTTTGATAGTCTATAGCCTATCTATACCCTTAAATTACTATAAGGGTCTGGTTTAAGACCCGGCCTACGTATTGTTCGGGTTTGCTCAGACCTGCACTATACCCGATTTTCCCAGATCAAATCCATGTTAACCGGGTCAGATCTGAATTGAATTCAAAAAAAAATAATAATAATCAGCAGTAGAGCACCAACTTACAATCGTTTCCTTCAAGTACAAAACCAACTGCTAGTGGAGAGAGAGATTGAGATGTTTTGGTGGTCGATGTACGTGAGAAACACAGAGCAAAGCTAAGATCCCCGAAATGGAAAGATCGAGCAAAACAAAATGGAAACAAATTGAGATATAAGAAATCGAAAGACCTAAAAATCAGATTAGACAGAGAGATGGCTGCTATACCATAGTTTCGAAGCTTTAGACACACAGCAGATGACAATGCGATGATGGAGATAAACGAAGAGGTTTTGCTAGGCAAACAGCAAGTGGCACGACGACGATGGAGAGAAAAAGAGGCACAGTCGGGCAAAGGAATGGCGACGATGGTGATAGAAAGGCATAATGGGGCAGAGGAATGGCGACGACAAAGATTGGAGCTACAAAAAGTGGAGAGAGTTGAGATAGTTTTGTTAGGGTTTTTTTTAACATGGTGCGAGTAGGAAGTATATAAGGCATAGGCATTTTACGGGTCTCTGGATACACCCATAAATCTTGTCTTGGTTATACTGGTTGTGCTTATCCGGTTCTTTTAATCGCTTTTTTTATTACCAGTTCGGGTTCGGGTCTACACCCGAACCGCAGCATTGAGGGTATGGAGACAGTCTCTGCACACGCTGTCCATTCTGCCATCCTTAAACCTAACATTTACTTCATTTTATGTTCATATTATTTTTTTTACAGGCGATATAAGAAATCTATAAGTGATGAAACACCAAATAGCATGTATTTTATTTGTACATATTAATTTTATTAAACATATTTGAAATTACTATGTTTAAGACCATATTATTTAATTTCAGTCTATATGATGGATATATGTTTTAAGTTTAGTCTAAAGTTTTGTGTGAAATATTAAACTCGAGGATATTTGACTAAACTACATTTAATAGTGGTATACATATAACAAATGTTATGTTGGCATAACAGATATTAACGTGACTAAAATAGATTTTTGCTAAAAAATTTAAAAAATATCGTGTTTTTTAAAATTTGAAAACATTACCTTACATAACAAATTTGAAAATCAAATCATTACTATAAATATCCAACCTATAATAATTTGAAAACTTTAGGTTAACCAATAACCTGAATTTCCTATTTATTTTCAAAAATTTTAAAAATACATGTCAAAAAATGTATTATATATTCAATTGCAAAAATATTGTAATAATAAAAAAAACAAATGTTACTAACAAACTCTGCAAAATTAAAAAATTCAACCCATTAAAATTGTTTATCCAACAACTTTTATGTTTACTAACATAACACGACCATTTTTGTTGAGTTGGAGCAACTTTAGACATTGCTTCACTGTCCAATATATTCCTATTAACAACTTGACGTTGGTGTGAACAAGTTGACGATGCACAACGTGTTAACATAAACGTTGAAATTGTTAATTTAATAAGTTGGACATCGCACAACAAGTTCAACGTTTGTTGAGGTCATACGTCCAAAGTTATTGAGTGTCAACAACTTCAGACGTTGCTTCAACATTGAACTTGTTGATACAACTACTTGACGTTGATGTCAACAACTTAACGTTGCATAAATTATTAACATGAATGTTGAAATTATTGATCCAACAAGTTGGACGTTTGCTGAAGTCAAACATCCAAAGTAGTTGAGTGTTAACACTTCAGACTTTGCTTCAACGTCGAACTTATTGACACAACAACTTTGACGTTGATGTCAACAACTTGACGTTACATAAATTGTTAACATGAACGTTGAAATAGTTGATCCAACAAGTTGGACGTTTATTGAGGTCATACGTCCAAAGTTGTTAAGTTTCAACAACTTCAGACATTGCTTCAACGTCCAACTAGTTGATTCAACAACTTCGACGTTGAAGTAAATAACTTGACGTTGCACCAGTTGTTAACATGAACGTTGAAATTATTGATCCAACAAGTTAAACGTTTGCTAAGGTCATACGTCCAAAGTTGTTGAGTTTCAACAACTTCAGACGTTGCTTCAACGTCGAACTTGTTGATCCAACAACTTCGACGTTGAAGTCAACAACTTGATGTTGCACAAGTTGTTAACATGAACGTTAAAATTGTTGATCCAACAAGTTGGACATTTGCTAATGTCATACGTCCAAAGGTGTTGAGTGTCAATAACTTCAAACGTTGCTTCAACATGGAATTTGTTGATCCAACAACTTCGATGTTGAGGTCAACAACTTAACATTGCACAAGTTATTAACATAAACGTTGAAATTGTTGATCCAACACGTTAGACATTTGTTGAGGTCATACGTCTAAAGTTATTGAGTTTCAACAACTTCAGATGTTGCTTCAACGTCGAACTTGTTGATCCAACAATTTCGACGTTGAAGTCAACAACTTGACATTGCACAAGTTGTTAACATGAACGTTGAAATGGTTGATCCAACAAGTTGAATGTTTGCTGATGTCATACGTCCAAAGTTATTGAGCGTCAACACTTTCAAACGTTGCTTCAACATGAAACTTGTTAATCCAACAACTTCGATGTTGAGGTCAATAACTTGACATTGCACAACTTGTTAACATGAACGTCGAAATTATTGATCCAACAAGTTGGATATTTCCTCATGTCATATGTCCAAAGTTGTTAAGTTTCAACAACTTTAGACATTGCTTCAACGTCCAACTTGTTGATCCAACAACTTCGACATTGAAGTCAACAACTTGACGTTGCACAAGTTGTGTTAATATGAACATGGAAATAGTTGACCCGACAAGTTGGACGTTTGCTGATATCATACGTCCAAAGTTGTTGAGTTTCAACAACTTCAAACGTTGCTTCAACGTCAAACTTGTTGATCCAACAACTTTAACATTGAAGTTAACAACTTGACATTGCACAACTTGTTAACATGAACGTGAAAATTGTTGATTCAACAATTGGACATTTGTTTATGTCTTACTTCCAAAGTTATTGAGTTTCAAACAACTTCAGACGTTGCTTCACATTTCAACTTGTTGATACAACAACTTTGACGTTGAAGTTAACAACTTGACGTTTGCACAAGTTATTAAAATGAACGTTAAAATTGTTAATCCAACAAGTTGGGACGTTTGCTGATGTCATACGTCTAAAGTTGTTGAGTGTCAACAACTTCAGACGTTGCTTCAACCTCAAACTTGTTGATCTAACAACTTCGATGTTGAAGTCAACAACTTGACATTGCACAACTTGTTTACATGAATGTGAAAATTATTGATCCAATAAGTTGGACGTTTGCTGATGTCATACGTCCAAAGTTGTTAAGTTTCAACAACTTCGAACGTTACTTCAACGTCCAACTCGTTGATCCAACAACTTTGACGTTGAAGTCAACAACTTGACGTTGTATAACTTGTTAACATGAACGTGAAAATTATTGATCTAACAAGTTGGATGTTTGCTGATGTCATACGTCCAAAGTTATTGAATGTCAACAACTTCAGACATTGTTTTAACGTCAAACTTGTTGATCCAACAACTTCGACGTTGAAGTCAACAACTTAACATTGCTTAAGTTGTTAAGATGAACGTGAAAATTGTTGATCCAACAAGTTGGATGTTTGCTGATGTCATACATCTAAAGTTGTTGAGTGTCAACAACTTTAGACGTTGCTTTAACGTCCAAACTTATTGAACCAACAACTTCGACGTTGATGTCAATAACTTGACGTCGCATAACTTGTTAACATGAACGTTATAATTGTTGATCCAATAAGTTAGACGTTTGCTGATGTCATATGTCCGTTTTTGTTGAGTTTGAACAACTTCGAACATTATACTAATGTCAAAGTTGTTGACTCAACAACTTTGATATCAATGTTAAAAAGTTGACGTTCTGAACTTGTTAACCACAACATTAAAGTTGTTAAACACGTTAATTTAAATTTTTAACAATAAAAAATTATTAAAATAATATAATATTTTATATTATTTTATTTTATTTATATAGTATTTTAATTATAATATAATATATTTTATATTAATAATAAACTAATAATATATTATATTTATATATTATTTTATTATTAAAATATTATTTATTATAAAATTATCATTTTTTATCTGCAGCAATCGGTTGAAACCGGTTGCTTCAGCTTTCACAAAAACACATTTGGCTGTCAGCTGGCAGCTAAATATGTTTGTAAAGTTGTTTATACCATAACCATTCCCTATATAAAGAACCAAAAAGGACTATAATTCATATTTATTATTCGCAAATAATGGTCAGTCAAGATTGATAAGATTGATGGTACTAAAAAAAAAAAACTCATTTTAAAAAGTTTGATACCATTTCAAAATCTCACACTAATTTTATATTATTTTCTAAAATTTTCACTAAATACTAATTAATTTTGTTATCTTTATCAAAAGTCAAAAAAGGCATAAGATTGCACAGTTTAGGGCATGGGATTCAAATATAGGATTATTATTTTGGAATGAAAGGTATTTGATTATATATCACAAATACAGGATAATGTTTTATAGATTATGTTAACATGTAATTAAGACCCTCAATTTATATCACCATAATTAAATTTTAAATGAAAATAATTGGTTGAACATTAAATTAATTTATTGTCTAATATTTTATTTCATTCTTTCTAAATTATTGCAATTTCGGAGCTGTAGAATCGGATATGACTCAAACATGTCATTTAATTTATATGGGGGTGAGAGGCATACGCATTGGATTTTGAATCCTGAATCACCAATGAAACGCTAAGATTAAATATTATAGGAGTCGAACTACCCGTCACACTCACAAGGAACTAAAGTTTTTTTTTTTAAGAAAATTTATTTCTAGTGTTTTTTTGTTTTTTGTTTTTTTATGAATTCTTAAATTCCTTGTTTGTTTAGAGGTGACAACTTCTTGTTTGACTTTAAATTGTTACTTTTTAATCTCTTGTATCTCGTGTAATTAGGTTTTATATACGTGAGACGGAAAAGTAAGAGAGATGAATTGAAATTCTAGTTTACTTCATAAATATAAAATCATATTAATTGTTGAATGTAGTAAAAATCATTCGATGTATGTTTGATTTGCTGTTCTATGATTGCTTTATTTCTCACTATGTGCTTGGAATTAACTTATTCCTATTTTTTTTTTAATTTAAATTTAATCTCTAATATTAAGTAAAATATTACTTTATTACTCATTTATATGTTTTGAATACCTATTATTTTTAATATTTTATAAATTCATCAATTTAATTATTTTATTAGTTTACCCGTTAATCAAATTTAACAGTTTAAAAATAATTTTGACATTTTTATTTCACTAATAATTTAAAATTCATAAATAAAAAACTATAGATCTCCATGATTTATCAAAACATCCATTAAAATTGTGAAGGATGGTAGAGATTTAATGAGTTTAATTAAAATAAAATTAAAAATAATAAATTATTAAAGTAAAATAAATTAATAAGATAAGTTGAAAAAAATAAAAAATTAAACAATTAAAAAAACAAAAAAATTCAAAATAAAATAAGTATAAAATAAAAATGAATAAATATATCAATTAAATTAAATACAATAAACTAAAATAAAAATTTCTTAAAAATAAATTAACAACTAAAAAATTGTTGAAAAAATTGAAAATTTTAAAATTTAAATGCGGATTTGAAGAACCCAGATTTTCATCTGAGTGAAACAAATAGATGTTACCCAGATCTTCATAGAATGTCGCTTCCATCACAACAACGATGCTTCGTCATTGACGAAGACGAAGGTTGATTTCGTTGGTGCGGTCTAGCAAGATGTGGACTATAAGTTTAAGGCGAAGGCTAGGTTGGATTTCATCGACACGATTGTTAATGAGGTGAGAAACGGAGAATGGAGCAGGACGAGGAAAAGGAGGAGTCACCACGAGGTAGATGTCGTGCTTGTGGTCGACGGGGAAAAGGTGTGGACTTGACGACGGTGGAGGTGACTTGCTGGATGGAGAGGCGTGTCAATTACTGACAGTGGGAGTAGGTGGTGTCGAAGTACTCGTCAGCGACGAGAAGGGTGCAGGACACGTTGCCGTTGGTTTGGACGGTGTAAAGGGAGACGGTGTGCACCATTGAGAGGACGATGAAGGTGGGCTTGTGTTTTGGTGGTGGGGTGGAGATGGAGTGGAGGAAGTGTTGGATGAATTGATGATTGAATGTGCTTTTTTGGATTTGAGATCTGGGTTAAAAAAACATCTGGGTTTGAACCCAAACCATCAACCTCTTTTTTTTTTTTTCCAAAAATTTTCAATTTCAATTTTTTGTATTTGTTTACATGAAATCTCTAACGGCCATAATTTTTTCTTTTTACAGAATGATGATAGATCTTATGGGTTGTGTTTTTGATTGAAGCTGAAAACATGTGTGGATGTTGCGTTGAAGATGAAGACAAAGGGGCTGAGCATGTGACTTTTTAATTTTTATATATATTTTTTTTCAAAATTAATTTTTATTCATTTAATATTTATATTTTTAATTAAATATATTTTAATTTTATAATTTTTATGCTTGATACATGACATTTATAGTCTAAAGGTGAAAATATCTCCATCCGAATAAGGTTGAAAATTGATTGGATGATGTGTCATGAATTAATAGGAATATGGTTAATGATATTTTGGTAATAGAGTTAAGATAAAAAAATAACTTTTTTGAGGTCACAATTGACAAATGACCCAATTAATAATTTTTTTTTAGGTATCACATTCACTCTCTCTCTCTCAACAACAAAACCTTTTCATCCTTCTCTCTCCATCGCCTCGCTTGATCTGCTCGACTCCCAACTCTAGCGAAGAACAAGTGCCATTTTTTTTTTCATCATCTCCCACAAACCCTAACATCACCATTTTATTCTCTTTTCACATCACCCTTTTCTTCTCCCTCACAACCCCTTTTTTTTCTCTCCCTCATACCTTATTTTCTCCATCGTCCCTATGTATCACCGTCCAATTTACTCGACTGTGTCTCTCTCTCTCTCCATTACCATCTGGTTTGCTTAACTGCACCTCTCTCTCTCTCTTTATCGCCGTCGTGTCAACTATGATCTACTTGATTGCGCATCTATCACTCTAGTTTGCTTGACTATATTTACTTGTTTTTTGTTAACTCTGACTTATCTCTGACATCAACTCTCAATTCGTAGGTTTCTTTGCAACTTACAAATTGACAACCTCTCTCTCTCAATGTTGCCCATCTTAACCATTAAGTTGTTAGGATAATATACTTTAAGAGCTTGTAATTTGTAAATATTTAAATTAAATAATAAATAAAATAGATTTATTTTATTCAATTTATGTGCATTTATGAAATGTTTGCTTCATACAAATATCATGTAACATTCATAGTTACTTATGTAGTCTCAAACTAAGTATATAAGTGTTATATATACGACGATTTAATTTGAGATCAGTAATTTAAAGAGTCCGTAGAAAGCAAACAAAGTTGGGTACTTTAATCTATAGCTGCAGTCCATTTTATATTTGATACGATGATCTTATCTAGGATTGTTCATGTAGCGACATGAAAATGGAGGCACCTTATATAATAGAGATTATATAGGACTGGACTATGATAAAATGAATTTCTTATTAATATCAGTTAAATAAAGAAATTCATATTTATCAATTAGATGATTATATATGGATTGATCTTAATCCTGAATGTTTTATAGACTCCTATTTATTGAGTTATATATTTTGATTTACATTGGTGAGATTGTTATAGATTATGATTTGTCTCATTTGAGACAAAAGTGTGGTCGTAAATTTAAAAGAGAAAAGAGAGAGAGAAGAGAGGAAAACAGAGAGTGAGAATTCGGGTGAGAGGGGGAGAGAGGCCGAGAGATGTCGTGAGCGCGCGCGAGAGAGAGAGAGAGAGAGAAAGAGAAGGTGATCCGATCCGATTTTCGCTGCGGTTTCTTCACGAAAGTTGTTCCTCGTCATCTCCTCTAGTTAACCCAATAAATTTAAAGCAAAACGGTTGCCTATTTGGTGAGTTATTTCAGTTTAAAGATTGATGTTTATATGAAACTCACTTCATTTTTATTCTTTCGTTTATTTTCGAATCAGAGATTAGGGATAATAAGAGGGATATGTGAGGATGATTTTGGTATGATTTTGGAGTGATTTGGTGGAAGAAAAAACAGATAAAACGAGAAAGGGAAGTCGTAGAGAAAAATGGGTTTCTTATGGAATTTGATCCCGTTTTTTATTCTAAAGCATTATATTGATGTTTTAGAGGTTAAGGAATAATCTTTTGAAGTTAGATTTCGAAAACGAAAAGTTTAGGATCGATTTCGGAGCTAAACGGACGAGTTAAAGGTGGTTTCTAAAAACCTTCGAATATGCGTTCGTTTAACGTTTTGAAACAGTTTTTTTAATTATAGTTGGGTGTTAGAACACTAGAGGATTGATTTTTGAAGTTGTCGGAAGTCCGGAGAGAAAAGTAGTTTTCGTTAGTGAGCGAATCAGGTCGAATTTGGTTCCGAGTTTCCGACGATGAGATTGAGTATTCTGAGGTATTCCTAGGAAAGAATAAGTAAGATTCATGTAGAGAAAACGGATTCGAAAACCTGATTGAATAGAAATTGAGATCCGAAAGTTTAGGCGTTAAAGGATATAAATAGAGATAATTGGATTTTTATTGATTTTAAATATTATTTGAATGAGTTAAGTGACCCTAAATGGATATTTGATGTTTTAGGGTAAAAGCGGAGACTTCTGAAGGCATACGAAGGAGGCTTGGATTTTATCCGAGGATGTGTTGTGAGTAGAACTACAAGTTTCTATTTATATCGTTTTAAAGTTTATTTTTTTTTAAAGTTAAAAGAATTTATTATAAATAGTTATTTTTTATTAATTGAATTTATATTTTAATTCTAGCATAAAGATTTTTAGTTTATTATTTCTGTATATGGAATGTGCTATAATTAAATATTTTAGGCTTTATTGCCTTAAGATTTAGAATTTTTAGTATGTTAAGAAAAAAGAAATTTTAATAGCCTATGGTTTACCCTAACCCCAGTTTAGTACCCGGCCAAATACTCTATACGTGATACGATAGATGAGAGGAAGTCAATCAGTGAGATTTGAGTCTAGTCGACTCATGTGTGAGCGAGGTATGAGTGATCTGTATGCACGTATAGGCTAGTGTAGTCGGTCCGCAGCGTGGGCCCGCTTTCAGCAACTACACATGGTAGATCTCCCACTCCTAGTGGTTAGCTAGAGTTTATATGCTACCACGCCAGGAGTAGATATTCCCTGGGTTACCATTCAGGCGAGCACCAGAAAAGATTTTAAGAAATGATTTTTTAAGAAAAGAGTTTAAGAAAATATTTCAGAAAGTTTTATAAAGAAATTTAAAACGAGATTCAAAAGTTGTTTTTCTCACTCCTAGTGGTTAGCTAGAGTTTATATGCTACCACGTCAGAAGTAGATATTCTCTGGGTTACCATTCAGGTGAGCACCAGAAATGATTTTCAGAAAATACTTTTAAGAAAAGAGTTTAAGAAAAGATTTCATAAAGTTTTAGAAAAAAATTTAGAACGATATTCAAAAGCAGTTTTAAATGAGTTTTAGAAAGTATTTTAGAAAAATACTTTAGTTTTATTAAACTGTTTTTGGGAGAAATTTAAGTGTAGAAATGAGAGTTAGTTTTAAAGTTACTACCACTCATTGAGTTATACTCACGTTTTTCTTTAAATGTTTTTCTTAAAAATTCTCCCGCAAATGCAGGAGCTAGTCATCCAGCCGACAAGGTTCAGTCAGATGTGCAGGCGGACGTATAGGATGATACCTAATACATGTATATATGGTGTTTTTTTGATCATGTATATGTTTATATAGATAGTTGTTAGTATTTTAAAGAAATCGTGGATGTATTAGTTTAAAAATGTTTTATTAAAGTTTTATATGAATCAGTTTTCTGATTTTAATTATTTAATTGTGGTTGTGTTGTGAAAAATGAGCTGGGGGCTCTGGAAGTTGAGAAATGAATTTCATAGAAGTGTTTTTATAAACTGTATTTGAAACTTGCAGGGTGGTATAGTTTAGAAAACAGACGGCATGCTGCCGGATTTTCAATAGAAAAGCGAAAAATTTTGTACCCTTGCCACCTAGTAAACGAGTTTAAAAAGAAGTAAAAAGAAAGTTTCGATGCCTTGACGAGATTTCTTCGGACTAAAGTTAGGGTTCGTTAGAGTTCTGACGGGGTGCTACAGGGTTTTTCTCGGGTCCAGAGGAGGGATTATGGAATCGTTTCATCACATTTAGTCTGACCGATGCCAAGAAACTCGTTATCGATCCATGGCATCATGACAGAATTTTACAAATGACTATGATTAAAGAAATAGGGCAATATTGTAATTAGGTATGACAATGAGATTTGAAAAGATTAATGTTAAGATTTTTATTTATTAATTGATATTATGTTACGAACTTTTCGATTAGTTATAATTTTTAAATGATTAGTTTATTTATTACGAAAATATTGTTGAAATTCGTATAATGTTCTGATTTTTATTTGATGATAACATATTGGTTTCGAAAATATAATTAGGAATATGATAGGAAATTGAGTTGAAAAAAATAATAGTTGTTATATGTTTAATAACGGATTTCAGAAAAGTTTATGTGATTAAAGTTTATATTGAATCATGTTTGATAGATATGTCTTTGAAAAACTGATCGTTTATGTATTTCGCTTGATTTGGTTATAAGGTATTTTAAAGCAGGAAAGAAATGACTTATTTATTTTATCTATGTAATTATGATAAAATGATTGATTAATAACTTTAGACAAAAGTTTAAAAAGGGCGTTAAAAATATTAATTGAGAAAGTATGTGAATTGTAAATAGATATAACAAATTTTTATAGGTTTTGCACTTGAAATTTTTAGTAAATTTGATCATTAGTAAAACTGATAATAGTTTAAAATTTTGTATAAAATTAATTGGTAACTGGTATTTCGAAAAAATGAAAAGTATTAAACGAAATCGTGTTATGTGTATAAGAAAATACTAGAGAGATAGATATATATATACATATATATATATATATGAAAAATGATTATTATGTATTTGATAAGTATCATTATTAGTAATATGTTTTTATCGAAATTTATAATAAAAGTGTTACTAATAGACTCGAGACGATTAATAATTAGTATGTATTTCAAGTATATGATTTTTGATATTTGAAACTTTTAATAAAGTATCTTCATTAGGATTTGTTATGAAAATTTAAAAGGAATATACATATACATATATATAGATATAATATATATATATATATAATCGGATTGCTACGTTTAATAGCAAATTTTACATATATCAAATTATTTGCTACGTTTGCTACATTTAATAACAAATTTTATGTGTTGTATATGTGCAATTATTTGCAAATAGATGGAAATAGTTGATATATATATAAAATTAATCATAAAGTGTTTTCATATTGAGGTGTAAGAGAATTGTTACAGGTATAATTGATGTACCTAATAATAAATTGCATGTATTTTGTATAGGTAGTTATTAGTAAATTAATTCGATTGGAAATTTTAGTAATGAAAAATATTTGGTGAAAATCGTTTAAAAATGTCGGCAAAAGTAATTTTTTTGCTTATATTTATTTATTAGCGTGTTATAAATGATTATTTGAAACTGAGAAAATTGAAATTTTATAAAGTCATACTTGAAACATGATTTTTATGTATTTCATTACTCTTGTTTGGAGAAAAATTAAAATATAGTGAAAAATTTTATTTTATTATATTCTGAACTCTCAAAAATATTGAAAAGTTTTATGAAATTATATTATAAGGAAATAAAATTTTATTACTTTTAAATTAAGTGTACACCTACTAAGTAGAAATACTTAGCGCGTTGGATTTACCGCGTGTAGGTTGTTGAGTCGGGCTTGTCGCCGAGATGAAGACGAAACCCCTGTAGATACTCTACGAGTCACATCCAACATAAATTTTTGAGTAATAATCATTTTGTATCACGTGCATATATATATGCATGAGCACCATCATGTATGTGTATAAGTTTCTAACTTTGAAAGTCTGTAAAATACAATTTGTATTAAAGTTTTAAAAGATTTATAAGTTATGTATATTATTTGATAAATATGTATTGTAAAGTTTTATGGTGGTGGATTTTTTTTTTTTTTTGAATTTTGATTAAATATTTATTTTAACTGTTTGGGTGTTGAAGTGATTTTTTTAAAATCAGACGGGAGGTCCGAATTGAAGTTGAGAAATAAATTTTTATAGAAGTGTTATCATTTTCTTTACAGGTTAAATTTTGGATTTTCAGAAAAATAGAGGAAACTCTACCGGATTTTCTAAAATTATAAAAGAGAACATGATATTAAAGTTTTTTAACATTGTAAAACTTTTAGTGGTGATTCTATTTCTTTTAGTAAGAAATTTTCAAATAAATGAATAAATGAATTTTTAGTTCGGAACCATAACGCCCTTCGCCTCGAATCTCGATCCGAAGGGAAATCGGGGTAAGGGGTGTTACAATTTTGGTGCTGTATAATGCTGTTAATTCATATGACAATGCATGTATCTGTATATTGAGTCATGAGAATTTGTAAACGCTAGCATATATCTATCGAAAAAAAAGTTTTAGTTTGTAAAGTAATGTGGTAAAGGAATTGTTAATTATCCTTTACTTAGTATTTCATTTTGATTAAATTGATTTTTATTAAATATGTATTTATAAATGTTTATGTAGCGAAGTGAACCTGAAATCGGACGGGAGGTCTGAATGAGAGTTGAGAAATGAAAATTTTAAAAGTGTTGTTGTTTTCTTTGCAAGTTTTAAATTTTTGGGTTTTCAGAAAAATAGATGAAATTTTTGTCTAATTTTCATTAAATTAAAATGAAGGTTTTAACGAAATTTTAATAAAGGAATTTGAAAAAAAAAAGAAAGAATAAACCGTTTTAAACAAATTTTAGTAAGTAAGGTAGCATCCTCTGTTTGGATTTTCTATTCCGACGGGAGTCAGGTGGATGGTGTTACACTTTAAGAGATAAAGTCAAGGATATGGAGCTTTTGGAGCACTTTATAACTGAGAATAATGTTTGTGGGTGCAGAACCAAGAGGCTCAGATGTAGGAATAACGAATTTTCTTTAGGAACATGGTACTCGAATGTAGAATTATGAGGTGACTTTTAGAAATGTAGGGACACAAATCGGACATTTTGCAAATGCTATAATAGTAGAACTCAAAGAATCCCTTTTAGCGACACAGAAAATAATATGAAGTAGGGAAGAAGACAAGAGCAACGCAAGGCTGTAACTTTGAGAAGTGGAAGAGAGTTAAGTAACACTAAATTTATGTCCAAGCTGAATTCGAGCGAAGAGAATGTTGAAATAGATGAAGAAGATGAGAATGAAGACGAACAACTAGCAAAGGTTAAGAAGAAGATAAGTAAAGAAGAAGATTTAAGAAGGGCAAAACAAGTGATGGAACCATCAGTCGTGCCACCTCTCCTTTCTCTCAAAGATTTCAAAAGAATGAGTAGGAAACAAAGAAAGATGATGTAGTTAAGTCAATCCAAGCTAAGGCTACACCTCCAATACCATCTCCGACATTCTCTCAGAGGTTTCAAAAGCAGAGAATGGACAAACAATTCTCAAAATTTTTGGAGATATTCAAGAAACTTCATCAATATACCTTTTGCAAAGGCGTTGGAGTAGATGCCCAGTAATGAAGTTTGTGAAGGAGATCATCTCAAGAAAAATTTTTTTGGAAGATTATGAGACTGTAGCCTTTACTGAGGAGTGTAGTGCAATATTTCATAAGAAGATAACTTCCAAGTTGAAAGATCCAGAGAGTTTTACAATTCCTTGTGCAACTGAGGAGCACTTCTTAAGAAAAACTTCGTGTGATTTAAGGGCAAGTGTGAACTTGATACCTTTTTCCATACTTAATAAGCTAGGTTTGAGGGAAGCTAAACCTACATCTGTTTCTTTTCAATTGGAAGTTAGGTCTTAAGCGTTCAATAAGAATTGTGAAGAATGTGCTGATAAAGTGGATAAGTTTATTTTTCCTGTGGACTTCATAGTTCTTGATATGGTGAAAGATGAGGAAAATTCCTATTATTTTAGGTCAATCATTTTTAGCAATTGGAAGAACTACGATCGATATGCAAAAGGGCAAACTCACAATGAGAGTTCAAACTAAAAAAGGTGATCTTTAAAGTTCTTAAGCCTATCAAGGTACCTAAGATCGAAGAAGATTGCTATAGCATGAACCTGAAGGAAGATGAAGAAGATAAGCGGATGAAGGAAACCTCACCAGATCCTTTAGATATTAAGAAGATGGAATGTTAGCTTAAGTCTCAAAAATCAAAGAGGAGTTTTAAAGCTCATGATCAATGACAGAACCCATCCTGGATTCCTACTAATCAATCCAGCGATCCTGCCGGGCACCCTACGAACCTTTCTAAAGCCTAAGTAACAAGGTCCAAAAGGGTGTCGTGGAGCAAACCTATAACTATATCTTATAATCATATGAAAATTTATTTATTTTACCATTTCATTTCTAGTATGCAGCGGATAAATATATAATTTAAAATATTATCATATAAAAATGTCATTATCTAAAGCATGCATGCATTTAATAACGTACTATAATATTTGTTCATAAATTCGAAATCATACAATTTACATGATTAAATTTAAATCACAAACTACTAAAAAATGTTATGCAGCGTCATCGGTCGGGACTCACCTAGTCTGTGCGAGGCACTCTGATATCTGGATCTCATACACCTGCATCTAGGGAAGTTTTTTATAACAAACAACCAAAATATTGTAAGCTAATAAGCCCAGTAGTGTGAATGAGCTTATTAAAAGTTACCTCCAAAATATTTTGAAAACGTTTTGCTTTCAAATACATTTTATTTCTAAAAACTTCAGGTTTTTAAAAAATTCATATTTCGCTTGAAAGCTTGTTTAAAATATTCAATGTTTCTAAAACTTGCTTTCACTGATATGCTATATTTTCTAAAGAGTGCTATCAGAACCACTGAGCAAGCTAAAATCACAAAGGTGGCTAGACTAGCTCCACTCAAAGTGGAGGGTCACGTGGCACAAAGGTTAGCATCAATCACCGTGACAAAGCTACAAAGACGTCTCGCATACACATATTGCGGAACTATCATCGCTCACCGTGAGTCCCCTCGATGTTAGTTGGACTAACCCTCCCAATACTATGTCATACACCGTGGAGTATACCGGCCAGGTCTAAAATTAGAAGGTCACATTATCCATGCTCGAGCAATAATTTAAACCTATTTTTCTTTTTGTGCTATAAAAGGTATCAAAGCATACCAACTATAAGTAAATAATTTATTTTCATGTTAACATATAAAAAATGTTTATATTTTAATCTAAAATAAATGGTATAAAATATTTTTGCGAAATGTACTGAAATATATTTGATGAAAATATTTAAACACACTCATACCTTACTATCCTATTCAATGCACTCCTGCATAGCAACCTCCTTTTTGCCTCAGCGACCTCCTCTCAATCTTACCACGCCACCTACATTTGGTCACCAGAGAAACCTTAGCATTAACTTGCAAGTTACTGCATTTTAAATCAGCTCTCACTTCCTTCTTTGCTCAAGCTACAGCTACATTGCCTCCTGCAGCTCTAGCTGTGAGCTCCAGCTCGTAACCAACTTAACCCATACGAGCTCCAGCTCACATTCTACCTCACATAGCTCAGCCCGTGCAAGCTACTTCCTCTTAGGTCAACCCAGACTGAGGGCCTTTCCCAACTCAGCGAGCTCGCTCAACTTACCTTCTTCAGCGAGTTGCTAACCACAAGTTCAACTCAGCTTTACAACACTACCCAGTTCGCACCCTAAGGTTACTTCCTT
Source organism: Dimocarpus longan (assembly GCA_022984855.1). Lineage (NCBI taxonomy): Eukaryota > Viridiplantae > Streptophyta > Magnoliopsida > Sapindales > Sapindaceae > Dimocarpus > Dimocarpus longan. The sequence goes on from CM041022.1 coordinate 6,266,499, forward strand.
TAACCAATTCGCCCTTTCGAGCTGCTGCCTTAGTCCAGCTCGGACAGGCAATATGGTGGACTAGGGTGACATCACTTAGCTCGCTCCCTATAAGCTCGCGCTTTAGGTTAAATCTGACTGGCGCTAAAGAGAGTTGTGGGAATTCACCCAACTTGAACCTCATCAGCTCCAACTCTAGCTTACATTACTCATAACAATTCTCCATTTCCAAACTTCTACTTATACATAACATCATTTGCATATTTCCAACCTCACTTACATTCCATAACACTTACTTAACAACATAACACCAGAACTCATCTCACTTAGGTCGCGACCTCAACGATGCTACGACCAACTTAATTATTAAAACCACAACCACTTCAAATTAACTTAATTCCTTAGCTACTCTACTTACCAGCTTTCCTTAGCCTTATGCCTTGATTTCTAGTTCACGAGCTACCACAAATCTTCAGATCTACACACAAACTCTCATTAGAATCAATTGAACCAAAGACTAATCTCAACAGATCCTTCACCAAAATAGCACCAGAAACAACTAATCTTACCAGATCTGGTTCTCAGATCAGCTCCTCACCTTCCAACAGCTCAATCCTCTTTTCAGACATGGCAAAATCAGGTTTGGAACGATGGCACCAGCTTGTTTCCTCCATTGACCGACAGCTCTCTCTCTCTCTCTCTCTCCAGAATTTTATTCTCTTTTCGCTCTCTCTTCTCCTCACTCAGTATTTTTCTCTTCACCGACACCACCCACACGCCTATTTATAGGTGTGGATCAAACGCATCTTTCACTCTTGAGCTTCCTGAAATTTACGAGATTGCCACATTCTAGAAAATTCTCTCAAAAATATCTGTCATTTTTCTCTTATACCTCTCAACTTTTATAATTTATATTTATTTTCAAATACTTTCAAAATTCCACAACTAATAAATTTTGCTACTAAATACATAAAAATCATTTTTATTTATTTCTCCAAAGGGGTACATTAGCACATTTCTTCATTCCTTACTTATGATATCCTCGGGAGAGGGTATTATATTTCTTCCCCCCTTACAAAAATTTTATCATCGAAATTTACATATTTCTGATGGTTGCCTTAACTTGAACGCCATTGACCTGTCCTGTCCGCGATCTCATAACATTCGATGTAGCACTGGTTCAATTTATTACGCTTCTTTTTTTTAAGCATGTCTTTCTATCGAATTTCTGGTGAGATCCGACACACTAGTACTGGTATGGTAGTATCCGTGATGCCTTGATCAACCTTTGGAGAAATTTATAATTGGGTGGATTACAGGGCTCGTTTAAAGAAGGAGATCTCATCTGTCATAAGGGAACATAAGTGAAATCATTGAAACAATTTAGATCGATAATAAACACTCTTTTAAAGGCAACTGAAGATGGCTAAATTTCTGAAGACAATATCACTTGATGTTCAATCATAATAAATATTAGGAGAGAAAGACGGATGATCAAAATGTTCACTAAAGGATCTACAATGGAAGTTATCTCGAGAAACAAAGGTGGCAAAATCACACATCATATTAGATAACAAGGAAGCAAAACTAGATAACAGAACAACATCGTCGAAAATAAAGTAATAGAAATTTTGGTGTTGAAATCAAAGTTTCAAACCGTGTTTGGCAAGAAATCAATGGCAAACCAAGATGAAAAATGACAACAAAGAATGCAACCGGCAACAAGGAACTACATCAAAGCAATAATACGATAAGTAATCAAAGATAGAAAATGAATCAATTGTTCGAACCATCGAAGAAGAGGCCACTAAAATAAAAGAGCTCTTGTGGAGTACGAAAAATTACACCAGAAGGATATCCCTAAGGTATATTTTGTGGAGCATCTTACAAGTCATCACAACGATCATGGTGCCTACGACAAACGCTTTTCGTCATGAAACATCGCATCCAGAATCGACCTTGGGGGTGGTATTTACCTCCTGCAAGGTAATTGCGAAGACTGAAGCCTATACATGGGGCCTCTTTAGCTATCTTCGAGATGGAATACCCTTGCCTGATGCTATGCTAGGCTAGCCGAAACTGGTGGCTCCTTTAGCTGGGAAAACTCCTCTGCTCTGGTGTCCTATCACTACTGGATGGTCCTGGCATTGCAATCTTGTTCTCTAGCTGAAAAGTTGAGGCTGCAATCGAACAATCCTTCATGAAATGAACTTTTTATCCATATTTGAAGTATCTCTCGGGGACACTTGCTCGGATGCCTCCTTCCGTAAGTTCGGCACACTGGCCAATCTTTCCAGCTCTCGTTGTTGCTTCCTGATCCGATTGATTGCTTTATGGAGCTCTGACTTGAATGCAACCCTTGGCTCGATCTCCAACTACCCAATCCAGTGGATGATTCCCCGATTCTGGTGAACTTGCTGGGTCATTCTGAAAAACCTTCAGTCCATCTGTGCTTTTGAATCGGATGCTCGGTTCAAGAACTGGCCTCTAGACTTCTTTTCACTTTGATCGCGGCCTTTGCTAGCTCTCCGTACTGCATATGGATTGCCAAAGTGATATAGGTCCGGATTCTCGGATTTAGGCCTACTATGAACCTCTTGGTCTTCTGCTCTTCATTATCTGCTATAAACGACACTATCGGGACAAGCTCTGAAAATCTTCTCTCGTAGTCGACTACAGAAAGGTTGTCTTACTCCAATCGAAAAAAACTCTTCAATTTTAGCTTCCTAGTAGCTTCTCAGGTAGAACTTGTTCATGAATTCTTACTTAAATAGCGCCCCGGTTACTTCTGCTGGGTTTCGTCTTTGTAGCGCTTTCGACTAGTCTTTAGCTTTGTCCTTTAATATGAAGACGACAAAGGCTACCATATGGTCTTCGGAGTAACCCGTCACTTAGAAGATTTCTTCGCTAGTTTCTAACCACGATAATGCGCTTTCTGGGTCTTCGCTCCCTTTGAACGATCTAGCGCCCAATTTTCGAGCACGCTTAATGGAGATTCCTGACTCTTACGGTTGATGCAGCATTGTTGCCAAAACTCAAGCCAAGCGCTCAACATCTACATTCCCACCTGCATGCTTTGCAGGTTGCGAAGGGCCAACTTGATCTACAGGCACGTTGACAAACTTATTAATGTGTCCCTCCCCCTGTGCGGGTACCTTAGCCATTGCTCTTCTAGTGGGCGGTCAACCTTGATGACGAATGATTTTTATGAAATGAATCAAAAATCATGTAATGCATGAAGTAGAAAAAATGGCTTCATAAAACCGTGTAATTATATGAAAACTTTTGCTAAAATAATCTTTCAAACATTTTCTAGTTTTTTCTTAAAATCGGTTGAAGTTTTTGGCTCTGATACCAATCTGACAAGACTCGTCCCGAATTCCTACTAATCGATCCAACAATCCTGTCAGGTACGCCACAAACCTTTCTGAAGCCCAACTAACAAATCCCAAGAGGGTGTCGTGGAGCGAACTCGTAACTATCTCTCAAAGTCTAATAATGTGAAAATTCATTTATTTTAAAATTTCATTTCTAGTATGCAGTGGATAAGCATATAATTTAAAATATTATCATAAAAATGTCATTATCTAAAGCATGCATGCATTTAATAACGTGCTATAATATTTGTTCATAAATCTGAAATCATACAATTTACATGATTAAATTTAGATCACAAACCACTTAAAAAAGTTATGCAGCGTCATCGATCGGGACCCACCTAGTCTATACAGGACGCTTTGGTACCTGAATCTCCTGCACCTATACCTGGAAAGGTTTTTTATAACAAATAATAAAAAATATTATGAACTAACAAGCTCAGTGAGTGTGAATGAGTTTATTGAAAGTTACCTCCCAAAATATTTTGAAAACGTTTGCTTTAAAATGCATTTTATTTCTAAAAACTTTGAGTTTTTAAAAAATTTCTCTATTTCGCTTGAAAGCTTGTTTAAAATATTCAATGTTTCTAAAACTTGCTTTCAATGGTATGTTATACTATGTCGTACACCATGGAGTATACCAACCGGGTTTAAAGCTAGAAGGTCACGCTATCCATGCTCGGGCTATAATTTAAATCTATTTTTCTTTTTGTGTTATAAAAGGTATCAAAGCATACCAACTATAAGTAAATCATTTATTTTTATGTTAACATATAAAAATGTTTATATTATAATCTAAAATAAATGGTATAAAATATTTTTGTGTAATGAAGTGAAAAGCATTTAATGAAAATATTTAAACACACTTACAGCTTGCTATCTTATTCACTTCACTCCTGTTCAACGACCTTCTTTTTGCCTTAGTGACCTCCTCTCGGCCTTAGCAACCTCCTCTCTATCTTGCTATGCCATCTACACTTGGTTACAAGAGAAACCTTAGCTTTAGGTTGCAGGTTACTGCACCTTAAATCAGCTCTCATTTCCTTCTTTACTCAAGCTGCAGCTACATTGCCTTCTCTAGCTTGAGCTGCGAGCTCCAACTCGCTACTAGCTTAACCCATTCAAGCTTCAGCTCGCATTCTACCTCACACAGCTCAGCTCGTGCGAGCTCTTTCCTCTCAACTTAGCCAGGACTGAGGGCTTCCCCAACTCAGTGAGCTCGCTCAGCTCACCTTCTTCAGCGAGCTACTAACCTCGAGCTCAACTCAGCTTCACAACACTGCCCAGCTCGCACTCTAAGGTTTCTTCCTCCAATAATTCGCCCTTTCGAGCTTCTGTCTTAGTCTAGCTCGGATAGGCAGTAGGGTGGACTAGGGGGACATCACTCAGCTCGCTCCTTGTAAGCTCATGTTTCAAGTCAAATACGACCAGCGCTAATGAGAGCTATGGGAATTCACCCAGCTCACACCTCACGAGCTCCTGCTCTAGCTCACACTACTCATAACACTTCTCTATTTCCAAACTTCTACTTATACACAACATCATTTGCATATTTCCAACCTCACTTATATTCCACAACACCTGTTTAACAATATAACACCAAAAACTCATCTCACTTAGGTCGTGACCTCAACGGTGCTACGACCAACTTAATTATTCCAACCACAACACTTCAAATTAACTTAATTCCTTAGCTACTCTACTTACTAGCTTTCCTCGGCCTTCTGCCTCGATCTCCAGCTCGTAAGCTACCTCAAATCTCCAGATCTACACATAAACTCTCGTCAGAATCAACTGAATCAAAGACTGATCTCAACAGATCCTTCACCAAAATAGCACTAGAAACAACTAATCTTACCAGATCTGGTTCTCAGATCGGCTCCTCACCTTCCAACAACTCAATCTTCTCTTCACATGTGGCAAAATTTGGCTTGGAGCAGTAGCACCAACTTGTTTCCTCCACTGACCGATAGCTTTTTCTCTCTCTCTCCAAAATTTTCTTCTCTCTTCGCTCTTTCTTCTCCTTACTCGGTTTTTTTTCTCTTCACCAACACCACCCACACGCTTATTTATAGACGTGGGTCAAGAGCGTTTTTCACCCTTGAGCTTCTTAAAATTTACGACATTGTCACATTTTAGAGAATTCTCTAAAAAATATCTGACATTTTTCTCTTATACCCTTTAACTTTTATAATTTACATTTATTTTCAAATACTTTCAAAATTCCATAAATAATAAATTTTGCTGCTAAATACATAAAAATTCTTTTTATTTATTTCTCCAATGGGGTGCATTAGTACATTTCTTCATTTCTTACTTATGAATAATAATATACTCGGGAGAGGGTATTACAATAAGATCTTGTTGAAAAAGTTGAAAACCAGATTGATGGGGTGCTTTATTGGTACTGACCTGTGTAAATCGAGCTAATGAAAAAAGAGAGAAAAAACTTAGGCTTAAGTCTATAAATCAAACATTGCTTGGGAGGTAACCCAAGAGTTTTTAATGGTTTATTTAGTTTGTATTTTAGTATGTTCAAACCTAGCCTAAGCTTGTAAGGGAAGTTCTAAACTTCACTTTTTATGTTCTTTAAATTGATGATATTATGACACTTAGGTTTAGGGGTACACTATTTTATTTTTGTGTGTGGTTTTCTCACTTCTCGAATTTGATTTTTAACATTGAGGACAATGTTTAAATTAGGTTTAGAAGAGGACACTTCGTGTGATTTTTTTTCTTTTTGAAAAGCTTGAAAAATTCTTGAAAATTTTTATTTCAAGTCTTTTTAATAGATTGCTCTAGTGAGATTACGAAAGGAATTGATTCATTTTATGATTGGTTGTTTGGGGTAGGAGGTAACCATGAAAGTTTGAGCATGATTTAAGTATTTTCAAAGACTTGAATCCTAGTTTTAAATATTTTCAAAGGCTTGAATTCTAGTTAGGAGAGTAGAGAGATTTCAAGTATACATAATTGTGGTCTATTAATGAAAACTACCTAAGTAAAATTTTTTAGCCTAAAGCGTTTCGATTCTGAGGGGTTGTTTCTTTCTAATTCTTTAACACTTTTTTCATTTAATTATTATTGTTTAGATTAAACCTCTATAGTTTTTGTATTGAAATGAAATAACATATTTTGCATTTATCAATTGTTTATTTTTTATGGAAAGTTTGATGACTTTAGGGAAGTGAAACTAGGCTATGTGTGCTTAACCTAATCAAAAGCCCGAAATAGTTTCCTTACCTTTTGTTTGTGTGTACCAATAGTCATTTTGAAGCTAAACACATCTTTTAGCCTACTTGATTTTTTTTTTAACCTATAAAAATCCATACCAAGCCGGAATAAATTTAGATCTTTAAAGCTTGGATTCACATATAAGATTAAGATTCAAGCAAAAAGAAAGAAAGATGGGATGAAGTGAATTATATATAGAAGATGGGCATGATTTGAAAAACAAAGCTTAGGTTGACAAAGAAAAAAATGATAAGAAAAAATAGTTGAAATAAAAAAAATATAAAATATAAAAAAATGAGAAAGAGAAGAGCAAAGAAAGAAGGTGCATTGAGGGAATTTTTAAAGAAGTAATTGAAGGTGAATAAATTGTATAAGAACTTAGTTGAGATTGAATATTCAAAAAAGAGCTCGATGCCTAATTAAGGGATCTTTTAGAGCTCACTGTGTAATCCTAAGTTCATTTGAAAACTACTGCTTTTCCTTCCTTTCTTTGAACCATTCATTATACAACCAAATGAAAAAAACCTAGTAGATCTTTAAAGAAGATGAATTATTTCATTGAAATAAATAGTGCCTGATATGTTATCGATTTTTGTTTCCCTCCATAAGGTCTTTTGAGTTCACAAAGCAGTCTTTCTATTATTTACAGGCATGCATTGTATAATATTTTGATGTTTACTGGTGCATAACTTCTATCTCCCATGCATTGAGAGAGTGTTGAGCCTATATTCTGAGCAGTAAAATGAGAGATATCTTGTGAGCATTAGAGTCAAAGCGTAATAGGGAAATGGTATGTGTGTTTGTAATTTTTGAAGCTTGAATACTAGGTGATGAGTTGGAGAGATCTAATGTTTGTGTGAGAATTATTAGTATCTTAACTCTAGTCCGAATACAAGATTTGTGGACATGTTGTTGTTATTGTTTTTTTTTTTGTTTTTTTTTTTGTTTTTTTTTTTAAATCTTATGAAGTAGTTTATTGATGGATTTGAAAAAAACTATTATGTTTGTATATATCATAGTTAGTAAACCCTTAAAAGACTGTAACTCATCTACTAAGGACACCTAAAAGTTTAAAGGCTTATGGCATGTACTAAATGTTATCATGAAAGCCTACGAAAGTGGCTTAATAAAATGTAGAAGTAGTTTTTAGGATTAGTTAGTTAGGTCTTGTTTTCGAGTTTCTTAAGGGCGAGCAAATGTTATGTTTAGAGATATTTGATCATGTCAAATATAGACATGATTTTTTATTTTAATCTTGTCTTTTGTTAGAAATACTTAAGTAAATTCTATTATTTTAATGTGTTTTTCTAGTGTTTTTGCTTCTAGGGTTTATTCATGAGGAATAGAAAGAAAATTGTGGAAGAAGAAAGCAAGTTTTAAAGAGAACTTGGAGTTTTTCATGAAGGATGTTCGCTAAACGCGAGTCATGTGCTCGAATCACAAAAATTAGTCAGAGATTCTCGCTGAACACAAGTCACCAAATGCCAGTCGCTAAAGCTTTCTAAGGATTTTCACTAAACACGATCATGAAATGCATGTCATGATCATTAGTTGAAACTTTGGTGTCATACATGCATTAAGTAAACTCTTCAACCCTACATTGGCAACTTGTGTTCAGCGAGAATCTCTAACATGCATGAAGGAAACTCTTCAACCCTATGTTGAACCACCTATTTAATCTTCATTTTCTCGGTTGCAAAAGAATAGCAACAGACTCTAGAGCATTTTAAAGTCAGTTTTCTTTCATTTTAGCTTAAGTTTTCATAGTTTTAGGCCAAAGATCCATTGGAGGTTCATGCAATAACTTGTTGGAGTCATTCAAGAGCAAGAAAAGAATGATTGGAATGATTTCAAAGCATGGGCAATAGTCATTTTGTGATGTTTGCTTCTGTTTTTTTATTTTTTTATTTTATATATATATATATTTTTTGGTTTGATTTTGTGTAGATCTATCAATAACTAAACTTGTTTTTATAGGATTCAATGTTATTTAATAGGGATCCATTCTTGGTTTACTTCTGTTTTTTTTTTTTTTTTTTTTTTTTTTTTTTTTAATGTTGTTCAATTTTACTTTATATTTTGGTTTGATTTTGTGTAGATCTATCAGTAACTAAACTTGTTTCTATAGGATTCAATGTTATTTAATAGGGATCCATTCTTGTGGATGATTTTATGATGTTTAAATGGAATGATTTAATGTGTTTGTGTGTTATGTTTTACTATCTCTTAATGCTTTCGATTGATTTTAGGCAAAGTCAATTGAATGATTTTGTGATATTAGTATGCTTGAAAAAAATTAATATTTAGAATTTGATAAAATTACATTTGAGAATTAAAATAGAAATATATCTAGTTTTTTCAGTGTGATTATGTATGGGTATTTGATCATAACGAGTCTGTATTAACCATCCATTATAGAAATATAGCTAGGTGTTGAATCTAGACATACCTGTGATGAACATAAAAGAGGCTCGTAGATATAATTGTATACATGATCAATTACAAGATAAAATTGTGAAGTGGTTGATGTAAAATGATATAAGAATAGTGAAAATATTAAATGAAGTTAAATTTCCTTAGACTTTTAATTCAAGTGTTTGCTGCAATTTAATTAAGGTTTTTTTTTTTTTTTTATGAATTTTTGCAATTTTTATATTTTAAAACAATTTCAATTAATCATCTACATAAAGTTGCATAGACAAATTTCAGTAATTAGTTCTAGTTTGAATCATCTCTATGAGATCGACCTTGATTTACCACTATATTATATAGAGACTGTGTATACTTGCACTAGTTTTTGTGTAGTAAAGTGATTACTGAAAATGCACATCAGTTGTTGATGAAGAAGTTTGCAAAAAGACTCTTTTTTTTTTTTCAAATGGAAATTTTAATGGAGAGTGTGATGATGATGATCATGGAATAGCGGAAGAAAAAAAGAAGAAAATGAAATATTAGATATTAGTTTTGTGGATTGTGATTACAAACTTTTAGGGTGTGTTTACTTCATGGATTGAGGAATGAGAATGGAGAATGAAATTGATTGATAGTGTTTCCTTACTTAAAATTCATTCCGTAATGGGAATGAAAATATGGGTCGTGCGTCAATTTGAGGTTGTGGAATGAGAATCTCATTCCCTCAACCTACTTGGGAATCTCATTCCCATTCCCATTCCCTTTACCAAGACAAAAAGTCCCTTATACCCTGTTTAATTTTTTTTTTTTTAAAAAAGCCAATTTTATTTTATGTTAAAAAAAAACTGCATATTATAATAAAAAATTGCACACAATTTATTTTTCATCATCAATTTCTTAATTATTATAGTGAACTATTAAAATAATATATAGTTTTTTTTTTTTTTTATTGTAATGTACAATTTTTTATTTGATATAAAAAAAACTGCATATTATAATAAAAAAAAATGTACACCATTTGTTTTTCATCACCAATTGCTTAATTTTCATAATGGACCATTAAAATAATATACAGTTTTTTTTTAATTGTAATGTATAATTTTTTATTTGATATTAAAATAACTGTATAGTATAATAAAAAACTACACACTATTATAATTAATCCATTTAATTAAGGTTATTTTTGTACTTTATAATTAATTCATTGCGATTCCAAAGTAAAGTAAAACATCTTAATGGGAATTCTGTTGATTCCAATTTCGATTTCTACAGTTAAAGTAAACAATTTATTCTAATTCCGATACTTCATTCCGATTCTAAGTCATTCTGATTCCAGATCATTCCGATTCCTCTAAGTGAAGTAAACACACCATTAATATTTTGAGAACAAACTTTTAATAGTCAAGAAGGTTGCAATTATTGAGACCTATACTCTATCAAGCAAACTGCAATTATTGAACTGAAAAGTCTATCATGCTATACAAATTTAAATTTTAAAATTTAAAATCAGAAAGCTACATTTATTCACAAGGGGAACACATGATGTTTATTTCTGAGTGCATGCCGGGTTCACATGAAATACACACGAGAAAACTCATGCAAGTATACATGGTCCACAAATAATATAGTGATGAAGTAAAGTATCGTTCCCATAAGGATTGAGTCAACTTGCTAAGTACTAAAATCATTCCAAAACTAACCTATTCCAACTACCAAAAATAAGAAAATGAACTTATGAACACTAAATTAAAATTAACAACTAAAAATAAAGAATTAAACTAATGGGTTAGGAGCTCTAGGATTGCAACTTCATCTCACTAATTCACCCAACCTAATCATCATAATTTTCACTTCATCTCCATCTAATCCTCAATCGATTAATGCCTAATTTGTCCATACGCCTCTTACAATAGTTTAGTGGACATGCTCAAATCTCATCTAACCCACTATATTCCTATGTGGATCAAATAAGTCGAGTTCATTAACTTTAGATTACTTAATGATGATTGCATAAGCAACACTAGTATATTCCTATTCCATGTTACTCATGTCACTTTAATTGTGGTTTAAAACTCATACATTCCTTTTCCAAGTTTAATATGGTTCATAAATCTCCTAGTTAGTGATCAATTGATTTCAGAGCATAAGCACAATTAAAGTAAAAGATAAAATGGAGAATCAAGCTTCAATGATAAATAACAAGTCAAGCTACAAAGTTTAGCTGTATGACAATCCTAGACAACAAATTAGCTCATAAATATGAGGGGAAAACCACCCATATAATGCACTATCAACCTATTTCAACAATAAATACAAATAAAAGAAAGAAAGTAAAGCTTACGAGGTTGGTGTGAAGCTTGCTCCTTTCCAAGAGTACCTCTCTTTCTCTCTCAAGATAGAAACTTCCTCTCTAGTTCTTCTCCTTGTTGGATGGTATAAAGATGGGAGTGATTTTTACTCCCTTAGCTTGGGAAAATGGTAGAATCTTTGTTGTTGAAGCCTTAGGGTTGCTCCCACCTCCAAAAACTCTTT